>OX297857.1:17500000-18750000 GCA_946477585.1 Cheilosia urbana
AGTATAATAACTTCAGCGGTTGGATGATGAATTTGTATCCAGTCTACCTTATCGGATAAATGACGAAATAATTTAGATGGTTCGTTATCGTTTGGTGAGCGGTACAGGCAGCAAACGAATTTGGTACAACTTTGTAGAACGACCTTTAGCCATATTATGTCGAGATCCGTAGGTTCCATCTCTTCTTCTCTTACACACGCCAGATCTTCTCGGGCAAACACACATAGTGTTAGAGATAATCAGTTTACCAATATTTTCTTGTCTCTTCTTCTCACTAACCTCTCTTAAACATTATACTTATGTACTAACTTAAACTACATACTATATTAATCATACGATGTACAAAAAGAACTAGTCTTAATAAACCACTGAATTAGAACGGTCGTCTTTCTTTTCTTGCGCAAACTGCAACAGGTTATGGGCCCAGCCCAGACGCACAAAAAATTAGTAATATAATTTTTGATCGGAAATTCTTTAATCGTTTCACTGCAACAGTTTTTGGTCGCGGAAACATAAAGTATATTTAAAGGGTATTAAACCGATTGTTAGGTAGTGCGGGCATTTCTATTGCAGCCACGAATATAATGGAGGAAACGAAGATTGAAAAGCTTGTTTCGGCGGAGCAATGGCCATCCTGGAAGTTTCAGTTAAAGGTAATTCTAAAATCATGTGGTTGGTATGATGTGGTGACTGGTCAGATGATGAAACCTGAAGTCGATGCAGATAAGCCGGAATATAAAGCATTCATCAAAACGGATTGCAAGGTGCAAACAATTATTGTAACGGCATTAGGACAGCAACCACTAACGCATGTGATGAACTGTAATTCAGCTAAAGAAATGTGGGAGAAACTTGAAGCCGTATATGAGCAGAAATCAATCACCAATATACATATGCTGTAGCAAAAATACTATTCCTTTAAAAAGAGTGAGGGAGACGACATAGCGACGCATATAGCCAAATTGGAGTCGATTGTGCAACAACTGCGTGATCTTGGCGAGACAGTGTCAGACAGCATGCTCACAACGAAAATTTTGATGACACTGCCAGACACATACAAGCATTTTCACACGGCAAGGGAATCGACAGCTGTGGCTGAACGCACACTCGTAAATTTAACCAGTCGGCTCATGATCGAAGAAATGCGAAATTCACACCATACAAGCAATCAACAACAACAAAATGCATTTGTCGCCGACAGAAAATTGTATCAGCAGAACGTTTCTCACACGAGTAACAAGAATGGTGACAGTGGTGCTGGGAATGGTAAATGCTTTTACTGCAAGAAGCCCGGACATTGGAAGAGAAACTGTCCGAAGAGAAGAAACCGGTTTCCAAATCAACACAAAAAGGTGCAGCAAAATCAAAGCGATATGCAAAATCAAAGAGATGCGTTCATTTCCACTCTCTCCTTTTGCGACAAAGAAAACCGCAAAGATGACAGTTGGATATTGGACTCCGGTGCATCAAATCATATGACTTATAATAAAAGCTGGTTTTCTTCGTATGCTAATTTCGACGAACCACAAAGTGTTCGTATAGGAAACGGTGAAATAATTTTTGCTATCGGTCGCGGTAATAAATATAAATATTCTTGCCTTCGACAGTTTTGCTTGGGAACGGAAATATTTAAAGGATGTGTTGTATGTGCCCGATATAAAGGTGAATTTATTTTCGACAAACTCGACTTTGGATAAAGGTTTTTCTTTGGTATCAAATAATGTGAAGTGTGAGCTGCGTAACGGAAACAAAATTGTGGCAATGGGTGTTCGCAAGCAATCATTGTTTCACATGCTATTTAAAGTGGAAACGTCTCTTGCAGCCAATTTAGTGACGAAATTGGACACTTTACAGATTTGGCATGAGCGATTAGCTCATCAAAATAAATGCGTTGTTTCAAAGTTTTTGCTGAAAGAGAATATTGCATTTGATGATTCAAAGGAGTTTTTTTGTGAAGCTTGTGTTTTCGGCAAGCAGTCTAAATTAAAATACAACTTCAGCAAAAGCAAAGCACAGAAACCCGGTGAATTGGTTCATGTAGACTTGTGTGGTCCTATGCAACAACTATCGCTTTCGAATTCGAAATATTTCTTGCTATTCAAAGACGATTTTTCCAACTATCGTGTGGTCTATTTTTTAAAGAGTAAGGATGAAGTTCCTAAATGTTTAGAGAACTATATTGCGAAGTTAGAAGCAGAGACTGGATCAAAATTAAAAACAATAAGAAGTGACAACGGTACTGAGTTTATTAATGAAGCTTTTAGGTGTATAATGCAAAAACATCGTGTTTTCCATCAAACATCTGTGCCATACTGTCCGCAACAAAACGGCAGGGCGGAGAGAGAGATGAGGACTCTGGTGGAAGCTGGTAGAACAATGCTGCATGGAAAGAAATTGCCTTTGAAGCTGTGGGCTGAGGCGGTCAACACTTCAGCATTCGTGATTAACCGTACGTGTTTGAATGCGAACAATAAGTCACCGTATGCACTATGGTCAGGTAAAGATTTGGAGGCAAACTGTGTGGATTGGAAGGTTTTTGGATCAGACTGCTACATCCACGTCCCTGATCAGAAAAGACAGAAATGGGATGTGAAGTCAGAAAAGGGAATATTTGTCGGATACATGGATGGCGTCAAGGGTTACAGAGTCTGGATACAGGGGACCAATAAAGTAAAAATTAGCCGTGATATAATCTTCAGAGCTGCAGATCCTGCTGATAAAGAACCATTTGAAAATGATGTAGCACTTCCACTTAGCGATGGTCGAAATGATGATCAATTTATCTTCAATGATGAAGCTGGTGAAGCCGGTGATGATGACCTTTATCAATCTGCGGATGAAGAAGCAGAGGCGAATGTCCGTGAACTCCCAATTAAAGATCGGTTGCGAAGTGCGTCACGGGCAGCAAGCAGTTCAGTTTCAGCTATGTTAGCGGGCTATGCTTTTGTTGCTGAGGTTTCAGAACCGACAAGTCTGAAGGAAGCGCTAACATCGAAGGACTCGAAGAAGTGGGAGCAGGCGATGGAAGAAGAAATGGATGCACTTAAAAAAAATGAAACCTGGGAGCTTGTTCAACCGCCAGAAGCACGAAAAATAATTGACAGCAAATGGGTCTTTAAGGTGAAGGGTTCAAATACCAACGAGCCATCACGTTTTAAGGCCAGACTTGTCATTATAGGTTTCTCACAAATAAAAGGAGTCGATTACGAGGAAACTTTTAGTCCTGTGGCCAGGTTCAGTTCCATCAGAACAATTCTTCGATTAGCAGCTTTAAGAAAATTCAAATTGAAGCAGTTTGATGTAACAACGGCGTTTCTAAATGGACATCTTAAAGAAGAAATTTTTATGAAGCAGCCAGACGGATTTAATGACGGAACCGGGCGGGTATGTCGTCTTCGTAAGAGCCTGTATGGCCTAAAACAGGCTTCGCGGTGTTGGAATGAAAGGTTCAATTCATTTCTCGAGTCTTTCCAACTAAAATCATCTGACGCTGATCCATGTGTTTTCGTTGGAGACGAAATCATCCTTGCGATTTACATTGATGACGGTATTATAGCAGCAGATAGTAACGAAAAAATTGCAGCACTTGTCAACTATTTAAAAAGGGGATTCGCTATCAATATTTTTGAGGCAAAGTATTTCCTGGGACTGGAGATTCAGCGGAACGCTGATGGAGCAATACATCTTAGCCAGAGGAACTTTGCTGAAAAGATAATTTCGAAGTTTGGTATGTCGGATTCAAATTTTGTCTCAACACCAGCGGATGCAGCAGTTTCCGATAATGTTAATGAGGACGTATCAGATAGCAACTTTCCATACAGAGCAGCAGTTGGCAGTCTCATGTATCTTGCAACTGGGACAAGGCCGGATATCTCGTTTGCCTTAGGAGTTGCCAGTCGCTATATGGAAAACCCAGCAAAAATCCATGTGACGGCATTGAAACGTATCATTAGATATGTTAAGGGGACTCAGAATTACGGTATAGTTTTCGACTCTAATGCTAACTTTAAACTTAATATTTACAGTGACGCCGACTATGCTGGAGATCGAAGAACTAGACGGTCTACCAGTGGTTTCATTTGTTTTTTGGGTGATGGTCCTATCTCTTGGGGTTCCACTCGACAGCGGTGCGTGGCCCTCTCAACCACCGAATCGGAGTATGTAGCTGCAGCTGAATCAGTTAAGGAGCTATATTGGATCAAACTGTTGCTGAAAGATCTCCGTGTTTGCTGTGAAAGCTCAACAATCCATCTGGACAACGAGAGCGCAATACGTTTAATAAAGCAGTGGCCACAAGCCATAACCGCCTAAGTCGACTTAACATACTTTCCAGCACAATTTTAAATCGTCTTAGAGAAAAATGTAAGGGTAGTTTCAAAAATGTTGAAATGCAAAAATGAAGAAAATTTCCTATTTTTTATTTTTGCATTTAAAAAAGTTTGAAACTACTATTAGATTTTTCTCTAAGACGATTTAAAATTGTGCACGAAAGTATGTAAATCGACTTAGGCGGTTATGCCTTGTGGCCACTGAGAACCCGGAGTTCCACAACAGAACAAAGCACATCGATGTGAAGTACCATTTTATACGTGAGAAATATGCTCAAAAGGTTTTCGATGTCGAGCATGTTTCATCCGAGATGCAGAAGGCTGATATTTTCACTAAGCCGCTACCACGAGACCATTTCCGACAGCAACGAAATATGATTGGAGTATTGTCATTATTTAAATAGTATTACATATTTTCGTGAAATATTGTATTAAGATAAATGCTTAATGTCATTATAATTTGTGAACAAACTTTGAATTACAAAACTAAAAGGTATAAAATATTAGTAAAAGTGGGAGTGTTAGAGATAATCAGTTTACCAATATTTTCTTGTCTCTTCTTCTCACTAACCTCTCTTAAACATTATACTTATGTACTAACTTAAACTACATACTATATTAATCATACGATGTACAAAAAGAACTAGTCTTAATAAACCACTGAATTAGAACGGTCGTCTTTCTTTTCTTGCGCAAACTGCAACACATAGTCCCCCCTTATATCGAAAACGAGGATGTAGTTCGTATTCTGGACATTGAAGATATGTGTAATCAGTTGTTGAGTTTATTTGAGTCTCTGTTAAAACTAGGACGTCTGGCTTTATTTATTGCAGATGCTGGTGCACACAGCTGACGTTGACATTGTTGAGTCCTAGACCTCGAATGTTGCAGAAATCTGTTGCTAGCTTTCTTCTGTTAGTGTTTAGTCTCTTTTGTTGTCAGAGCCAATTTTGTTAGAATTACCAACAAATCGTTTGTCCAGCTGGCAGTTACTTCAATCCAAGGTCCAAGGTTATTGGAAGCGATGGCAAATCTATACTTATAATAAAACTGTAGGCAATTTTTTTGTTACCTAATGGCGTGGCTTAGTGGTTAGTGCGTTGGACTACTATGCGAGGGGTCGAGGTTCGAATCCCGCAAATACCCAAATTCCAACTTAGCGTTTTTTCCACTGCGCCACCTCTCGCGATCGTCTGACAAACATCCGAGAGTATAACTGTCTTGAAAGAGCTTCTCAATTAGCCGTTTGGAGTCGGCATAAAATTGTAGATCCCTTCCATTCGTTCCAAAAATGAAAAAATTCACACAAAACGAATGGTTGTGAGAAGCTAGCCCTAGGGTCCCTCCGGGCCTGTTGCGCCAACTATTTATTTTATTTTATTTATTTATTATTGGCGTGAAAACTACTGCACAGATTTCGATGAAACTTTTTTTGAAATGTTTCTTAAGATTCTGTGCAACATATAGGCTATTCCTTTCATTGCCATGCCTATTTTTTGGAGCGTTTTTGACCAAAATGTGCTTTTTTTTCTTACTTTACTGCCTTTAACTCGCCATTACTCAGATAATTCTTAATCAATTCAAACAAAACAAAATGAGAGCCAACACTTTTATAGTTATTTCAAGCCATCAATCAGCTTTCTATGTCCTCTAGAAGCTGAGCTACAACTAAAATCTAACATGAAAAAAATAAATTTATTTTCTCAAATCGAATATTATCAGCAGCCGCGGTTCTTGACCGTTGTTCTGCTTTGGGGTGGTTTGGTGGCGCACATCGCACAGGCACGTTCATATGAAAAAAAAAAAACTGCGTGGTGTTTTCTCCAAATTAAGTGAAACGAAAGAGAAGTAGGTATGGGACGTGAATATATATATGTTTTTTTTTTTTTTTTTTTTGTTGAAAAAGTTCTTTATTCTTTTGGAAAAAAGATAGGTACATATAAATAATAATATAATACATTAAATAGTTTCATAAAAGAATAAGAACGGGTCAATCTGTAGCCAAAAGTTGACTAGAGGCGAATGACCTTTCAATAAAAATAGCAATGATTAATTGTGGGGTAAGTAGTACAACAATTTCTGAATAAATACCATTTAAGTAAAGTGTGAATTTAACTATTAATGCAGTAAGTTTTTGACGAGTGAGCTATCCATGGTTAAAAGCCATTTTTTAACTTTAGTTAGGAATAAATTACGTACATTTAAAATTCGTATGTCTTGCGGCAATTTATTAAAAAACGTTGGAGCTGAGACAGTAAAAAAGTTCGAATAGTGAGTTTTATTTGAAGTTTGTTTGTTTGTTTTGTTTGTTTGTTTGTTTTATTTTTATTTAATAATAATAACTGGCACATTGACCAGCGATTTAGTATTTACCCTTAAACTATACACAGTTGAGCTTCTGATATTAGAGGAATAACCACTGCGCATAAAGAACACCTTGAGTACCTTATAAACATAAAGGTGTCTTAAAGGCAAAACACCAAGACACTGAAACAGAGGCCAACTACTGCTTAACCTATTTTTATTTAAAATAATCCTAATAACATGCTTCTGTGCTAGAGTTATAGGTTCAAGGGTGCTATTATATGCCCCTCCCCAACTTGACAAACCATACTGAAGCTTTGATTGTATAAGCCCGTAGTATATTGTTAATAAAAGTTTCTTTGAGCAATATGGACGTAGCATGTACATGTTTCGGGTTACCGTCATCATATATTTTTTTAGTTCTGTTGTATGTGCTTTCCAATTCATGTTTTTGTCAATTAAGACTCCTATTATATTTAAAACTTTCAACTGATTCTATTTTAAAACAGTTGGCAGTACACGGAATATTTGAGTTGTAATTGTTTTTACCACAAGTGTGAGAAGCCAAGAAAAGTTGTTCGCATTCAGTTGAATGGAAGGGTATGTGACATTCAATAGACTCATTAGACTTTAAGCTACAAAACAAAAGCTTAGTTTTTTCGCTCAGCAAGAGTTGATGCTTTGCGAACCATTGTCTTAAGATCTGCAGGTCAGTTTGCAATTTAACTAAAGATTCACATATGGACTTATTTGAATATGTGAATGCCAAGTCATCGGCAAAAGCTGTAAGGTTGCTATAAAACTTTTGAAGAAAAATTGAGTTCACATATATCAGAAACAAAATGGGACCTAAAACTGACCCCTGCGGTACACCAGTACATATTTCAACAGCACCACTAAAAACCCCTTCAAGCTTAACTCGTTGAGATCTTCCTTTTAAATACGAAGCAAACCAGTTGTGCACTGAACCCCTAAACCCAGCCTTATAAAGTTTGTCCAACAGAATGTCATGATTGACCATATCAAAAGCTTTAGTCATATCAATAAAAAAAGCTACTGTGCTGCAGTTACTATTGAAACCGGCACATATTTCACTACACAATTTTAATATGGCATCTTCAGTAGATCTACCTTCCCTAAAACCAAATTGTGCATTGCTAAGGTATTTCATTTTGTCTAGATACGACAACATACGGCTCTTCATAATCTTCTCAAAAAGCTTAGAGAGAGTTGGAAGTAAGGAAATAGGTCTATATTGGCTCATATGCTTTCGGTTTCCCTTTTTAAACAATGGAATAACTTCAGCACATTTTAAGGCAGTGGGAAATATGCCACGAACTACGCTCATATTGAATATATGAGCTATTATGTCGACAACAAAAAAGGCAATGCGCTTAAGAAGATAATTATTAATACCGTCAGAAGTACTCGATTGTTTATTATTTAGATACATAATACTTTTATAAATTTCACGCGATGTAAATGGTTCAAAAACGAAAGTATTACTTTGAACTTGATCGCCGACTATGTCCGAAAACAAGTCACATCCGCAATCAATTTGGGGTGGACATGGCCTTAATTCAGCAGCAACAGAAGCAAAGTATTTGTTGAAGTTGTTGGCTATATCCACTGTACTAGAAACTGTCCCACTTTCAACTTCGATTTCAAGAATTGTATCTTTAGTGCATTGCTTATTGAGAATACTGTTTACAATTTTCCACTCGCCTTTTAAGTTTCCTTTGCAATTCTCAAATTTATTAGAGTAAAAACTATTTCGGCTTTCTTCTACCTGTTTCTTGACATCCTGACATAATTCATTATAATTGTGTTTCAGTCGTAGGTCGTGAGGATTACGTTTACATTTTCTCCACATTGAATTTTTCATTGATATCATTTTAAGTAAACCCTCACTAATCCAAGGCTTGAGACGTTTTAATTTAGAGCTATTTGATGACCGAGATTGAATTTTAGTAGAACTCTTAATGTGGGTTTTTAAGATTTTTAAAAATGAGTCATAAGCTAATGAAGGATCGGTCTCACCATAAACTTCATCCCAAAATTCAAACTTTAGATCCTCAATTAGTTTATCAAAATTTATTATTTGTTTTACGGGGAACGGTATGTACTTAGATTTACTTATCTTTTTTGATATTAAAAGTTCAATACTCAGAATTACCATGCAATGATCAGTAATTCTCAAATCTAGAACATCACTTGATACTTGATTTGAACAATTGTGAAATCTGACAAAAATGTGATCAATATATGTTTGTGATTTTTCTGTTATACGCGTTGGCTCATTTACTAGTGATTCTAACCCATGAGATGACATTGAAAGCAATTAGTTATCAGAGTCATTGGTGCTACTTAGGATATCAATATTCATATCTCCTAAAATCAATAAATTTCTCCTCATAATATTTCTAATAACGTTATCCATTTCTTCAATGAATACGGTTTTACTCAAGTTGTTCTCATGCAGGCGGTACACACAAAGAATTGAAAATTGTTCATTACCTAAATTGCAATTTATTTGTAGAACATCAGCACTGCTCAAATTAAGACGTTCAACTTTACAATCACCCAATATCGAACTTTTAATAAACACTGCGACGCCACCAGCGCAATAAGAATTATTACAATTGCCAAAGATCTCATAGCCCGGAATATTGTAACTGGATAGCTCATTGTCGTACACCCAGATTTCAGTTAATATAATGAAAAATGCTTCACAATTCAATGCATTTAAGTGTGCTAAAAAAGAATTAAAGTTTGCTCTCATGCTACGAATATTTTGATGAATTAAACTAATTTTATTACATGTAGAAGTTTCACAATTTTTTGCGTAATTAGAAGTATTCGAATTCATTTTAGAAGTAAACAAAGCAAAAAATAAAATACACTTAAAGACCACATAGGTCGTCTAAACACCTCACACTAATTACATCGTCTCCTTCTTTCTTGCGCAAAAATATTGTGTTGTTCCTCATCCACATGTACTTGTATTTCTTATCCAACTTGGTCTTTTTCGTTGCATTGAACAGCTCTCTTGTGTGCGACGTCATGCTGTCATTCAGGTATACGTTTGTACCATCATGATGGTCACCAAGTATTTTTGTGTTTAATTTAAGTTTATTTTTGAATTTCATTTCCATTACACTGTCTTTTATTTGGCGACGGGTAAATCTCACAACCATAACATTGGTGACGGGGTTATTGGGAGTTTTGGATTTTGAGTTCTTATTCATATTTTTATTGTTTATTTTTTTGATAAAGCAAGTGTCTATATCTTGCTCACTTATTTGGACACCAACACCATCACAAACAATTTTTAGAGCTGATTGCACTGCACTTGCATTTTCAGCACCAGGCACATTTACGATCTCTATGGTGCTGGCGAGGTTGGATTGCTCCAACCAATGCATTTTATTTTGCAGTGTAGACACAGTAGCTTTCAGTTCACAATTTTCAACTTGGAGACTAGTGATACGGGAAATAAAGTCTTGATTCATCTTTTTTAGTTCTATGATTTCATTATAAATTTTTTCAATCGTAATATCACTTGGTTTTTGATTTTCTATTTCAATTATGGTGGCGACGGGGATGGGGTTATGTTTGTCTATTGCAGTTTTGGGGGTGACAGGGATGGGCATATTATCTGTAGATATGGAGCGTCTACGCAATGATAAGCAGTGAGAGCATCTCCAACTGTTTTTGTTTTTTTGCATAAACTTAATGTCTGCAGGCATCACATTCACACACATTCCATGAAAAATCACTTTGCAATCAAAGCACTCAATTTTATTAACATCGTTCCGATCGACCTTTTTCTCACAAATGCAATTATTATTCATTATTGTTGATTTAATTGAATTATAAATATAAGCACTAGAAAAGATCGAAAATGACTGTTTGTTATAAATTAACTTTTAACTTAGTTTTATGGGCTTGTTTAATTGTCATGTAACATGCATACCCCACAACGCTCGCTGACAAATGTATATTGAATCAACAGCAACAATGTGTTTCTGAGGAAATGCGCAGATGGCTGATGACGTGTGGTGATCAGCGTTGCTATAAGTGCAGATTTGTCTGCATCCGCAATATTATATTTTGTTCTTTTTAACAAATTTTAACATTTGTTGCACACTTGATTTCGCTGTATGCTGTCATTTTCGTATTCAGCTTTTTTGTTTTTTTTTTTTGTTATTGTTTCATACATAAAAAAAAAAAAATTGTGAAGCAAGATTTTTCTATAGAAATCTGCATTGTATTTTTTTTTTTTGTCATAATGGCAGATTTGTAAAAACATTTTTATGGCAATATTGGTGGTGATGAACGTATGTCGGAGGTGGTGCATATAGAAATTGAGTTCATGATTTTTGTTTTAATGGTTGTTATAGTACCTACGTTGAAACCTACAGTAAAGAATTGAAGAACTCAAGAAGTAAAGACGATATAAGTGAATTATGTTGTTTGATTTATTTATTGTTGGTGTAGATACAAATTTCCGTTAAGGCTTTTGTTTTAGTGGTTGTTTTGAAATAACCTACGTTGTACGTTGTACCTACAGTAAGGAAGTGAAACTTTACATAGTACTTACGCTGTTGAATTTGATTTTCTTAAGTTGGTGTTTTAGGTAAATAGATTTGTTTGATTTATTGTATCACATTGACAATGTTCACCGCTTTTTTTTTAGCTAGACTGTTGATTTTAAACAATTATTCCGTTGAGAAAACAGTCAAATCTCTTTTATTGGAAATTACACATTCTCACGCCGCGTACGAAGTTGCGGGCACAGCTAGTGGAGTATATAACATCTCTACAACATAGGCCTCGTTGGAAACAAAAAGAAGCAAACATGAAGGTCAATGATCTGGTGGTACTGAAGGATGCTGATCTACCTCCAGGGAAATGGGCTATGGGACGAGTCACTGAAATCCATCCGGGAAAGGATGGCCTTGTTCGGGTTGTGACACTGAAGACAGCTACTGGGAATTTAGTCCGACCAATCCACAAACTGGCTGTCCTACCAATATGCTAAAACTTCGTTCAGGGGCGGCGGAATGTTGAGGAACACGTACATATTTAATTTCAAAACAAATTCATTTTCTTATACTTTGTTTATTTTCTTGTTACTGCTAATTAGTTTCGTTATACTCTTTGTTTATTCGTTGCAATATGTTAAATAATCATCATTTACCCTATGTTTCTTATGTATTTAAACCTACAGTTATTCATAAACTCATTTGTCACGTTAACTTTGTCTAGCTCTATTATGTACAGTTCTGTTTCTTGCTACATCGCTGTTGTTTAAAGTTTGTCTCGGTCACTTTGATCTCGCGCATAGGAAGCGTAACACCTCTGGTAAAATAAAATTCATAAATCGAAATTTACTGATCGTTGTTGGTTTGCGTTTCCTTTCCCCTTTTCGATTCATCTTCGTTATCGATATTCGCCGGGTATCAAACAACGATGATAGAGGAAATCAAAAAAAAAAAAAAGCGTCGCAAAACTCTGTCCGGCTGTGACGAGGCCTACAGCCTAAACGTCTGCCCGGAGGTCGTTCAAACTTTGGATTTGGAGTTTGCTCAGTTTTTAGCTAAAAAATCTAATAATTTGAAATTTGAAATTTGGCCAAATATCGAAAACGGTCATAAGATTGTAAGAAAAATTCATTTCAAAGGTAATATGGTAATATAGTAATATGTATTATCGTATAATGGATTATTGAAAAAAGTTATTTTTTAAAAATGTTGTTTTCTTTAGTTTACCTGAAAACGACAAAATCGATTTTGACCTAGGTTAGGTTACGTAAGCGGGTTGGCATGGAGTACCCGGCCACACTTAGATTAATATTGATCCAATGTAATGCCCTTTGGGGGAAGGATGTCCCTGACCCATAATAACCCTGTCTATAAATACCTGTGATTAAGTACTCGCTGTGTTGTTGCATACAAACCATCCAGTGGATTTGATAAAGCTCATTATCTTGTCTATATTTGTCCTCAAGAGCTACCGCAGCCTCTAGAAAGTTCTTCTTCCGTCAAGCGTAATTTCTTCATGTGATACCGCAGAGTGTTGTACCCCGTTAGGATTCCAACGAGGGTGCAGGGAGATTTTCTATACTTTCGTATGAGACTCTCGGTTCTGGATTCATTAAAGTTTGGCCATAGCATTCTTCTGGTATGACAAGTTTCTCGTGCAGTCCATCTAGCGTTTGAGCAAGCTTGAGTGAGCAAGGCGGGATATTCACAGAGGGATCATGTAATTCTAGTCTAGCTAATTCGATTGCTTTCTCGTTGCCAGGGATGCCTCCGTACCCGGAACCCAGCAGAGCAATACCTTATACTGAGTGCCAAGAACCCTTAGTTCTTCAAGACAGCATTTCACAAGCTTTGATTTTATTTCTAGTTCTGTTAATGCTTTTATTGCGGCCTGGCTGTCGATAAAAAAGGTAATACCTTCAGGTGGCATTGTCCTTACCAAAGACTCACGGCATGCTGTTGTCACTGCTTCTGCTGTGGTCAGGGAGGCGTACCGATTTCGATATACCCTGCGACTCGGAGAGGACGCCTGACCCCACCCCTGTTACCATTTTAGTTCCGTCCGTAAATACGACTATGGATTGCGCGTTAGGTATGAGTCCATCCCTCCATTCTTCCCTGCTGAGATAGGCGCTCGAGAAAGGTCCTGTGAAATCTAAGCATGACGTAATGTAGCGTGTGTTAGGTACATAGCCAAAATATTTCTGTAGGATCGACGAATGACCCGTTTTTTTTTTTTTTTTTTTTTTTATAATTTTACTCGCGCTCAAGGGGTTATGAATACCGTTATAATGTGGGGAACAGCGCGGCATTCAAGTTTTTTTTTTTTTTTTAGGAAGAGAAAGAGGGATAGGAAAGAGTTTGTGGCGCAGTGGATATTCTCCACGAGTGGCGTCCTAATTAGCTAGGGGAGAATTGTTGATATTTGTGTTCGCTTATAATTCACATAAACTTATTCGCAGTTTTTATTTGTGAAAAATGTTTCGTGGTACTGGCTCGGATTTGAACACGTAACCTCCCACTCAACAAGCGAACACTATTTTTTTTTTTTTTCATTTTAAATTCATTTTTATTTATATCTTTCATTAAACTTACATACTAGACAAAAACGAGTAAATCTAATTTAAAACTAACATTTATCTTATTCTAGCTTACTGGCTCTTAGCGAGCGCTCTAAACTTAACAATATCCTTAAAATGATTGCCTTTCAGCCTTAAATCGATCTATATTTATGATTTGTTTTGTTTTTTAATTTCCAAGAAACTTTAGAAAACTTGGAATCTTTATTATTTGTTTTATTAAAACTACTTAAATCTACCTAAGCTACTTAACCTACATTACCTATAATCAGGGTGGTGAGCAATCTTATCGATTGGTCACCATCCTGATCGCGTCCTTGGTTGCCTGTCGGCCGCCAACAGGGGTTAATCCGCGCCGCCGAGACTCGATCGAGGCCTGCAAGCGAACACTCTATCACTGCGCCACGGCCATCCGCCAGTTTCCAGTTTACTGATTGGCTTATTCTTATGGGACTAATGACGGCTAAACATTGTATAAAGATGGCTAGCGGCAACAGATTGAGGATAGCCTCAAGACCTGGTTGGAGTTTTACATTATAACTTTTATGTGATATGTGCGCTCTCAGAACACATTTTATGTTCGTTTGGTACCAAAAAAACAATATTTTTTTCAGATTTCAGAGCACTTTTGCAAATCTAGATATTTTCTCAGATTAACCAATACAAGTGCGTTTGAGTTTGACAACTTGCGGAGATTGTTTAGGTTTAGTGAATTTTTTTTCTACAGCTAAAAAAGGGTGAATCCATTTTTGGAAATTATTTATGTATAAATATTTAGAGATCAATCGGGACGCAAATTTCGAATGTTTTAATTTAAAATTTAACCAGTGAACGGAAAACGCGTTGAAAAGTGTTGAAGGCTACACACATTCGAATTGCGCGAATATCAACACAAAAAAGAGCAAGTGACGTTTTTATGTTCGATTAGCCACACGAAATGCGAATATCACATTATTGTTGATTGATTTGCGGTGTTCTCTTAGACGGGTACTAATCAATTAGTTGTCGCGTGTGTGCCTTTGGGTTTCCACCCGAGTTCATTGTTCCGATCTGCATCCCGCCGCGCGCGCACGCATCTCTATCAATATCGGACGACCGTTAATAATCGCGCACAATAGACCAAACACCTCCCAAAACAATAAACCAACAACTCAATTAATTAATCCCTCGCGCGCCGCGCATAAATTAATAAATCAACAAAGCAAAATATATATTCAGTGCAGTGTTGTTTAAGTGCAACGACCATACAAAAAAATCGATTACAACAACAATAAATAAAAATCGGTCGTGCTTGTGTCTAGTTAGCGTTGGGCAATCCCTTTTGTCCCACTCCAATTCATTTGCTGTTGACCTTTCTCGATCATTGTGGGCGCTCTATGATATTTTTTTCAGTTGATCGTTGGCAATGACTGAGTGAGTGCATCATCTGGCGGATAGCGGGTCGTGTGTGAAGGTTTTGTTGGTAGACCAAAGCTGATTATCGTATGGGCATAACACCTACGGTAGTTTGATTTGAAAAACTGAACTTTGGATCTTCGCTTCACGACTCTGCTAAGCAGTAGCGTCGAAGTTGTGTTTTTTGTGTCTGTTTTCTGTTTTGGGGATGAATTTTAGGGTTGATATATGCAACATTCGTGGGCTGCGATCGAATTTCTTCTCTGCGTACGTCCATGTTGCCAAATATTAACCAGCTGTTTTGGCACTGGGGTAGCCTTACCATCCGTCCGGGTTTTCCCGGACATGCACTCTTTTTTGCTTCTGCGGGGAACGTCCGGTATAGTTTTAATAAAATGTCCGGGATTATTTTCACTTATCCACTTAATTTAGAAATTAATCGAAAAATCAGTCGGAGATAATTAAAATCTAGTAAACGAACAGAACTAATAATGGATACTTGAGATTCTAATACCATGTTCCCACCAACGTGATTTAGCCGAAGTGATTTATAAATCACGAAACGCGTCCCCACCGAACTTTAAGTGATTAAATGTGGCATTTACGCCAACTTTGCCATACCAGTGATGGGACTTCTAACACTTAAGTGGTATTTCAAACACTTTTTACACTTTCGGAAATTCTACCAGAAATCCAAATCTACCACCTTTTAACAAAGCTATTCGCTAATAATATTTATTTTCCATCATTAAATCGAAAATTGTACCTACTATACCTACTGCTACTACTTACTTTTACCCATACACACTCAGCTACCGGAATTTTTTTCGAAGAATTGCATCAGTAAAAACTTCCAGTCCAGTATACACCATTTCCTGCGCCATTACTTCATTATTTACTGAATTATTTATCATGGACAATTTTTTTTTTCTACCACCGATTCACTTTCCTCAAGTCCCATCACTGACTTTTCGTTTGCTGAATGAAGTGCTGAACATAATAAAGGTATGTTCGATTTTATTTTGTGTGGACAGATACGTAATTAAAATTTAAACACGTCTAAATCACGTAATTAGTAATCACGAAAATGTATGGTAAATCACGTAATTTATGAGATGATTTAGCTAAATCAAGTGGATTTAGCTAAATCACGTTGGTGGGAACATGGTATAAGAATCATAATAAAAATTTTGTTTTTTTTCGTCCTTGTTTTATACTCTTTTTCTGATCGTCATTTGTCCGGGAAAGTTCGGGACTTGGAGCCCCATGAACTACTTTCATCAAAAACCATCTGGCAACACTACACTGGGGGAAACCCAGGTAGGTGGAAAGTCTGATATATCAGAATTTGATCTGCCTGCGTATCGCCTAGTGCCATTATTCTTCTTACGTCGCGTTCTCGCCATTTATGTGCGTAATTATGTAGCCTACCAAACTCCTGTAGATTATGGCCAGTGTTCCAATTCCGAATTTAATTTCAAATGGTTCAAATTTCATGTCCGTAGGCAAATTATTCATTACTGTTTTCTTTAAAGAAGCCCTAATTTTGACAGCAATTCGAGCAGTTCGATGTGCTGTCTGATTCCATAACAAGAATTGTTTCCCTGTACCCTAATACTGAAATCGTCAATTATTCATTACTGTTTTCTTTAAAGAAGCCCTAATTTTGACAGCAATTCGAGCAGTTCGATGTGCTGTCTGATTCCATAACAAGAATTGTTTCCCTGTACCCTAATACTGAAATCGTCATTGCGGGTGATTTCAATATTCACAATTCTGACTGCCTTTGACATTCTGGACAAACAACACCCGAAGGAATTTATGTTCAGATCTTTGCTGAGGTAAACCAATTAACCCAGCTTGTAAATGTGCCTACACGTGTACCAGACATTGAAGGTCAAAATGCCAACACACTGGACTTGTTTCTCACCTCCCACCCTAATAAATACTCCATTGAAGTATAATCGCCTCTAGGCTCGTCAGACCACTGTACCATCTCAGCTAATTTCTCGTACTCCGACTAAAAAGTTAAAGAAAAAACTCCAAAAAGAACCGTATGGCAATACGAGAAAGCCTACTGGAGCGGACTTAACAGCATCTTTAGGAGTTTTAACTGGTCGTTATGCTTCCTCGATAACGACGTGGATGCCGCCGCTGATATGGTAACAAATATAATCACCTTAGATATGAAATCCTTTATCCCAAACAGGTTAAAGGGTATCAAACCAAAAGAAAATGCGCGGTACGACTTGAGCTGTAAGGAGGCTATTTGATTAAGGGAGTTGAGTTTTCGGTCTTAAAAAGCCAACCCATCTGAGGAAAACCGAAAAAGCACTTCAAAACCGAGTGCCCCACCCCATCAACTCGTCGATCTACTACTGTTTAACATTATAAACAAAATCAATGAGGTCAGCAATGATGTCGCAGCTTTCCGATTAGTTATTGGCGACATTGATGAAAACCTTACACTGGCATCAAGTAAAATTGATTTCATACCAGAACTCATTCAGCCACAATCCAGCTCAGTCTACAACACGTATATACTTACCGATTTCCTGGAATCGGCTGAATATCCAACCCTGCGCTCAAAAACCAGTGCTGTTCTGCGCCAATCTCATGCTCTCCCATTCGATATATATATTTTTTTTTTTTCTGTTGGGGGGAGGAGAAATGCTTTACGCACCATAAGAAGGCCTGTTTGCGTTGACCATCCCCGTGTGTCCGGCTCTCTCCACATGCCTACGGGGCATACGGACTAAAACTCCTACCAACCCTTTGGTTTCTGACACACCCCCCTGGGACCGCTCTTCGCATTACTTCAAGGGGGCTGTAATCATATGCCCTTTCGGGCTCACGTGCTTTCCCGGTATTGTTCTTCTTCTCTTTTCTTTCTTCTGAGAATATCTTCCACATACTGGCAAATTTTTCTCCAATTCGAATCGCTCGTCATCATTTTGTCGACTATGTTTTCTGGATTGAAGGTACCAATGCTGCTTTCCAGGACTGTGCGTTGTGTTTCCCATCTTCTGCAGGCAAAAAACGTGTGCTGTGCGTCGTCTGTTGGAGAGTCACCGTACTGGCAGGCTTGGCTATCCTTTTTACCAATCTTATTGAGAAAGGCATTGAAATTTCCGTGTCCAGTGAGGAACTGGGTGACGAAGTAGTTGACTTCGCCGTGTATCCGGTCGTTCCACTCAGCCACGTTTCTTATGAGTCTCGCTGTCCACCTTCCTCTGGTTTCCGAGCTCCAGCGCTCTTGCCACTTCCGTATCGTCTGTTGCGCTGCTTGATCGATTACCGTTTCCGCCTTTTTGTCGTGGACGTACTTCCTTTGTGCCGCTAAGAGATCGATGGCAGTCACTCCTGCGACTATAAGGACGGCTGGTTCCGACACCGTTCGGTAAGAGCTAGCCACGCGTAGGGCTCCACGTCTTTGCACTGCCGCCATCTGCTTCCGGTAATTTTTTTGTTGAAGCGCGTCTGCCCAAATAATTGCATGCGTTGTGGACATTAATAACCTGCGCTTGCTTGGCGTTCGACCACCTGTGTTCGCCATTAATCTGCTGAGTGCTGTTGTAACTCTAGATGCTCGTTCCACTGCCAACTTTATCTGTAACCAGAAAATTAGTTTTGTGTCGAGCCTCAATCCCAGATACCTCACCGTATCCTTGCTCTTAATGACTTCAGAGTCGATTTGAAAGTCGATTTGCGTGGGGATTCTCTTCTTCATCAGAAGGACTATCTCAGTTTTCTCTGTTGGTAAACTGAGACCGTGTTCATCCATCCAGGAGGTTGTTCGTCGCATGACTTGGTTCAACTTTCTTTGTGCGTTTTCAGAGTCTCTTGCCGTTATCACTGCCGCGATGTCGTCTGCGTATCCAACGAGGAAGGTGTCTTCGGGCATCTCCATCCGCAATATGTCGTTATAGGAAATCTTCAAGAGATCTGGTACCAAAATTGATCCCTGTGCTGCTCCAGATGTTACTTCCTTCCTTCGTGGGCCTTATGTGGTCTCGTAGATCAGCTCCCGATCCCTGAGATATTCCTTCACCATATTTAATAGATAAGTTGGGATGTTGAATCTATTTGCCAAAGCATTTAGTATATCAGTCCACCTAGTTGAATTGAATGCATTTCTTACATCCAGGGTTGCCAGCAAAACGATCTTCTTAGAGCGCTGGCTTCCCTCCTGGGCGGTTTGGGCAGCCTTGAGTTTCCCCTTGAGCCATGAGTTTCCCCGCAGTGTCCAGCATACATAAGGCCCTGTACGCCGTTGGGGAATCTTGGTCTCCTTTTCCTTTGCTGATGAGTACCAGTCTTTGTTTTTTCCAGTTCTTTGGGAAGGCTCCTTCTTCAAGGCAACTGTTGTACATATTGAGCAGCAGGTTAGGGCATATTTGGGCGGTCAATTTTTGTGCTTCCGCTGGAATTCCGTCTGGGCCGGGTGCTCTTCTGTTTTGCATTGTCTGCATAGCTAATCTCAACTCTTCTTCGCTGAAGTCTGGGGTTTCCTGTCGTCGGGCTGTTGTGTTGTCGGGAGGTCTGACCGGATGAGTTGGAAAAAGAGTATTTACAATGCTCTCCATCTTTTCGCTGATTATGTCTCGGCGGAGATCCTCCCACTTAAAGTTTTTGCTCAAATTGATGGCCAATATATATCCCCTTACTGAAATCAACCTAATCCCCGACATAAGGAGCCAAGAGTTATGTCCCCCTTCTTCAAAGTCTTTCGATACGACGAAATTACCCGCACTACGAACGATTTTCCTTGTCGAGGCATTCTACTGGCCATTCACAATAGCCTTGACGCATCCCCGCTTGCTACTTTCTCATCTTCAAAACTAGACTTTGTTTCAATAAAAATAAAACTCCCCCCAGATGTTCCTTTACGTTAAGTGTTTCTATATTCTACCAGCCCAACCAATTGAATCGTACCAACTTGCCATTGACGCGATTGACAAAATAATCGACTCATCTGACTCCCTCGACAATATCCTTATTTTCGGCGATTTTAATCTGACTCAGCTGCAATGGACTCCATCAGAAGATGAATCTTTCTTCATAGCTTAAAATTCAAAATCAACTTAGGAATGTCTCTTTCTAAATAGCCTGACAGTATCTAGTCTATGCCAAGTTAGCGGGGTCTCTAACTACATGGGTAGTGTTGGTTCCCAACAATGACGAGAAAACCTGCAATTGGTGGCCAGCGACATCGAAGTGGTGCATTGGAATAGACATTGATATGCATCTTGTTTTAGCTGCAATCACAGCTTGCACATAATCATTGTCTAGCCCAATGTGCACTTCAAAAGTTAGCACACCAAGAATCAGCCACAAATAAAACAACGAAACCGAGGAAATAAATAATTTACACGACACGAAAACCAATAACCACCGCACAAGATGAAAAACACGAGAAAACTAAACATCAGATGTGCAACGTGCAAGACGTTGTAAAGCATGCTATCTCCCTCTAGCACATTGAAATTGCAAGCAGCTTACTCATTGTTCCGAAAATCAGTAATTAATTATGGCCGAATTAGCAAAGCGGGATCGTAAGCTATAGTGCATCACACTCCAACCAACAGCCGCAATGGGAAAATGTAACACCGTTTCGTAGTATGTGTTCATGTTTGTTGGAAGTAATTGCAAATGTGATGTAAGAATACATGTACACAAAATCGATTTTTAACAACAAGGTTCATTGACCCTGGAAGGCGCGATCAGCTGGGCGAAACAAATTGAAAACAGAGATTTCTTGGTAGGATGCAATCAATCTCGATTAATTCGCTTATCATCCATCGACCAGCCTAAACCAACGAAGTAAATTGTAAACTCATTTTAGAGTAAAAAATAAAATATTTTTTATAACGTTTTTAAACGGTCAACGTCTTTTTCTTGTCCTCTGCTTCAACAAAGCAAGGACGTAATTCGCTTTGGGCAGCAACTTAGCTCAAAACATTGGTCCTTCGAGTCCTTGAAAAGGACAGCGCATTCGTCCGCGTAGTAAAAAAAAAATACCTGGCATCGTCTTAACTAGACAGCAAAAGTGTATAAAAGTGATAACAGTGAAACAAAGAACATTTAAAGTGTACTGTGGATAATCGCGAAATTGGAAAAAATCCAAAAGGAGCAGCCCAGTACCCAACGAAAAATGATCCCATATCTAACGGGCAACAATCACAGCAAGGAACAGTGCAACGCAAAGCCTCCTGCAACTGTAACTGAGAGTTAAAATACTGAAGTTGCAGTTGCAAAAGCAAATCAAGGTAGGAATATTTTTCCAAATTATCGCCTTCTTTTGTGTTCAACTAGTATATATTCATATATATATGTATATATATATATTTTTTTATGAACGTTTCGCCACAACACCCAACGAGGGTTTTTTAAGTGTGCTGTGGGTCAAGTATAAATGGATAATATCATATATATCCAGTGCAAATATACGTTTCCGATATCTGACGAACAGTCTATCGGCCACAGCACCCAACGAGTTTTATTAACAAGTGTACTGTGGGTTAAGTATAGCTGGATATTTCATCCAGTGCAAATATACGTTTCCGATTTCCGACGCACAGTCTATCGGCCACAGTACCCAACGACAGCATTAATCCCGTATACAACGGATACCCAGCGGTCACCAATAACCACAACTTACGGTCACAACGGACACAACAAGAGGAGCAACTAGCGGTCATCAGCAAGCGGTCACAACGGAAACCAAGCAACGGATTCAAAGCATTCAAACTGAAACAGCAAGCAACTTTACTGAATACTGTGGAGAATACCTTGTCACCAACAAACTAAGGATTTCTAAGGTAGGAATTTCACCTTATTTTCCTTCTTATAATTTAATTTGAATATACACATATTAAATTACGCTGAACATTTTTTTTAACACAAAGCCATAAACCCATACATACATTTTTATCTAAAATAAAACTCTAAAAGTGCTAGTGATACCTTTTAACTATGTCTGAATTGTCGAAGTACATTAAAAGACAAGGACTTGTTTTAACCGAACTCGAAACCGATTTCGAGGAATTTAAAAAAGAAATCATGGCGCGAAAATCAAGGGGGTACGTGAACGTGTGTCTTAACGACATTGAAGATGCCTTTAAAAGGGCAAAACGCGACCACGAGCCCATAATCAACAGTGGGGTCGATCCACTCAAGGACGAATATTTTAAAGAGGAAACATTTGCCAAAATAAAACGAGTTTATTTTATTTTTTTTGGTATGTTGAACGACGAAATGGACAAATTTGCAGAACACCGAAATGCAAATTTGGAAATTTCTCGATTAGACACGACAAAATCATCAGTGTGTGACATTCGTCTACCGACCATTCATTTAAAACCATTTTCCGGCAAATTCGATGAATGGTGTGAATTTCACAATTTAATTGAGAGCATGATAGATCGAAACGTCGATTTATCTGACATACAAAAGCTCCAATATTTAAAAACGTCGGTTTCTGGTGATGCTGCGCGGTTAATTCAGCATCTTCCGATTGATGGAAAAAATTATTCATCTGCTTGGTCAATCTTAACCGAAAGATTCCAAAATAAGCGAAAGCTGGTAAATACGCAGTTGCGAATTTTAATGGAGCAGTAAAAGCTCACACATGAATCAGCAGCCCGCCTCAAATCGCTGCATGATACAACAGTCGAATGCATTCACGCACTCTCGAACCTGGGGATAGCAGTCGAAGCATGGGACGGCATCCTCATTTACGTAATTTATCAGAAGCTTCCTCCTCAGACACAAAGAGATTGGGAAGATAAGTTAGGGACGTCTAAGATTCTTCCAGATTGGAAGACATTTTCCTCTTTTATTGAAGGTCGGTTCAGCTCTTTCGAGAACGTGCTGGAAATAAATGGACCATCGAAGCAGCAAGCGCCTTCGACATCTTTTCGAAAATCCACGAATTCCTATCATATTAAAACGCCACCCCCGAACAAGCAATTTCTCTGCCGCCTGTGTAAGGCCTCTCATGGCATTCGGCATTGCAAACTTTTTGCGAATATGGACGTGAAAACGCGGGGTGAGGTAATTAAGAAGAACGGAATTTGTTCAAATTGTTTAGGATATGAACACCATGCATCCACTTGCAATAGCAGCAACCGATGCTGCAAATGTGGTTTAAAGCACCACACCATGTTGCATTTTGAACCACAGAACGTGCACAATGCCAGCAACAATCAGCATAACACGTCTCTAAATGCACCATATCAACCCAACAACTCGCAATACAACGCTCATTTGGTTCAAAATCCGAATCATCAAATTTCGTCGAATAATTGGAGCAGTGAGCAACAGCGCGCTACAACATCGCAGCACTTCAATTCGCATCTCAACCAGATGCGATCCAAAGCTTTGCTAGCCACAGCGCTAGTCAAGGTGTTTGCATCAAATGGAACTAATCATGTTCTTAGAGCTCTAATCGATCCTGGCTCAGAGGCAACATTTGTCACCGAGAATGCGGTCCAGCTTCTTAATCTAAGGAAGCAACATTAGCAAATGTTACGGGTTTAGGACAAACATCAACGGGTATCGCAAACCATCAGGTCGAACTTACAA
Source organism: Cheilosia urbana (assembly GCA_946477585.1). Lineage (NCBI taxonomy): Eukaryota > Metazoa > Arthropoda > Insecta > Diptera > Syrphidae > Cheilosia > Cheilosia urbana. The sequence goes on from OX297857.1 coordinate 17,523,740, forward strand.
TTTTTTCTTTCAGCAATCCCTTATTCTGTCTTGATGTCAGGGCGTTTGTCTTTCCTGAACTAACCTCTCTGTTACCAACCCATCAGTTCTCCTCTTCTACGTTGCAACACTTTGCAAAACTATCGTTGGCAGATCCTTCGTACAACGTTCCCGGGAAGATCGACCTTCTAATAGGCGCTGACGTATATGCGTCCATCATTCTTGAGGGTCTGGTTAAGGGTCAAAACGGATCTCCAGTGGCTCAGCTGACTGAACTTGGGTGGATTCTGACCGGAATCACTAAATCGGATTCACCATCCCCTACCGTAACAGTTCAGAACCATCACAATTCGTTAGACTTGCAGCTTCAGGAATTCTGGGAGTTGGAAGAAAACCTGGATGATAGGAAGCTAACGGTGGAAGAGCAGAAGTGTCAACTACACTTTCAGAAGACATATCAACGAAGAAGCGACGGCAGATTCGAAGTCCAGCTGCCCTTCAAGGAGAACCTTCGACCAAACCTTGGGAATTCCAAAAGAGCAGCAATGGCACGATTCCTCCAGATTGAAAGACGCCTGGCATCAAACCGAAAACTACGAGACGCATACACTGCTTGCATCAACGAATATGCAACATTGGGGCACATGCAAGAAGTCACTCTGGACGTGGATCGTCGAGGCGGACAACACTACTTCTTGCCACATCTTGCTGTTTTCAAGGAGTCAAGCAGCACAACAAAACTCCGCGTTGTCCTTGACGCCTCTTGGAAAGCTTCAACTGGAGCCTCTTTAAATGATCATTTAATGGTGGGCCCCCGTTTGCAAAGGGACATCATTGATATTATTGCTCAGTGGAGAGTTTTCAAGATGGCTATGGTAGCTGAGATCAGTATGATGTACCGCCAAATTTGGATGGCACCACAGGATACGGTGTATCAACTAATTTTGTGGAGATCATCGACGGAAGAGTCCATAAAAACGTACGCACTCAACACGGTCAAGTTTGGCACAGCATCAGCACCATACTTGGCAGTTCGCGCTTTACATCAGGCTGCTATGGATGTGGCGGACACTCATCCTCATGTTGCCAAGGCGCTGACCGAGGGGTTTTACACTTACCCCAGGTGGAAAGATACACAAAGCGATCCATACTTGCAGACATCGCTCGCCTATTTGATCCTCTTGGATGGATTGCCCCGTGTATCATCAAGGCGAAGTTGATAATGCAACAACTCTGGATGAAGGAACTGTCCTGGGATTCATCAGTAGCTCCGGAAATAGAAGAAACTTGGGGAAGATTACGCACCAGTCTGGTGAAACTTGAGTGCATCGAAGTACCTCGTTGGGTCCAATACGAGAACTCATCTCAAGTCCAATCCAAGCTCTCACTGATGCAACTAGCTGGCGACACGTTGATGGTAAAGAAAACCCGGCAGACATTGGATCGCGAGGATTATCACCGGAAGAGCTCATCGGAAACGAACTGTGGTGGCACGGACCGTCCTTTCTTCAAAACTTTTCTGCAACAAACCTGCCAGCAGCAATTTTCAGTGAAACGGAGTGTGAAACGAAGGCGAACAAGACAACACTTGCTCAAGTGGTATCACACTGCGTCGTCGCCAACAACTTTTTTCAAAGGTACTCCTCCTTAAGGCGCCTCATTCGCTGCGTAGCCATATGGCGGCGATACATGGAAAATTTAAGGTGCGTGAAGAGAAGGAGGGTCTTAACTATTTACACGCTTACGGCTGAGAAGTTGCTGTCATCTCATAGTCAACTCATCAAGATCGTCCAAAATGAATTGTTTTCCGACGACATCAAGGCTCTCAGGGATAACAAATCATTACCAAAGTGAAGCCTGATTCGTAACTTGAATCCTTTCCTAGATGTCGATGGAGTATTACGTGTAGGAGGTCGCTTAACGAAAGCACCACTCCCCTTTAGTCAGCGACATCCCATAATATTAAGGGAATCACATCAGTTTTCGAAACTGATTGCAAGCGATGTGCATCAACGCACTCTTCATGGCGGCCAGCAAATGATGATGGCTGAAATCAGGAGCACCTACTGGATAACCAACCTGAAGAGACTGGTAAAATCCACAATCCACAAATGCGTTCGATGCCATCGCTACAATGCAACAATGCAGCAGCAACTCATGGGAAGCCTACCAACGGAAAGAATCATGATCTCCAGACCATTCACCAATACTGGCGTGGACTACGCTGGACCTGTCGAGATAAAACCATGGAAAGGTAGATGCAACAAATCGACGAAAGGATACATTGCTGTATTCCTGTGTCTAGCCACGAAAGCTATACATATAGAGCTAGTGAGCGACCTGAGTGCAGCAGCGTTCATTGCAGCATTTAGGAGATTTGTGGCAAGACGAGGAAGCTGCGCTAATATGTTTAGCGATTGTGGCACCAACTTCAGGGGGCACACAATGAACTAAACAAGGACAGCAAATTCATATCCTCCGAATGGTCAACGGAAGTCGCAGACACCCTGGCCTCTCAAGGCACGACGTGGCACTTCAATCCTCCGTCATCACCACACTTTGGTGGTCTTTGGGAGGCAGGGGTCAAATCGATAAAGCACCACCTGAAAAGAACAATCGGTACAGCCAAGTTGACGTTCGAAGAATACACGACGCTTCTCTCACAGGTTGAGGCATGCCTCAATTCAAGGCCATTGTGTCCCATCACGTCCGATCCCGACGATATGACAGTATTAACACCTGGCCACTTCCTCATTGCCTGACCGAAATCTGAGTGAACGAAATATCAACTATTTGGATAGGTGGAAATATCTGCAGCGTTTAACTCATGCATTTTGGAAGCAGTGGAGTACGACATACCTCCATCAGCTACAACAACGACCGAAATGGCTCCAAAAAGAGCCAAATATCAAGGTAGGAGACATTGTCCTTGTAAAAGAAGACAATCTACCACCAACATTTTGGTTACTTGCTCGTGTGACGGAATTGCACCCTGGCTCGGATGGTCTGACGCGCGTGGTGACCGAAAAATCAATACTAAAACGCCCTATCGCCAAACTATCCCCCTTGCCGGTATGTACCCCCTCGAACGAACCGTAAACTAGACTATTCATAAAAAAAAACAAAATAAAGCCCATGAACCCTTAAACATAATCCCATAAACTATTGAACATAATACCTACTTCTATGAATTAACCCCCCATGTCTGAAAAAAAAACAAAATCACATGTAACCTCTCAACACATCAACACACATCACATCATATAATTGAAAACAAACCCTTAAAACAACAAACCCCATTGACCTACTCACCCTATAGGGACATCCTCATCCTCATTTGCAGCTAAATATGATATAATTTTAATTTGTAACTTTGACAAAATCAAATTACTACTTATTCATTGTTTTGTATTTTTCCGGCACTCACGACCGCGAACCACGGACGAAATTCCATGCAAAGGCATAGATTCAAGCACCTGGAATAAACCAAGACAACTCGCAACAACAACACTAGATGCAAAAAACACAAGAAGGCAACAACGCATTTCGATTTAAATTCCGACCCGGAATTCGACGCCCTGAGGTGGGGAGCATGTTGGTTCCCAACAATGACACCACGAGAAAACCTGCAATTGGTGGCCAGCGACATCGAAGTGGTGCATTGGAATAGACATTGATATGCATCTTGTTTTAGCTGCAATCACAGCTTGTATTTACATAATCATTGTCTAGCCCAATGTGCACTTCAAAAATTAGCACACCAAGAATCAGCCACAAATAAAACAACGAAACCGAGGAAATAAATAATTTACACGATACGAAAACCAACAACCACCGCACAAGATGAAAAACACGAGAAAACTAAACGTCAGATGTGCAACGTGCAAGACGTTGTAAAGCATGCTGTCTTCGTCTAGCACATTGAAATTGTAAGCAGCTTACTCATTGTTCCGAAAATCGGTAATTAATTATGACCGAATTAGCAAAGCGGGATCGTAAGCTATATGAGTGCATCACACTCCAACCAACAGCCGCAATGGGAAAATGTAACACCGTTTCGTAGTATGTGTTCATGTTTGTTGGAAGTAATTGCAAATGTGATGTAAGAATACATGTACACAAAATCGATTTTTAACAACAAGGTTCATTGACCCTGGAAGGCGCGATCAGCTGGGCGAAACAAATTGAAAACAGAGATTTCTTGGTAGGACGCAACCTAATCTCGATTAATTCGCTAATCATCCATCGACCAGCCTAAACCAACTAAGTAAATTGTAAACTCATTTTAGAGTAAAAAATAAAATATTTTTTATAACGTTTTTAAACGGTCAACGTCTTTTTCTTGTCCTTTGCTTCAACAAAGCAAGGACGTAATTCGCTTTGGGCAGCAACTTAGCTCAAAACAGGTAGGCAATTAGACCTTATATTCACAACTGACCCCATTTACTCCTCAGTCTCGCCTTGAACCCTTTCTCTATCTACTATTGACAACTTTCACCCCCTCTTCTTCTTCCATTTTTCAACAGCTCTCCACCCAGTCCAATTCTCCCGGAGTCATCTCTTCTTACGACTTTCACAAAACTAACTTCCAAAAAATGAATGCCTATCTTTGTAAATGCTCTTTCGATTTTGCCAATCTATCATTAAATGATGCTCTTTCCATATTTTGCAGAGAGTTATTTACCTCCATTTCTCTCTATTTTCTCTTTTCTCGCCATAGAACTTCATCCAATTCCCCAAATGACCAAAAAATGAAGTTACCAATTACCGCCCAATTGCCAAACTCTCGCATATACCCAAACTTTTTGAAAGTATTTTATACGAAGTCTTAAGTTTTCGGAGCAAGTCCCTTATTTCACCCTACCAACATGGCATCCTGAAAGGTAGATCGACTGCTTCAAATCTCTTCGAATTTGTATCCTTTGCCGTCTCAACCTCACAGAATGGCAACGAAGTCGACGTCATTACTACTGACGTCAGTAAGGCCTTTGACAAGATTTCACACCAATTAATCCTCTTAAAATTGTCTGCCCTTGAAAACAGGTATTATAGCGTTCGCTTTAGGTCCGTACTTTCGTCCTCCTTATTAGCAACATCTGATGTCCCACAAGGCAGCCATTTGGGTCCCCTTCTCTTCATCCTAACGGTTAATGATCTTGAGAAGTTCAACCAATCTCCCTCGTTCATTCTCTTCGCGATCTTGGCATATTGTATTACAGGGAGCTAAACTTTCGTTCGCATATTGACGAAATAATTTGTAAGGCCAATTCAGCACTCGGCTTTGTTAAACGATGGTCTAAAGAATTCTCCGACCCTTACGTGACTAGATCTCTTTGTATACCTTAGGTCGTCCCCTTCTTGAATACGCTAGTCAAGTTCGAGTCAAGTCGAGTTCATGCACACAGAATTGAGAACGTCCAACGTCGCTTTCTTCGATTTTCCCTCCGAGGTCTGCCTTGGGACGATCCTTTTATCTTGCCACCGTACATAGATCGGCTGAATCTCATTAACCTGAATACCCTTAAGGAACGCAGAGACGCTGCGGACATACTTTTCATTTATCGTCCTCTCTCAAGCTCCGTCGATTGCGCGTCTCTTTATAACTCTATTTTTTTTAACACAAACCCCCGTAATTTACGATTCCCTAGACTCTTTTACCCATTAAACCATCGTACCTCATATGGCTCCAATGAACCAATCTCCCGTATGCTGCGAAAGGTTTCGGAGCGCAGGCCTCTTACATTCTGGTAGTAAAAGGTAAGAGGAGTATTGTTCAGGGGTAGTGGATGAAGTGATGGTGGTATTGACACTTTAGGGACGAACATTTTTGTTGTGATTGACACGGCTCCGTTGGAGGTGTGAGATACGCTTAGAGCTGATATGAGAAGCAAAGGCATTAAGAGGAGAAAAAGTGGGAAGAGTAGAATTGGGGGTAGCAGAGGTAGACGGGGCAGGATTGAGAACATGGGAGTGTATGAAGTTCGGGTAATTGGAAGTCGATGACGAGTTAAAAGGGGCTTGCGGATAATCAGAGGGGAGAGTAGGATCTGGATTTGAGTTATGATACGCGATTACGTTGACGCTTAATTAACTCTGAAATTACCGTGGGGTGATAGGGGGTACTCAGCTAAGATTCATATGAAAAGTGCTTAGTTGAGAAGAATTTGTAACGTGGAGAGCAGAATTGGAGGCACAAGGGGCAGGATTGAGATTATGTGAGTTTAAAGTTAGTTAGTACCTTGAGGAAGTGCTAAAGTGGTTGGTTGTGAAGCGTTTGTGATTGAGGGTGTAGTAAAGGTAATTGGCTGAAAAGTGAGAGGGGAAAACAGTGGAAATGTTCCAACTTTGAAGCTCCAGTTAGGGTAAGGATTAGGACTGGAATTAGAGCTATGATTCTTAGACTTACATTTTCTTTTATTTGGCTTAATACCAGACTGATTGTTATTATTGTTCAACTTGCTGAGAGTCATCTTTCCAAAGCTGAAGACATCGGTTGAGGGGTTTGAAAAAAGCCAGGAGTATTTTGAAGGTAATTCGAGTTTAAATTGGTTATTTATGTTGTTGCTTGGAGAGATTATCTGGCTCTCAGATTTTGCATTTGTGGTGATGCGTGTTTTATACAGTTAGCTGCGCTCTCAGAGCACTTTTTTGTTTCCTCTCAGAGCAGTTTTTATGTTCGTTTGGTATCAAAAAAAAAAAAAAAAAACAATCTTTTTCAGATTTCAGAGCACTTTTGCGAATATAGATATTTTCCCAGATTTACCAATACAAATGCGTTTCGGTTTGACAGCTGGTGGAGTTTGTTTAGAATTTCGTGAATTTTCTCATCAGTAAAGAAAGTCATTGCATCGGGTGAATCTATTTGTTTAAATTATTTATGTATAAATATTTAAAAATCAATCGGGACGTACATTTCGAATGTTTTAATTTAAAATATAACCAGTGAATGGAAAACGCTTTAAAAAGTGTTGAAGGCAACACATATTCGAATTGCGCGAATATTATCACAAAAATGGAGCAAGTGAGGTTTTAAGTTCGATAAGCCACACGAAATCTGAAATCTGTAAGCGAATCTGAGCGAAGCCCAATCGAATACCACATTAAATTGTAATTTGTGTTTATAGGAATCCATTCAATTTATTTTATTACAGATATATATATATAGCCTTATTTATAAACGTATTATAGAGGGTGTATAAAGTTGTGCACTCTTTAAAATGTCTCTAAACGCAAAAACCTTATTTTTAAAAAAATTCCAACGGTGTATAGAGCTTGTATAAGCTAAACGCGCTTGGAGGTTGATTAGTACCTGTATAGAGGTGGAATAGTATCGAAATGTCATTTAGACTTCACATATTATTGAGCAAAAAAATTTCCTTTTTTTTTTTTTTTGATGTACGTTCTCATATTAAATTATTACTTTTTCGTCGATAATGTGTTAAAATATTTTGTTTTAATATACCATTTTATATGTTGTATGTACAATGTGAATACTTTTTTATAGGATAACCTACCAAATCCCCGACCGTTATCATTTTCCTTTTTTTCTTTTTGAAATTGAATTCCATTTCATTTTGAATTGAATTCGTATATTTCACAGGCTGCTAAGTTTTTTTTTTTTTTATCTTTTTGGACAGGTAAATGTAATAGACATCTCCTTTTTAGTACTTTTTCTGACAAACGCCGTGTATAACTAATATGCATGGGAACATTTTTTTTTAAATAAGGATTTTTGAGAGGGTGTTTAAAGGCTGTATAAATACTTATACACTGCATAACTATACAGGTGTTTAGGGGCGTTTATAAAATTCGAATAAATAAAGCTGATAATATATAATATATAAATTGATCAAAACATTTGTTTTACTGATTTTAGTATTACACATAAATAAGGGACGATCTACAAGGATTTTTGCAGTAGGTATGGCTTTTACCAGAACAACGCGAATGCATACATAGCTAAATTTGAGAGCAATGGTATAAAAGGAAAATTATAGTGAATTATTTTTTTTTTTTTAATTTAACAATTGGATACTTGCATATATGTGATATTGTGCAAGTTCTTATGAATTTTACGTATCAATTACGGATTATAAATAATGTTGAAACTGAAATATTTTTTTTTCCAACATATAAAGAAAACGTTTTCCCTAAATTGTGTTAAAATATTAAGTTAAAAGATTAAAATCAATGGAAAAAAAGGCTATCTACATATTTAAAAAAAAAATACAACAAAAGTGCAAAAAGCCGTTTTAGTTCATTTTTCTCTGATTAATATCATGAGATAGATTTCTGATAGATATTGACAAATGATTATTACATGAAGGTATTTGGCATTGGCTTTCCATTTTCCAACAATTTCCTAAACTTTAAAATTTTGTGAATTGAACTGCGATGTGAACGCCGTGTAACTAATTGGCACCAAAAATGACGAACACAGTCGCCCCCACTTTCGTAAGTTTGTGTGTGGCAGCAATGGCGCTCCGTTGATTTGTACAGGCACGAATACTTAGGAAATCCTCTGCGGTTTATGCAGCTTGTTGCTTGTAGGCAAATGTTCCGTTTCTGCTCTCTGTTGACTTATTGAATCATTTTAAATTTTGGATGTGTTTTCGTTAAATTTAATTGGAATTATTTACGGAGGTATTTAAAAAGAAAACGTTTTCCCTCCACTTTGACAGATTGCATAACGTCAGTCCTTGAACATTGAATTGTCGTATGGACTAAATCATGACGCGAAAAACCAAGAACTGAAATTTAATAAAAATGTATAACTTTTTACAGATGGCTGACAAAAAATGTATCAATAAGAGTACTGCGATGACTTGTAAAATGAATGGATAATGATATATTTATTTACCGGGAAAAGGTACTCATGGGCGGAGAGTAGCTAGCCAGTAGTTAGCCAACTCCGCCGTAGTCACGACCTTCAGTTGAGACCCGCTTCATCAAACCCTAAAATAAACGCTCTAGTTTTTATTTTTATTCCTCCATGTTACCATGTTACATCGAATTGAAGGTAACCATCTTCATATTATTCTGCAGGGCATCCAAAAACTTCTTCTGGGTAGGCTGTACAAAACTTGATAACAATTTGAAAGACAAATGGAAGCTCTGCCATTTTTTCCGAAAAGAAATGATATTGTGCTAAGTTGTGCTATCCTATAAATAATTGATTGGAAGAAAGCGATATTTTGAAAGTCTTATCGCTTTCAAGGCACTTAATGCCATAAACGCGCCAAGGCTCAATATAAACCAGCTTGGTAAAGCTGCGTAGGAGAAACGGAAGATAAACCTATCTTGAAAGTTGGGCAATGAAGAGGAAAGGGAAAGATTTCAGTATAACATTCCTACAGATCTCTATTATGTATTTTGGTATGTATAAGCTTGACCATCAGTAACTCTTAAATTTGCCTTTCCAGCTCTTCGAAGCCTATCAAATAATCGGAAGCGAACATGTAAATCGGTTACTGGCACTCGTCTCTTCGACTGGAACGTATGCTATTTTTTCATTGACTGCCACCCGGCTTCCGCCAGAAACTATTTCAGATCTAACCATCGATTCGATTTTTCCACTGAATGATTTCTTTCACTTTGGCTTAGGTAATACTTTGTAAATAAACAATATACTTAGTTTGTATATGTATCTGCATTTGTTTTTAGATAGCAAAAGCTCTATATCACCACTGCAATTCGACTTGAAAACGTCAGATGATTTAGCGTCAAAGTTTTACTACTATCCCATAAACAGTTCCGGTATAAATGACTTTGAAACATTCCAATCACAAGTATTGCAAGCCAAACGTTCGTTTGAAACAAAGCAAAAATTGCTCCAGCAACAGCATCAGCTTCAGAAACAGGAACAGGAAAGTGAAATAGTCTTAAATCAGACAGATTTTGGTTTCAGATGGTTGAAAGCATACAAACAACAGGATGAAGATTTTACCACAATTGATAGATGTATTGCTGATGGGACAAAACGTTTAAAAAAGGGCGAGTCAAAGTTCCAGGATGAGCTCAAGAAACGCGAACATGAATTTATTATTTACAAAGATTATCGGTAAGTCTACCCTCGAAAAATTATTGCTAACATTTTTTTTTCCTGTTGGGGGGAAAACCATAAGGAGGCCTGTTTGCGTTGACCATCCCCGTGTGTCCGGCTCTCTCCGCATGCCTACGGGACATACGGACTAAAACTCCTCCCAACCCTGTGGTTTGTGACAACCCCCACCCGCCCCCCTGGGACCGCTCTTCGCATTACTTCAAGGGGGCTGTAATCATACGCCCTTTCGGGCTCACGTGCTTCCCCGAAATTGTTCTTCTTCTCTTTTCTTTCTCCTGAGAATATCTTCCACATACTGGCAAATTTTTCTCCAATTCGAGTCGCTCGTCATCATTTAGTCGACTATGTTTTCTGGATTTAAGGTAGATATCAATGCTGCTTTCCACCACCGTGTTTCCAGTCGTTCCACTCAGCCACGTTTCTTATGAGTCTCGCTGTCCACCTTCCTCTGGTTTCCGAGCTGCAGCGCTCTTGCCACTTCCGTATCGTCTGTTGCGGTGCTTGACTGATTGCCGCTTCCAATCCAATTTCCGCCTTTTTGTCGTGGACGTTCCTTTGTGCCGCTAGGAGATCGATGGAAGTCACTCCTGCGACTACAAGGACGGCTGGTTCCGACACCGTTCGGTAAGAGCTAGCCACGCGTAGGGCTCCACGTCTTTGCACTGCCGCCATCTGCTTCCGGTCCTTTTTTTTATCGAAGTGCGTCTGCCCAAATCTCGCTTCCATATAGGAGAATTGCATGCGTTGTCGACATTAATAACCTGCGCTTGCTTGGCGTTGGACCACCTATGTTCGCCATTAATCTGCTGAGTGCTGTTGTAACTCTAGAGGCTCGTTCCGCTGCCAACTTTATCTGTTGCCAGAAAGTTAGTTTTGTGTCGAGCCTTAATCCCAGATACCTCACCGCATCCTTGCTCTTAATGACTTCAGAGCCGATTTGCGTGGGGACTCTCTTCTTCGTCAGAAGGACTATCTCAGTTTTCTCTATTGCTAAACTGAGACCGTGTTCATCCATCCAGGAGGTTGTTCGTCGCATGACTTGGTTCAACTTTCTTTGTGCGTTTTCAGAGTCTCTTGCCGTTATCACTGCCGCGATGTCTTCTACGTATCCAACGAGGAAGGTGTCTTCGGGCATCTCCATCCTCAGTATGTCGTCATAGGAAATATTCCAGAGATCTGGTCCCAAAATTGATCCCTGTGCTGCTCCAGATGTTACTTCCTCCCTTCGTGGGCCTTCTGTGGTCTCGTAGATCAGCTCCCGATCCCTGAGAGAGTCCTTCACCATATTTAATAGATAAGCTGCGATGTTGAATCTATTTTCCAAAGCATTTAGTATATCAGTCCACCTAACTGAATTGAATGCATTTCTTTCATCCAGGGCGGTTTGGGCAGCCTTCACCACTTCGTCAACCGCTCCTACCGTAGATCGACCTTTCCTGAAACCATACTGCCTTTCCGCTAAGTCTCCTGCTCTTTGTACTGTATCTGTGAGTCGTGATTTCAGCACCTTTTCCATGAGTTTACCCGCAGTGTCCAGCATACATAAGGGCCTGTACGCCGTTGGGGAATCTGGGTCTCCTTTTCCTTTGCTGATGAGTACCAGTCTTTGCTTTTTCCAGTTCTTTGGGAAGGCTCCTTCTTCAAGGCAACTGTTGTACATATTGAGCAGCAGGTTGGGGCATGTTTGGGCAGTCAATTTTAGTGCTTCCGCTGGAATTCCGTCTGGGCCGGGTGCTCTTCTGTTTTGCATTGTCTGCACAGCTAATCTCAACTCTTCTTCGCTGAAGCCTGGGGTTTCCTGTTGTCGGGCTGTTGTGTTATCGGAAGGCCTGACCGGATGAGTTGGAAAAAGAGTATTTACAATGCTCTCCATCTTTTCTAAGTTTATAGTGGGTGGTGCCGATTGAGCTCCCAGTTTCCGCATTACTACCTTGTAGCCTAGCCCCCAGGGGTCGCTGATTATGTCTCGGCGAAGATCCTCCCACTTTAGTTTTTTGCTCAAATTGATGGCCCTCTTGAGCTCGGATCTTTTCGTTCTGAACTCCGCTAGAGCTTCCTCTATGTTTTCAGCGTGTCAGTACACTGGGTTTCTGGTGCTGTTGTTGCTTTTCCTGGGCATTGAGGCATCACATGCGAGCCGTATCAGTTGCATTGTGGCCTCAGCTTTTTCTTCCGCGGGTCCTTGTTATTGGAGCACAGCACTTTCTCCTTCTTGAATGACGGATGTAAAGAGCTCTTCGTTTAACCTGTTGATGTTCCATCTCGTTGCTAGTGTACGGTTCCAGTGAGGAGTTCGCTGGTTTGCTTATAAATCAAAAACAATGTACTGATGATCGCTGCCCGTGTAATCCTCGATTACCCGCCAGTTTTTTATTCTTGCGGATGTGGATTCAGCGAAGGTTACATCCGGTATGGTGCCTCTTTGCCCTGGCCTCTTGAAGGTCGGGGTGTTTCCTACATCTGCTACGTTTAGGCCTTGTATCGCAGCCATTTCAAGTATTTGCCTTCCTCGAGAGTCTGTAGTTGGCATTCCCCACTCTTGTGCTCTGGCGTTAAGGTCGCCAGCAACCATAATCTCGCCTGTCGTTTCATTTAGGAAGTCCTCCAGGTCATCCAGTTTTTGGCGGAAATCATCGATCCTTGGTGCGAGGCTAGCAAAGTGACTACATTTTTTCAATTTTTTATAGTTACGAAGCTCATTGAGTTCTTCTTTAAAATCGAATGCCTGCATCGCTCGTATTATCACTACGAGGGAGTTTTCAAGTTCTTGAGGCGTCAACATTATCCCGTGTTGTCGTGGACCCTTGGGGTATCTGGCATGATTGCAAAACCGAAGGCTATATCCCGTTATTCTCTGAAGCGTGGTGAAAGAATTACGATGGTTGATTTTATAGATCATATCCTGGTCCCAATCATGAGTTGCTATTGCTACAGTTGGTACTTTCCGCTTTCTCTCCGTATCTTCCGGGATAGCCAGCTCCTTGACATATTTTGCTGGCCACATATCTTCCTGCCCGTGTAAGAACCGAGGACCATAAAACCATTGTGTGCATGATGGTAGTTTTGATGGTTGCAGACCCCTTGATAGTACATCAGCTGGATTATGTTGTGATGGAACATGTCGCCATTGCTCGGGAAGTGTTATATCCTGAATAGTGGCCACTCTATTGGCAACAAATGTTTGGAATGATGATGACGGGGAATTAATCCATGCCAGTACAATTTCAGAATCTGTCCATAAGAATGTGGGTATATCCCTGAACTTGTTATCGTTCTTCACTCTCGCTGTTAGTTCAGCTCCGAGGACTGCTGCGCATAGTTCTAATCGGGGTATTGTTTGTTTCTTCAATGGAGCCACACGTGATTTTGAACATAACAGTCTTACGATTACTCTTCTATCTTTCATAATGGTTCGCAAGTACACCGCCGTACCATATGCCTTTTCAGATGCATCAGCAAAGGTGTGTATCTGTATGGATGCTGGCACTTCATTATTAAACATATGACGTGGAAAGTGAAAATTATTTAGTTCCTTCAAGTTGTTTCGAAACGTCATCCATCTCGTGTGTAGTTCGGCTGGTAGTGCTTCATCCCATGACAACTTTAATAACCATAACTCCTGGATGAATATCTTTGCTGTGACAACTACTGGAGCCATTATGCCTAGTGGATCGAATAATTTGGCAAGATTTGACGTGACAATGCGTTTTGTTATTCGATTTGTCGAACTCAAATTTGTTTTAACACAGAACCTATCATTTTTTGGCTGCCATGTTAAACCCAATGTCTTGATTGATGCGTCACCCTCGTTATCGAAATCGAGGTCGATTTCTTGATCTTCCTTAGCAATGCCTTGCAGTAGCCGGGGGTGATTCGCACACCATTTTCGTAATTTGAATCCTGCCCCTTGTAGTATTTGTGTTAGTTGCTTTTGTATTTTCAACGCGGTTGATAAGCTGTTGTCTCCAGTCAATCCATCATCTACGTAGAAGTCGTTGTGCAAAGCTTGAGCACCTAATGACAACCGCTCGCTATTTTCCTTTGCTAGCTGTTGCAAGCACTTCGTTGCCAAATATGGTGCTGCTCTTGTGCCATATGTAACTGTATTAAGTTGATAGTAACGAAGCGGTCTAGTTTCGTCTGTTCTCCATACAATTGTTTGGTATCTTCTGTCGTCGGGGTGCATGACTATTTGCCGGTACATTTTTTGAATATCCGTGCAAAAGACAAATCTTGGTAACCGGAAACGAAGTAATAGTGAAAATAGTTTTCCTTGCACTGTGGGTCCTGTATACATGATGTCGTTCAATGATAATCCTGATGATGTTTTTGATGAAGCATCAAATACAACTCGAAGTTTGGTGGTGCTGCTGTCGGCCTTCAGCACGTAATGATGAGGAATGACGTAGATTGGTGCTACCGTGTCATTGATGTCGATCTGTGTCATGTGACCCAAGCTTTCGTATTCCTCCATGAATTGAATGTATTGGGCTTTTACTTCCTTGTTTTTAGCTAACCTTCGTTCAAGTGGTAAAAACCTGTTGACTGCTATCTCATTGGAATTTCCTAGAGCGCTTGTGCTCCCATAAAATGGTAGTTTTACCATGAATCGTCCATCATTGGTCTTGTGTGTATTATGTGTAAAGTAGTCTTCACACCTTTCTTCATCTCTTGATAGGCTGCTACGTGTTGGCTTTACATCGTCAAGGCTCCATAATCGTTCAACCATTTGGTGGAGGTCGTTGTCATCATAGGTGGAAATTCCACACGTTGCTGTGAATGCTGTAGCTTCGGCAATCCTTCCAGACAGTATCCATCCAAAGACGGTATTTTGTAGGGTAGGTAAGCTATCTGCGAGACGTATTTGTCCAATGGAGAGTAGTTGATGGAAGAATTCTGCACCGAGAAGTACATCAATTTTGTCTGGTCGATTGAAGTTAGGGTCAGCTAACGGGATATTCTTCGGTATTGGCCATGACGAGGTATCGAAATATTGAGAGGGCTGTGGTGATATGATGTGTGGCAGAACAAAGGCCTCTAGCTGAGCACTAAACCCACTTGTTCTTGACTGTAATTTGACGTTAACCCGATGGTGCGCTTCTCTCTTGCCATTGCCAATGACTTGAATACTCATAGATGTACGTCTTGTTGGAATATCTAGTTTCTTCATGATGCGTTCTGTAATCAGATTGACCTGAGAACCAGAATCCAACACGGCTCTGCATTCCAGCTTCCGTCCATTGCTAGCAACCAGCTCGACCATTGCTGTGCTGAGGAGTATGTACTGCTGTCCTTCTTGTTCCTTGGCTGCTGTTAATGTCACTGATGCGCTGATATTAACCTGTGAGCCTGATGGGTTGTCCTGTTCCTGATGGTTGTTGACTGCTGAGCTGTTGCTGTTGCTATTGCTCTCACGATGTAGCAGTGTGTTGTGTTTGTGATTGCACCTTGAGCAACCTCTTGAAAGGCATTTGTTTGCACCATGCCCATTTCTTAAACAATTGAAACACAAATTCTGTTTTTTCACTACTTGTGTGCGCTCGTCTGGCCTAAGTTGCAAGAACTGTTTGCAGGCAAATACTGGATGTATTCCAGTTCCACAAACCTTGCAGGATCCCTTGTGGTTTTGGTTGGATGTTACTGACGCACAGGCACGGGATGGTGTATTCTTTCCTTTGTGTCCTAAAGACTCCAGTGACTGGAATTGGTTTTCTAAAAATGTTAAAAACTCCTTGATTGATTGGGGTTCCTTCGGCTTCTTAATGGATTGTTCGTATAAGATTCGTGTGCATTGATCCAGTTTGGGTACCAATAGGTGCAAAAGGATGGGGTCCCATGTTGCGGTGTCCACACCGATGTTCTCTAGTGCCATCAGACATTCTAGAGTGGTGTCGTGAAGTCCCTTGATGGCCACTGCTGAAGGCTGCGACTGTGTCTGGGTTGGTTGCCCAGTTATCTTTTTCAATAGGTTTGACGTGAGAACCCGTACATTATTGTATCTGTCTTGGAGGCTCGTCCATGCGGTTTTGTAGTTATCTACCGTTAATGATAGATGACGGATGAGACTTTCAGCCTCGCCACTTAGATGGGTCTTAAGATACCACATCTTTTGTATGTTGGATATTGGCTGCTTGTCAACCAATTGTGAGAACAAATCAAAAAATTGTCTCCATTTCAGGTAATCCCCATCAAACCTTGGAATTGTGACTTTTTTTAGATTGAGGGAATTCTGTTTTGCGCTGTCACTAGATATGCCTGAATCATGTGTTGTACCATGTTGAGGCTGACTGTTGAGCGATAATGCAATAAGGGCTTCCTGAACTCTTTTTTCTATGTCGATGAATTCGACTTGATTATAACCACTTGTTAGTGGTTCGTCACATAGCTCCCAAATTGTGTTATGCAAATCTTCGACTTGTATCCACAGTCGTTGTATTGTTTTTTCGTGGAAATCGTAGAAATGCTTTGACTCTCCGATGTGGTTTGCTGCACCAAGTGTTCTTTTCAGCGACGAAATAACCACTTGTTGTCTTCGGATAAGTCTTTGAAGCTCTTCATTTTGATTTGAATGTGAATGTACACTGTCTTCAGCATTCACAACGTTTTGAACTAGTGCCCCATCATCCTCTTGCGTAGGTTTAGCGGCATTGATCCCCTTTCGCTCTATGTTTTCAACCCTTTCAGTGAATTCTTGTCTGTACGTGTTGTACAAGTTCTTTATAGAGTCGTAGTACCGATTGGCATAGTACGGGTGTGCCAATTGCTCAGGGTACTCGTCCCGTATCTCGGAGTCTCTGGCTTCGAAACTATCCCAGAGTGTGTCTAATCTGGTCGTCAGCTTCTGGAAGTAAGCGAGAGTCTTTCTGTCTGGTCCATCCTTCTTGTAATTGACGATGAGACGCTGGATTTCCTCTCCTGTCTCCCTTTGATCTGCGGCCTGCCTCTCCATAATTTGATGATGTCTGTTATTTGATTGACTTGTATGACTTCACCAGTGTTTTGGCCCTGGTGAACGCTCTTATTATTGTATTCTAATGTTCTGTGTATAAATCACAAATGTGTTCTGTGACTTATCTGACTTATCTGACTTCACCAGTGTTTAGCCCTGGTGAACGCTCTTATTATATGAAGGTTGCCCCTTACCACTGGTGGGGGAAGCAAACCTTGTGTCTTGTTTTCTGTGATTGATTGACAATCACGTCGGGGTCACCATAAATGTTTAGACTCGTTTGTCTAAATTTGTGAATATCAAGCACATAAACTTGATACTCTGTCTGAGTTGTAAACAAGCACTTAAACTTGTTCACTATGATGGCTGAAATGCGGAAGGATGAAATTAAACACCAAATGTCCAATTAAAAACTGATCAATATAATTGACTTTATTGCTTCTTTTATACTATTAATATGCTTATTCTATTCTTATATTATTCTATGTCAGCGTTGACGGTTGTTGTCATCACCTGTTGACTCACTGACCCAATATGTTCGGGAATTGCATTACCAGCATAATGCGGTTGTTGGCTTGACCTGTTTATGCTCGGACAGCTGAGTCAGTCTGTTGTTATTTTGTGTTCTGTTGGCCTGAACAAATACTAATACTCAATTCCTCTTCACTATCACTAAAATCTTCACTAATTGTATTAAAATATTTACTTTTTTTTTTGGAATTACAGATCTACAATTATTGTCTCTCCAAGTTTTACAGTTTCTTATAATAAGGTATTTGTGGTAAGGACGTGCAGGGTATATAGCTTAATAATATACTAGGTGATCAAAACCAATAAATCGAATCACATGCAAATGCCCAAGAGGATGATGATCTGCAATTTCCTGCGTATATGCACCATTGATTCGTCCTTGGTTCGTCTTTAAAGATGTTTCTTGTGGTTGTACAGATGTGGGAGATGTGTTCGGCGATGATACAAGTTGAAACTTTACGGAGTTGCTTCTTTGTGAGTTGTTGTTTGTCCACTACTATCGTGCGATACGATATCAAGTTATTATTATTATTCGTGGTTTAATTTGTTCACTATTATCGTGCGATACGATATCGAGTTATTATTGTTACTTGTGGTTTTAGTTTTATCCACTATTATCGTGTGATACGATATTGAGTTAATATTATTACTCGCGGCACAAAATTTACAACACAGATTTAATTTATTCACTTTTCGTTCGATTTGTAAGCAAACCGTTCACCGCTCCGTGAGACTGCGCCAGTTATAGTAGAGATGACCGTGGGTTAAAAAAAAAAAAAAAAAACAATTTATTAGAAAATCTTCATAGGTTTTACACCTGTACTTTATTTATCAGACTGAAAAACTGGGTTGAGTTTACATTGCCTTTTTATTATATCTATAGTATTTGATTACATAGATGGGAATAATTAAAGGAGTTTAGTTACAAAGATAAAATATGTATTGTAAACTTAAATGGCTACGCGAGTGTTGGGTTCGGTGACCGTAGGTTGGGAACCCGTAACTCGCGCTTATCACCAGATCCCAGTTGAACCCAGTGATATCCCAAAGACGGCTATCTGCACACCCTTTGGCTTCGCAATCGTTCCAGCGTTTTTTCAATTACTAGTGAATACAATTTTTGTTATGTGTACATCGATGATGTGCTGATAGCTTCCGCAAATGAGAAGGAACATCTAGCTCACGGAGAAATCATTCTACGCAAACTCCATGAATTTGGACTAGTGATAAATTTTGAAACGTTTTAGAACAACCGTCCGTAGAGTTTCTTGGGCATTCCATTGATGCAAATGGCATTCGCCCGAACAAGACCAAGGTTGAATCAATTCTCAAGTACGATCCACCAAAGACGGTACAGGATATGAGAAGATTCCTGGGGTTAATCAATTTCTATCGGCGTTTTATTCCACAAGCGGCACAAGCACAAATTCGCCTCAATAGCTAGAAAAAAAAAAAAAAAAAAAACGACAAGCGTCAAATCAGAGTGGACGCCGGAAGCTCTAATTGCATTTATAAATAAAATAAAATAAATAGTTGGCGCAACAGGCCCGGAGGGACCCTAGGCCTAGCTTCTCGCTACCATTCGTTTTGTGTGAGTTTTTCATTTTTGGAACGAATGGAAGGGATCTACAATTTTATGCCGACTCCAAACGGCTAATTGAGAAGCTTTTTCAAGACATTTATACTCTCGGATGTTTGTCAGACGTTCGCGAGAGGTGGCGCAGTGAAAAAAACCCTAAGTCGGAATTTGGGTTTTTGCGGGATTCGAACCTCGACCCCTCGCATAGCAGTCCAACACACTAACCACTAAGCTACTGCGCCTACAATTGCATTTAACGAATGTAAAAACCATTTGGGAAAAGCGACGATTCTGGCATTTTCCATCCCAAATGCAGAGTTAGCGCTGGTGGTCGATGCCTCAGAATCTGCCATAGAAGCAGTTGTCAAACAAAAACTCAACGCTAAATGGCAGCCTATAGCTTCTATTCAGTTAAATTGTCCAAAGCCGAACGCACGTATAGTGCTTACGACAGGGAACTCTTAGCGGTATCGGCCTCAATTAAACATTTAAAGCACTTGTTGGAAGGAAGAGAATTCACGCTCTATACTGACCACAAACCTCTTGTTTACGCCTTATGGCAAAACCTCAAGAAAGCAACGCCTCGGCAACGTACATTCTTAGACTTGGTATCTCAATTCACATCAGACATTCGGCACCTACCAGGGGAGGAAAATGTCGTGGCAGACGCGCTGTCTAGGATGCATGAACTGACCATTCCTGCTCGTGTCGACTATGAGGCAATTGCTAGGGCACAAGAGCGAGATGAAGAACTAAAGCGCTTGCGTGAGTCGGACGGTTCCACCCAATGGGACGTCATTCCGGTTTCGGGAACAATGAGCCTTTTGCACATTGACATCTCCACCAAAAGGGCACGACCATTCATCCCGGAGTGTTTTAGAAAAAGTGTTTTTGAAAAGGAGCACAATCTTTGCCATCCTGGCATTCGGGTTACTGTCAATGCGATGCGAAGCAAATTTATTTGGCCTTCCATTAACAAGGATTTCCGGTCCTGGGCTAGAAGCTGTATTCCGTGTCAACGGTCAAAAGTTTTCAGACATGTCGTTAGTCCGTTAGGTCAGTTCACAGAATCTGTCAACCGCTTTGACACAATCCACATAGACATTATAGGACCATTACCCACTTCTGAGAGCTGGCGCTATTGCTTGACGATGAGTGATCGATTCACAAACGAGGGAACAAATACTTTTCGATCACGGTCAGAGGCAAGACGGTAAAAATCAGCATTGATAGACTGAAGCCGGGCTTCGTTGATAGTTCACAGGAACAACCTGCTCCGCCCGGGACTTAAAGCAAGCAGGATCATACGGTGAATTATAGGAACGTATCCTTTACCGAGGCAGGTGTACAAGAAAACGTTGGCACTAGCGTTCCTTGCACAATTCCAACACCTCGTCAGGTAGAGGTGTCAATCCTCCGATTAGGTATCGTGCCGCGTAGACTTGGCCACTTGGGAGGGGGTACTATGGTGTCGACGTTCACTCCATCGAACACATCTTTTTCATTCGGAATGTACTCTATCGTTTTCATTCGGAATGTACTCTTTCGATAACATCGCCGACCATCCACCTTCACTCGCAGCTCGACCTGACAGCAGTTCCGCTGACGTGGCGCGTCCATCGTGTGTTTCCTATCGCGGGGGCTTAAGCTTAGAAAAGAAAATATCTTTCTCTTCTTCTTGGTCAGGCGCGGCGATCGGACGTGGCTTCAGTGGTACATCACGTGTAAATTCTCTTTGTATAAACTTAACGTCAAATGTTCGTTTACTCATTTAAGTGAATTTAATGGATTAAAGTGAAGAAAATAAGATAAACCCAAAATATAAGCCCGAATCAGTATGTATTGACGGTAAGACCAAAACCAACGTAAAAATTTTGATTCCAAAGGAAGGTCTCCCCACTAATCCACAAGCTTTGAATGAAATACATATTCGCTATCATGAAAGTTACAATATTTCCCCTACTACTGTGTCTAAGGACTTAGCGGCTTATGCGTCCCATATTAGGTTAGGTTAGGTTTATTAGTGGATACGGCAGAGTGAACCCTGAAGTACCCCACTTAGGTCCATGTGGACCCATTGTGATGCCCTTGTGGGGGGGTTAGCCGATGTTGTTGGCGATGGTATTTGTTCCCTGTTGGTTACTCGACCTTGTCCAGCCATCCTGATGTATTTATGAACCTGTAAAGATTAGATAAATTAACATCTGAAAGTTCTTGTATGTCATGGAAGTGGTATCTTCCAAATGTTCTGTTCCTCAAGTGGCACAGACTTGGGCAGTGACACAGTCGTCTTCACAGCCTTCTTGAGTTTTAATTTCATTGTATGGTTTCTCAGGAAGTTGTGACCTGTTAAGGCACCTACAAGTTTATGTAGCGACGTTCTATCAAACCGCATAAGCTTGTTAGTTCGACTTGCATTATATTCCGGCCATAGCTTCCGTGAAATTTCGCAGGTAGTTAATTCCTTCCACTTGTTGTTGGCTTTCATGCGAATCTTGCTTTCCACTCTCTCTCTAAAATTACAGGGCGGTGGATTGATCGATTTGATCGCCCGATCTTGATCCATAGCAGATCAATTTCTTGCCAGTTCATCAGCCATCTCATTGCCGGCTTTGTCCCTGTGTCCAGGGACCCAGCAGAGACGCGTGGTATGCTGCGAGCAGAGAACCTTAAGCTCTTCACGGCAGCGGCGAACTAGCTTCGATTTATTTCAATAGCAGACACTGCTTTTATAGCCGCCTGCCTGTCAATAAATATGGTAATATCATCATTTGGTATTGCCATCATTGACACCATATGGGCAGCTTCGGCGATTGCCAGAACCTCTGCCTGAAAAACAATACTGTGATCAGGCAGTCTGGTCGAGTGGTGTATATTTAGCTCTTTGGAGAAAATTCCAGCACCTGTTCCGCAATCCATCTTAGATCCGTCTGTGTAGATGGATATCGATTTCCTATTTGTGGGTTTGTCTGTGTTTCATTCCTCCCTGCTGAGGAAATAGCAAGAGAATGGTTTATCAAAGTCAAGGTTGGAAGACAAGTAGTCAGAAGTGACAGAGGCTCCCACGTATTTGTTCAGAATCTGTGCATGTCACATTCTGTAGGGTTTCCAGCTTTTGATTTGGCTGATCCTGAGGGCACTTTTGGCTGCAGATTCTTGCATGTAGGTGTTGTCCTTATTGCGCCGGTTGTACCTATACATGCTAGTCTTTTTATTTTGGTCATTAGTTTTAAGTCCGATGCTTTGTTTGTGACTTGCCACCAGACTAAGCTTCCGTATGTGAGTATTGGACGCACAACAGCGAGTGAGTATTGGGCGCATGCGTAGAAAGCATTTGCAGCCTTTTGTACTCTCTCATTAACATTTAATTTCCAATTGAGCTTCCTATCAAAGATCGTACCCAGATATTTAGCACTCTCCGCTACCCTGAGAGGTATACCCTCAATAGTTGGAGGATCGAAGTCTGGAATCACTTTGTTACTGAACAAGACTAGATCCCAGAGTAAGGGGGGGATGACTCCTCCTTGTGGTGTACCTCTTGAGGCTGTCACTCTAACTTGAATGTCACTTAGTTTTGCATTAATATTTCTTTCATTGAGCAAACTTTCTATCACATTGGTAAGCTTTTGGTTTTCGTTGTTATTGAGTAGTGCTCTCTTCACTGCACACGTCCTAACATTATTGAATGCTCCTTCGAGGAACGCGGCCAGTGTGTATTCTTTCTCTTTTAGGGACTTTTCTATTATGCTAGTGACCTCGTGCAGCGCGGTCTGAACTCCTTTACCCTTAATGTATGCGTGCTGAGCCGTTGAGATCATTTTATCGTCCAGTCGACTGCGGATAAAAACGTTTAAAAGCTTTTCATAGGTCTTAGGGATAAATGATGTTAAACTTATAGGCCTGAAGTCTTTAGCAGTCGTGTAGCTGGACTTGCCTGCCTTCGGAATGAAGACAACCTTTACTTCTCGCCATGCCTTGGGAATGTGTCCACATTCTAGGCAGCGCGTGAAGAGTCTCATCAGAATTGGTACAATAATTGACCTGGCTTTCTGGAGCATGATTGGGAAAATCCCATCCAACCCAGGAGATTTGATGGAGAAAAAGTCTCAATCGCCCAGTAAAGTTTATCCTCGGTCGTTATACCATCTGGAATTGCAACGGTAGTTGCGGTGCTTGGTGCAGACTGGATGGTTGTATTGGGGATACAACCCGGAAAGTGTGTGAGGAGAAGGAGACTTTAAGTCTCTTCCGAAGACTGTGTCCAGTTGCCATTATTGTCTTTAAGATATCCCGAAACCACAGGTTTTTTTGATAGAATTTTCCAAAGTCTAGCTGGTTCTCTAGTATTTCCTCTGACCGGCTTTGTATAGATCCCAGTCTGACTGGGAGTTGGTGCGCTTGGCCAGATTGAACAAAGATCTTGCTTTCCTCCTGATTTCAAGGAGATCTTTAGACCACCACGATGGAGAGTTTCTTCTCTTGATTGTCCGTAGAGGACAGGCTTTATCATATGCATTACTTAGAATTTTGCTTAAACTCTCTGTGAATGCATTGATTTCGTCTGGTGTCCCTATTGCTTTATCTTTCAGATTTGACCATTTTCCACGGCCTCCGAGACGAATAAGTCCCAGTTGGTGAGCCTTGGATTTCTGAATTTACCTATAACTATTGCTTTTTCGTCTACTAGAAATCCTATAATTCTATGATCCGAGAAGGATGGCTCAAAGGAGACCCTCCATTCCTTATGAGTTACTGTAGAGTGTTACGTCTAGCACCTCACGCCTATTCCTAGTTATAAAGGTCGGCTCACTGCTGATATTGGCTATCAGGAGATTATTTTTAATAATGAATTCTAAGAGGGACTCACCGCGTACTTTGATGTCCGTACTGCCCCAGCGCGTGTGATGGGAGTTGGCATCGCAGCCAGCAATCAGGTCCCATCTTTCCTTTTCAACTGTTCTGAATAGTGAACAGGATAGCTCTGAGGGTGGATTGTCCGACTCGTGAGGCATATATATTGATGCCAGTATCAAGGCGCCTTTTCCTGCCCTGTCCCACTTGACAACCGTTTGGTCCGAATCGCTGAGACTAGGTAAAAGAAAATGTTTAATCTGTTTTCTAGCTACAATACATGTTCGAGACTTACCATTATTTGGTGTATGATAAACTGTCAGATCTTTGGAATTCAGCCCTCCTATCTTTCCCTGGAGAATCCAGGGTTCTTGTATGAGGGCGACATCTGTTCTTTTCGTTTCCATGAGGAGAACGAGGTTGGCGCTAGCCGCCTTACTGTGGTGAAGATTTAGTTGCACTATCTTCATCACGAGTTGTTGGTTGCTCTCCCTTGTCTTTAACCGCTAATAGCCGGAGTTTGCATCGCGTTATGCCTACGCGGACTTTGAACTCTCGCTAACGTAGTAGCGGCAACGATTTGTGTATCAACTGTATGTTCACATCCATACCGTTCTGGGTATATTCATCTGTTTCCAGGACTTTCCATTCCCTGCTTTGTAATTCCGGGTTGAGGAATTGCAGGTTCCCTTCTATCCTTTCCACAGGTAAATAAGGCCCTCTCATACGGATAATTCCCTTCGGTCTGGTCATTTCCAGGACTTCTTTCCTATCAATAACGCACAGGTCAGCATTTTACCAAGGTGTGTTCATGTTGGCGATGAAACCCTTCAACCAGTCTAGTGTTTCTTTATTGTCACACTCTATCGTCTTGAAACCTTTGAAGGTAGACATCTGACCAAATAATGGAGGCCTGCTTTCTGCCTTCACGATAGCGTCTTCGACACCATCAAGGATTCGTTGTTCTAAAAGCTCCCATTGATTAGATGAGAGCTTCCGTTCTGTGTTGCCATAGTCGACAATAGCGACGCGTAGATTTTCTTTCACCTTTTCGCCTTTCAGCCTTTTTGCCTGCCTGCCTACAACCGGGGAGATGGTGTCGTCATTGCGACCTCTTTTGAAGACTACCGGTGCGTTCCCAGGCTTAGACGAATCCTTATCTGAGACAACCCCAGGACACTTTGGATCTGTCGCAGACGGAGTGAAAGGCAATCGGCATTTCGCCCCCGCTACGGCCAATCTCATGTCGGCTCCTCCAGAAGTCCGCTGCCTACCTAACTTCCTACCAGGCAAAACCTTGTTTGAACAACCGGGTTAGCCTTAGATGAATCTTTAGCCGGGCCGGCACCCGATTTTCCAGGTGATGTATATTCAGCCGACAAGTATAGGCTTTCTATGTACATAAGAAATGGACTAACGTCATTTGTATAGTGTAAGAAATAACCTATGTGGAAACTGTTCTCTTTTGTAGTGAGTAATAAACTGTACCTTCAAGTGGAAGCATCGTCTTATTATTTTAGCGGCGTAAGACAGAACATATTTTGGCGACGAGAAATTAACCTTAGACGTGCACAAAAAAAAAAAAAAAAGTTTTCGTTCTGTTAAAATATTACTTTGAACTAAAGAACCAAAATACAAATTTTAGTTTGTCGTAACTAATGAAATAGTTTAGTGTATATATGTACACATAAAAATAAACTTCCGAAGACAAAGTCAACTGCAAAGTTTTACACGCGGTGGCATGGCTCTAATCGGTTCGATTGAACAATTTGCATTCGTAGATGATTTCGAAGAATATCTCGAAAGAATAGAACAACTATTCAAAATAAATTTGATCGAGGAAGCACAAAAAGTTGCGCTGTTCTTAACCTAAGTAGGCCCAGACACATATAAGAGGATAAAATCTATCGTGTTGCCAGAGAAAGCGACAGACAAAACGTTTAAGGATTTGGTAAAAACCATTCTCCCTCATTTCACGCCGGTAAGGAACGTGATCGCTGATCGTTTTAAATTTTACAATTGCGACCAGAAAACAAATGAGCAAGTGGGGGAGTATATAGTGAACCTGAAGCTTTTGGCTGCGCCGTGTGAATTCGGAGAATTTCTGTCAAACGCATTGCGGGATCGTTTAGTATGCGGTGTGAGAAGCAGCCAACTACAGACCAAATTGCTGTCTACAACAAATTTGACATGGGAAACGGCATGTTCTCTAGCTCAGTCTTTCGAGATGATTGATAAAGAGCAAAAAAATATGCATCCAACTTCATCACATGAAATTAACAAAATTACCAGAAGGCCGCAAATCCAAAAGTTCCAGAAATGTACAAAGTGTACGACCAGTCATGCAGCAAATGCGTGCCCAGCTAAGGATTGGTCTTGTTTTCATTGTGGAAAAAAGGGCACTCAGCAAAGGCGTGCTTTTCCAATAAAAACAACAAGTCTCCATCAAACTGGAAGTCAAATAAGTACCGGAGCAGCGGTAATCATGTAAACGACCTAGCATTAAAACTGGGCTCGTTAAACTGGATGTCTAATAGCGGAGAGCCGTTGCAGGTGGTGGTGCTGGTGAACGGAAAGGAGCTTAGGATGGAAGTAGATAGCGGAGCGGTTGTGTCTGTGATATCAAATTATGATTATAAATCTCTTTTTGCAAATGTTAAACTTAAGTCTCTAAATTTTCCTCCTCTTCAGGTTTTAACAGGGGCTGAGGTAGAAGTGCGGGGAGAAATTCCAGTGATGGTAATTAATCAGTATCAGCTAAAATTGGTGGTTGTTCAAACCAAACGCAAGTTTATCCCTTTACTAGGTAGAAACTGGATGGACGTTCTTTTTCCAAATTGGCGAAGGCAATTCATTTTAGCGGACGGTAAGTCAGACCATCTAGTTTCGATAAATAATATACCTCATACTTTCTGCCAAAACAATATTAAGGAGGAGATTCACATGAAATTTCCTAACTTGTGTAGTAAAACCGGAGGTCCTATCAAACAGTTTTCGGTTGACATTTTTATAAAGCCGAATTCGCAGCCGAAATTTCATAAAGCGTACACCGTTCCCATAAGTTTGAAGAAAGCAGTTGGATCGGAATTAAGTAGAATGTGCACAGAGGAAATTATCCAGCCTGTGCGCAGTAGTTGTTGGGCGGCAGCCATAGTTTGTGTTCTTAAAAAGGACTCCAGTGTTAGGATATGTGGTAATTTTAAAATAACGATTAATCCTGTTATCGAAATGGATGTATATCCTCTACCGTTAATTGATGACATCCTGACTAGCATAAGTGGTAACACCTGTTTTTGTTCACTAGATCTAAGTGGAGCATATCTTCAATTATCGGTTAGTGAGAGTTCTCAACATTTGTTGACAATAAATACTCACATGGGTTTGTTCCAATTTCGTCGTTTGCCGTTTGGAGTTGCCACAGCTCCAATGATTTTTCAAAATATTATGGATCAAATCATGCATGGGTTAAATGGGGTAGCAGTATATCTAGATGATATTCTGGTAGCGGGAGCTAACATTGTCGAATGTAAGCAAAGATTGTTTTGTGTATTAAAACGACTAGAAGAATATTGCGTTAAAGTAAACTGGGAAAAGTGTAAGCTTCTAGTAAATGTTCTGGAATATTTGGGCCATAAAATTACTCCTGAAGGTATTAAGCCTTCAAAATGTAAATTCGATGCTATTTTGGCAGCACCAGAACCGCAAAACATTGAACAGTTACAAAGCTTTTTAGGACTAATCAATTACTACTCTAAATTCCTTCCAAATAGTTCCACAATTTTAGCACCACTATACAAATTATTGCGAAAGGACGAGAAGTGGAGTTGGAATCAAGATTGCTCAAAAGCGTTTGCTGATTGCAAGGAACTCCTAGCAAAGAACGACTTGCTTGTACATTTTGATCCCACGAAACCTATCGTCATGGCATGTGATGCGTCCCCCTATGGTGTTGGAGCTATTCTGAGTGTTATGGACGAAGGACAAGAAAAACCTTGTTATATGGTTTCATCAACGTTAAGTAGCGCAGAGAAAAATTATTCTCATATTCATAGAGAAGCGTTGGCGGTAGTTTTTGGGATAAAAAAGTTCCACAAGTTTATATACGGCTATCCATTTACGGTTTACACCGACCATCAGCCGCTGGAGAAACTTTTAGGAGACCAAAAAGCATTAGCCAATATTGTCTCAGTGCGTTTTTATAGATGGATTTTGTTCTTGTCAAACTATAATTGTAAAATTAAATATCGTCCGGGGTTGAAGCAGCAGAACGTTGATGCGTTGTCACGCTTACCGGTAGATTCCAAAACCGACGTTGATAATTTGAATGTTAACTTTTTCAATTACGATGAAAGTATTCCAATATCAATTCAGCAAATTGCTGACTTTACAAAAAAAGACAGAGTTCTAAGATTGGTGTCTAAATTCGTTGGGAATAATCAATGGCCAGGGGAAGCTAAATCGGATATTTTGTTATCCCCATATAATAGTTGTAGACTGTCTTTGGAGTTAAGAGAAGAATGTTTATTCTATGGGGACCGAATTATAATTCCAACCATTTTTAGAGAAAAAATTCTCACACTCTTTCACGAATCTCATGTGGGGATTGTTAGGATGAAGCTTTTAGCTCGGGGTGTGGCTTGGTGGCCCTCCATCTACAAAGAAATCGAGAAATTTGTTTCGTTGTGTACAATATGTCAGAAGCTTCGAAAAAATTTTAAGGACTGTCCGAATTTTACATGGCCTTCCACAACGTACCCATTTCAACGGGTCCATGTCGATTTATTTCAGTTCGAAAATAACGACTTTGTAATAGCTGTCGATGATTATTCCAAGTGGATAGATGTACAATATCTTTCAAAAACGGTCACAAAAAATGTCATTGACAAATTAAAATTGTTGTTCTCGATTTTTGGATTTTGTGCCACTCTGGTGAGTGATAATGGACCGCAATTTCGAAGTGAAGAAATTGCAATGTTTTTAAGAACAAATGGAATAAAACACATGTTTAGTC
Source organism: Cheilosia urbana (assembly GCA_946477585.1). Lineage (NCBI taxonomy): Eukaryota > Metazoa > Arthropoda > Insecta > Diptera > Syrphidae > Cheilosia > Cheilosia urbana. The sequence continues at coordinate 17,552,703 of OX297857.1, forward strand.
CAGCTTATCATCCTCCTAGTAATGGGCTGGCAGAAAGGGGGGTGCAAACGGTCAAAAAAAGTTTGATCGCGGGATTGTCTTTGAGTAAGAAAAAAGGGTTGTCCATTCAAGATCAAATCTTAAATTTTCTTTTTAAAATACGGAATACACCATCAACCGTCACCGGAGTTTGTCCCAGCGAGTTAGTATTCATATATAAACCTAGAACATTATTAAGTTATTGCTCTTTTGAGAGTTTAGTTAATAATAAGTGTAATGGAGATAGAAAAGAAACAAATTATAAACGCAAAAAGTTAAAAGAATATTCCGATATCAAACAAAACAGTGATGTAAAATCACTAGACCTAAAAAATAATGAAAGAATTTTATATTTAAACCCTAATGACAAAAGGTATGCTAAGTGGATAAGTGGTTTGATATGTAAACGAATAAGTAATGTATTGTACCTAATTGAAGTAAATGGTAGGAGGAAAGTGGCACATAGAAATCAGCTTAAAAAGATTTGTAAAGATGTGTATGTACCAAACACGAACAATAGAAATGAAAATATAGGAAACTATGAAAGAGGCGTAAGCGAAGACGAATTTTATGATGCAGAAGATAAGTCAGTTGAAAGTGAAGTAGTAAAAGAAGAAAAAGTTGTTGAAGTACCGCTAAAGGAGAGACTAAGAAAGAAGGTTCCAGTCAACTACAAGTATTTGAAAAACAAATAAAATTATTGAAGAAATTGTATATTAAATAAACTTGGATTATATAAAGCAACCATTTGAAAATTTATGTTATATTTTTAATTTTAAAAAAGGGAGGAAAATGATGTATATTCAGCCGACAAGTATAGGCTTTCTATGTACATAAGAAATGGACTAACGTCATTTGTATAGTGTAAGAAATAACCTATGTAGAAACTGTTCTCTTTTGTAGTGAGTAATAAACTGTACCTTCAAATGGAAGCATCGTCTTATTATTTTAGCGGCGTAAGACAGAACACCAGGTTTTGACCTTTCCAAGGCGGAAGGCAATAGGCATTCCTCCCTTGGTCCAGACAACTTCCCTTTGTCAGTCGGGTTCTGCCTCCTCTCTATTAGGCTGCTGCGCCACAAATCTTCGGTTGACATAATCGTCTCCCGGGCCCTAGCTAGCTGCGCCGCTTCCCTTTCCGTGGAGGAACTGGGGTTACGGTTTTTAAACCTTTTTAATAGGCGACGCGCATTTTTCCTCTTTTTGAGCGGATCCACCTGCTGTTCTGTCCTGACCAACTTGTTGTATTTCGTCATTTTCACCGCAGAGACAGATGATGCTTCGGTTATATCCAAACTTTCATTGTCCTTTGGGTTTGACTTGTCAACAACAGTCACTGCGCTGTTCAGAGTCGAGTCCGCCTTTCCCGGTGAAACAATGTCCTCTTTGTTAACTTCTTTAGCGGGGTCAGATGCAGCCGACCCATGCCCCGATAGGCTAAGGCATAAGAGCTCCCTCGCTCAGGATTTTCGCAGGGTCAGCCTTAGTGGAGTGGTAGCAAGAAGCTCGACACTATCCTGCCCCTCCAGAAACTCAAGGGCGTTTTGAAGTCTAATTCTGTCCTTGTCCTCTAGTTGGTGCTTCTTTTTTAATTTCTTAATTGTCATCTTACAGTTCAGCACTCTTTTCCTAATGTAGAGCTGTAGATGAAATAGAGAATTTGGATGAGTTGGCGATTGAGCGATTGTATCTTCCTCAAGAAATAGATTCCCGAGTCCGAAGTCAACCGTTCTAACGCTTCCCCCAACCGAAGCGGCCCTACTAGTTGACGGTTCATGGAGTAAGATATTCTCTTCCTCCTCCGTCATATTCGTATGAGAATCGGTGTTGCCGAAGTTCTTGGTGCCCAATTCATGTACACCAGTCCCTTTGTTTTGTGTTTTTGTTTTTAATTTGTCTATTTTGGACCCACGAGTAAGGGGGAAGGAAAGGTCATTCTGTACTCACCCCCTGTATACAGAAAAGGGGAATTTGGATTGAAACTAGAGATCCCCTGGTATCTAGAGTTCGCCGCTAAAAGACACATAACGTTGTGCCATACATCCCATGGGCGCGGTATTTAACCCGGGATTACGGGTTTTATAGAGTTATTCCCCTCTAGACCCGTTATATTCAGACGAAAGCAGTGGCACCTCGTGCAGGGTGTGGTTCTTCACCACGTATAACGGTCTTGGGCGGTCCCTTTCGGAACAACCCCTGGTTTCCTTACGGAGAACCTCACCACCGCGTCCCATATTAACTCCAGGCGCAATTCGCATCTACAAAAAACTCGCAGCGATTTTAAAAATTATTTTCGCCCCTAACTTATTGTGTGACCCTCTCAACACTGTTGTTGATACCCTTAAGATGGACCCTAGCTTACCCACCCCTTCACACCCTCTTGCTTTTTATTATTAGAATGTAAGAGGACTTCGATCTAAAACCCGCGCTGTCCTGCACCATGCTCTCCCTTTCGATATCTACGATTGGTTTCAACCAATATAATTCCCGATATAAAGAACCATGAGCTATTCCCCCCTAATTTTAATGTGTTTCGAGACGATGAAGATCCTAAGAACAACTCTCCATGACGTGGCGTTCTACTGGCCATCAACAATGACCTTGACACCTCCGCAATCGCTATGTCTGCTTCTTCTAAGCTTGGCTTTATTTCAATAAAAATAGAATTCCCCAGGTCCATGTACGTTTTGTGTTTTTACATACTACCGGCTCAACCAATCGAATCCTACCAACTCGCTATCGATGCAATCGACCATCTAATTAACATATCTGATTCCCTTGATGATATAATTGTATTTGACGACTTTAACCTTCCCCAGGCGCAGTGGATTAGTGGTTAGTGTGTGGACTAACTAGCGAGGGGTCGAGGTTCGAATCCCGCAAAAACCCAAATTCCAACATAGTGTTTTTTTTCACTGCGCCACCTCTCGCGAACGTCTGACAAACATCCGAGAGTATAAACTGTCTTGAAAAGGCTTCTTAATTAGCCGTTTGGCGTCGGCTTAAGATTGTAGATCCCTTCCATTCGTTCCAAAAATAAAAAAAAAAAATCACATAAAACGAATGGTTGTGAGAATCTAGCCCTAGGGTCCCTCCGGACCTGTTGCGCCAACTATTATTATTTTTTTTTTTAACCTACCCCGGCTGCACTGGACCCAATTCACTCAGCTTTATAATTCCCTATACAAACACCATCTTAATAGTGCACCTACCAAGCTTTTAAATGACCCAAAGTCATTTTTCCAATTTGTTAACTATAAAAAAAAAATCCGACGGTTTTCCCCCATCCCTTTCATTTGAAGACATATCATCTTTCGATCCGCACACCATTTTCAACTTTTTTGCTTCTTTCTTTAAACAGTCTTTTGCCGACACACCTTCGTTCCGGATCCCTTTTATTTCGAATACCTATCTTCTTTACTTCTCATTTGGTCCTTTTATATCTCAAAGTTTTGATCGTACAAAAACAGGAAGTAAACTACAATATCTTAATGATGAATACTCTCCCGGCCCATATGGCCTTCCTGCAATGTTTCTTAAAAAATGCTCCTCTAATCTTTTGCTCCCCTTTTCATGTCTCTTTCGACTATCGCTATCTCAAGGGGAATTTCCTCAGATATGGAAGTCCTCTTTCATAACACCGATTCACAAAAAGGGATCAAAGAGCGAAGTAACTAATCACCGCCCCATAGCAAAACGTTCCCTTATTCCCAAACTCTTTGAAAGTATGTTGTGTGAAGCCTTAAGCTTCAAGTGCAAGTCCCTCATTTCCCTTAACCAGCACGGTTTTCTCAAAGGTAGATCAACAACCACTAACCTTATCGAATTCATATCCTCTCTCTGGAATAGAAAGCGGTAAAGAAGTCGACCTAGGTCCCCTTCTCTTCATCCTAACAATTAACGATCTTGAAAGGGTCATTCAACACTCAGCAGTCTCTCTCTATACTGACGACACCAAATTTTTCAAACCTCACAACATGACTGCAGTCTCCTTCAAAAAGATCTATATAGTTTTTCCACCTGGTGCCTTAAAAACTATTTAGAACTGAATGTCTCCAAATGTCAATCTATTACCTTCTCATGCAAGAGCAACAAGTCTCCTCCCCGAACCCTGACCTTGGGGGAGCTTAATTTCCGTTCTCATATTGATGAGATAATTACCAAAGCTAACTCATCACTTGGCTTCGTTAAAAGATGGTCCAAAGAATTCTCCGACCCCTATGTGAATAGATCTTTACACATCACTTTTGTTCGCCTCCTCCTCGAGTACGCAAGCCAAGCGTGGTGTCCCTTTCAACAAGTGTATGTCTCAAGAATCGAGAGCATCCAACTTCGGTTTCTATGATTTGCTCTTCGTAGGCTTTCTTGGAATGATCGTTTAATCCTACCTCCTTATCGCGACTGTCTCAAACTTATTAACCTGAATACACTTGAGGACCACAGAGATGCAGCAGACTTTCTTTTCATTCACCGACTACTCTCTGGCTCGGTGGATTGCACGTCTCTTTACAACTCTATCTGCATTAGCACTAACCCTCGTGTTATGTACGCATAACGATGATCGCTAAGTGAGGGAAACAAACAACTCACGTCCGCTTGGTTCAAGGTTTATTGCCAGACTGACGTCTGGTTTTTCTATTCTTTTTTTACAATGCATTTACTACGTCAAAGAGAGAATGTAATACATAACATTTATCTTCCCCTTAAAAAAGCGTGTAACTTAACATAGGAGTATTGAACAGTAAAATTTTTTTTTTTCCAACTTTAATTCATTTGCATATTTAATAGTTACCAATTGAATTCAATTAAAGATACTAATATACATGTATATATATGTATATGTATGTGTATATACCTATGTATATATATATATATATATTTTTTTTTTTTTTAGGAATAATTTAGTCTTGTTGGTGGACGACTAATTCGGCTCGTCCTCCTTGGCAAAATGTTTGTAGTTTCTGGATCTTCATTAGTTGATTGTGTGGAGTCTTTTGAAGGAGCCGCTGCATTTGTTGAAGTTGTAGCGTTAGCTGGGGGTTCCGTGATGTTAGTTGCTGGTGGTAACTCTGCTGCGGAGCTGTTCGATGTGGTTCTCATGGTAGATTCCGGAGTTGGTATGATTTTGGTTTCCAGAAAAGGCCTAAGTTGTTGATGATGAGCAATCCTGATATTGTTTCCATGACTCACCAAGTAACGATTTCCGCTGATGCTCTGAAGAATCGACGCTTTTTCCCACCTTTTGGAAACTCTTAACCATATTCTCTCCCCGATGTGATAAATTTTCTTTTGGTTTATATTTCTGTCTAGATTCTTAGCTGTTGGATTGCTATTCTGCCCACAACTTGGCACAATCTGTCTCAGAGCTGTTCGAGGTAAAAACTTTAACAGATACTGTGCGGGACACATTCCTGTTGACGGGCATGGTGAATTTCTGTAAGAAAATAAAAATTCAGCTACGCTAGATTCCACGTCATACTGCGAACGATATTTTCCCTCTGCAATGGATTTCTTAAAATTATTTTCTACCACCTGCACTGTTCTTTCGGCTAACCCATTCTCCTGAGGATAATAGGGAGGACTTTTAAGAGGCTCAATTCCCTTGCTTTTCAAAAATGTAATAAACCGATCGGACGTAAACGGTGGGCCATTATCTGAAACCAATTGCTCAGGTAACCCAAACTTAGAGAATAATTGTTGTAGCTTCAAGATGACAGCCTCTGCTGTTGTTGACAACATATAGAAAATGTCTATCCATTTAGATGTTGCATCGACGACAAGAAGAAACGTTCTCTCATTGAAGTAGAAAAAATCGACATGTACTCTAATCCACGATTTCTCCAATTTTGGGCAGCCTAACCAATACTTTTCTTTATCATTATCTTTCCTTTCCTGTTGGCAGGGCGTGCATTCTTCACATGTTGTTGCAATTTCCTCATCAATTTTTGGCCACCAACAAATAGATATCGCTAACAGTTTCATCTTAACGATGCCTGGATGTTCACGATGTAACAGTTTAAGTACTTCAGAACGCAAGGACATTGGTATGACAACTCTTATACCATATAGAATACACCCCTGTTCAATCGATAAAGAGTATCTACGAGAAAAATAAGGTTTTAAGACATCCTGCTGAACTTCATTTGGCCACCCGATATTAGTTAGCTCATAAACCTTGCATAACAAAGGATCGTTTCTTGTATGTGTCGCAATATCTTCATACGACAAGGGAATATGTTCGTTCTCTTCAAACGCATTTATAAGGTGTTCTGTCAATTCATGCGTTCGATTTCCTTTGATTGGAAGACGTGACATTGCATCTGGCCCGGACATGTCTTGCTCTTTTTGTATTTAATTTCATAGTCGTATCCTGACAATAATAATGCCCATCGCTGAAGACGACTAGCCGCGGTGACCGTAACGCCCTTCTTAACATCGAATATGACCTTGAGCGGTTGGTGGTCTGTAAATAGAACAAATTTCCTGCCGAACAAAAATTTGTGAAACTTGCGCACACCAAAAACAATCGCCAATGCTTCTTTTTCAACTTGGGAGTAATTCTTCTCCGCTGTATTTAAGGTTGCCGAGGCAAACGCGACAGGATACTCAATTTCCCCCTTTATCTGGCTAAGAACCGCTCCAACACCTTCCTTACTAGCGTCACATGACAATATCAAATTTTCAGAGGGGTTATAGTGTCGCAACAAAGTCTCCTTACTGAGAATCGTTTTGCTTTTAATAAATGCTTCCTGGCAAGACGAATCCCAAACAAACGGCGTACCCATACGAGTAAGCTTATATAGAGGAGCCAATATGGATAACTGCATTGGGACAAACTTCCTGTAGTAATTGAGGAGCCCCAAGTAAGATTTGACCTGCGTTACGTTTTCAGGAACTGAGGCCTTCTGTATAGCTTCTATTTTGGTAGGACTAGGCTTTATGCCGGAACTCGCAATTACATGCCCCAGATATTCTACTTCAGTTTTAAAAAACTGACATTTTTCGACATTAATTTTAACGTTGTAGTTCTCAAATATAGTTAATACTCGTTTTAAATTCGTGGAACACTCTTCAAAGTTAGCTCCTTTTATCAAGACATCATCAATGTAGCAGACAGCCCCTGTGCCCCGCAAAAGTTCGTCCATCGTTCGCTGGAAAATACATGGCGAACTCTTCAGCCCATATGGTAATCTAGTAAAGCGATATAACCCTATGTGGGTGTTAACGGTGAAAAGTTCTTGTGACTCTGCAGCTATTTCTAATTGTTGGTATGCTCCGGTTAAATCAAGAACACAGAAAAACTGTCCCCCTTCAAGGGATGCCAAAATGTCATCTACGTTTGGCAGAGGATAATGCTCCAAATCTGTAACTTTATTAAGGGAAACCTTAAAATCCGCACAGAGCCGAAGGTTAGGTTAGGTTAGGTTGGGTGGGGTTGTGAGATCGTCACAAAAGACCAGGCACCAAAGTGGGCCCATCGCCATCCCCAGGGAACCATTACGGTTAAAAACCTAAACCAATTCGCCCAAACAATCAATTTCCCTACAGAATTTGGTTATGGTCCCAATCTTATTTGAAGAACCAACCTCCTCTAAGTTATTAAAGAAGAACCTGCCTAGGTGCTTCCTTCTACTCCGAGCAATTGCTTGACACTCGCATAGAAGGTGGGAGATGTCCTCCGTAGCTTGTAGGTCCTCCTTAGTCAAACCTAGTCTCATGGCATGCTTCCTTAAAAGGCAGTGTCCAGAGAGTATTCCTACCGTTAATCTTAACTTTGTTCTACTGAGATTGATTAATTCTTCAGACCTCTTCCGATTTAAAGTGGGCCACAGTGCCTTTGAGACCCTGTGCCCCTCTAGCTGTGACCATCTTGTAGCTGCTTTATTGGTAGTTTTCTCAACGATAACCCTTCTAGCAACGGCCATAGGTGGTCTGATGCCCTCAATCATTGTATTTACTGGGAGTTCCGCTTCTTCCTTATAACATAATCTAACACGGTTCTGCGAACATAATGCCTTAAGCGTTGCGCGGCAATTCCTGACTAGTTCAGATTTAGTGGTATGTGACTCTAGCGCTTTAAGCGCAGCCTGACTATCAATGTAGATGGCGATATTCTTATTGGATATCGATCTCATCTCAAGTACCTCCGCAGCTTTGAGTACGGCCAGAATCTCTGCCTGGAACACACTGCATGTGTCCGGTAGTCTCAGGGCCATATGTAGGTCCAACTCGTTGGAGTATATACCTGACCCCGTACCCTCACTGGTTTTGGATCCGTCAGTATATACTGAGATCTCATTTCCCCTCGAAACTAAGTTCCTATGCCACTCCTGTCGGTCAGGGTACGACACATCGAACGGTGTGTCAAAATCAAGTGTACCGAGACTTTCATCAGCTTTTCCCGGGATTTCGGAGAATGTTTCCTTTAAAATAGTACTGTGTCCTATCCTACTGTTTTTAAAAAGCCCTGCATTAGTGAGCCGTAGCGCACTATTACCTGCTATTGATAGTAATTGTAAATCCAGTGGTAAAAGATGCATAAATGCTTCCAGTGCAGCCGTTGGTGTGGTACGTAAAGCACCCGTAACGGCAATGCAGGCTGTTCTTTGTACCCTGGTCAACATATCCCGTACATACTTCTTGTTCGCGGCTTTCCACCAGACAAGAGCCCCATATGTAATTATGGGCCTTACTACCATTATGTATAGCCAACGCAACATTGAAGGCCTCATGCCCCATTTCTTACCTGCTGTTCTCTTACAGATGAAGAGAGCATTGTGAGCCTTGCGGACTCTTTCCTGGACGTTAAGTTTCCAATTTAGTTTCCTATCTAATACCGTACCAAGATATTTTGCGCTTTCTGAAAGAGCAAGTTCCACTCCAGCAAGCCTGGGCAGCTTGAAGGGTGGTATCTTGTATTTTGTACTAAATAGCACTAGTTCTGTTTTCTCCGGGTTGACTCTTAGTCCAAACCCTTCGGCCCATATTCTGAGCCTATTAAGGGCTGTTTCCATAAGTTCACTAATCGTGTTTAGGAATTTTCCTTGAACAATGATAACTACGTCATCCGCGTAAGCGATGACCTTGAATCCTGCACTGTTTAGTTCCTTAAGTATCTTATCTATGACCAACACCCAGAGGAGGGGGGAGATGACCCCTCCTTGGGGGGTGCCTCTAGTAACAGATTTTCTTATAGAACTGTTGCCGAGAGTGGAATTAATATTTCTCGTCGAGAGCATTTCGCATATCCAACTTGTAATGCGTTGCTCGACATTTATCTTTTCCAAGGCGCTCTTGATTGCATCTCTCCTGACATTATTAAAAGCTCCCTCAATATCCAAAAAGGCAACTAGTGCAAATTCTTTCTGGTGAAGGCTGCCCTCTATTTTGCCTACTACTTCGTGTAGAGCCGTCTCTACTGATTTACCTTTTAAATATGCATGCTGAGCACTACATAAGTTTCCGCTGCAACACTTACTTCTTATATAAATGTCAATAAGTCTTTCAAGTGTCTTTAGGAGAAATGACGAAAGACTGATAGGTCTGAAGTCTTTCGCTGAAGTATGGCTTGGTTTACCCGCTTTAGGGATAAATACCACTCGTACTTCTCTCCATGCCCTAGGTACATAGCCTAATCACAGGCAGTGTATAAAAATATTTCCTATCATGTTCATAACTGTGCCTGGAGCCCGTTGAAGCATAGCCGGCAGAATGCCATCAGGGCCAGGTGCTTTGAACGGAGCGAAGGACTTGATAGCCCAACGCAGTTTCTTCCCAGTAATGATATTATTAACCCTCTCATCTATTCGTGCGCCAATGTTAGGTCCATAAGGTACCGAAGCCATTGGTGCACTGCTTCCTGGAAAATGGGCTTCAACTAGTGCTTCCAGAACCTCCTCGCTGCTTTCAGCCCACGAACCGTCCGATTTCTTAATGAAGCTAGGGACTGCCGCGTCTTTGGCTAGCATTTTACGGAGTCTGGAAGCCTCGCTAGTATCTGTGATCGCTTCACAGAATAGCTTCCAGGATTTCCTCTTAGATTGCCTGATCAAGTATTTAAACTCTTTCTTGCTCTCTATGTACAGATCCCATGTAATGTCGTCCCCTACAACTTTAGCCCTATTATAGAAATGTCTAACTTGCCTTCTTTTGGAGTTTAACACCACTGAGGCTGGGACCTCTTGGTTGGTTTTCTGAGCGGGCAAACTTCTTCGTAAGCCATATTCATTATCCTGCCTAAGTTATCAACTGCCTTGTCTAAGTCTGATGAAGTGTCAATGAATGGTACTTCATTTCCTACCTGATGACTGATTATAGATTCATACCTATTCCAGTCAGCCTTCCTGGGGTTCCGATAACTATTCGTAGTCTTGCTGTGGAAGCTTATTTGAAAGCGAATCCACTTATGATCCGATAGGGAAGCCTCTTCTAAGACCCTCCATTTCTCAATTGTGAGGGAGTCAGTGCAGGATGCGAGAGTGATATCTAACACCTCCTGTCTGTTCCGTACCACAAAAGTCGGTTTGTTGCCCTTGTTACATATAATGAGTTTAGTCGATAAGATATAATCAAAAAGACACTCACCTCTTGCGTTAATATCGCTGCTGCCCCATTGCGAATGATGCGCATTGGCATCACATCCCAAGACGAAAAGCCATTTGTCCCTGCTCGTCAGCTGCCTTAACTTGTCGGGGGGTACTACCGTCGACTCGTAGGGAAGGTAAGCCGATATCAGGCACAATGGTTTCCTTCCCATTTGTTCGCAGGAAACTGCAACCAGATCTCCGTCACTGAAATTATTCAAAAGAAATGCCCTTATGTTGTTTTTTAATAGGATGCAAGCCCTAATTTTACCTTCATTAGCTTTGAAGTAAAGCGTGTAATCCCTTATGGAGAGACCCTGAATCCGGTTGTTTTTGTTGATCCAGGGCTCTTGTATCTGTAGAAATTAGACTATTATATAACTCTCTTAAATTCATCGACTCTTAAATTACTCTACTACATAAACTTTTGCTCTAACTTGCCGCTATAAAAGGGCAGCTTTTGTTAACGTAAAGTCAGAAAAAGTATTTCTATACGCTTGTCAAAACGTGTCATTCTATTCGCTAAGTAAAATTCAATTTAATAAATCTTTTGTTAATCTGAATTCGGGTCTTTCATTTGGAGGTTAAATTTCTTTTCACGGTGCCGAAACCCGGGAACGCGACAAAATATTCTTGAAATGGAGAACACTAATCGTGCGGCATATCGTGGCCAAGTGACACGCGTCGTCAATAGCGTAAACGAGTATTTAAAGACGGCGGAATCGCAGCCTAACTCCGCGAACGAAGAAAGTTGGGGTGCAATCGAAGAGGAACTAACGGTTCTTTTACAAAGGCTCAAGTCTGCTCACGAAGGGCTTCAAAAGGCAAATCCTCTGGTAACCCCCAGTGTAAAACCAGATGAACAGGCGAAAGATAGTGAGGCTATAGTCGAGTATGAGGATAAGGCGGTTGCGGCTATCGCGCGGTTAGAGCAACGCCTCGAACGATTAAATCGACTGCAACAAGTCAACGGCATGCCCGCTCAATCTGCTGGCGTAACTGCTCGTTCCAGCCCATCGCGTGAGCATCATAACGGAGTCAGCTTACCGAAGCTGCCACTGAAAACGTTTTCTGGCGATTACAAGGAATGGCTTCCATATTGGGAGCAGTTTAAAGCTGCTGTTCACGATAACAATTCATTGTCGGGAGCAGACAAATTCAACTACCTTTTATCCACCTTGAAGTCCACTGCCGCCGACACCATTGCTGGGTTTACTCCCAGTGAAAAGTGCTATGACGGAGCTATCGCCTTACTTCAAGAGGAGTTTGGAAACTCGGATAAACTCATCGATAAAAACATGAACGAAATGATGTCTCTATCGGCTATTACATCAAAGACAGATGTGCGAGGTCTCAAAAGTTTGTATTACACCGTCACTTCTTCTATTCGTTCCCTGACAGCATTAGGCATTCCCTCCAGTCATTATTCGATAATGCTCAAATCAAAATTGATACGTTGTCTACCAAGTGAACTGCGTGCAAATTATTTTAGATTGGAGAGGGGTGACGAGGAAGAGTGCGGCGAATCGTCTACGGCAGCAGGGGGAGCATCTTCAGAAAGTGAGTGCTCTTTTGTTCTAGACGGCGAAAAAAATATAACAAACCTCTTAAAGTTCATCAAGCGAGAGATTGTGGCTCTTGAAAACTCTCTTGAAGACATCGAGCCAAAACGTCACAGGCAGGCGAAATCGTTTTCAACTGCAGCGGGACTGTTAGCAGCTGCCCATGAACATGAGCTGTGTTTTTTTTGCAAGTCTTCGAATCACGCCACAAGAAACTGTGATAGCAGCCACACACTGGCACAACGGAAAAATATGCTAAAAGGCGACGGCCGATGTTTCCGTTGCACATCGCATGGTCATTCGGCAAAGAAGTGTGTGCTAAATCGTCTACGTTGCCCTCTGTGTAGTGGTTGGCATGCCAAGGCAATGCATGATACAAACTACCATCAACAGACGTCTTCAAATACTATTACAGACGAACCCACTCAAGCTGCTAATTTGTGCGCAGTGGAAAAGGGAAAAAACGATAATGCGAATGTGTTTCTTCAATCTGCAACTGTGTTTGCCTTTAATTCGAACGGAAACAACAGTGCTTATGTCCGCATTATATTTGACGGTGGTAGTCAATTGACATTTGTGAAGGAATCCCTTGCAGAAAAACTTTCGTTACGCGTCATCGGGTATCGCAATATTTGTGTAATACCTTTTGGAAATGAACAATGTCTCACACGCGATAAAAAATGCAAAATTGTTCGGTTAGCGTTGCAAAGCCAATACGTGCACTCTAAAATGGAAATAGACGCAATAGTAGTCCCGGAAATTTGCCCCGATATTTTAGCGGTTCCAACTGAAAATATTACGCGAAATTTATTGGTAAATCTAGCTGACGCGCGGCCCTTTAATTATCAACCAGAAGCCGGTATTTCTTTGTTAATCGGTGCTGACAATTATTGGAGGTTTGTCACAGGCAATCTCAAGCGAATTAGTGATCGTTTAGTCGCAACAGAGACTCTTTTTGGTTGGACACTTCAGGGTCCATCTTGCGAATGCACTCAAACTGTTCAAGCAACTAGTGCAAGCGTCCTTTGCGTAAGCGCATTCGATGAAACTGTTTTTTGGAATTTGGAGTCCATTGGGGTTAAGCCAGCTACGGAAGAAAGCTCATTTTTTACCAAAAAATATACCGAGAATTGCATAACGAAGGGAAAGGAGCGCTACAAAGTTATGCTGCCCTGGAAGGGACAAAATCTGGATTTAGACAGCAACCAGGTAGGTGCACTTTCTCGATTTCATTCGTTAATTAGAAAACTTAGCCGAAAACCATCGGAGTTGCTGCGCTACGACGCGGCTATTTGGGAACTGGTGGGTGGAGGTATAGTGGAGAAAGTAAACGCAGAGTTAGAAGGGGAACGGATTTATTACATGCCACATAGGGGTATTTATAGAGAGGAAAAATGTACTTCGAAGCTTCGCATTGTGTTCGATGCATCCGCCCACGCTGAAAATCGAGCATCCCTAAACGATGAACTGCATAGCGGTTCAAATCTTCTTGGGGATATCTTAAAAATATTGTTAAATTTTCGCCTGGGGAATATTGGAATGGTAGCCGACATCGAAAAGGCTTTCTTGCAGATAGAATTAGATGAAAGAGATCGTGATGCCCACCGTTTCTTTTGGTTTGCCAAGCCCATCGCTTCTGTTGACCAGCTTCCATCCTATCAAATCTTCCGAATGACTCGCGTAACTTTTGGCGTTACATCTAGTCCATTCATTCTAGGTGCGACGTTGACAAAACATATTACTGCTTTTATGCAGCACTACCCAAAGGTTTGCGCAATTTTGCTTAATAGCGCGTATATGGATGATTTTGTTTTTAGCCTCGACGACGTGGAAGAGGCACAAAGGATACATGATCAATCTAAAAGAATTCTCAAGGGTGCAGCGATGAACCTTCGAAAGTGGAACAGCAGTCATCCGTCAGTAAGAAGTTTCTTCTCAGAGGCACCCCCGGATCAACAGAAAGTATTGGGCATTTCATGGTTTGTACAGACCGACGAGCTAATGGTTGACCTTAAATCTGCTTTGAATATGGATGTTGTTCAAAAGGCGAGGCCAACAAAACGTTGCGTGTTGCAGGTCATATCGCGCATTTTTGATCCATTTGGAGTATTGGGCCCCTTTGTCATTAAATTCAAAATTCTCTTCCAGAATATATGGAAGCTAAAAATCGGTTGGGATGAGGTGCTGCCTGCTGACTTGCTGAGGACGTGGGATGTTTTGTACCCAGACCTCGAGGGATTAAGGGAGTTCTCGATTCCCAGATGTGCCCTAGTCGACCGATATGAAGATCCACCGGAGCTTCACGTGTTCGCTGATGCAAGCAAGAATGGATAGGGTGCGGTGTCTTACGTCAGAATGCTGGACAGAGTAGGTAAGCCCCATGTGAGATTTCTTTGCGCAAAAAACAGGGTCGCTCCCCTTAAAACGGATTCTTCAGACGAGCTGACTCTTCCTCGGTTAGAGCTCACTGCCGCCTTGGTTGCAGCCAGACTGTGTTCCTATCTAATCAAAAATTTAAAGATTAAATTTAGAAATGTACACCTTTGGACCGACTCCAAAATAACACTCTGCTGGATCAAAAATGACAAAAAATGGAAACCCTATGTTGCAAACCGAGTGGAGGAGATCAGGAAGCTAACAGCTGTGAAGGATTGGCATCACTGCCCTGGCAAAGAGAATCCGGCGGACTTATTAACGAGAGGTATAACTGCTTCGGCTCTACTGTCGTCGGACCTCTGGAAGAGTGGTGCAGGCTGGCTGCAATTGGGTCCGGTGGAATGGCCCAATGAAGGCTACGAGGGGGAAATTGATGATAAGCTGCTTGCGCTACATGTTGCGGCAATCGATTCTGAGAACTTATCTGCTCAAGGCTTAATATTTCAACCGAGCAGATACAGTTGCTGGAAAAAGATGTTGCGAGTAACATCCTACGTAGTGCGCTTCGCCCAATTTACTCAGAGAAGGAATCTTCATCTTAAGGACCTTCCTGTCTCAGCGGAGGAAAATTTATCCTCGGAAGAGTTTTGGCTACACTATGCGCAACTTAAGGACTTCCCAAATGAAATTCGAGCTCTTCGAAAAATGGTACCTATCGACAAATCATCTTCTTTATTTACACTTAATCCCTTTTTAGATGAAAGGGGCCTACTGCGAGTCAATAGTCGCCTTAGTAATTCCCAAGATGAAAACATTAATCCATTTCCAATTATTTTACCGAAGAGTTCCCCTGTTACTAAACTTATCGTTATAGATTCTCACTCCCGTATGATGCATAGTGGAACCAATACCACCTTAGCGGAACTTCGAAATAAATTCTGGATAATCGGAGGACGCCAACTAATAAAAACCGTAGTTGCCGAATGCCGTATTTGCAAATTGATGAGATCAACGCCTGGGTGGCAGCCGTTCGCTCCTTTACCTCGTGACAGAATGTTTGCTTCGAGACCGTTTGAGATGACCGGCGTTGACTACGCGGGACCGCTTTACATCCGGGATTCTTCCGTTGAAGGCTCGACCAAGAAGGCATATATATTGCTTCTGACGTGCGGTACGATTAGAGCAGTTCATTTGGAGCTGGTTATGGATCTTACGACGGAAGGTTGCTTGATGGCTTTGCGAAGGTTTTTTGCTAGAAGGGGTAGGCCAAGGATTATTTACTCGGACAATGCTAAGACCTTTAAGAGCGCTTCGAAAGAGTTAAATAATTTTTACAAGGCCATACAAAGTCAAGTAGTACAAGGATTTGTTAGCAATGAGGGGATAAGATGGAAATATATCATCGAGCGAGCTCCCTAGTGGGGGGGCTTTTGGGAGCGTCTGGTCAGGAGCATCAAAACCGTTCTCAAGAAGGCAATTGGAAGGTCTGTGTTGGATTTCGAGCAGTTGCGGACTTTGCTTACCGAAGTAGAGAGTGTCATCAATGCGAGGCCGCTGACCTATATTTCCGATGATCCTACGGATTTAAGTCCGCTCACGCCATCACATTTTTTGACAGTTTTTCTCCCTGAGAGCATTAGTCCTGAATCGGATGCGCCGGCAACTCATCAGGATCTTCAAAACAGGTGGCAAGTCCGACTTAAGGCATTGACGTGTTTCTGGAAACGATGGCGGGTTGAGTACCTGCAGCAGTTGCGCTCGCTACATCATTGGAAAAACGGTAATGGTTCTTGTTTTAAAGTTAATGATGTTGTTATATTGCAGGATCCGGCGCTGCCAAAAACCTTTTGGAAATTGGCCTTAATTGAGGACGTTTTCATTGGCCGAGATAACAAAGTAAGGGCGTGCCTGATCCGACTAGCGAACGGGACGAAGCTGCGAAGACCTGTACAACTTTTGTGTCCTCTTGAAGTAAACTAGGACTGCATTCTTGGCGGCCGGAGGATGTAGAAATTAGACTATTATATAACTCTCTTAAATTCATCGACTCTTAAATTACTCTACTACATAAACTTTTGCTCTAACTTGCCGCTATAAAAGGGCAGCTTTTGTTAACGTAAAGTCAGAAAAAGTATTTCTATACGCTTGTCAAAACGTGTCATTCTATTCGCTAAGTAAAATTCCATTTAATAAATCTTTTGTTAATCTGAATTCGGGTCTTTCATTTGGAGGTTAAATTTCTTTTCAGTATCAGTATGGCTGAAACGTCATGCTTGATTATGTATTCAATCAAGCACGCCGTCGCAGCCCTACTGTGATGCAAGTTTATTTGCATCGTCTCCATCATCTTGGGGTTCTGCTACCTCCACTCCCTTGGTCATGACTCTTATCATGACCTTCCCCATGCTGTACCGTACCATCCCCTTGAGCTTTTCAAGGGCTGGGAGCGAATCCTTATTTAGGCTCAGCAGGAAGTGCTGGCCAAATTGCCTTCTGGGCCCTGTTTTCAGGACCTTCCACGTGTCAGCCTCAAGCTCCCTATTTTGGATGTGGAGAAGGCCGAGTAGTTTGTCGGGGTACGTGTACGGCAGCGGAACCCAAACCCAGGCCTTGGGCGGAGAGTACTTTGCCAAGTCCGCCACGGTTACGCATTTGAGTTGTGCTCCGCTCCACACCTCGCCAACTCCTAGCACAAACTCTCTGAGGAAGCCGACGGATTCCCTGTTTC
This sequence comes from Cheilosia urbana, assembly GCA_946477585.1. Taxonomy (NCBI): domain Eukaryota; kingdom Metazoa; phylum Arthropoda; class Insecta; order Diptera; family Syrphidae; genus Cheilosia; species Cheilosia urbana. The sequence goes on from OX297857.1 coordinate 17,569,970, forward strand.
CACAAGCTACAACCTTGCGACTGCCATCCCATCCAGCGCCGTCAAAGAGAAGGTCACCACCCTCTGTGGAAGACATCTTCTTCCACAAGGCGTCCTGAAACTTCTCTTCAACAGCCAGCCACTGTTCCATGGTAAGGCGTCCGCTCGGCTCCTGCTCATTTACGATGGCGACGAGGAGCTCGTCCTTCGAGTCATAAACCGGGCGCACCACGGGCGAAGTACCAGCCTTCACCTTTTTAGCTGCACTCGGCTCAACAACATCGTCGGATCTGCTCCTTTTGCTTAGGAGGTTCACTCCGGCCCCCCCAGACACGGCCCCCTCTCCATCCTTCTTACCTTCTTGCCTAGCTGAGGCTAGACCACTAGTGGACGCCTGAGCTACTGCCCTAACTTCGACCGCTGAAGCTGCCGATTTTTTGGCGGCCTCGGCGGCTACTGTTCCCTTGGCCCGTTCAAGTTGTTTTCTGTCCCAGGCGCTAAGTGAACTTATGTCGCACCTCCTGAACTGCTCTACCTTGCGCTTCGCACTCTCGACTTTAAGTCGGGCATTGCGCATCAATAGCTTATTCAGCTGGTGTGCGTTTTTGTTCGTCCCTGATTGTGCGACTGCGGGAGATCCAGAAGGAGCAGAGTACTTGCCTACTGCGCCTCCAGTCTCCTTCGTCGATTTTTTGCCCTTAGGGATCGCAATGAGAGTACCAGCCACCTCATTGCTGTCCCTATTAACTAAGGTGAGTGTACCAGCCAACTCACCTTTGCCCTGTTCAGTACTGGTGGGAGTACATGCCGTCCCACCGCATACCTTATCTACGGAAGTGAGAGTACCAGCCACCTCACTTCCCGCTACGTTAGTGTCAGTGAGTGTGCAATCTGCATCCTCACTGTCACTAGCTAACAATACCTCCTCTAGTTCCCTCTCCAGGCCGGAGATGGAAGACTGTGGTTCAGATTCGCAAGAATCCTCTCCCAGTTCCATCGCCGGCTTTGTGGAGTCCGTCCCCTCCCTTTCTGGAATAATAATTCCTTTTTTTGTGTTTTTAAGTTTAGTTTTATTTAAGTTTTTGTGCATAATGTTCCCACGAGTAAAGCCGGAAAAAACAAGGTCGACCCAGGCAGCGCCGCTATACCTGGGCAGGGCTAAATACAACAGACCCTCGCCATGGCGTCTGAGGGAGCTCGTACTCGACTGGTTTTACCCCCAGCCTTTCATCCTTGGGCACGGTTTGCTATCTGCTCACTCCACCACTGGAATTAGGTTGGATTTAAAGGTTTACTCCTACCTCAGACTAATGGATCACGACAAACGATTGAGACGTTAGCGTAAATCCTTGGCTGACACTAACCATTTGACCGGTTAGCCATTTTCAGGCGGGCGCCCACGCGAAGGACTGAAGAATGAGGATTTGTGCCAGAGCCGAAGATTCCCGTTCTTTTTTATGACTACAACAAGAGGCCCATTTGCTAATTTTGACTGGCCTAAGGACACCATTTTCATGAAGACGATGTATTTCACGCTCAACTTTATCCCGAAGAGAGTATGGAACAGAATACGCCTTACAGAAAATGGGCAATGCATTCTCTCTTAAGGCAACCGACGCTGTGTGTCCTTTAATAGTCGATGGCTCTCCTGAAAACACTGGCGCGAAAACTCTTCGTAAATGGTTCAAAACTTTATCGACTATAACTGAAGACTCTTGGATACCCTGGATGCTAGCTACTTGTTCAGTCGTCTTCCCAAAAAACTCTCTCCAGTTTGGAACAAATACGTCCAACCATTTCCTCCCAAGCCACTTCCTGTGGCTTTCTATAACGACTATATCCATAAACCTAGATATGCCCCCCCCCCCCCCACTTCACTCTGACAGACCTTTTTCCAAGAATAAGCAATTTCTCTCCTGTGACCGAACTTAGCTTTGTCTTATAACTCTCGAGTTTAGTTTTTCAAAATCTCGCGTGGTGTGCTTCACTCGACATAACTGTAGCACACGCCCCTGTATCGATCTCAACCTCTATAGGAAGAGCATCTATAGATATAGTTAATAATAACGGATTGACCTTGAGCTTCGATAGACTCGCCACGTGACCTGACTTTATTTCCCCATTGTTTGGTAGTTTACGTAATACAAATGGAACTCGCTTACCAGGCTGTGTTGTTATAGTGTTTATGTAGTTGAGTGCATCATCTGAATACTCCTCTGATGACTCCGATGCATTTTCTACTCTCTTACGTTTTTTGCTTTCCTTTCCGTTGCAAAATCCCTTCCGCAGACTTTAGAAGTATGACCCCTCTGGTTACAATTGTAGCACATCCAATGCTGTGCAGGACAATACGGTGCAGGGAAATAAGTCCCCGGGAACTAAGTCCACTGAGGGACTTAGGTCCCACTTAGTGGGAAGTAAAACCACTTTCGTGAAGTGGACTTAGTTCCCATGTAAGGTGGGAACTAAGTTCACTTTCTTATGGGAACTTAGTACACATTCAAAAAGAAGAAGAGGGAACTAACTTCCAACATTTAGAATTGGATACACTTTTGTTTAAATAATCACAGCGATTTTTCTTTTACTATTTTCAGAGTCTTGCAAGCTGAATTTTTTAAGTTTTATTCTGTATGACAAAATACTCTCTTCGAAATTCAGTTAGCAAGACTCTGAAAATAATCAAAGAAAAATTGCCGTGGTTTTTGGCGCAGGGACACGAGACTAAATTCACACGAATTTTTTACTTTTATTTTCTCAAATTTTCGAAGGCTAAAACAAAAAAATTGATCGAGAAAATAAATTGGCATTTTTAGCCGTCAAAAATTTTAGAAAATAAAAGTAAAAAATTCGCGCGAATTTATTACTTTTATTTTCTAAAATTTTCGAAAGCTGAAACAAAAAAGTTGTTTGAAAAAATAAATAAATTGGCATTTTTAGCCTTCGAAAATTTTAGAAAATAAAAGTAAAAAATTCGCACGAATTTATTGCTTTTATTTTCTAAAATTTTCGAAAGCTAAAACAAAAAAGTTGTTTGAAAAAATAAATTGGCATTTTTAGCCTTCGAAAATTTGAGAAAATAAAAGTAATAAATTCGCGCGAATTTGTTACTTTTATTTTCTAAAATTTTCGAAAGCTAAAACAAAAAAGTTGTTTGAAAAAATAAATAAATTGGCATTTTTAGCCTTCGAAAATTTTAGAAAATAAAAGTAAAAAATTCGCGCGAATTTATTGCTTTTATTTTCTAAAATTTTCGAAAGCTAAAAGAAAAAAGTTGTTTGAGAAAATAGATTGTCATTTTTAGCCTTCGAAAATTTGAGAAAATAAAAGTAAAAAATTCGCACGACCGTTCAAACAGAATTTCGTTTTTGAAATTTTTTACATATATTGCTCTGCCTCATATGAAATTTAATTTCTCTTTAGTTAATAAAAAGTGCAAAGTACCAACTTGACTCTTTAATTTTACTTTGCACTTAGTCGACAGTGGGAATTTACTTCACATTAAAAGGGAAATAAAACCACTCAGAGTTTTCGGAATTTAGTTCCCACCTTACATGGGAACTAAGTCCACTTCACGAAAGTGGGTTTATTTCCCATTAGGTGGGAACTTAGTCCCTCAGTGGACTTAGTTCCTGGGGACTTATTTCCCTGCACCGGACAATACGATGGATTATGTTGACGACCACATCTATAGCACGGTTTTGAATTAACTGTTTTCCGACTGCGAAAATCAGACTTTGAGCGAGGTTTTTCAAAATTTTTATTGGAACAATACTTAGCTTGAGATTGGCTTCCTTCGGGTACTTTGACAACTGCTACTGCTTTGTTATTGTGCATGGCTTTGGAACCTAGCACGGCTACTTCCATGCTGAGCGCTTTCGTACAAACTGTATCGAAAGAAATGTCTTCCTCTGAGAGCAACCGCTTCTGTATATTTTCGTTAAATAATCCACATATTAACCGGTCGCGTAACGCTTCAGACAAAAAATTACCGAACTCACACGGTCTAGCAAGTTGTTTTAACTGGTTTATGTATTCACATATGGATTCTGTGGGCTTCTGCTCTCTTTTATTAAACTTAAACCGTTCGAGAATAACTGTTCGCTTTGGATTAAAATAGTCTTGTAACAAGGTTTTGCACTCGACAAAAGTTTTTTCTATTGGTCTGTGAGGCATGCACAAATTCTTTAAGACGCTGTACGTTTCTCCGCCGATTAACGTTATCAGCAACGGCAACTTCTTTGCATCTACCACCGCATTTACGACAAACAACTGCTCTATTTGTTCGCAATATGTAGTGAAATCGTTCTTGGACTCATTGAACGGTTCAATGTTGCCTATTAATGCCATGACTTGACTTCGACAACGAAATATAGTATGTTAATGCCTGCACCGTAGGCTTTTTTTTTCCGCTCGTCGCCAAATGTTATGTACGCGTATATGTTATGTACGCATAACGATGATCGCTAAGTGAGGGAAACAAACAACTCACGTCCGCTTGGTTCAAGGTTTATTGCCAGACTGACGTCTGGTTTTTCTATTCTTTTTTTTACAATGCATTTACTACGTCAAAGAGAGAATGAAATACATAACACCTCGTAGTCTAGGTTGCCCCCATCTCTTCTGTCTTCCAACCCACCGCGCCTCCTATGACTCTAATGAACATGAACATAATGAAATCTTACATACCCATATATATCTATGTAAAGATATCGGTCTAATACGAAACTTCCAATCATAGACACTCTAAGGACCGTGTCAAGTTCGTTTTCATTTTAATTCAAAATTGCATTCATTTGTTTTGTTTTTTCTTTTTGTTGTTAAATTTTGTCAAACATTGCTTAGTTTACCTTATAATTTTCTTTCATAATTGTTAACAGTTAATATTTTGTTTCTTGTACATAATCATCAAACTAGTTAGCGTACCTAACGCCAATTCTCTTGTGGTTTCTGTCTCTCGCAATGTATTCAGCAATTCACTGTTAATGTTGTTGTAAGAAAACTATGTCAGTCAAATCAAATACATTCTCTCGCCTCGTTCACTTGGATCGTAGACACACAAGGGAACACATCTTGGTAATAAAATCGTGTGCTAGCATTTTTCGACCTCGTTTTTTTTTCTTCGACAATTCTTTTCTCCTACAATCATCGGCGGTCGTCTTGCGCATTCCCAAACATTTTTTGGTCCCAATTCGAGCCGGATTTTGGATTTTCGTGTAAAATTTTTCGTCCAAATAATCGTTCGGAGTGCTTCGTATTTTTCGGGATTTACCGTACCTAGAACTGTCCGGGTGGTACATACATAGAACACTTAAACAAATTCACAGACAAATCAATTCTTTTTATCATTTAATCGTTTATCGTCTTATCGTTCGTATAAAGACAATTTAATTTTTATAAAATGTCCGAGGCTAGGACGTTGTCAGTACTTCGTGCTACTCGTGGCCATTTGAAGAGTTCGTTGACGAAATTAGTTACCTACGTGGAAACTATTTCGGATGCAACTTCGTTAACGGATCTTAAGATTCGCTATTACAAAGTGGATGATTTGTGGAAAGAGTTTGCGGCTTCACAAAACCTTTTGTATACGTTTGCTAATAACGAAAGCTATATCGATCCAGGACCAGAATTCGAAAAATTCGAGGCAAATGTTTCAGCTGTCAAGTCGAGTCTACTATCAGCAATAACTTATCGCGAAAAGGCTGAGAAAAGCAACGACCTCGTCGGCCAGTTGGCTGCACAGCAAAAAAGCCTTAAGACTTTGAGACTCTAAGTAAATCGGGAAAAAGTGATGACGGAATTCTTCCATCAGCCAGAATTGAACCATTTTTGGGTCATTATCGAGAATGGCCAACGTTTCGTGACATGTTCCAAAGCATTGTCCAAACAAAGTCAAACTTATCGCCGATTCGGAAATACCAATTTTTAATTTCGTACCTTCGTGGTGAAGCGTTAAGGCTTTTGAATCATCTACCGGTATGCGATGATACATATACTCAGGCGTGGGAAAAACTTGAAAAGCGATACGATCGGTCAAGCGTTTCTTGACGTGGACTTACAATCTCGTCGAGAGTTTGTTAAGACTAACAAACTCTGCTTTAACTGTCTTCGAATTGAACACCCTTCAGCCCGCTGCCAGTCAAAGTTTCGATGCCGATCATGCAATACGCGCCTCCATACTTTGGTTCATGATAATTCCGTGAATCCTTCCACTAATCACTCGGCTAATCCAACAGCTAGCAACACTTCGTCTAATCGCGGTCCTACTACTGAATTTGTACCATCACGCACAAGCAATTACCATTCGTTCAATCAACAAACAAACACTACATCGCCTCGTTCTGACCCACTTACTAACTTTGGACTCCAAAACCCATATAGCTTGTCAAATCTTCCTTCAACCTCATCACAATCAATTGTGAATAACCATTCCATCAACGTTACGCACCCTATAATCCAAACGTTACTTCCCACTGCTTAGACGTCAACGGAAAATACCAGCAAGTTCGAATTCTGATTGATTCAGGCTCACAGGTAGCCTTCGTTACAGAGTCATGCGCTCAAAGACTCGGAATAAAACGAAGAAACGCTCGTATACCCATATGCGGTATTGGATCTACCAGTGCTGGTAAATCCAGAGGCCTTATCTCGTTGGTTATCACTTCATGCTGCGATACATATAGTATCTCAGTCGATACTTATATTTTATCAAAAGTAACCACAAACCTACCAACGACTTCATTTACCATCGAAGATTGGAATCACCTGCTTCGACTAAACCTAGCCGATCCTTCGTTCAATAAATCTGAACCCGTTGACATATTGTTAGGTGCAGATAAGGCGTGGGAAGTTTTACAAGGACAATGCGTCAATAATAATCAACGCTATCCAATAGCACAAAAAACTGTTTTCGGTTGGGTTTTGGCTGGGCCATTGCCATTCAAAACATCACCTTGCATCACTTCACATCATGCCCATCTAGATATCGACTCAATTTTACAATCCTTTTGGACCATCGAAGAGGTAGACCCGAAATTTGTCGTATCAAACGAAGATAGAGAGATCGAAGATCATTTTCTAAAAACACATCGCTGCGATTCATGAGGAAAATACATCGTCGACTTACCGTTTAAATCACCCCCACGGTTTGGTGACACTGTAAACGGAGCAGTTTCGCGTCTAAAATGGATGGAGAAAAAGCTGTCAAAGAACTCCGATTTATTCGACAGTTACTCCCGCTTTCTCGACGAATATTTAACGTTAGGCCATGTGTCGAAGGTTCCTGCTTCAGAAATCTCCAAACAAAATGTGTTTTACCTTTCCCATTATGCTGTTCTGAAACCAGGTAGCAACACAAGTAAGCTTCGTTTCGTGTTCGACGGGTCATACAAGGACACAAACGGTAACTGCCTAAATGATGCGCTTATGATTGGCCCATCCATCCAACGCAATCTTTTCTCTGTTTGCTTACGTTTCGCCGACATCAACTCGTGTTTACAGCAGACATAGTTAAGATGTTTCGCCAAATCTGGGTGTCCGAAAAGGATTTGGACTTTCAACGCATTGTATGGCGGAAATCACCAACAGAGCCTTTGCAACACTTTCAATTACGCACGGTAACATACGGAACTTCATGCGCTCCATTTTTATCTGTCCGGGTATTGGAACAATTAGCTTAAGATTATCGTTATGAGTTTCCGATTGCGTCAGATATTGTGCTAAACGACTTCTACGTAGACGATGTCGTATCGGGTGGTAACACTTTAGATGAAGCAATATTGAAACGTGACTCCTTAATACAACTTCTCGAAAAGTGCGGTATGACATACAGCAAGTGGCAAAGCAATTGCGCCGAACTTCGCCAAGGCTCCGATAGCAGTTCTCATCAAGATATTTCGCTTGACACGGAGGTGGATTCGTGGATAAAAGTACTTTGTCTTTATTGGAAGTCGAAGAGTGATCTGTTTAGTTTTCGCTTAAATTACAACCCTAACGACACAACAAAAAAACGGCAAATTTTAAGAGACGCAGCGCGCATTTTCGATCCCCTCGGTTTCCTTGCCCCTTCGGTTGTGCAACTCAAAATTCTTCTACAGGAATTGTGGCACCGAAATATTGACTGGGATGATAAGCTCCCATGCTCAATTGCTGGTCAGTGGAAGAAATACCGCGAGGAACTTCCAGCTCTTACAAAAAATGTTGAAATACCACGAACCATCGGTCTTGGAAGTGCGTCGTTTCGATTGCACGCATTTTCGGATGCGTCGGCTTCCGCGTACGCCGCCGTTATTTATTCGCGCTACGAGTTATCCAATGGATCTTTCCAAACGAATATTCTCGCCAAAAAATCTCGCGTATCTCCGTTGAAACAACTTAGCATCCCGCGATTAGAGCTGCTTGCCAGACTTCTCGTCGCAGTGCAGAAGTCACTCAACGTCACTTTTAACGATGTCTACGCCTGGTCGGACTCAACAGTTGTCTTGTCATGGCTTTCGCCCCCCCCCCCCCCCCCCCCTCGTCGCTGGAACGTTTTCGTTGGTAATCGCACATCGGAAATTCTAAACACGATCCCAAGGAACAGGTGGTTTCATGTCAGATCGGAGTGCAACCCCGTGGACTGTGCATCTCGCGGTATTTCACCCTCTCAACTTCTTGAACATCCACTTTGGTGGACTGGTCCACTTTGGACTTTGGTTGAAGGAAAGTCCGGATAATTGGCTGATAGTCAGTTATTCTGAAGACGACTCTAGGTGTAATCAGGAGGAGAAGCAAGAGACCAAACAGTCATACGTTGTTGTCACTGATGATCACCCATTCGAGTCACTTTCAACGCGGGTGTCAACGTGAACCATTCTGATCCGAACTGTAGCGCGAATCCAACGCCTCATACGTAGGGCCCACAAACACACTCTACCCCCTTCACATCACCTCGAACCACAAGAAATCTACGGTGCAAAAAGGATGATCATCAAATGGTTACAGGATCGGTATTTTGGTGACTATATCAAATCGGTTCATAAACATGTTTTTTTTTTTTTTTTTTTTTTGTCGGAGGTTGTTACTATCCGATGGAGCACTCAGACACAACTACTGGTCCATTGTACTGCCAAACAGACACTGTTCAAAGAACACGAGAGCAACAACAATGGAAATTCCCATCGTTCGAGTAGCGGTGGTTGCGACCGACAATCTGTGCACAGGGCAAGCACTATTCGACGACAACCACCAACAACAACAATAACGAGAGCAACAACGATGGAAATTCCCATCGTTCGAGTAGCGGTGGTTGCGACCGACAATCTGTGCACAGGGCAAGCACTATTCGACGACAACCACCAACAACAACAATAACGAGAGCAACAACGATGGAAATCCCCATCGTTCGAGTAGCGGTGGTTGCGACCGACAATCTGTGCACAGGGCAAGCACTATTCGACGACAACCACCAACAACAACAATAACGAGAGCAACAACGATGGAAATTCCCATCGTTCGAGTAGCGGTGATTGCGACCGACATCTGTCTTGGGTGCTTGGGCAGCGGTACCTGAGCCAACGGCTGTGCTGTGTGCTGAGCACCATAGGCACCTATATTTTTTGAAGCATTTTTACTTCACTTTTATTTCGACCTACGAGCAGTGCGGTAACCAGTAATACAGTCCATCATTTCAAATAATAAAGATCTTTGTGTCAATCGAGAGAATTGCGTTTTCTTTTACTTTTTCTTGATTTGAACATTTTGGTCCTATCGAGCCAAATCGAGCCAGTGCAGAAGTGCAGATAAATTAATAAATTAATTTGTGATTAATCGAGCCAGTGCAAAAAAAAAAAGAACCATAAGCCATCGCGGCAAGAGCCAAATCGAGCCAGTGCAAAAGTGCAGATAAATTAATAAATTAATTTGTGAATAAAAAATCGAGCCAAATAATTAGAGCCAGTGCGGTACAATAACAAATATCCAAATAGAGCAGTGCGTTATATATAAAAAAAAAAAAGAGCAAATTTGTGCAAGTGCAGCCGATAGGGCAAAATAAAGTGCAAGTTGAGCTAAAGTCAAGAGCAATTGGCGCAGTGCAGCCGTGCTAAGGTAATAAAAAAAAAAAAAAAAAAACACAACCAGTGCAGTGTAGCCGTACCGAAGCGGCAAAAATAAGAAATAAAAACATTTCAAAAGAGCTCGATTCCTTGTGTGGACGCAGCGTTTCCGAAGGGTCGACCTGAACTGCTGCGAGTCACACACGGTCTTACGGTGCGAGCGAAATCTACGCAAAAGGTCAGACAGTGCCTCAAAATAAACCAGCGCAAGTGCAACAAAAATCTCGAGACAGAGCGAGTGCAATGGGCGACTTAGCGCGCAGAGACGTATTTCGCTCATCACTCATGCGAATTCTGAGATACGTTAATGAGCCTGACTTCACCAGCGCCGGTGAAGCCATGCTCAATGCAAAGCTGTCAGGAGCAGAGGGTGCCTACAGCAGGTTGCTGGACCAACACCTGCAACTTGTCGAAGCGGCAGCGGGAGAAGAGGAGCTGGCCGCGCACGACCAGTATCTGGAAGGGGTCGAGGACGCCTTTTACGACGCCACAGCGAAATTACGCTCGCGCATAGCGGAAATAGGGCGACGGCAGGAGGCAGCAAACACCACGGCTGACGTCTCCACAGCAAGAGCTAGCGTGATCCAGTTACGGCAAGAGCGCCCGACTAGACTCGTGACATTTAGAGGGGACTTCACCAAATGGCAGGAGTTCCGCGACATGTTCATCACGGAGGTGCACAACAACGAACACATGGCGAACGTCACAAAACTAAAAGAGCTGAAACAAGCGCTAGAAGGAGCTCCCGCCAGACTTATCAACCGTTGGCAAGTCACCGAGGCCAACTACATTGAGGCCTGGGCCAAGTTCAACGAGGTCTACGACAACCCCCAGAGCATCGTGGACGCGCATTTAAACGCCTTGCATGCCATCCCGAGCATTGGCAGAGGGGCAACCAGATCACGGGACATCCGCGACCTCATCAACGAGACCAACGCCCATCTCACATCCTTGGGTCCTCTCGGGGTCGACACGGCGTCCTGGGATCCCATGATCGTCAACATGCTGAGAGCCAGATTGGATTCCGAAACTAACCAAGCGTGGCAAATGGCGAGAGAAGACGTACGCAAGATCGCCACGCTCGCCGAGTTCTTGAAATTTCTGGAGAAGCGAGCAAGCGCCTTGGACTCAACCTTCCTCGACCGTGCCGAGCACCCCATCAAGGAAGAGCAAAGGAATTCCAGATCCGGCGGCAGCGCAACCGGAGGAAACAGAACAACACCCGTCCTCCGATGTCCCTTGTGCAGGACAGAGCACGCGCTATACCGGTGCCAGGACTTTTTGGCACTTTCGATCCAGACAAGAGTTGACAAAGTGCGTCAATGGAAGCTATGCGCCAATTGCCTGAAAGGCGGACACACCGCTGCCAGCTGCCAAGCCGGTACCTGTCGCAGGTGCAACAGGAAGCACAACAGTGTTTTGTGCCCAGAGGCAAGAACCCCCCGAGCAAACGTCGCAGCAGCAGCCGTTCAGGAGCGCGAGCAGCTCACTGTTCCTCAAGAGCAGACCGATCAAGTAGATGCGTAGCAATTAATATCCAAACCAGTAGATACCCAGCACCCGAGGAGCATCGAGGAGACTGGCGGCACGCAGCTGGACAGTGCATTGCTGGCCACAGCAAGAGTTGACGTGAGCAGCGGTACTGGACGAACATTAGAAGCACGAGCGCTTCTTGACAGTGGGAGCCAAATAAATTTGGTGACAGAACAATTCATCCGAAGGATTGGCATCAAAGCGCATAAGCCAGACATTCGGGTATCAGGCATCGATGCGAATACGAGCGTGCGGCTATCTGGGGTCGTCCATCTGTACATTCGCTCCCAGGTGGAACCAGCATTTACATCGCGAATCAGATGTTACACGATGAAGCAGATAATATCTGATCTACCTAACACCGACCTTATGCCAGACGAGATGGCGGACCTTCACGAGCTAAGCCTGGCAGATACAAGCTTCAACAGGGTGTCCGGCATTGATATCCTATTGGGGGTCCAGGTCTGGGCAGAAATCATCCAGAGCAGGATTATAAAGTACGATTCCGGACTCGCAGCGCAGGACACACGCCTCGGATGGATCATATTCGGGCAGGCGCAATCGCAATCATCGAGTGCAGCAAGAGTATTGGTCGTGACCGAAGAACCATCAAACAAGGAGCTGAGCGACCTCCTACGGAGATTCTGGGAGATCCGTGAGGAAGACGGAGCGGTATCGATGTCCGCGGACGACCAGTGGACGGAAGAAAACTTTCAGAGCACACACCGCCGGGATTCAACGGGAAGGTACGTTGTGAGCATACCCCTAAGTCCACTGATCCGGAGCCTAGGCAGCACGAGAGCAGCGGCCCTGCAGCGATTCTTCCAGCTGGAGAAAAGGCTGCAAGCCAACGCGGAGCTAAGGGCAAAATACGTGCAGTTCATGAGCGAATACCGGCAGTTGGGCCACATGACTCCGGTCACGTCAGAGCACAATTCAGAAGGTCCGGTGTACCACATTCCACACCACTGCGTCACAAGGAAGTTCCGCGTGGTGTTCGATGCGTCTTGCAAGAGCGACAGCGGAATCTCGCTCAACGACGCACAGTTTCCAGGCGCGAAACTCCAAAATGACCTGGCCGACATAATCACACGCTTCAGGTGCTTCAAGGTGTCAGTGACGGCGGACGTCAAAAAAATGTTCCGCCAAGTAAAAGTAGATCCGGAGCAATGGGATCTTCAAAGGATTTTCTGGAGAGAGCATCCGGGTGAACAGCTGCAGGAATACTGGCTGACCGTTGTGACTTACGGGATGACCTCCAGTGGCTTCAACGCTGTGAGGGCAATGCAACAATGTGCGCGCGACCAAGAGGAGGAGTACCCCCGAGCATCTGGAGCCATACTCCATAACTTCTATGTGGACGACATGCTCACCGGAGCAGAAAACGAAGAGCAAGCCATCTCACTGGGCAGAGAAATCATCGCATCCCTCAGGGCGGGCGGCTTTGAACTGGACAAATTCATGTCTTCAAGTGAGCGAGTGCGGTTGGAATTTTGCGACAGGAAGGACAGTCAGACCGAGGTCACTCTTGCCAAGGACTACGAGGCCTCCATACTGGGCCTCGGCTGGGACGCAGTCACGGACGAGATCCTCTTCAAGGTGGATCATGAGGAGAGCAAACGCAAGCTAACCAAGCGTGCCGTAGTTAGTGCCGCGGCGAAATTGTACGATCCGAACGGATATCTCGCCCCAGTCATCATTCAAGTCAAGCTTCTGATCCAGGACTTCTGGAGTTCAATGGGACGAGAGCATACCATCCGACTTCGTGCCCATATGGAACCGCTTCCACGAGCAATTAACACACCTGACGTCAATTCGAGTGCCGAGATGGATAGGATGTGAGAGCAGTGCAGCATTACAGCTACATGGATTTTCCGACGCATCCAGCAGAGCGTACGCAGCAGTGATCTATCTGCGATCAACAACTCCCAGTGGAGCGACAAGGTGCGTCATAGTGGCATCAAAAACGAGGGTAGCGCCACTCAAAACAACCACCATTCCGAGGCTGGAGCTGTGCGGGGCGCACTTATTGTGCAAACTAATGCGCCAGGTGATGAGCGCAACAGAGCTTGAAAACGTGCCCAGGACTTACTGGACGGATTCGACGATCGTGCTGCATTGGATCAAGAAGCCGCCGTCTGAACTAAAAACGTTCGTGGCCAACAGGGTGAGTTCTATTCAAGGGCATGCAGGTGGCCAACCTTGGAAGCACGTTGCCTCCGGGGACAACCCGGCGGACGTGGGATCACGAGGGATTTCCGCTGCCGAGATTCACAACTCCTCCCTGTGGTGGCATGGACTGCGATGGTTGAGCGAACCAGAGGAGCAGTGGCCTACCGTACAGCCCACCTTGAATGCAACCGAAAGGCTCCGGGCGGCCACGGCCATGAAATCGGCAACCGTTGCAAGCGCGAGAATCACAAGAAACCGCGAGCTGCGCATAGACAACATAAGTCTTCTGGAACGAAAATCTACACTTCAAGGCATACTGCGGACCACTGCCTATGTCATCAAATTCATCCGTCTGGGCAAGAAGGGCAACCAGAAGAGCGAACCTGGTCACACAACGGCGATGGAGCGGAAGGAGGCATTAGAGTACTGGGCCAAAGTAACGCAACGAGCAGCATACGGGCAGGAGATTTCGCGGATAGTGGAGAAGCGGCATATCAACAATTCGAGCAGCATCGCCACCTTGAATCCATTTTTAGACTCAAATGGGGTACTTCGGGTCTGTGGACGTTTGCAACAATCAGCGCTGGATTACGAGAGCATGCATCCGATAATCCTACCCGCCAAGAGCAAATTAACCGAGCTCCTAATAAGGGAGGCGCACTTCCGAACGCTGCACGGTGGTGTGCAACTCTGCATGCAATACATCAGGCAGAGATTCTGGATCCCATCGCTTCGACGTGTGTTAAAGTCATCCATTGCGAGATGTATGGAGTGCTTCCGTCAAAGACAAGAAGTAGCAGAGCAGCTGATGGGCAATCTCCCGAGGGATCGTGTGCAGCCAGCGAGAGCCTTCAAGCATAGCGGCGTGGATTATGCGGGTCCAGTGCAGATCAAGGCTAGAGCGGGGAGATCCAGGATCATCGAGAAGGGGTACATCGCGGTGTTTGTATGCCTGGTGACGCGCGCAATACATCTGGAGCTTGTCACCAACCAGACGACAGACGCCTTTCTGGCAGCATTCCAGAGGTTCACTGGGCGACGCGGCGCTTGCTCAGTGCTCTGGAGCGACAATGCTACAACCTTTGTCGGCGCTGACAAGGAGTTAAAGGCATGGGCAGAGCAATGGAGAGCAATCCTTCCGATCGAGCAAATCAGCGCGATGGGCACCGAATGGAAATTCATCGCCCCAGGTGCACCACACGCAGGTGGCATTTGGGAAGCTGGCGTGAAATCGATGAAGCACCATCTGCGCAGAATCTTGGGCAGACAAATCTTCACTTTCGAAGCGTTAGCCACCACTCTCGTGCTAATTGAAGCCTGTCTGAACTCAAGGCCACTAACTGCCTTGACAGATGACCCGGACGACTTGAGCGCTCTAACACCGGGGCACTTTCTCATCGGCGAGCAAATCGTGCAGCCACTTACGGCAGACTTCAGCGAGGTGCCAGAAAATCGGCTGAAGCTATGGAGCGTGATTTCCCAGATGCAGCAGCATTTCTGGAAGAGATGGAGCAAGGAATACGTTAACACCCTGCAGCAAAGATTTAAGTGGAATCAGCAGCGCGAGAACATTAAGGTCGGCAGCTTGGTGCTTATCAAACAAGAAAATCTGCCACCTACGCTATGGCTTCTAGGACGGATATCGGCAGTTCATCTCGATAAGGACGGATTAGTGCGAAGAGCCGAGATAAAAACCGAACATTCAACGCTGGTACGACCCATCCAGAAGCTTTGCGTTCTCCCCATGGATCAGAGCGATTTCGACAATTGAAGATAACTCTTCAATTGGTGGGGGGAATGTTCAAAGAACACGAGAGCAAGAACAATGGAAATTCCCATCGTTCGAGTAGCGGTGGTTGCGACCGACAATCTGTGCACAGGGCAAGCACTATTCGACGACAACCACCAACAACAACAATAACGAGAGCAACAACGATGGAAATTCCCATCGTTCGAGTAGCGGTGGTTGCGACCGACAATCTGTGCACAGGGCAAGCACTATTCGACGACAACCACCAACAACAACAATAACGAGAGCAACAACGATGGAAATCCCCATCGTTCGAGTAGCGGTGGTTGCGACCGACAATCTGTGCACAGGGCAAGCACTATTCGACGACAACCACCAACAACAACAATAACGAGAGCAACAACGATGGAAATTCCCATCGTTCGAGTAGCGGTGGTTGCGACCGACATCTGTCTTGGGTGCTTGGGCAGCGGTACCTGAGCCAACGGCTGTGCTGTGTGCTGAGCACCATAGGCACCTATATATGCCGTCGCCTGTGCATTTTTACTTCACTTTTATTTCGACCTACGAGCAGTGCGGTAACCAGTAATACAGTCCATCATTTCAAATAATAAAGATCTTTGTGTCAATCGAGAGAATTGCGTTTTCTTTTACTTTTTCTTGATTTGAACAGACACCTTACATTTATGTACTTAGTTTTCCCGTCTTTCGAAGAAAGATGAGAAGGAGCTTCAGTGATGAAGAGCTTAGATGTTCGGCACTCACCACGTCAGCCCCAAAGATCCGCCACCTGATGCGAGCAAAGGCAGGACAGCTACAGAGGAAGTGCTCCGCTGTATCGTCATCCTCTCCACAGGCAGGACAGATGGTGGAGATGCTAAAGCCCAAAACATTTAAGTGTTTGGCAAAAGCTTGGTGGCCCGAAAGGACGCCCACAAGCAGTCTACAGTCGCTTCTTCTGAGAGACAGAAGGAAGGCCGCCGACCTTTTGCAGATGTCCGGACGCAGTCGTTTGGTCTGCCCACACCCAGCACAGCCACGCCACCGACACTCGTGTTCGCGAGAAACCCAAGTATCAATGGATGACTTAACCACCGATGAAGGCAGACCCAACGCAGGTTCAGGTCCTAAGAATTCTTCCTCTGAACCCAGCCTGGCAAGCTCATCAGCTATCTCATTTCCAAGGATACCAGTGTGACCTGGGACCCAAACAAGATACACTGTATTTAGCCTTCCGACCAAGTTCAGAGAAAGCTTGAGTTCGAGCACTAATTTAGACGAGGTAAGAGGGTTAAGCAGCGCTTTTAATGCAGCTTGGCTGTCGCTGCAAACGCATATACTCCTAGCCCTCCACCTGTTTGTCACAATATAGCGCATAGCCATAAGGATAGCGAATATCTCCGCTTGGTAGACAGACGCATGGTTTCCTAAGGGGTAGTGAAGTCTAATGTTCTCGCTTTCCACGAAGACTCCAGAACCAGACCCCTGTCCGGTTTTGGAGCCATCCGTAAAAATACGATGGCATTCTTTCCCTGGCTCAGAGTCTGGCCTAAGCCATTCCGTTGCCTGAGGAAAGTTGACGTGGTAGTTTTGTCGCAGTAGGACTTCTGGAGTCATTGCGTCAGAGGGCATATCCATAAGACAGGGGTCAAAGGATAATTCTCGCACAAGTTCTTCAAAACTCCAATGCGCGTGGTACCAAAAGCCACCTCTCTTTAAACGAGAGATGGTTTTCAGTGTACACCCCATGATAAAAATATCAAGGGGGGGGAGGTTCATCATAGCGTCTAGAGCGGAGCCCGGTGTGCTGGGGAAGGCCCCCGTGCAGCCGAGACAAACCGTTCTTTGAAGTCTGGCAAAAGAGGCAGTAACACGTTTCCGTGAAAGCCTGTTCCACCATACAACCGACGCGTATGAGAGGAGTGGTCTTACCATTGCCGTATAGATCCAAAGGACCCTTTTAGGAGATAAGCCCCATGTCTTGCCAAAAGCGCCTTTACACTGCCAGAAAGTTGACAGCGCTTTATCGGTTTTCGATTCGACATGCTTGGACCAAAGAAGCTTTCTATCGAGGATTACTCCCAGATATTTGACTTCATCGGAGATCGGAATAGTGACACCTTTTAACACAAGCTGAGTCAGACCAGTGACCTTCCTCCTTCTCGTGAAGAGAACAACAGTCGTTTTAAGAGGATTCACTGAAAGCCCATTTCTTGTGCACCAGCCATCGATCAAGCCCAAGGATCTCTGAGCCCGAGAGCAGACAGTCCCTTGGTCAGAACCGACAGACAGAACGGCGACATCATCCGCGTATGCTTGAGTATATTTTCCAGGAAGATCGAGAAGCGTTAGCAGAGAGTCAACTACCATACACCATAAAAGGGGAGACAGAACACCGCCTTGAGGGCAGCCCCTGTTAACCCCTGTCACGACGCATTTACCACAATCCGCCTCGGCAATCAACGTCCTGTACATTAGCATTGATTTAATCCACAACACTAATGTTTCATCTATACCATGATGTCTGGCTGCAGTGCACATGCTATCAAAAGTCGCATTATCAAAAGCCCCCTCAATGTCGACGAAAATGCCCAACGCGTACTCCTTCCGATCAAGAGCACTTTCAATCCTACCAACAAGGTTCTGAAGCGCAGTTTCACAGGATTTTCCGCTCTGATAGGCATGTTGCATCTCTGAAAGAGGGTGCGATCGAAGAGCGACATTGCGCACGTGCAGCTCAACCAGTCTCTCCAAACTTTTCAGCAGGAAGGAGGACAGACTTATGGGTCTGAAACTTTTGGCGAGAGTGTAGTCAGTCTTACCAATTTTTGGTATGAACACGACTTTAACCATACGCCAAGGAGAAGGTATGTAGCCCAAGGCCAAGCTAGCGGTGAAAATTCTTTTCAGCGCCGGCATCAGCTGACTACAACCTTGTTTCAGCATAACCGGATAGATGCCATCCGGACCAGGCGACTTGAAACCATCAAACGATGCAATTGCATATTTGATGGCCTCATCCGTCACTACTCTGGATGCAACATACCAGCTACGCCGCGTGGTGTTTGACAGATCAGGAGTGGCCACCGTTTCCGGTACCACTGAAGAGCTTGTAGTAACCCGATTTCCCGGGAAGTGAGTCTCCAGCAGGAGACTGAAAGTCTCCGCCTTTGTCTCAGTGTAGGTACCATCAGATTTTTGGAGCGATTCCAGTTTGCTTGGTCTGTCCCTTTTGAGGACTTTAACAAGCCTACTGGTCGCACTTAGTGATTCGACCTCCTCACAAAATTTCCTATAAGAGTCATTTTTCGATTTACGAATTAGTCTCTTAAATTCTTTTTGTTTCGATCGATATAGATTCCAGTCTTCTTCCAAGTTGGTTTTTAAAGACCGATTTAGGAGCTTCCTGGTTTCTCTGCGAATACACTGCAGTTCGGTACTCCACCAAGGTACCGGTTTTCTACAGGAGTTTTTTGTAACTGGACACGCTAGTTCGAAGCAGCGGATAAGGGTGCTACTCATATCCTGAGCAGACCTCTCTACCCCCAGTATCGATCTTAGTTTGAGTGGAACTTTAACAGAGTTGCCAAGCTCCTCCCCAAACCGAGCCCAGTCCGTTTTTCTCGGATTTCTCCTCTCTAGCAAAGGCGAAACTTCACAGAAGATTTGAAATTCGATGTATCTGTGGTCTGACAAAGTGCTATCTGGTGATACCCGCCAATTCGTGATAGTCTTGGAATGCCGGTTTGACAGGGTAACATCAATTACTTGCTGTCTCCTGGCTGTAACAAATGTAGGTCGACAACCCACATTGTTGATGGTAATGTCAGACGATAATATGAAGTCCAGAAGACGATCTCCTCGTATATTGCATTTGCTGCTGCCCCAAACAGTGTTTTGAGCATTAGCATCGCAACATAGAATAAGACCTATCTTTTTGGACTCACAGTACTCTACGAGCTCAACAACCGCCTTTGGTGGTGGAGTAGTTAAAGAGTCATAGGGAAAGTAAGCCGATGCGCGGACAAAGGTTTCCCAGCTGTCGTTTGCATGGTAAGTAATAGTTTCAGCAACCAAATCTTGGCAACAGAAGCGTTTGATTGTAACTGCCGTGAGGGATTTCGATACAACAAGACATGTCCTAGGTCTATCGGACAGCCTATCGTAAAGAACGTTATGCGAACCACTCAACTCACCAAGGCCACAGATGCGATTTTTCCACACCCATGGTTCCTGGATGGATGTTATGCGATTCTTTGTTCTACTTACAGCAAGCCTCCTACTTAAAAGAGCGGTAGCAGCCTTGCAGTGCTGTAGGTTTATCTGAGTGAACAAAATGGATGTAAACTCTGGGTTACGACCACTATTTGCACTACTTGGCATTGAAATGGAAACGAATCCTACCAAGATGCAGATAGGGACGCATGTCGTACCTAGACTTGAAGGTCTCGGCAGAAGCCATGTCTATGCTCACAACCAGAGAGCTACCATCTTCATCGTGACGGTTTTTGCTCTGACTGTGAGAACGGACAATCCAGGCTTTTGTGTCGAGGCCAGGGTTCTGGGCGTGCAAACGCTTTAGCACATCCGCCGATTTCCCCAGCTTCCCAGGGATCCAGCAGACTGCGCGCGTGAGCTTGGGTGGCTTGTAGACCTCAAAAATTGTGGTCCCAAGGGGAGGGATCTTCGGCACAATACTGCTGACCCATTCAGAGGTTTGCTGCGAGGAGGTCTTCACCATGAAGGTTCCGTCCTTGAACTCACAGCCCTCAACCTGGATGCACGCATTCGTTTCCGAGGCAAGCTCCAAAAGATGAGCTTTGCAGTGTTTACACTCTGCATCGCTCATGCTATTATCATTGCCTGCTTTCCCTATACGAACTGCCAAAGAGGAGACAGCAGCATCCTTATAGGACAGCCTACTATCTCCCACCTCAGCTGTTCTGCGTTCAAAAGAAGCACTCCGACCACCAGAGCCATCCGCGACAACAAGGTTCTGTCCGCTGGTACGCGTATGAGAGGAGTGGTCTTACCATTGCCGTATAGATCCAAAGGACCCTTTTAGGAGATAAGCCCCATGTCTTGCCAAAAGCGCCTTTACACTGCCAGAAAGTTGACAGCGCTTTATCGGTTTTCGATTCGACATGCTTGGACCAAAGAAGCTTTCTATCGAGGATTACTCCCAGATATTTGACTTCATCGGAGATCGGAATAGTGACACCTTTTAACACAAGCTGAGTCAGACCAGTGACCTTCCTCCTTCTCGTGAAGAGAACAACAGTCGTTTTAAGAGGATTCACTGAAAGCCCATTTCTTGTGCACCAGCCATCGATCAAGCCCAAGGATCTCTGAGCCCGAGAGCAGACAGTCCCTTGGTCAGAACCGACAGACAGAACGGCGACATCATCCGCGTATGCTTGAGTATAGGTTCCAGGAAGATCGAGAAGCGTTAGCAGAGAGTCAACTACCATACACCATAAAAGGGGAGACAGAACACCGCCTTGAGGGCAGCCCCTGTTAACCCCTGTCACGACGCATTTACCACAATCCGCCTCGGCAATCAACGTCCTGTACATTAGCATTGATTTAATCCACAACACTAATGTTTCATCTATACCATGATGTCTGGCTGCAGTGCACATGCTATCAAAAGTCGCATTATCAAAAGCCCCCTCAATGTCGACGAAAATGCCCAACGCGTACTCCTTCCGATCAAGAGCACTTTCAATCCTACCAACAAGGTTCTGAAGCGCAGTTTCACAGGATTTTCCGCTCTGATAGGCATGTTGCATCTCTGAAAGAGGGTGCGATCGAAGAGCGACATTGCGCACGTGCAGCTCAACCAGTCTCTCCAAACTTTTCAGCAGGAAGGAGGACAGACTTATGGGTCTGAAACTTTTGGCGAGAGTGTAGTCAGTCTTACCAATTTTTGGTATGAACACGACTTTAACCATACGCCAAGGAGAAGGTATGTAGCCCAAGGCCAAGCTAGCGGTGAAAATTCTTTTCAGCGCCGGCATCAGCTGACTACAACCTTGTTTCAGCATAACCGGATAGATGCCATCCGGACCAGGCGACTTGAAACCATCAATATTTGATGGCCTCATCCGTCACTACTCTGGATGCAACATACCAGCTACGCCGCGTGGTGTTTGACAGATCAGGAGTGGCCACCGTTTCCGGTACCACTGAAGAGCTTGTAGTAACCCGATTTCCCGGGAAGTGAGTCTCAAGCAGGAGACTGAAAGTCTCCGCCTTTGTCTCAGTGTAGGTACCATCAGATTTTTGGAGCGATTCCAGTTTGCTTGGTCTGTCCCTTTTGAGGACTTTAACAAGCCTACTGGTCGCACTTAGTGATTCGACCTCCTCACAAAATTTCCTATAAGAGTCATTTTTCGATTTACGAATTAGTCTCTTAAATTCTTTTTGTTTCGATCGATATAGATTCCAGTCTTCTTCCAAGTTGGTTTTTAAAGACCGATTTAGGAGCTTCCTGGTTTCTCTGCGAATACACTGCAGTTCGGTACTCCACCAAGGTACCGGTTTTCTACAGGAGTTTTTTGTAACTGGACACGCTAGTTCGAAGCAGCGGATAAGGGTGCTACTCAGATCCTGAGCAGACCTCTCTACCCCCAGTATCGATCTTAGTTTGAGTGGAACTTTAACAGAGTTGCCAAGCTCCTCCCCAAACCGAGCCCAGTCCGTTTTTCTCGGATTTCTCCTCTCTAGCAAAGGCGAAACTTCACAGAAGATTTGAAATTCGATGTATCTGTGGTCTGACAAAGTGCTATCTGGTGATACCCGCCAATTCGTGATAGTCTTGGAATGCCGGTTTGACAGGGTAACATCAATTACTTGCTGTCTCCTGGCTGTAACAAATGTAGGTCGACAACCCACATTGTTGATGGTAATGTCAGACGATAATATGAAGTCCAGAAGACGATCTCCTCGTATATTGCATTTGCTGCTGCCCCAAACAGTGTTTTGAGCATTAGCATCGCAACATAGAATAAGACCTATCTTTTTGGACTCACAGTACTCTACGAGCTCAACAACCGCCTTTGGTGGTGGAGTAGTTAAAGAGTCATAGGGAAAGTAAGCCGATGCGCGGACAAAGGTTTCCCAGCTGTCGTTTGCATGGTAAGTAATAGTTTCAGCAACCAAATCTTGGCAACAGAAGCGTTTGATTGTAACTGCCGTGAGGGATTTCGATACAACAAGACATGTCCTAGGTCTATCGGACAGCCTATCGTAAAGAACGTTATGCGAACCACTCAACTCACCAAGGCCACAGATGCGATTTTTCCACACCCATGGTTCCTGGATGGATGTTATGCGATTCTTTGTTCTACTTACAGCAAGCCTCCTACTTAAAAGAGCGGTAGCAGCCTTGCAGTGCTGTAGGTTTATCTGAGTGAACAAAATGGATGTAAACTCTGGGTTACGACCACTATTTGCACTACTTGGCATTGAAATGGAAACGAATCCTACCAAGATGCAGATAGGGACGCATGTCGTACCTAGACTTGAAGGTCTCGGCAGAAGCCATGTCTATGCTCACAACCAGAGAGCTACCATCTTCATCGTGACGGTTTTTGCTCTGACTGTGAGAACGGACAATCCAGGCTTTTGTGTCGAGGCCAGGGTTCTGGGCGTGCAAACGCTTTAGCACATCCGCCGATTTCCCCAGCTTCCCAGGGATCCAGCAGACTGCGCGCGTGAGCTTGGGTGGCTTGTAGACCTCAAAAATTGTGGTCCCAAGGGGAGGGATCTTCGGCACAATACTGCTGACCCATTCAGAGGTTTGCTGCGAGGAGGTCTTCACCATGAAGGTTCCGTCCTTGAACTCACAGCCCTCAACCTGGATGCACGCATTCGTTTCCGAGGCAAGCTCCAAAAGATGAGCTTTGCAGTGTTTACACTCTGCATCGCTCATGCTATTATCATTGCCTGCTTTCCCTATACGAACTGCCAAAGAGGAGACAGCAGCATCCTTATAGGACAGCCTACTATCTCCCACCTCAGCTGTTCTGCGTTCAAAAGAAGCACTCCGACCACCAGAGCCATCCGCGACAACAAGGTTCTGTCCGCTGGTACGCGTATGAGAGGAGTGGTCTTACCATTGCCGTATAGATCCAAAGGACCCTTTTAGGAGATAAGCCCCATGTCTTGCCAAAAGCGCCTTTACACTGCCAGAAAGTTGACAGCGCTTTATCGGTTTTCGATTCGACATGCTTGGACCAAAGAAGCTTTCTATCGAGGATTACTCCCAGATATTTGACTTCATCGGAGATCGGAATAGTGACACCTTTTAACACAAGCTGAGTCAGACCAGTGACCTTCCTCCTTCTCGTGAAGAGAACAACAGTCGTTTTAAGAGGATTCACTGAAAGCCCATTTCTTGTGCACCAGCCATCGATCAAGCCCAAGGATCTCTGAGCCCGAGAGCAGACAGTCCCTTGGTCAGAACCGACAGACAGAACGGCGACATCATCCGCGTATGCTTGAGTATAGGTTCCAGGAAGATCGAGAAGCGTTAGCAGAGAGTCAACTACCATACACCATAAAAGGGGAGACAGAACACCGCCTTGAGGGCAGCCCCTGTTAACCCCTGTCACGACGCATTTACCACAATCCGCCTCGGCAATCAACGTCCTGTACATTAGCATTGATTTAATCCACAACACTAATGTTTCATCTATACCATGATGTCTGGCTGCAGTGCACATGCTATCAAAAGTCGCATTATCAAAAGCCCCCTCAATGTCGACGAAAATGCCCAACGCGTACTCCTTCCGATCAAGAGCACTTTCAATCCTACCAACAAGGTTCTGAAGCGCAGTTTCACAGGATTTTCCGCTCTGATAGGCATGTTGCATCTCTGAAAGAGGGTGCGATCGAAGAGCGACATTGCGCACGTGCAGCTCAACCAGTCTCTCCAAACTTTTCAGCAGGAAGGAGGACAGACTTATGGGTCTGAAACTTTTGGCGAGAGTGTAGTCAGTCTTACCAATTTTTGGTATGAACACGACTTTAACCATACGCCAAGGAGAAGGTATGTAGCCCAAGGCCAAGCTAGCGGTGAAAATTCTTTTCAGCGCCGGCATCAGCTGACTACAACCTTGTTTCAGCATAACCGGATAGATGCCATCCGGACCAGGCGACTTGAAACCATCAAACGATGCAATTGCATATTTGATGGCCTCATCCGTCACTACTCTGGATGCAACATACCAGCTACGCCGCGTGGTGTTTGACAGATCAGGAGTGGCCACCGTTTCCGGTACCACTGAAGAGCTTGTAGTAACCCGATTTCCCGGGAAGTGAGTCTCCAGCAGGAGACTGAAAGTCTCCGCCTTTGTCTCAGTGTAGGTACCATCAGATTTTTGGAGCGATTCCAGTTTGCTTGGTCTGTCCCTTTTGAGGACTTTAACAAGCCTACTGGTCGCACTTAGTGATTCGACCTCCTCACAAAATTTCCTATAAGAGTCATTTTTCGATTTACGAATTAGTCTCTTAAATTCTTTTTGTTTCGATCGATATAGATTCCAGTCTTCTTCCAAGTTGGTTTTTAAAGACCGATTTAGGAGCTTCCTGGTTTCTCTGCGAATACACTGCAGTTCGGTACTCCACCAAGGTACCGGTTTTCTACAGGAGTTTTTTGTAACTGGACACGCTAGTTCGAAGCAGCGGATAAGGGTGCTACTCATATCCTGAGCAGACCTCTCTACCCCCAGTATCGATCTTAGTTTGAGTGGAACTTTAACAGAGTTGCCAAGCTCCTCCCCAAACCGAGCCCAGTCCGTTTTTCTCGGATTTCTCCTCTCTAGCAAAGGCGAAACTTCACAGAAGATTTGAAATTCGATGTATCTGTGGTCTGACAAAGTGCTATCTGGTGATACCCGCCAATTCGTGATAGTCTTGGAATGCCGGTTTGACAGGGTAACATCAATTACTTGCTGTCTCCTGGCTGTAACAAATGTAGGTCGACAACCCACATTGTTGATGGTAATGTCAGACGATAATATGAAGTCCAGAAGACGATCTCCTCGTATATTGCATTTGCTGCTGCCCCAAACAGTGTTTTGAGCATTAGCATCGCAACATAGAATAAGACCTATCTTTTTGGACTCACAGTACTCTACGAGCTCAACAACCGCCTTTGGTGGTGGAGTAGTTAAAGAGTCATAGGGAAAGTAAGCCGATGCGGCGACAAAGGTTTCCCAACTGTCGTTTGCATTGGTAAGTAATAGTTTCAGCAACCAAATCTTGGCAACAGAAGCGTTTGATTGTAACTGCCGTGAGGGATTTCGATACAACAAGACATGTCCTAGGTCTATCGGACAGCCTATCGTAAAGAACGTTATGCGAACCACTCAACTCACCAAGGCCACAGATGCGATTTTTCCACACCCATGGTTCCTGGATGGATGTTATGCGATTCTTTGTTCTACTTACAGCAAGCCTCCTACTTAAAAGAGCGGTAGCAGCCTTGCAGTGCTGTAGGTTTATCTGAGTGAACAAAATGGATGTAAACTCTGGGTTACGACCACTATTTGCACTACTTGGCATTGAAATGGAAACGAATCCTACCAAGATGCAGATAGGGACGCATGTCGTACCTAGACTTGAAGGTCTCGGCAGAAGCCATGTCTATGCTCACAACCAGAGAGCTACCATCTTCATCGTGACGGTTTTTGCTCTGACTGTGAGAACGGACAATCCAGGCTTTTGTGTCGAGGCCAGGGTTCTGGGCGTGCAAACGCTTTAGCACATCCGCCGATTTCCCCAGCTTCCCAGGGATCCAGCAGACTGCGCGCGTGAGCTTGGGTGGCTTGTAGACCTCAAAAATTGTGGTCCCAAGGGGAGGGATCTTCGGCACAATACTGCTGACCCATTCAGAGGTTTGCTGCGAGGAGGTCTTCACCATGAAGGTTCCGTCCTTGAACTCACAGCCCTCAACCTGGATGCACGCATTCGTTTCCGAGGCAAGCTCCAAAAGATGAGCTTTGCAGTGTTTACACTCTGCATCGCTCATGCTATTATCATTGCCTGCTTTCCCTATACGAACTGCCAAAGAGGAGACAGCAGCATCCTTATAGGACAGCCTACTATCTCCCACCTCAGCTGTTCTGCGTTCAAAAGAAGCACTCCGACCACCAGAGCCATCCGCGACAACAAGGTTCTGTCCGCTGGTACTGCAACCTGAGTTGGTTTCAGCACCTGCATCATTCGTTACCAGTGCACGGGCAGCCCCAGCGATAGGAGCGCCTCCGGGGTTTATTCTCTTTACGAGCTTGGGTCGCTTCTTCTTGCTTTTCGGTTCGGCAGAAGAGGAGGCAGTGCCCGATCCAAGGGGTTGGTTGGCTTTAGTTGGAGTGACCTCCACCGACCTGTTCCTTTTCAAAGTCACCGCCGAAGAGCTGAGAGATGTGCTAGCGCCTTCAGCAGATAAAGCATCTTTGCGCCGCGGATCCAACAGCTTCCTCATTTTCCTCTTCCGCTGTCCCTTAGACAAGCGCAGCCCAAGGCCCAACTCTTCAGGAGCCCGTTCAACCATGGAGGTATCCCGAGTCTTACCGTCAGTGGCAGTGCAGTGGGCAGCAGCCTGTCTCTTGCTCAATTTGCCGAGTGAATCGGACATAGAGCCACAAGAGTCGCTTGTCGGTTTGGTGCTCACGCCTGTAAGTGTGATCGCGACGTCCGGTTTCCGTCCGCCAGTACTACTTCCATTGCTGTTAGTAGCACCGGCTTCATTTGGCGACCGTGCGCGTACAGACTCACAGACTTGAGCGAGGTTTATTGTCTTTACGAGCTTGGGTCGCTTCTTCTTGCTTTTCGTTTCGGCAGAAGAGGAGGCAGAGCCCGATCCCAGGGGTTGGTTAGCTTCAGTTGGTAAGACCTCCACCGACCTGTTCCTTTTCAAAGGCACCGCCAAGGAGCTAATAGATGTGCTTGCGCCTTCAGCAGATAAAGCATCTTTGCGCCGCAGATCCAACAGCTTCCTCATTTTCCTCTTCCGCTGTCCCTTAGACAGGCGCAGCTCAAGAACCGCCTCCTCAGGAGCCCGTTCAACCATGAAGGTATCC
Organism: Cheilosia urbana; assembly: GCA_946477585.1. NCBI lineage: Eukaryota > Metazoa > Arthropoda > Insecta > Diptera > Syrphidae > Cheilosia > Cheilosia urbana. The sequence goes on from OX297857.1 coordinate 17,597,584, forward strand.
CGAGTCTGACCGTCAGTGGCAGTGCAGTGGGCAGCAGCCTGTCTCATGCTCAATTTGCCGAGTGAATCGGACATAGAGCCACAAGAGTCGCTTGTAGGTTCGGGTATGAATGTTGGGGCCTCCAGAATCCGTGCCCCGGCCGTAGTCGAGAAGACTACGGGTGGATTATGGCTATTGCCATTACCACCTGGAGTAGACAATTCCTTTTGTTTCTCCATTCATAGCGTTATTGAGTGTTAACCACTAGCTCCTGTGGGTTAGAGTACACTAACAGTTGATTTCACTGAGGATAGGCTAAACCGTTACGTCAAACCCTCCTCCTTTACCCGGGCTTGGGACCGGCATGCTACTTCCGTAACACGGCGGAGTGTGGATTTTAGTCGCCTCTTACGACAGGCATGACTACCTCGGGTATATTCTGTCCCCTACCCGATGGGGTTTACTTTCCAAATAATTCGAAACTTATTAATCTGTCTCCGTTCCTAGATTCTGAAGATATCCTGCGGGTCGGGGGAAGGATCGAACAAGCCAACATCCCGTTCAACACTAAGCACCCAGTCATCATACCCAAAGGACACATTATTACGAAGCTCATCGTTCTCGATGCCCACATACGGTTTTTACATGCAGGAATATCATCTTTATTTGCGCTCATTCGACAAGAGTATTGGGTCATTGGCTGTCGTAACTTGCTCCGAAAAATTACGCATGATTGCATGCACTGCTTTCGTCAACGGAAGGCAACAACGAATCAACTGATGGGCAACCTACCTCCTCAACGAATCCAGGCTAGCAGACCATTCACACATTGCGGCTGTGACTTTAAAAGTAAAGTCTGGTAGAAAATCAACGCTCTCTAAAGGGTACATATCGCTTTTTGTTTGCCTAGTGACAAAAGCGATCCACTTAGAGCTAGTTAGCGACCTAACCACGGACGCCTTTATTGCCGCTCTCCGTCGTTTTGTTGCACGCCGTGGAAAACCATCGCACCTCTATACAGACAACGGAACAAACTTTCGCGGATCAGCTCGTTCGTTATCGGAGATGCATGCCCTGCTGCTATCACAAAACCATAACTCGGTCGTAGCAGAATCGTTGGCTCGCGACGGCATTTCCGTGGCACTTCATTCCTCCTTCGGCACCTCACTTCGGTGGTTTGTGGGAGGCTGGAGTGAAATCGGTGAAACAGCATCTTCGACGTGTGATAAGTACCGACATTTTGACCTACGAACAGCTCTACACTCTCTTGACCCAGATCGAGGCCATTCTTAACTCTCGTCCTCTGTGCCAAATCTCCGACACAGATCTGGACCCACTAACCCCTGCTCATTTCTTTCTAGGCGAATCATATGCCGCCATCCCGGAGCCAACGATAGATGTACCGACAAGCCAACTTTCATGCTGGCAGCAACTGCAATCAAAGATCCACGGTTATTGGAAACGCTGGCAGATGGAGTACTTGACGTCATTACAACAACGTCCTCGTTGGCAACAGATTCAACCAGACATAAAATTAAATGATCTGGTGGTTATAAAGGAGAACAACTTACCCCCCGGCAATTTAGAACGCCCGATTCACAAATTGGCTATACTTCCCGTGTTCTGAAACTATGTTTCAGGGGCGGCGGAATGTTTGAGATTGTTCGTTTTCATTTTAATTCAAAATTGCATTCATTTGTTTTTTTTTTTTCTTTTTGTTGCTAAATTTTGTCAAACATTGCTTAGTTTACCTTATAATTTTCTTTCATAATTATTAACAGTTAATATTTTGTTTCTTGTACATAATCATCAAAGTAGTTAGCGTACCTAACGCCAATTCTCTTGTGGTTTCTGTCTCTCGCAATGTATTCAGCAATTCACTGTTAATGTTGTTGTAAGCAAACAATGTCAGTCAAATCAAATACATTCTCTCGCCTCGTTCACTTGGATCGTAGACACACAAGGGAACACATCTTGGTAATAAAATCGTAGGCTAGCATTTTTCGACCTCTTTTTTTTTCTGCGACAATTCTTTTCTCCTACAGTCATCGGTGGTCGTCTTGCGCATTCCCAAACAGACCGTTTTCTTCACTCGAAGTTGAAAACAACTTGGGGAGTTTGATATATAAAAATTCCCAAGTTGTGTTCAACTTCGAGTGAATAAATCGGCCCTAAACCAGCTTTAGTAAGATACTCCAGTCAAAAATAAAAAAAGATGAGAAAATAGAAACTCCTGCTACACTTTGCTTTGTACTAAACAATCTTGTAAAGTGTAACAGTTTTAAACTAGTATAATAGGCGCTTGCAACTCTCTTACCAGAACTTGCGACAATTGCCTGTTACTAAGAGCTTCAACTTATAAAAACGCACATTGTTATTTAATATATTCTGCCTTATCAGACGAATAATCCAAAAGTAGATTTTATTTTACACTACCGCTACTCTTACATTTTATGTACGGTTGGTTCTGAACTTTTTACCTACCTACCAATTTACTCAAATCAAGCTTTTGATGATCGAAAAAGTTTCGTGCGCCCCAGTCGTGCACTTTATTTTGTTCGTGCCTGGGTCATGACCCTAGCAAAGTATTGGGATTACAATGCCAGACCCAGGCAAAATAGCGCCTTACAAGTTGAGGCCATCTTGTCTGTACATCAGACCTATAGCAATCTGTGAACGAGTAAATACGTCGTTCGGTGTTTTAAAAGCGCTCCGAAATTCAATCTGTTGAGCTGAGTTTTAGTTTTCAAATCCACACGTCCTTAGTAGACGTTTGTGATTAAAGCGCTATAAAGAAGGTGCTGCACAGCAATGCACCATTACCATGCACCATGCATAAATGCAATGCATCATTACCGACCTTATAAAAAAGTGGAATAAGAACGTGCATATTGCATTTAATAAATCGATTGAACCAAACTTGAACTATATACGCATTAAACGTTTGCAGGGTTTATTGTGCTACATGGAACATTAACGGCCAGCCATACCGAGAAAGTGCATTGAGCTTATGGTTAGCTGCTTCTGAAGATCCACCAGATATATATGCTGTTGCACTGCAGGAGTTGGACCTATCCCCCAAGGCGATTACATTTAGTGAGAGCCGTCCGGATCCAATCTGGAAGTAAGTAATGTATTCAGTAACGCAAAATATCTGTGCACGCTGCACTCGAATCTAATTTCCATCTTTATCTGCTTGGTATAAATATCTTCTTTTTTTTTAAGCCAAAAAATCATGGAACACCTTCATACAGGTGCACAGTATGAAGAACTCACATCAGTACGTCTTGTTGGCATGATGTTAACAATAATAGTGCGAAAAGAACTTCGCCCAAGCGTGATACGTTGCAAAATTCAAACAGTTGGCACGGGCGCCTTGAATTTTATGGGAAACAAAGGTGGCGTAGCTGTTAGCTTGAGTTTAAACGAAGCTACTTTATGTTTTGTAAATTCGCATTTGGCTGCTCATTTAAATGAGGTTGAAACGAGAAACAAGGATTTTGCTGAGATTAATAAGCGGTGTATATTCGACGATGTTTACGAACGTCGGACTATATCACAACACGAGTAAGTTTAGTTTTATTAATAAACTTTAGAAATAAGTAATAAATAGGTGCTTATCAGTCACACTGTAAGTATTATATCAATTTTGCTGATAATAACAGAACGGAACAAGTTATAGTCCTCTGTTGTTATTACAGCGTTTTCCGTCTCCTTTTGAGGAGATTGATGTAATAATCAGAGACAATACTGAGACCCCAAACTTCGGCCGATTTCGCGTTACCTTGCCTACAAGCTATATTTTTACGGAGTGTCCTCGATTTGGTGCGCTAGTATTGATACATATAAATTCGTATTCACATTTGTCACGAAACTTCAAAAATTCTGGCTCACCAACACACCCCCGAAAAATATATCAACAACTTTCGGTGTCGGCAAAGTTGCTGCAAGCGTTCATATTTTAGGAATAAGTGCACTTTTGCTGAAAATATTTATGAAAAATGATTACTGCAGAATGGTTGTAGGAAAATAAAAACAAATTTTTATTCATTTTGTAATCTAGCGAAGCCAGTACTGATGTAGTAGATTTTAACTCTTTAAGCGATCCCATGTAAAGTGATGGTTAAGTACTCTTTTTTTGACAGTTCGATATCTAGCCAATGGCATCGGTTGTTTTATCTACCAATGAGATAGCTCGTTCTATATAGTTTTGTTGGTCGTTGGCTGGTTATGCGGACAGGCAGTCAGAAGGACGCCATCAACGAAGAAAGACAAAAAGTTCATTCATAGTAACGTGTGTATGAATAATAAAATTTAAAATATAAAGAAAAAAAGAAACAAGTTTTAAAACTCAGATGTGGTGTTGATATACCCAAGTGAAAATTTCATAATATATTGGTGATGGTGAAATCAGATCATACAATGTGCACGATTTCTTGCGCAATTTTGAAAGGGTCATGCGTGTGGTGGGAGCCGACGATTTATTCCGCTATACATCATTGTGCAACTCGCTGATAGGCACAGCTAAACTGCTTCTCAACAAAGACGCCTTTGACTACGGTGAATTAAAGGCAATGTTGGTCAGAGAATTCGGTCGTACCATCGGCCGTAGCGAAATATACAAGACTCTGGCCAACCACAGTTCGAGCTTTAGTTCGAGCTGATTGGCTTCATTATCGATGGCATGCAAGACACTTCAGCAGAATCACACCTTTTGATGAACGCACGGACGATGGACCAGTTCAAAGATTCTTTGGACTTGTATGAACAGCGACGTGCAAACCGACTGTCCACGAAGAGTGAAACCACTGCCATCAAGCAGCGAACACCGATGACCAGGACCACCGTTAGGACCGATTCAACTGATGCAACAGAAGTCCGATGCTACAATTGTACGCGATTGGGGCATTATCAAAGCAAATGCCCCTACGAAAAAAGGCCCGATAACAGCTGTTTCCGCTGCTGGAAGACTGGTCATGACCACCGTAGCTGCCCTAACCCGAAGAAGATCCCGAACGTCAAGAGGACTGCCGCTGCTGTTACCGATGCAACCGATGTCACCGATGCTGCAACTTATCGTAGGCAAAACGAAGAAGATGATTTCTACAGCACAGTAGATAATGTTAATTTGGTAAGTGTTGCCTATGTTGACCAAAGTAAGCGCAAGAAATTGAAAAAATATTTATCTCTTTTTGACACCGGCAGTCCGACTAATTTTGTTCGAAAATCAGACGTGCCGTAGTATCGAAGTATAGCGGCCTTGGTCAACAGAAATTACTTACATACGGAAAAATCGAAGCCGAAATAGAAGTCAGAAACAACACGAAGTTATTTTTAAATGTAGTCCCAGATGACACGATGACGATTCCACTGATATTAGGTCGCGATTTTTTGGATCGATTCGGTATACATTTATGTTATTTAACCTCATAAACTGTAATTTAAAATACTTTTAATAAATATCGTAATGAAAAAAAATCTCATTTCTGTGCGCTTAGTTTGGACACTTTTAATAATGTAAAAGAAGTAGAGGATCATTTAGTTGCTGATGTGATTGTGGGACAAAGTGAAAGCGGTAATAAAAATGAGTTGGGAACTGTAGTACGGCCGGAAGGGGTTTGTGAAACTGATGAAGATTCTCTGAGAGAGATTATGTCAATCGAAATAGGCGCCGTTCCATCCTAGGTAGACGTTAATCCTGTTTTAGATAAACAACGTTCCGAAGCACTCCTAGAAATCATTCGAGATAATTACTTAGAACCAGATGAGATCGAATTAAAACCATACGACTACGAGATGCATATTAGGCTAACGCATGATACGCCTTTTCACTCGTTGCCCCGTCGGTTATCGTTTCATGAAAAAAATGAACTACGAAAGATTACTGACGAATTATTAGAGAAAAATATTATTAGGCCAAGTTATTCTCCGTATGCTTCCGCGATAGTGTTAGTTAAGAAAAAGAATGGTGAGATCCGAAAATGTGTAGATTACCGACCGCTGAATAAGTTGACTGTAAGAGATAATTATCCGTTGCCCTTAATTGAGGACGGTATAGAATATTTGGGTAAAAAAAAATATTTCACAACCCTTGATTTGCGTAATGGATTTTTTCATGTGAAAATGGCACCCGATTCTATAAAATATACGTCCTTTGTTACCCCCTTTGGTCAATTTGAGTATGTGCGAATGCCCTTCGGATTGCGGAATGCTCCGGCTGTTTTCCAAAGATACATTCATAATATTTTTAGAGATTTAGTTGACAGAAGTCTTATCATCATTTATATGGATGACATTATTAAAGGAACAGTTGATTTTGAAGCACATCTGAAATTAGTGGCGAAGGTATTAAGGAGAATAAAGGAGAAGGGGCTTGAGTTGAAATTGAATAAGTGTAAGTTTGGCTACAGTGAGAGTGACATAGAGTATCTTGGTTATCGAGGGTGTATGCCCAAGTAATTCCCATTTAGAAGCCATCCGGGCGTACCCCACACCCAGATATCAACGGGAGGCGAAGACGTGCTTGGGATTGTTTTCATACTTTAGGAAATTGTCCAAATTTTGCTAGGATTGCGAGGCCCTGCAGCACTTGACTCTCGATGGAGTTAAATTCGTTTTTACGGAAGAATGTAAGCGTGCGTTTTACGAGTTGAAAAGAAGACTGTCTTTAGCACCAATGCTTTCTATTTATGACCCAACCAAACAAACCGAATTGCATTGCGACGCTAGCTCTTCTGGCTTCGGGGCAGCCATTTTGCAGCGCCAGTCGGATGGGAAGATGCATCCGATTATGTATTTTTCTAAAGCCACCACCGCTGCTGAGACGAGGTACCACAGTTCCAATTAGAAACCCTGGCAGTTATTTATGCCTTGTGACGTTTCGAAAAAATGCATCAACAGTTCCTCAGATCCAAATGGATGACCATCCAATCCATCACAAGGACTCAATGCACCTTCTAGGAGTCACAGTCAATTCAGGAATCATATGGCAGAACCACATCTCCTATACCGCAAGATCGGCATCCGCAAAGTTGAGCTACCTATTTAGAGCAAACAGGTACTTTAGCCCCAAGCAACTTCTCCTTCTCTACAAAGCACAGGTTAGACCAGGCTTGGAATATTGTTCCCATATATGGAGCTCGGCCTCAAAACATTCACTTAACCTGCTTGATAGCATACATAGACGAGCAGTTCGACTCATTGGAGACCCTACACTCACATCGAATCTACAACCGTTGGTGCACAGAAGACAAGTCGCTGACCTATGCTTGTTCTATAGGTACTTCCATGGTAGATGTTCTGAGGAACTCAAAGACATTATCCCTCGAAATGCAACTTTTGGGCGCCCAACAAGACAGGCTGCTAATGCTCATGAGTCATGACCATACAGTACACTTGACAACCGCGAGGACATCAACTTTCCAAAACTCCTTCTGTTACAGGACAAGCAAACTTTGGAACTCGCTTCCTGGGGATATATTTCCAGAAGACTACAATTTGCAGCAATTTAAGTGCAGAGCAAACATACATGTGCAAGCATCTCGGGGCGCTGTTGAAGCGTTATAGGTTCGCCTTTCCCGGGAGGAGTATATAAAAAAAAAAAAAAAAAAAAAAATACCTTTCAAAATAGTTACAGATTGTAATTCGCTGATACTGATGCTTAGCAATAAGCAGCTCAATCGTAGGATTGCTAGATGGGCGCTGGAGTTAGAAAATTATAAGTATACCATTCAGCATCGTAGTGGTGTCAACATGGGTCATGTTGACGCACTAAGTCGCTGTCCTTCCGCTGGAACTGCTGATCCGATGAATTCCCTAACCGGTGTCGTAGGCGAGGGTTCAGAAACCACCAATTGCCAGTGTAAGATCGTATGTTCTGTTGATTCTGATGAGATTGATTCGCACATCCAGATTACTCAAAACCGTGATGAAACTATAGAAAGGCTACGAGAACGATTGGAGAACGAGGTTTTAGTTGGGTTTGAGTTGGTGGATGGTTTAGTTTTTAGAAAAAATAAGGCAGGGCTGTTGCAACTGTATGTCCCGAGCGAAATGTAACGTAGTTAGATTAGTTCATGAGAAAATTGGCCACCACATGTGATCAGTTGAAGAAAGTATATTGGTTTCCGAAAATGACTGAAAAGGTCGACGGATTTATACGGAATTGTATACGTTGTATAATGTGTTCGGCCCCCGCCCGTGTTAATGAGCATAACCTTCACAATATCCCCAAGAAGCCAGTCCCTTTCGACACCATTCATTTGGATTATTTCGGTCCTCTGCCGTCTATTAATTCTAAGCGGAAGCATAAATTCTCGTTGTGGTCGATGCCTTCACAAAGTATGTGCGTCTTTACGCAGTTAACTCCACAAGTACCAGGGAAGTGTTAGCATGTCTTGATAAATATTTTAGTTACTACAGTCGACCACGATGTATTACAACTGATCGAGGCTCGTGTTTCACGGCCCTTGAGTTTGGCGCCTACTTGTTAAAACATAATGTTGCTCACGTCAATGTCGCTGTTGCCTCTCCGCAGGCAAATGGTAAGGTGGAACGTGTTAACCGGGTCATTAATCCCATACTTAGTAAAGTTAGTGAACCCATCAATCATGCTGATTGGGCCCTTATGTTGGGTCGTGTTGAATATAGTTTAAATAACACTGTTCATTCCACCACGAAACAGACGCCCAGTATATTGTTATTCGGAGTGGAGCAAAGAGGTGAACAGGTAGATATGCTGACGGAATATTTTGAAGAGAAGAATGAAGGAGCTTCGGAGCGTGATCTGGAGGCAGTGAGGTCGTCTGCCTCGGATGCCATTGTGCGATCTCAGGAATATAATTTGAAGTACCTTCTTGAGCGAAGCAAACCCGCGAAGGCTTATTCGGAGGGAGATTTTGTTGTAGTTCGTAATGTTGATACAGTTATCGGAACTAATAAAAAGTTCATACCAAAGTACCGCGGTTCATATATTATTCATAAAGTCTTGCCACACGATCGATATGTGGTCAGAGATATAGAGAATTTCCAAGTTACTCAGTTGCCATACGATGGAGTAATTGAAGCGGCGCGTATTAGGAAGTGGATGGTTAGTGACACCTTGCTAGATGATCCTACACGTCTTAATATAGGCAACATTTAATAGTATGTAAGCCTATGTACCCCTAGGGTAAGTTCTCGCAATATTTTGATCGAGGTCGATCTTAATGTGAGATCGGCCGAAGTTGTAATCTAGCGAAGCCAGTACTGATGTAGTAGATTTTAACTCTTTAAGCGATCCCATGTAAAGTGATGGTTAAGTACTCTATTTTTGACAGTTCGATATCCAGCCAATGGCATCGGTTGTTTTATCTACCAATGAGATAGCTCGTTCTATATAGTTTTATTGGTCGTTGGCTGGTTATGCGGACAGGCAGTCACAAGGACGCCATCAACGAAGAAAGACAAAAAGTTCATTTATAGTAACGTGTGTACGAATAATAAAATTTACAAAATAAAGAAAAAAAGAAACGAACAAGTTTTAAAAGTTATTTAAGTTATTTAAGGAAAATGTACACATGAAATCGAAGTTAATGATATTCAATAGCGGAAAATACACAACCATGTTTATCCTAATATGTTTCTAGTATACAAAACATCTCATTTGGATAGTTTTATGAATCAAACCAATTATATTGATCGCCTTTTAGAAATATATGATAAATAACCAATAGCATTCAGTTATGTTAAAATGTGATATTCCCGAACTCTATCACATTCCCCCACGGTTGACACCATTGATTTTATATTTTTTGTATGTTTTCGCATGTCACACGGATTCTAAACATAGGAAAACAAAATGGAGAATTTGAAAGAAAATTGAAGGGGCCAGCGGTAATTGTGAGTTGGGGGTCTCAGTATTGTCTCTGGTAATAACTGCACTTCTTTGGTATTATTTCCATATGTATGTAGCAATGGCGTCGCGTGAATTATTTAGATGGGTGTGCAATTCTTGAAAACTACATCTATTTTTTGTAAATATCAATTAATTGCCTGAAAAGGCTTTCCATTTATTGTTTCCTCAATTATTTTTCTGATGTTATTGATATCTTATTTTATTTTCAAAATTAAATATGGAAAAATAAAACTTTCAAAATCAAAATCAAATCAAAAGCACCGCACGAAACTGCAACCACTTAAAGAAAAACAAAGTTCATTCATTCATTCATCGCTACACTACATGTTCATCAAATTAAAACGATTTCATGTTCGGCGTGCGGGTGACGAATGACGATGGGGATGAATGCTGGGAAATCTTGTAGGTTGTAGCTTGTAAGTAAATAGTTTGGAGTTGGATGAAATTATTTGATGAAATCAACAGAACACGTGCACAGCGATATTTCGTGCGAGTTAATTTTTTATTTTTGTTTCTCAGCTATGAAGGAATTTTGAAAGACAAATTATGAAGGACGAATATGAATACGTTGAAGATTTTTGACTGTGTGATGGAGGTTTTATGGGTGGTGGAATTGTGCATATCATTGTTTCTGTTATAATTTTTCATAACACTGTTGGATTTATTTTCGTTAGATCACCCTGACGAGACGCCACTGATATTTGTATATGGAAGAATTTAGAGATTTGTTTTTGAATTTGCATTAGCAGTTATAAACGGAATATGCCGATGGACGGTGTGAGGGTAAAAATGAAGTGAGATTTTCTGATTGTGTAAACTCCTAGTGGTTGAAATTATTTTAACCTGCATATTCAAAATGGTTGGTAAAAAGAAAAAGTGGGAAATGTTTGCTAAAAATAAGTTTTTGGTAGTTGTGTTAAGAAAAAATACAACCGAGTAGGTTAGGAAAAAGTGAAGTAAAATGTATTTGACACTTTTGTAGGTTGACATTTAGAGTGCGTTTACATATGGATTATTATTAGTGTGTTCACAAATAGTTAGTTATGTTTCTGTTATATTTAAATAAAAGATATTCCAAGTAAGTTATGTTTTGTTTTATTTTAATAAAATATATTCCAAGTCGTGTAGCTAAACTTTATTAATATGCTCTCTTCGAGCTCTCGAGTAGAAGTGAAGTCTTCTACTCGAGATAATCTTAACCAAGCGTTACTTTCTTGAAAGAGATGGGTGGTCCCATCGCAAAGCTGATTAGCTTTGTATTTTGATTATGAATGAAATTTAATATGCAAAAGATACTGCATCCTCTGTTGCAGTATCTTTTGTTTTTCTTTCAGATACTATTTCATTTGTTGCAATGTTGCAGAGTGCAACATTGTCTTTTAATATGACTCTCTCTCCCTTAGGATTCGAGACCCTTCGATTTCTTATACGTTTTCGTAATTCGTTAACAATAATATATAGTATCATTAGAATAACAAGAGTATATAGTATAAAGTAATTATGATTTGAATGTTCTTTAAAAATTTCTTCTTTTATTTCATTTATGTTACTAAAGTTAAGAGCTTGTGGTATTTCAGTGAGATTTTCTGATAAAACATTTAAACTTGGTATTACGATGTTTGTTTTACTTTCAAACCGTTTTATGTTATAGTTATCGATTACGATTTCGCATTTTTCGAATCTTATTATGTAGTTACCTTTTAACACATATGAGAAATTATTACACTTATTAAATAGAATTGTATTAACATTTACTAATAATAAATTGCCAATATCAATTTCTTGTATTAGTTTATTCTTAAAGTTTTTCTTTTTGCAATAAGAGTAGTTGTTTTGTAAAACACTTGATATACAGGTGTTAGCTATTTTCATTTTTGATAAAATTTTCTCTTCTTCCACAATATAGGTTATGTTATTAACCGTTACTACCTTAGATATTTCCATGCTTAATTGCATGCCATTTTTATTCGGTATAGGTATTACAATATTAGTTTTGAACTCCTCTTTGACAAAATTTGGAATTAATATTATAAACAAGATTATATCATTTTTATATGATCCTAAACTGCTTTTTATGTATTTTATTTTTGAACTGTCAATGTTATAATAATCAATTTCTTCATTAGTAAGGAAAAATCTGTTCATTATTCCGTGCTTTGACATTACAATATTTTCTTGTACTTTTTCAATTTTATCTTTTATTTGATTTATGAGCAACAAAAAATTGTTATATTTAGTGATTTTAACATTTTCTTGAATTGTATCTTTATAAGTTCTATTAAACCATTCTTTATGAGATTCAATGACCAATCTTATATTTGTTAAATAATTTTGAAGGTCATTATTTATTTTTAATTGTTTATTCATATTAATTATAACATTATGTTGATTGATATCTATGGTTTTTAAATGTGTCTCAATGTTTTCTTTGCCTTCATCATCCATATTTCCAAATAACCAATTTATAATTCTTCCTCCTATGTTTATTAATGCTCTTTTTTGTCTAATTGCCTTAGGGTTCTTTATATATATTTTGTTACAATTATAATCGGGTATGGTTTCTCTTTTTGAGTTAATTCTATTAATAGTTTTATTTTTTCTATCTTGCATATTATCTTTTATCTTTTTATAGTCTATGTCGAGGCGATTAATGAAATCCATTGGTTTTATTCTAGTCGTTGAATGGATTGAGTAATTGTAAAATCCTACTGCCCTAATTACTAATTCCTCCGTATCCATGTTTTCATCTTGTCTTTTTAAAATTCGTATATGTTCCAAAAGAGATAAGTGAAATCTCTCTATGTCTGAATTCCCAGTATGGGAGTTAGGTGTAGTGAAATGGGCTTTAATATCCCTTTCACGACAGAATAAGTTTATTAGAGAATTATTGAATTCGTTATCCATTATTAACATTTTTGGTTTTCCTAATAATGAAATTCTTTCTTCTAGTTTGACTTTTACGGTGCACATATTTTTATCATTAATTTTATGTACGCTACCTAGTTTAGTGAATCTATCTACAGTAGTTAGGAAATACGTTTTATGTATTTGAAAAATGTCTAGATGGACGATGCCGTTTGGTCTATCAGGTGTTTCTGTGTGATTGAAGTATTTTTTAAATGGTTTCCTGTCATATTTATTTTCGTTGCAGATCTGACAATTGTTGATATATTTATTAATATATTTTATTAAATTTGGATAAAAGTATTTATCTTTTATTTCTTCAAAATTTTCCAAGACTCCTCTATGGTTAGTTTCATTGTGAATATTTTCAATTATTTCATATATTTCTTCCTCTCCTGATAAATCTATTGCTAATTTAGAACACTTAATAAATTTCAGGTTCTTATTATTACTAAATAACTCAATGAGTTTTTGTTGAATAATATTATACTTGCGATCATCAAGTTCAGAGTAGATACCAATATCATTTAAATAATGATTGTTAATTAAGTCATTTTCTTCAATATAAATTATTTTATATTTATTAAATAAAGTTTCCTGTTCTTTAGTTTTAGTTGAAACAATTCTTATTTGTTTTCGGTATTTATTGATAATTCCATTGCTAATATGAAAGTGATCATTTAAATTTTCCTGTTCACTATGAACCGTTTCTATATCTTCTTCTATTATTTCGAAAAGGCTTTTTATGTCAAGGTTCTCTTCATCATTTTCATTACTTGTGTTATTATTATCTTTTTCTATTCTACTCAGAAAATCCGCTATTCTATTATCTTTACCTTTTAAATATTCTACATTAAACTCATATTCGCCTAACATTATTTTCCAGCGAATTATTCTGGAATTTGGTTCTTTTAATGAATAAAGCCACTTAAGAGGTTGGTGATCTGTTTGTACCAAGAATGCCCTTCCATATAAGTATGACCTGAAATATCTTATGGCCCACACAATTGCCAATAACTCCTTTTCCAAGGTATGATAATTCACCTCATGACTATTCAATGTGCGGCTTGCATAGCAAACCGGTTTTCCTTCTTGACTCAATACTGCTCCTAATGCAACATTGCTTGCATCAGTTGTCAAAACGAATTTTTTATTAAAGTTGGGATATGCCAAGACTGGATAGGTTGTCATTAATTTCTTTAATTTTTCAAAAGCATTTTGGTAATCTTGATCATTTAGATTAATTTTAGTAGCTTTTTTGAGATACTTAACTATTGGATTTGCAATATGAGAATAGTTTTTTATAAATTTTCTATAGAACCCAGTCAAGCCAAGAAAAGACTTGATCTCTTTAACGGTTCTAGGCAGTTTTAATTTATTTATTATGTCTATTTTTGTAGGATTAGGTTTGATACCTTCAGGGGTAATTATGTGCCCTAAAAATTCTGTTTGTTTTGATAAAAATTTACATTTATCTAGTTGAATTTTTAAATTGTGTTCGTTAAGTCTATTAAATATCTTATTTAAACTTTCGAAATGTTCCTTCAATGACGTTGAGAAAACTAAAATATCGTCCATATAAATTACGCATATTTTATTGACAAAATCACCTAAAACGTGATTCATCATCCGCTGAAAGGTAGCGGGAGCATTTTTCAGACCAAATGGCATTCGAGTGTATTCGAAATGACCCATTGGACTTGAAAACGCAGTTTTTTCGATGTCATTTGTATCCATTAAAATCTGGTGAAAACCCTTGGCTAAATCCAAGGTTGAAAAATATTGTGAACGACCTAATTTGTCAAATAGTGATTCCATATTTGGAATCGGGAACTTATCTTCTATCGTTATTTCATTTAACCTTCTGTAGTCAATAACTATTCGCCATTTTTTTTCCTTTGAATTATCTAACTTTTTAGGAACTACCCATAAAGGTGAATTATATGGCGATTTACTCGGTCTTATAATACCCTGGGAAAGCATATCCTTCATTTGTCGTTCTATCTCCTTTTCATGTATTTGTGGATAGCGATACATTTTTGAAAATATTGGCTTAGAAGAGTTAGTAATAATTTTATGCCTAACGCTATTAGTAGCAGTTAAGTTTTGGCCTTCGAAGTAAAATATCTTTTTATTTCGATTGAGAAATTTATTGAGAATTTCCTTTTCTTCATTATTTAACGCTTTGTGTAATAAGTCGTTAATGCATTTCTTAGAGTTTTCCAAATAATGTACCTCATTATATTTAATTGGTAAAATTCTTTTTTCTTCGATAATAATTTCTGAATCATTTATTATCAGTGTATTATTTAGCAAATCTATTTTTGCACCTAAAGGGGTCAAAATATTGTTTCCTATAATACAATCAAATGGTTTATTTCCAAAGTCCGTTATTTTCACAGACATTGTTTTTTTTGGACAGTTAAATTCTTTAGGAATCATAAGAATTACTTCTTCTGTGATTTTAGTTGATCCAGTTAAAGTGTTTAGTATAATGGGTTTATCTAACTTTTGGCGGTTTTTTAAACAGCCGAATACCCTATAATCTCCTAAAGTTGTAGCAGCTCCAGTGTCGATTAAACATCTAATTGGAGTTGCATTTACTGTAAGAGTTACTATTGGTAGTCTGCAGTCCGAGGCTGTTGTTGAAAATTTTCAGCCTGGATTGCATCTATTTCCATTGGTTCTGGAATTATGTTTCTATTAAAAATTTGATTTGGATTTTGTCGCCTATAAAAATTGTTATTCTGATTATAGTTCCCATTTCTTTGGAAATTTCTATAATTTCCAGAATTATTGTTCTGCCTATAGTTATTATTATTTGTTTGATTATTTGGTAAACGGTTTTGAAATCGACCAGAGTTTTGATTTTGATATTCTGGTTTATTAATTACTTTATTAATATTGTTATAGCTTTTACTACTCTGATTCCTCAAACAAATATCTTTCATAATGTTATTTTCAATATAATAATTTCGGGCATCTGATATGCTCCTTGTTTCATTTTGTAATAATAGCACTTTTAGGTGTATAGGTAAAAAATTTACATAAACATCAAAGATTAACTTTGAATTCTTATCTGGTGAGAAATTATCATCTTTGATAATTTCTGTATTATATTTTGTATTCATATCACTTAATATCTTGTCCAATTTAAAATGTAGTTCTTCAATGTTACTTGCCCTTGTGTTCATAGCATCTTCTCTCAGGTTCAGATATGACCTTTTAATTCCAAATTCTTGCCGGAGTTTCTGCACTATATTGTAGTGTTGGGTAGGACACGAATTTAAAATGAGTTTGTATGAGGTACTCATTTCGAAATTTGAAGTGGTACAATGTACCACCTCAAATGAGGTGTTCGTGTTGCACCAAATCTCAATTCTCATATACCTCAAATACCTCATTACCTCATTTATGAGGTAGTGAGGTATTCCTCAATCTTTACCTCACTAACTCAATTGAAGTTAAAAATGCCTCACTCACTGAAAATCCTCAAATGAATGGTGAAGCGACGCTTTACCTCATATGAGGTAGTGAGGTATTCCTCAATCTTTACCTCACTAACTCAATTGAAGTTAAAAATGCCTCACTCACTGAAAATCCTCAAATGAATGGTGAAGCGACGCTTTACCTCATATGAGGTAGTGAGGTATTCCTCAATCTTTACCTCACTAACTCAATTGAAGTTAAAAATGCCTCACTCAGTGAAAATCCTCAAATTAATGGTGAAGCAAGCGAGAAGCGACGCTTTTTGGATCTATACTCTGTTGTCTGTTCTCTGTGTTTCTCATAAAATGAGTTGAGAGAGAAAGCGTACGTTGAATTGAGTTTGAGAGTGAGCCTTTATGGATAATTGGAATATGGAATATGGATCATGCGAATGCAAGTGTGTTTGTTTACATTTTATGGTGTCTCTTTTTCTCAACCAAGAAAATGTATTATTGTGACAAAATTTTGTTTTGTGTTCCTCCATGCTCCATGTGACAAATTTAAGAGGTGGTACAAATTTTCGTTTTGAGGTGTTGGGACATTTTGTTCAGATGTATGGGACATTTGTATTGCCTCATGTATGAGTAACACAACACTACTATATTGTCCCATGATGGATCCATGAGAGTGTCCACTGATCTCAACGCCTTTCCCTGAATTTTGTTTGCCAAGATTATTTTTATGGCTGGTTGATTTTCTTCTGCAGTTAGTGATAACACTAAACTCACATCGCGTAAATAATTTTGGAGTGCGTAGCTGTTTTCTCCGTTGAAAATCGGTACACTTCTTGCCTCTCTTAAGCAATCGGATAATGGTAGAGCCATATTTATTTATTTACTTTTTCTTTTTCTTTTTTTTTTTCTTTATTCTTACACACAACACTTGAGAGGAAAATCACTTATTGTGACAACTACGAATGAATATTATAGATTTTACTTGATTGCATTCATTAGTGTGACACCACTAGAGCATATTTTCACATTAAAAATTGATTTTATTTAATTGGAAATTGTTTAAAATTTTCTTTCTTTTTTTTTCACTTCTGAAGACTTTTAACTTCTTCAAACACGTTTTAAGTTCTTTATTGAATCCTTTTTTACACTAAGGATCCCATCCTCGTCGCCAGTTATGTTTCTGTTATATTTAAATAAAAGATATTCCAAGTAAGTTATGTTTTGTTTAATTTTAATAAAATATATTCCAAGTCGTGTAGCTAAACTTTATTAATATGCTCTCTTCGAGCTCTCGAGTAGAAGTGAAGTCTTCTACTCGAGATAATCTTAACCAAGCGTTACTTTCTTGAAAGAGATGGGTGGTCCCATCGCAAAGCTGATTAGCTTTGTATTTTGATTATGAATGAAATTTAATATGCAAAAGATACTGCATCCTCTGTTGCAGTATCGTTTGTTTTTCTTTCAGATACTATTTCATTTGTTGCAATGTTGCAGAGTGCAACATTGTCTTTTAATATGACTAGTTTTCATTCTCAACAAGTTGTAATTGCATTTTTTTTGGCAGTACGGTGTTGAGTTTTACAAAGATATACGAAAAAAGATCGTCATTTGGGTAATCATTTTTGAGAAATAATGAAAAAACTGATTTATTCGTTTTTTTTTTTTTTTTTTGAGAAAAGCTAAGTAAGGGATCTTATTAAGAATACTTAATACTTAGTACTTATCTTAAGTATGTGTTTTGATCAAAATCGTTAGAGGGTTTTTTTTTTTTAAATTACGCAGGCAAAACAGTATCAAATATTGCAAATATTTAGTTTGGAAAATACTCAAATCAAATAAATGACGAAATTCCTAAAGTGCCGTGGGTAAATGTTGTAGCCAATAGTCAAAAAGGTTTAAATTTAGAAAAGTTGATTCAATTGAGGATCTTCAAAAAATAATAGAACTGCTGCCAAGCAAAAATGACTACAATTTCATGAATAAGCAAATGATAATAGACAGTTTTAGTGTGGTGGGTCCTGCTCTACTGAATGTAATTAATCATTCGTTGTCTATTTTTGTTTTCCCTAGTACATGGAAAACATCGGTTATAATTCCTCTACAAAATATTACAAACTCAATAAATAAATATGCTTCGAATACATGAGAACATTTTGGAAAAAGTGGTGCATATCCAACTAGAAAAATACGTTGAGGACAATATATTCTACTTGAAGAACAATCGGGATGCAGAAGGAAACAACAAGAAAAAAATAGCTGCTGTATTCCTGGATTTGAAGAGAGCCTTTGCATGGTTGCCACTGGACTGGAAAGTCAGGGAAAATCATGGAACGAAAATTTGGTCAGCGAAAGTCAGGGAATTTCGATAACAGTCAGGGAGAACTCAGTCTGTAACTTTTTTTTTGTTTATAATATTAAACAAATTATTTACATCGAGCTCTGAATTCTACCCACACGTTTACGCAAAAATATAAAAATCAATGCGCCTCCCATCCTCATGTTCGATGTAAGAAAGAAAAATTGCAGTGCAATACGAAAGCTGTTTTGTCAAGTATTTGCGAGACTGGCAATTCATTTTATACCTTCTGTAATGACCGGTCCTGAAACAGTAGAGAGCAAAGAAAACACAATTGGTAATTTCGATGAAACTTCTTTATTTATATTTCCTTAGACTACCACGTTCTGACACGATCTACAATAGACAAACTCGCGTTGCCGAAGTTGTGTCTAGGAATAGCAGCGAGCGAGAGAGCGCAAAGTATTGAAGCGATGCACGGCGAGAGCGTAAATCCGCGTATCAGCTCAGAGCTCATCGTCGCTGACAGGTCGCCACATCCCTCCGATTTTTTTTAGCTTTAGCTTCATGGAAGAATCCTTGGTCCGCGCAACATCTGTAACGTCTTCTTTATCTTCACCAGGTGAGCGGCCGGGAGTGTCCTCAGTTGTAGGTTGTTCTACAGCAGTCTGAGATAGAGTTGGGATCTTCTTTACGTGGGTTACATTTCGTCTGAAGGTCTTTCCGTCTTCTCCTCGAACCAATACTTCGCTCGGGCCTCGTTGAACCACTTCAAACTCGGTTGAGTTAAAAGTCGGTGTTAATTTGTTTACAGGAACCAGGTTACGAAGCAAAACCTTATCGCCGACACCAATACTTCTTTCTTTTGCTCTCCGGTCTCTGTCTCCCCTTTCTTTCCCTAAATGTTTGCTCTTTGTGTCCAAGTCTCGCGCCTCTGAATCCAAAATATTTTCACTTATATCTTGTACAGAGGGGATCTTGTCTCTGATTGTTCTGTTGTATAGAAGCTTCGACGGCGACTCCCCGGTTGTACCATGTGGTGTAACGTTGTACATTAAGGTGAACTTTTGTACTTCGCTTTTATAATCTGACCCTTTTTCATGGGCAATTTGCAGCCGCTTTAGAATAGAACGATTCATGTTCTCCACCTCGCCGTTCGCCTGTGGCCAATAGGGGGGCGAGGTGATTAATTCAATATTGTTGGCTTCACAATAGGCTTTGAATTCGCTGCTAACGAATTGCCGACCATTGTCCGCCTTAATCGACTTAGGGTAGCCTAGCCTGCAGAAAATTTCGTCCAAGTTGAAAATGATATCCGCTGTTGTAATTTTCTTCATAAACTTTGTCTCTTGATATCGGGAGTAATAATCAATGACGACAAAAATGAAATCGTGGTTTGGTAATGGCCCCAACAAGTCCATTGCGATACATTGCCAAGGTCCGTCTGGGAATACATGTCGTTGCATGGGAACTGGTGGTGATGGTTTTGAAACTAGTAGACATTCCCGACACTGCTTTACGAATGACTCTACTTCCCTGTCCATTAGCGGCCACCAAACTTTTGACCGAAGTCTGCGCTTCATGACTGTTTCTCCCGGATGGCCTTCATGACCTAGGTCTAGCACTCTTTGCCGTAATGCCGCTGGTATGACGATTCGGGCACCGCGTAAGAGAATAGTCCCCAGGGTGCACAATTCCAACCGAAATGGGAAGAACTTGTTTTTAGTATTGGTCGTCCAATCGTCGCTCTTTACATTTTTTACTGCTTCTACGAGTTCTTGATCTGTGTCGTTGCATTTTACTATCTCGCTTATTGTAAGTGCGTGGGGAACCGTATTTTCGATCACGGCACAGACGCTGTACTCACAATGGTTATCAAACGAGTCAGTTTCTTCAATTTTGCACAATCTTGATAACGAATCGGCTATATTCCATTTACCCGCCTGATATATTACTTTAAACTTAAAGGATTGAAGTCTCAGTACCCATCTTTCGATTCGAGCTGGAGGCTTTGATGTTGGTTTGAAAATGGCCTCAAGGGGTTTATGGTCAGTCACAAGCTCAAAAGTTATTCCTGCGAGATAGTAATAAAAGCGTTCTACCGCCCAAACTAACGCCAGACTTTCCTTTTCAGTCTGTGAATATCGCCTCTCTACTGTAGAAAGGCTTTTGCTGGCAAAAGAGATGACTTGAGGATTTCCATCTTGAAACTGCAACAGAACTGCACCTAATGCGACTGGACTTCCATCGGCTATTAGACGAGTGCGGTTCTTAGAGCTAAAATAAGCCAGAGTAGGAATTTTCGCAAGAGAATTCTTTAATCGCCGGAATGACTGTCCTTGTTTTTCGCCCCAAGTAAAGGGGACGTTCTTTTTAAGAAGACTCCATAATGATTCCGTAGCGTCTGCCATATCCGGAATGAACTTCCCTAAATAAGTCACAAGCCCCAAAAAACTTCTCATTTCCTCCTTGGTGTTTGGCGGTCGGAAATCCAGAATCGTTGTCACTTTTTGAGGATCTGCGCTAATCCCATTTGCACCAAGTACATGACCCAAGAACTTAAGCTCTTGAACTTTCCAGCTACATTTATCTTTGTTGAGTGTAACGTTCATGTTCTTAAAAATGTTCAAAACTGCGCTTAACTCCCTGTCATGCTCTGCCTCGGTGAGTCCAAAGACAATAACGTCATCCAAATAATTCAGGGCGTTTCGACAAGAAGCCAGCATTTGTTCCATTGTCCTTTGGAAAATTTCAGGAGCTGAATTTACCCCAAACAACAATCTCTTGTACCGAAATATCCCTTTATGAGTGATGAACGTTGTGATTTCGCGACTATCCACCGTTAGTTCTAACTGGTGGTATGCGTTCTTAAGATCCAACCGAGAGAAATATCGAGCTCCTTTGAGTTTGGTCATGAATGAGTCAAACGTGGGGAGCGGGTAGTTTTCCCGTAGTATTGCTTGGTTTGCACGACGCATGTCGACGCATAACCGAAAATCTCCCTTCTCCTTAAACACTATTACAATAGGCGAGATCCATGTAGTAGGTCCGTACACAGGTTCGATGATATCATCTTCGACTGCCTCCTTTAGTCTACGTTCGACTTTTTGCTCCAAAGCAGATGGAATACGACGTAGAGGTTGTTGTACCGGCTTGACTGACTCATCTATCGATAGTTGAACCTGTATATCTTTTATTTTTGGGAATGGTCGATGTTCTTCAAGATGATTAATGTCAACCCCAATTTTAAGAACTTTTAATTTGATGGCTGTTTCACGGCCTAGTAACGATTGTTTGCTGTTCTTAATAACGTAGAACGATGCGATTGTTTCTTTTCGGTCATTCACGCTTATGGGGGCTTCAAAAACTGATATTATTTCAAGCAGATCTTTACCTGCATATGCTCTGAACCGATTTGGTGATTCCTTTCGGACGTTCAGCAATGCTCTGGACTTGTTATATAAATGTTCCCAGTCTTTTTCCCCTATAAGATTGAATCGTGACCCTGAATCTATAAGCATCGCCAGCTTACAGCCCCCAACAAAGCAAACAATTTTCCCACTTGATGGTTCGCCTAGCTCTTCCGATATTTCAAAGCAGTCATGTTCACAATCCCTTTCCCCTTTTGTCACCTTTTCCTCTTCCTTTTCTTCGTCTATAAACCTTATATTTGACTGCCCAAACCTTTTCTTTTTCGAACTCCACCTGTCTTCAAAATTATTCTTCCGTTTATCTGTTTTAGACCTACATCTTCTGGCGAAATGTCCCAGAAACCCACACTTATTGCATTTGACATTTCTAGCCGGGCAGCTACTACTCTCTCCGAAATGACCTAATCGCCCACACCTCTGACATTCTCTACCATGGTTTGAATATTTCTCCTTTTTCCCAGAGAAAATGTTATTGATCCCACTCGACGATGGTGTAGGGGCCATAGTTTCAGTCTGGCTCGCGATTTGCTCGTGTACTGAGCACATATCTATCACTTGGTCCAAGGAATGCTCCTTTTCCAGTAGTCGCTTCTTTAGATCCCGCGAAGCCCACACGTCTATTACCTTATCTTTCAAGTTTATATCAATAACCTCCTGCTCTGATTTCCCAAAAGAACATTTAGCTGCCTGATTCCGCAGACGCAAAATAAACATATTAAAACTTTCCCCATCCTCTGGTTTGATTGCCCGAAATAAATGCCTCTCAAATGTTGAATTCCTCGACGGTGAAAAGTAATCATTAAGTTTCGTTACCAAAGTCGTGAACACATTTTTGTCAACTTTGGCCACCAAAGCGCCAGGGATGTTGAAAATTACCTCCTGCAACTGCGGTCCTCCTAAGTGGAGCAGCTTGTTTTTCTTCTTTACCTCATCAGCAATCTCTTCGGAATCCAAATAAATGGAAAATGCCCGATTCCATCTCTCCCATTCTGATCGGATCAAAGATTTGTCGATCGTATTACAAAGAAACGGTTTTATCCCCGATTCACTCATCCTTCTTTCCCGGAATGCCTGTGTCACAATTTTATCTTTTATTTCTTCTCTTTTTTTTAAATAATTAATTCTTTTTTTTTTTTACCTTTGCTCGGAGTGATGCTTTATTCACTCTTGCTCCTCTTTATTCTCTTTTATGACGAACAATTTAATGTTCAGCTTCGCAATTTAATGCCAATGGTTTACAATTACATGTAATCCCCTTTTCCCTGCAATTTAATGCGATTACAACAATGCAATTTAATGCGATTACAACAATTTAGTCCAATTTAATGGCATAACTCACGTCTATTATCAATTTTCTTATTTTCGCTCATCCACTTGCTTTTCTTTCTTTTTTTCCTGAGTATACTACACACTACAAAAACAACTCTCATTAAATTAAAAATTTAGACAATAAATAGATAAACAGAACAAAATTTCACACGTTTTACCTCGTCGCCAATGTAATGACCGGTCCTGAAACAGTAGAGAGCAAAGAAAACACAATTGGTAATTTCGATGAAACTTCTTTATTTATATTTCCTTAGACTACCACGTTCTGACACGATCTACAATAGACTAACTCGCGTAGCCGAAGTTGTGTCTAGGAATAGCAGCGAGCGAGAGAGCGCAAAGTATTGAAGCGATGCACGGCGAGAGCGTAAATCCGCGTATCAGCTCAGAGCTCATCGTCGCTGACAGGTCGCCACACCTTCCAACATTTATTGATTGTGATTTGTTTCATTTGTTTGATCTTAAGGACTAGTGTTTGCTATATTTGTAAAATTAGGTCTGGGAAAACTTCAGAACTGGTCAGGGAAAGTCATGGAGAGTCGGGGAATTTTTTTCTTAATAATAGTGGCAACCATGCTTTGAGACGGTGAATAGAGCCATATTGCTTGAAAAGCTTTATGGATATGGGGTAAGAGAAGTAGAATACGAATGGTTTAAATCATATTTAATAGATTGCAAAATTTAATAATGAGCTGTGCAGTCCATTTAAAACAGAAGTAGGAGTTCAACAGTGGTCCATATTAGGACCTCTTTTGTTTTTATCACTACATAGTATAAAACAAAGTCGCTTTCTCTGTCCCTATGTCCCTATGTATGCTTAAACCTTTAAAACTACGCAACGGATTTTTGATTTTTAATAGATAAAGTGATTGAAGAGGTAGGTTTATATGTATAATAAAATTCATTAAATAGTGGAGAAATACCGTTATTTTTGAGGTTTCTAATGTGATTCCGTAAATAATTACATTTTTTCCGCTTACATTGCAAACGCAGGCTGAACCCTACGTGCGAAGCCGGGGCGGGTCGCTAATTGTATATAAATGATTTTACAAATGTTGTAACAAATTGTCAAATTAAGTTATTTGCGGATGATGGACTCATGTATGTCGAAAGAAATGAACTTAGTGAGAGTACTACTAAACTTTTAGAAGATATTCATAATATTAAAAAAATACATAAACATGAATAAACTCAAATTAAATGTAGAGAAAACTAAAATAATGGTATTACCTAGAAATGATACTTTAAATAAAATTGATGAATTTGAATATGTTAATTAGACGAAGTATCTGGGAGTTATAGTAGATAGTAATTTAATTTTTAAAGTGCATTTTGAAAACATATGTAAACAAATTTCCATGAAAATCGGTTTCTTTCGCAGAATTAGAAAGAAATTATGTATTCCAATGGCAATAAAAATATTTAATACCGTCATCAAACCCCACTTTGAATATTGCCCTAAAATATTATTAATGGGGTTTGTAGGTATGATACACATAATGCAAAAATTACAAAATAAGGCAATGCGTTCAATTCTCCATTGCAATAGATACACTCCAATAAGTATAATATTAGAAATGTTTAAATGGCTGACTATCAAACAACATAATATAATGAGTACTATGCTATTTATATTTAAAATAAAAAATAATTGATTGCTAACGTATTTAAAAAGACGTTTGTCGACAAGAGCTAACTCACAAGCATACAACCTAAGAAATAAGAATGATTTTAACTTGCAGTTATATAGAAATAATTAAACGCAAAATATGTTGTTCCATAAGGTTATACAAATTTTTAATAATCTGCCGAATGAGGTAAAAGTAGAATCTCATATTAATAAATTTAAACAAGCTGTAATATTAGGTGTAAAAACAATTATTAAACTCAAAATGCAACACGTAACCTATAACTATAATAAATAATGAAATATAAGCCGTTTTTTATTATCAGCCATGATCTATATAGATCATCGATTTACAAAGATCAAGTCTCTCTTGAAGAGAACAGACGTGTTTTCTCTAAGTTCCGTGGGGTGTAAACTTTTTGATTATTTACGTTTAGTTCCTTGCATTAAACTCACTTAAAATGGATTGTCAAATTTGCAGTAAAAAAATTGATCGCGGATGTGAAACAAAGATCACTTGCGTCGACTGCAATATTTATTTCCATTGTTTGTGTGCAAATCTGACTCCGTTGGATATGGAGTACATGAACAGTCACAATGTTCCATATCGTTGCGACAAATGCACCGCTCTTCGTCGTAAATCTCTACAGCAACAAATTGTATCGTCACCACCGGCAACAACAGCAAAGGTTGCTGCATCGAAAAAGAAACAGAAACCAAAGCGGAATCAGCAAACAACGGCTAAGGTACAGAGCAGCACTGAGGATGAGGAGACAGTAGAACGGCAAGCAACAGCATATGATCTACTAAAACAGTCCGGCAACGGCACAGTTACAATGCAAATGCTATATGAAGAAATTATAAGCTTAAGGAAAATCAACTGTGACTTTCTCAGCAGTATTAGTCAGCTGAAAGAGGAGAATGTTAAGCTATATTCCAAAATTGCATCGCTGGAGAGCAGATTAAATTGGAGAGAGCAGAAATGCGTTGAGAATGTCATCGAAATTACTGGTGTGCCTGGAGTAAGCAACAAAAATGCAGAAGAATGTGTTCAAACAATTCTCAACAAGGCGTTGAATATCTCCCTTTCACCTTCAGATATTCAGAATTGTTACGTCAAACGTGTATGGAAGAAAAGCAACAACAAAAACGAGCATAGTAATAAAATATGTGTTCGATTTTCTTGTTTAGAAGCAAAAGAAAAAATATTGAAAGCAAAGAAAACTGCAATGAAGAAACTAAACTCGTCGTTATTTGTCGCGGGCACAAACGACAATGTTTTCATAAATGATTGCTTCACAAGTTATACTAGAACCTTATTTATGGAAGCAAAGAAAGTTAAAGCAGAAAAAAAATACAAATATTTGTGGTTTAAAAATTCTAGGATTCTAATGAGAAAAGCTGAAAAGGGTAGGGTTGTTGCTATTAGATCATTTCTTGATTTGTCAGCACTGAAAGACTAATGTCTTTCACTTTACCTAAATATATTTTAGTATGTCTTTTTTAAATATCAATGAAAATCTTTTAAGCAACAACCCAACTCCTACTACAATTGTAGACATAAATAATGAAAAATTTGTTTGTAATTCAAATAAAGGCAACTCTTTTTTTGTTGTGCATCAGAATATCCGTAGTTTGCGGCAAAATTTTGATTTGTTGGTGTGTAATCTGGAAGCCCTAGCTTTTTTACCTGATTTAGTATTTGTCAGTGAGATATGGATTTTTAATTGTGAAAAAGAGGATTATAAGATCCCGGGTTATACTTTTTATGCGAACCCAAATGAAACGTATGCTGCAGGTGGAGTTGGAGTTTTTGTTAGCGATTACCTGGATTCTGGTAACTATGAAATAAATTGTCTTAACTTTTTGAGCGCGAATGTAATTGAGTTGTCTTGCAAGTTATGTGATGATGTTTTTAAATTTGTTTGTGTGTACAGGTTACACCCTTATGATATTCAAGTGTTTTTGAATGAATTTTCAGTGCTCTTAGGGAATGAAAAAGTGGCTAATCTTATTTTCGTGGGTGATTATAATATTGACATTTTAACTTCAAGTACTTCATCTGATATTTATCTTGCTACAATTGCTGAGAATGGTCTATCATCTTTCATAAACGAAATTACTATACCAATTTCAGGTACTTGCATTGATCATGTATTTGGACGTTTTACAAAAATAAACTTAATCGATTGTGCTGGAATCAACTTTGATCTCCGCATTACTGATCACTGCATGACTGGTATTCTGCTCAGTACGCTTAAAACAAAGAGACCGGCTAAGTTTTCCTTGTCAACTAAGGTAACGAAAGTAAACTTCGACCTGCTAAATATTGAACTACGTTCAGAAACCTGGGAAGAAATTTATGAGGAAGGTAATGCTTCTAGGGCTTATGATTTGTTTTCAGCATTTCTTCAAAATTACATAAGTAGTTTCACATTTACTGTTGTTCGTAAAAAATCTGAAAATAGGTTAAAGCCTTGGATTACTTATTCCCTTTTAAGAAAAATTAAGCTTAAAAATAAATTAAGAATAAAGTGCTTCAAACATCCTAATAATACAGCGCTAAAAACGCGTTTCAGAACATTGAGTAAGGAAGTGAACTATGATATAAGGAGAGCTCGGAATAGATACTTTTACTCTAAAGTTAATGATGCGCTTGGTAATCCAAAAAAGGAATGGATGGCTATTAATAGTATCATTGGTGGCAACTCTCCCAATACCTCTAAAGCTATACGCTTATGTAATGATGGCATAACTATTGAAGATCCTTCAACAGTTTCAAACATTTTTAATGATTTCTTTTCTTCGGTTGGTCTGATGTCTTTTTGTTATGAGTCTAACACATACTGTAATAACTGTGTTAGATCCCATTTAGTCGACGACACTGTTACAAATAATAGCTTCTTTTATGAAGAAATAACAGGCTTAGAATTGTATAAAATTATCTCTTCACTTAACAGCTCTAGATCATGTGGTTATGATGGAATTTGCAATCATACGCTTAAGAACATATCACTTTATGTTGTAGACACATTAGCTTATATTTTCAATTTAAGTATTTTGACCGGGGATTTCCCTGAGAAATTAAAACGTGCTAATGTGATACCTCTTTATAAAAAAGGTAGTAAAAGTGATAAAAATAATTATAAGCCGATTTCTTTACTGTCATCAGTCTCTAAGGTTTTTGAAAAAGCCATTAAGAATAGAATGCTAAGCTACCTGGCAAAAATAAACTTCCTTAGTCCTGCTCAGTTTGGTTTTAGGGAAGGGCTTGCTACAGAGGATGCCCTCTTGGAGTTTTGCTCCTTTGTTTATAAAGCTCTGGATGATAAAAAATGTTGCGCTGGCCTTTTTGTAGGCATTACCAAAGCTTTTGACATGGTCAATCACAGAGTTCTACTAAACAAATTATACTTGGCAGGATTTCGTGGTTTTATACACAGCTGGTTTGAGTCCTACTTAAAGGATAGATCTCAGAAAGTCATGATAGGTAACTTTGCCAGCAGACGGAAAACTGTAAACTTAGGTGTCCCTCAGGGATCAGTTCTTGGTCCAATACTGTTCCTTATTTATATTAACTCCTTACTTAACCAACCCTTTATAGGGAAAGTTACTGCTTTCGCAGATGATCTTGGGATTGCATACCGCTCGGATAGTCCTCTAAACTTAAGCGCGGATATAAATCATGATGTCCACCTTCTGGGATTGTGGTTTTCAAAACACAAACTAGATGTCAGTAATAAAACTAAATTAATGCACTTTAGTCTATATATGCAAGAGTCCCCAAGGTTCGAAATTTTATTTCATGCAAACAATTGCGAAAGGTCTAATGTCTCAATTTGTACCTGTGAGGTAGCCCCAAAGACAATGTTGTTTGAACATGCATCTTGTAACCAGCGCTGTTTTGAAATTGAAACAGTTAATCAGTTTAGATACCTAGGCATAACTTTTGAACAAAATATGAGTTGGTCCAAACATATTTCGATTCTGAAGCAATATTTACGATCTGCATTACAAAGCTTTTATCGCCTTAAAAAATGTTGTGATAATAAATCTTTAAAAACAGTATATTATGGAATATTTCAATCGAAAATGCAGTACGGAATAACTTGCTGGGGCGGGGCTTACCAAACAAAGATTGAACCATTAATTGTTTTGCAAAAGTGCGCTATAAGAAAAATATGTGGGGTCAGTCATCTAGCTTCTTCTATGGTTTTGTTCAGAGCTTTGAAAATTCTGCCATTGAAACATTTGTACTATTTTAAAGTTTCAAAAATATTTTTTATGAGAGGTGGTTATTTACAAAGTCCTATTTCTAATACTCGTAATTTGCGAAGCAATTCAATTAATGTTGTCGTCATTCCTCCTTTCCGTACAACTCTACTCAAAAACTTTTACTCCGGCGTGTCGTGCAAACTATTTAATAAACTTCCTTTAAATATCAGAAGAATAAGTTCCTTGTCTCAATTCTTAAAATTTGTAAAAGCGTGGCTTCTTGGTTTTGATCACGAGGAAATTAGGGTTTTGCTGCCCTATGTTGTCTAATTATCTAGGTACAGATATTGTTTTATTGCTAATCTTTTATATGCTATCTATTTACGTTTTATGCTATCTTTTTGCGTTTTCTTTTATAACTAAATAAACAGTTCACCCCACACATTAAAGTTACTTTTTTTATGAAGTGACATTATCACTATTTATTATTATATAAATATAAATGTCACTACCTATTCTTATTTCCTTATTGTTATTGTAGATTAACTAAAAAACAAAGTTTGTGAAATCAAGAATAATGAATAAATAAATAAATAAATAAATAAAATAAACATGCAATTACAACAACAGCACATGATCCTGCTTCTCATAGAGATCACGAATCATGATCTGAAAATTATTTCTACTATTTCCCACTGGGTGGCTTGTTTTATTTTTAGATGTTGGTATGCCTGTAAACGATAGCCACACAATCACGTTGCCAGACTAAAATGTGGATCGTCATTCAAAATACACAAAATATTGATTAGTGTCGTGGCATTTTTCCACACTTGAATGAATTCCGTATATTTCGACATATATGGTATTGTGTTCAATTTCTAAAAAACGCTCTCCGCATGGGTTTATTATTTTTTACAAATGCGTTGAACAAAAAGGAAGTTTTAAAACTGAAAACAAATTATTTTGAATTATGTATTTTCAAAACTAGTCGAAAGACGCTGTTTGTTCATAAAATATTAGATAAAAATTGATTGTGGTATTTGTTCGATTTCGAAAATAGTTTCCATTTGGTGTGCATTGGACATCACTTTTGACAAAATTCCTTATTTGGTCTATGGGTGTAGTACCAGTGAGTAATACTATGTATAGAGAAGTAACGTGGCATTGCATATTTAAACCTTAAATTATGTCGTTTTCGATTTGGGTTTACAGATTTTGATCTGAGATTTCAGATTTCTTCAGCCAAATCGAACATTAAATCCGAATTTTATTGGTTTTGGTGTGTATACTAGTGTTATGCATGTGCATATCAATTTGTATCAATAACACAATAAACCAATCTTTATATCAAAGTCGAAAATGCTGACACGATATACAAAGACGTAGCAACGAATTAACCCATCTACAATGTAGATGTGATAATTGCTTCTCATCCCAACTGACGATATACTAAAATGTTATCAAAACGAAAACACATAAGTCCCAACGAACGATATACAAAGATGCTGCGACAAACAACTCCGAGATCGTATAAACATCACAAGAAGAAACAATAACAAACGCCTCGGACGACAATGCGAAGACATCGTGGGTATACTATGTGTGCATAATAATCTCAATTTTTTTGTATCGACGATTGATATCTCACTTGCATAGCTCATCCCCCAAAAGTTAACTTTATATGTTTTGTAATAGAATAAGTTCAGTTCTAATAAAGTTCTCAATAAGAGCGGTTAACTTTAGTTGAATTTTAACTTAATCCAAAACGGACTCATAACATAAATTGGTGGCAGCAGTGGAATCGTTTTTAAGTTTTGAGACATAATCCTAAAATTCTCTGGATGTGTCAGAATTCAAAATTAGAAAACATAATTAGCAACACGAAAAAGTAAAATCGCGAACGCAAAACGTAAAATAATGTTTGTTTCGATAACTGGTGGACTGTATATTGCTTGAGTTGCGCTCTTTTATATTTTATATATTTTTTATTACTTTTCTCGTTTTTAAAATGAAGTATCTATCCTAATAATAATAAAAACTAATTAATTGAGAAAAAAATATTATTTCGTCGGCAGAGTTGATGTGTATGATACATAGTGGATTTTGTATCTAACTTATACTTTGTTAGTTTTGAACACACTCCCCCCTTGAAGTCTATGCTTCAAAGTCCACTGCCAGGCGACACAATTTTTGAACAGGGCGTTCGTACCTGTTTTTCCATGTTTTGCGCTTTCATTCCTTGTTGTTTATTCGTTGTACGATAAAAAGGCTGTGCGGGCAGCTTCTCTCGGAACGATTTGTAATTTCGTTTAGCGGCTACGTTATTCTGTGCACGATATTTGTATTCCTATTGCACTTTGATCGAAAATACAACAAGAATACAAAAGCGCTGTATGCAGTTATCCATAGCTACACCAAAATCCATATTACAAATTGAACTTCATGTGCAGCGCAGTATCGCACAGAAGTCAAGATGTAAATTGCGTTAGGTGTAGCAGCGCAGCGATACAAAAAAAAATCATTTGCATTTCAAGTGCAGCGCAGGTTTGCACAGAAATACAACTGAAAAGTGCGTAATGCTCAGCAACATAAAAAAAGCGCTGTATGCAGTTATCCATCGCTACACCAAAATCCATATTACAAATTGAACTTCATGTGCAGCGCAGTATCGCACAGAAGTCAAGATGTAAATTTCGTTAGGTGTAGCAGCGCAGCGATACAAAAAAAATCATTTGCATTTCAAGTGCAGCGCAGGTTTGCACAGAAATACAACTGAAAAGTGCGTAATGCTCAGCAACATAAAAAAAGCGCTGTATGCAGTTATCCCTCGCTACACCAAAATCCCCATTACAAATTAAACTTCATGTGCAGCGCAGAATAGCACAGAAATAAAATTGTAAATTGCACTAGGTGTAGCGGCGGTGCGGCGCAGCGAAATAAGTTCCAATTGCATTCCAAGCGCAGCGCAGAATAGCACAGAAATGCAACTGAAAACGCAGTGTCCAGCAGAGCATTGCTGCAGTAAAAGTTGCGGAAATATTAACAAAAAATGCTACAATATCATTCCAAGTGACGCGCAATTTGCGTGCACCTATACTTACAGCGCATGACCACCGCAGCTTGGTCATATTTATCACTGTCGTTGATGCCGGACAGTTACATGCGTTCCTCTTTCTTGCTCATAATTTCTGCTTATCACGCTGATCAGCTGATTTCACTGGTTCAATATCCGGCTCGATGGACCATGTTTCGATAACTGGTGGACTGTATATTGCTTGAGTTGCGCTCTTTTATATTTTATATATTTTTTATTACTTTTCTCGTTTTTAAAATGAAGTATCTATCCTAATAATAATAAAAACTAATTAATTGAGAAAAAAATATTATTTCGTCGGCAGAGTTGATGTGTATGATACATAGTGGATTTTGTATCTAACTTATACTTTGTTAGTTTTGAACAATGTTTAAAAAAGAAACGAAATAAAATCGCGAACGCAAAACGTAAAATAATGTTTAAAAAAGAAACGAAATAAAATCGCGAACGCAAAACGTAAAATAATGTTTAAAAAAGAAACGAAATAAAATCACGAACGCAAAAAGTAAAATCGTGCAACGAAAAAGTGAAACAAACGAACATTCAATAAAATCAGAAAAATTAGCAAGCAGACAAAAGGAAAACATCAGAAGCAGTATCCAAAAATTAGCAAGCAGACAAAAGGAAAACATCAGAAGCAGTATCCAAAAAATAATCAGCAGACCAAAAGGAAACCATCAGAAGCAGTAGAAGAAAACAACAATCAACTACACAAAATGAGAATTATAATGTAAGTCCTTATGTTTGAATTATTATAAAACACGTAAAGATTTGAATTATTTTATATTAATAAACACGTAGAAGATTTGAATTATTTAGTTAATAAATACTTAAATATAAAAATGTTAATGAGAAACGAAACAAACAACCAAGAAAAAGAAGTAAAAGTGCCTCTAACTAAAGAACAGAAACAATTAGCCAATAAAATCAGAAGAATTAGGGAAACAATAAAAAAAGAACAAGACATAGCATTTAATAAGAATATTAGAGAAAAGTAAAAGATAACTCTCGGTTTTATCTCCTTTCAAATATAAATTTCAAATTTAAATATGGCAAGTTCACAGTCAGAATTCGAGTTCAGTGAAGAGCTTTTAGCAACGAAATATGATTGCATAACTAAAGATAGTGGAAGTGTTTTCCATCTAACACTAGCGCAAATAATGGACAATTACAAAATTTGTCAAGATAATGTCGAAGAGGAATATGTAGTTTTCTATAGTGGTAGAGCCTACAAGAGGAATTTATTTTTACACGTAGTTGAAGAAGAACATAATACTAACAAGAAAGAAGTCTCACCATTGATGGATGAAGCTATTAAAAAGATTAGGGACTGTAGAATAGATACAGGAGAGGTACCCAAACAAAGTAAAAGCGTGACAAAGGAAAAATAAATATTCGAGTTCAAGAGACTTTAAGAAGTGTTCCTTTAAACAGTATTAGAGGTAATACCAATAACGCCAGCACAATGTCTGTTCAAATGAGTTTAGAGTTATTATGTAAACTTATTACACCTTTTGATAGTGATCCTAATAAGATCCATCAATTTCTAACGAACGTAGACAGTGCGATGTCAATAGCTACTATTGAACAACAGCGGTACTTGTTCCCATTTATTAAAAGTAAGATATCAGGCAATGCAGAAACTCTGCTCATGAATAAAAGATTAGATTCATGGATGGAACTGAAGGCAGAATTGAATAGAATGTTTAAAGAAAAGCATTCTCCAATGCAATTGCATTTGGAAATGACACGTCTTCAACAAGGTAAAATGGAAACTGTTCTACAATACGTTCAGAAGGTTGAAACTCTACAGAGACGTAGGATTCAGGATATATACCTGAACAATGAAAGTAATAGTTTATTTGAAGGACAACTATTTATGATTGAGAAGGATATTCTCAATGCTTTTATAAACGGTCTTAAAGAGGAAATTGGCACATTTGTGAATAGTCAAAGACCATCGACTTTAGCGGAAGCCTCCTCATTAGCGATTCAAGAAGAATCAAGGCTGATAGGAAAAAAGGCGACCTATAATTATTGTAATCGGGATTATACGTCAAGAAACCTCATTAAAATTCACCATAACATAATAAAATGCTACAACTGCAACAAATTAGGACATATGAGTAAGGATTGTAAGGCTCCTAGGAAAGAATTCAATAGAAACAATAATAAGCAGTATAATAATAATAACAACAATACATACGACAATAATAAGCAGTATAATAATAATAACAACAATACATACGACAATAATAAGCAGTATAAAAATAACAAAAATACACACAGCAATAATAAGCAATATAATAATAACAATAATCGGATAAATAAGGAAGAAGAGAAAAGGAACGTAACAAACAAACACGTAAATTTTCGGAGCAAGGAACAATAAATAATGAGGGTATTGTTTCTAATATTTTTGAAAGCCCTCATGTAATTTTAAAATATAGAAATAAAGAATTTAAGTTTTTAATAGACACCGGAGCATTCATTAGTCTCATAAAGACTAAATGTGTATTTGAGGAAGACGTAAATTTCCTCAATAGAACTAATTTTGTAGGCATAGGAAAATCAAATAGATGTAGCGTTGGTAGCACCAACCTAACTTTAGAATACGATGATGAGAATCGTGATACGTTTCTTATCGACATATTTTTTCATGTTGTAACAGATGACGTTATACGACGTTATGATGGAATTCTCGGGATAGATTTTCTTAAAGAATCCCAACTATGCATAAACTTGAAGCGAGAAGTCATGTACAATGACAGAATAATAATGAAACTAAAATTTAAAGAAGGAAATTGCAATTCGAATATAGAATCATTTCAAATTGTGAAAAAACAGTTAAAAAACTCAAGAAAGTTTGAGAAAATATGGAGTCAAGTGAGGATAGAACATTTAGAGGATAAAGAACAATTAGACTCATTGAAAAACGTAATAAAAACTTACGAACATATTTTTAGCTTAGAAGATGAAAGTTTATCTGAAACGAATGTTATCAAACACAGTATCCGTACTGTTAGCGACATTCCTATTAATACGAAAACATATAGGTATCCTAAAGTGCATGAAGAAGAAGTTGATAAACAAATCAAGAAACTCCTAAACGATAATGTCATAAGGCATAGTATATCACCTTGGTCAAGTCCATTATGGGTGGTTCCCAAAAAATTAGATGCGAGCGGCATTCCTAAATGGAGGATGGTAATCGATTTTCGTAAACTTAACGAAATTACTGTGACTGATAACTATCCGATCCCAAATATACAGGATATCTTGGATAAGTTAGGAAATGCAAAGTTTTTCACGACACTAGATTTAAAATCAGGTTTTCATCAGATTCCACTTGATGAAGAAAGTATAGAAAAAACTGCATTCTCTACACCGTACGGACATGTCGAATTTCTTCGAATGCCATTCGGTCTCAAAAATGCTCCAGCCTGTTTTCAAAGATTAATGAACAACGTACTTGACGGATTGCAAGGTAGGGACTGTTTTGTTTACATGGACGATATTGTCGTCTTTGGAGAAACAGTAAAACAACACGCCGATAGGCTGAAAAGAGTACTCGATAGATTAAAGAAAAGCAATTTGAAGATTCAAATTGACAAAACCGAATTTTTTAAGTAACGGAGTAACACCTAATTTAAATAAGGTTGAAGCTATAAATAACTTACAAAATCCTAAAAACCCTAAAGGAATAAAATCATTTATGGGTATGATAGGCTATTATAGAAAGTTTATCAAGGGATTCAGTACAATAGCGTCTCCACTATACAAATTGTTAAAGAAAAATTCAACTTGGCAATGGGAAAAAGATCAACAGATCGCATTCGATAAGTTAAAGAGTGAATTGAAGAATTTTACAATGCTTCAATATCCAGATTTTGAAAAGCCTTTCATTGTAACTACAGACGCCAGCAATAATGGCATAGGGGCAGTATTGTCTCAAGAAAAAGATGGTAAAGACTTACCCACTCATTTTATAAGCAGAACTCTGAATAAAGCAGAAAGTAGGTACAGTACTACTGAAAAGGAATGCTTAGCTATTTTATGGGCAGTTCAACATTTCAGGCCTTACTTATATGGTAAAAGGTTCATAATAAAAACTGACCATAGGCCTCTAACTTGGCTATTTAATGTGAAAGACCCAGGATCTAGACTCATTAGATGGAGACTTAAACTTGAGGAATATGATTATAAAATCATATGTAAAAAAGGAGTAGACAATGTAGTTGCAGACGAACTCAGTAGAAACATGATTTTTCCAGTATTCGATAACCAAGAATCGGAAACATGCAGCAGTAATACTAAGAAAAAACTTAGTAAAAAACAAAAGAAGTTAATAGAAGAGATTTTTGGAGAAGACTCTCCGATTGAAGAAGAAGAAGAAGATGAAAATACGCTAAGACAAATCTTCGAAGAAGCCAGCGTCAATAATCATAACAATAGTCAGGTAATTAAAGAAATTACAAACGAAAACGAAGATTCAACGGAAAATATACAAGTTATATGTGACAAAGAAGAACAACAGAATATAATAAAGGAATATCATAATGGTCTAATTGGAGGTCATGGCGGACAAAAAGCTACTATCAATAGAATTAGAGAAAGATTCTATTGGGCAAATTTAAATAAGGATGTTATAGAATATATCGAAAAAGCAATCAATGCCAGAGACAAAAAATAAATAGGCATCCATGTAGAAACCCCATGAAAATTGTGACATCAGCGGAACACGGATTTGAAAAAGTGGCAATGGATTTAACAGGCCCATATATCGAGAACAAAAGAACGATTTTTTCTTTGACGATCCAAGACG
Source organism: Cheilosia urbana (assembly GCA_946477585.1). Taxonomy (NCBI): domain Eukaryota; kingdom Metazoa; phylum Arthropoda; class Insecta; order Diptera; family Syrphidae; genus Cheilosia; species Cheilosia urbana. The sequence goes on from OX297857.1 coordinate 17,634,622, forward strand.
GCTTAAGTAAGTTCATAAAATACATTCCTATAGAAAACAAAAAGAGCGAAACAGTCGCCAGAGCTTTCACAGACGAGTGGATATTGAATTTCGGAATACCAAAATATATTCTTACAGATAATGGCGGTGAGTTCATAAACGAACTGATGAAAGAATTGTGTAAAATGTTCAGTATTAGGCATTTACGTACTAGCAGCGCATATCCACAATCTAATGGATCAGCAGAAAGATCTCATGCTAGATTAGGCGAATATCTGAGGCTAGTTAATAAGGATAAGTCGAAACCCGAATATTCGAAGTTATTTAGATATGCCGCCTTTTGTCATAACACTGCTATTCATAATAGTACTGGTTTTTCTCCGTATGAAATGATATTTGGAAGAAAGGCTAACATACCGAGTGAATTCAGTAATTTAACATTTAAAACTACTACCGATTATACCCAAGAATTACAGTTGAAATTAATCCGAATGGAAACAGAGGCTAAAAGGAATATGTTAGGTAAAAAGAAAAAAGCAAAAGAAAGATACGATAAAAAAATAAATTCTAACGTCAAAGAGTTTAAGAAAAATGACTTAATTCTTGTCGAAAATGATAGGAAAGAAAAGTCAAGTGAAAAGTATGTAGGCCCATTCAAAATTATAAAGGTTTTAGAAAATTCTGTTATAATCAGGCGAAATAATAAATCAATGAAATATAATAAAGGTAAAATAAAGCATTATAAAAAATGACGAGTTTATTTACAGATTTTTAATAATCATAAACTATGTCGCTGGTAATACATGGGAAAACTTTCAATCAAATGGAATATATTACAGGAATATCGGAGAATTACGACAACAAACAGGAAAGATTACCATAGTTATAAATACCGACCTCAACCAATTAAATGATCAAATAAATATAATAACTAGCTTCATAGCAAACATAAATGATGAGTGTTTAATAGAAATTCCAGAATGTATAGAATTCGTAAGGAAAATCAAAATACAAATCTCAGGATTAAGAAGAGACTTAGAAGTCATTTATCATTTATTAGGAGTCGATAGAAGATATAAAAGAGGACTTTTAAATATTGTTGGATCAGGTTTAAAATTGTTGTTGGGAACTTTAGATAATGAAGATGCAAAACGATATGAAGAAGCTATAAGCGTTACAAAAGAAAATAGCGAGTATGTTCATAAAAGCCAACAAGAAGAAATCAAGATCTTGGATGGTTTAAATAAACAAAATTTGATACTTAAAGAAACATATTCTAAATTAGGTAACCTAACTGAGGGTTTAACAAATACACTAGAAAAAGTTATGAATACGATAAATAAAGACAGAAAACGGTTTATTTTAGGAGAATATTTTATCGAATTCAAAATTAAAATATACTTTCTTATAAGTTATACTGAATTACTTATTAATCAAGTGACTGAAGCAATACTATTTTTACAAGATAATATTATACATCCTATAATTATCGAACCTAAACATTTCATAGAATTATTGCAGGCTAGTGATCAAGAAAATTTAATGCTTTTCACTCCAAGCTTAGAATCTTATAGTCATATAATGAAAGAAATAAAACCGATATCTTATATAAACGAAAGAAGATTAGTAGTGATCTTATCGATTCCATTACTTGAATACACAAAATCAGATGTGTATGAAATGATCTATGTGCCATATAAAGGCAAAGGAATTATGTACGTCATTAGACAGAATATGAAATTCTTTGTGATTAAAGAAAACAAAGAAGAATATTTTCTGAGTAATAATCTTATGGAAAATTGTAATAAAATTGATAAGCATTTCGTATGTAATCAATTAGAATTCAAAAATAGTATAATGAATAACGATTGTGAAATCACTATTTTTATGAACAGAGCAAATAACAACAATAATTGTAAACTTAAACAGGTAGTAAACCGTGTAGAAATATTCCAAAAAATTACCGAAAACAAATACCTATTCGCCTTAAGCGAAGTAACAAAATTTAAATGTAATTGCACTAAAAAGGAAGATAATGTAAACGGTTTTTTAAACAATATTGGAATCTTAAATTTAAAAATAAATTGTACCTTCGAAACCCTAGAAACAAGAATTCAAACATATGGAGCAGAAATTGTTATTGAAGATAAAAATATTTATCGTCCTGCACCTGAAGATTGTTGTTCAAGTGTAAAACTAAGTAACATTGAAGTAGAAGATGTCACTTTGCCTAAAATAAGGATTAAAGATTTAAATGAATTACAAGATTTAACTATAGAAATTAGGAATCAAGAAAGCTATATATCAAAGACATTAAAATCCATACCACCTCATGTACATGGTGCTGGATTAGGAATAAGTGGAATAACGATTATTGCATTAATCATTTATTGTTCTCTTAAATGTGTTAAAGGAAGTGGTATTACCATTTTCCGTAATTGTTTTAATAAAAAGTCTAAACACCCTGTTATAGAAAGAGAAAAAATAGTACATTATTACGATGACAGTAAGTCAAAAACGGTATTAAGAAGACCAAATTCAAATGTTTTCAAGGTCGGAAAATTTGAAATAGAAGAGAATTAACTTGTTATGTAATTTGATTTAAACAATAAATCCTTTGTATTTACTGTTTAATTTTAAGGAGGGAGATGTTATGCATGTGCATATCTATTTGTATCAATAACACAATAAACCAATCTTTATATCAAAGTCGAAAATGCTGACACGATATACAAAGACGTAGCAACGAATTAACCCATCTACAATGTAGATGGGATAATTGCTTCTCATCCCAACTGACGATATACTAAAATGTTATCAAAACGAAAACACATAAGTCCCAACGAACGATATACAAAGATGCTGCGACAAACAACTCCGAGATCGTATAAACATCACAAGAAGAAACAATAACAAACGCCTCGGACGACAATGCGAAGACATCGTGGGTATACTATGTGTGCATAATAATCTCAATTTTTTTGTATCGACGATTGATATCTCACTTGCATAGCTCATCCCCCAAAAGTTAACTTTATATGTTTTGTAATAGAATAAGTTCAGTTCTAATAAAGTTCTCAATAAGAGCGGTTGACTTTAGTTGAATTTTAACTTAATCCAAAACGGACTCATAACACTAGTTGACCGCAAAAAAAAAAACCTTGTCACTTGCACTGGAAATCCATTTAAATTGATTTTCATACATTTATAATAACGCATTTCGAAATAATTTAATATAAAGATTCGTTTCCATACGTGTAAAATAAATAATTCAGCTAAAAAAGCAATCTTTCCAATTAACAATTCGTAATTGCCAGCTGCCTGTCATAAACATTGAAGTTAGTGAAAGTATATCTGATCAACAAAAAGATTGTTTTTGGGTAAATCAATAAAAAACAAATTTGTTTTTGCTCAAAAAACAAGTATCTTTTTGCCAAACCGAAAACGAAATACGATTCTAAAAAAAATTTGTTTGAAAAGAAAAATTATGCAAATTTCAAATGGTAACACCAACGATACTGCAAGTGAAATGTCAAACTGAGATAACAAATTTCGTAAACAAAAATAAACAGCGATAAGCAATGGCTAGAGCCGCAGATGATTCGTAAGTCTTTTTTGAATAAATTCATTGTTTTTTCTTTACAAAATAATATTTTCTCTTAAGCCCAAGAAACGAGACGAAGGAAGAAACAAATTCTCTTGAAGATTTAAGTTGAATTTCAGCACACAAGGAAGAAAAAGTACGCGAGGCAAATTTTGTATTGCAAGTGGTGAATTTGTGTTTTTCTCTTCTGTTATTAAAAATACTGGTTGTGCTATTTTCGTTTCTATAATTATAGCTTTTAAAAAGAAACTTAAAAATAAAGAAATTGATGTCAGAATAAGTTATAATTCAATAAATTACGTGTGCCTACATTTGCAATTGCTTACATTTTTCGATTCTTGTGCTTTTTGTTTACAAATGTCATCATGTTGTGACGTCTTATCTGTGTTTTGTAAACAACACTGTAGCCACAACGTAAACATAAAATTCTTCAATGATCCGTATTGTTTTATTATCGTGATCTGATCCGGATCAGATCACGCTTTAAAATTTTATGTTGAAATATGCAACAAATAAACAATATTTCGCGGCTAGTTCATATTTGGGTTTTTCTTGGCTTATTTATGTATCAGACCAGCGAAAGATTTGTTCAGAAACATTTTTTTGTTAAACATTTCGGAAATGTTTTTGCCGTTGAAAACGCCGATGAAGTATTTATTAAATATTTATGAAAATGTTTTTAATTATTATTATGGCCAGGGGCTCGAAAACAACAACACCGCTTCCGTTATACCTTATACGGTGCGTTTTGTTTTTAAAAGGAAATGGTTTACAATCAGTTCGAAATGTAGGCAATTAAAATCTTACCGCAGTTTGCACTTCTCGTCGGTAATTGGAATTCTAAGACGAAGTAAATGACAGCGGTTTAAACACGAAAACCCAAATGAACCAACTAAAGTTAGTTACAAAAAAATCGACGAAAATTGTTGCAATTACATTATTTCTTTGTACTATTTTGTGATAAAAAAGAAATGTGTTTCCCAATAATTAGCTTTGAAAATAATTTAAATTTATACAGCCTGCTAGTTTCCATTTTTCATTATTCCAGGATTTTTTGGAAATTCGTATTTTATGATAAAAGAAGACGACAAAAAACAACTCTCACCTTTCTACAGGAAAACAATATAAGGCGTTTTTCTTTTTTAGTTCAGAGCACAACCTGAACTGTTATACAAAAAGTTTGTGTTTCTTTTTTAGCTCGGATACATCAGAGCTCGAATTTGTGTTTCTTTTTTCGTTCAGAGCATGATCAGAGCGCGCTCTATGAGCTCAGAAATAATTGACTGAGCAGGCTGAGTAAAATGCTGATTACACATATACATTCACACTTCCAGTCATATTTGAGAGAAAAGAAAAACAGGAAAAACAGAAAATCGTCAGAACGATCTGAGCACGCTCAGTTCAGAGCGCGCTCATATAGCTCGAGCTCAGTTCAGTGCTCAGCTCTGAACTAAAAAAGAAAAACGCCTATACAGACCTATTCTGCTATTCACGTGAATCGTACATTCCATTCACCCACTCGATTCCCTTTGACTCTGCCTTTCCATTCTGCTTTCCATCGGGTGAACTACATTATCCAAACCAATTTGACATTCAAGTTAGGACGTGTTCATGTGAAAATCATTAGAAGTTTATATTTGAAATTGAAATAAATGCATTCAATTTGACCTCTTTTTGTTGGATAAAGTATTTTGGTTAACTAAAAACAAAAAATATAAACAAACAGATATGGATATTCATTGTGGAAATGATTGCTGCAAAGTGGTCTCTGTTTGTTGTTCAATCCCTAAAAATGAATAATCTTTATTCATAAAGTGAAGTGAAATTTTCACTGCTCTCCAAAAAATGCTGTGAAATCGAAAGTGAAATTTTTTTTTGGAGATCTTCGTGGAGAAATTAATGCAGGGTGACTGAGTTGAACATTTTTTTTTTTTTTTTGGGAATTCCATTAGATTAAGGATAGCTATAGTATAAAATAAACATATTTTTTCACTCTTATTTTACTTAAAATGAAAACAGATGGAGGAAAGAAATTGCGAATTTTGTTTTATTGTAGTTCATAGGTTCTAGAAGTGTTTAATTTTGGCAATAATATCTGATTTGTAAATAAGACCAGTGTAACACATTTTAAGAATCAAGAGTGCATAGAGAGTATACCGCACTTTTTATAAGATCTGGAAATTATATTGATGTGATTATTGAACCTCATTGTAGTAGAACATTCGAATACTGCTGTATTCTTATTTGCAAAAGTTTCTTATGTGATATTCGATTATGCTTCTTCAAATTCGCTCTCAGATTTCAGATTTCGTGTGGCTAATCGAACATAAGAATGAGGGCGTTCAAGTATCTAGTTTAGTAAGTCTGGCAGCTGTCTGACTAGATCTATCTCGGTTGTGGTTGGTTGAAATCGGTCACGTGGGCACCTGTGACATTTGACGTTTATGGAGGGGTAGCCGACGAATCTAGTCAAGAAATTCGTGACTGAGTACTAAGTTGACAGTTCGGGTATGTGGCTGACGTAGAAAAAGTGACGTTCCCGACCAATCTAGTTTTTGCGTTCAGGTTACATCGTATCCAGACCAATCTAGTCGACTTAAGATAACTAGATTCTTGAATGCGGCCAATATCTCTTGCCCTTTTTTTGTGTTGACATTCGTGCGATTGGAATATGTGTAGCCTTCAACACTTTTCAAAGCGTTTTCCATTCACTGGTTAAATTTTATATGCAAACATTCTAAATTAGCGTTCCGATTGATTTCTAAATATTTATACATAAATAAATTACACAAATAAATTCACCCGATGCAATTAGTTTCTTTGCTGTAGAGAAAAAAACAAACTCAAACGCACTTGTATTGGTAAATCTGAGAAAATATATATATTTGCAAAAGCGCTCTGAAATCTGGAAGATAGTTTTTTTTTTTTGTACCAGAGCACATAAAAAGTGCTCTTAGAGCTCCCAATCGAATGCCACAATAATATTTAAGGATTTATTATTAATTAAAGTAACTCTCAGTCATTCATTAATAGTAACAAAAAGACATAAAAAGAGTATCGTGTTTAATTTTACAACGCAATTGCAGCAGCCGTCGTGTCGCCTTTTCAAAAGGGAACTGCGAGCTGCGAACAAATCATTTTTTGTATGAGAACACTTAATTGCCATTTTAGTATCCATAAAGCATTTTATGTAATTGATCTGACCGCCGATTAAAAATCTGTATGTTTATCTTGAGCAAAGCAATGTATAACAATTTACTGAGGCACCCTGCTCATCAAAAAGGTCATCCATGCCACCAACTTTTTGTACACCTAACTTTATGGTACTATATTCAATGCAAAAATGATAAAAGAAGTTCGAAAAATGCAGTACTCTCTTTTAAAACATCTGAACTTGTAATTAATTTCTTTACTGTCGTCCTACGAATCATTTTTCACGCCGAAATGTCAAAAATTTAATGCGACGGGCAATAAAAACCAAGTGAAATAGTTGTGGAGAGATTTTAGTATCGCCACCTACAGCTCAGTTTTTGAAGCACAATTTTTCACTTGAGCTGCGTACTGCCAAGTGAAATTTCCATGTGGAAAGTTCATTTTGACATTTCGCGGTGAAAAATTTGTATGAAAAACTGGATTTCACTTGAGCAGCGTACTAGCCTTAAGCAAATAATCCCGCAATAAATTAGTTTTTACTTACATTTTATCAACCACCAACCAGACAAACGATCCATTTACTTTCAAATCCGCATCATTTGACATGCGGATCTGAATTGTATAAGATGTATGCGTTCACGTGAATAAGAGAATGCTACGCAGTATTACCGACATTGACGGGGTGAATCCAAATTCAATTCGAATGAATAGTAGAATAGTGTTCAGTGAAAATTGAAGAAATATTCCCCCCGATGAATAGCAGAATAAGGCTGATAGAATGTGTGCGTTCACGTGAATAAGAGAATACCCCGCAGTAGTACCCACCTTACCGACAGACCGAGGTGAAAGCAAATTTAATTCGAATGAATAGTAGAATAGTGTTCAGTGAAGAATTCCCCCCGATGAATAGCAGAATAGGGCTAATAGATACAAATATGGGAACATACAACATAAAAAAAGGTTGATAAGTTGAAAAACTGCATTGGGACGCCATCTATTATGAGTAAAAGCGTGAGGTATACGCTGTTCCAGGTTGGGTATGGAATGCACCATCTAGTTATTATGTGTCTATGGTATAACACATTTGTATTGCACCCTCGACACCCACCCTGCTGTGACAGCTGATTTCTTTGACAACCTGTGGATTGTAGAGGATGCAACACAGGTCATGAAATTCGAATTTAATTTCGTAACAAATTTTAGGTAGGTATAGTGTTAGATAACAAGCTATGTTAGAATAATCGTACACTTTATCTTAAACAATACCTTAATAAAGTGGTAAGACAACTGTATCATCTTAGTCTATATTGAACACAATCAATCATAGAACTTGTATATAATGGTCTTTTAAAATCTAAGCTGCAATATGGTATCTCTTGTTGGGGTGGTGTGTATTTTAATAAAACGGAGCCACTGTTGATAAAACAAAAACATGCAATACGGATTATATGTAGAGTCAATCGCAGAAATCCAAGTTTTTTCTTGTTAAGAAACCTTGAAATTCTTCCATTAAGGCATCTTTACGAAAACTCGGGTTTTTACTTTGTAAGAAACGTTTTTCACCTATGCGAAAATTCTATTCACCTTTCGAATTAATGAGGTAATTTCACGAACGTAAACCATTTTGACAGTTTGTGAAAAAAAAAAAAATATTCCAAATGAAATTGGTTTGGAATTTTTGTTTTCGATTGTCAAAAAAAGAAAAAAGAAATACCAATATGCACTTTTAATGAACATTTATGTGTTTTCATAGTGGCTACTTTGGGCGAAATGAGCTCAGCATTTGTTTGATTCTCAGTTATGCAGTTAGGCGAGATCGAAATATACTGAACTATCCGAGAGCTTTGAACAAATGGAACTATTTCCGAACATTATGTACACGATGGCATACCATTCAATAAGTGCTTTCATTTAAATTTGATTCTTATTTTCTAACACACAAATCAAAAAACAAAATTTTTTATTAAGTATCAAACTCATAATTCCGTATACAAGATGCTAATCCGCATTGAAAACACAGACGAGTAGCATTCGAAGGGAAATTCTCGTATTCGGATTTCGAGAATTGCAAGTTTCAGGTTTTCGCATCGCATCGGAGATTTTGACAGATAAACGTATGCGAGAATTTTTGAGAATTGGGGTCCTGGTAATGTAATAATATATATAATAAAAAAACAAAAAATATTGTCTATAAAGAAATCCTTAAAAAAACACACTATAATTAAGTAAAAACATTTCTGAAAAAGTACATTTTAATAGAGTCTCACGCGGATGAAGTCGCGGGTAACTGCTAGTATTTTATATTTCTATAGTATAGTAATGAGTATCAATACATTTATTTGTTTGTTTAAAATTCAAGAACCATTTTATTCCATTTCTAGTCACATATTCTGGATCGGCGACTTGAATTACAGAATTGACGAGACAGTAGGTCAACGTCCTGACCCGCATAATTATAATAAAATGCTAACATTCGATCAGTTGCGTATTGAAATGCGCAAGGGAAATGTATTCCAGGGATACTTGGAAGGAGACATTAAATTTCGCCCAACTTACAAGTATGATGTTGGCACGGATAATTATGATTCCAGGTAAGTTATTGTGCATGTCGCATTGAGCTAACTAAATTGTATTAGTTTTATATGAACCAGAGATGAGATGAGTAGTGTTAAATGAGTTTGTATGAGGCACTCATTTCGAAATATGAAGTGATACAATGTCCCACCCGAAATGAGGTGTTGCGCTTAATCTCATCAAATGAGATAGTATTCTGTATCTCATCGCACACGAGGTTTGGATTTTAAATCAATATGCTATCGAGGAATATTCAAGTGAGTTGAATTGAGAGTGACGCATTACTAATATGGAATTTGGTTTTGATAATGTATGGCTCAAGTTTCAGAAGATATCCGGTTGAATTGTTGAGGCACCAGAACTTAAAACCATAACGAAATAGGCTTCCTTCTGATGAGCTGTTTTGCGTAATGGTGCGCATAATATGGATCCATTGCTTCATCAAGTGAAAATTTACTTCCTAATGGTCTAGCAAGCTCTTGAAATTTGTTGTTTGGGTGGTCAATAAAAGGGCAAACTTTATATAATCTACCTTGGATGTTTAGTTGATTGTTGTCATTTAAATGAAAATACTGGTTTTGACTTGAGAGTATCTTCTCTCGTCTCCCTATACATTCATCTATGCGTGTTGGAGCAGTAGCCAGCCGAAAGTAATATAGCAACATATTTCAGAATTTCTTCGGGAGAGATCTTTGATTCTTGCCCCTTTTGAAAGGCATATAAGTAAGTTAGTTTCCTTACAGATCTTGTCTCAAATTTCATCAACAAATATCAAACGGAAGACGTCAATAGGGGCATACTTTTTTCCTCGCCATTCATGAGTGCACCTAGGTTCAATTTCTGCTTCTACTGAAAACTTCAACTTTCTTTCAAGATCTTTAGTAGCCCATAATCTTTTTTCTTTTTCTTTTTTTTGTCGATACTTTAGCACGTTTTTAGGAATTGAATTCGTCGTATGAGAGCAATTCGGAATATCACCCGTATCTTCCACAATCTGCAATGTTGTTATGTCTCGAACTGTATCCGATACATTTTTAACTGCTCTAACCTCAATATGTTGTCGCAAAATATCTTTTCCTAAATCTCTTACAGTTGCCGGTTTACCCTCTTCGTCACTTCCAGCGTCATCGATATCGCTATCTGCTCCATCAACTGCATCGTGAGAATTAATTCCAATTATTCATCTGCCTCCAGCACTATTCTCTTCATCCAATTCATTTAAAATATTTAAAATGGCCTCTCCATCAACTTAGGGATTGAAACTGAAAAATAATGTTTCTATCACTTAGTACTGCTCAATGTATGATATTTCATACAACAATGTTTCATCACTGATATAATTTATAAAAGACATAAGAATAACTTAGAAACATACTATTAACGTGTAAATTGGTTAGAAAGGATTTATAAAAAATTTAGAAAAAATATTCAAACCATTTACTCACACCTCTTCATTTTTGTGTTTCAATTTTTCATCACTTCTTACTGCACTGTTATTCACAAATGACTGAGCAGAGTTGACAGGTAATACGGATGGCAACTAATTTCTTGGAAGATTTTTCTTTAAAATAAATTCTAATTTGACCGCCTAAGAGAAATTTTTACAAAACAAATTAAACATTAGCAAGAACGGAGTTGTAGTTGTGTGTGAAGCACATTCTCTACTTTTGCCCACATCTGTTCACCATAAGGCATATGTTGTTAGTATTACAACTGACAATTTTTTGCCATTTCAAAGTGCTCATTATGAGTATAATTTCGCAAAGGCAGATTATAATAATCTGAATTTGTATTTAAATTCAATATTATGGAATGATATTCTTGATGATTCAAATTTATCGGGCATGTACAGTACGTTCATTTCAGTTTTAAAGACTGGAATCGAATTACATGTTCCTATTATAAAGCGAAAAGACCATAGAAAGAACCCATGGTTCAATATGCAGCTTTCTAAAATGAAAAACATCAAGAACAAAGCATTCAAAAAATATAAACTGACCGGAATGTCAGAAGATTTTTTATTGTTTTCTGGTCTTCGTAAAGAATATGAATTTCTTAATAAATTTTTGTACAATAACTATACATACTCAGTGGAATCGAGAATAAAAAATAACAGCAAAGCGTTCTGGGTTTTTATAAATTCAAAACGCAAAACTACTGAAATTCCTATTGGTATTGAATATGAAGGTGTTCGCTCAGATAATGTTCAATCATCTTGCGAACTGTTTGCCTCATATTTTGAGACTGTTTATTTGGATGACGTTTGTACTTCTGTTGTTAACCAATACGATGATATTTCTCCTATCACCGATTTGGGAATAATTTCCTTGACAGAAGATGATGTATTGACGTCATCTAAAAAACTTGAACCCAAATTAAATCCGGGATTTGATGGTATACCATCCATATTAATTTCAAAATGTAGTTCAACTCTCTCGATTCCGCTCACATTGATTTTCAATCTATCCCTTTCGACTGGGAATTTTCTAAACTGTTGGAAATATTCTTTTGTAACACCTATTCATAAGTCCGGTAGTAGGAATGTGGTAACAAACTATCGTCCAATTTCGAAGATGTCAACGATTCCGAAATTATTTGAAAGTTTAGTGAAAGAAAAGATGTACTTTTTTGTAAAGGAATCTTTATCCACCAATCAACATGGATTTATGAAAGGCAGGTCCACAGTAACGAATTTAACTGTATTTACCAATTTTGCCTTAACGGCAATAGAAGAAGGTTCACAGGTAGATGTAATCTATACAGATTTCGTTAAGGCTTTTGATCGGGTAGACCACAAATTGCTTACAAGAAAATTAGAAGCACTTGGTATCCATTCAACACTTAACAAGTGGATTGCATCCTACCTAAGTAACAGGATTCAGTTAATTAGAATAGGAAATACTTTTTCTAGACAGTTTGAAGCAAAGTCTGGTGTTCCTCAGGGAAGTCACTTGGGACCTTTGTTGTTTGCATTATTTGTGAACGATATTGATTCAAGGGTGTCTTTCTGTAAGTGTCTAGGATTTGCTGATGACTGGAAGTTTTTTTGTAGAGTCAATTCTATAGCCGATTGCCATAAGCTACAGGTTGACATACATGCAATTACGGAGTGGTGTAATTATAATAATTTGCATTTGAACTTAGGGAAATGTAAGGTTTCGTCATTTTTTCACATTAGGTGGCCTATATTCTATGGTTACTCCATGGCTGGGCACTTAATAACTAGATCTGAGGAAATTAAAGACTTGGGCGTCACGTTTGATTCGAAATTAAATTTCAATAAACACATAGACAGCACAATATCCAGAGCGAACTCTCTTCTTGGATTTATTAAGAGGAACAGCAAGGATTTTTCAGACATACATACTCTTAAAACCTTGCATTGTTCTTTAGTAAGATCTGTGTTGGAATACTGTTCTATTATTTGGTCACCAGCACATCAGGTGCACATAAATCGGATGGAACGTGTACAAAAGTCTTTTTCAAGATATTGCCTTCGTCACTTTAATGGGTCAGTGGAAATGCCCAGTTATGAAGAAAGATGTCGGATAATAAACTTAAAGTCCCTGGAAACGAGAAGACTTATTCAGGACATAACGTTTGTAAAAGACATCGCTTCTGGAAGAATAAACTCAACGTTTTTACTATCCAATCTCTCTTTTTACGTTCCGGGAATTCCGTTACGTGAGCATGGCTTGTTTTATGAACCTAATCATTCTACAAGCTATGGAAGGAATGAGCCTTTAACAAGGTGCATTAGGAGTTTTAATTCAATATGCAATTCCATTGATTCCAGTATTGATATTTCGATCAGCAGAATTGCATTTAAAAAAAGATTAAATGAATTGTTATAATTGCTCATAGGGTTTTTTAACTTTTGCTTAGAATTTTACAAATGTAATTATTAAAAGCACAAGTTTTTCCCTTAGGGTAATGGAATACATTTTTTTTCTTGCACACTAGGTGGAAGTTTTTTTTTTTGTTTTTCTCAATAAATTTTTGAATTCTTTTTTTCTCTTCACTTGAAGAGTTTTTTGAATCTTAATATTAAATTAAATTAACATTTTTTTTTTTTTTTTTTTTTTTGATACATTTTTAAATTAATATTTTTTCTCTTCACTTGAAGAGTTTTTTTGTTTTAATATTAATTTGAATTAACATTTTTCAGGTTTTTGATAAATTTTTAAATTACATTTTTTTTCTCTTCACTTGAAGAGTTTTTTTTTTATCTTAATATTAAATTTTTCTCTTACTTTAAGAGTTTTTTTAAATTATGTAATTATATAGTCTGTAAATTGTAAAATGGTAGACTTAAATAAATAAATAAATAAATAAATAAACATTGCAGCACAGTTCAACGTATGTCAAATAAGTAATTTGTGGGCAGTTCATTATACAATTTGAAGCCTTTATAAATAAGTGAGTTCTTAGTTCCTTGCTTTTATAAAATTAACCTTAAGGTCATTCATGTTTTTTAAAATGTATGGTTGGACCTTTCTAATATAACGGACATATCTCGTCAAATATCTTGGTATTCATACAACTCTTTGTTGAACAGACAACCAACGCAACATATTTAACATAGAAACTATTGACGTATACCTACTACACTGTAATGTATTTATCATTGCTTTATTTTGCAACATATGTAATCTACCGTTGAACAATACTCAAAATCAGGCTTCACAATAACATTATAAATTTTTATTGCAGTTGTGGTCGGCACTTTCTCTCTTATTCTTTTCATAAATCCCATTTTTGTTTGCAATGTTGTTACACATATCAATATGGTTTTCAAATTCTAATTTACAATATTCCAAGATACCTAATCTCTTGAACTTTTTCTATAATTTTGATGTCCCTTTTTAAAACCAGATTGGGTTTCTCTTATGGAATCATGCCTTTCGAAGTAGTTCCCTAATTGTTAAACACGATTTTTTTGATGATTTTTTTCGTATAATGGTAGGGAATTGATAGATCAAAACTCATTGAATTGTTTGCATTTGCCACTATAGTTAACTCAAACTTAAATGTACTCGAAAATAGGTAGTGATTCACGTTCAAATTACAAAATTTAAAAAACAACAACAATCTTTCGACCATGTTTATGTTGCCGCGATTTCTTCTCGGGTCTCATTTTTTTGCAGATTCCACTTTCGGTCATATTTCGCTTCTTTTGATAAGAAAGTTTGCCATCTGTTCAATCTACCAGGAACCCTAGTGATGGAATTTTCTCGTCAGTGTGGAATTCTATAGTTCTATGGTCTGAGAACGATGGTTCTGTCTGAAACTTACCAATCCCACACAGCAAAAGTTTGTGAATTACTAAGGATTGTAATGTCTAAAACCTCACGTCTGTTCCTTACAACAAATTTCATCAATATTATGAACAAAAAAAGGAATTCATCATTCATCAACTTTGCTCATCAATATTATGAAAAATTCATTATTTTGATGAACCGAAATTCCCCTTTAATTTCATCAGTGGTGAATGCAATCATATTGAACAATTTGTTCATCAATATGATACACACTTTGTGTGCTGTCAAACTTAATTTCATGTATTTGTAACGTGGTATTCGATTGGGCGCTCTCAGATCACTTTTTCTGATCTCAAAGCTCTTTTTATGCTCGTTTGGTATAGAAAAGCAATCTTTTTCAGATGTCAGAGAACTTTTGCGAATCCGGATTTTTTCTCAGATTTGCTTCAGATTTACCAATGCAAGTGTGTTTGCGTTTGATAACTGCTGGAGTTTGTTTAAGGTTTCGTGAATTTTGTTCTACAGCAAAGAAAGGCATTGCATTGTGTGAATCTATTTTTGTAAATTATTTATGTATAAATATTAAGAAATCAATCGGAACGCAAATTTTGAATTTTTTACTATAAAATTTAACTATTTAATGGCAAACGCCTTGAAAAGTGTCGAAGGCTACTCATATTCGAATCGCACGAATATCAACACAACAAAGAATAAGTGACGTTTTTATGTTCGATTAGCCACAAGAAATCTGAAATCTATGAGCACATCTGAAGAAGCCCAACCGAATACCATATAAGATTGTTCTCACAAATAAAAACATGAAATAAAAAAATTACACCAATATAAATCGTAAACATATAGCCTTCCCACTTTCATGAGGATGCTAAAATACCTGTCCAAGAAAAATTGTCAGTACAGGCCTTACGGAGGAGCTTTTTTCTACCAGTGGTGCCTGTAGCTACTCTCACGGCACTCAAACACAAGATTTGCCACTGAAATAAAAACTAAACCACTGGCATTCCAAAGAATTTGTTGTAATTCAGGAAATTCGCATACATCCCACCACAACCAGTCTTCCACACAGCCGCGGGCAGAATGAGCACGATCGTCTTGTGTTCGCTTGCTATTATCATCAACCAAAATAAGCAGTGTGTGTGACTAAAGCACATCAGAAGAGTGTTACCATATGTCAATGAAAGTATATCATTAAGGGTTTTTCTTTGAATTTTGTCAAAGAACTTTCGGTTTTGGTGCTTTTGAGAACGACATATTATGTGGGGTGTTGCCATTCGGTTTTTATTTGTTTGTATTACTGGTTTAACGTAACAAGTGATCATAAGTGCGTTTTAGTCATATTGCGATAAATTAATAGTGATTACAAAACTAAGTACATATTTTCAGCCCTATTAGTTTGGGCATATTTCCGCATATTTGGGTACAAATGCATATTTCACTTTGTAGAGCATATTTTTGGCATATTTTCGAAGTTTTGTTATATCTTTGCATATTTTGTCTATTTCTTCATCAAATAGTCACACTGAAATATCAAAATGACAAACAGGTAAACCTATACCTACTGTTTATTGTTGGTCGTTGGGTTTTACGAAATCCGGTCACTCGTCCCCAGTAAAGATAATGCCTTGAAAGTATTTTATGACCCTTTTTGCTACTGTTTCCGCGAAGTTCTGCATTGACGGGTAATCATTTTCTAACAAATATGTAATCTAGGTATCTATGTCTGTATTCAAAAATACATGTACAGCTGCATAAGTGCATGTGCAGTCCTTTTACCATCTGTTTAGGTATAAAACATGTCGAAAAACATAAAGACGTTTATATAGTAACGCCTATGAAACGAAAGTCGTAGGTCAACAACTCAAAGATATACCTATGCAACTGAATTAAAATTATGCAATTATTGGGTAGGTAACTTATATTCTTTTTTCGGTAGTTGAGGTAATTCATCGAAATTAGCTTTTAACCTTAAATTACTTATATTTGAATACATAACTACGGTAAATTGAATGTCACCAAAATGCTTTCAATTAACGATCAGCGTTTTGTATGGGAAATTTTTAACTTAATTTTGCCAGTCCTTACGGCGACTTTTACCCACGATTTTTTATCTGTGCATATCTTTTACACAGTACCTTTCGAATGATAAAAGTTTCATTCTAAAAATTTAAAGTATATTGATAACATTTTATAAAATGTGAATAATCGAAAATAGACTTTAGCTTTTTTATATTTCCAC
This sequence comes from Cheilosia urbana, assembly GCA_946477585.1. Classification (NCBI taxonomy): domain Eukaryota; kingdom Metazoa; phylum Arthropoda; class Insecta; order Diptera; family Syrphidae; genus Cheilosia; species Cheilosia urbana. The sequence goes on from OX297857.1 coordinate 17,651,447, forward strand.
TATTTTTACACTAATGAATTTGATCACACTCCATTAATTGTTTTCAATTTACATCATATTAGCAATTTTTGCAACACTTTGAGGAAAACGATGGAAGAAATTTATTAATATGATGATTTCATTCATCGACTGGATGAACAAATAACTAAATTAAGCAAAATAAGTGTTTGCGTCTTATTGATGAAATGTTGCGATTAAATGACGAACGTATTCATATTGAAGAAATGCTGGGTTCCAGGTCACAGCGACATTCCGGGCAACTGCAAAGCGGACGAACTAGTCAGACAGGGAAGCGGCCTTCACTCAACGAACAACAGTGAGCCGTACGCTCCTATGCAGTCTATCAAATTCTTCCTATTCAAAGAGGCATTAAAGGTCATAAACAATAGTTGGAACAGGATAGATACCTGCGTCACTTCCAAGCAAATCTGGCTAAATTAGATGCTAAAAGGACTCAGAGACTTCTCTCTAAAAGTAGAAACAGAATCAGCTCTGTAGTTGGAGCTTTAACAGGCCACTGATTGATAGGTAGGCTCGCAGATTGGGAACACCCTACAATGATTTTTGCAGGAGCTGCATGGATGAGGAGGAGGAAGAAACCGTTCTTCATCTTTTTTGTAACTGCCTAGCTCTTGCAAATTTGTGTAATCGAGGGGTATGTTATGTTTCTACTTCAAAACTGACTTGCTTTATTAGTCTTACTTCAAATATATAGTTATACATACTAATAATACTACTTATAAAGTATTGTAAGACATAGGGTGTGTGTGTGTATAAATGGATATTATATATAACTAATACAACACATACCCCCTCTTAAGTACAAAATAAATTCGCAAATTTTTTTTTTTTTTTTTTTCCAAACAATTCATTAAAGGCATGGTAATTCATTACGTTAATAACATGCTGTGGGTATTATATTATACAAATTAACAAAAATCTTATTATCTTCCTAGTAAGTCAATCGATCTGGTTTCCTCACTATTCTCCCGCTTCTAGTGACATACTGCTCATTGTCTTGAACCTGTGGGTTTACATCTGCTGTTCCCGCATCTGCTGATATTTATTGAGGTTGAACGTGTGTAGTTTTATGACCTGTATCTGCCTGACTAGGAATTGTTGATTTAGGGTCCGTTGGTTCAAAGTCATCTGGCTCTGCTGGAATCTCGCTATGAAAAGATCTTGTTAGATGGTAGGAGTTTCGCCGAAACTCACCTCTGTTTGTTTTAACAATATATGATCTTGGGGTGTTGGCTGATGACATAACTCGCCCCCAGATTTTCAAATCGCGAATCCATACCACATCGCCAGCGTCCAATGGATGCCGTTCATGTACACCATGTCTCCTGTTGTAGTTGGCTTCTTGAGTTGCTCTATACTTTTCTTCTTTCTTTCTAATTTCCTCATCATTGGATCCTTCAGGGTGGAATCTCTGCGAAATCACCGGTAGACTGCTGCGGATTCTCCTTCCCATTAAGAGTTCTGCTGGACTTTTTCCGTTGGCTAATGGCGTGGCCCGGTACTCCAACAATGCCAAATACTTGTCGCTGTTCTTTCGTAAAAGCTGCTTTACCGTCTTTACTGATGATTCGATGAATCCATTACTTTGGGGGAATATTGGGCTGGATGTTACATGATTGAATCCCCATGCGTTGGCAAACTTAGCGAACTCACTTAAACATAGGGCTCGAAACTGTGGTCCGTTGTCAGTTCCGTGTCTTGCGAAGCATGCTTTCAGCTCGTTGATAACGCACTCGGCTGTTTGACGTTCTAATTGGGCCATTTCGGGATACCTCGAATAGTAATCGGCTATTATAAGAAATGTTTTTGATTTAAAATAAAACAAATCAACTCCAATTATCTGCCATGGACGTTCCGGAAAGGTTGAGCTTAACAAAGGCTCATGTCGACATACTGACTCCTTGATACATACATATACTACACCTTTTGATAAAGTTCTCAATATCCCTTGTGCAATTGGGCCACCATACGGTCTGTTGTGCTCTTGCTTTGCATTTAACAATGCCGAGGTGTGCTTGGTGAATTTGTTTAAGTAATTCTTGACGTAGTGACGGTGGGATAACTAGTCGGTTTCCATACATTAAAAAGCCATCGTTGACTGCGAGACTGTATCTGTCTTTCCAATAAACTTGTGCCTCTACTGACATCTTGGATCGTTTGGGCCATTCTGTCACACAAAACTTTCTTATCTCCTGAAGCGCGGTATCTTCCATTTGATAACTTCTAATTTGCTCCAATCGTTTGTCTGTAGCTGGAATCGCTAATATAATATTGTGAACGAAAGTCTCTAATTCGATAGGATGTTCATTGTCATAGGTTTCTAATGGATTTCTTGACAATGCATCAGCTGCTACTAAGTTTTTTCCCGGAATATATTGCAATCTGTAAGTAAATCTCATTAGTAACATGCGAAATTTTTGTAATCTAGGAGTCAAATCATTTAAATTTTTGGAAGATAGGATCGGCAACAATGGCTTGTGATCCGTTTCAATAGAAAATTCCATTCCACTCAGGTAGTCACAAAACTTCTGGCACACTGCCCAGGTGATGGCGAGAGCCTCTTTCTCTATTTGTGCATATAACTTTTCGCTTTCTGTGAGTGTTCGTGATCCATAAGCCACCGGCTTTAGGTGTCCATCTTCTTCCTGTAACAGAACCGCGCCCAGCCCATATGAAGATGCGTCACAAGATAATACAGTACGATGCTTTCTATTGTAAATCTTTAAGACCGGTGCCGAAGTCAACATGCTTTTGAGTTTCTCATAAGCTTTCTGGTGAGTACTGTCCCATAAATAGTTGCACTCTTTTTGCAGCAGTCTATTTAAAGGCTGACAGTGGGTTGCTAGGTTGGGGACGAATTTACCTAATAATTCGATCATGTTCGAGAGTGAATAGACGTTATTTTTCTCTGCTCCGGTGTAAACAATCAAAACCCGTGTGTTATACATAATTTCTAAATAAATTGTGCGGAAGTCGCTCACTTTGCATGTTAGACGTTTATTTGAAACATTAAGAATTTGTATAAATATCCTAAATTCTCACAAAAGAACAAACTAAAACTGCATTTTGTGTTCTCGCAATTGAATACATATATATCGAACACCACACGATGTCGTCTGCAGTCAACACCCGCGGAAACCATGCTCGAGTGCAACAGCAACATGCAACTGTCTCGAAACCGAATTCGCCTCACATCAAACCCAACAAGATCACCGATGGTATAGGGGGAGTCTCCGACAAAAAGCCCTCCAAGCAGATTGCACAAACACTACCGCCAGAACGCCCTTCTACCCCGACCGAACTTACGCTCACCTCATGCACACCGGCAGCCACAACACACACTTATCTTTCCCTTGAGGTTCTCCATGAAGAGCTTAAGCGAAATACTGCCTCAATTATTTCTACCTTCAAAGGAGAGTTGAATAAAATTCGCAACGAACTTTTACTCAAGGTAAATCACATAGAAACACAATTGATTGAAAACATCAACTACACTAAATCCGCAATAAATGATTTGACCCGACGCACCGACGCTATGGAACTCAAGATAAACAAAGCTCTCACCGGCGAGATTTCTGAACTGCGTAATCGTTGCGATATGCTTGAAAAAAAAGAATTCTTAACCGACGCGGTTGTTTTCGGCATTCCAGAACTCGCTGATGAAAATTTACATCATATGTACAATAAACTTTGCGATACCATCGAGACTTCACCGCCAGCACTGAAGAATGTTTTCCGAACCAAACACCGCAATAACAATGACGAACCGCCTATAATTTTCCAATTCACCTGCGTGGGAGAGAGGAATAAATTGCTAAAAGCACTTGCTTGCTACCGAAAAAAGACCAATTGACCGATCTCCTTACGCGATCTTGGATTTGATTCAAATAATCATGTGTTTGTAAACGAAAGCTTAACTCCACGAAATCGGACTCTTCTCCAGCTTGCAGTTCGTATGAAGAAAAAAGGCCAGCTGTTTTCCGTGCAAACGTACCTTGGGTCTGTGTTGGCGAAATCTACCGTAGACGGAAAGAGTGTAGCTGTTGCCGACGTTGATTGTTTAAACGCCGTTGCCGAGAAATGCCAGATGAGCCAAAATGATCAACAAAGTATTGCAGCTAATCATAACAAACAACAACACTGATATGTATTTATTTTACAACATTTACAGTAATTATTTTTCTCTTTTTTCAGTCATCGGCTGACCTTCCAACCGTACAGACCTACCTATCGGCGTGTAGAGTAATTTTCCGTAATTCTCTCTCTTTTCTCACAAAAGTGAAATCGTGTTTACTCATTTCATATTTATAATATATTATCAGTAATATATTCAAATAAGTTTCTTAAAACAAGTGGCAATTCTTTCTTTCCGAGATGGCTCCTAAGCCACCTCGCCAATCGGGTAACCGTTATGGCATCCTCGACGTATGTTCGCTTTCTGATCCCCCCGATCCGCTTCCGCCTCCCCCTCAAAAAAGATTAAAACCCTCTAGCAGTGATCTCAGTGAATTCCCGGATCTTCCAACAAAATCCATATTCAAAAACCCTCGCTTTGTGCATATTACGTCAAAAGTCGAATCCAAACCCTTAACCTCAATTAGCGTTTTCATCTTAAAAAAAACTATCGACTCAATAAGCACTCAATACGAAAAAATTTCTCAATTAAGAGACGGCTCAATTTTAATTCTAGCAAAAGACCAAGTGATAGCCGAAAAATTCATAAAATCGAAGGCCCTTGACAGCATTTGCCCAGTTAACATTAAGCTTCACTCTAACCTCAATCTATCCAAGGGCATTGTATACGCGCCATGTTTGATAAATATATCAGAGTCAGAAATTATATCGGAACTTAAGAGCCAAAATGTAACAGATGTGTATAAATTCACAAAACTCCAAGATAACAAAAGGGTCCCATCTGGTCTCATGATTCTTACTTTCGATTCATTCCAAATCCCTAACACAATCGAAATTGGCTGGTACAAAACCAAAATATCTGAATACGTGCCTAACCCAATGCGCTGCCGCCAATGTCAACTACTTGGACATACAGCTAAATGGTGTAAACGTCCTGCTTCCTGCGACATATGCAATTTCCCCCCTCATGACGACACAAACTGTTCACGCATAATGTGCGCCAATTGTTCCGGACCTCACCCTGCCTCGTCTAAATCTTGCCCGAAGTACATTCAAAGCAAAGAAACTCTCGAAATAAAAACCAGAAACAAGTGCACATTAGCCGAGGCTAGGCGCATTCATAGAGAACGGAACCCATTTTGCTCCACCCCCCCCTCTGATCTTTTTTCAGAAAAACTAAAACAACTGCCTCCTGCAGCCACCACCTCTAAACCCTCCACCTCTCTTTCTACCATCGAACAAAACAGTTCACTTAAAAACAAACCAACCAACCAATCCTCTCCTAATCAAAATAACACTCCAACATTACAAAATACTAATTCCAAATTAACCCAAAACATAGAATACTCCGATCCCACTAAAGTCACAAACACATACAAGGTAAACAATACCGAAAGTTCTACTCTGACTCAAAGAGAAAATATCCCAAAAATATCAAACCACAATACTGATAACGAAAAAACTCAATCTTCCAACTACCTCTCAAGAGCATACATACAAAATACAGCCAACGATTGCACTCCTAATTTATCTGATAACACATTAACAAAAATTACAGCCCATTTGAATAGCACTAACCAAATCAAGTCTCTCTCAAATTCCTCTCTTCCAACAGAAAAACAAATTTCAATGAAGACTGACCATGATCATGTTTTCTCTTAATAAAATAAGCAACCAACCCACAGCCCGCGCTTCTGCCGGTGATGGTAGCCCCCACCATAATGGAGGGGGCTCTCACCACCGGTGGAGGCGCGGGAATACTATATCATCAAGTGGAAACCTGCCTTCTGCATGTACATTTAATTGTACAGGCAGCAAGACGGATTCCACTGCCTATAATGACCTCAAAATCCTCCAATGGAACATGAACGGTTACTACAATAACTATCCTGCACTCCAATTGTTAATCCAAGATCTTAACCCACATATAATCTCCATTCAAGAATCACACATCGAACACAACAAACAACCTCATACACCAAAAAAATATTCTCCTTTCTTCCACAATTTACCCTGTAACACAACTTGCAAACAAGGTGTAGGCCTCCTTGTTCACAAATCAATCCCACATAGATTCTTCAAAATAAATTCCAACATATCTGCAATCGCAGTAGAAATTGATTTGACACTAACATTTACCATTATATCTATTTACATTCCACCTGACCAAAAATTTCAATCATGTGATCTTGAAAATATATTTAATCACATCTCGACTCCTGTCGTTATAACAGGCGACTTTAATTCGTGGAGCCCGTCTTGGGGTTCCCCTACCATCAATAGCCGAGGAAAAGTTGTCGAAAACTTCATTGCAAACACTGGACTCACAGTATTAAATGACGGTTGCCCAACTCATTTTTCCACCCATGGAACTTTTACACACGTCGACATTACTCTTACATCGCCTAATCTCACCCCGAAATCACTCTGGAAGGTGTCCGATGACTTACACGGCAGCGACCACTTCCCTATCCTCACCACAATATCTTCAGGCAACGGCCTTAAACTGCCAAAAACACAACCCAAGTTCCTTACAGACTTAGCCAATTGGGATCAATTCCAGACCGAAATCTCGAAACAATTACTTCTTAGACCAACTACCACCAATATTAACCATGAAGCTGCTTGCGTTCTCAAATCAATTCGCTCTGCAGCTAATCTGTCTATCCCCCAATCAACAAACAAAGTACACAATAAAACAGTTCCCTGGTGGAATCAAAATCTAAGCAACCTTCGAAATAGAAAACAAGATGCATGGAAAGCATTCAGAAAGTCACCAAATGATTATAACTTAATATGTTATCGCAAGGCAAATGCCCAGTTCCGAAGAGCTGCAAAACTGGAAAAAATTGCTTGCTTTTATAAATTCACTTCCGAAATTAACCAAAACTCCACCCCAAAACAAATGTGGGCTGATATTAAACGCCTAACAGGCAATTATATCCCTCACACTATTAAAATCATTAAAACACCATCAAAAAACTTAACTTGTCCAATAGAAATAAATAAACATTTCGCAGAAAGTTGGGAAAAATCTCAAGATGATTCAAATTTCGAACCAGAATATATAAATGAAAAAAAGAAAACCTTAAACAAAATAAAACCGCTATCCGTTGTCTCACCAACAGCAAAGTCAATTGAATCCCCCATCTCCCTTCTAGAGCTAGAAAGCAGCATGAGTTCAATCAGGGGCAAAACTCCAGGCTTCGATAGGGTAAATTACTCAATGCTTAGAAACAGTCCACCTTGTTTCAAAACCCAATTACTGTGCCTATACAACAACATTTTCGACAGGGGAATAATCCCTCAAACATGGAAAGTTGCAACTATTGTCCCTATACCAAAACCAAATAAAGACCATTCAACACTAGCGGGCTACCGACCAATTTCTCTTCTCCCTTGCACTTCCAAGATTTTGGAAAAAATTATTTCCAAACGTCTTTTTTGGTTTCTAGAAAAAAATAAAATAATAGATAATAACCAACTGGCCTTCAAAAAGGGCAGAAGCACGATTGACTCACTTCTTCACCTGGATGCCTTCATATCCTCTGCGCTATCAGAAAAAAATCACGTTTCTATTCTCTCAATCGACTTCGAACAAGCATTCGACAGAATTGGCCCACATGTTATCTTAAATCAACTTAAGCAATGGAAAATCGGGCCCAAAATTTTAAACTACGTTAAAGCCTTCCTAACCAATCGTAAATTTCGCTTAAAAACTAACACCATTTATTCCCCTATTTACAACTTAAAAAACGGCATCCCCCAAGGATCACCTTTATCTGTTACTCTATTTATAATTGCTTTCAACAAAATCAGTAAAATTGTTCGTAGTTACTCACAAATTAACCACGTCCTTTATGCGGACGACCTAATTTTGTATACTAAATTTAAAGACCTAGTAGTCCTGGCAACAGCTTTCTCAGATATTCTTAAAGATCTTTCAGAATGGGGCAAGACATCCGGTTCCAAAATTTCAATTTCAAAATCCCAGATCTTACACATATGTAAAAAATATAAATGCCAAAAATGTATTGCCGAAGTAAAACTTAACAATACCCTTATCAAGAATGTTAGCCACTCAAAAATATTAGGCATTATATTCGACTCAAAATATAGTTTTAAGGATCATTGTACATATATAAGAAAAAGCCTTACTACCAGGATCAATTTAATTAAGTATTTGTCATCAAAAAAAAGTAATTGTAATGTAAATACTATTGTTAACGTTGTCCGATCTATAATCCTTTCAAAAATCGACTACGGACTGCCAATTTATGGCAATTGCTCTAAATCATCGTTGCAACTCGTTACGACGCCGTACCACACAGCAGTTAGAACCAGCCTGGGAGCTTTTCGTACAACGCCCATAAAAAATATTTTAACCGAAGCTGGACTTCCTCATTTGAACAACAGAATAGAATTCCTTACCTGGCAGATCATAATTAAATTAAACTCACCATTCTCAACACCTGTCCAGGTCGATGCCAAGAAATTACTTAAAAGGAAAAATCCGCCAAAAATCGCATCTGCGCTACAAAAATCACTGATATGTGCCGAAAATCTTAACATCCCAATCATCTTAGCAAACAAATCCAAAATCAATCATCCGCCATGGAACTTGCCCAACAATTCAATTATCTCTCACCTTTCAACATACTCGAAGACCTCTACTAGCAACGAAGTCTACAAGAAAATGTTTCTTGAAATAAAAGAAAACTATGAAAGGCTGGGATGGCAACTTCTATTTACTGACGCCTCGAAAACCAACGATGGAACTTCCTTTGCTGTGGTCAAAGAAAATGGTCACATTATCAGTAAGGGCCTTCTTCATTTCACCTCATCAATTTTCACAGCAGAAGCTCTCGCCATACTAAAAGCAGTTCAGGCTGCAAAAAACAAAAAAACAATAATCTTTACTGATAGTCTATCCACTATCAATGCTATAAAAAACACAAACAACTACTCCAATATTGTTGCAGACATCCGAGACAAACTCATTACAAAAAAAAACAATCTAAGATTGGCCTGGATACCGGGGCATACTAACATCGTTGGTAACGATAACGCAGATGCAGAGGCTAAACGGGCTCTCAAAGAGCCCCTTATCTCGTTTTACCAATTCAGCCAAAAAGATCTAAAAAAATACCTTAAATCATCTATGGATACTAAGATGCAAAACGATTGGTCTGAATATCAACACCTATATTCTAGGCTCAACCCAGCTGCCAAGAAAGCCATATACCCGCTACATCTTCCATCTTCAATGATCAAAGCGTATATAAGGCTCAGAATGGGACACACCAACGCTACCCATAAACACTTAATCACTAAGGAACCTGCTCCACTTTGCACGTACTGCGACGGAAAACACACCTTTACTGTAACACACATGCTGCAATGCAAAAACATAAACTCAATCAGTAAAACCATCTCTGGAAAGGACCTTCAACAACTCTTAACATTTATCTCAGAAAGTAATATCAAATCTGTATACGAAATAATTATAAAACTTAAGTTAGAATCATTTATTTAAATCTCTTTTTACTTTAATTAGCCTAAAGCCCTGGTAGCTAGTGCTATATTTTTTTGTTATTGTTTGTATAATTTACTTATAAAACAATAAAGTTATAATAATAATAATAATATTTTTCTCTTTTTATTTTCAAATATTCTCTCTTTTACATTTGTACATCAATGGCCAAAGTTTATTTATTTTCCCCTTCAAATCTAGTGGTTAACTTTGCTTGTTTCTGTTTTGTTTGTGTTTTTGCTTCTCCTATAATTGGTGTTTGTTTTGTTTTCCCCGTATATGGAATTAAATACTCATAATAGTGGGTTCGGTTCTAGCGAGAGTGATATGGATGTTAGGTTATATCAAATGATTCGTGTATTGCGTTCACAGATAAAAGGCATTCACGTTTGCCACATTAATGCTCAGAGCTTAAAACCAAAACTGGATGAATTTCGTCTGCTGTTCATAAACTCTGGTGTTGACTTAATTTGTGTATCCGAAACTTGGTTTTTTCCTGACTTTGCGGATACAGTCTATGATATGGATGGTTATGAACTTTTTAGAGGTGATCGGCTTGGTCGATTGGGTGGGGGTGTGGCTGTTTATGTGCGCATTGGGCTACGAGCCAATGTGGTCTGCAAATCAACTGCTAATTGTACATCCGACTACTTGTTTGTTAATGTCGTATGTGGTGTTGAGCGTTTGCTAGTTGGAGTAATCTACAGACCAAATAAAAATTTAGATATCTCACCCATTTTTACTGTGCTCGAAAGAATTTCTTGCTCTTGTCCTAATATAATTATTACCGGTGACCTCAACTGTAATTTACTTAACGTTCGTGCTTCGGCGCAGTTAATTGAACGATTTAAAACTATTGACTTGATATCTGTTAATGTATCGACTGCTACACACTTTGCATGCAACTCTGCTACCCTTCTCGATGTGTTTTTTGTTAATGACAGAAGAAAAGCCCTGCTCTATAGTCAACTCTCAGCGCCGGGCTTCTCTAAACATGATCTGATATTCCTCACTTACGATATCCAGTCAGACGCAGCTAATCATGTCATAGCATATAGAGACTTTAAAAACATTGATTACCAGAGTCTTCGTTCTGCCGTTACCCAAATTCGGTGGGATGATATTTATTTCATGGCATCCGTAAATCAGCAAATATCATTTCTGGAACAAAACATAAAAGCACTTTTTGATCAGTATGTTCCACTGCGACATAGGGCCCCTACTTTCAGATCTCCCCCTTGGTTTAATCGATATTTATTAGGTCTGATCCACAGTCGTGATACTGCGTACGCTCGTTGGAAACGATACAAACTACCTGTGCTCTACGACACATATCGGTCACTTCGCAATTTAGTTGTCCTTCGTGTAACGGCTGCAAAGCGGCGTCACTACGAACATTTCCTCAACCCTGAAACCCAACCCGGGAAAGTTCTTTGGTAAAAACTGCGTAAACTAGGCAATGGGAAACAGCGTTCAGGTGCAAATGATGATGTGGACTGTAATGTTCTCAATTCGGAGTTCGTTTCGGTCTCTTTGCCGTCAACTCCGTATCAAGACTCCCCACAGTTTACAAATCTGCTTTGCGACGATGACAATACAGAAAACTTCAGCTTTAATCGTCTAACGGATGAAAATGTAGTCGAGGCCATGCTATCGGTTAAATCCGATGCGATAGGTTTGGATGAAATAAATCCCAAATTCTTAAAACTCTTGCTTCCTTTTATTCTCAAGCCGGCTTCTCAGTGGGAAGCCAAATGTCTTCGTTTCTTAGAGTTCCCGCGGGAGTTCCACAGGGTTCGATTTTAGGGCCCATATTATTTTCACTTTATGTGAACGAACTCCCACAGCTTGTGTTACGGAGCCATACCTGTGAGGAATAGAAAGTAGTGCAATTAGATTTGTTTACATTTCAATAATATGAAATATTACCAAAGATTGGGGTACCTGTAAGAAAAAAAAAAAAAAAAAAAACAACAACAATTAGAAATGTAAACAAACTCTTGCATTGGAGTCTGGCCGCTCAACCGCATATTCAATACGGGTTGAGAGGACAAACCCCAATAAAATAAAAATAAACGTACCTGTGCAATAAAACTAGACATGATCTGAAAATAAAAGTAGATAAATTAATATTAATCAATAAAATAAAATAAAATAATTCCTTACCATTTTTCGTCCATCTGCTGCGCTTCCCGAGTTGATTTTGACATTTTGTCTTGTCAATCGTTTATTCGCTTTCATGTTTCCTTCGTTCCAGTTTCATTGCGTTCCAAGTTAGTGGGTGATCGTGTAGATGTAGTTGAAAGTTTTTTTTTGTAAGTTATGTTATTTTCTCTATGTAAGGTATCGTTACTTTATGTATGTATGTTAATAGGAGATAGGAAGAATAGACTTATACGACCTGACGATTACGAATTAAGAGACCCCTCGCTCTCATTCCAAGAAAGGGAAACAAATTTTGACAAAACGAAGGGGAAATGAAAGCAAGAGAAAGAAAAGAAAAGAAATAGAAAATAGAAAGGAAAAAGAAAGACAGGGTCTGCGGAGATGTTGAGAGACACAGGAAGGGGGTAATGCAATACACCGCAAATGCAAAATTGGTTTGCCATAGGCCCTCATAAATCATAATTATTTGCGATTGATTGCAAGCGGTCGATGACCCTATAGTCAGCTGGATAATTTGTCTTTGCGGTTACAGTGACGAGTGAAAGAAAACCCAATTTAAATATTTCGTGGGTGAGTTAGCTAAAATATATATTTTTTTTTGATAAGAGAAATTATATTCAATTCCTGATGGTGCAGGTTACCTCAAGGTGGAAATAAGTTGATAAGCAAAATCGATTGGAGAGCTCTAACTGGCGTAGTGGAGGTAGGCAAAACTATCTGACATTTCTTTGTGGTTGTCTTAACATCTCCCCCATTTGTTTATAGGTTTTTTTTTAACCGAAAAAGTGACTCGGGCGTCTGTTAAGCCCAAAATAAGCTGTGTCCGCAAAGGATCTGTGGGGCCGTAGTAGCGCTATTTCTGCCGTTGGACTGCAAGCGAGCCGACAACATACCGCCAGCCAACGGCCTACAGCATACGCTAACGGGTCAAAGCCCACAGTTGCGGCACAAAGGTGCTTAACAGGCCCGAGATCTTATTTTTATAACCCAGCAAAGGGAATAATTTCATTTGGGAGTGCAAGTAAGCGCAAACGCTTTTCTCCCCCGCCCGGATAACCATCGCCCACTGAAGGCATCAGCAAGGTGCTCCGCCACCACCCACCAAATCCTACGCCAAACAGCGTCATCATCAACAACATCAGCAGCACCAGCATTGCCAGAAGTGCATTTTTTTTTTGTGAAGTGCCACAGTGTTTTTTTGATTTCCTTTTTTTAACGTAGCTTTTTTATTGATTTTTTTTTATTTTTTTTACGTAGTTTTTTTTTTCTTTAAATTTTTTTTTTCCTTTATTAGTTTTTTTATCTTTTAACGTAGCTATTATTTTATTTTTTTTTTGAATTGTTTTTGAACCTGCTTTTAGTATTTTAGTTTTGTGCGCGTTTAGTTTATAAAATAGGTATTTTTAAGCCAACATTTTTTTTTTATCAAAACCGAAACTTCATGTGCTGGCGCCAGAACAACGGGGGACGTGAGAAACCGTGAGTAATTTTAGTTTTTTTACATTATATTTTTGAATTTTTGAATTTTAGTTTATAGTATTATACATAGTATTAAGAGCAGAGGATTTTTTTTTCACTTTTTCGTTCAATTTTGATTTCATTTTATATTCTTGGTTTCGGTTTTTTCCTTTTTTATTATTTTTCTTATTTTTAAGTTTTTTTGATTTCGGTTTTTTTAAAATAAAAGTGGCACTATTCGTCCCATGTTTTCAAAATCGATTTACGTGGTTTAGATATATTATAAATATGAGCGGCTAGGCTAACAAGCTTACGGTGTGTGGATATTTGGGAAGGCCGTCCTTTTGATAGATCGACAATGACATAACGCGACTGATACTAACTGACGACATGACTTGACGCTTTACAGCGTTATTTTACAGCCTTAACGGCTTGACTAGTGTTGTGACTGGAGGGTTATCAAGGGGCTATCTCTCACAATTTCGGCCAGAGAGGGATAGCTTTTGGTTATGTCTACGGACATGAAGGGTGGGTTGGCCATCCCTTGCCATTAACATCTGGCGTGTTTCGAGGTCGTGACGAACCTCTACCTCCGAAGAGACTACGGAAGGACAAGTTGCGTTTAGGGTAAAAGTAGATAGGATAGATTTAAGTTATAGTAGGCATAGTTTAGGGTCTAGTTTATTCTTTTAGGTTAGTTTAGATATAGATTAGGCTAGATAGGTTAGTTTCGCGGTGTCTCTTCCGTACTTTCTTCGAGGTATTGGCATAGGTTCTTGGACATTTTTCTTTTCATACGCTATCTTTTGATTTAAATGGTCCGTTTGTCTGTCTGAGGTCAAAGTAGAGTAACTTTCTCTTTCCTTTTATATTTTTTTGTATTATTCAATGGCATGGATAAATGTTTGTTGAGCAGGTGGTATGAGGTGAGGGGGCAAGAACACCCCCCGTCCGACGAGCTGAGCCGAGCAACCACAAGCATGCCGCGCCCTCCTCACCTGTACCGAAGCTGCCCCTGTGGCTCGACCCTGGCTCACAACACTTGTTAAACATTTTACTGTCCATATGTTTGCTGACGACGTCCAATTATACTTGTGCACCCCGCTGGATATGATTAGTAGTGCGATTGAACTGATTAACGAAGATCTGGAGATTATACAACAGTGGGCCCTCAAACACAATTTATCACTGAATTCAGCGAAGTCCAAGACACTCTGCATTTATAAGCAGTCTCTAGATACTACCACCTTTCCCCCGATTAAATTAGGTTAGTCATCCATTGCATACCTAACAAAGTCTCGAAATCTTGGTATAGTTTTCAATGACACTCTCACCTGGACAGATCATGCTGCAACTACTATCGGAAAAGTATATAATGGTCTCCGATTGCTACGTGCAACGCAAAACTCTCTGCCGGTCAAAACTATGATGCTACTTGTGAAGTCCCTGTTATTACCTATATTGCTATATGGTTGCGAAGTTTTCTGCTATGTTGACTATAACACTAGGCATACACTAAATGTCATCTATAACAATTTAGCAAGATATATTTTTAATAAACGGTATTACGACCACATATCAAGTTTCTCTCTGCAAATAATGGGCCTCAGCTTCGATAATCTCATTAAGTTCAGAACGTTAATCCTCTTACATGGTGTTATACAGACCCAACAGCCGGAGTATTTGTACAGCAGATTAGATTTCCCCAGTTCACACTTCTGTGGAACCCATTACACTAAGGAGAACCACAAACACAAGCACATTTAAAACTTACCTTTTCAAACACTTGGCCAGTGATACATATATATAAATCCAAGAGGCTCGTCAAATATTATATATTATTATTGTTTTTGTTATTAGTTATTTTATGTTAGTTTCCAATTAAATTACATGTAGTCTGTCCTCATCTATCTAATGTTAATTTGCTCTCGAACTCTAAATTTGTAAAGCCTTCACTAACTATAAGATTTCATCTTACTGTGAACTCATACTTTAAATAAATATACAAATATACAAATATACCTAGGTAATTCACCATTCCTAAGAATCGTCTTAATTCTTTAACGTTCTTCGGTTCCTGGAACCTTTGGATAGCACATACCTTTTCTTCCGTCACGTGTACTCCATTTTCATCGATCTTGTGTCCTAGGAAGGTAACAGAGGTTGTACCGATTTTGCACTTTCCTTTGTTCAACGTCAGTCCTGCTTCTAGTAGGCGATCCAAGACGGACTTCAGTCTGATATCATGTTCCTGCATGCTGCTTCCAAACACCAGAATGTCATCCGTTTGACAAACCACTCCGACCAAACCCTCCAAAACTCTCTGAATATTCTTCTGGAATACTTCTGGTGCACTCGAAATACCGAAGGGCAATCTGAGAAAACAAAATCTTCCAAATGGGGTTAAAAATGTGGTCAAATATTGTGATTTCCTGCCTAATTTCAGCTGCCAGAACCCATTCTTCGTATCCAGTTTTGAAAAAAACTTTGCTCCTGCTAGTTGCCCCAGAGTGTGATCCGCTGACGGCATCGGATGAATTTCTCGCAAAATGTTTTCATTTAATTTTGAAAGGTAACCAGAGTAAGGTTCAGGTGTATGCCGATGACGTACAGTTGTACTTGAGTTCTGATCTCGGTCTTATTGAACATGGTGCTGCCTGTGTTAATGAGGATCTTGAAAATATTGCGCGCTGGTCTGAAACGAATGGTCTTTTGTTAAACCCTGCAAAATCTAAATGTCTTGTCATCTCAAGAAATTCTTTTGACTTATCATACTTTCCTTCTGTGATTTTAGACAATTCTCCTATTGAATATGTTGAGACGGCAAAAAACCTTGGTATGATATTTAACCGGAAATTAACCTGGGATAACCACATAAATGTTGCGACCGGTAAAACCTATGCGGTTCTTCGAACATTATGGGCAACTAAAGCTTTCACCCCCTTAAAAACTCGTGTCATGCTAGCAAAAACGCTGGTTATACCAAAATTGTTGTACAGGTGTGAAGTTTTTGCCAATTGCAGTTTTGTCAGCAAAAGAAAACTGCAGGTCGCTTACAATAATACCGTTCGCTATGTTTTTGGACTAAGAAGGTACGACAGCGTGTCGCACTTCTCAAAGCGTCTTTTCAACAAGACGTTTGATAGCTTGCTTCAGTTCCGCACTTTAACCTTTAACAAAAACCTCCCGGTCTGTACGAGAAATTGGTCATGCCTTCCTCAATGAGGTCTAGTCAGTTGATTCCTCCGCGTTACTTTTCCCTTACCTCTGAGCGTCAATTTTTCATTTACTCTATTCGTCTTTGGAACTCTTTACCGCGTACTATTAGAAGAATTAATAACACAAGAAGGTTTAAAAATGAATTAAGAAAATATCTTGCATTCTCGAATTTATCTTAATTGTTATAATTGTTAGATTTAAGTATTGACCATTTAGTTTAAATACATAATATTTTTTAATATTTCGTCTGCCTCAGTAGCTTTTTCCTGCAGAATATAGCTTATCACTAGTTTATAAGATATTATATCTTAAAGTGTATAGGCATTACAAAATAAAAATAAATGAAAATGAAATGAAAAAGGTCGACACATATGCGTATATCCCCATCTGGCTTATTGACTATAACCATCGGAGCACACCATTCTGTTGGTTCGTCTACTGGCCTAATAACTTTTTGTTTCACCATCTCCTGAAGCTTTCCCTTTAATTTGTCTATTAATGGCAGCGGCACCCGCCTCGCGCTGTAAATTGCGAATGGCACATAGTTATTTTTCAATCGAATCTCATATTTTACCTTTTCCAAACAACCAATTCCTTTAAATAAATTCTGATAATTTGTTTCTATTTGTATTTTTGACTTTTGTTCTTGTAAAACATTTATTTCTTGTTCCCTTTTCCTTCTATCTAACCGCGCGATTATTTTCAACTTTTCGCATGCTTTCAGACTCACTAAAGAAGCTGTTAATCCATCCACGACATATAATTTAGTGCTAAAATCACTGCGACCATACGCCAACTTTGCCTCGAACATTCCTTCTACTGTTAGCTTTTCCCCAGCTGGACCGTAAATGAACGGTCGGGCGATGTCAACTTATGTGTGGAAGAAAAAGCTTCCTTATATGTGTGCAATGAGATGACGCACTGTGGTGCACCTGTGTCTACAATGAAATTAATTGTTTGGCCGTCTACGCATACTTGTACTGTCCATCGTTCGCCCTCTCTCTCTTGAGAAACAACATTACCCAAGAACGTATATAACTTTTCTTCGTCAATAGCTTTGACCGATGAGTTTGGGTATGACTGACGCTGTGCTTTGGATGAACACATTCGTGAAAAGTGATTCCATTTGTTGCACAGCAAACATTTCTTTTTGTATGCGGGACAAGTATTTTTCGAATGGTTTTGATTAGCGCCGCATCGACTACAACCGTTGTGTTGATGCCCATTTTGTTGCCTACCTGCTTTATTTGAGTGTGATGACTTCCAGTTTTTTGTTTCAGATTTTTGACTGTAGTTGTGTGGTTGGGGTTTATGGTGGTTGTAGATTTTATTAACTGCTGATGGCGATATATTTATCTGAGACAGGTTCTGACTATGTGCTAAGTCCTGCTGTTGTCTCTTTACAGCGTCGTGCTGTCGTACCACGGTTTTCGCCTTTTCTAACGTTAAGGCCGATTCAAGTTGAAATTTTTCGCTCAAGCGTTTGTCTCTTACGCCGACGACAATTCGGTCTCGGATCATCTCCTCTTTGAGACCGCCATATTCGCAATGCTCAGACAAAATGTACAGTGAAGTTATGAAGTCTTCTATCATCTCCCCTTCGCCTTGGCACCTCGAGTTGAATTTTGCTCTTTCATAGATGACATTGTATTTGATGACGAAGAAATCGTCAAATGCGTGCAGAACCGGGGCATATTTTTGTTTCTCCTCCGCCGTAAGGGTAAAAGACAGAAATACGTCGTCTGCCTGGTCTCCCATTAGGTAGACTAAGGTGCTTACCTGCTCCTCTTCGGGTTTTCTGTTAAGTCCTGATCAGCGTTGCCACTTACAGCCTTAGCAAATGTAGTACATAAGAGAAAAAAAAGTAGCATTTTCAAACAAAATGTAGTACATGTTTTTTTTTTAATTGAAATGAACTTTCTCTCATCAGAAGCACTACTGTGTGGAAGACGGCACAAGTCCAGCTTATATGCAGATAGTTCTTCAAATAATCAAGCTTCCTAAACTATTTTCTGTTTGTTTAATTCCACCCATATTGCCACAATGTCGCTATTTTGAGGTCCACATTTCAAAATAAGATCGAAAACCCCAATCAACAAGCGCCACTGGTCATTTAAAATGTCCAAATTTGCTTTCTTACAGGGAAACTCCTTTAATAAATTTAAAATGGTTGGCTCTTAAGAAATGTAGTACTTTGGGAAACGAATGTAGTATGTAGTACGACGTTCAAAAATCCAGCAAATATGTAGCATTGTACTACATATGTAGTACAAGTGGCAACGCTGGTCCTGATGCTATCCGGAACCTCTCGAATCTCCTCTTCCAGCGTGGCCATTCTGCTGGGCTGTTGAAGCTAAACGGGTCTGGCGATTGTACAGTGAAACTGTTCGCCGACTCTGATCCACTCGCTCGTCTCGCTATCTCCTCTGGCATTTTAAATGTACCTCCGTGACTAACTTATGAACGCCGGGGTTTTTTTTTTTTTTTTTTTTACCAGGTTTTTTCTATTTTTTTTTTTCTCTTTTACCACGCTGCCACCATGTTATGTTTCTACTTCAAAACTGACTTGCTTTATTAGTCTTACTTCAAATATATAGTTACACATACTAATAATACTACTTATAAAGTATTGTAAGACATAGGGTGTGTGTGTGTATAAATGGATATTATATATAACTAATACAACACAGGGTAGACTGCTTCGGTCACTCATCTCTTGACCAAGTTGAAATACCTCGCAATATGCGTAGTAAACAGGCTGATTTCTCCAATCACCACTACTACTACGCTTCTTGCAATGTCCGCCCTATTTGATAAGTTGCCAGAGGATACAGGCGAGGGTCTAATCGATACGGTCACCACCCGCATATCCGAAGGCATAGTGTCGATCGGTTACTTCCTCCTTGACCAACCTTATTAAACCTCACGTAATGTACACAACGAACGTGCCGATCTACTAATCACCAATGACGTATACCGGCTTGGTTGGTTGGTTGGTGAGGGTGAGTTTTCACTCTTCACTGAGGCCGCGGGTGGGTCCGTTGTGGTCCCCTCTTATTCTGTAAACGGTCGGAAAACGTTTTGTTAGGATGTGTGAAAGGATACAGGGGGTAAGGGGCTGGTTAAATTATGGGTAGTCACTGTGTGTAGGGCTTGTATTTTCAGCGAATCTGTTTGTTCGCTTAGAGAACTCCATCATGTCGCTTAGTTCCACCTTTCTGAGGCATGTAAGGTCTGGTATCAGGTTTGCTCCCAGAATTTTGTTACGTAGCCTCGCTGTAGCTGGACAGTGGCAGAGGAAGTGTTCTATATCTTCCTCCTCCTCCTGGCAGTTTGGGCAAATCGATGTTTCTGAAATGCCGATTCTATTTGCGAGTTTGTTAAGGTTGAAATAAGTCCCACCATCATTCTTAATTGCGCTCTTCCAGAGTTTAACGCTCTTTTTGCCAATTTATTGGTTGGTGTCTCTACCATTATCTTAGCCACTCTGCATGTTTCTAGGTGTTCCCAGTACCTCTTAAAATCTTTTTTCCCAGCACCTTCCCTTGCTAGTT
Source organism: Cheilosia urbana (assembly GCA_946477585.1). Lineage (NCBI taxonomy): Eukaryota > Metazoa > Arthropoda > Insecta > Diptera > Syrphidae > Cheilosia > Cheilosia urbana. The sequence continues at coordinate 17,671,532 of OX297857.1, forward strand.
CATCTGCTCTTTCGTTACCCGTTACGCTTTCGTCTCCCGGTAACCAAATTAGAGAGACTTTGTTCTTACTAGCTAGGGTGTTTAATTTGTTTTTACACTCCCTTACCAGAAAAGATTTCGTGACGGGGTTACTCAGGGCGCTTATGGCTGCTTTACTATCGGAACAGATATCTATTTGTCTCCTCGAGATGTGGAGCGCCGTAAGCGTTTCCACCCCTTTAAGTATGGCAAAGAACTCTGCTTGAAATACGGTAGTGAACGATTCCAAATGCGTTGCCAGTTTAATCTCTGGGTTGGCACTATATATGCCTGCCCCTGATTCTCCTGCTATATACATATGATCCGTCAGTGTATACTGTTATTCCCCTGTGATTTCTTGCTTCCAGTATTCTCTTAACGGAAAAACAGTTGCGAAGTGTCTATCGAAATCTATGGATGTATTAGCTAAGTCACTGGGTTGATCGATAGGAGATGTTATTTCTTTGATCAAAACAACGATGTCCAATTTTCATTCGAGAGTCGAAAAAACCGAGTGCATGCAATCTTAATGCTAATGCGCCTGCTAGTCTTTTCGCCTCACATCAGTCGGTGTTGATGCTTGCACGCCTGTGATTCCCAAGCACGCCATCCTTTGCACTTTAGTAAGCATATCTATTGCGTAATTTTTGTGTACAATCGGCCACCAAACCGTATACCGGCTTACATCATACAGCATTGACGAGATATCGGAGGATTATAAGCTTGGGGCACACTGTTTCGGTCACCCGTTGTATATCCGAAGATATATCATCCAATAGTTATCCCCAGTTTCCTCTCTTCGAGGAGTTGTCTGAGGATTACAGGCGAGGGGAATACTGTTTCCGTCATCCTCTCCCTATCCGAGGATAAACTGCCCTGATTCTCTCTACGAGAATTGCAGACGAAGACAAATTGTATTGACAGCAATAATACGCCCACTAGTATATCCGGCCTAGATAGCACTCTGGCCTTCTTTATTTGAACATTTACAATTTTGTCTGTTAAGTGCAAAAGATAATATCTGCCCAGTGGCTGCCGCGATTGTTGTTACACATTTGTGCCCGTTTTATCGCATTTTCCATTACTTTTTGCATTCCTGTCGAATACTCTCCTTAAGGGCTGCATTTGTCTGAGGCTTGTTGGCATAAACCCGCGACTTCAAATAGCCCCAAAGAAAGAGGTCTGGGACAATTAAAAGGGGGACCAGAAAACGCTTCCTTCACAATATACATTGTGGCTCGTGCTGTGTGTGCGGTTGCACCGTCTTGTTGAAACTACATGTCCACCAAGCCCCGCTCATTCAATTACGGCAGTAAGAAGTCGTTTTTCATGGCCGTGTAGCGTTCGCAAGTAACAGTGACCGTATTGCCGATGGTGTCTTCAAAAAACACACACACAATGGCTTTGAGTTGATGTTGTTAAACAGTACATAATGACCCGAACGCGATGAAAGTAACTGCACAACTGTGCTTTATTTCAAGAGCATTCAAATTATTTTAAGATATTTGAAAAACGACTGCGTGAGAATAAGGTCTTGCTGGTATTTTTTACTGAACACGAGAAGCGTGATCGTACGGTCACACGCTTAGATTCTTACAGCATTAATATTATTAATATTTACAATAATGAGAGAAAAACAAACTAAACAAAAAAAAGAGAGGAAAAAAAGTCGAGATAGTAGAACGGGCATGGGAAATTTAAGGCAGGAGGGAGAAATGAAGCGGTTTCTGATGCTTATTGGGAGAGAGAGAATTGTGGTAAATGTTGTAAGGGAACGAGCACAATTAAGCCTTTTATTTAAGAATTCATATTAAGTAATTTAAGATTTGAACTAGTTAAGAGAAAAGAGAAAAGAGAAAAGAGGAAAGGGGAAAGGGGAAAGAGGAAAGAGACACTCCATATCGCGTTGCGCTGAAATGGTATGGAACGATGGGAAACCATAAATGTGTTCAAGTGTGTCTGAGACTTGTGAGAATTCACACAGTGAGTCACATCTGTCCGGACACACAAGGATACAATTAAAACATTTTAATACATCCTTAATGTATGATGATACTCGAAGATGGCGAAGAACGTCTTTTTGCAGATCCGTTATGCAATTTGGGATAGAGTCCTTTCCTGAGTCGTTGGAAATCAATCTATTTGATTGTCCATGTCCTGGAATGAAAAATAGAACAGTAAATTTATATCAATTTTTTTTTTTTTTTTGTATTACAAAAAGTTTAGCAGATTTTTACATTTTCTTGCAGTTTTTATTTTTTGCTCATAGAACTTTGGCATATTCTTCTTTCTCCAGTGTAGATCCTCCTCAGCCGTTAATCTCCTCCTCCACCTGTTACGAATTTAGATTTTTTAGTATTCTTAAATTTTTTATATTAATTCATTTAGTAGGTATATCTATTATTTATTACTAATTACCTTAAAATATTTTTTGGTTGGCGTTTTGGTTTTTGCTTTTGTTTTAAGTCAATTCTGCATCTATGTAGTAGCTTGATTAGGAGCGACTTCCTTTCTCTTTTGCGTTTTTGCTAGATTTGGTTGGTTAATTCTTGGCCAAGTGTTGAGTTGTGCGAAAATTAGGGGTTGGTACGTTAATTGGTGATGAGTAACGGACAAGAAGTTCCGCCAGACGACGACCAGAATAGATTTTTCACTACAACCGAATCAAGCTTTGAGAGGTTTATTGGTCGCTTCAACCAAACCGTTGACCGCTTCAATTTCGATAATTTTTTGAATTACTCACAAGAGTTAAATTCCCCTGTGCCCAACTCTTCTGCTACTATGTCGCAAGAGTAGCAGCAATTGCCGCCCACCAATAATAGGGAGGACGTGCCAGCTCCCTCACTTGCTTCTGCTTCTGCTCCTATTAGCAATTGTGTTAACAGGTTGGCGGATAGGATTGATCGGACCTTGACGATTAATCAAGTCCATTTTTTTCAGCAGATGGATGTGTTTATGAGCAGAGTCTTGAAAAGCCTAGAAAAGTCGGGAGGCAACAAAATGTTCCTCATTCCGCTCCTTCTTCTATCCATTAAGTAAGTGTAATTTCCCCTTTGCCTTCCAACGTGCGAGGAGGGTCTAGCCTTAATTCCACGAAAACCTGCAGGTTGTATAGATGGAATATTAAATATGATGGTACAGAAAATAATTGATTTTATATTCAAGGTCGATCGCCTGCAAACTTCGTCGTCATACAGCGACGAACAAATAATGACAAACGTCCATACGCTGCTTTAAGGAAAAGCAAATTCTTGGTTTTGGGCATTCCTGCGAAAGAATCCTAACGCCAAGTTGACATACGTGAAGACGGCGATGAAGAAAATGTTCGGCCGCCAGAACGATATAGATGTATTCATGCAGTTGCTTACGAGAAAGCAGGGATACTGTTAATTGCATTTCCACCCATACGCTACTTCCCACCTTTAAGTGGAGCTATTTTTCACTAATATTCCAATCCCGCGTAGATGGCGCTTTTTCTTTTTTGTCTGATCAAATTTGTCTCTGGGTGCGAGAGACCCTATATGTATGTCGACTTGCATTTATTCAATTATCGTTTTCAATAGCATTTAGCTGGTGGGCACCATTTTTTTGTATAATAAAATTTCTAGTGGCGGCACAAAAATATTCGCACCACCGTAAAATAATAATAAAAATTAAGAGTTTTCATTTTTCCGTGGCGGCCAACCGCAAAATTAAGAGTTTTCATTTTTACGTGGCGGCAAAACCGCAAAGGTCCCCAACATTTTTGGTCCAAGCGAACCATTACGGATATTGTTGTGACCACACAACAATGAATTTTACCATATCAAATAAATTCCTGCCAATACCAGAGGTGGGGTCGACTAAATTTTCAGGCGACTATTCAACTTTTCATGGTCCTTCGAGTTTACAAAACGATCAGTACCAACTATTAAGATAATTCTTAAATTCGCGTTCCCAGGGCGACTAACACTGGTTCGATAAACAAAGACTTTAACCATCCGCGTTAATCGTTAAATCACAGCCGCGTTACCAGGGCGATCAACACTGGTATCATAATCAACAATCCCCAACCATCTGAATTAGGATAACAACGCGTGACCAGGGCGACTAACACTGGTAGTGAACAAAGTGAAAGTGATAGAAATTTAAAAATAAACATACCGAAATGGAAGACACAACCATATACGTTATTGTCGCTAGGCAAAGAACGTTGTACCAAGAGCTGGAGAGTCTCAAGACCAACATTGGGAAGGATTCTTCAGTCAGGAAGACACGGGCGTACATAGCAGAGCGCCTAAAAATAATAGAAGACATCTGGAAGGAATTTGATAAAAATCACCAAAGTATCAAGGACATCGTCAAGGCGGATACGCCATACATGCAGAAAAATACCTACCAGATAGTGCATAATATGTACGAAACGAAAAAACTGATAAACGGTATCGCTAGGAGGGAGACGTCAAAAAGAAACGATGCTTACTGCACAAAAGCTAGTCGGAGACTGTTCTATTAAATAAAAAATAGAAAACATAAGAAGATAAGGAGCGAACATTGACTCGGACCACTACCTTGTTGTAGCCAAGGTACGACTCCGGATATCCCGAACACCGCTAAGACAAGTAAATACTGTGAGTAAGTTTGACGTCGGACTGCTGCAATCGCAAAAGATCACCAGATCCTTTTCCGATCGAGTCTCTCTCAATCTCTCAAGAGGTCCTATGCAGCCAGCATCAAGTATTGAAGACCAGTGGCACCATTGCCAAAAAGCGATCAAAGACGCCGCCTCTGATGTGCTGGGTTTCACCCGACCACCGCAACGAAACCCCTGCAGCGATGACGACTTAAATCCCGCTGTCAGGCAGAATGAACCATTCAACCCGGACGATGAGGATCAACAATACCGTCCACCCGACCTGGACGAAGTGAAGATGGCTATATCTAAACTTAAGTCCAACAAAGCCGCTGGAGCAGATGTCCTAGCAGCCGAGCTGTTCAAAGCGGCGGGCGATGACTTGGTTAGGAGCATGCACCAACTCATCTGTAAAATATGGTCGGAGGAAAGAATACCCGATGAATGGAACCTCAGCATTGTTTGCCCGATCCTCAAAAAAGCAGACCCTCTGAACTGCGCCAATTACAGAGGTATCAGTCTTCTTAACATTGCCTACAAGATCTTATCTGCCGTTTTGTGTGAACGTCAGAAGCCTTTCGTAAACAACCTGATGGGTCCATATCAGTGTGGCTTCAGGCCAGGAAAGTCAACCATCGACCAAATATTCACACTGCGGCAGATCTTGGAGAAAACCCAGGAGCTTCAAATCGATCACCTTTTCATCGATTTTAAGGCCGCCTATGACAGCATTTATAGGGACGAGCTATACAGAGCAATGTCTAATTTTGGCATCCCTGCCAAACTCATCCGTTTGTGCAGGATGACGATGGAGAATGCTCGCTGCTCCATCAAGGTCTGTAAAGAACTCACCGAGACCTTCGATGTCAAAAAAGGATTTAGGCAAGGCGATGCGCTGTCATGTGAATTTTTTTAACATCGTTCTTTAAAGAATAGTGCAAAACTCGAACGCCAACACCAGAGGCACGATCTTTCAAAAGTGCGTCCAATTACTCGCGTACGCCGATGACATTGACATAATTGGCAGAACGCAGCGTGATATAAATGGCGCGTTTGTAAGTATTGAGACTGAGGCGGCGAAGATGGGTTTGGCGGTTAATGAGGGCAAGACGAAGTATATGCTGTCAGCTAAAACGGACACCCAACACCGACGGCTCCGACAGAACGTCAAAATAGACAGATATAACTTTGAGATGGTAAAGGACTTTGTCTACATAGGCTCCGCTATGAACTCAGACAATGACACCAGCGCTGAGATCAAACGAAGAATAACTCTTGCCAACCGCTCTTTCTTTGGGCTAAGAAAGCATTTGAGTAGCAAAGCCCTCTCTCGGATAAGCGGGTGAGGTAACTTTAGGTTGTTTCGAGAGGAAAATTCTTCGAGTGATTTTTGGTCCCGTCTGCATTGACGGTGAATGGAGGAGAAGATTCAACGACGAACTGTACGGGCTGTACAGTAGGGTGGGTCAACTTTTTTTTTTAAATTATGGGTTCTAATAGAGAAAATATGGTGCCAATTGGGACTAATTTTACATGTATAAAATATTATTGCAATCGGTATAGTAGAACTGCCTCCGGATCAGGCTTAAAGTTCGAAATACGGGAGTATGGTCAAGCCTTTTATTTATTTATTATTTATGTAGAAATTTCGTTTAATTATATTTTGTTTTGCAAATATGATCAGTTATTTTTCATTTTCGTTTCATTTCATTTCATTTATGATATGTTTATAATATTTAGATATTATATCAAGTTAAGTTAATAAGTTGAGTTAAAATGTCAGGTGTAGGTATAGGTTACTTAGTATATAAGTTATATATATAAAAAGCTTTTAGTTTTAAGATTTTGTGTTCCTTAATAAAGTTTAGTTTAAGCTCAACCATAGAAGCGAGTTGTTGTTGGATTGCAACCCGGGACATAATAGTTTGGCGACGAGGAAAAAGAACGATATTATATAATATTATAACAAAATTGTAATATTTCAAAATGGCAACAGGAGAAGTGAAAGTGCAAGACACATTTAGCGTTCGATCCAATGCAGTGCCTATAATCGGATCAATCGAAAGTTTTACTGTCGGCGTCGATGATTTCGAAACATATTTAGAACGGATGGAACAACTTCTTTCGCTGAACCAAATTATTGAAGACAAAATGAAAGTGGCGTTTTTTATTTGTTGTGCCGGCGGCGATATATATAAACTTTTTAAATCAATTGTGGCACCTATAAAAACAACATCGTGTTCATATGCGGAAATGACTTCGAAGCTCATGCAAAATCTTAGACCAAAAAATATCATTGTGGCGGAGCGGTATAAATTTTGGAAGCGGGAACAAAAAGATTCTGAGACGATAGGGGAATTTGTAGTAGAATTACAGTCACTAGCTCAAACATGTGACTTCAAAGCTTTTTTAAATGAAGCTTTGCGAGATAAACTGGTCTGCGGCATGAAAGATTCCCGTATTCAACAACGTCTATTAGAAAAAGATTACTCGTTTGATGAAGCTGTCAAACTCTCTAAAACCTTAGAGATTACCACCAAGGAAATGCTAAATATTAACCCCGCCGCATCTACAAACTGGATCGGCAGAGCAAAAAACCGTGGGCAATATAATTTGCAACAACAGCGTGGGAGAGCAACTTGAATGATACCGCAACATAGCAGAAGAAGTCCAGCACAAGCGAGCTTTCGTCAAGAGAAAGGCAGCGTGAATTGTTTTAATTGCGGACTGGAGGGCCACTATGCGAAGAATTGTTTCAGAGGTAGAACAGGAAAAAGTCAACAGCGTGGGAGATCGAAAAGTAGAAGTAGGGTGAATCAAATTGATAATAATAGTGATTTAGAGTGTTTAAACAAACTGGACTTGAAAACAATTTATAGTATTGGTGAAACTAGGTCAGATCCATTGTATAAAGTTATGGTACTAAATAATTGTAGGATTAAAATGGAAATTGATTCGGGAGCAGCTCAGACTGTAATTTCTTATTTGGATTATGAAAATTATTTCTCCAACATTCCATTACTGCATGCACAAGATCAATTCTTATATATTGTAACTGGTTCACAAATTAAAGTTATAGGTGTTTTGCATGTAACTGTTTCGCATGTTGATAATATAGAAAGCGTCAAAGTGAAACTTCCAATAGTGGTGATCGAAACAAGTAAACATTTTACTCCTTTAATGGGTAGAAATTGGATTGGTATTTTATATGAAAAATGGCGTTCAAATTTTGTAATTAATAGAGTCAACAGTGTGAGTGGGCCTGTTGCGATATCTAAGAAGGAAGTCTTGTAAAGGTATAGTAATGTTTTTAATACGGACTTTACTCTTTCAATACGACATTTTACGGCAGATATAATTATTAAACCAAACTCTTGTCCTATTTTTTATAAAGCATACACGGTTCCTTATGGATTAAGAGATTCTGTTGAGAAAGAAATTCAGCGCTTGTGTGAAAACAAAATTTTAAAGCCTGTGAACTATGCTTCGTATGCTTCGCCAGTGGTACCTAAATCGGATGGCAGTATTCGGTTGTGTATGGATTGTAAAGTGTCCATAAACAAGGTAGTTGAAATGAATGTCTACCCTTTACCTAGGATAGACGATCTTTTAACAGATCTTCATTCTTGCAGTTGTTTTTGTGTGTTAGATCTTGCAGGCGTATACCAGCATCTCGCTGTTTCTGAAGAGTCGCAAAAATATTTTACGGTGAATACATCAAAGGGCTTATATCAGTATACGAGGTTACCGTTCGGGGTGAGTTCTGCCCCAAGCATTTTTCAGCAGATCATGGACCAGATTTTGGTGGTTGGGTGTTGTATGAATAGGGTAGGCACTGATTGGCGTCAACTTGGCGATGCCCAGGCGTTGTAACTGTTCATACACATCAATTGTGCTTATTTTACCTCCGCGTGGTAGCCACCGGGTACTGGTCTTGTCCTTCCGGGCATGACTTGCTAAACTTATAAGCGCGAGTGTTGAACACGAAGAAAATAGCAATACTATAATGCTCTGTCGGAATGACTGCCTGATCGAGTCTCAGAGGTCTTACATGAGCCCCTCAGAAAGAGGACGTACGGCGGATGAATTCACATGGTTGAATCAACGGTGGCGTCAACAGTCAACCTGGCAGATACCTCAATGAGCTACTTCGACGTATTTGGAGCTGAGGTCATTGAGAATTTTTCAGCACTTGTCAGGGTGTTGAAATAGAGATTGTGGCGGAAGCGCCCTTAATGGGTCAACGGCAGCTCTCACATCCCCGCAGCGGGTTACTGACTCCGGAATATTCCGGCTCCTTTTGCCAAGGGGTTACAGAAAGGCCTGGTCCTCCAGGTTGGGGGTTGTGCGTGGGGTTAACTACCCTACCACGGAAAAAAAGCACTGTTGCGAAGCAACCAAAAGCCTCGGATAAGGACGGATTCACTGTTGACGACCCTGCAAAACGAAAAAAGGACAATGACGTTCGGATCTGCACGTGGAATGTTCGAACTCTGAACAGACCGCGTGCAGCCGAACAACTAGCGGAGGCCCTAGACTGCTACAAAGCAGGTATCACCGCCATCCAGGAAGTGCGGTGGGATGGGCCGGGCAAAAGAAGGATGAAAAACTGACAAAACATATGAGCAATGTCCTAAGCATGACGTTAAAATCGTCTTGGGTGATTTTAACGCCAAAATAGGAAAGGAGGACATCTTTGGTAGCACAATCGGAAAACATAGCCTACACGACACCACGTCTGGAAACGGACTTAGGCTGATTGATTTTGCTGCGGGACGTAATGTTACCATAGCTAGCTCACGGTTTCCTCACCTCAATATACACAAAGGAACATGGCGGTCACCTGATCATCAAACCGTCAACCAAATTGATCACGTTGCGATCGACGCAAGGCACTCCTCCAGTATTCTAGATGTCCGAACTTTCCGAGCGGCCAACATAGACTCGGACCACTACCTTGTTGTAGCCAAGGTACGGATGCGGATATCCCAGACGCCACAACAGCGAGAAAATACTGTGAGGAGATTTAACGTTGGACGGCTACAAACGCAACAAACCGCCAGAACCTTTGCCGATCGCGTATCCCTCAACCTCTTGAGAAGTCCTATACTGCCAGCATCAAGTGCCGAAGACCAGTGGCGCCGATGCCAAGATCCATCAAAACCGCCGCAACTGATGTGCTCGGTTTCACCAGCCCACCCCCTCGAAACCCCTGGTTTGACGAAGAGTGCCGGCAAGCACATGCAGCAAAACAAAGTGCATACGAAGCGTCGCTGCATAGAAGGACGAGAGCAGCTCGTCAGCTCTACGAGCAAAAAAGGAGGGAAGAACATCGGCTTCTCCGGAGAAAAAAGAGAGAGCATGAGAAGCGCGCGATCGAGGATATAGAGAGGTGTTACTCCAGGAACAATGTTCGGAAGTTTTACCAAAAGGTAAAAAGAACGTGTCATGCCAACAAGACCCGAACGGGGACCTGTAGAGACGAACAAGGAAACCTTGTAGTAGAGTCACAGTCGGTGCAGAGGACATGGAAAAATCATTTCTGCAGACTGTTAAACGGCGAAGACGACACAAATTCCGCTGTTAGGCAGAACGAACCATTCAACCTGGACGATGACAGCCAAGATTTCCGTCCACCTGACCAAAATGAAGTGAGGATAGCAATATCTAAGCTTAAATCCAACAAGGCTGCTGGTCCAGACGGCTTACCTGCCGAGCTCTTCAAGGCAGCCGGAGATGACTTGGTAGAGAGCATACACCAACTCATCTCCAAGATTTGGTTAGAGGAAAGTATGCCAGATGAATGGAACCTCAGCATTGTTTGCCCGATCCACAAGAAAGGAGACCCTCTAAACTGTGCCAACTACAGAGGCATCAGTCTCCTGAACACTGCGTATAAGGTCATGTCTGCTGTATTGTGTGAACGCTTGAAACCATTTGTCAACGATCTGATAGGTCCCTATCAGTGCGGTTTTAGGCCCGGTAAGTCCACGACGGATCAAATGTTCACACTACGGCAGATCCTGGAAAAAACCCAAGAATACCAGATCGATACTCACCATCTTTTTATCGATTTTAAGGCCGCATATGACAGCGTTTATAGAGACGAGCTATACAGAGCCATGTCTAGTTTTGGCATCCCTGCCAAACTTGTCAGATTGTGCAGAATGACGATGGAGAACGCTCGCTGTTCCGTAAAGGTCGGAAACAATCTCACCGAGACCTTTGATGTCAAAAAAGGATTTAGACAAGGTGATGCGCTGTTATGTGACTTCTTCAACATCATTCTTGAGAAGATTGTGCGAAACTCACAAGCTAACACCAGAGGCACAATTTTCTATAAGCCTGTGCAACTGCTTGCATACGCTGACGACATTGACATTGTTGGTACAACACAGCGAGCTGTCACTGGTGCGTTTGCAAGTATTAGTACAGAAGCGGCAAAATTGGGTTTAGTGGTGAATGAGGGTAAAACAAAATATATGCTGTCAACAAGAAGGGACACACAACATCGACGAATCGGGCAGAACGTCACGATAGACAGCTTTAACTTTGAGGTAGTTAGGGACTTTGTCTACCTCGGCTCCGCTATAAACTCTGATAACGGAAAAACGAGTAACAAATTTTATACGAGTGTAAGTCAAGTTCTACTATGTATAGTGAATAGACGTGTTTGTAGTTCGCTCCTGGTCGTTGAAGTATTTTTTTTTTGTTTAACCAGTTCTTTAAATATAAAACTGAAAGTCAAAGTTTTTAAGTTAACGTCTTCAAGCCAAATAGTTTTGAACACTAGTGATTAAATATCTCAGCCAGAAACACAAAAAAACAAAAAGAAAATCCTCGTGTCTGTCTCTGCTCTTTATTTCTTTGTTCATCAATCATCACCATGTCCACCACACGTCAACAAGTGCTCAGAGAGAAATCCGCTACTACCTCCGCATCGAACGCAGATAAATCGCCAGCAGTCAAATCGAGCACGTCAGATAAAAAAACGTCCTTATCAGACCAGCTTCGGGATCTCGAAACCAGCTTAATAAACAAGTTCAAATCGTTGCTTTCTGAATTTGAATGCAATTTTAACAAAAAATTAAGCGATGCCATTGCTTCCCTCGATATCAAAGTGCATCAATTTGAGAGCAGTTTATCTGACCTTCGAGATGAAAATCGAAAGCTTAGAGAGGAACTAGCGGACATACAGCGTAAAGAGCGGCTGTGTGATGTAATTGTCCGCGGTATTCCACGGACACCAAACGAAAACCCTATTGAAGTGGTACGAGGCATCGCTGCGAAACTACGCCACCAGATTTCCCCGCACTTCGATGCATTTCGTCTTAACACCAAAACCGCTGATGGTCACAGCCCGCTGCTTGTCAGACTATCATCGCATACAGAACAAAGTGCACTACTAGCTGCATTTCGAGCAAACAAAGGGCTGTCACTGCAACAACTGGAGAACATATCTCAGGTGCCTGATGCCATTACGTCTTCAGCTTCACGCACACGCATATACATCAATGAGAGCTTAACGCAAGAGAATAGCTCCATATTAAGATATGCACTTCGGTTGCGCAGAGAGGGTTTACTGTTCTCTGCAAGAACGCGCAATGGTTTGGTCTACGTGAGGAAGAGTAAGGATGACACTGAGACGAAAATTCTTTCCACAACGAAACTCTCTTAAGAACTTTGCCTACCTCTACAAGTCTACAGCTACACTTCAACTAAACCCGCTATTTTCAACACTGATCTGGACCGGAGCATAATCATATGGAATGGAATCGTTTTTATTTAACAAACATTACAAACATACTAAAATACTATATTCTCCTTTTTTCTCTTTTATTCCCTCTTCTTCTTTCTCTATTTACTTTACATCTTCTTTCTCTCTTATTTCTTTTTACGTTTCTGTAGTTGTTGCTTCTTTAGTTATTATGATTTGTTTTTTATTTAATTACACTGTGCTCCATTTGTTTGTTTATTTAGTGTTGTTTTGTTGATTCGTCTGGTGATGTTGCTGGGGCTCCATGAAATTATGCCCCAATGAAAAATGGCCCAAAAAAAAATGAAAAAAGGCCCCAAAATATTATATAGTAAACAACAACAACGTTTGATAGTCTGATTGGGGTCATTTTTCATTATTTTGGGGCCTTTTTTCATTGATAATTTGGGGTGAAGTTACATTTTCGTTTGTGAAATAATACTCTTACTAGAAATAAATAATTTGCAATAGATGAAATATCACCCCAAAGTAATGAAATATGGCCCCAAATTCAATGTAAAGAGCCCCAAATTACAACAAATATTCAATAAAAAGAAACAAATTGTTTGTAAGGTTTTTTATTATTTTAAATAAAAGCTTAAATTGTATTTTAAATGTCTGCAATAGCGACACTTACAGATTTGACTGTTATCCATCGCTACTGCTTCGGCCATTAATTTTAAGTCGGAAACTTTTATTTGAAATTCTGAGCTGAATCTTAATTTTTTTTTTAATTTTCTAACTCTTAAAGTCAGCTAAGGTTTTCCTAAATGTTTTAATTTTAACTTTAGAAAATTTGAGAACTCGCGCAAATTGTTCAATTTTATTTTCTCAAATTTTCTAAAGTTAAAATTAAAAGTTATTTGAAAACATGAGCTGAATCTTAACTTTAGAAAATTTGAGAAAATAAAAGTTAAAAATTCGCGCGAATTTTGAGAAAATAAAAGTGAAAAATTCGCGCGAATTTTTAACTTTTATTTTCTCAAATTTTCTAAAGTTAAGATTCAGCTCAGGTTTTCAAATAACTTTTAATTTTAACTTTAGAAAATTTGAGAAAATAAAAGCTAAAAATTCGCGCGAATTTTTCACTTTTATTTTCTCAAATTTTCTAAAGTTAATGAAAAATGGCCCCAAAAAAAAATGAAAAAAGGCCCCAAAATATTATATAGTAAACAACAACAACGTTTGATAGTCTGATTGGGGTCATTTTTCATTATTTTGGGGCCTTTTTTCATTGATAATTTGGGGTGAAGTTACATTTTCGTTTGTGAAATAATACTCTTACTAGAAATAAATAATTTGCAATAGATGAAATATCACCCCAAAGTAATGAAATATGGCCCCAAATTCAATGTAAAGAGCCCCAAATTACAACAAATATTCAATAAAAAGAAACAAATTGTTTGTAAGGTCTTTTATTATTTTAAATAAAAGCTTAAATTGTATTTTAAATGTCTGCAATAGCGACACTTACAGATTTGACTGTTATCCATCGCTACTGCTTCGGCCATTAATTTTAAGTCGGAAACTTTTATTTGAAATTCTGAGCTGAATCTTAATTTTTTTTTTAATTTTCTAACTCTTAAAGTCAGCTAAGGTTTTCCTAAATGTTTTAATTTTAACTTTAGAAAATTTGAGAACTCGCGCAAATTGTTCAATTTTATTTTCTCAAATTTTCTAAAGTTAAAATTAAAAGTTATTTGAAAACATGAGCTGAATCTTAACTTTAGAAAATTTGAGAAAATAAAAGTTAAAAATTCGCGCGAATTTTGAGAAAATAAAAGTGAAAAATTCGCGCGAATTTTTAACTTTTATTTTCTCAAATTAAACTGCCGCCAGTGTCAGCGTGCGTTTTCCTTCCCTTTCCAGATTTACCACTGTTTGATGTATGTCGCTGTGGCTAGATAAAAGAAAAAGTTTTATCTGTTTCCTAGCGAGGATACAAGTTCTTGTCTTACCATTGTTTGGTATATTGCAGTACACACGCAAGTCATTTGAGTTCAGCCCATTAATCTTACCCCGGACAATCCAGGGTTCTTGTATGAGGGCGATGTCAATATTGTTGTTCTTCATAAGATGAACGAGGTTGGCGCTGGCCGCCTTGCAGTGATGAAGATTAATTTGATACCCTTAAGCAGCACCGTTTGCCGCTTTTCTCCTTTTGGAGTGTACGTAAAGTACTCCGTCTCCGCTTTCTCCAGAGCGGTGCGCACCTTTTTATGCTCCTCCATGTTTATGCACATAATTATATGTTAAGTGGCGTTTAGCCTTTTAATATAAAAATCCTTAGTGACTAACCTACATAACCTAATACTATCACTAATATCTAAATAACTTACATTAACTGGTGGTACCTTATCTTTTTTGCTCTGCTTGTGTTGTTCTTGCTGTTGCTGCTGCTGCTGCTGTTGTTGTTGTTGTTGTTGTTGCTGCTGCTGCTGCGGTTGCTGTTTCTGTTGTTGTTGTCTCTGCTGCTGATTTTGATGCAGTTGCTGTTTTTGTGTCTGTTGTTGTTGCTGCAGTGGCTTTTTGGCTGCCAGCTGCATTTTCTGTTGTTGCTGCTGCTTAAGCTGTTTTTGTTGATTTTTGTGTTGTTGCTGCTCAGCTTGGAGTTGCTTCAGCCTTCCTTAAAGGAATTACCTTCGCCCATGTATCTGCCCTCGCCCCCTTCGGACTCGTACGAGTAGCTGAGTTCTTCCGAATCATCGCCATCTGTCTCCTGTGCTGGCGAGGTTGCTCGTGACGTCATATTCTCTTTGGCCTTCGACTTCCTCTTATGTGTGAGGTTTGGTGTCGGTTTCAGCTTTCTTCTTCTTTTTTCAGTTTTTGGCAATTCGGATGGCTGTAGTTGTACCAATGCTGCGGCACTTGTTGATGGCATTGGTATGCCTATTATTGTTGTTGATGCTTCTGCTGCTGGAGTTGTTGTTGTTGTTGCATTTTCTGCTGCTCTCACTTGCTGCACTTTGACGACCTGCCTGGTCACGCGCTTGCCGAACGGGGCATCGCCTTGCGGGACCTTGGATTGGTCAGCGTCCATCGCCTGACTGCCTTGCGGCACTTCCACTGTAGATTGGTATTTTTTTTTTTTTTTTTTAACTATTAATTAATAAAAATTAGTCCCCCGCTGGGAATCGAACCTAGCTCACGTCAGAGCCGACGACTTTCTCCTTTGAGCCAAATGGCTTATTGGAATTTATTATCCAAATACACTATTTACACTCTTACTTTTGCTTTCACTGCCTCACTAACAAAGCCGTCCGATCACTATGGATGCTGAGGAGCGACGAAGCAATCTACAACTGGCGATGAAGTGGCCACAGCATGCTTTTCCTTTATCTCTGTTGTACCTGTATCACTTTTCTTTCGAGATGGTATAATTATATAATATATATATTATATTATATATATATATTATATAATATACATGAAATTTGTGTCTGAGATCTGGATCTACTCTTGTGAAAAGGAATATTACAATATACCTAATTACATTTTTTATCCTATTCCAAATGATTCTTATGCAGCAGAGGAGGTTGGAGTTTTTGTTAAGGATGCCTACGTAAAAGATTCTTGTGAGCCCAAAGTAGTTTCTATTAGTGACAAAAGCGCGGATATCCTAAAAATCACTTGTTTTATTTCGAATATATCTTTAAATATTATTTGTGTATACAGACTTCAAAATAATTCTCTGAATATATGAAAGCGGCTAATCTCATTATCATTGGCGACTTCAACATTGATATTCTCAGCTCTAATGCTGTCGTGGAAAAATACGAAGCCTTATTGGCAAATCATGGGTTGGTTTCCTTTATAAAGGAACCTACCAGACCAATCTCTAACACTTGTCTTGACCATGTGTTTGGTCGCTTCCAGGTTGAAATCAATCAATGTTCAGGTCTAAACCTCGATTTAAAAATTACCGATCACTGCATGACAGGTTTAATCTTTAATAACTTAATAAGCAAAAATGCTTCTACCACTTCTTCCAAAAAAATCCCTAAAATTAACTTTAACTTTAACATTTTAAATGGAAAACGAAGAAAATGCCTCTCTGGCATATGAATCATTCATTAAAACTTAAAAAAACTCTAGCGTAACGATGGCACAAAACAAATCTCAACTGAAACTTAAACCCTGGATAACAAATTCACTTCTCAATCAAATTAAACTAAAACACTAACTACGTAGTAAAACCTATAAACACGCACTAAATATTACTTTAAAACATCGTTACACTCATTTATGTAAAACAATTAATAAAGAAATCAGTTATTGTGGAAATAGATACTTTTAAAACAAACTAAGAAGTGCTCATGGGAACATCAAAAAAGAATGGGAGGTAGTTAACTGCATAATCAATCGAAAAACAAAAATCATAACATATCCATTACACTCGAAAAAGATAACGTTATCGTGACAGATCCTGTTGTTGTTGCAAATGAGTTTAACGAATATTTCTCCTCAGTATCGAAGAAGTCTTCCTCTTGTGACTTTTTAATGTCTTGTGAGAGTTGTTTAGCGTCTCAGAGTTTGGATCGCACATTTTGCAGTAACAGTTTCATTTTTAATCCCATTTCGGGATTAGAATTATTAAAAATTTTCAACTCACTAAAAAACTCAAATTCTGCTGGTGAGGACGGAGTTTCCAATTACTTACTTACTTACTTAAGGTGGCGCTACAGTCCGGGGTGGACCTGGGCCTCAACCAATACGCCTCTCCAGTTAGCGCGATCTTTGGCTAACTGCCTCCAGTTGCGCACACCAAGTTGGTTGAGGTCCCCTTCCACTTGAGCGCGCCACCTAAGGCGAGGTCTTCCTCTACTGCGTTGTCCCTCCGGGTTGGAATCGAAGACTCTCCAGGCCGGAGCGTTGGTGTCCATTCGCTCTACATGTCCTAACCATCTTAGACGACTAATGCGTACTTTTCTGACCAGGTCGATGTCGCTGTACAGCTCGTAGAGTTCGCTGTTAAATCTTCTCCTCCAAATCCCGTCAACGCAAACGGGACCAAAAATCACTCGAAGAATTTTGCGTTCGAAGCGACCAAAAAGATCCTCATCCGTTTTTGCTAGGGTCCATGCTTCTGCGCCATAGAGCAGGACAGGGATGATGAGAGTCTTATATAGAATCTCCTTAGTGCTTCTTGACAAGGCCTTACTAATCAATTGCCATCTTAGGCCAAAGAAACAGAAGTTGGCAAGTGTGATTCTTCGCTTGATTTCTGATGTGATGTCATTATCAGAGTTTATAGCGGAGCCGAGGTAGACAAAGTCCCTAACTACCTCAAAGTTATAGCTGTCTATCGTGACGTTCTGTCCGATTCGTCGATGTTGTGTGGGCTCCATGAAATTATGCCCCAATGAAAAATGGCCCCAAAAAAAAAATGAAAAAAGGCCCCAAAATATTATATAGTAAACAACAACAACGTTTGATAGTCTGATTGGGGTCATTTTTCATTATTTTGGGGCCTTTTTTCATTGATAATTTGGGGTGAAGTTACATTTTCGTTTGTGAAATAATACTCTTACTAGAAATAAATAATTTGCAATAGATGAAATATCACCCCAAAGTAATGAAATATTGCCCCAAATTCAATGTAAAGAGCCCCAAATTACAACAAATATTCAATAAAAAGAAACAAATTGTTTGTAAGGTTTTTTATTATTTTAAATAAAAGCTTAAATTGTATTTTAAATGTCTGCAATAGCGACACTTACAGATTTGACTGTTATCCATCGCTACTGCTTCGGCCATTAATTTTAAGTCGGAAACTTTTATTTGAAATTCTGAGCTAAATCTTAATTTTTTTTTTTAATTTTCTAACTCTTAAAGTCAGCTAAGGTTTTCCTAAATTTTTTAATTTTAACTTTAGAAAATTTGAGAACTCGCGCAAATTGTTCAATTTTATTTTCTCAAATTTTCTAAAGTTAAAATTAAAAGTTATTTGAAAACATGAGCTGAATCTTAACTTTAGAAAATTTGAGAAAATAAAAGTTAAAAATTCGCGCGAATTTTGAGAAAATAAAAGTTAAAAATTCGCGCGAATTTTTCACTTTTATTTTCTCAAATTTTCTAAAGTTAGAATTAAAAGTTATTTGAAAACCTGAGCTGAATCTTAACTTTAGAAAATTTGAGAAAATAAAAGTGAAAAATTCGCGCGAATTTTTAGCTTTTATTTTCTCAAATTTTCTAAAGTTAAAATTAAAAGTTATTTGAAAACCTGAGCTGAATCTTAACTTTAGAAAATTTGAGAAAATAAAAGTTAAAAATTCGCGCGAATTTTTCACTTTTATTTTCTCAAAATTCGCGCGAATTTTTAACTTTTATTTTCTCAAATTTTCTAAAGTTAAGATTCAGCTCATGTTTTCAAATAACTTTTAATTTTAACTTTAGAAAATTTGAGAAAATAAAATTGAACAATTTGCGCGAGTTCTCAAATTTTCTAAAGTTAAAATTAAAAAATTTAGGAAAACCTTAGCTGACTTTAAGAGTTAGAAAATTAAAAAAAAAATTAAGATTTAGCTCAGAATTTCAAATAAAAGTTTCCGACTTAAAATTAATGGCCGAAGCAGTAGCGATGGATAACAGTCAAATCTGTAAGTGTCGCTATTGCAGACATTTAAAATACAATTTAAGCTTTTATTTAAAATAATAAAAAACCTTACAAACAATTTGTTTCTTTTTATTGAATATTTGTTGTAATTTGGGGCTCTTTACATTGAATTTGGGGCAATATTTCATTACTTTGGGGTGATATTTCATCTATTGCAAATTATTTATTTCTAGTAAGAGTATTATTTCACAAACGAAAATGTAACTTCACCCCAAATTATCAATGAAAAAAGGCCCCAAAATAATGAAAAATGACCCCAATCAGACTATCAAACGTTGTTGTTGTTTACTATATAATATTTTGGGGCCTTTTTTCATTTTTTTTTTGGGGCCATTTTTCATTGGGGCATAATTTCATGGAGCCCACACAACATCGACGAATCGGACAGAACGTCACGATAGACAGCTATAACTTTGAGGTAGTTAGGGACTTTGTCTACCTCGGCTCCGCTATAAACTCTGATAATGACATCACATCAGAAATCAAGCGAAGAATCACACTTGCCAACTTCTGTTTCTTTGGCCTAAGATGGCAATTGATTAGTAAGGCCTTGTCAAGAAGCACTAAGGAGATTCTATATAAGACTCTCATCATCCCTGTCCTGCTCTATGGCGCAGAAGCATGGACCCTAGCAAAAACGGATGAGGATCTTTTTGGTCGCTTCGAACGCAAAACTCTTCGAGTGATTTTTGGTCCCGTTTGCGTTGACGGGATTTGGAGGAGAAGATTTAACAGCGAACTCTACGAGCTGTACAGCGACATCGACCTGGTCAGAAAAGTACGCATTAGTCGTCTAAGATGGTTAGGACATGTAGAGCGAATGGACACCAACGCTCCGGCCTGGAGAGTCTTCGATTCCAACCCGGAGGGACAACGCAGTAGAGGAAGACCTCGCCTTAGGTGGCGCGCTCAAGTGGAAGGGGACCTCAACCAACTTGGTGTGCGCAACTGGAGGCAGTTAGCCAAAGATCGCGCTAACTGGAGAGGCGTATTGGTTGAGGCCCAGGTCCACCCCGGACTGTAGCGCCACCTTAAGTAAGTAAGTAAGTAATTGGAAACTCCGTCCTCACCAGCAGAATTTGAGTTTTTTAGTGAGTTGAAAATTTTTAATAATTCTAATCCCGAAATGGGATTAAAAATGAAACTGTTACTGCAAAATGTGCGATCCAAACTCTGAGACGCTAAACAACTCTCACAAGACATTAAAAAGTCACAAGAGGAAGACTTCTTCGATACTGAGGAGAAATATTCGTTAAACTCATTTGCAACAACAACAGGATCTGTCACGATAACGTTATCTTTTTCGAGTGTAATGGATATGTTATGATTTTTGTTTTTCGATTGATTATGCAGTTAACTACCTCCCATTCTTTTTTGATGTTCCCATGAGCACTTCTTAGTTTGTTTTAAAAGTATCTATTTCCACAATAACTGATTTCTTTATTAATTGTTTTACATAAATGAGTGTAACGATGTTTTAAAGTAATATTTAGTGCGTGTTTATAGGTTTTACTACGTAGTTAGTGTTTTAGTTTAATTTGATTGAGAAGTGAATTTGTTATCCAGGGTTTAAGTTTCAGTTGAGATTTGTTTTGTGCCATCGTTACGCTAGAGTTTTTTTAAGTTTTAATGAATGATTCATATGCCAGAGAGGCATTTTCTTCGTTTTCCATTTAAAATGTTAAAGTTAAAGTTAATTTTAGGGATTTTTTTGGAAGAAGTGGTAGAAGCATTTTTGCTTATTAAGTTATTAAAGATTAAACCTGTCATGCAGTGATCGGTAATTTTTAAATCGAGGTTTAGACCTGAACATTGATTGATTTCAACCTGGAAGCGACCAAACACATGGTCAAGACAAGTGTTAGAGATTGGTCTGGTAGGTTCCTTTATAAAGGAAACCAACCCATGATTTGCCAATAAGGCTTCGTATTTTTCCACGACAGCATTAGAGCTGAGAATATCAATGTTGAAGTCGCCAATGATAATGAGATTAGCCGCTTTCATATATTCAGAGAATTATTTTGAAGTCTGTATACACAAATAATATTTAAAGATATATTCGAAATAAAACAAGTGATTTTTAGGATATCCGCGCTTTTGTCACTAATAAAAACTACTTTGGGCTCACAAGAATCTTTTACGTAGGCATCCTTAACAAAAACTCCAACCCCCTCTGCTGCATAAGAATCATTTGGAATAGGATAAAAAATGTAATTAGGTATATTGAAATATTCCTTTTCACAAGAGTAGATCCAGATCTCAGACACAAATTTCATGTATATTATATAATATATATATATAATATAATATATATATTATATAATTATACCATCTCGAAAGAAAAGTGATACAGGTACAACAGAGATAAAGGAAAAGCATGCTGTGGCCACTTCATCGCCAGTTGTAGATTGCTTCGTCGCTCCTCAGCATCCATAGTGATCGGACGGCTTTGTTAGTGAGGCAGTGAAAGCAAAAGTAAGAGTGTAAATAGTGTATTTGGATAATAAATTCCAATAAGCCATTTGGCTCAAAGGAGAAAGTCGTCGGCTCTGACGTGAGCTAGGTTCGATTCCCTGCATCAAAATCAGCAGCAGAGACAACAACAACAGAAACAGCAACCGCAGCAGCAGCAGCAACAACAACAACAACAACAACAGCAGCAGCAGCAGCAACAGCAAGAACAACACAAGCAGAGCAAAAAAGATAAGGTACCACCAGTTAATGTAAGTTATTTAGATATTAGTGATAGTATTAGGTTATGTAGGTTAGTCACTAAGGATTTTTATATTAAAAGGCTAAACGCCACTTAACATATAATTATGTGCATAAACATGGAGGAGCATAAAAAGGTGCGCACCGCTCTGGAGAAAGCGGAGACGGAGTACTTTACGTACACTCCAAAAGGAGAAAAGCGGCAAACGGTGCTGCTTAAGGGTATCAAATTAATCTTCATCACTGCAAGGCGGCCAGCGCCAACCTCGTTCATCTTATGAAGAACAACAATATTGACATCGCCCTCATACAAGAACCCTGGATTGTCCGGGGTAAGATTAATGGGCTGAACTCAAATGACTTGCGTGTGTACTGCAATATACCAAACAATGGTAAGACAAGAACTTGTATCCTCGCTAGGAAACAGATAAAACTTTTTCTTTTATCTAGCCACAGCGACATACATCAAACAGTGGTAAATCTGGAAAGGGAAGGAAAACGCACGCTGACACTGGCGGCAGTTTACATGCCATCCGACTCTTCAGACAATCCACCGCCTGAGCTAACCAAAACACTGGTTAAGAAAGCAGAGTGTGAGAAATGGGATGTCATTTTAGGATGTGACGCCAACTCCCATCACACACTTTGGGGGAGTACTGACACCAATATTCGAGGTGAGTCTCTTTTAGAATTTACTGTAGAGAATAATTTGTTGATAGCCAATATTGGCAACGAACCAACTTTCATAACTAGGAATAGGCGTGAGGTACTAGATATCACACTTTATAGTAACTCACAAACTCTCACTGTGCGAGACTGGAAAGTGTCATCGGAACCATCCTTCTCAGACCACAGAATTATAGAATTCTTTATCAATGAAAAAGTAGAACCAATAGGCAAATGCAGGAATCCCAGGATGACCAACTGGGAAACATTCTTCGTAGAGGTAGAGAAGAATAACCGGAAACTGCACCGCCACACAATAAATACACCTAAAGAAATTGATGCTATTACAGAAATTTTAAACAAAACTCTGAAAGATGCATACGAGAGAGCCTGTCCATTGCGAACAATAAAGAACAGGAAGTCTCCACCATGGTGGACGAAAGATCTCCTAGAGATCAGGAGGAAAACTAGAGCTCTTTTCAATACAGCGAGGGCCACAAATTCTCAGACAGATTGGGATGTATATAGAGATGGTCAGCGGAAATTCAAAAGCGCAATAGCAAGTGCTAAACGCACAACCTGGCGAACGTTCTGTAGTAGTATTGAAAACACCACAGAATCAGCCAGACTTAGAAAAATGTTATCAAAAGAACACACGATATCTCAAAAACGATGATGGGACGTGGACACAGTCCTGTGAAGAGACCCTTAGTCTCCTATTGCGAACTCACTTTCCAGGATGTGACCCAAGTCAAAATAACACTCAGAATACGCATAATGCCTCAACAACTGTAACGACAGTTCCAGAAGGAATTATAACAGATGACAAAATAAACTGGGCAATTGATAACTTCTCATCCTTCAAATCCCCTGGAGTCGATGGGATGTTTCCGATTATGCTCCAGAAGGCAAGGACCATCATCACTCCGGTTCTTAAAAGGATTTTCACGCGCAGTTTGGAATTAAGCTATATTCCGAAAGCTTGGCGGGAAGTGAGGGTTGTCTTCATCCCAAAAGCAGGGAAAGCTAGCCAAACCACTGCCAAGGATTTTAGACCTATAAGTCTAACATCCTTTATTTTGAAAACCTTCGAAAAATTGATAAACGTCTTTATACGCAGTCGGATAGATAGCAATGTAATCTCCACTACACAACATGCTTACATAAAGGGCAAAGGAGTAGAAACAGCACTACACGAAGTCGTTGGCGTTATAGAGAAGTCATTAAAAGACAAAGAATATACACTAGCCGCATTTCTAGACATTGAAGGGGCGTTTAACAATGTCAAAACATGCGCGGTGAAAAGGGCATTACAAAATTCCAACGTTGAACAATCACTCATTAAAGTGATCATGAATCTACTCAATGAAAGGAATATCAATGCAAAATTAGGTGACACTGACCTAAGAGTAACTGCCTCAAGAGGTAAACCGCAAGGAGGGGTCATTTCCCCATTACTCTGGGTCCTTGTCATTAACGAAATACTAATGAAACTTGAAAACAGTGGGGTCAAAGTAGTTGCTTGCGACAGGAAAATTCTTATCGACCATAAGCGAACTGTTGGAGAACTCACTACGTACACTCAACTTGTGGACAAAACAATGTGGTCTAGGAATCAATCCCCAAAAAACCGAACTTGTGCTATTCACAAATAAAAGGAACATACCGCAATTCGAGCCACCAGCTATTGAGGGAACTCCCCTAAGAGTGGCAGAAAATACGAAATATCTGGGAATAATTCTAGATAGGAAACTCAATTGGAAACCAAACATCAAGGAAAGAGTAAAGAAAGCAGCAAATGCATTCTATGCATGCAGCCGTATCTTCGGCAGAAAGTGGGGACCAAACCCTAGAGTAATTCTGTGGATGTACACGGCTATAGTGCGACCGATACTCACATATGGCAACTTAGTCTGGTGGCAAGCCGCAGACAAGGTAACCAATCTGAAAGAAATGACAAAAGTACAAAGATTAGCATGTATAGGAACAACCAGTGCAATCAGAACGACACCAACCGCTGGGTTGGAGGCCATTCTCAACTTGCTCCCCCTGGACCTATATATGCAAGAATCGGCCGTCAAAAGTGCACTCAGGATTAGCCAAACACAAGGCTGGAATCCTAATGCTACAGGACATGCGCAGATTTTGAAGAGATACGTAGAGAACGATGTTAGCCCTGACTACATGTCTCCCTACCTAGATTTCGACAAGCCGTTCTCCTGCTCCTTTCCGAGCAGGGAGGAATGGGAAACAAACGAACCCACTAAAAGGAAATCTATATCCATCTACACAGATGGATCAAAGATGAACTATGGCACAGGAGCCGGTCTATTCTCGGAGGAATTAAACATACGCCGCTCAATCAGGCTTCCTGATCATAGCAGTGTCACCCAGGCCGAGGTTCTGGCAATTATGGAAGCGGCGTGTATGGTGTCAATGAGGGCAATACCACGTAATGATATTACCATATTCATTGATAGCCAGGCAGCCATTAAAGCTATTTCGGCTACTGAAATCAAATCAAAGCTAATTCGCAGCTATCGCGAAGAGCTCAAAGCTCTTGGCTCGCAGCATAATATAAATCTCTGCTGGGTTCCTGGACACAGGGACAAAGCCGGCAATGAGATTGCAGACGAACTGGCAAAAAAGGGGTCTGCAATAGACCATGATCAGGCACTACAATCGATCAAACCACCACTCTGTAACCTCAGAGAACGGGTGGAGAACAAGATCCGAATGAAAGCCAATAACAGGTGGAAGACACTAACAACCTGTGAAATATCAAGGAAGCTTTGGCCTGAATATGACAAAAGACGGACCAACAAACTCTTGAAGTTTGACAGACTGTCTAAGTTGGTAGGTGCTCTGACAGGTCATAACTTCCTAAGAAACCATACAATGAAATTAAACCTCATAGACGACGACATCTGTAGAGGCTGCGGTGATGAGGAGACGCATGAGGACACACCTCACTTCTCTGTCACTGCCCGAGCCTCTGTCACTTACGAAATAGAACACTTGGAAGATATTACTTCCAAGACATTGAAGAACTCCCAAATATCTCACTCTTTGATCTTCACAGGTTTCTGAGGATATCAAGATGGCTGGACAACATCGAATAAGGAGAAGGAAACGAGGCCGAAATACAACACGGCTAAACCCCACAAATAAAGGGTATCACAATGGGTCCACAAGGACCTGAGTGTGGCGAAGCGAGGGTCACCCGCTTCGTCAGCCCAAAAACCTAACCTAACCTAAGGGTATAGACCCCAATATTAAAATAGAGGCGCTTGAAAAGGAGCTCAAGAATTTCGAGTGCGACGACCTTAAGTTCGTGGGGGTCAAGCCGTTTTCCTCGCCTGCGGATTGGGGTGGTAGCCGCAAATTACCATTCTTTTTGGTGCAATTAACACCCAACAGCAAAATCGATAGTCTGAAAAGGAACAGATTCCTGTACTATCATGCAGTACGTTGGGAAAAATTAAAAAGGTCAGATCGCGTACTTCAATGTATGCGCTGCCAGAGGTTCGGGCACGCCGCAGCTAACTGCCACATGCAGTTTAGGTGCGTCAAGTGCAATAAGGACCACAAACATGGGGAATGTGCCTTAGGTACAGATAGAGTAGAGGATCGGGGCCAGGTCTCGTGTGTACTCTGCAAGAGCTCAGGACATCCCGCTAATTTCAAGGGATGCCCGAAGTATCAGCAGGTCAAACAGAATGTGCAGGCTCGAAAACAGAAGTCAGAAGAAGAGAAGGGTCAAAAGAGTCGCTCGTTCTCTAATTTTGTGGCACCTAATGTGTCCTTTGCCCAAATGGTAACTGGACCGGGTAGCACAATAACAAAAAGCACTCCTTTTGTCATTGCACGGAAAGATCGATCATTTCCAGAAACAATTAAATGAGCAAGCGGCTCGAATAGACGTTATCTATTCGACGCTGTTTGCCGAGTCTGCCGCGCCATGAATATGATGGGTACGCTGGACGAGGTAAACTTAAAGATCCTTGCGGTGAATGTTAATTCACCGGGAAAAGCTTAGGGTGATTCAACTGAACCTTCATCACAGCAAAGCAGCATCAGCAATGATGACTAAATGCTTTGATGAGGATTCGTTTGATATAGCCCTCATACAGGAGCCTTGGATTTTTAGAGGAAAGATTAGAGGACTCCCAAATAGCATGGCTGAATTGCATTATGCGCAAACAAGCGAAAGAGTTAGGTCCTGTATCCTGGTGAGGCGCGGAGTTCAAGCATATAAATTGCCGGATCTGTGTGCCCCAGACCTTGCAGCAGTACGAGTAGGTTCAGGTGCGGGAACTTTTGTTGTAGCATCTGCATACCTGCCGTATGATTCTCCGGATCCTCCTCCGACAAGAGAGTTGGAGTCTTTGGTGAATGCATGCAGGAACAGGAATGAGGACTTAATAATTGGTTGCGATGCCAATGCACATAACACAGTGTGGGGCAGCACCAACGATAATTACAGAGGAGAAGCATTATTCGAATTTGTATCATGCAAGGATCTGGCTATATTAAACAGGGGAACAGAGCCAACCTTCGTGGATGTGAGGCGGAAGGAAGTGATCGATGTTACCCTGTGCAGTAGCCAGATAATTGAAAGAATATCAAATTGGAGGGTAAGGGATCAGGCTACATTGTCGGATCACAGAGCCATTTCATTTGATGTTCGTTACGGGTCTAAAAGAAAAAAAGATCGGAAATACATCAGAATTCCGAAGAATACGGATAGGACTAAATACCTTGAAGTACTGGAGGAAAAACTGAATGTAACAGGATTCGGAATACCGAAAAACACTTGGCATGTAGAATCACAGCTGAAGCATCTGCAATCAGCTGTTGAAGATGCGTATCGAGTGGCTTGCACACCTACCTTAGTGGAAAAACAAGATCCAGCGCCTTGGTGGTGTAGGGAACTTGAAAAGCTAAAGAAGGATGTGAGGAAGGCCTTCAATCGCGCCATGAGGAGGGGAGAACCCGAAGCATGGGATGAGTATAAGGCGAAAAAGAAAGAGATGAATGTTACTCTGCGACGACGTAAAAGGGAGTCATGGAGGGACTTTTGCTCGAGTATGAGGAGTACGTCTGAAGTCAGTAGACTACAAAAAATTGTCTCCAGGGATCCAGTTTCCAAGATCGGACTCATTCGTAATAGATATGGGGAGATGTTGGAAACACTGGATCAGACAAATGAGGTCCTGATGGAGGTACACTTTCCAGGAAGCTATAAGTCAGATCAGCCCTGGGCTCCAAGGAAACAAGGAGCGAACAGGATGGATAGGACGGAAGCAGAACGGATCGTAACACCAGAAGCGGTCAAGGGTGCGATAGCAACATTTTCACCCTTCAAAACCGCGGGGCCGGATGGTATATTTCCAGGTCTAATGCAATGGGGAGTAGACATAATTGCACCAAGGCTCAGGAATATATACGTTGCATGCCTAGCAATAGGCTACATCCCGATTACATGGAGGGAGACAAATGTGGTCTTCCTTCCAAAGCCGGGAAAAAAGGATTACACCGAGGCAAAGGCCTTCAGACCGGTTAGCCTAACATCCTTTCTGTTGAAAACAATGGAAAGGGTGGTGGTGGACTATATGGAGAGTACTGCGCTTAAGATGTATCCTTTAAATAGTAGACAGCATGCCTACAGGACAGGCATGTCTACAGAAACAGCGCTACATCAAGTAGTACGCGTTGCAGAAGAAGAGCTAAATACCGGGGGCATTGCGATGACCACCATAATGGACATTGAAGGTGCCTTCGATAAGATATGCTTTGAAAGTCTGAAACAAGCCTTGGAAAAACGTAGGGTTAACCCATTGGTGGTAAGATGGGTGGACAATATGTTGAACACAAGGGCGATAAATATTCAGACGGGAACCTCAAAACTCAGAGGAAGGGTTAGCAGAGGTTGCCCACAAGGAGGTGTTCTCTCACCTACACTGTGGAATATCACTGTGGACTCTCTTCTCGACAGACTTGAGGCGACTGGCATTCACACAGTGGGATATGCCGACGACATAGCAATAATGGCCAGAGGCAGTTTCATAGACGTCACCGCAGATATCATGAGAAATGCGCTCAAAGTGGTGGAACGGTGGTGTCTGGAACAAGGGCTTTCCATTAATGCGGAGAAAACAGATCTAATAATCTTCACAAGGAAGTTGAAAAATCTGGAATTTCGACCCTTAACACTTTTCGGATCGGAGCTAAAAATGGCCAAGAAGGTTAAGTATCTCGGAGTCTATCTAGATACTAGACTTACTTGGAACTACCATGTTGAAGAGAAGGTCAGGAAGGCAAAAAGGGTGCTACATCAGTGCAAACGTGTATGTGGACAGAGGTGGGGACTCTCGCCTAGGTCAGCATACTGGATGTATACGATGATAACTAGACCCATTATTACCTACGCCTCGGTTGTTTGGTGGGCGAAAGCCTCCCAGAAAACTGTGAGGAAGCACTTGGATAGGGTCCAACGTTTGGCATGTATAGGAGTTACAGGTGCAATAAGGACAACACCAACATGCGCATTGGAAGTGATCCTAGGGATCTTACCGCTAGACTTATTTATTAAGAAAACAGCGGCCCTAACGGCACTCCGTTTGCATCGAGATGCGAAATGGCACAATCGTGGTACCATCTATGGACATAGGAAGATCCTGGAACTTGTCAAAAACGAGATTAGGGAACTGAACATGCCTATGGATGGGATAACAAGGGTGCGTATTATGGAAAGGAATCACAAAACTCGTATTGAGGATGGATTACTTCCAGAAAAAAGGAGTGGTGAAATAGTGATTTTCACAGATGGATCCATGATGGATGACGGAGCGGGTGCCGGTATCTATTCAGCAGAGCTGGAACTAGCCCGTCACGTTAGCCTCGGGAATCACACTTCTGTATACCAGGCTGAGATGATTGCATTGCTGCATGCGTTGGACTACTTGCTTGAGAGTCAGGTGGAGGGAAGAAATATCCTTATAGCACTGGACAATCAGGCGGTGATCAGAAGCATGGAACAAACAAACATAACAACATCATTGGCACTGGAATGTGTACTTAAACTCAATAAGTGTTCATCTAAAAATGAAGTAACACTGACTTGGGTACGAGGGATCGAAGGCAACGAAAAGGCGGACTCCCTTGCAAAACAGGGGTCAACTGAAAAGTTGCTGGGACCAGAACCATTCTCTTCAATTGGCAAAGGAATGGTAGAACAGCTTATTCACAAATGGATCACGGCGGAACACCTGAGAAGGTGGTCAACCGTGGAACAGTGTAGACAGGCAAAAATGGCAATTAATTGGCCGACCTGCTCCACTCAAAGAAGGGTTCTAAGCATGAGTCGAGGAACATTGAAGTGGGTGGTGGCTTTGTTAACAGGACATGGTTATTTTGGGTATCACTTAAGGAAGATGGGCCTTAGAGAGGATGATACCTGTCAACTATGCCTGGAGGAACCTGAGACAGCGGCACACATACTGTGTCAATGTCCGGCGTTGGCTGGCAAACGAATGAGGATCTTGGGACATCATTGGGTCGAGACCCAATCGATGAAACAGATCTCCCATAAACAGATGCTAGCGTTAACACTAGGAATTGAGCTCAGGGAAGAACTCTGGAGAAATCCAGAAAGTCTCTCTGGGTAAGATTTATGGTGGTAGAGAGACGAAAAGAGACCCGACAATGGTGGTCTGATTCGAATATCTCTCGAAATCTATATATATATTCCAATCTGTTGAAAGCCGAAATGCCAGATGTACTTTTGGTTAGCGAAACTAAGCTAAATCCGAAGCACAAATCGGGCTATAGAAATTATCGTGTAATTAGAAGAGACCGGCCCAACTCCACACAAGGAGGTGGTGTCGCTATCTTAATACGTAAAGGCTTGCGCCATAGGGTCATATATAGCGGGGACGTGCGCAGGTTCCAGGTGTTGGAAGCATGCATCGTGTGCATTCCCCTCAATAGCCAGTGGCGGGTGTATGTGGTGTCGCTTTACGCGCCTGAATCGCCTCATCGCATTCAATTTTTAAATGAGATCGAGTCGCTTTTTTGTTGCTTAGAGTTTCAATCGGAAGACAATTATTACTTTTTGGGCGGAGACCTCAATGCTAAACATGCGGCATGGGGAAATGATATTCCGAACCCTAAAGGCAACCAGTTTCACGACTGGTGGCGTCATAATCAGCCCTATTGCGAAGATCAACTATCAATCAGTCGACGATTGACAAATTTATCAATTAAAATTGATGTTGGTATTGCGAAAAATAATTGATAAATATAATATAACCTGTGAACATAACGCCAAAAATAAAGTTATTGTGAATGAAAACTAAACTTTGACAGTTCTAAAATATTTTTGATTTGAAGAGTGATCGTTAAGGATTTTGCAAACAATTTAATTAAACAATAATTACGAGTGTTACAGATCTGTAAAAATTTATTGAAAAATATGTCATCAGTGGAATTTTCGAATGGCAAAATGTATGTACATAAAAGCCCTTAAGAAATAACAACACTAACAATTAAAAACGATGATGTTTAACATTTTCGTTTAAGAGCCACCCTTATCAACCCCGAAATTTCGATTGATAGAAAAATTGACAACTACCAATAAAATTGTTCGAGATTGACATTCACAATACCGATTTGTCAACCGACAATTGCTGCACGTTCACAGTCGATCAACACTTAATTGATAATTGATCGTCGCAATACCATTTAAGGAAATTTCTTTTTGTTTAATTTAATTTCTTTTTATTTATTTATTTATTTTTATATTGATAAGTATCAACTATCAATTGATAGTTGATCTTCGCAATATGGGTGAATATGATTGAGTACAAGCTCGAACTGTACGCGACGGATATCCCGTCTTTCCCTAGAGAAGGTTCGTTCTTGGACTTGGCGCTAGTTTACGAAAGACTGGAACTAACAAACACTGATCTAAGCACGCGGAACTGTTTACGAACGATTGAGTATGATAGTGATCACTACGGACTTGCCGCCGTAATACGGATCGCGAACGAGCAGACGCAGCTGGAGCAGTACGACCAAGTGCGTTCTTTCGATTTCCGAAAAGCGCAGTGGTCGCGCTTCACCAGAGTTTTAAAGCGCGACATACGCTCATGCGAGATCGACCCACCGACAAACACGAACTTAACGAACGATGATATCGACAATCATTTACGGCAAATGAATGTCGTCATCAAACAGACAATGGAGCGGACTATCCCTTGGGTAGGACATTCCACCGACGAAGAATTTGTATGCTCCATCTAGATCTCTTCGATCGAGACCACTTTTATTTGAAAGTTGCCACTCTACATTGTATGGTCAGCGTGAACCTGTCTCTGTGTGTATTAAAACGTTTAATTTGTTCTACTCAGAATTGGATATATCTTTGCCTAGAACTAATTTTAAAAATATGTTAATATCTCTTATCACATTTTGAATTGTATTTCTTACTTATTTATAACACTAAACTATGTATTTCAAAATCTGTTGATATTAATCGTAGATTGAATAAATGAAATGAAATGAAATGAAGAACAAACTGAAAAGTGTCGAAACGCGACAATCGATGCTCTGTACAGACATAAAAGAGGCTGCTCTCGAGGCTTAAACGGCTACACAGACAGTTTACTGACAGGATGAATCCCGAGATAAGGACACTGAAGTCAATGATAAAAAACTTGAAACAGTTGATCATCTAGAACTACAGAAAATCTGTAAGTTTGTATCGGGGCAATAAAATTCGGGCTATAAAATCCAGTAGTCCGAGTACGTTCCCACAAATAAATAAACTGTTCAGGCGGAAAGATCACAACGACATTTCATGTGTCCGAATACCTCAGACGAACGAGAACAGACAGACACTACTGACTGCTGGCATAAGTCCGGAAAGTGCTGACTCGAACGACGGTTTTTTCGTGGTCGAAGACACGCAGGAGAGGGTGGATTTGATGGGAGCCTTCTTTGAAAATGTGTATACGGTGAACAACCCTGTTCGCCGTAACCACGACCTCTAAGAGAGGGCCTTTCTTAACCACTTTTACCTGCGGACCGAAATTCAAAATTGGCGATTCGAGAACAACGGTTTCACCGTGTTCAATGACGACAACCGTGCAAATGGCATAATCGCCGATGTAAATTCTCATCTGTTCGTGAGTATAGATGAACTTCGGTGCATCTTTGAGTCACTGAAAAACAAAAAGTCGGCGGGAGTTGACGGTGTCCCAAACGTCGTATTAAGACACCTGCCGCTAGAAGCGATCGATATCTTCACCACGCTATTTAACAATGCGCTGAATAATGCATATTATCCGGCGCAGTGGAAAATGGCGGTGGTACACCCTATCCCGAAAAAGGATAACGATAGGACGAACCCTGCTAATCTGCGGTCAATCAGTTTGCTTCCGAATATTAGCAAGGTATTCGAGAAAGTCGTCAATAGATCTCTTTTAGGATGGGTTGAAGAAAATAAGATTATTCCGGACAACCAGTTTGGCTTTAGAGCGGGGCATGACACTCTTCATGCCGCGTCGAAACTGGTTTCCGACATTCAGTGGAATAAAAGTAAGAAGCAATGCACGGGTGCATGTCTGGTCGACTTTGAGAAGACCTTCGATACCGTATGGTTGGAGGGGCTCTTTTATAAGCTAACTAGAATGGGCATTCAAAAACCTTTGCTGTATATGATTTATGACATGCTTGTGGGAAAGAAGTTCGTTGTCAAAGCTGGCAACGTAACTTCGAGCAGGGTTTTTGAAACCAAAAACGGCTTACAACAGGGAGCAGTGAATTCTCCGGTCCTTTTTAATATTTACACAAGTGATCTGGTGGGTTCCTTCAGACACGCTATAGCGTACGCAGACGATTTAGTGGCGTACAGGTCATCAACATCCTTCTGCAGCATGACTTCGAACAAATTAAGAGGTATTGCGATGATTGGAAGTTGAAAATCAATTTCCGAAAATCGGAAACAATCCTGTTCAGGACTCCATTGGCTGGGGCCTCTAGGGATACCAGAAAAAAACTGGAGAAAATTAACAATTATTGGACAGCAGGGACGACCATTGGGGGTGAAAAACGTGGTCAGGTATCTCGGCATCCGGCTCGACCAGTATCTGTATTTTGACAAACATATAGATGCTTGTCTTGCCGGGGCTAAGAGGGCCTACGCTCTGACAAGGAGACTGTTTCGCAGCAGTCAACTTGACTCCAGGGTGAAGGTCATTTGCTACGTGGCCCTTATAAGGCCTACCATCGCTTATGGCAGTCCCATGTGGTTCAATATAGCACCGTCCTATATGGAAAAGATTCGGGTGTTTGAGAGGCAATGCCTCAGGTTTTTACATTTGCTTTTATTAAACTTTTTATATATACAATTTGACTTAAGGCTAGGTAACAAATGGTGGTGAATAGTTAATATTTAAAGGTGTTGGCTCAACAACAGGGGCCCAACGGTATACAATGTTTGTTTTCTTAAATCTATTTTACATATATTGTGGTTGTCTTCTCAGATTCATACTCGTAGTATGCATCGTTGTCAGGGTTGACCTCAGGGTGTTCAAGTCCGGGTGTTGGTGAATGCCTCAGGGCCTGTCTAGGGTTGTTTAGAACTCCTGAATCTCAGTACATAAAATACTATCCCAACCGGACCTTATACAATGGGGCCCGACTGAATAGGATTGACAATTTCCTTATTAAGGTGATTCGGAGGCACGTTGCTAGGGCGATGGCCAGTGATAATAACCTGATATCAGGGGCTTACTACCCCAATTTAATGTACCACGAGAGTACGCATCGATCTGGCTCTATCCCGCCTGAGGCATTTCTTCATGTGGACATGAAAGGGTTAGTCCAGACAAAAGATGGTGTGCCGGTATTGTACCACAGCCACCGCGGCGCGAGGGATAAGTGGCTCATCCACGGCGGGTACGCCGCCAATGCTCAGGAGCTCCTCCGTTTTAGTACCGCAATTGCGGAACGGGACAGGGTCGATACGGTAAAGCAGTACATCG
Source organism: Cheilosia urbana (assembly GCA_946477585.1). Classification (NCBI taxonomy): domain Eukaryota; kingdom Metazoa; phylum Arthropoda; class Insecta; order Diptera; family Syrphidae; genus Cheilosia; species Cheilosia urbana. Next base: position 17,705,962 of record OX297857.1, read on the forward strand.
AATTTTGGTGGCTTGACGAAGACGTGAGAGTTGATACGCTCTCCCGGGCCGGTGCGCTACTTTTGTAGCATTCCTCCTTAGTTTTAAGCTAGATATAAGTTATTAGATTTAGGTTTAGAGTAGGGGGTCTTTGGGAGGGGCCGGGCTAGCCAGCTTGAACGAGTGCTTCCGAGACTTGACCGACGCTTATGGCCTCGATCGAGTCTCGGCGGTGGGGATGAACCCCTGTGGGCGGCCGACAGGCAACCAAGGACGCGATCAGGATGGTGACCAATCGATAAGATTGCTCACCACCCTGATTATAGGTGATGTAGGTTAAGTAGCTTAGGTAATTTTAAGTAGTTTTAAACAAAAAAATAATAAAGAATTCAAGTTTTCTAAAGTTTCTTGAAAATTAAAAAAACAAAACAAATTATAGATATAGATATATTTAAGGCCGAAAGGCAATAATTTTAAGGATATTGTTAAGTTTAAAGTGCTCGCTAAGAGCCAGTAAGCTAGAATAAGATAAGTGTTAGTTTTAAATAAGATTTAATCGTTTTTGTCTAGTATGTAAGTTTAATAAAAGATATAAATAAAAATTAATTTAAAATGAATATAGATTACTTCGGTGAGTTGTTGTTGATAAAATTATTATATGTAGATATATATTGAACAAATTGTGGGCAGTGGACTATTGGTGAAAGAGGTACAGGGAATAAATTTGGGTGGGGAGTTGTTATTTAGGAATCTAATATTAATAAATTAAGAATACTTTCCTTTGCAAAATTAAAGTAAAGTAACCAAAATTGTTCTAAAATTAAATTAAATTCAATAATGAATAAAATTAAGCATGCCTGAATGTGCAAAAGCAAGCAAAATGGGGTTTAATTAAATAGGGTTGAGAGGATGAGGGGATTGGAAGGAGAAATGAAGTTGCAGGTGTAAGGAAAGAGACGATGCATTAAGGGGCTGTTGAGGCGAGTATGACAGCCAAGGTAGGGTGAGTAATGAAACAATTTCTCGCAGGCGTAACTACATCCGACGCGAAGACTGGTAAGAAATGGTTTTTGCAACGTGCCAGGGTCAAGCTCCCACGCCCTCCGGCGAGCTTAGAGAGCGGGTGCAAGCATGCCAGCAAGGACCCTAGGCAAAGCAGCAGCACGTCACAGAAGACTTACAATAAATCGCAAACTGCCACCCCATGTATTAGTTACTCTATCTTTTCTATAAAGTACAAAATTAGGTATATTATAAAGCGTTTCAAAAATGCTACTTTTAAACCATGTTTCACAACAACAAATTTGGAATACGTACTTCATATATTCTTTTATTTATTAAGACTACGTGCATTTAAATGACAAACTCTAAAACCATTACGACAATTAGAAAGAACATTGATTGATTGATTTGTTTATTGGGTACACGGAGTCATTAATAAGAATATTATAACATGAGATTTATAATTCAAAATTTAACAATTCAAAATTTAACAAATAATTACAAAAAGATAATCACCCCTATTACAGAATCCGATGAATGGTCTGCGGATGGCTTCCGACAACTTTTTTCAGTTTTTTTCTATTATAGAATCCGCTGTAAAAAGTGTACGGATATCGGTTACGTAGTTTGGTTTTGTTTATAGGCGTTTTTCTCTTTTAGTTCAGAGCTGAGCACTGAACTGAGCTCGAGCTATATGAGCGCGCTCTGAACCGAGTGTGCTCAGATCGTTCTAATGATTTTCTGTTTTTCCTCTTTCTCCTGTTTTTTTTCTCTCAAATATGACTGGAAGTGTGAATGTATAAGTGTAATCAGCGTTTTACTCAGCAATTAATTTCTGAGCTCATAGAGCGCGCTCTGATCATGCTCTGAACGAAAAAAGAAACACAAATTTGAGCTCTGATGTATCTGAGCTAAAAAAGAAACACAAACTTTTTGTATAACAGTTCAGGTTGTGCTCTGAACTAAAAAAGAAAAACGCCTTATGTCGTTTTCTATTGGGACAGAAAAAAACACTTTTTTTCAGAGTCAGAGCAGTTTTTCTGCTCTCGAAATCAGGTGGCTGTCAGATTTCATGTTCCATTTGGCGCAAAAAAAGCACTTTTTTGAGAGTCAGAGCAATTTTGCGAATCTCGATATCCGAGCGAGATTTACACTTATTTGCACTAACACCAAAACATTTGTCGTTTGTCAAAGTTAAAAGTGTGTTTACTTACGTTTTTAGACGAGAAGTCTGTGAAAAATAGAAAAAAAAATTATATTTGCCCGCTGCAAAAGTTAGTAAAATAAATTGAATGGATTTTTATAAACACAAATTACAATTTAAGAACAGGTGACTTTTAAAACACGCACCACAACAGACGCAAAGGAAGAAAAATCTCGTTTTATGTTCCATTGGGCACGAAAAATCTGAAATCTGAGAGCAAAATTTGAAAATCCCAATGGAAAACGACTTTCGATTATGAAATACGCAGCCCATCCGCACTCCATATAACTTCAAACGTTAGATTTCGGAATCGCAAAAAAAAAAAAAAACGCGAAGCAACAACAATAGCTACCTCTGACTCTTCTGTACCCGCCTGTTCTGGAGATGTGTTAAACGAACATGAAAGATGAAACTATTGAAATGGACATTTTGGATGAATTCGATGCCGAAAATGAAAACCCCATTGTCCCATCACCCGTTCCACCACAAAAATGCTCTCGAGCAACTAAATGAAAGGAAATTGCATCCATTATTTTTCTATTTCTCATTTCGTTTAAAATTGTATTTACTTTAATACCCTTTTGCTTTTTTTTGTTAACAATTCTAAATTGTTGAGATTTTTTTTGGCATTAAGGGCGGTACTTATCAAGCGGTCTCAAATCGATTAATATTGTTGTGTTCAATCTGGCACCGTGCTTCCTCAGACTTGAGGGAAGAGTACCGGACGGAGAGTAAAAAGAGAGTTTTATGTTTTTTTAATATCTATTGGCCCGCTGTCTTTAGCTGGGCTGCGACCAATAGTACTGTTTTATTTTAGTTAATTATTATTTATTTATTTCTAGAATCGACCCGCTGTCTTTAGCTAGGCTGCAGTCAATCTGAATGTTAGTCTTACTCTGTAGTTATTCTTACTCTGACTTTTCCTTCCAAAACCATGCCCTTTTATACATAATTTTAGCTATGACCTGAGTTCTGATTTCCCCTTCCATATGCCATACGTTTCTTTAATTGTTTCCACATATGCGTACCTACTCATTGTTTTGGGTATTGCCTAATTGAAATGCCGAATCGACATCTGGGTGTCAATTGCCTCTGCACTGGTATCGAGTGTCACCCATTCATAAATCGTAAAACAATTTAAGTGGTTGCGTATCGTAATATTCCTCCGATATGCCCATGTTGCAGTTTTTGTCATATGCTGGCGTGCCGCTGAGGAATTGGAGTTGTATTGTGTGCATTCATGACACTCGATCCAATTGTTCTTGGGTATGCATTTGGAAAACGAAAACAAAGCAAGTGACCGATTAATAGCCGTGGCGCTTGGGAATGATATTAGAAACATTACGTATGGCTTGGTTGGAAGATCGAAGGCAGGTCATGGTCGGGGTACTGTTGTGTGGATCACAACATCCCACCCCCCTTGGAAAAAGAAAATTCTTACCTGAAGGGTTAGAATTTTCTTTATGCGGGTTGATTGTGGAAGGAGTGTTTACATTGTTTGGCAATGATTGAATTATTAATGATACATTGTTTTAAAATATCTTAAAAATAACATAAAGTTTACTAAAAGGAAAAATTTACTGTTATGTTAATTGATTGTTTGATGTGTAAAAAGAATTTTTTGATAATTGATATTGAATGAATGTTTACATTTTTTTTGCAATGGTTGAATTTTAAGAATTACATAAAGTTTACTTATTTGTTAAAAGGAAAAACTTAATGTTATGTTAATTGATTGTTTGATAAAGAGAATTTTTGATTATTGATATTGAATACATTTTTTTTTTTGCAATGATTGAATTATAAAAATTACATAAAGTTTACTTATTTGTTAAAAGGAAAAACTTAATGTTATGTTAATTGATTGTAAAACATTTTTGATTATTGATATTATGATTAAATTACTAATATGTTTGAAAATTTCTTATACAATAATATGTTTCTTAGGTTTTTTTTTTTTTTTGATTTATAGATATTATTTTTACAATTACTAAAAGATTACAGTGGTATTCATGTGCAAGGACTAAGTATAAGGATATGTGTATATATTTGTTTTAATTATTATTATTATTGTTACACACCTAACCGTCTGTTGAAATACTCAGTCTAAATTCGGGGTTTGGTGTTTGTGTGAGTAGTTGAGTTTTCGTCATGTCTTTGTTGTCTCTATGGTTGTCTTTGTCTTTATTAACTATGTAAGTTCGATAGCGTTTATAGCAAAATAGAACTAGTGTTAATGCTACTATCAGATAAATTAATGTGTAATGGTGAAGATTATGATTGTCTAGTGTGAGCATAGGTTTTGTCTCTTCAATTTTTAGGGAGTTTATGTCTTGGGAAATCAGGTTTAGGGTATCTTGGCTGGAGAATTTTACGACAGCCATACTAGATGTATAGTTAGGTAAGTTGTTAGAGATAATGCGGGAAATGTTTGAGGGAGGAATATAGGAGTTGGTAAGAGTTGAAGATATATCACTAATTGCTTGTATTGTAAGTTCTTTTGATCTTAAGTAGCAATTACTCTGTAGTTCGATTCTTAATGTATTTATCAGTGTATATGCGGTTGTGTTCTCTCCACATATCACGTCGACCATGTATTCGTTTAAGGATGAGAATAACCACTTGTTTGGCTGTGAAAGTTGGATCCAAACCGTCGTGGGCTTTGACTGTTTTATTTCACAAGTGTTCGGGAGGATGGTATTACTTTTTATTAGTTGGGCTTCGCATTGTAGGTTATTAATATCTGTGTTAAATAATGGGTGGGATAAAGGGCAAAGAAATTTGTCGTCCAAAGATTTACAATTTGCTAAGTCTTCCTCATTCCAGTTTGAAAAACTGTCTTTTCTGTAATTGGTAGTTAAGTATTTAGTTGAAGGTTGTATAAAAATGAATTGGTTATTATAACGTGTTGGAACGGGTATATGAAGATTGAGGATTGCATTGTAGATATCAGTGGGGTATGTAATTCTATGTCATTTGGGTAGCTGAAGCCTATTCTGCTTGGTCCGCGACGTAGTGGGATTTCGGTTCTTGTTACCGTGTTGACCAATTTCCAATTTGAGTCTGGCTTGTAATATATGGACTCCATCCCCTTTCACACAAAACAAAAATAAGAAGTATGAAACATTTGGACAAGATATGTTCTTGTATTGTGTGGGAATGTGGTGTTCTATTCGTGGTATAGCCGTAAGTTATTATTGTGTATGAGTTTGGATTTTCTGCCAACTTGTATTACTGTGTTTTCGTCTGAATGGATTTTGATTACCTCGTATGGTCCTTCCCATAGGGTAGAGAGTTTGTTTTGCCGTGTCTGGTTCTTTATTAGGACCTTGTCTCCTATGTTAAATTGTTTTGTCTTGCTCTTTTTGTCGTAATTTAGTTTTGTTTTCTGTTTTGTGTCATACAATTGTTCTCTGGCAATTTTGTAGCCATGCTGAAGTCGAGCTTTTAGTTCGTTAGCGTAATTGTCGTAGTTATACGAAATTTGTGGGTTTCTGCAGATGGAGCTTGGAATCTTTGCTGCGTAGCCATATAGTAGTTCATGTGGGCTAAAAGTTGTACTGGTGTGTGGAGTTGTGTTATAGACGAACATGGAGTATGGGAGCCATGTGTCCCAAGTGAGCGGGTCTTGATTAACATAATGTCTCAAGTATTCTGCTAAGGTCTTGTGACTTCGTTCAAGTGCGCCGTTAGTCTGAGGATGGTACGGTGTTGTCTATAGCTTCTTGTCTTCAAGATCTTGCATACTTCTTTGAAGAGTGTACTGAGGAAGTTCGTACCTTGGTCCGTTAGTATTGAGTCCGGGATTCCGAATCGACAGACTATTCGCTCTATTAGCATTCGGGCTATTGTATTAGCTTCTGCATTGGGAATTGCTATTGCTTCGCTAAATTTTGTTAGGTCGTCCTGGAAAGTCAGTATGTATTTATTGTTGTCGTGACTGACAGGTAAGGGACCCACAATGTCCAATGCTACTCGTTCGAATGGAGTCTTACTCGTGGTCGTTATTTTTAAGGGTATTTTAGGATTTTTGGAGGGTTTATTCCTTTGGCATGATTCGCATTTGCGTATGTATTCTGTCGTGTCCTTAGTTATGGTCGGCCAGTTGTAACTCTGTTTTATTCTTTTTATGGTACGAGTTACTCCTTGATGTCCTCCAAAAGGAGACTCGTGTTTTTCGTGCAGAACTCGTGCTATGTCTTCTGGTTCGTCTAGTATTAGTCTTTTGTCTGTATAGATGTAAAGGGTCATATTTTCTTGGTTGAAAATTTCTTTAATCATTCTTTTGGTATCATCTTGGTTGTTACCATTATTTGGAAGAGAAAATGCCAGTACGTTCTGTTTCTTTTCCTTACATTCTTGAAGGATGTTTTATAGACAGTTTGTTACGGTTTGTCGATCAGTGGTACTCCTCAAAGGAATCGGTAAGGTGGCTATCTTATAATAGCAATTGGGTTTCGTTTGGGAAATGGTCAATGTTTGTCCTATATCGGGTTTTATAAATTGTTGATATTGTTTTTGTAAGATTTCCTCATCGTGGAATTTTAAGATTGGGAGGAGAATAACTTTAAATGGAATTCTGTTGTTTAAAAATATTGAATCAGTTTTTTCGATAAGCTGTAGGCTTGAAGGTAGTTGAAAATCTGTATGCCTTGTTAGTATCTCATTAGCTTTACTGCCTGTGTTCAGCATCTGTTGTTGATGTCTCGTAGTTATTATTACTTTATTATTTTCTTCGCTTGTTAATTGTACACGACTGAGAGCGTCGGCGACGACGTTACTTTTGCCTGACTTGTGCACGATGTTGAACTCATATTCCTCCATCAAGATACGCCAGCGTAAGAGTCTTGAGGTAGGATTCTTTTGTCCAATTAACCATAATAGATTATTGTGGTCAGTGCAGATCGTAAACTTTCTTCCGAAAATGTACAGACGAAATTGTTGTAGGGCACAAGTGATTGCGAGTAACTCTTTTTCAGAAGTTGTGTACCTTGTTTCTGCATCGTTTAAAGTTCGGCTGGAGAAAGAAATCGGTTTGTCTTCTCCTATTGGGCCTTGGGAAAGTACTGCTCCTAATGCTATGTCACTTGCGTCAGTGGTGACGATAAACTCTTGAATGAAATCAGGGTAAGCGAGAATAGGGGGCTTTATGATTTTTTCCTTTAACTTTCTGAACGATTCGTCACAAAAAGCGTCCCACTTAAAAACGGCGTTTTTCTTTAATAATTTGGTTAAGGGCTTAGCCAGATCCGCGAAATTAGGGATAAATTTCCTGTAGTATCCTACAAAACCGAGGAATGATTTTATATCTTTAGGTTTTTTTGGTACCGGAAAGGTTTTTACTGCCTTAACTTTTTCAGGGTCTGGTCTTATTCCTTCTTCAGAAATAACGTGTCCAAGGTAGGTAAGCTCTTTGCGGATAAAGTGACACTTGTCGGGCTGTAATTTGAGATTGTGTTCTCGAAGACGGTTGAGAATCTGAATTAACCATTTGTTGTGATCGTGTAGATCGTAACCATAAATGACTATGTCATCTACGTAGACAAAGCATTCGATACCTTGTAATCCCATTAAAACGTTATTCATCAACCTCTGAAAGGTTGCGGGTGCGTTTTTTAATCCGAATGGCATACGATTGTATTCGTAATGTCCGAACGGAGTGCTGAAAGCCGTTTTGCTTTTATCTTCTTTGTCCATGAGGATTTGGTGGAAACCTTTGGCCAGGTCAAGCGTACTGAAATACTTCGACTTACCGAGCTGGTCGAGGATGTCGGTTATGTTTGGTAGTGGGTAGGCGTCTCCAAGGGTTAATTCGTTTAGTTTCCTGAAATCGACTACTACCCTCCAACGTTTTGATCCATCATTGGCTGGTTTCTTTGGGACTAGAAGCAGAGGTGAATTCCATGGACTATAACTTGGCTGTACTATGCCGTCTTCCAGCATTTCGTTAATTTGTCTGTGGGTTTCTTGTTTTTGACTTTCAGGGAGTCGATAGGGTCTTGTGAATAATGGGGGCTTGCTTTCTTCGGTTATTACCCTATGTCTTATGGAGTCTGTATGTGTCAGGTGATCTCCTTCAATATAAAAAAGGTCATTGTATTCACGACAAATACTAGAAATGGATTCTTTCTCTTCGGGGTTACAGTTGTCCAGGTCAATTAGTGTATTCAGTTTGTCTAACCGTTTTCTTCCGGGATTTCTGAAGTTCTCCCTCCTGACTATATCAAAATTATTGACCTCATCCCACTCTAAGTTTATTTTTTGTATGTCAATTTTCTGATCTTGTTCTAAAGTGTTCATTAGAAGTATTTTAATTCTTGCGTTGTTAGGTTTGGCTAATGTTTCACCTAGGTAAACCCCTGGGATAATTTGTTTTTTCTTAGTTATTATTTCGGCAGGGGTTACTTGATAAAAAGGAATTTCGACTATCTGTTGACTTCTTTGTTTAAGTGTAATGAATGATTTTTGTGAATTAACTTGTTTAGTGTTATTTTCTTTAATCTCGGTCTTATGCTCTGCTAAGGTTTCTTTCTTAGTCGTTTTGTCTGCCGGAGAGTGTGTAACCTCAGCTTTAATTTCTGCCAGGCTTTCGTTCAAACTGGTCTTACTATTATCTGGGTTTTTAAAGTCGATTTCTTCTGATGATACCAGAATTATCTCGTCTAGATTATCCGTCAAATGTTGAAGCTTACTGGAAATTGGTTTGCTCCTGGCTTGCTGTGGGCGTATTCGTGGAATTACTGAGCTGCCGTTTTGAGATGCGGATTCAGACCTCAGTTCCCGTGTTGATTCTTTTTTTACCCCAGTGTCTCTATGACACATGGTTTTGGTAGAACAAGAATCAACACGTTTGGACCCATCGATAGCAAGCTGGAGTTTGCCGGATGTTGAGTCAGTGCTTGGTCACCTTAAGTCGTACCTTTCTGCTCTGTTATCAAGTTTCTCAGCATTACCCGTAGGTAACACCCCGGAAGGTTTAGCTTCTTGACGTTTCTCTAAGGGAGTCATTTTATTGGTAGCATCGAAATTTGTTACAATACCTATGGTATTTTGGGGGGTGAATATTTGCTAAATACTTTTCCTAACCCGTATACAATAACCGTGGAATTTTTTGAGAAGGGATTTATTATTAAAAGGTTATTCTGATAATTGATTTGGCATTCATAATGTTTTAGGAAGTCGTTTCTAATAATGCTATCGAAATTCTGTTGGGCATGATGGTCCAAGATATGAAATGGGTGCGGTATCATGATCGAATCCTCCCCCGCCTGGAAAAACAGGGTTTCAGTGGTCATATTGGAACTTATTACCTTTTCGCCACTCATAGTGGATATAATCATATCCTTTTTAAGCAACGGCGAGTTGGTGGGGCTTCGCATGATACTGATTTCAGCTCCAGTATCTATGACTAGATCCCTGTAGTTTCCATCTTTGAAATGAATTCGTATCATGCACAGATTACTATTGGGAATTAGGGGAATTTCTATTGTGAATGTTACTGATGGTGTACATCGGCACGGACTGTCAGTCGGGAGGAGTTGCCGTCTACTTCCTCTCGACGAGGGTCCTTTCCCGAATTATTATCCTGGGGAGTTGGACTCTGTTGCACATGGTGCAAATTAACTTGTCGTCGACCCTGGTTATTTGGTTGGTTATTATTCCGACTTCTTGGGGGTTGGTTATTATTTGGGTATTGAGTAGTCTGTTGATTTTGTCGCATGTGAGACATTTTGAGCCGGCACTCGTTTTCCGTGTGATAGCGTTTGTCACAGTAGCCGCATCTTACTACTTGCAAGTTGCATTGCGCTTCGCGTTTTACCGGTCCTTATGTTGTGTAAGCTCGAAGGCTGGACCTTGAAGTCGGGTTTTTACGATACTGAGGAATAGCCGGTGTTGGGCGTCGTCAGTAACGAAGCAGAATAGTGTGTTGCCACACGAAATAAATTTACAGAGTTCGTCGGGTTTACCGTCGAACATGGGGACGATGCTATAGACATCATTCAATGATAGTTTGACGCTCATCGTAGGTGAGTTATGTGGTGTGGTGTCCGGTCGAGTCGAAAGTCTGATATTGAGAAGGGTAGGGCTTTGAAAAGCTCTAAAGTTTGGATGTTGCGTCGGGTAAAAATGTTGGGGGCTTAGAGTAGTGTGTAACAAAAGGAAGGTGTGTAATAATATAAAAATAATATTTACTTTTTTTTTTATAAATTGTTTCTGCTGGGCTCGTTCGGTTGTTTCTTCAAAAACTTGTTTCCGTTGTTCCGCTACGGCTCGTTCGGTTGCTGGACCTGTTGATTTTGCCAGGCAGGCTTCGCGCCCTAGGGATGTGGTGGCCTGGTCTTTTTTATTGCACTGCCCAATTATTTGTCTCCGCGTCCGTATTTCAGGAGTTCGCCAGGTCTTACTGTATTTGGTACTTTTTTTTGCACTTTTACACTATTAACTTTCTGGTGTATAGCCCCAGAAACGCCTCAAGATCTATGTATGTCTTGTTGTTTATTTTGTTTTTTGTTTTTTTTTGTTTTTGGTAGTTGGGACCGTTTCACGTGGATCCCACCGCTGCCACCAATGTTGTGTTCAATCTGGCACCGTGCTTCCTCAGACTTGAGGGAAGAGTACCGGACGGAGAGTAAAAAGAGAGTTTTATGTTTTTTAACATCTATTGGCCCGCTGTCTTTGGCAGGGCTGCGACCAATAGTATTGTTTTATTTTAGTTAATTATTATTTATTTCTAGAATTGACCCGCTGGCTTTAGCTAGGCTGCAGTCAATCTGAATGTTGATCTTACTCTGTAGTTATTCTTACTCTGACTTTTCCTTCCAAAACCATGCCCTTTTATCAGTGGCGTGGCGTCCATATAACTCGATTCCTACCGAGTTACCTTTTGAAATCTCCACCAGGCAACACTAACTATCTACCAAAAACCGAATATACATGAAACACTACCAAATGAATGTGAATACTCACCAAATGGTACACACACAAAAGCACTCATATAAAAATCGTGTGTGTATCCATTTTCATACAACGTCGTCATCGTTTCGTGGCGACAAAGCGAAGGTAACCCAAAATAAGTCGGGTTATTAAAGTTCTCACTTTATAGTTAATTTTGAGAGAAAATTTGCTTGTTATCTCTTTTTTTCTTCCCTGAGTTTTTTGTCTGACTCTGACACCTCTTTGTTCAACACCCATTGTAGAAAATAACCCGCTTTTCTTCGAGTTATTCGCGGTTCTCACAAAGTTCATTTTGACTGCTGAGTACTGAGTGAACATTTGTTTGTATCTCTTTTTTTCTTCCCAGAGCCAGAGCTTGTTACTGGTACTGGTCATGGGCATGGCCACTGGGTTGTGTTTTGGGTATGTCGTATGTGTTTGTTTGGTTATGATATGAACAAAATAACGCGCTTTTCTTCGAGTTATTCGATTTTCTTTTACTTCTTGTTTTCTTATTGTCTCTTGTGTGAATAATTACAGGTAGTTGTTGAGGTAGGTAAGGGTGTGTTTTGCTTTAAAAATTCAGTTGGCTGGCAAATGAACACTAAAATATTTCTGAATTACATATCTTTATTTTTTATTAGGTATAATCATTAGGTAATCTGAATTTGCTTTAAGTTATGGCATCATGCGTCTGTCAATAAGGGCTTTTATAGAAGCCACTTTTAGTATGCCTTAAGCTCGTTATAAATTTTAAATATTAATGACTTAAAGTATAAAAAAGGTGGCTTGAATTGATTTTGCTTCGACTTCCCATTTAAAAATGTTCACGCCACGCCAGTGCCTTTTATACATAATTTTGGCTATGACCTGAGTTCTGACTTCCCCTTCCATACACCATACGTTTCTTTAATTGTTTCCACATATGCGTACCTACTCATTGTTTTGAGCATTGCCTAATTGTTTTCCGTTCCCATTTAAGAAATGCCCAATCGACATCTGGGTGTCAATTGCCTCTGCACTGGTATCGAGTGTCACCCATTCATAAATCGTAAAATGATTTAAGTGGTTGTGTATCGTAATATTCCTCCGATATGCCCTTGTTGCAGTTTTTGCCATATGCTGGCGTGCCGCTGAGGAATCGGAGTTGTATTGTGTGTGCATTCATGACACTCGATCCAATTGTGCTTGGGTGTGCATTCGGAAAACGAAAACAAAGCAAGTGACTGATTAATAGCCGAGGCGCTTGGGAATGATATTAGATACATATGCGGAACATAATAATTATTACGTATGGTTTGGCTGGAAGATCGAAGGTAGGTCATGGTCGGGGTATTGTTGTGTGGATCACAACAATATGAAGTATTCGATTGGGCGCTCTCAGAGCACTTTTTTTTTGCTCTCAGAGCAGTTTTTATGTTCGTTTGGTACAAAAAAAAAGCACCCCTATTACAGAATCCGATGAATGGTCTGCGGATGGCTTCCGACAACTTTTTTCAGTTTTTGCTATTATGGAATCCGCTGTAAAAAGTGAACGGATGTCGGCTACGTAGTTTGGTTTTGTTAAGATTATGAAATACGCAGCCCATCCGCACTCCATATAACTTTGAAAGTTTTAAATCCGCACCAAAATCATTGCGGATGCAACACAAAAAAAATGAAAAGCGCCAAAAAGTCCGTCAATTCACATAAATTGAAGTTTTTGAATATAGTTTTTAGTTTTATGCAGAGATTATTGTGAAAATTTTGAATTTTGAATAAAAAAACGCCAGATTTATTGAATTATTTGAATTCTTGGGGTTTAAAGAAGTCTCGGAATGGAAAAAAGGAAGTTTTAAAAAAAAATGTATAAGTATACTAAAATAAATTGATTGATTCTGTAAATTTCGATATGTTTGGTTGGACCTTATAAGTCTGCAATAAAATAATTTAACCAACAGCAAGCGATCGCCTTACGCGACGGGTGGTACGGCCAGCAAAGAGGAATTTGTCCACTGGAAGAAAATTGGTAAGTTTACGAGGCTCATAACTGCGAGTTTTTCCGATGTATTCACCAAGCACTATTAGGGTTGTATCCATGCTATTTCGAATATGCGAAAAAATAAAATTTCCAAACGCGTTCTAAAACGAATTTATGAACTCTTTTTCGTAAATATTAATTGTCAAAATCAATTGATTGATGATTGAAATTAGATTTAAATAAATTGTATTCTTCGATTAAATTTATTGTTAAAATAACTGCAACTGCTGGCAGATTATGTGTTGCAGTTGCAGATTGGGGTGGTTTCTGAGACGAACAGGGTTGTTTTCATCTACATTTATTTTAGGTTCCTCCACCAGTGCGAAGTGCGATATGCCTCCATTTCATTTGCAGCAAGATATTTCTTCTGTTGACTTTTGGAATTTTAAAAATATGCTTTCAATTGTTTTGAACTTCTTTTGCTGGAAGCATAAAACTCATCCGTTAATTGCTCGCAGTACCTACTTATTTTTTTCGACTGTGCTTATGCAGTCAGTTTTTTGCAGTTAGTTATTCTTGGGTTTGATTATTATTATTTTCTCTTTTTCCTTATTGGAAAGATTTGGCTTCCTTCCCTTTCCTTATATTTTGAAAACGATAGCTGATTTCGAATTTCGAAGTTATTACTGCTCTCAACTTAAGAGTGGTCTTGATCACTCGTAAGTCTTATGAGCGCTCCTAAATACGCACTAATAACAAAAAGTGTGTGCTTTGAAAGTGAGTAGACGTATTGACAATCTCGTCCGGCAAAACACTTGAGAATCGTTTGTTTATCTACGCGAATCGTAAAGAGCCACATCAAAAACTTTCGCTTGCATACAACTAATAGTTTTATATAATTGTATATTGATTTAAAGTCGATAATATAAATAAAATAACAAATAAACTTATTTTCATAAATTGCATCTTGCAAGCGCGCTCTCATTTTTGTCTCATACTCTTACGAGCACAATGGCAGGAAAAACGCGATCAACGTATCTTGAAAAAGAGAAGCAATTGACGCCTATACCATCCAAGGAATCCGTTCAAACGCCCAAACTTCAGCAAATAAACACCATCCACCAGCAAATCCACAGCGATCGTGACTATATGTGACTTAGAGGAACGACTAGCTAAGCTACTTGATGAAATTGCAAATCGTATTTCCATCGAAATAGGTTCTTTGCGAAGTGATTTAATTCAACAAATTTCATCAATCGAAGAAAGAATGTCTACGCACGTCAAAGAAGTTGACATATCTCTTAACAACCTAAAAAAAAAACGGCAAGAGAACGTCGAGATACGTATTGACACAGTCGAGAAGTCCATCCAGTCTCTATACACGCAAGAAGAAGAGATAAAATCCCGAATAGCTGATTAATGCACACTCGAAGAGGAAGTGATTGATCTCCAAAAACGATGTGAAGCTTTCGATCGGCGGGAAATTGCAGCTGATGCCATCATTTTTGGTGTACCCCAGCTACCAAATGAAAATTTGAAGACAATTTTCCACCATCTTTGCCACAACATCGAATGTAGGCCTCCGCCATTGAAAGGCATATTCCGTAGTCGAAGAGCACATACAAGAAGAGAAAAAACTGACTCTCCCATCGTAGTCAAATTCAACACTCCTCGCGAAAGAAACACCGTCTTGTCAGCGTTCCCTCCCGTGCTACAATTGTAGCGTTTTTTAGTTTTTGAGTACATTTTTTCTAACTGAGTACGATACTACTTTGGATCGCCGCGTACTACTTTTTATAATTGCATATCAATAACTCATTTCTTATTTTCCAAATTTTCCAAAAATTGTAATTTTTATCTGGTTTTGGTAACTTTTTTAACAGGAGCACCAAAAAGACGAACTCGATATCATCACATGTAAATGCTGCCTTACTTTTTCTGCCCACTACGTTTAAGGTTTAAAAGTATTCCTAGTAAATCAGTAATGTGGTATTCGATTGGGCGCTCTCAGAGCACTTTTTTTGCTCTCAGAGCAGTTTTTATGTTCGTTTGGTACAAAAAAAGCAATCTTTTCCAGATTTCAGAGCACTTTTGCGAATCTAGATATTTTCTCAGATTTACCAATACAAGTGCACTTAAGTTCGACAACTGGTGGAGGGCTAAAAATTGAATTCCACTTGAGAGACTTTACGTGTTCTGCATAAAGTGCATACTAGGCTTAAACATAGGTTAATTTTTCCACTGCCATGACATTTATTTATTTATAATAAGTTCGTGAATCAGAGAAAAATTAAACGATACCAAAAAGTCTTATTCATACTGGCTCAATACTATAATGTACGATTTTTTCGTGTTTTTTCATTTTTCCAGATTTTTGGTAACTTTTAGCTTGGTCTGGTAACTTTTTTTCCATTTTTGGTTGCTAATTCTTTTTGCAAGTGGCATCCATGGCTGGAAGTAGAAACTGTTAACCATCTAATGTTTGCTAAAGAGCTAGCAAATTTTTAATTAAATTTGCAGCAGCACATAACTACCATTCAAATGCGCATTATTTGTAAGTATCTTCAATATTCGTGTGGAAGGCTAGACATATTATATGGGACTATATCTTTTCGGGAAATAAACTTTAATCGCTAACTACAAAATCGCTGAATATTGAATTGTGTTATGAATGTGTAATTCACTACTTTATGTTTTTTATAAAAAAGGTTTTTTTTTACATTTTTTAATGTTCAAAAATGATGATATAACTGTGGAATATTTTTCTTTGCTTTTTTTTCGTTCATTTTTATATACATACTTAACTTATAATTTATTTTTAAATATAAATAAACCTTAAAGGTTACGTTTTCCTTTATTTTTTGTGGATGAATGAAATAATTTATGTTAAATTAAAATAAGCTTTTCTTTGTGATATTTTTTTTAATGAATAAAAAATGTGTGTTCATATAAAACAAATATTTGAAAATGTATAGTAGTGAATTTTGTAAAACAAATTTCCGATTCTAATTGAAAAATACCATAAAGCCGTTTTCTTTAGGTACATTATTGCGTACTACCTTCAGACCCATTTGAGTACCAATTTTTACCGCAATGAGAACTTTGCCTAACGACAGGGGAGGGAACGCTGCGTCTTGTATGCAGTGTCCCTCTTCTGCAAAAATCACAGGCAGCTATGTCTCCAAGATGTGGACATCAAAGCAGAAAACAACAACAACATCTATATGTACGGGAGTCTTACTAAAAAAACCGTTCCATATATCAGCAAGCTACGCGTCTCAAGCGCAGTAAACAGCTGTTTTCTGTTTATACACATTTTGGTGCCGTCTATGTGAGAGAGAGTGCAGAAAGTAAAATCGATGTTGGTAGAGAATGAGCGGTTTTTAAATGCCATTGCCGCGAGGTGCCAGCCGAAGAAGACGTTTATCACAACAAATCAACATTGATCGTCATCAAAAAGTATAGTGTTATTTCTTAGTTTTTGTTTTATTTTCTCATTTCATTTTTTTTGCTCTTTTTTTTAACTGCTGTACTGTTTTTGCTTGAAATTATCCCCAATGCCCCTTTTTATAAATCTATGTTGCTTTAAGGAAGAGAAAACGTATGTTCTTAATCTGAGTGTATTTCTTGGTTCTCGCACAAATTTCCATCTCAAATATAGATTTGGATGAAAGTAGAGTGAGTTCCATTGGTGGTGGTAGAGAGAACATGGTTGGACCCATGATTAGAGTTTTTTGTAACCATAGCTACGGTCTTAAGGTTTGCCACTTGAATGCGCAAGGTTTAAACCCTAAATTGGATGAATTTAAAGATATTTTTGTAGATTCGAAGGTTGATGCAATCTGCGTATCGGAGACTTGGTTTCATAAAGATGTGAATGATTCTGCCTATGATATAAGTGGCTATAGACTCTTTCGGTCAGATAGATGTGATCGTACAGGTGGAGGCGTTGCAATATGCGTTAGAATGGGCTTAGTCTGTCGACGAAAATGTCGTTCGCCGAAAGGGTCGGCCTCTCAATAATTATTCACATGTATAATTCGGGGTGAAAGAAGTATTTGCTTAGGTGTTGTATATAGATCAAATAGGAATATTGATATGACACCTATTTACGATGTTTTGGAAGAAGTTTCGACTTGCACAAGCAATGTCATTGTTTGTGGTGATATTAATAGTAATTTGTTATGTGAAATTCATTTAATTGAAAATATGCAATTGTTTGGTTTAAAACCCGTGAATTGTCAAGTCCCTACGCACTTTACCACTTCCTCTAGTACACTAGTAGACGTCTTTTTTGTAAATAATTCCGACAAAGTATTATTTTAAGACCAAATCTCTGCACCAGCTTTCTCGAGGCATGATTTAATATTTTTGACGTATGACTTTGATATTGGCAATAACGCAGAAGCATCCACCTATACATACAGAGATTTCAAAAATATTGATATGCCCTCTCTTGAACAACATATTAATTTGATTCCATGGAACCTTATCTATTTTATGCCCTCTCCAGATGACCAAATTAAGTTTTTACAGAATAATGTAAATCTTCTTTTCGATTTACATATTCCAATAAAAACTGGTATTGTTAAAGACAAGACAAAAGCCTGGCTAACGAACGATATTCGAGAGTTGATGGCTCAACGTAATGAGGCGTATCGACGATGGAAACATTTTCGGGTGGAAGAGCTTCATCAGGCTTATAAAAGTTTAAGAAATAGTGTTGTTCGTGAAATACGCAATGCTAAGACACAGTTCTATTCCAACCGACTTAGTTCTTCTTCGGGTGGTCGTAAACTATGGAATGACATTCGAAAATTAGGAATCGGGAAGCAAAAGACTACTTGTTCTACTGGAATCGATCCTAACGCACTTAATCGAACGTTTTTATCAAACCCACTTTATAACGACCCAGCAGCTAACTATACACTGGAGGATGTTCCTTTACCGGTTGCTACTTCGTTTGTATTTAATAGGGTAAATGAATTGGACGTTGTAGAAAGTTTTTTGTCTGTCAAGTCCAATGCTGTAGGTGTTGATGAAGTAAATCCGATTTTTGGTTAAAGCGATCTTGCCATTACTATTACCGTTTATAACTCATATTATAAATACTGTTTTTATGACCGGCATTTTTCCCAGCGAATGGAAATTAGCAAAAATAATTCCAATACCTAAGAACTGTAAAAAATGAAGAATTCAGACCAATCTCCATCATACCTTATTTATCTAAAATTTGTGAAAGAATTATGCATAAGCAGCTTAATTATTATGTTACTCAAAATAACTTGTTGCTACAAGTACAATCGGGTTTCCGAGCTAAGCATAGCTGTACAACTGCTTTGTTGAACGTCATTGTAGATATATGAGATAAATTAGATAGGGATAATGTTACTTTTCTGGTACTCTTAGGTTTTTCCAAAGCTTTTGATTTGGTTAATCACTCGATTCTTCTCAGCAAATTAAGACGCTTTTTCTCAATTTCCCCCACTGCTGTTAAATTAATATCATCCTATCTAAGTGAACGAAGGCAGGCCGTGTCACTTGATGGCAATCTTTCGGATTTTCTTCTCTCAAGGCAAGGAGTTCCCCAAGGCTCTATCCTGGGGCCTCTATTGTTCTCCATATATATTAACGATATTGCTTCTGTCATACTAAGTTCATCTAAGCATATTTATGCCGATGATATACAAATTTATCAAAGCTGCTCCTTGGGCCTAATTGAAAATCGCGTCAGCGTTTTAAATGAGGATCTAGAAGGAATTTCTAATTGGTCATCCAAAAGCGGTCTAGTACTTAATCTAGTGAAGTGTAAGTGTTTAGTTATATCTAAAAAGAAATTAGATCTTTCTTATTTCCCTCATTTAATGCTAAACAACTTTGAAGTCGAATTTGTTGAGTCTTCAAAAAATCTAGGTCTTGTCTTCAATAGAACCTTAACATGGAATGATCACATAAATACTATAGTAGGGAAAACTTACGGTATTCTACGAATCCTAAGGATTGCTCAAAAGTTTACTCCTCTTGAAACGAGAGTGCTACTTGCTAAAACGTTAGTTATCCCTGTACTTATCTACGGATGCGAAATTTTTTATGGATGTGATGCCGAGAGTAGAAGGCGGCTTCAGGTGGCTTTCAACTCCACTATTCGATATGTGTTTTGTTTTAAAAGACATAATCACGTTTCACATCTTGCAAAACACCTAGTTAACATGTCCTTTTGTAACTATATAAAATTTCGAACAGTCATATTTCTTTTCAACATACGCATAAGTAGACAGCCTTCATATCTTTATGAAAAAATCCAGTTTCCGGTATCTAACAGATCTTCTTGTCTGGTACTTCCGCGCTCATGTCTAACATCCGAAAGACAGTTTTTTGTTGCTGCTATCCGCCTTTGGAATTCACTCCCACGTAACTTGCGAGAGCTAACAAATGCACGACGATTTAAAACCGAACTTCAAAATTTTCTCAGTAACTAAAGCAACTAACTTTTCCCCAACCCTATCCCTCTTCAAGCGATCACAATTATTTCAATTAAAATTAATTTAAAACTAAATCCAACTTATGTAACTTTCAAATCATATATGAATATTAAATTAAAAATTGTTTATCTTTCACAGACTTATAAGTGAATTCTTACTGTGTAAGCATGTATACAATGAATAAATCTACTAAATCTACTAAATAACCATTGGCGAATAGGTTTACGAAGCTCTTAGTTTAATATTGGTCGATGAATACCGCCCTTAGTTTAATATTGATCGATTAATACCGCCCTAAATGCCAAAAACTAACAGGATCGATAAGATAGTTCGAAAATGATAAGGAAGTGTTGCGGATCGGCAATGTTGTTTTTCCGACGGATTTGATAATTATATTTATCGCGGATGTGAATAGGCTGTGGATCGAGTCACCTCCCCGGGAATAAATTTTTGTGGATTCTGTAATCGGCATGAATATTTTTCAGATTTCAAAGCACTTTTGCGAATCTAGATATTTTCTCAGATTTACCAATACAAGTGCGGTTGAGTTTGACAACTGGTGGAGGGCGTTTAGTTTTCGTGAATTTGTTCTAAAGCAAAGAGAGGCATTGCATCGGATGAATCTATTTGTGTGAATTATTTATGTATAAATATCTAAAAATCAATCGGGACGCAAATATCGAATGCTTTAATTTAAAATTTAACCAGTGAATACGAAGCTCTTTTTTTTTTTTTTTTTTTTTTTTTTTTATAATTCACTAGTGCTCAAGGGGTTTTTGTTCCCTTATAATGCTAATGCACAGCACGAGTGGAATTAATAGGGAGGATAGAGAAGAGGTACTGGTGCACATTGGTCTTAAACAATTGTGGACTGTAATGAGAGGGGAAAACCGTGTGAGGCAATGCATTCCACATGCGTGTTGTTCGGCTCACAAAAGAATCTCTATATTTTACAGTAGGTCCGAAGGTAGGCTTAAGGGTGAACTGATGTGCATTCGATGTGTGACGGGTGTTGCGAGAGATTTGTTGAAGGGGCGGAATGCAGTTAGCTATTTCATCAGAGCATCGGTGGTGAAAATATCGATAAAATAAGGAAAGGCAAGAAACATTTCTGCGATGTTCGAGCGGGTCAATAGACTCCGCTATATTTCTATCACCTATAAGTTTTATCGCGCGCTTTTGAATTCTGTCTAGTAGGTGCAATGAAGTTTTTGGTGCACCTGACCAGATATGAGCGTTGTACTCAAGCTTAGGCCGAATAAAGGCCTTGTTTATTGTAGCTAAGTCGAAGGGTGTAAAGTATTTCTTACATCGATTTAAGAAACCTAGACATTTCGCAGCGTTTTTGGCGACTTCGTATATGTGGTCATTCCAACGGAGTTTGTCGTTGAACATATACCAAGTATGGAAAGTCGTTCGGTTTCGTCGATGCAAGTCCCATTCATGGATAATGGGTTAGGGTTCAGGTTTCGCTTTAATGATAGAAGGCAGCATTGTGTTTTGGAAGCATTAAATTCCACTCTATTGATTGTACCCCATTTTATAATGCTGTCAAGATCGGAATTTAATGTGTTTAGCATACGTCGCCGTTCCAGATCCACGGCCGAAGAGCAGGGACGTGAGTCAGGGAACGAATATGAAAAACTGAGGGTGCTATCATCAGCGAAAGAATGTATTGGATTAGAAGCAACAGACGAGAGATCACTGATGAATATGAGAAAGAGTGTCGGAGACAAAACAGAACCTTGGGGAATACCAGCATTTATATGGTGAATTGCAGACTTGAAACCGTCCAACACAACTTGAATTGAACGGCCAGAAAGGTAGTTTCTAATCCATTGAAGAAGAGACGCGTCGATCCCATAGGCACGCATTTTCGACAAAAGAGCTTGGTGCCAAACTCTGTCAAATGCTTTCGAAATATCAAGCGCAACAATCTTCGTTTCACCAGAGTGGTGGAGAGATTGGTTCCACTTTTCGGTGAGATAAGTCATCAAATCACCAGTGGACCTGCTGCTACGAAAACCGTATTGCCGGTCATTGAGAAGTTTTCGTGATTCAAGATATTTCATAAGCTTACGGTTTATCAGCGTTTCCATGACCTTGGAAAGAATGGACGTAAGTGCAATGGGTCGGTAGTTGGTGGGTGAAGAAGAATCGCCTTTTTTTTGGAACGGGCTGGAAAAATGCAGTTTTCCATCTACTGGGAAAGAGTCCAGAGTCAAAACGAGTGTGGGGATTGACGACGTGGTGGAGTTCTTAATATTTTTCACGAAAGACCAAAACTGTTTACTTCCACTGGGATAGTGAAGTATTTTTTGTCGAAAGTTTTGGTCATGACAAAATTTTGCACGTCGTATCACGGAGTTGCAGTCATTTCGGACTCGTCGAAACTTTTTTCGGTTTTCCTCGGTTGGGTTTGCTTTATAAGCCCGAAAGCTCAACTCTCTCAACCTGATAGCCTCTTTGCAGCTCGAGTCGCACCAAGCATTCTCCTTAGGTATAATACTCTTTCTTCTGTTGGGAATAAAGGATTTCATACCCAGGAGAATGGTGTTTGTTATCATTTCAGCGGCGGCATCCACGTCACTATCGAGGAAGCATAGTGACCAGTTAAAGTTTAATATTGGTCGATGAATACCGCCCTTAGTTTAATATTGGTCGATGAATACCGCCCTAAATGCCAAAAACTAACAGCATCGATAAGATAGTTCAAAGATGATAAGTAAGTGTTACGGATCGGCAATGTTGTTCTTCCGGCGGATTTGATAATTATATTTATCACGGATGTGAATAGGCTGTGGATCGAGTCAACTCCCCGGGAATAGTGACCAGTTAAAGTTTAATATTGGTCGATGAATACCGCCCTTAGTTTAATATTGGTCGATGAATACCGCCCTAAATGCCAAAAACTAACAGCATCGATAAGATAGTTCAAAGATGATAAGTAAGTGTTACGGATCGGCAATGTTGTTCTTCCGGCGGATTTGATAATTATATTTATCACGGATGTGAATAGGCTGTGGATCGAGTCAACTCCCCGGGAATACATTTTTGCGGATTCTATAATCGACATGAATATTTAAAATTTTCTTTTACATAGGTTATTAATAGTCGTTTGAAAATAAAAACATTTGTAGAACTTTTTATATTGCTCGGAAGCATGTTGTGCGTACATATTTTTGGAGAAAGAATGGTCAGACAAATTACAACTTTTATAATAAATTAATAAAGAGAAAAAAAAAAATACAGTACAATATAGCAATAGAGTGGAGATTTTCAGAGCTTTCATGAAAAGCTTTTTCCGTTTGCAGTCTTCTTAGCATAAACTATTCCGGATTTTGTATAAACAGAGAACAATTGTTTTTTTCTTTTTAGTCCAAGTGCACTTTGTAGAAGAAAGCGTGAGAAACACCAATGTCTGTCAACTTCAGCACTTCTTTGCTTTGTTTGCGGTGAGATGAGATGAGTTAAATTTGATTACAATTGATGAAAGAGTAATCTGTGCAGAGTTGTTGTTGGTGATATTACGCTTTTTTGCACGAAATGCCTGAACTAACTGTGGCTGATTGCAGTTTATAGTATCACAAAGTTTATGGAGAAGCAGTGACAAATTTTCGCTTAGAATCTCGGGTACCCCAAATAACACAGCTCACATGCGACCTCTTTTCTCTCGAGCACATTTATTTGTTGACGTAGAGCGAATATCTCAGAGCTATGCATTTGAGCAGTAGCAGCGGTTTGTTCTTACATTTTATCATGGCGTGCTAGTGCTATTATGGTGAAGATAGCATTGTTCAGACAATCAAAAGGTTGAACCCAGCTTTCTTTGACTTCTTCAATTTTGTTGAAAAATTCAATTCGCAATTTAGCCGTTTCCTCAATAAAAGTACGTTGATTAGATGCTTAATGTTTGCCTTATTGTTCGTCCAAGATTTTAACAGTAACAATTCCTTTGTCGTTGTTTTGCAGTTTGGTTGAAGGAGAATGAGAAACCATTTGTGAAGAGATTGCGTCTGAAATATAATAATAATATTTGTGTTTTATTTTTTTTTTTATTATTATTATTTATTATTTTAATTCATCTTGCTAGGTACAATGATAGGTATTTAAGATGTCAAACGAACAATTCAGACAAATTATAATTAATTTACATTACAATGACATAACATATTTTCAAATGAAAATCCTTAATTGTTTATAAATATTATGCTAAAAAAAAAAAACTAATAATTTAAGAAGCGATGTTCAAAATGAAAGATATCGTAAGACCCAGCAAAATTAGCTTGAAGACACTCTTTAGCAAAGCTTAAAGCAATAGGTAGTGGCGAGTTTCCCTTCAAAAATATAAAAAATTCATGGATAGTGAAATTGTGTGCGTGCAGGGTGAAAACGCGTTGAAGAAAAGAAAAGTTAATTTTTTTTTTTTTTTTTTATTATTATTAATGAATTGAAGATAATATGTGTTCGATTTGAGTGTGATCATGAGTAAAAAGCCAAGATTTTATTTGATGTAGGAATGGTGACAATTTCCTTAGACATCTGATAGAGAAAGGTAATTTGTTAAAAATTGAAGGAGCTACTACTGTAAAAAAATTTTTAAAGTGTATTTTATTGTACGCGGGGATATTGACCAAATTGTTGGAATTTACACGCAAGTTATGTAGCGAGTGTCTTCGAACTGTAAGATAGCCACTCCTAAGATAAAATAGTTTAAGAACTTTATAATAGTAGAGATGCCTTAGTGGAAGAACTTTTAGTTCCTGGAACAAAATGAAGCTTTTATGATACCGATTTTTCTTACAAATAATACGCACAACATGTTTTTGTAAAATAAGAAGCGGATTGATCTTGTTCAAATTAGTTCCTCCCCAACAAGTTATCCCATACTGAAGCTTTGAGTGAACAATACCGTAGTAGGTCATAGTTAGTATTTTTTGAGAGCAGTACAAATTAAGATTATAAAATTGCCTAGTACAACACAATAGGTACTTTTTCAATGCGGTAGTGTGATCAGACCAGTTCATCCTTCTATCTAATATTACTCCAAGGTATCTGAAGGACTGAACAAAGTCAACCTGAAAACAATGAGCCGAGCAGCCTTCATTGTGGGCAAACGTAATACTCTCATTTAAATTGAAATTGTATTTTTTACAGCCAGGAGAATGATAAA
The DNA here is from genome assembly GCA_946477585.1 of Cheilosia urbana. Lineage (NCBI taxonomy): Eukaryota > Metazoa > Arthropoda > Insecta > Diptera > Syrphidae > Cheilosia > Cheilosia urbana. Next base: position 17,730,696 of record OX297857.1, read on the forward strand.
ATAAATCACAATCAACTAAATTAGACAACCCAGTGAGACTAAAGGACATTAGTTTCGTTTTGTTGCTCAAAACCATCTTATGAACAGCAAACCAGCGCCTTAGTAAGTCCAAGTCTGAATTGATGTCAGAAATTAGGTTGAGCAGAGAATTGCAACCATAGGAGAAGGCTTTGTCATCAGCAAAGGCTGTTATTATGCCCTTAAAGTTCTGTTTAAATATGGAATTGATAAAAATCAAAAACAGCAATGGACCCAGTACCGAACCTTGCGGAACACCAAACTTTATGTTACGTAGTTCACTAAAACAGTCCTTTATTTTAACTTTTTCCTTCCTATCTTTTAAATAAGAGGCTAGCCAGTTATAAATAAAACCACGCATGCCTGCATTATATAGTTTCGACAATAAGATTTTGTGATCTACTAAGTCAAAAGCTTTGGTTAAGTCAATGAAAAGTCCAGCCGTATGCAGATTATTGTTTAGGTTTGCATATATCTCACTGCAAAATTTCATCAGTGCATCTTCGGTTGATCTACCAGCACGAAATCCATATTGTGATTCACTAAAAAAATTATTTTTATTTAAGAAAGCTAAGATTCTAGTTTTGATTGACTTCTCAAAAATTTTTGAACAAACAGATAACAGGGATATCGGTCTGTAATTATTTAGATCACAAGGGTTAGACTTTTTATGGAGAGGAATGACTTCAGCAATTTTAAGCGCGCTTGGGAAAATTCCACCGTATACGCTTTTGTTAAAAATGTGTGCGAGCACGTCGACAACATTGTAAGCGATTTTTTTGAAAATTATGTTAGAGCAACCATCTTGAGTAACAGAGCTGGAATTTTTTAGCGAATTAATGATACTTAGTAGTTCGCCAGACGAAATAGGATCAAAGAATAAACTTTTACTTAATAATCTATCTTTTACTATACCATCCACACTATCAAAACTATCATTGTTGTGCCCAAAAACACCCGTAGATACATTTCTAGATATTGAAATAAAAAAGTCATTAAAATGATTTGCTAATTCAGAATTATCAGTAATCGTGATATCATCCTCTTCAATTACTAAGGGCTTCACCGATTGAGAACTACGATTTAAGATTTTGTTAATTACACTCCATTCACCTTTAACATTACCTTTATTTTTTTCGAGCTCGTTAACATAGTAATTTTCTTTACAGGCATTAATTTCTATCTGTAAAATTTTGCATACTTTTTTGTAATCAGCTTTTAGTTGAATGTTATTTGGATATTTCCTACATTTTTGACGAAGCTTGTTTTTTTCATTTACTTTGCCCAAAAGGTGACCTGTCATCCACTCTTTCAAGCGTTTGGATTTGTTGTTAGTTTTGACTGAACTAATAGCACAACTTTTAAGTATAGTACCCAATTTTTTTATGAAATTATCATAGGCAATAGAAGGATCAGTTTCATTATAGACATTCTCCCAAAATTCAAATCGCAGAAGTAAGTTGAGCCTTACAAAATCAATCTTGTTAACATGCACAAAGTCTACTTCAGTTTCATCTTCATCCACTATATCCAAATAATGAAGGCTAGTCATACAATGATCAGTGATTCCTAAGTCGGCTATTGAACTCATTAATCTAACACTCCGCGATAAACTACCCCTGCAAAAAATATGGTCAATGCATGTCATAGAATTTTCACCAATTCTGGTGGGCTCCCTTATGCAGCAATCCAAACCATTGCCAGCTAAAAGCATTAAATATTTTTCGACGAAGTGGGTTTTAGAAAGAAGGTCAATATTTATGTCACCCAGAAAAATAAGGTTTTTCGATTTTTCATCCAACAACAAAGTGTCAAGTTCCTCAAGAAAAACATCTCTACAACCATCATGAAGCCTATAGATGCACAAAAAACAGTGTTTCTCATTATTTAGGTTAAATGAAACTTTTATAATATCCGCGGATTCCAAATTTTTGTTAACAATATCACAGCCACTAAATTTATTTTTGATAAAAACCCCAACACCACCAGCAGAATAGGAACTGTTACATGTTGGGAAAAAAGCATAGCCCGGTATTTTATAATTACCTTTCTCTTCATCAAAAATCCAAATTTCAGAAACGAAAATAAAATCAGGCTTATTTGAACACGATTCAATATGGACCAATAATAAGTCAAAATTAGCACGAAGACTGCGAATGTTTTGGTGAATAATAAAAAAACTATCTGGGTATTTACAACTATTTTGAAAAACGCTTGGCAATAAATCCCTTTCAAAATTACAAAACGATACAACATTATCTTCAGGATCAAAGTTATGAAAATTATCAAACGGCATTCAATTTAAAGGTTATTTAAGTCTTCTAAGCAATTTATTTTAATAACTTTATCACCTTCCTTTTTTCTCATTTAAAGTTCAGAATTTTGTAACCATAAAAACTTGTAGCCTTTGGCTTTTTTCGCGATCTCAGCAGCTTTACGGAGGATTCGGGTGTGAAAAGATAAACTATTATTGATGTATATAGGTTTGTTGTTGTAATTAATTCCAAATAGGTTGGTTGATAAACGCCTTTTCTCCACTTTTTTCTTCATAAGCTTAAGTTTGGTTTTATGCGAGCAAAATTTAACACACAAAACGTCAACACCAGCTGTTGAGTTTATTCCAGTAGAAGAAGATGCTTTCGATTTATTGCTTTTGATTTTTTTTATGTAAAAACTGTCTATTTGTTCTTCAGCTATATTCTCACCAAGTCCATCCGAGAAAAGCTTAAGAGCTTTATCTATTGCATTTGTTTTGTTTATATCCGGTATACCAACAATCTCCACTATATTCTCTCGTTGCAATTGCTCCAGCGAGTTCACTCTAAATTGCAGCGAATCAATTCTCTTTTGCATGATATTCTTCTCCTCTTTTAGCGCATGCAGTTCAGACAGAAAGTCACAATTTATCTTCTTTAGCTCCACAATTTCATTGTAAATGGCTTCTAAAGAGATCGATTTATTGACTTCGCTTAGTAGCTGCTTCTGCTGGTGATCGTGATCATGTACATGTTGCTGTCTGTGTAACGCACTCGAACAGGCTGGCGTAGCCGTAGTGTTCTCTTTAGCATCAGCGGTTGGTTTGAGAATGGAAGAGTCCGAGGGTATGATGGTGGGTACAGTAACAGCGCTAGCTATGGTGGTGGTGGTGGTTGCAGCGTGGGTGGAAGAGGAAAAAGCAGTCACAGCAGTAGCGGTTGAAGTGGAGGCGGCTGGTGAGTTGGTGGGTGGTGCAGTTGGCAGGGGAGAGAAACGCATCGATTTACGGCGAAGAGTAGTACACGCAGCACAGCGAAAGGGAGTACCGCTTTTTTCAAAATAATCTACGTCACTATCATGAATATTAACGCAGCTAGCATGGAAAATCGATAAACAATCGCCACAATTCACTTTGCAATTATTTCTTTCCACTTTATTGTTACAAATAGCACAAATGCAAGGCATTTTATTACTCACTTTTTGTCTATTGTCTTTATCAGGTTTTTAATTAGATTGATCTTTAAGATATTGCGAAAACAAGAGAGCACAGAAAAGAACGTCTTCACCTCGACACACTACTTTTTAAATTTTTTGTCTTTGTGTGTTTTGTTCCGCGTAGATGGGCCTGATGTCGATGACATAATTGGCGTGAGAGAAAATTTTTTGGGCGACGAAATAAATAATCGCAGAAGCAAAAAGCAAATAGATTATGCACTTCAGTTTTGTACACATAGACGTATAAAGCTCAAGTAGACTCGTATCACTTTAGAATTTTACATTAGCTGGAGCGACTTAATAAACACGTCTATTCTCTATGACCGTACATACCTACTCGAATCAAATAAAAAATAAAAATAAAATAAAATGTATACAATATACATATACATAAATTGCTATAGATCCGTGCGACCTGACAAGTCACACGGTTGAAATTAAGAACTAGGATGTTATAAAATAAAACTTAAACAGGTGTAATTTCTCTTTCTCCATTATACGCTGATGTACAGTGCTGCAGAAGCAAAGATTTAAGTGGAAATGCGTCTCGCCGTCGTTGTTGAGTATTATTTCACGCTCTTGCCGAAAATAGCGCTCCATTGCTTGTCTGTTTTATACTGTAGCTGTCTAGTGTCTAGTTCACAAGTTGGAAAGATGATTGAAGTACATTTTGCATTTTGCGGCACCTTGTATTTGAAAAAGCTCTTGAGAAGTTAAGAAAAATTAAAATCGTATTTTTCGTGTTTCATTCGCAATATATTTAAACATTATACGCTATGTAAAAATATGTCATGTTTTTTTGTTTATGTTAGCGAGAAATGTCGAGCCCCTGCTTATTGTGATCGCGTTCTATGGAAGGGGGAACGAATAAGGCAACTGACGTACAACTGTGTGTTTGACATCAGACAGAGCGACCATAAACCTGTTTATGCTGAGTTTCTAACAGGAGTAAGTTGGTTGTTGCGAATTTAAGAAAAATGACAATAAAATGCGGACATGCTTTTCAGATTAAAACCAAAGACCAACAGATATACAAGCGCGTCCACGAAGATGTACTTAAACGAGTGGATAAATACGAGAATGATAATCAGCCACAAATTACGGTGGAAAAGACAGATATTGAATTCGGTGTTGTAACATTTAACGAACTTGCTATAAGGGACTTTACGGTGGCTAATAACTGTCATTTGCCCGTTGAGTTTACATTCAAACCCAAAGACGAGTATGATAAACACATATGTGAAAAATGGTTGGACGTTGAACCGAAATCGGGAAGTTTGATAACGGGTAAGTGTTTAATATTTGCTAAATAAAGGGTGGTCCAATATTTCCTATTGCTACATTTTACTTTTGACAGCTGTTTCTTATGGTACGTTTTATAAACGTCAGATGTTAGTTACTAACCATATGTCACCGCCAACGCAAACATACATTCGCTTTTTTCCTTCTTGAAGATCTCGCTCTGGCGTACTTTTTCTTTTCCCTTTTTTACACTCCTTTTATGATAAAATAAAGATTTAAGTTCATTATCGAAGCCAATGAGATTTTAATTTTTTGGAAAAATAACATCTGATATTCCCCGACATAAGTGATCCTTCTATGCGGATCTTTAATCAGCGAATGGATTAAAGTCAAAACAATTGATAAATTAAATCAAGTCAAAGGAAATATCAAAAAAATATAAACTAATCAACAATGGCGTCGTAGGTCGTACTCCGATTTTGGCAAAAGTACTGCGATTTAATAGACAATGTGGAGGCACAAAAGTCTGTGGATTTACGAGAATTGCATTATTTAATGTTCGAAACAATTCCGAATAGTAATTTAATTAAAAGAAATTTGCGCAAATTCGACGGATTTAAAGATTTCGATTGGTCCTCACCTCTTTCATGGCATCACTTTCTGAGCCAATACAAAATCACAACTGAAAAATGTAACGCTCCCCAGAGGAGAACGTTATACGTTTGGACAGACATTTACGTGGTAGAGCTCGAGAAAATTATTATTATATATTATATTATTATTATAGAGATTATGCTTATTTCGGTAAGAGATCCGAAAAAAATTATCGACATACTGCAAAGACAATATGGTGGATCGGAACAAATAATTCAAGAACTAACTAAAAAAGCGGCAAGCACTGAATATGTTGATTCATTGGAGAACTACGTCAACTTCAGCTGCGTAGTCAAAAACATTTCTGCTGCTGTTCAGGACTTGGAAGATAATACGATGGACGTACATCGATTGTTAGCCAGTTTGTTGGAGAAGTTACCTCAACATCTTTTAATGCAGTGGGCATCACATCTTATGGTTATCAACAAGAGCGCAAGAGACGCTAGTATTCAAGATTTTGCCAAGTGGAGTGAACAAATATTGCTTATGCCCTGATATTACGTTCTACTCAAACATCAAGAAGTTGGATTCATGTGGCGACGAAAAACCAACCACCTGAGTTCAACAACATCAACCAGCAGCAAAAAGAAACACGTGCTCTGCCATAAAGATCAGCACGATTTACACAAGTGCCAAGTTTTCATTAACGCTGAAGTAAAAAAACGATGGGATCTATCGAAACGTTCTAACAGCTGTTTCAACTGTCTTCGTAGGCACAGTGGGTCATGCAGAAAGCGAGAACAATGCAACAAAAAAGGATGTACGAGATTTCACCATCAACTTCTTCATAAATCAGTGGAACACAATTCGAGAGGAAACCCAGAAGTTTTAGGGTGCGTAGATGACAACAAGAAATTAGGTTAGGTTAGGTTGAAGTGGCTGTCGGCTAGCCGACACACTTAGACCATTAATCAGGTCCCTTTTGATACCACATGAATCTATATTTATTCTTCCTACTCGTTGAACCAGTTGGAGCTTCTAATGAAGCGTAAGAGATTTCGAATATCTGTCTTTGTGAGATCGTTCAGATCATTAAAGTAGAACGCTCCCAAGTGGAGTTTTCGTCTTTGTGAGAGAGCTGGACAAGTACAGAGAAGATGAAGAATAGTTTCTTCTTCCTCCTCGTCAAAGCAGCTTCTGCAAAAATCGTTGCATAATACGCCAATCCTTTTTGCATGCCTGCCGATAAGGCAGTGTCCCGTGATGACACCTATTATAGCACTGATATGCTTCCTATCGAGGGAGATCATATGCTTAGAACGTTTTAGATCCAGCTTTGGCCAGATCTGTTTTGTCGCTAGACATGTTGAGCCGGTTGTCCACCTGAGATTTGTTCTTTCGAAAGCATCCAGCTTTATTGTGAGTTTGCAAGTAGCGATTGGAATACCTATGGAATCCTTGATTTGTAGCAGAGGTATTGTAGTTCCGTGTTTGGCGAGTTCGTCAGCCTTGCAACAGAGGTGAATATTGAACTGCTCCGCCATCTCTATAAGAGATGAACGACAGTCTTGGGCTGTTAAAGAGTTTGTGGAGACCGATTCCAGGCACTTGAGAGCAACTTGACTATCAGAGAAGTTACGGATATCTTTAGCAGATATCACGTTTATCTTAGCCATGATAAGACTTCTTTTATCGCCATTATTTCCGCCTGAAAAACGCTACAGTGATCAGGAAGACGGAAGGAGGGAATAAGATTTAGTCTGTCAGAGAAGACACCACCACCAACACCGTCCACTGTTTTGGAACCATCCGTGTAGAAATGGATCGATTCATCATTCAGGAATGCTTCCTCCCAGAATAATCTAGTAGGAATGTAGACCTGGAAGTTTTTATCAAATTGTAGTTCTGGTGTGGTGTAGTCGATGTTTTCTGGAAGGTTCTTAATGGTGTTCAAGATAGCGGCATGGCCAGTTGTTTTGCTGGTCCATTGTGAAATAGCTTTGAGGCGTACGGCTGCAGAGGCTGCCGTGCAACGTCGTCCGCATAGGCAATCACATTTGAACCTCCCGCTTCCAGGCATATCAGCAATTCATTCACCACCAAACTCCAGAGAAGGGGAGATAGAACGCCACCTTGTAGAGTTCCTCTACTGACCGCTCTTCTGGCCGATGTCTCACCTAGATTTGAGTTGATAATTCGGCTATTAAGCATCAAATTAATCAGCTCGCCAAGTGAGGCATCCACGTTCAGAGCAGCCAGTACACCAGCGATTGCAGATGAGTCAACGTTGTTGAAAGCGCCTTCTATGTCTATGAATGCAACCATTTTGTACTCCTTATGGGGAAGGGAGTCTTCTATGGAGCGCGTTAGCGTGTGTAGGGCCGTTTCTACTGATTTGCCCTTAGAATAAGCATGCTGTGCAGTTGACAGAAGTTTTTTTGTCAATGCTTTTGCGTAAATGGTCGTTCTAAAGTTTTTAGAAGGAATGATGAAAGCCTAGGTCTGAGATCTTTCGGATTCACGTGAGAGAATTTGCTGCTTTGGGTATGAAAACCACTATGACTTCTCTCCATTGCATTGGGATGTATGCCAGATCTAAACAGCTTGTAAGGATTATCATAAGCGTTGGTAGGATGATATCCGAGGTGTTTTGTAGCTCGGCTGGTATTATGCCGTCTGGTCCCGAGGATTTATATGGTTTGAAGCTATGAAGCGTACAAAGCACTTTGTCTCTAGTGATCAGACCTTGTAGATTGGTAGATTGCAAGTTTGATCTATTTGGATCTGTGTGTGCAATACACTTTGAGCTGCCAGGGAAGTGGGTGTCAAGCATCAGATTAAGCGATTCTTCGCTAGAAGTCGTCCAAGAGCCATCTGCCTTTTTGAGACAACTTGGCATTATTGGGTTTGTTGAGAGTACCTTTCTTAGCCTTGATGCTTCAGAAGACTCTTCTATCTTACCACAGAAGAGTCTCCAGGATACTCGCTTGGCTTTTCTTAGTTCTTTTTTATATATCTTTAGGGATTCCTTATAGATATCCCAGTCAGTCACTTTTCTTGTGTCTTTGGCACGATTGAAAAGTTTCCTGCAATTTGACTTTCTCAGTCCCAATTCTGAAGTCCACCAGTGTGGCTTCTTCTTACCTCTCGGCAGAATAAGGGGACATGAGGAGGACATCGCATTATTTAAAGCCAACGTAAGATTTTTGACTCTAAGATCAAGCTCATTGGCGTTGCAGGGGGGACTTAAAAGCTCTGATGTAATTGATTGTTTCAGAGTGTCCCTATATTTGAGCCAATTTGTTTTCCTAGGATTTCTAAACGGAGTTTGGCAAGGAGGTTCATCGGCTAAGTTAAATTGAATGTAGCGATGATCTGAAAAGGAATGCTCAGCTGATACTTTCCAATTGGTAATCAATTGACTAATGGTATCAGAGACAAGAGTGATATCCAAAACTTCTTGTCGGTTCCTTGTTATGAAAGTAGGTTCGTTTCCTACATTGCTTATGATAAGGTTTGTACTTAAAATGTAATCAAAAAGTGACTCACCTCTATCATTAATGTCCGTGCTGCCCCAAACCGAGTGGTGAGCATTAGCATCACATCCGATTATGAGGTTGGTTTTTGGGAGAGGGCCCGTGAAGTCATGGGCCAGATATGCTGATGCTATCCAGTAGGTGCCTTTCGCAGTCACTAGTCTAGCTACAGTTACATCTGCATCGCTGAAATTAGGGAGTAAGCATAATTTAAGGTTACGTTTCGCTAGTATACATGATCTGGGTCTACCTTTGTCATTCACATACAGCTTTTCGTATCCAGGAGTCTCGAGTCCACGAACCACGCTGTTGTCAAACCATGGTTCCTGTATCAAGACTATGTCTTCTCTACCCTTTGAAAGGCGGAGGATGAGGGCGGCCGAAGCTTCTATGGAGTGATGAAGATTAATCTGCACTAATTGCAGCATTGTTGCTACAATCAGGCGGAGAAACCTCCACCACGGTGTTATTTAGTTCTTCTGCTTCTGAAGATGAACCAAGAAGTTCGTCCTCGCTTAGCAGAATTTTGTTGAAATCGTCCATGTCCATGTCCGAAAGAGCGTGTTCCATGGTAGGAGTGCTTGTGCTGGAGGCATCGTCATCCAGTAAAGGGAATGAAACCGATGCTCCAGGGTCAGAGGTCTCAGGTTCTGGACCTGTGGGGTAAGGAGGCATATTGCCTGAATCTAGCTCATCTTTTTTGTAGACTTTTAGGGTGATAGATTCGAAACCGAATCTAATCACACCTTTGCTGAGCGTTAAGGGAGCAAGCGACTCTTTATTGATGACGATAAGAGCGCACCTATAGAGACCTCTTTGCTCTTCCAGCTTTACAACCTTCCAGTTGTGAGTCGGGAGTGAAGGATTGCTCAGTCGAATGATTTCGAGAACCTCCTCACTTGATGAGGGTTCGGCTGGGATCCAAGTACGAGTTCTAGGTCGGCTTGGGATATCCTCCCTTGCAACGACGTCGAGTTTCGCACCCGACCAAACTTCTCCCAGTCTGCTTATGGCAAACTTACAGAGATCGGAAGATATCTGGTCATCGCAGGCGATAAGTTTCACGTGGCCCTGATGCCATCCGCCATCGCAAGTAATAGGAGGTGGTCCCGGGTTGTCCTTCATGACATTCAAGAAGCTGCCTGAAAGCTTCGTCTTGACCACCTGCCACCGTTCAGGGGAGATCGTGCCATCATCGTCACTGCGATCGATCACCGCTAAAACAATTTTGTTCTTGAGAACGTCACTGAAAGACTTTTGAGATATGACGTTGGAGGACCTGTTGGGGGCGACGGTGCTATGCACCTTAGGTCTTTTGGGAGCCGGAGCGGTCCCCTCCAACGATCTCTGGCGCTTAGACGTAAGTCCTTGCTGTTCTTTAGTGGATCGTTCTTTAAGAATGATTCTGCCCATTCTAATTTGCTGTTTTGTTCAGCAGTCCTGTCAGCCTTCGGAATTCCTCCAAAGACCTTACTTAAGTGGAAGGCTTAACGACGTTTACCGTACGCTCTTTTCGCGGGAGTGCGATGTCGCTCATTCCTACTGGAAACGTTTTTGCTTCCTTTTGCGCTGGTAGCAGTGGTAGGGCCATGTATACTCACAATCCCACCACTGCTAGGATGTGTACCTTCTTTCTTATACCCACTACAGCTGCTCACATTGGAAGAATCATGAATAGTCACAATTTTCCCGCCGCTTGCTGCCGCAGGAGCTGTTACAGTAGTCAGCGAAGTCGCCTTACTACTGCCCGGTTTTAAAGGAGAACCGGTCTCATTGATCCGGTCAATTGATGAATTAAATGAAGTAAATGAAGAAGGCATATCAAAATTAAAGAATGCTAATAACAATACAAAATTAATAAATGTGTTTCTCAACATGCCGCTCCTCCTGAAGGACTTCAGGAACATGGAAGCAAAGCTAATTTGACGATCGGGCCATTAAATACTCCGCTGCTGGTTCGTAGCGTTACCACTCGTACATGACCGTCGTTGCCTGGGTGGACATCTTCTACTCTGCCTAGAGACCATTTTGAGGGTGGTAGATTTGGTTCTTCGACGACCACCAGGTCGCCAACTCGAAATTCTCGTGTAGCTTCTCTCCATTTCGGACGCTGCTGTAGGGGGGTCAGGTAATCCGTTCGCCATCGCCTCCAAAATCCTTGCATCATATTTTGGATGAGTTCCCAACGACTCAAACGGTTTTATGGAATTTCAAGATAACTGGGCTCAGCTATCGCCACAGGAGGAATGAACTCCCTTTTAATACCCTCAGTGGCCAATGTCTCCGCTATCTTCTCGTTATGATTCTTGGAACGCACCAGATTTGATAATTCAGATAAGACACGAGCAGCTCCTTGAAAGTTGGTACCATTATCTGAATGTATCACACTACATTTGCCACGTCTCGCGACGAATCGCTTGAGTGCAGCCAAAACCAAAGGATGGATCCACTCTTGAAGACGGTAAATTTCCCATGATTTGAGATGTTGTTGACTGTCTAAGAACAAAGCAAACGGGACATTCGAATACAATTTTCCGGATGAGATTTCTGCTACCAAGTATCCAGTATTCTTTTCGAATCAAAGCGAAAAGTCCTGATACGCCGACGTGCAAAAACTTGTGATGAGCATCCTTCAAAATAAGCTGGGTAAGACGATTATCCTTTGGCAGAATGATAGGATGTTTTGTGCCAAAGGGGACGTCCTTAGCATTAGCAATTCTTCCACCAACTCGTAACAGACCCTTATCATCAAGAAAGGGTGATAACGACGATCCTCTCAAAACATGACGACCACCTTTTAAAGCGTATATTTCGGTTTTAAACTCACCCTAGGCCCTAAGCACGCATGTCTCCTTAGCGAGATGATACTCTTCAAACCTGACGTATCCATACATACGATCACATGGAACTCGACAATTCCGAACAAAACGAAGGACAAATGCAACAATTCTTAACAAAGTTAGCAAAGATGAAGTTTTCGCTGCTAAACGTTCGACAAAATGTTCTGTGGACGAAGAGAAATGGAGAGCAATTTGCCTTTTCCTTTCTTCAGGGATATTTTCCATCTCGAACGAATGATTCATCGGCCACTGACCTAACTCATGGCGCAACCAAACTGGACCTTTCCACCATATCTCTAACTCCAATAGCCGTTTAGGTTCGACTCCTCTCGAAGCACAATCTGCGGGGTTGTCAGCAGAACAAACATGTTTCCAAGACGATCGCGGCAATGTGTCCAAAATTTCTGAGGTGCGGTTCGCGACGAAAGTGTTCCATCTTTTTGGAGGAGAGGACAACCAATTCAAAACGATTTTTGAGTCACAAAATGTATAAACGTGCACCGGGTTCACGTCCACCGATGACCGAATAACCTCCACCAATCGTGACAAGAGCAGTGCCCCACACAACTCCAATTTTGGAATGGACAGCTGCTTAACCGGAGCGACGCGAGTTTTAGCTGCAACCAATTGAATTTCAATTGCACCATCCTCGGAGAAACTACGACTATAAACTACTGCGGAATAGGCCTTTTCTGAAGCATCGGAGAATCCTATTAGTTCAAAACGTTGAGAATTTAGTGTAAACCGCCTCGAAATTCTAAGTTTTTCAAAACAGGATAGATCATTCCGGTAGGATTTCCATTTTGTTGGAATGTCATTGGGCAAGAAATCATCCCAACCTATTTTTGCTTCCGCAACCCATAACTCCTGAAACAACATTTTAAACAAAATGGTAGACGGAGCCAGGAAACCCATAGGGTCAAAAATTTTGCAACCTCTGATAATAATTTTCGCTTGGTTGGCAACAACAACTGGTGATCTAAGGCTATTTTGAACGTAAAGTCGTCACTGAAATCCATACCAATCCTTTCATCACCTTCAGTCTCACGTAAGATTTGCCAACAATTTGAGCGCCATCTGCTTAATTCTAAGGCTCCTAATGCTAGCATATCCACTAGCTGCCTTTGCAATTCCAATGTTTGGTCAATGGAATCGGAGCCTGTCAATATATCATCGACATACATTTCCTCCAGAATCACCTGAGAAGCGAGTGGAAATTTATGTCGATAGTCCCGTGCTAATTGGCGAACCACTTTGATGGACAAATAAGGAGCAGAAGATGTTCCGTACGTTACGGTACATAAACGATAGTGGGCAATTTGGTCTTGAGGAGTTGGTCTCCACACTATTCGCTGAAAGTTTCTCTGCTGTGGATGAACCCAAATTTGGCGAAACATCTTCACAATATCCGCGGAGTAGACGAATCGAAACTTTAACCAAGTTGCGTTGAAGTGGTGTCCCTATGTAAAGCATGTAATTGAGACTAACGCCATTTGCATACTTATGTGACCCATTAAAAACAACACGTAGCTTGTTGGTCACAACCGCGTGTTGTGGCAAATAAAACACAGTGCCCGATGTTGTTTCTACCTCATGATCTGGGATACGTTCCATATGCCCTAAGTCCTCGTAAGCTTTCATGAACTTGCAGTATTCCAACCGAAGATCCTCATTGCGCGAAAGACGACGCTCCATTGCAAACAACATAGCCAAAGCACCCGAGATAGTGTTGCCAAACGAAACAATTTCCTGACGAAATGGGAGTTCAACCATTTACTTACTGTCAGAGGATCAAGCAAAGGTTTGAGAGAAATGAGCGTCTACTTCGTCCTCTTCCTGAGATAGGGAAGGCCTATGCGGCAGCTCCTCGATTTCCCAAAATGACTTTAACATGACGTCCAGGTCAATCCCTACATGCAGCGATACTATATTGTTATCTGGAATTTTGCCAGTAATCACCCAACCAAATATCGTTTCATGAGCAACAATGTTTTCACCTTCATCAGTACGATGACCATTTCGAAGAATACTCCAGGCTTTATCTGCTCCCAGCAGTATATCAATAGGTCCTGGCGTATCAAAAGCTGAATCAGCTAGAGGAAGATGCCTAAGAAATTCTATGTTGCTACAATCGAAGGCAAATGATGGAGTAAGCGAGGTGATTGTCTTCAAAATATATGTATCAATCTCAATGCTATTGGTGTCAAAGCGAGAATTTAAAGTCAAGGTTACAACACCCTGTGTAACCCCTGCTTCGAACGAAGATATTCCCGAGATGGGTAACCGCGCGTGGCGACGACGAAGGCCTAATTTCTTTACCAAGTTTTCGGTTACGAACGAAACTTGCGACCCGGTATCGAGAAGAACACGAGTAGAGTGATAACCTCCGCTAGCGTCTAATACCTTCACGATGATAGTGGGTAAAATACCAGAAGAACAGGAATCATTTTTGATGTGATGACAAACGACCGACGCAGAAACACCTGATGTGATAGGACCTGCTTCGGTAAAAACCTCCTCACGATTATTAGCACGAGCACTTTCAATGTCCTCAGGGTGTACTAAACTGTGATGACGAGCATTACAAATCGAACAGCGAGCCTTAACACGACACCTTACCGACGAGTGGTTAGTACCAAGACAATTGTAGCATAACCGTTGATCGCGAGCGAAATTGCGACGGGAACTCACAGACATAGACATAAAAACTGTACATTGGGGCAAGGAATGGTTTTCTTTACATTTTGGACACGACGTTTTGACAATATTTAAACTCTTGATGTTCGAATGATTCGCGGTAAGAGGGTTTTTGTATACGTGAGCTTTTGGTTCACTGGATTCCAAAGCATTACACCTATCCTCTAAGAATTTTATTAACGATTTGATTGTAGAGTCTTCGGACCCCTTGTTCTCTAGAGCCCAAGCCTGACGCGAATCACTATCTAACTTGCCGAGCAACAAATATACAAGGAAGATAACCCTCGAAGCACTTCGTCCGCGCTGTCCACTAACTTACGCAGTTGTACATAATCACCTGAAGAAACTTTAGGCAATTTCAGAAAGCTTTCGATGTAAGCATTTATAATGACAACGGCTTGTCATATCGACGCTCTAGATTTTCCCACGCTTCCTCGTAAATACTGTCAGACGTAGTCAAATTAGTAAGTAACTTTAACGGTTCAATACCAAGATAGGATTTCAGATATTGAAATTTACATGCACCGGATAACTTTCTGTTACAGTCAATGTTTCTAAGGAACATGTCCCGAAAACCTGGCCACTCACGATAGTCACCCGAAAACGAAGGTATTCGCAGTATCGGAAGGCTTAAGTCGGACTCACCAGTTTGAGAAGCCGACTTTCCCAAAGGTTCAATTAGCGGTACTTGTTGCGTGGCTAATGTAGAGTTCAAAGCTTCATCGCGCGAGTTAAGGACCCTTAACCATATAGTCTAAGGACCATCTATTAAGATTTATCTAAAATAAACGTTAGATAACGTGTACCTACCTAGATAAGGGTAGAAAGTAATAATAATAACTATGAGATAAGAAATGAAAGGATATTGTATTGTAACCTAAAATGTAATAAGAACTATGAGATAAGAAATGAAAGGAGATTGTATTGTAACCTAAAATGTAATAAGAACTATGAGATAAGAAATGAAGAGAGATTGTATTTGAACACACAGTAGATAAGAAAAGATAGATTAAGAATAAAGAAAAGGTTTTATTTTGAACCAAATGCATAGATTACTAAGTAGGATATAAATATAAGAAACGAACACGCAAGGGGCAGTCTAGAAATAACATCGACTTAGACCACAGTTCGGTGATAATAAACTTGAACTAATAATTAAAATAAATATAAATAAACAGGACTATAAAATCCTAAAAAATATAATTTGTTTTAATTACGAAATATACGCGAGTGTATTTAATTGGCGATCCTGCCAGGAGGTAAATAAATTGTTTATCTTCACGGAGCGGACCAAGGGAAAATCGGGAATCAGATCCACATAGTGGCACCCATCAAACGTTCCTTCATACGAAGCAACCTGAACAAATATACATACGTATCCAACGTAAAAGTTTTATGAATAGATTTAAGAAAAGAAAAAATTTACACGACAATCGTCGCGAGATAATGAGTGAAAGTGAAATTGAAAATAAAGAAGTAGTCATCAAGATGGTAGAACCAGTTGAATTAGCAACCTTAGCAGCAAGATTCTCACAAATGGAGATGTACTGCACACAGTTAAACAATAAACTGCAAGAAGCAAATAGACAAACAGAACAATTGTCTAACATAATAAAACAACATGGAGTCGACAACAAAAATCTGAAGGAAGAAAACCTAGTGCTAAGAAATCAAATCGAGCAAATAAGAATAAACCCTATAGGAAGTACGCAACCACTACAAAAACTAGAACCGGCCGTGGCAATCTACCAAGACGCTAACGACATACATTTGGATGTATTTAAGGCATTGCCAGTGTTCGAAGGAGATTTAACAAAATACAGAGTATGGCGAGAAGATACCACTAGATTGATGGATAGCATCAAGGATTTCAGAAATACAGCAAGATACGTGGAAGCATTATCGATAATAAAATCTAAAATACAAGGAGCCGCAGCTAACGTACTCACAAATAATAATACCATATTTAACTTTGAAGCAATCAGAAGTAGATTGGACTACACGTACTCCGATATGAGACCACTGTACGTTTTACAAGATGAAATGAGGAGACTAACTCAAGGAAATAGTTCATTATCCGAATTCCACGACAAAGTGAATCAAGCATTAAATCTAATTAATTCAAAATTATCTATGTCAGGTGAACCACAAAGTGTAATACAAGCACTAATTAGTAATCAAAATGAAGAAGCTGTGAGAATATTTATTTCGGGTATAAATAATAATTTCATAAGATCCACATTATACGGAAGTGTTCTTAAAGACCTGGAACACGCTTTCGCAGTGTCACGTACAATAGACCATGATAATCGTCATCAAAATCTGCACCTATCATATAATCAAAGAAGCGACTATAAACCACTTATAAAAAATAAAAGCGAAAAACACCAAAATACTAATTATCAAGAACATCAACGCCGACCAAATTACAAAACAGTACCAAATACGAATTATCAGAG
This sequence comes from Cheilosia urbana, assembly GCA_946477585.1. Lineage (NCBI taxonomy): Eukaryota > Metazoa > Arthropoda > Insecta > Diptera > Syrphidae > Cheilosia > Cheilosia urbana. The sequence continues at coordinate 17,747,553 of OX297857.1, forward strand.
GAGCATACATCAACAACCTAAGCATAACCAACCAATTGGTACAGAAATACAAATGCCTATGGAAATAAATTCAAGACAAATAGTTCAAGCACAGAGGAAAGCAGAACATCAACCTCAGCGAAACAACTATAACCCATCTAATAATAACCAGCATTGGAAGAGAGGAAGAGAGGATAGCGGGCAGTATAGGCAGCCGCAGCACTATCAGAACAGCAATCAACACGTCAAAAAACAACAAAGGGTGAACCAGTCATCACAACTACAAGAAGAAGACGGAGACAGCATGTATGCAGAACCGGAAGAACAAAGGGTAAATAACTTAAGATTTGACCTTTTAAACTAGTTGACGGGTTGCCTTGTTTAAAATTAACATCTAGCATTTCTAACGAAACTTATAAAATATTAATAGATACGGGAGCAACCCACAATTATATAGATAAAAAATGCAGTTCAGCGGAAAGAATAAAAATTAAGGAAATAAAAATTAAAACTATAAACGGGTATTCCATAGTAAATACAAAGAAAATAATTAATTTAATGAATACTAAAATAACATTTTTCGAATTAAATAATATAGATTCATTCGATATGATATTAGGATTAGAAGGTTTAAAAGAATTAAACGCAGAAATAAACTTGAAGGATATGACCTTAATCACCATGTGCAGTGACAATCAATCCGAAAGTAAACTAAACTATATTATAGGAGAAACGTTATATAAAAAAGAAATAGATAGTTTGATGAAGGAAAATATTGGCATAGGACCACTGCCCTTTACTACTACAATAGAAGCCACAATCAGAACTATAAATAATGAACCCATATGGACCAAGCAATATCCATATCCGATAGCCGACAATGAATTTGTCAATAAAGAAATAGCTAAATTATTAAAAGAAGGTATTATTCAAAGGAGTAATAGTCCATACAATAGTCCGATTTGGACAGTACCAAAAAAGGGTCTTAGTGAAGACGGAAAACCAAAGAAAAGAATGGTAATAGATTTCCAAAAATTAAACAATAAAACAATAACTGATAGATATGTGATCCCAGATGTAAACATGACAATACAAAATCTAGGAAAAGCCAGATATTTTACAACATTAGACTTGGAATCAGGATTCCATCAAATTAAAATTTAAAAAGAAGATAGGGAAAAAACAGCATTTTGCGTAAATGGAGGTAAATATGAGTTCGTAAGAATGCTTTTTGGACTCAAAAACGCGCCCTCTATATTCCAAAGATGTGTAGACGACATATTAAGAGAATATATCGGGAAATTTGCGTATGTTTACATAGATGATGTGTTAATATATTCCTCATCAGCCGAAGAACATATGAAACATATCAATATAATTTTCAACGCTCTTAACAAAGCAACATTGAAGGTTTCGGATGATAAATCCAAATTTTTCCAATCAGAAGTCGAATACCTCGGACACATTATTAAATATAATAGGATAGGGACAAATCCGGAAAAGGTAGAAGAAATTAATAATTATGCAATTCCCCGAACGTTGAAAGATCTGAGAGGTTTTTTTAGGAATGACCGGTTACTATAGGAAATTTATCAAAGGATATGCAAGCATAGCTAAGCCCCTAACGATGCACCTAAGAGGAGAAAATGGTCAGGTAGGAAAAAATAAGAGTAAAAATACTTGTATAAATCTAGATGATGCAGCAATTAAAGCCATTAGTAGCTTGAAAGCACATTTGAGAGAACAAGTAGAGCTATTCCAACCAGATTATAGTAAACCCTTTGAACTAACGACAGGCGCATCTAACATAGCTATTGGAGCCGTCCTTAGTCAAAACAAAAAACCTATATTCTTTTTAAGTAGAACTCTGACAAAGACAGAAGAAAGTTATGGAACGAACGAGAAGGAATTATTAGCCATCATATGGGCACTGCAGAAGCTAAGAAATTATGTATACGGAGTAGCGGATTTAACTATATACACAGATCATCAATCGTTAATATATTCAATATCGGAAAAAAATCCGAACACTAAATTGAAGAGATGGAAAAGTATAATAGAGGATTTCGGTGCAAGGTTAGTATACAAACCGGGACACCTGAATGTAGTTGCAGACGCTCTTTCGCGGCAACAAATAAATACTTCAACAATAAGTACAGTTCACTCAGAAGAGAGCTCATCTGAAGATGTAATCAAAGTAGTAAGCCAACCATTTAACACATATAGCCTACAGGTAGAATTAATACCGAACAACGAAATAAATGAAATAAAAACACAAACCGTTTTTGAAAAAAAGATAAGGCACACTATTTATTTCACAACGGAAGATGAACTGTTAGGAAATTTGAAAAAAATTCTTCAACCTAACAAGATAATAGCAATACATGCAAAACCAGAAGACATGTATACAAGCGGGTGGCCGTGGCGCAGTGATAGAGTGTTCGCTTGTTGAGTGGGAGGTTACGTGTTCAAATCCGAACCAGTACCACGAAACATTTTTCACAAATAAAAACGAATAAGTTTAAGTGAATTATAAGCGAACACAAATATCAACAATTCTCCCCTAGCTTACTAGGACGCCACTCGTGGAGAATATCCACTGCGTCACAAACTCTTTCCTATCCCTCTTTCTCTTCCTAAAAACTTGAATGCCGCGCTGTGCCCCGCATTATAAGGGTATTCAAAACCCCTTGAGCGCGAGTAAAATTATAAAAAAAAAAAAAAAAAAAAACATTCGAGAAAAAGATAAAAGAAGTCTTTATACGAAATAGGTTTATACACACACCCATAAAATTGGAAGATATTACCAACCTAGAAGAACAAATAAAGATAGTGAAAGAGACCCATGAGAGAGCTCATAGAGGATTCAAAAATAACATTCAAGAGATAAATCAAACATATTACTGGCCAGGCATGAGGAAACAGGCAAAATGTTTTAATAAAAAATGTGTAGCATATGCTTATTCGGTAAATACGAGAGAAATCCAGTTAGAGAACCATTGAACGACTCAGAAATTCCAACACAAGTAGGAACACACATCCACATGGATCTATACTTCAACGACAAACATTCATTTCTAGTATCAAAAGATAAATATTCAAAGTATCTGGTCATACGAGAACTAGAAACAAAGGAGAGACTTTATGATAAAATGGAGGAAGTCTTATCAAATTATTTCCCAAATTGCGAGAGACTCATGACTGATAACGAAAGTTGTTTTAACACCCAGATGGTAAAGCAAATGTGTATAAAATATGGAATCAAGAAAGTACAGACGCCAGTCTTTAGATCGACAGCAAACGGGCAAGTCGAAAGTGCACATAAAACAATATCAGAACTCTCAAGGATATTTATGGTACAAAACGATACCAATCTAATCGAAGAAGTATTTAAAACAGTGCGTGAATTAAATTACACAATTCATTCCGTCACAGGCTACAAACCTCAAGAAGTGTTTTTTAATCAAGAAAAATTCAAAGATTCAAATATATGTACACACAAAACTTATTAAAGCATCGGAAAAAGTCCTCGAAAGACTTAACAAAGGAACAAAACATAGAACCTACCAACAAGGAGAACAAATAATGGTAAGAATTTCAGGGATTAGAAAGAAAAGTAATACTAGATATATTAAAAGAATAGTAAAGGAAGACCGTGAGGACACGATCTTAACAACGAAGGGGATAGTTGTACACAAAGACAATATTAAAAATTATTCTTTCCCTGTAGATGACGAAATTAGCATTCCTCATATTACTCGTGAATGCACTAAAGCATACTCAAGGAACAACAAAAATAGAAGACGTCACGGAAAAGAAATACATACTAACTCAAACCGATGATGTTTATATATTTAATGATCAGACACATTTATTTCATGTAACAAATCTAACAACATTACTAAATCCATTCGTAGAGATAATAAGTAGCAATTACATACCTACTCAGGAAGAAGAAATTTGGATAAAAAAGGCACATAATTTAGCTAATCAAATAGAAGAACATACTGGAAGTAAGAGATCTATAAATTTCTTAGGATCTGCTATTAAATTTATATTTGGTAACCCAGATCATGATGATCTTACTGAAATACAAACCAAAATAAATAATGTAATAGAAAATAATAACAAACAGAGGAAGGTAAACTCTAGATTCGAACAAATCTTAAAGAATTTCGAGGGACACAATTTAAAAGAACATATAATCTTAGAACAGGTATATGAAGAGTTACTCTTACTAACTAGAACGATAAACGCAGCAAAGAATAATGAATATCTTTCAGAAGTATTAGATATAACGGACATAAAAGAAATAATAAAACATGAATTTCGAAAGCATTTGACAGAGTTTGGCACCAAGCTCTTTTGTCGAAAATGCGTGCCTATGGGATCGACGCGTCTCTTCTTCAATGGATTAGAAACTACCTTTCTGGCCGTTCAATTCAAGTTGTGTTGGACGGTTTCAAGTCTGCAATTCACCATATAAATGCTGGTGTTCCCCAAGGCTCTGTTTTGTCTCCGACACTCTTTCTCATATTCATCAATGATCTCTTGTCTGTTACTTCTAATCCAATACATTCTTTCGCTGATGATAGCACCCTCAGTTTTTCATATTCGTTCCCTGACTCACGTCCCTGCTCTTCGGCCGTGGATCTGGAACGGCGACGTATGCTAAACACATTAAATTCCGATCTTGACAGCATTATAAAATGGGGTACAATCAATAGAGTGGAATTTAATGCTTCCAAAACACAATGCTGCCTTCTATCATTAAAGCGAAACCTGAACCCTAACCCATTATCCATGAATGGGACTTGCATCGACGAAACCGAACGACTTTCCATACTTGGTATATGTGTCAACGACAAACTCCGTTGGAATGACCACATATACGAAGTCGCCAAAAACGCTGCGAAATGTCTAGGTTTCCTAAATCGATGTAAGAAATACTTTACACCCTTCGACTTAGCTACAATATACAAGGCCTTTATTCGGCCTAAGCTTGAGTACAACGCTCATATCTGGTCAGGTGCACCAAAAACTTCATTGCACCTATTAGACAGAATCCAAAAGCGCGCGATAAAACTTATAGGTGATAGAAATATAGCGGAGTCTATTGACCCGCTCGAACATCGCAGAAATGTTTCTTGCCTTTCTTTATTTTATCGATATTTTCACCATCGATGCTCTGATGAAATAGCTAACTGCATTCCGCTCCTTCAACAATTCTCTCGCAACACCCGTCACACATAGAATGCACATCAGTTCACCCTTAAGCCTACCTTCGGACGTACTGTAAAATATAGAGATTCTTTTGTGAGCCGAACAACACGCATGTGGAATGCATTGCCTCACACGGTTTTCCCCTCTCATTACAGCCCACAATTGTTTAAGACCAATGTGCACCAGTACCTCTTCTCTATCCTCACTATCAACCCTTCCACTCGTGCTGTGCATTAGCATTATAAGGGAACAAAAACCCCTTGAGCACTAGTGAATTATAAAAAAAAAAAAAAAAAAATTAGAGGAAGTTCCAATAATAAATATTTTAGAATATGCAACCATATCAATTTCTAGAACGGAAGAACTTTTTATAATAATATATAAATACCCAATATTAAAAATACAATGTAAATGCTATAAGGTAACCCCGATAAGTTTCAAACATGGGAAAATACAAACAGACGAATTAATAGCATTTTGTGAAGATTACATTAGAATAAAAAAATGTCAAAACTATTTAGGAAAAAATATTTGCGAAGAAAATATTGAAAAAGAAGAATGTATAATTCCATTATTAAAAAATAAAAAATCTAAATGTAATATTAAACAAGAATATAATTTTGATATATTAGAAATAGTACCAGGAGTAATATTAACTCATGGAAATCATAAAATAAATAACGAGACCATATACAATGTGAAATTAATCACATACGAAGATACTGTAAACATAGATGGAAAAAATTATAAAAATATGGATGGAGCCATTAAATAAATAATGGCAAGAAAACATAATAATGATTTTTTTATAAATGCTGTTATAAAAACAGAAGGGCTATATGCATTCAATAATATTGATAGCCTAAACAAAATAATGATTCCATTTGAGGAACATCCTTTATTATCAATTATAAATACAATCATAATCATTGTGATAATTATTGTTATAACTTATGTAATAACGAAAATCGTGAATTTTATAATCGAATACAGAAAACTAAAAACTGAGCAAAAATTCATTGAGTCATATGAAAAAGAAATGGCAAAAATTTAAATGAAACAATTAGAAAATCGGGACGATTTTATTAAAGAAGGGGGGGAGTTAAGGACCCTTAACCATATAGTCTAAGGACCATCTATTAAGATTTATCTAAAATAAACGTTAGATAACGTGTACCTACCTAGATAAGGGTAGAAAGTAATAATAATAACTATGAGATAAGAAATGAAAGGAGATTGTATTGTAACCTAAAATGTAATAAGAACTATGAGATAAGAAATGAAAGGAGATTGTATTGTAACCTAAAATGTAATAAGAACTATGAGATAAGAAATGAAGAGAGATTGTATTTGAACACACAGTAGATAAGAAAAGATAGATTAAGAATAAAGAAAAGGTTTTATTTTGAACCAAATGCATAGATTACTAAGTAGGATATAAATATAAGAAACGAACACGCAAGGGGCAGTCTAGAAATAACATCGACTTAGACCACAGTTCGGTGATAATAAACTTGAACTAATAATTAAAATAAATATAAATAAACGGAACTATAAAATCCTAAAAAAATATAATTTGTTTTAATTACGAAATATACGCGAGTGTATTTAATTCGCGCGGAAAGCTGTCTGCTATTCTTAATAGCCTTAACAAATTCACATTTAGCCGATAAATATTTGGCTTCAACCAGCTCGAAATCTGCTTCAGCATCTACATATCCTACCTCCGCGTGGAATTGAAAGAGTTCAGTTTGGTTTCGGCAGAAATCTTTCCACGACTCTTCCAAACGCTCTAATCGAATTTCTAGAGCAATAGTATCAGCAGTATCAGCGGGAATTTTTTGCACGAAATTAAGCAAACGAGTAATGGAACCTTTAATGTATCCGCGAGCCTGCTTTAAGGCTTCCATTTTGTCGAGTAGAAAAAAACCGACCGACCACGTGCTTCCTAACTCGTATGCACTACAATCTTGCCCCTAAGGAACAATTTCAGGGTCACAGCAAATTTCAATCAAGACAAGCAAACCACCAGCGAGCCAATAAAAAAACGGGTATCGAAAGCGAACAAATCCGGTACTGAAGGACCAATTTGATATGGAATCGACGAACAGTTGATTAAAACGCAACAATCAAACGTTATAAATATTTAATTATTCCAATTAAACAAATTATGCGGACTGTAATTATTGTTCTTATTGTTCGATCGCGGCACGACTGCTCTGCTCGGTGGTTGCTACAAAAGTGAAGAATTGCTTGCACCGCTCGTATGCTTTGCATAAAAAGTCTCCAAAAGAATGCTCCGTTAATTGATCTCATAGTCGAATGCAACCGAGTTTACCATCAAGAGATGACAAGCCCAACTTGCAAGCGAATATGATCTCCATTTAACGGAAGTACCACTAGTTATCTAGTGAGAGCACTGATGTTATAAATATATTACAATCATTTCGATCGAACAATAAGGAACTTTATGTAATGTTTGGTAAACCAAAAAATGAAATTATACAAAATTAAGTTACATATTCTAAAAAATGGAAAACAATTGATGAATTAAATGAAGAAAATGAAGAAAGCATATCAAAATTAAAGAATGCTAATAACAATACAAAATTAATAAATGTGTTTCTCAACACCATTAAAACCAAGAATTGTTTTTGACGCTGCTGCCAAAGCTAATGGTGTTTCGTTAAATAGTCAACTTCTTACTGGACCAGATTGGCTAACATCGATAGTAGGAGTTGTAAAGCGATTTACAAAATATCCCATAGCGTTTGCCGGAGACATTCGAGAAATGTTCAACAGAGCTCATGCAGACACCTACTCACAATGCTTTCTGTTGAGGAATCTCGACGCAACAAAGGAGCCGTCAGTTTACCAAATGAAAGTAATGTTGTTTGGCATAAATTCGTCACCCTTCTTAGCGCAATTTGTTAAAAATTACAATGCTAATGTTTTTCGAGACCAATTTCCAGACGCATATACAGCGGTTATAAGAAACAACTACGGGGATGACTACTTGCAATCGGTTCACAGGAATCAAGCTAATAAAAGATGTCATTGAAGTACATAGCCATGGAGGGTTCGAAATACGTAATTTCATGTCTAATAGTCAAAAGGAACATTCCGAAGCATTTAAGATCTGAGGAAGCAGCTGATGTAGTTGGTGAGAAAAATATGCAAACGCTCGTGCTTGGAATCATATGGAAGCCTAAATCAGACAGCCTTGCCTTTGCTTCATCACTTCATCAAGTCCAAAACGAGATTGTGAAAGGCACTGTAATTCCAACAAAGCGGGATGTTCTTAAGGTCGTCATATCAGTCTACGATCCGGTAGGTCTTATCACACCAATAACTATCAAAGGACGTATTTTGATGCGCGAGATCTGGCAGCTCCAACATTGGAGCCGACTTGGAAACAGTGGCTGTATGAGTTGAGAGATGTAACAAAAATCAAAATCAGGCGATTTTACACTCTGAATAGAGAGACACCTTCAGAAATTCAGCTTCATGTTTTTAATGATGCCAGCCAACAAGCATACTGTACAGCTGCCTACTTACGATTTGTTTACGGAGATGGAAGAAGTTTCCAAGTTTCGCACGTAGCGTCCAAAGCTCGAGTAGCACTAATGCCAAAGCGAAATATGACAATACCAAAGATGGAATGTCTGGCTGCCGTATTAGGATGTCGAATGAGTCAATGGTACAAAAGGACATGCAGATTACTAAACGGTTTTATTGGACAGATTCAGCAACAGTGATTAATTGGATCAATAGCGACAAGAGGCTTAGAGCGTTTGAAGCATCCTAAATAGGTAAAATTCTTGATTTCACCAGTGCTAAGGAATGGCATTTGGGGGTCTACGAATTTCAATGTGGCGGATTTGTATACACGTAGCGTTCCCATCCAAATGACAGACGATTGCCTTTGGTTCAAAGGACCGGCATTCCTGCACCAACCAGATCGTACCTGACCGAAATCAGAACATCCAATAGCTGAAACAAGTGAAGACGTAGTTATGCTGCTACAAAGTTCGCAAATCTATTGTTTACATACAATTAAAAATGACAGCACTTATCGTCGAATTCGTCGTGCTTACTGCCTGGTTGAAACGGTTCATGTACAACTTTTGTAGACCTGTCGAAGATCGGCGAGTGGCCCCTAAGTGCCCAAGAATGGGCCGACAAAGTATGGTGGAAAGCAGTCCGGCTGGAGTGTTATCCGGATGATCTGATGCAATTGACAGGGGGTAAGCCTTTAAACAGAAAAAGATTAACGAAGTTTTCTCTTCGGCTCGACCAGCATTGTTAGTTAGTTTAGTTTAAAATAACTTTTATTTAAAATTGATATTATTAACAAAACATTTAAGAACTAAGCCTAATTGGTTTGGCCTAAGGCCGTCTACCAGCATGACAATATAATTATTTTATCATGAATTTATTTACACATAAAAAATAAAATAAAAAAATACAGAATTATTAAAATTCTCCCTCTAAAATTCGCTTTCTATATCGAAGTGCGACTACTGCGTATCTGTATAAAACATCCCATCCATTTTCACCATTTAAAATGCTTAATGCTTCACCTTCTTCTAGTCTAGAGTCTCCTTTGAGAACACCATAACTCGTAGTTCCTTCGCACCATTCATTATAAGAGACCAAGTCTTATTGTACTTATATTATTTAATAATAATAATATGAAATTGAAATTGAAATTGGTTCATCCTGAAGATTCGACCACTAATTCGTCTACAGCTCGGAATTATTCTCTCGGTTCATCGTCGTCCGTAGATCCATCTTCGTCGCCTAGGAGTAATAGCGATTCACCCCAACCCCACTGTAGTTCAGTTACCCCTTTAGTTACGAACCATTCGCTTAGCCTTCGCCACCAAACCGTACTTCCAACAATTCTCGCTAAGGTTCAAGACAACCAGGGACAACTTCTTAATTGTCGGGTTTTGCTAGGTACGGGATCACAGTCCTCATTTGTAACGGAATCGTTAGCTCAGCGATTAGGACTTCCTCGCCAACATTCTAGGTCAACCAGTCAACCATTTGATGCATCCGCATGGAACCACATTCAAGGTCTTGATCTTGCAGATCCGCATTTCAATATCTGCAAAACTATAGATGTTCTGCTTGGGGCTGATAAGGTTTGGTCAATCGTAAAGGCAGGACAAATTCATGGGCCACAGGGAAAGCCACTGGCTCAAAACACTTCTTTCGGCTTGGTCAAACTGGTGAACTTATCGATAGTTCTTGTACTGCCTTATCTGTTTTGCATTCCACCATTGAAACTGATGCATTATTGCAACGCTTCTGGCAATTGGATGAAGTTCAGTCACATGCGTCAACAGATTGTGACGATCCTGCTAAGTTTCAATTTCGAGAGAACGTCTCTCGCTCGCAAGGTGGAAGATATGTTGTCCCTCTTCTGTTTAAAAATCCCTATCCAACCTTTGAAAATACTCTCTTTGCTGCCGTTTCTCGAATGCATGCAATGGAACGACGATTTCCTGTTAACTCAGAATTATATAACCAGTATTCGAAGTTCATGCAAGAATACCTTGACCTTGGTCACATGGAACTCTTTCCATACAAGGATATCGGAACAGTCTTCGAAAAACTATTTTATTTACCACATCATGCGGTTTTCAAGCTTGACAGCTCATCTACTAAACTCCGCGTAGTGTTTGACGGTTCAGTAGCCGATTCGCATGGGAAATCCCTAAATAGCCAGCTTCTGGTTGGTCCATCTATTCAGCGTGACCTAGTAGGTGTCTGCCTACGTTTCAGGCAACATCAATATGTTTTTACTGCTGTCATTGTCAAAATGTTTCGCCAAATTTTGATTCGGAACCAAGAGACTGATTTCCAACGTATTGTGTGGCGTCAATCTCCTCACGACGATTTAAAGAACTACCGTCTTAAAACGGTAACATACGGAACAGCTTCCGCGCCGTTTCTCGCAGTTCGTGTTTTACAACAACTCGCAGACGACTATAAGGAAAGCCACCTTAACGTTGTTCGAATCCTATTATCTGATGTATACGTCGATGATATTATGACAGGAACGAACTCAATTGATCAGCTATTTGAATTTCAATTCGAACTCATAAATCTTCTATCGATAGCAAACATAAAACTTCGGAAATGGAGCTCTAACTGCTGGAGCCTATTGGCTAAGCAACCAACGGAGGATTGCGAGCATTCGTTGTTTGATACAGAACATTCACAATCTACAATTAAGGTCCTCGGAATGTACTGGAACCCGTCCTCTGATACGTTTTTGTTTCGCTTAACCCAACCAAAACCAACCTCTCAGGTCACCAGGAGAATCTTGCTTTCGGAAATAGCTCGGATATTCGATCCCTTAGGCTTCCTTGCACCTTCAGTTGTCCTCTTCAAGATGATGTTTCAGGATCTCTGGTCATCTGGACTAGTACTGGCTTGGGATGACCCCATTCCGTCTGAAAAAGCTATCCGCTGGATGGGCTATCGCAAAAGTCTGCCGTGTCTTCAACAAATTCGTATTCCACGAAATGCGTCATCATCTGAAACCCTCGAATTACATGGCTTTTCGGATGCCTCGTCATTAGCGTATTCAGCCGTAGTTTATGCTCGCTCGAAAGGAAGAACGGGTAACTTCAAGGTTGTCATTGTCGCTGCGAAAACGAAAGTGGCTCCTTTAAAATCTCTTTCTATTCCACGCCTAGAACTTTGTGGCGCGTTACTTCTCTCGAGACTCATTACTCTCATCAAATCATCGCTTAATTCAGCTCCAATAAAGGTAACCGCATGGTGCGATTCGGAAATAGTGTTGCACTGGCTTTCGTCACCTCCTCGACGTTGGACAACATTTGTTGCCAATCGAACATCAACAATACTGGAAACAATCCCTAGACATTCGTGGACCTATGTCGCATCGGCACTGAATCCAGCCGACTGTGCGTCGCGCGGTGTATCACCTACGAACCTAGTGAACCATCATCTGTGGTGGACCGGTCCACCTTGGTTGTCGGAAGCTGAAGAACAGTGGCCTTAATCCTCATGGTGTATTTCTCCCCAAATAGCTGACAGCGATCCTGTTAAATCTGAAACTCGATCCCTTCCAAATAATGTCTTGATTACATCGGCCGATACGAATATAATCCAATCGCTTATCGAAAAAAAAATCGTCGTGGTATCGTCTGGTTAGAGTAGTGGCACTCTGTTTTCGTTTTATTCAAAATTGTCGATCGCGGTCCTCGCTTCGTGTTAGCCATGGAGTTTCATGCTGCAAAGGTATTCATATACAAGTTCGTGCAAGGCAAATCGTTTTCTACCGATATTTATGACCTTCAAACTGAACAATGTCTTTCCAATAAATCCAAGTTATCGAAATACTCTCCGTTCCTGGACATCGACGGAATTCTTCGTGTTGGAGGGCGTATAAGACACGCAACTGACGCCTATAATATCAAACATCCTATTCTCCTGCCAAAAGACAATAATATCTCTTTTCTTATAGTGAAGGACACTCATGAGAGGTACATGCACACTGGCGTTTCGGAAACATTCTCTTTTGTCCGCCAGCAGTTTTGGATTTTGGGTAGCCGCAACTTATATCGTAGGGTTATTCACATCTATAAGCCTTGCTTCATGCAGGATGGAATCGCTTGGCACTTTATTCCGCCATCAGCTCCCCACTTTGGTGGATTTTGGGAGGCTGGTGTCAAGTCGGTTAAGCTTCACTTTCGCCGTGTTATTGGGTCATCGACATTAACATTTGAGGAACTAACCACAGGAACTAGTCAGATTGAAGCAATTCTTAACTCCCGACCTTTATGTTGCTTATCAAATAGTGATTTAAATCCTCTAACCCCCTCTCATTTTTTAATAGGGCAGCAATTCCCGAACCGAACCATATGGATACGCCACTAAATCGACTTTCACGTTGGAATTACCTTCAAAATATAAAGAGATGGAGTACCGAGTACATCACGACCCTACAAGAGCGACCCAAATGGCAACAACGGATACCAAATCTCAAACCTGGAGATGTCGTCGTCATAAAGGAACCTAATCTGCCTCCTACCAAGTGGATCTTAGGAAAAATCGAAGCCGTTCAACCGGGTTCAGATCAACTTGTTCGCGTAGCCACTGTCAAGACGAGTACAGGAACCTTTGTTAGACCAATATCCAAATTGGCCCTGCTACCAGTATCCTGAAATTCTTTCAGGGGCGCCGGGATGTTTATGATTAGTATCATATTTGTTTGCTTCGTGTTGTAACTCAAATGTGCTTCCTAACGTTAGTGACACACAATGTACTATTACCCTATTTTTCTATTAGCATTTCTTGTTGTTATATTTTTTCTTTTTTTTCTTTTTCTATTTTTCTCTTAACGGATACAACTATGTACCGATTGCGGTTAATAATATTGTACACGCTCTCTAAATTGTATCATGTTAATTTTCTTTCTTTCTTTTTGTGTTTGGACATCAACGAGTAAGCAACCAAATAAATCGCCGATCGCTGAGGAAATTTCGTTCCCTTTTTTATTCTTGCCTGGGAGTAATATTCGATTCTTTTTTTTTTGCACATTCATTGTTGTTGGCTTGGGTTTGATCAAGCTTTTCAATCGACTCAATAATCCGCCGATTATTCGCTGGAATCATCGTGATTTATATAACAAGTGCATATATTTTTTATTCGCTGAAATTTACTAGTCATTTACTGTAGTAATTCCTGAACAGTGAGCCTCTAGCACAGTGGCGTAGCGTGGGTTGGAGCCGCCCGGAGGGCTCAGTTTTTGTTTATATTATCGTGAGGTTAACATTATTTTGCACCATATAAATGCTGGTGTTCCCCAAGGCTCAGTTCTGTCTCCGACTCTCTTTCTCATTTTTATAAATGATCTTTTGTCTGCAACTTATAATCCAATCCATTCCTTCGCGGATGACAGCACTCTAAGCTTTTCATATTCTTTCCAGGACTCACGTCCCTGCTCTTCGGCCGTAGAACTGGAACGGCAACGTATGTTAAGCTCATTAAATTCCGACCTTGACAGCATTTCAAAATGGGGTTCAGAAAATAGAGTGGAATTTAATGCTTCAAAAACACAATGCTGTCTGCTGTCTCTAAAGCGAAACCCAAATCTACAGCCATTATCCATGAATGGCACTTGCATTACCGAAGCCGAAAGACTTTCTATTCTCGGTATGTGCATTCATGACAACCTTCGTTGGAATGACCATGTACACGAAGTCGCCAAGAATGCAGCGTAGGTTTCCTCAAGCGGTGCAAGAAATATTTTACCCCCTCTGATCTGGCTACGATATACAAGGCGTTCATTCGCCCAAAGCTTGAGTACAATTCCCACATCTGGTCTGGTGCACCGAAAACTATATTGCACTTACTAGATAGGATCCAAAATCGTGCGATGAAACTAATCGGAGACACGAATATCGCGAATTCTATCAATTCGCTTGAACATCGTAGAAACGTTTCGTGTCTCTCATTGTTTTATCGTTTTTTCTACAAACAGTGCTCAAATGAAATTGCTAACTGCATTCCTCCCCTTCAGAAATTCAACCGCAATACTCGCCATGCTAGGAATGCCCATCAGTTTACCATCCAGCCTATCTTGGGACGTACAATGAAATACAGAGACTCTTTCATAAGCCGTAAAACGCGAATGTGGGATGCCTTGCCCAGCTCTGTCTTTCCTCCCCAGTACAATTTACAGACATTTAAGACCAATGTGCATCGGTATCTCCTATTTCCTCTATCCCAATTTCCTTAATGCCCGCGCTGTGTAAAAACACTATAAGAGTAGTCACAACCTCTTTAGCGCGTGTAAATTATAAAAAAAAAAAAAAAAAATTCATTCGGTTTTGCCTGTAGTCGTTAAATATTTCCTTAATTTTGCAATCCTGAATTTTGAATTCGGTTTTTTATTCCTTAAATATTTCAATCATTGCGCGATGACTAATTGGCGTTTTTATCTTTTGTATTTTTTTGAAATGATTTTTGATCATTTCGCAAAAATCATTTGGCAATTTGCTGATGTTGTTGTCAAGTAATTTTTCAACGAAATTGCGTTTCGACGTTTTACTATTTCCCAGATTGATCATTTCACCACCCCGGCGAAACGTCAATTTTCCCAACAATTTAAGCGAAACGTACCGTACCCATTATCGTACAATAGATTTTTGAAAAGATTTTTTTTTTTAATTTCGTTTTCTTTAGGTTTCTAAGAAAATGCGATAACGGGTTTGACCAGAATGAGTAGTTACAGTAAAATTTATGTTTCCAAAATTATTGTGGCCTTAATTTTAAATTCGAATCACCGAAAACGCTAATTAATAATTAAAAACTGCTTATATCTCGAAA
The DNA here is from genome assembly GCA_946477585.1 of Cheilosia urbana. Classification (NCBI taxonomy): domain Eukaryota; kingdom Metazoa; phylum Arthropoda; class Insecta; order Diptera; family Syrphidae; genus Cheilosia; species Cheilosia urbana. The sequence continues at coordinate 17,763,129 of OX297857.1, forward strand.
GTGTAGGCGCAGTGGCTTAGTGGTTAGTGTGTTGGACTACTAAGCGAGGGGTCCAGGTTAGAATCCCGCAAAAAACCCAAATTCCAACTTAGGTTTTTTTTCACTGTGCCACCTCTCGCGAACGTCTGACAAACATCCGAGAGTATAACTGTCTTGAAAGAGCTTCTCAATTAGCCGTTTGGAATCGGCATTAAATTGAAGATCCCTTCCATTCTTTCTAAAAATGAGAAAAAAAACTCACACAAAACGAATGGTTGTGGGAAGCTAGGCCTAGGGTCCTTTCGACCTGTTGCGCCAACCACTTATTTGTTTTATTATATCCCGAAAACCCCAATTTTAAATTCGATAAAACTATAAAAACCAAGTAATGCTTACATCCCGAACAATAACTTATAAGTAGTCAGTTTTCAGCTAAATAGTTAGGCAATAGTAGATATTATTCAAACAACATTGCAAAATTTGGTACGGTTTTTTCTTCGTAATTTTACAAAAACCTCTCTAATGATTTTCATCAAAATACTTATTAAAGATAATACAGGTATTTAAAATAAAATCCCCTACTTAGTTTTTCTCAAAAAATTCGACTAAATCAATTTTTTTAATTATTTCTGAAAAATTACTACCCAAAAGCCGATCATATATTTTTTCAAAACTCCGCACTTCCATTAAGAATGCAATAGCAGCTAGGCAAAACTTATGTTTTGCAAATATTGCCCACTTTTTCACCGCAGAAATCAGAAAATCCCACTTCGTTTACCTACACCCCCACACACATCCATCGGGATATTCACTTTATAACGTCTAATGCAAATCTCTGAATTCTTAGATATACTCGTACATATATGTAAAGATATCGATCTATCACCAACTCTACTTGCAATCAAAAAACAGAAACTCCTACTACGCCTGTCAACTGTCAAATAGTATAGTACAGTAAAAAAAAATGAACTGCTCCAAATTGCCGCCCCTAGCAAAGTGCCGCCCGGTGCCTGTGCCCCCCTTGCCCTCCCTTGCTACGCCACTGCTCTAGCATCCTCAGTATATCTTTTATATGATACCTGACCCACTTTGACCAACATTAAATTAAATTTCTCTCTTAAAGAAGCCGGTTGTTCATTTGTCTGAACTACAAATTCCAATCCACAGTCCGCTGCAATTTCCCTCCATGCATTGCATAAACTTCCGCTCGTTCTTATTGAATTTCTCAGAACTATGTTTGGTTATCTCGTTTCTTCCATTTCAAGTACTTTTATGACATAGTTGAAGTGTGTTCCCAATGTACGCAAGAACATAGGTGGAGTACCAGTTTCAATATATAACATATAATTTGGAGTATTTTTTGGTAATCGGAACATCCTCTTTAGGAAATATCGAAGGAACTTTTCAATAGGTTCATAAATTCTATAACGCCATACTTGAGCTGTGTACAGTAGTATTGATGCAGCAGTAGAACGAAATACCTTTTGTTTCGCACTATGTGATACATAATTGTTTTTAATGCAGCGTTCCCATATTGATGAAATAGCTCGTTTAGCATCTGCTAACTTTTCTTCTAGATGCATGTTTACATTTAGGTTTGCTGATAAAAGCATTCCAAGATATTTGTATTTGCGTACGATCTGCACATCTTCACCATTTAACTTCCATTTCTCCAAATTAGAATACCAGCCACCTCCATCTCTGAATACCATTATTTTGGATTTCTGCAGATTGACTGTTAGATTCCAACTTCTACAGTACACGTCAAGCCTGTTAATCATTCGCTGAAGACCGTCCACAGAATCACTCAGGAAGACAATGTCATCCGCATACATCAAAGCTGGGATTATTACTCCGTAGTAATTTATCCCACTTTGTACAACATCAGTTATATCATTGATATACAGAATGAAGAGTAGTGCGCTGAGCATACACCCTTGCTTGACTCCCATTGAGGTCTCAAATTCTTCAGAGATTAAATCTCCATCCCACACAAGTGCACATTACTTTCATAAAGTGCTTTCAAAATACGAATGATCTTGGTTGATACTCCAATTCTGTACAATTTATAAAAGAGAGCTTCTCGCGATATCGTGTCAAATGCTGCACGGAAATCGACAAAAAAGGTATACAGTTTCCTGTGTTTATCTTTATATGTGGCAGCGATGTTGGTAAGTACAAATATCTGGTCGATCGTGGAATAACCCTTTCTAAAGCCAGCTTGGAATTCTGTAAGAATATTATTTTCTTTTAGGTACCCATTCACTGAGCCTTTTGTATATTAAAGCCGAGAACAACTTGGCTGAAGTGTTTAGAAACCATATACCCCTGTAGTTTGCTGGATCTCTGAAATCACCTTTTTTGTGTAACGGGAAAATTATAGACTTCTTAAACATATCGGGGACCTGAGCTGTGTCGACGTTAATTGGCTTCGTTGTTGAGCAATTTGAAAATACTGTTGTTGTTTGTTCTCAAAAGATTTAAGAGCTTAAACGAATTATTTCTTGCTTTCAAGCATTCTGAGTCAAACCACTTTTGTTTCAAGATAGTATTACCTCTTGGTTGTTCGTTATGTGGTACAGCTTTCTTTATGATTTCTGTAAAGTTTTCGATGACAGCTGGATTATTTTGAAATTTCAGATCTTCAAGATATACATTTAAGTTATTTTGATATTTTTCACGCATTCGATCACTCCAACCCAAACCAAACCGACCAGCATTGTATTATACGATTAAGCGGGCGAGCTAAGGATCTACCGATACAAGCTAGAATGCCAGTAGTACTCGACGGATCACACCCTTTTACACGATTGCTAGTAATAAATCTACATGAAGAAGCTAACCACGTCGGATTGCAAGTCGTAAATAATCAATTCACACAAAGATTTTGCCAAAATTGTCCTTCCGAGTAAAACAAATCATTCTTTTGGTGCAAGAGGAACAAATCCAAACCAGTTCAACCGCTAATGGGAGTTTTGCCCGATTAACGTTTTCTTACACATCAAAAAAACATTCACGGCTACAGGTATCGATTATTTCGGTCCATTTTTACACCAAACGAGGAAGAAAACTGGAACCACGATAGGGAGTTTTGTTTATTTGCTTGACATCCCGAGCAATACATGTTGAAGTTTCACATTTGTAAGACACCGACTCATGCATTATGGCTATTAGAAGTGTTGGTGAAATGAACAACCAAACGGCAATACTGTCAACTGAAGACACAACCCTAAACTGAAGAGAGCAGATGTATACATAGATACTGAATATATCTATCCTTTACTTATAGTTTTAAATACAACTGCTTCTCTGAATTTCGTTCTCTGTAAAAACAACGCGTCTTTTGTGAATTCCATAAATAAAACTTACTTTTACTTTTTACTCTTCTAAAACATTTATTTCACTTCAGGTTATGGGCCTAGATGCGTGAAAATTGCATAAAGTAAAATAAATCGAAAAGTCGATGTAAAAGTTGCATATCGACTGCAAAATTAGCAAAAAAAAAAAGATGTCTTCGATGGACTATAAAATTTCAGTGGATTCCCTTGAAAGTTCAAGCGATTGGGCAAAATGGAAGTGGCAAATGAAAATGTTACTGCGTGCCTATGATTTGCAAAAAATTTTCGATGGCCAAGTTTCTTGTCCTGAGGAGAAAAATGATGCCTCCGATGCAGACAAAAAGAAGCGCACAGATTGGTTGAAAGCTGACGCAAAAGCGGCCGGACTAATCGCAGCAGCCCTAAGTAAATCAGTAGCTGAACTCGTATTGACATGTGAAAGCGCAAAGGATATATAGGATAAGTTGTGTGCTCGTTTTGAGCGAAGTAGTACTCAAAGGTTAACTATGTTAATTGATTAATTTTTTCAAGCACGAAGAGACGAAAAAGAAGACATCAGTACTCACGTAGCAAAATTGCAAAAGTTGTTCGTTGATCTAAATACCGAGCTGGCAAAGCATAATGAAAATATTCTTTCAGAAAGAATACTGAATGGACGAATCATGTCCACTCTTGGAAGAGAGTTTGATAACTTTCGTGATTTATGGGATACTATTCCCGCAGAAAATCAGAAGTTAAATTTGCTGATCGGAAAATTGTGCTCAATTGAATTACGCGAAACTCGAAGCGATAAGGAGTCGACAGAAGTAACAGCCTTCATTGCGAAAGGAAATTTTTACAAGACAAGACAAGCAGAATCGCAGAAGCAAAAGAACGAAAAAATAGAACGCGCAAAGAAGAAGTTTCCGTGTAACAAATGCAAAGAGCTGGGTCACTGGGCAGCGGAGTGTCCACAAAACAAGTTTTCAGACCGTCGAATGAAGAAAGAAAATTCTGCAAAGAAAAATTATGACCTTTTGGAATTTTCCTTAAATGCAGCAACCAACGATTGCATTAAACCCGATCAATGGTACTGTGACAGTGGAGCTTCAAGACATATAATGCCAAGCAAATCAATTTTGAAAGTTTCACCAAATTTGCTGTTCCTGAAATAATTAGTCTCGGAAAGCAGGGCGTCACGATGAATGCATATGGCCAAGGTAATGTCAAAAGTATGTAGAAGGAGCATGGCGAGATGGAGTACTTAAGTGTGTGTGGTACGTTCCTGATGCAAATGCGCATCTTTCTTCAGTGAAAGCAGCAGCTAGTTAAGGTTTTACTAAGACAATCGATAACAAGAGTGTTAAAATTTACGAAAAGCATACAGGCCAACTAGTAGTCACTGGATATCTTCAATCTGAACTGTACGTACTGAATATTCGTGTTGTAAAGCAAATTAAACCAGTGGAAGTGTATATTGCAAATGCTAAAGATACGTTGCAAGTATATCATGAGCGTTTTGCACACTAGAACAAAAGGCATGTTAAAAATATTTTAAAGAAAGTAGGCATTAATGTAGCTGAAACTGAAGAATATTTTTGCGATGGTTGCGATGTCGGTAAAATGCATCGACTTTCATTTAAAAACCGCAGTAATCGACCAACGAATGTAGGCGAAATAATTCATGCGGATGTTCTTGGGACAGTTGAAACAGCATCTGTGGGAGGTTCTCGTTATTATGTTTGTTTCAAAGATGACTATAGTAAATTCCGAAGATTGTTCTTTTTAAAGCACAAAAGTGAAGTTTGTAAGTCATTAGAACAATTCTTGAACGAAGCTGCAACAAATGGACATACTGTTAAAAAGTTAAGATGCGATGGTGGTAGAGAATTTGACAACAAACATGTCGCCGAAGTGCTAGCGAAAAGAGGAATTGAATATTGTATTGGACCACCTTATACGCCACAACAAAACGGATTAGCTGAACGAGAAAATCGTACTATTGTTGAGGCAGCACGATCCATGCGACTATTAAGTAAATTGCCAAAGGCATTGTGGGCTGAGGCTTGCAATACAGCAGCATATATTCTGCATCGTACTGGAGTAACTGAAGTTGAGAACAAAGTTCCTTACGAGTTATGGTACAACAAAGAATGTGGAAAGATAGATCATTTGAGAATATTTGGCACCGGATGTTATGTGAACATTCCGAAAGAGCGTCGCAAGAAATTTGATCAAAAAGCTTTATTTGGAAATTTAGTTGGATATGTCAACGACAAAAATGGATATCGTGTTTGGATTCCAAAATTAAGGGAAGTGGTCTGCAGTTACGATGTTATATTCAAGCCAGAAGTGGTATGCACCATAAGCATGAATAGTGAAACATCAGTCGTGGAAAATGAAACGTCAGAAATAGAAATAACAGATGAAAAGCCGGAAATGAAAGATGAAAGTACATCAACAGAAAATATGTGTGAAGACAACGATACAAGTGCTGAGTACGAGAGTTTGGATGAGGAGGAAGCCGAAACCCAAAATGTTGTTAAGGAGAACAAAGTCCAGAAAGTTCGAACTAGCTTACGAGAAAAGAAGAAACCAGGTTGGACGAATGAGTACGTCATGCTTGTGGAACTGGGTGAGTCATGTGAAAATCCAACATCTTACGATGAAGCAATAAAATCAGTAGAGAACAAGCGGTGGATTAGAGCCATGCAAGAGGAATTGGCTTCTCTTAAAGAAAACGAAACTTGGGAGCTTGTTGCTCGACCAGCTAATACAAAAGTTGTACAGAATCGATGGGTGTTTAAGTTGAAAGACTCTGGGGATAAAAGCAATCCTCGCTATAAAGCTCGACTTGTTGCAAAAGGCTATGCGCAACAAAAAGGCATTGAATATACTGAAACGTTTAGTCCTGTGGCACGTTATGATACAGTTCGCTTACTGTTAGCCATAGCTGCATCGAAAAATTTAAAAATCCAGCAGTTTGACGTTAAGACGGCTTTCCTGTATGGTACTCTTGAGGAGGAAGTTTACCTTGAACAGCCCGATGGATTTCAAGACGGCACTGATCGAGTATGTCGATTAAAGGGAAGCTTGTATGGACTCAAACAAGCTCCGCGTTGCTGGCATAAACGTTTTTTGAAATTTATGAAGAAAGCAGGATTGGAGAACAGCACAGCAGATCCATGTCTTTTCTATTGCAACCGCAATGGAACTATATTGTATGTTGTTATATACGTCGACGATGGACTAGTTATTGGCAACAATCAACAATTAATTCAGAATTTTCTAGCGGAACTGAAAGATGAATTTAAAATAACAATAGGATATCTAGATAACTTTCTTGGCATGAATATAAAACTTCAAGATGGTTCAATTGCTGTCAGTCAGGAGAAATATACGAAGAAAATCTAAGAATGTTTTCATATGAGCGAATGTAATGCTGTGACGACACCTATAGTGTACATATGGTGAAACCAAAGACATTAATAATGTGAAGGAAGAAGTTCCCTACAGTGAAGCTGTTGGAAGCTTGTTGTACTTAGCAACAGCAACACGACCTGACATAGCTTACGCCGTTGGAACAGTAGCAAAAGCAGTAGAAAATCCAAGCAAGAAACACTGGAATGATGTCAACCGAATCTTCAGATACCTTCGTGGAACAAGCAACTCATGCATCGAGTACAAAAAGGACTACGAACAGTTAAAAGTCTACAGTGATCCAGATTTCGCAGGTGATATCGAATCAAGACGATCCACAACCGGAGTTGTTGCAATGTTTGCTGGTGGAGCAGTCTGTTGGACAAGTCAACTGCAACGAACAGTAGCTTTATCTACAACTGAAGCTGAGATTATGGCTGCGAGTGAAGGAGCAAAGGAGGCTATGTGGCTCAAGCGTTTGATGGCAGAGTTAACTGGACGACAAGACTTTACACCTGAGCTATTCGTCGACTGTGCCAGTGCTGTCAAACTTGGCAGGAATCCAGAATATCAGAAAAGAACTAAGCATATTGATATTAGGCATTTCTACGTTCGAGAGCGTTTTCTGGAAGGTGACATCAAGCTGGAACACATGTTGTGAGCTGGGGTAGGCCACGGAGGCAACTTTGATGCAGGTGAGGAGGGCGCGGCACGCTCGCGGTTGCTCGGCTCAGCTCGTCGGACGGGGTAGTTCTTGCCCCCTCACCATACACCACCTGCTCGACACACATTTTGTTTCGTGCCAATAAAATAAAAAAAAAAATAAAAAAAAAAGGGAAGAGAGCTACGTTACTTTGACTGCGGACGGACAAAATTGACTCAAAAGTAAAGAAAAGGAAAGTAAAAGAAAAGAAAAATGAAGCACTCAAGTACTTCTGCCACCACTCATGAGAGAGAACGGGAAAGTTACCGCGAAACTTACTCTAACTAGCCTAAACTAAATCTACTCTAAACTAAAATTCAAAATAAACCCTATTCTGGGCCTATTTTAACTTAAAATTAACCTAAAACTAACTCTTCCCTAGCCGCACTTCTCTTCACACTGTCTCTCAAGAGTAATGGTTCGTCAAGAACCCGAAACATGCCTGATGATATTGGCAAAGGTTGGCCTGCCCTCCCTTCGTGTCATAAACACAACCGAATGCTACCACTCTGGCCGGTTTTGTGAGTGGTAGCCCCAAAAGGTTCCTCCTAGTCACAATCTACGACCCCATCCGCGAAAAGTTGGTCTAAGTCATGTCTAGTCGTCAAAGTCTGTAAATGTCACGTACTGTCATTGTCTACCCATTGAAGGACGGCCTATCCGAAGTCCACACACCGAACGCGAAAGAGTTTTAAGCGCACATATTCAATGAATATATTACCACGGAAATTAAGAATAATAACTCAACATTTTATTTAAAAAGAAAATTTAAGAAAAAACTACCGATTTCTGCCCTTAATACTATAATATAAACTAACTACTTTTTCAAAATTCCAATACAATATCTTACTTACTATTACTTACGGTTTAAAAATGATCCCCCGTTGTCCTGGCGCCAGCACGAGGAAGGACGAATCGTTGGTGGCAATATACCCTAATCGCGAGCAAAAAAAACTAAATACTAAAAGCAGAAGAAAGAAAAACTACTTAAACTAATTACCCTAACCTTACTTTAATTCACAAAAATAATTCAAAAATTCAAATCTACTTATATCTAATAATCGAATGATAAAAAAAGGTATTAAAATGAAGAGAAAAATAAAAAAAAAAACGAATTGCCAAGCTGACTTCGCTACGCCTTTATGACCTGGTTCACCAGCAAGGTCGAAGCGGCTGGGGCGGAGCACCAATTCGTGTGCAGTGTTTTTGCTGCGCCTGCCTTTTTGTCGTTGTTGTTGGTTGGGTGATGTTTATCCCTCAACGTTGGGGATTATCTTCCCTTTGTCCAGGGATCGTTGGGATTTTTCCGTTTTTGTTGGCTGGATGGCTGTTGGAGTCGGGTGTCCGCTTGTTATATGCTGTGGTAGCGGTATGCTTCGGTGCACCGCTATTGACTCCAACTGTTTAGACCACCGGTTGAATTTTCCCAAACGACTCTCTGGACAACGTATAGTTTTTTTTGTCCCTGGCCACACTGCGGGACAGAAATCCCGAGATGCTCACACACTAAAGTGGGGAAAAGTCAAAAAAAACATTCACCGAAACCGAATTGTCTGACATACCTCTGTTGGATAAAATTTTCCGTTTAGATTCCGATGTCGCTAGACTCCCTATTCCTTGGTTAATTTTAACCTCTAAGTGACCGCCTGTTTTTCCTACACAAATATTTATTAATTTATAGGAACTTGTACTAATAATTCTTGCCACTTATACGCACCACACGGAAATTGTCTTTTTCAAATCAAAAAAAAAATCACGAAAAGAAAAAAATACGGTCTAATTCGCGTACGCCACTGTATCGATTACTCGTTGACGTCCAAATGCATATAAATCTTAATCTGTTCCATTTTCACTGCTTTGCCTATTGTCGAGTTCAATGACCATATACTTGTACATTTTCTCATCGTCAGTGTGATCTTGAACTTGACCCATATACATTATTTCCCCTCTTATTGTATTTCTTTTACGTTCCCCTTTCTTTCTTTTAACATCCTCTTTTAGTTCTTTCGTTTGTTTTCTTTTCATATTTATTTTGTCTTTTCTTTACTTCGTCATTCTTTCGTCTGTTGGTAATGTAGTTAATTTCGTCAAGTCGAATACGTTCAGTTGTCCAATAGTCCTATTCAAAATAAATACTTATTCTTAACTTAAATATCTGTTCTCATTCTTAACCTGAAACACCTAACATAATTAATAAACTTACACAAATAAATAAATTAACATAAATCGATAACCACACAGTTGACAAAGCAGTAGAATCAATAAAATGCAACAACATATAGTATTGCACTGCGTGACGTCATTCGTTCAGTTCTTTATGGATATGGGACATTCCTCCAAAGTCCAAAACAAAACTTAACGAATATACACCAAAGGGGAGAACGACGAACAAGAAGAGGCGAGATGCAATAATTTGTCAAAACAAATAAATTTTGCATGCCGGTCGGCCATAATGTTTATTTCGTTGTCTTTTTTTATGTTTTTTCTTTTTAATAATTGTCATTTAATATTTTATTCGGTGTATTTGTTTGTTATTGTCCATTGTGGATTTGTTTTTGTGTTGTGTGTTTTCGCTCTGCGATCACTACAAAAATTGTAGCCAAACGAAAGTGGTTTTCAATTGGGGTGTTTCCACCACTACTATGTGGCTCATTCGAAGCAGAAACTGAGTTCGCCATGGAGGTGGCTGTGCCGATGGTCTGCCGTAACACACATTCCTGGAGAAAATCAACTAGCAAATTTGCTAACAAAACCATTGGAACGAGTTCGTTTTGAAATATTACGAAAGAAGATGGGACTAACAATCGGTCAACAATGAAATTTCATCACGTTTGGTGTTTATGGAGGAAGTGTTGATGAAATAAACAACCAAACGGCAATACTGTCAACTGAAGACACAACCCTAAACTGAAGAGAGCAGATGTATACATAGATACTGAGTATATCTATCCTTTACTTTTCGTTTTAAATACAACCTCTTCTCTGAATTTCGTTCTCTGTAAAAACAACGCGTCTTTTGTGAATTCCATAAATAAAACTTACTTTTACTTTTTACTCTTCTAAAACATTTATTTCACTTCAAGAAGGATGATTGCAAGAAGAGGACACATAAAGGTCCTTTGGTCAGTCAACGGCACTAATTTTCGGGGTGCCAGCCGCGAACTTCTTGAGAAGCTGGATGACATGGATCCGATAGCGGCACAAACAAAATTATCCGATATTGGAACAGAGTGGAGGGTCAGATTCTCGTGCTAACTAGGACATATAATCAGCACTGCGGGGTGGCATGTCAACGCCAACGCAAACACACATTCGTTCAGAGCAATATGTTTGGCTCTTTCCTTTTTTCCTTCTTGAAGATTTCGCTCTGGCGAGCTTTTTCTTTTCCCTTTTTTTGCACTCTCCTTTTATGATAAAATAAAATTTGAAGTTCATTATCGAAGCCAATGAGATTTTAATTTTTTGGAAAAATAACATTTGATATTCCCCGACACCATACTTTTAAGAAATGGACTGGAATCTTCTATAGAATTAGAAATTGTGTACGAACTGTTTATAGTTTAGTTGACAGAAAAAGCATGCGTCAATTTAATCATCCCACTGTTGAAGTGTAATGATTTATTTACTAAGGCCCCAGTAATAGCAATCCGTAAAACCAAACCGTAAAAATTTTCTTTTGCTTTTTTTTACCACTTAAGCTTGGTGGTTTAACTCAATCTTGGTCTTAAAATGTTGCTTATGAATTATAAAATTAGATTATCAAAACAAAGTATGTAAATGATCTTTAAATTTTCTAGAAAAATAATTTATTCATTTTTACGTACGAAAAACTTTTACTGATCAACTTCAGAGTGAATTCCCCTAAAGAAAACCGAATCATTCCACTGAAGTATTTCATTTCTTTACTGTTCCATCTGTCAGGAACTTTTTTTCTGATGGAATCCAATCAGTGGGGGTTGGTTTGTTGTAGGTAATTGTCTTAGGCCCGGTTTCTTCAATTTTGGTTATCTTTAATCATCTTTTATTCCAGCTTATAACCATCGAATGCATTTGTTCAGCAAAATATTAACCAGAGAATCAGTAGTTTGGTTAGTCAACCAGTTAAATCGATAACCAGCCGATCTGTAATTTCGTTTGTTCAAGATTCAAAAACTTTTGAACAAAAAGAAAAATGTAAATAATAGAACAAAGGAATATATAACGCAAGATGGAGTGAACCAATAAAATCTTTCACATCGATTTCGTTGAGGTTTTCAACTGACACATTATATTGAACACATCAAAATAATGGATGCAAGAGATGAAGTAAGATTATTTTCAACATTTTTTGGCCGATGACAGTTCTCATAAATTGAGGTAAAGCACATGCGTTAGGAAAAATATTGAGAGAATATATAATATATATAATATAATATTGCCTGTTAATTTGTAATAAATTTGATTGGTTTTGGCTTTATTTCGGTTTTGTTGTCAAAAAATCATTGACTAACAAACACAAAGTTTCATTCTTTAGTTCTTAAAAAATTCCTGTATAATTTGGTTATGACATTCATTTACCAAAAATAAATAAATTAATAAAACATCTACCTAAATAAATTACTTATCAAAAACAAACGGACCCGAAAAACAAAAAATATAACCAGCTGTGAACAGACCGGCCCTTAGTAGGGAAAATTTTTTCTGGCAGATTTTTCGCTATGACCGCCTAAACGAAAAAAAACTCATTTTCATACTGTTCCAACTTTTTCGGTTGCATTTTACGTATGGCTATAACTGGGGCCTAAGCTAATGCCCGAGGTAAACGTTGCTTTCTCAACATTAACCTTTTACCGTACAGTTGGCGATATTCTGGCAACTATATTTGTTTATTGGTTAAGGGATTTTGGAAACTGTGGAGTCTGCGTAAACTGCCAGACTGAAGTTGATTATTAGTAAGACCGAATGTTTTGTACTATGAAGTCGCAACTATGCCTTGATTTCAATTTAATTCCATTCTTTTTCATTGATATTAATAATTTATTACGATTTTTTAATTATTGTTCGATCTGTTTTGAATTCTCATTTTGGAACTGTGATTTAAATCGCGACTATTTCCATGCCTTGCGTTAACCGCACACTAAATAAAATTAATTTTATGCATTTTCGATTTTAAAATTGCCTCTTCTTTGCAGGTACTAGTCTAAGCATTAGGATAAAAATTCTTGCTGATTCGGGAACAGTTGCGGATTTATTCAAAAAAATGCGATCAACGCAAGGTAAGGTCGTCTTAGATATATTGGTGCTACATGTGAAGGATGGTCGTGATATTTTTATAACAATAATGGGTGAATACAAGCCGAGCTGTTTTGGCCTTCCTTTGGAGACTTTATGTCACACGAGTCGTCCAATCTGTGAATATACAATCAAGGAAATAAATGAACTGGTAAGCTCCTGCTATGTTTGGCTGATTCAAGCTAATTTGTATTTCCAAACGTAGGCAAATATCACAGGAACCAAATTTAGAGTAACTATGCCGAGAGAATTTTTTTTACTAATTGATTATCTGCATAAACTTGAGTATAAAACAGAAGAAGTATTTTCACTGGATCGCAAGTTCTCAAGGAGTGTGCATATCAATCAAATTCGGGACTGGCTTGATAGTTGGTCAAATGAAGAGTTTCGTAAGTGTAAAAGTATTAGAAAAAGTTTTAATTTCTATCACGGAGTAAAGGCGGGTAACATAGTCGTTAATGTGCAATCGGAGTTGGGTTGCGTGTGTATCGTATTGGGTAGGTACACTTGACTCATTGCGCTTGGTTAAATGGAAAACAAATGAAAACAATGCAAATGACCTATTATATTAATAGCCGTGCGCTCTGGTAATGTATTTGGTGTATGGAATGGATTGCTAGTGAGATGGTGATGATTAGGGTAGGTCATGAGTAGGGTATGGTTGTGCGGATCAAAACATCCCACCCCCCTTAGAAAAAGAAAATTCTTACCTGAAGGGTTAGAATTTTCTGCAAGTAGGCTTGGATGTGACGAGGAAAGAACTTACAATAATTTAGTAAACTAAGTAATTTACAATTTACAAGGAATTTCCACCCTTGAAGAGGTTTGTGGTTTTAGCTTATAATATGTATTAATGTTTTGTTTTCTTATTGCCTATATGCATATATACTAATACTTTATGTAAATACATATTTATTTTTTTTTTTTTCAACATTTATTTATATTTTATGTTTTTAATTGCTGTACTTCCCAAGGGAGAGTATAACTGTTTTCTTATCCCAAGAGATAGAATTTGTTATTTTAATCGTATAACATTTTTCTTTATAATGTTTTATTTTTGAAGTGAAACTTCTTATGCGACTTCCAACTCAAGGTCGCGTTAAACGTTTAACGCCAATAAAAGCATTGGATACATACTCAAAGGTGTGAGGGATGGTGAGGGTGGCGCACATTGCACAAGCACGTTCATATGAAAAAAAAAAACTGAGTGGTGTTTTCTCCAAAATAAGTGAAACGAAAGAGAAGTATGCGACGTAAATGTGTATGTAATCAACAGCGACAATGTGTTTCTGAGGAAATGCGCAGATGGCTGTTGACGTGCGCTGATAGACGTATGGTGGTGTATATAGAAATTTTGTTCAAGGGTTTTTGTTTTAATGATTGTTATAGTACCTACGTTGATACCTACAGTAAAGAATTGAAGAATTCAAGAAGTAAATACGATATAGGTGAATTATTTTGTTTGATTTATTGAAGTGAACTTCTTTACGACTTCCAACAGGGTTGTGTTAAACGCTTAACGCTACTATAAGCATTGCATACTCAAAGGTGTGAGGGTACCACTCACGCTTCAGAGTATGCAATGGTGAGTGAGTTTATTGGCACCAAATGCTGGGAGAGGAATATTCTGTGGTGAAGATTAATTTCCAAAAATTATGACTAAATCGACAATTAATGTCTTACTGAAGTGAAACTTCTAATTCGACTTCCAACAAGGTTGCATTAAACGTTTAACGCTACCATGGAGGGGGTATGAAAGCACTGTTGCGTTAAACGTTCAACGCTCCTGGGAAGGGGGAATAGAAGGAGACAGAGTGAGAGTGAATGCGTGGCACTCGAACGCATGCTCGTAGTATACCTGTTACAGGCCAGCGCGAGCGTTAGCAACAAGTAGCGTCCTCATTATTTCATTAACTTGTTTTAGTTTGATTTGATACGCATATAATTAAATAGGGTAGTATTTTTGAAGTGAAACTTCTACTGCGACTTCGAAAATTTCGTATCTTACTTTAGTTGTCATAATCCCATTGTAAATGTTATAGATTTGGATATTTCTCTACTTGAAAATGATAATTAAAAGATGCGATCAATTGTGAATTGTAAGCAATGTTAATAAAGTTTGTCTTAAAGAAACAATATGATTTCACTAAAATTCAATTTCTACCCCTTCCTATTTTCATTCCACGCACTATTTTTGGGGAGAGGTTCATTGGAGTGGTTTTTATACTAGAAGTGGGATCGGATTTTGTGTTTGTGGTAGGTATTTCCATTTTCGAACTGTCGGTGTCAGGATTTTCAACATTCCTGCCCCTGATCACGATACATATTGCGAGTAATAGGATTGTTACTGTTGTATAGGTGATCGTATAATGATGTATATCATGTTTGGTTAATGTTTGTAGACCGGCGCTTTCTTTATTATGAATGTTTAGCTTCATTCACATGTCGTCATTGTATCTTAAAAGTTTGGCTTGCCTAAATTATGGCCGAAAATGGTGAGGTATTTACTGCGAATGTAGCATTGTTCTGATAGTTCTACTATACCGGTACCGGAAAGGGTATGCGAGGTTAATTGTATTCCACAGACTTCGTCCATTACGTAATCTTCGCGTGTGGAAAATAACCATTTGCCTGGTTGTGAAAGTTGTATCCACACAGTTGTTTGGGTGGATTCTTGTATAATACAAGATTGCGGTTTGGTTTCTCTGCCCAAAAGCTGGATTTCGCAATGGTCCTGCTTAGAGTTGAAGTCGTATAGTGGGTGTGTTATCTGGCACAATAATAGGTTGTCGTTTTGTCTGATGCAGCTTTTGATATCGGTAGACGTTAAGTCATAAAAATGTTTTTTGTCGAAGTCTATAGTTAGGTAGTTTATGAGAGGTTGAATGTATAGGAATCTGTCCCGAATTTTAGAGGGAAATGGTATTACCCAGCAGCGTTGCGTGAATTCTTTATATGGGTGTGCAAATTCTTTAAAATTATATATTTTTTAGAAATATCAATTAATTGCCTGAAAACACGTCCCGTTTATTGTTTTCTCAATCATTGTTCTGCTGTTTTTGATATTTTATTGTGTTTTCAAAATAAAATATAGAAAAATAAAACTTTCGCATGTAAAATCAAAAGCACCGCATGAAACTGCAACCCCAATCCCCAACCACTTAAACGAAAAGCAAAGTTCAACCATTCATTCATCGGCTTTCGTGCACAGCTTTTGTTTGCACGAGTATCGATGTAATACATTGTATATTTGACTTATGACGCTTTACGGAAACAGAACAGATGCAAAAGAAGAGAAAATGAATATAGCCCGTGCACAGAAAACCTTCGTACGAGTTCACTACAAGCTCATCAAAGTAAAGCGATTTACTTGTACCAAGGTGCGGGTGACGAATGACGATGGGGATGAATACTGTAGAAATCTTGTAGGGATATAGTTTAGGTTAGGTTAGAGTGGCAGGCCGCCTCAAGTGCAGCCTCACTTAGGCCAAATTAGGCCCATTGTGTTACCACAGGATCGATATCGACTCCCTATCTACCCGTTGAACCAGCCGGAGCTAAGAATGAAGCGATGGAGGCAGTTGATACCTATGTTTGCGAGTTCGCTGAGATTGTCGAAGAAATATTCTCCGAGCTATGGTTTTCTACGGAGTGACAGTGCTGGACACGTACAGAGAAGGTGAAGAATAGTCTCCTCCTCCTCCTCGTCCATACAGCTTCTGCAGAAATCATTTGAAGGGAGGCCTAATCTGAGAGCATGTCTCCCTATGATGCAGTGTCCCGTGATGACACCTACTAGAGTGCTTATTATGGGTCTATTCAGTGTAATGAGACTTTTTGAGCGCTTGGAATCCAGCTGAGCCCAGATCTGTTTCGAGGTGTGGCACGTTAAGCAGCTAGACCACCTGCGATTAGTAGCGCTTAATGCGTTTTGTTTAATTAGGAGCTTGCAAGTAGCAAGAGGCATATAGAGACTCCTTTTTTCTGGTAGAGTCGACATAGTAGTGCCGTGTCTGGCGAGCTCATCGGCGATGCAATTACCTGGAATGTCTCTATGGCCCGGCACCCATATAAGGTGAATTTTGAATTGTTTCGCCATCTCGTTCAGTGATGTCACATGGAGTAATGTGGATGGTGATGCGAATATAATATCTTTTAACGTAAATCATGATTATGAACAAATAGTCATTGATGGTCTTCTTTCTTTGGATTTATTTCAAATAAATTTTATTCGTAATTCTCTTAATAGAAATTTAGATTTAATTTTTATTAATAATGAAATTAATTATAATATTTCAGAGGCTGTGGATGTTATTGATTCCAATAAAATCCATCATAAAGCCTTACTTTTAAAGCTTAATTTTCTTAGTTTTTCTGGTGAACGTTGTAGTAATGATTCCGCGTTATCTTAAAACTTCGCAAAAACCAATTTCAGTGCACTGCTTTGATTGGGTTGAAATGCTAAAATCCCCCGATCTTAAAGGTAATTATGATATATTTTTGGATAAAATAAATTCTGGTTTTGATTTATTCGTACCAAAGACGCGTCATAATAATAAGTTTAAAATTCCTTGGTCCAATAAAAGATTGGTTAATTTACGTAATGTAAAAAGGAAAGCTCATTCGCGTTATTTATCTCATAAAACAAATTCTAATCGTGAACTTTTTTTGAAATTCAGGAAAGAATATGAGTTCTTAAATCGGTTTTTATATAATCAATATATTTTGTCTGTTGAGTCGTCGGTAAAGCGCAATAGTAAATCGTTTTGGAATTACATTAATTCGAAAAGAAATACCACAGGCTTGCCTAAGGTAATGGAATTTGAAAATGTAAGTAAGTTAAAAAGCACTTGCGACTTGTTTGCTAACTTTTTTGAGTCGGTGTACAATGAGTGTCACTTGCAATTAAGAGATAATCATTATGATATGATCTCTGATGCTTTGGATATCGGTGTCCTGCAGTTTTCGGATGAAGATGTAATAAACGCGCTCGATAAACTTAATTTTAATAGCGACCCAGGCCCAGATGGGATTCCAGCGGTAATATTAAAGAAATGTTTGTCTTCCGTTTTTCTTCCTCTTAAAATTATTTTTAACCAGTCTCTTGTTTCTGGTGATTTCCTTAATGAATGGAAATATTCTTTTATAATTCCAATTTTTAAAAACGGTTTGAGGCAAAAGGTGGAGAATTATAGGCCTATATCTAAGCTTTCGGCAATACCTAAATTATTTGAAAGTATTGTTAAAGACAAACTCTTTTTCGCGGTAAAAGAAATTATTTCTAGTAGTCAACATGGCTTTGTTCGTGGTAGATCTTGTACTACTAACTTAGCTTTGTTGACTAATTACATTTTTAATAGTTTTGAGAAACGTTTACAAGTTGATGTACTCTACACTGACTTCACAAAAGCCTTTGATAGAGTGCATCACACCTTACTTTTGGCTAAGCTTAAATCGTTGGGTTTTCATTCCTCAATGCTAAAATGGTTCGTTAATTACCTAACCAATAGAAGGCAAATGGTAAAGGTCGATAATTTGACTTCTCGGGTAATTGAAGTAACCTCGGGCGTTCCACAAGGTAGTCATCTGGGCCCGTTGCTATTTATTTTATTTATTAACGATGTCCATGAAATATTTAAATTCTGTAAAGTTTTGACATTCGCGGATGATTTGAAGTTGTTTTCTCGGGTTAATAATATTTCTGATTGTATTCGCTTTCAATCAGATATTAATAAGTTATCGGAATGGTGTAATCACAATGCTCTAGAACTTAATATTTCTAAATGCAAGGTGTTTACGGCCTACCGTATTGCTGCACCCCCTTTTCATAATTATTTTACAAATGATCTTAGACTTCAGCGTCTTGAGGAGGTAAAAGATCTTGGTGTCATAATTGACAATAAATTAAATTTTAATTTGCTTTATGATTACGCCATTGCTAAGTCTAACTCGTTGTTGGGCTTTCTTATGCGTAATAGTAAAGACTTTCGAAATGTACATAGCCTTAAGGTTATTTACTGCTCATTAGTCAGGCCATACTTAGAATATTCATCAATTATTTGGGATTCACCATATGTCTTACACAAACTTAGATTCGAAAGAGTCCAGAAGAAATTCACGAGATACGCGGTTCGTACATTATATGTCTTTGATGAGCTTCCTAATTATGACAGAAGATGCACATTAGTCGGCTTGCAAACCCTCAGTTTCAGACGCACTGCAACTTCTGTCATATTTGTTCGCGATATTATTAATTTTCATATTAATTCACCAGAATTGCTTTATCTTTTAAATATATATGCCCCCCAGAGGTCTCTGCGGGTTAGAAGCTTATTTTTTACTTAAAGGCATAGAACCAATTATGGTAACAACGAGCCTATTACAAGGTGCATTGGTTTTTGATTAGTTAATTTAATATTTGAAGTAGTCTATAAGATTGAAGATCGGTAGATGACGCTAAGTCGCGCAACAAACAACAGTTGTGTAAAGCGATACTGAGAGGTCACACTAAGAGAACGTAGTGTTTTGAGTGTCCTCGTTGATGGTAAAAAAAAAAAAAAAAAAAAAAACTGGCGATGAAGCATCCAGGTTGCGCTAGTACTTTTCCTTTCTCTCTGTTGTACCTGTATCACTTTCCTTTCGAAATGGTATTTGTACGTAAGGTACCCCGACAAATTTTCTTCACGAAATAAATTGAAATTACTTCCCTTTTTTGTTTTTACTTTACACAAAAATGTCTTCAAAATTCAAACAAAATTAGCAAGTTTTTTGTTATGCCAGTCGAAAAAGAAATTATGAATATAATATAAAAAAAAAATGAATGTTCGGCACCGGGATATGAACCGGGTCTTCTTGCTTCAGCGGAAATCTTAGCTTACTTAATTTATCTTTCATTAAACTTACATACTACACAAAAACGATTAAATCTAATTTAAAACTAACACTTATCTTATTCTAGCTTACTGGCTCTTAGCGAGCGCTCTAAACTAACAATATCCTTAAAATGATTGCCTTTCGGCCTTAAATATATCTATATCAATAATTTGTTTTGTTTTTTAATTTTCAATAAACTTTAGAAAACTTGAATTCTTTATTATTGTTTTGTTTAAAGCTACTTAAAATTACCTAAGCTACTTAACCTACATTACCTATAATTACGGTGACCCTACGTCCCGTATTTCCCGGGACAGTCCCGTATTTCAATAGCCTGTCCCGTTTTTTTTTAAAGATTTTTTTAAGAAATACGGGACATACATCCCAACATACATACAATTTGTTGTTATTTTTTGGAAATTTGTGTGCTGTTATACATTTTCACTTTTTCTGTCCCGGGTTTGGCTCTTAAAAATATGGTCACCGTACCTATAATCAGGGTGGTGAGCAATCTTATCGATATTTATTTTCTCAAACCGAGTTAAACCGGTTTAGAATTGAAGCAAACCGAGTTGCAAACCGAGCTGCAAACCGAGTTAGTCGACTCGATTTGCAAGTTGCAACTCATTAAGAAATCGAAATCCAACTCGACTTTACGAACGGGTATACGTACGTTGTACGTATACAGTTCATTCAAACCGGAATACCTATGGACTCGCTCAATTGACAAAAACCACCCTCGCTCATAAAAATCATAGCACATACACATTCCACATGCGAGAAAACAGGAGTAAAGAGAAAAGCAAAGCTTTCCAATTGGACTTTGCATCTTGCATGCTCATTAATGTGTTTGTGCATTGTGTTTATTTTGCTCACATGCCACCTACCTTCTACCTAACCAATCGAACCGAGATCCGAAACCGAGTCGTGTGTTGATATCGGTTTATGCATGCGTGGCATTTTATTATTCAGTTTTCGGTCGGTTCGTTTCGTTTCATTGGTTTTCGCCAACTCGGTTTGAAATAAAAGCAACTCGGTTTAACTCGGTTTAGTAGTAACTCGGTTTAAACCGGTTTACCAAACCGAGTCGACACATCACTACCTACTTACTTAATATCTACCTTAAAACTAAGGAGGAATGCTACAAAAGTAGCGCACCGGCTCGGGAGAGCGTATCAGTAGGTATTGGGACGATTGAGACTGGGAATTCGGTGCTAGAGCGAGAGGGAAGATATGACCTTGGAGTGAGTGTGTTGGCTTTGTCGGAAGTAGGTTATCGTGTGTTTGAGGCGCCGCCGCTTATCAGTTTTGTGTGTTTGATGTGCCGCCGCTGATGGTTGTTAGTTTTTGTTATCAGTTTTGTGTGTGGAATTGCTAGAGATGAGGTAATTCATGTGTTGGGTTGTGTGTGATGATGAAAATTAAAAAAGAGCGATATGTGTGTGGGGCTGTTGAACTTGGTACGACGGTTGGGTGTCGTAGCTTAGCGATGCTGTGAGATGTATGTTAAAGTGGTTAAATATGTTGAAAGTTTTTGTTATCAGTTTTGTGTGTGGAATTGTTTAGAGATGAGGTAATTATTGGTATTCGTGTGTTGGGTTGATGAAAATTAAAAAAGAGCGATATGTGTGGGGGGCAGTGTGTGTGTGTGGTTTGAACTGAGTTTGTGAGTTGGGTGTCGGCGATGTATGTTAAAGTGGTTGAAGGGGGGCCGCCGCCGCCGCGATGGTTCGTCGCTGTGTATGTTAATTAGATGTGGTTTTGGTATGGTTTATTTGATCGAAGGGAAATGGTCTTAATTTATTATAATGGGTGATTTTTTAGCTGGTTTGGTTTTGGCAACACTGGTTTTGACAGCTGACGTGTGTTTAGTACCTTGTGTCACTGTCAAACAGCTTCAGTTTGGTTTGCAATTTAACCATGGATCGTCTTACAAATGAACAACGCTTGCAAATTATTGAATTTTACTATCAAAATTCGTGCTCGGTTCGAAATGTTCATCGCGCGCTGCTTCCATTTTATGATCGGCATTCTCGACCTTCTGAGCAGTCTATTCGGAAGATTGTGACCAAATTTCGCACCAAATTTACTTTGTTGGACATTAAACCACCAACACGTTTACGTACTGTGCGTAGTGAAGAAAATATTGCGGCCGTATCAGCTAGTGTGACAGAAGACCGCGAAATGTCGATTCGGCGCCGTTCCCAGCAGTTAGGCTTTTGTTACAGCACTACGTGGAAAATTTTGCAGAAGGATTTGTGCGTAAAGTCTTTTAAGATACAGCTTGTGCAAGAACTAAAGCCAGCCGACCTACCACAACGCCGAATTTTTGGTGAATGGGCTCTTGGAAAGCTGGCCGAGGATCCACTTTTTTTATCGAAAAATTGTGTTCAGGGATGAGGCTCATTTTTGGTTGAATGGGTACGTAAATAAGCAAAATTGCCGCATTTGGAGTGAAGATCAGCCAGAAGCATTGCAACACCTACCAATGCATCCCGAAAAAGCCACTGTTTGGTGCGGTTTATGGGCCGGCGGCATTATTGGGCCATATTTCTTCAAAGATGATGCGAATCGCAGCGTTACTGTCAATGGTGAACGCTACCGAGCGATGATAACAAACTTTTTTTTTGCCCGAAATGGAAGTTCTTGACTTGCATGATATGTGGTTTCAACAAGACGGTGCCACATGCCACACAGCACGCGAAACAATGGCGCAATTGCGAGGCGAGTTTGGTGAACAGTTAATTTCACGTTTCGGGCCGGTCAATTGGCCGCCTAGATCGTGCGATTTGACACCATTAGATTATTTTTTGTGGGGGTATGTCAAGGCTAATGTGTATAGGGACAAGCCCGCTTCGATTGACGCACTGAAAGCCAACATCCATGCATTCATTCGTGAGATACCGGCCGATATGTGTGAAAGCGTATGCCAAAATTGGACTCAGCGGATGGACTACCTGAGACGCAGCCGCGGTCAACATTTGCATGAAATTATCTTTAAACATTAAATTGCAAGGTTCAAACTATCGATTCAAATAAATATTTCATTCATTTTTTTCGAATTTTTTGTGTTTTTTTTTTTAAAAAAGTTCTAAACCTCTTAAAAAATCACCCGTTATTTAATGTATAAGTAGGAATATTAAGATGGGTTGTTATAATTGGTAATCTTATTTATTGTATAAAAGAAGATAAGTAAATGAGGAGAGGTCATACATTAAGTAATGTTGTATGAGAATAGAACACAGGAAGTTCATGTGACAATATCAGGCGATAGTTCAGTTCATCGGTCAAAGAGACAATTTAAGGAGCACTTAGTAAGGTTCAGATTGACAACGAAACCAATAAGAAGGGGTCTTCAGATATTATTGAATATACTTGCAAAAGCGAAATGTTTTGGTGCGAATCATTGAGAGAAGGTGATAATCTATGTATTTGTGAAGTAGGATGGACGAAGATAAATTTCTCATACATACAATTTCATAGAACGATTTGTGAGCTTTATATGACTCCTGAAGATGGAAATAGTTGTTTAATTTTTCGCTTAAGAAATGGAGAATCAACATCTTCTTTAGCTAATTTTAAAATAATACTTCACAGATTTCAACATGTTAAAATGTATGTTGTTGGTGGTGAATTGACAATGCATGGAATAGTTTCATCAAAGCCAAAAAGGAAAACCAATCGGTTTCCAGCGGATTGTCCCTTTGGTGATGATGTTGAAACATTCAAATTGGTCTTATCTGAAGACAAAAGAACCAATACTCGAAAAACTAGGGCAACGTAGATGGAGGAGGAGCAGGAAAATGCTGCTGTAGAAAATACTTTATAAATGAAGGATATAATTCACCGATTATGATATTAATTTATGACTTAAAAGAAGTTGTTGACTTTTAATTATTCATTTCAGTGATATCCTCTGACGAATTAAGACTTATTTAATACGAGAATGTTTTTAATTGTTTTATCGATTTTCTCAATTTTTCCTTTATTTCTCAATGGATTACCGCTTGAATTTGACTTAAGAAATATAAATTCTATGGAAAATGTAACTTTTGCATTGAGTTTGCCCAATAATGACACAGTAGAAGTTGGATTATCGTTTCGCTTATTGACGGTTTCAACATTAAAAACTAACAACAACAACAACACTACTGTAAACCCATCTCTAAATAATGACATCATAACACCAACAACAGAGAGAATCGAAGGGAAAAAATTTGTTACTGTGCATGAAGCAATCGAAGGATTTAGGCAAGATTTGATTAAAAAAGAAATCGAAACATCAGGGATAATCGAGAGCAAAGACGTTTTTTATAGACATTTTAAACTGCAGTTCGATGACAACAAGGAATTAGCTATTCGCTGCACATATGATAGCAATTATAAGCTACGATCTTTGGGTGTTTCATGCTTCGAGTATCGAGAATATGAACAGGAAAGGATTTTAAGTAATGGTGAAATCGAGTTCTTTACAAATCAGGAATTGAGGCATGAACCCAACGTGGAACTAGTGAATCTCAAATCGATGAAACAAACATATAGAATGGCCATTTCATAAAATTGTTATTAATTTTTAGTAAAATAAAAAAAATAAAACCATTAAATTAATTGTTTTTTATTAATCTATGAATTGTTAATGGATGAGAAACCCAACTAAATGTAGCACGATGGAACATGTTACTCTTATCTTACTGACCATATTGTTTTCCGGAATTTCTTTAAAGAAGTATTGTGTTATTCGAAAAACCATTCGTTAATGTAGCACGATGGAACATGTTACACTTATCATTCTACCCATATTGTTTTGTGGAATTTCTTTAAAGAAGCATGGTGTAATCCGAAAAACCACTCGTTAATGTAGCACGATGGAACATGTTACTCTTATCATTATGACCATATTGTTTTCTGGAATTTCTTTAAAGAAGCATGGTTTAATCCGAAAAACCACTCGTTAATGTAGCACGATGGAACATGCTACTCTTATCATTATGACCATATTGTTTTCTGGAATTTCTTTAAAGAAGCATGGTGTTATCCGAAAAACCACTCGTTAATGTAGCACGATGGAACATGTTACTCTTATCATTCTGACCATATTGTTTTTTTTTTTTTTTTCTGGAATTTCTTTAAAGATCTGTAGTATAAAAGCTCGTTGGAATCTAAGAATAGCATTACTTCATTTCATAAAATTGAACTGCGAGCACATAGAAAAAAAAAATGAGGACGCAATGAAGGAGGCCCAACGAACAAGGAGTTGGTTGCAGCTGAAAGCTGCTATACATTTACTGGCGGCATCTCCCTCTAATAGGCTGAACTTGAAAATCTTAAATTAGATATGTAATAGGGTTTGTTATTTGAACTTTTCTTATTTTGAATATTTCAGTTGTCCAATTTCTCAGCAATTTTTATTCGTTTATAAACTCCTGATAGTAATTCTTTGGCATTGTTTTTATTTATATCAACGGGACGTTTTTTTATTGTTCTATGTTTCGAGTGATTATATGCATGCAGCAAATCCTTATAAATGGGTAGCCATTTGTAGTTCCCATTGAAACTGAATTCTTTCCACATTTTCTCCTTAAGGGTGCGGTTAAAGCGTTCAGCAATTGATGCTTTTAATGTACTGTACGTTGAGTAGTGATTAATTTTGTAGGTATTCATCAAATTTTGGAAGACCTTGTTGAAGAATTCTTTACCATCGTCGGTTTGCAAATTTTTAGGTGCTCGATTTGAATTGGTAAAAATTGTTCTCATAGCTTGTGTTGTAGCTGATGCAGTCTTATGTTTCAAAGGAACAACCCAAGCATACTTTGAAAAAGTATCAATTACGGTTAGTAAATAGTTGAACCCCTCATTCTCATCGCTGTATGGTATCATTTCAACCAAGTCTGCTTGCCACAGATCATCAAAACCCTTAATAATAACTCTACGCCTTTTGAAATTCCTTCGGGCTGGCTTGTGCAGCTCACCAACAACTTTTCTTTTACTCATTATAAAAACGAATGAATAGAAACAAGGAGAGTTTTTGTATTTTATTAGATATTTTATTTGACCAATCGTCGATAAAGTAACATCAATTTCTTAATTCTAATCAATCTGCTTTCAACCATATAGCATGCGCAAGTATCTGGTCCTTCTTGACAGAGATTTTCAGACCAGGGGCAGTTTATAAAATGACACCCATGAACAGAGGTGGTGGAAGATACGTTTTCAAAGTTCCTCAGAAAACTAATGCAATCAATAAATTCATTGAAATGTTCCTCAAGAAGAGTCTGGTTATTTGTTTTTAGAAATTTTAACACCTCATCGAAGATCGTAGATGTATTTACTGCAGACATGATTTCAAATCGAATTCCGAATGCGTACTAAATTGGTGAAAAACTATTTGTTGCCCCTCTAATAGGTTCACCACTATTTTTATACTTCTCGAAAATATCCAACATATACTTTATAATTTTGTTTAATAATTCAAGAGTCTTCAAATTTTGCTCATCAGTGTATGACCGCAAATCCGCACCCATTTTTCCTAGTTTATCTTCGATGTTTTGTAGCTTCAATGCCTCATCATTTATAGTCCCCATGAGTGCTTTGAAACTGTTGTCTACAAAACCGTCGATGATTTAGCATGTTTTTATCATTAATGACTATAGTGCTATCTACATATTCCTTATTTACCGCCTGTGTTGGGTTTACAGGTTTTCCAACATTGTTTAGACATTTTCCTTGAATATCGAAATCACCATTAGCTAGTAGGCTAAATCCTACGCCAGCAGGTCCTCGCGAACTCTCGGTTGTTCTATGAAATTGGTTGGAGCTTCGTCCGAACTTGTCAACACTCATTTTATTAATAATGAAGATTATTCTCTAAACGATGTCTAATATATAGATAATGTTCGTTTACAACGCGAATTGATTTTATATAGGCCAATTCCTGAACCAAGTGTTGAGGTCAAATCCGGTCGGTTCCTATCCGGTCGGTTCCTATCCGGTCGGTTCCTATCCTGTCGGTTCCTATCCGATCGGTTCCTATACAGTCGGTTCAGGCGTGGGACCATGCTGATTTGCTTGCTTTTAATGAATTGAATTGATTATTAGTGTATGATATTTGATTCACGTAATTCTTCTACAATTGAGTTAACCTCATTTTGAAGATTATTATTGTCGGCTCTTTGAGATGCAATTAAAAGCCTTAATCTATTGGCGAGTTCATTGGGGCTATCCCAATACACATATTCGATGGGTTTATTCGAATAACTCATATCAGATGAATTACTATTGCATGCTTTTCCAATTTTCTTTATGACTCTCTGCGTTAGGTGTTGAAGTAAAGGTTGGATTATATGTTTATAACGGGTGATTTTTTAAGAGGTTTAGAACTTTTTAAAAAAAAAAAAACACAAAAAAATCGAAAAAATGAATGAAATATTCATTTGAATCGATAGTTTGAACCTTGCAATTTAATGTTTAAAGATAATTTCATGCAAATGTTGACCGCGGCTGCGTCTCAGGAAGTCCATCCGCTGAGTCCAATTTTGGCATACTCTTTCACACATATCGGCCGGTATCTCACGAATGAATGCATAGATGTTGGCTTCCAGTGCGTCAATCGAAGCGGGCTTGTCCCTATACACATTAGCCTTGACATACCCCCACAAAAAATAATCTAATGGTGTCAAATCGCACGATCTAGGCGGCCAATTGACCGGCCCGAAACGTGAAATTAACTGTTCACCAAACTCGCCTCGCAATTGCGCCATTGTTTCGCGTGCTGTGTGGCATGTGGCACCGTCTTGTTGAAACCACATATCATGCAAGTCAAGAACTTCCATTTCGGGCAAAAAAAAGTTTGTTATCATCGCTCGGTAGCGTTCACCATTGACAGTAACGCTGCGATTCGCATCATCTTTGAAGAAATATGGCCCAATAATGCCGCCGGCCCATAAACCGCACCAAACAGTGGCTTTTTCGGGATGCATTGGTAGCTGTTGCAATGCTTCTGGCTGATCTTCACTCCAAATGCGGAAATTTTGCTTATTTACGTACCCATTCAACCAAAAATGAGCCTCATCGCTGAACACAATTTTTCGATAAAAAAGCGGATCCTCGGCCAGCTTTCCAAGAGCCCATTCACCAAAAATTCGGCGTTGTGGTAGGTCGGCTGGCTTTAGTTCTTGCACAAGCTGTATCTTAAAAGGCTTAACGCACAAATCCTTCCGCAAAATTTTCCACGTAGTGCTGTAACAAAGGCCTAACTGCTGGGAACGGCGCCGAATCGACATTTCGCGGTCTTCTGTCACACTAGCTGATACGGCCGCAATATTTTCTTCACTACGCACAGTACGTAAACGTGTTGGTGGTTTAATGTCCAACAAAGTAAATTTGGTGCGAAATTTGGTCGCAATCTTCCGAATAGACTGCTCAGAAGGTCGAGAATGCCGATCATAAAATGGAAGCAGCGCGCGATGAACATTTCGAACCGAGCACGAATTTTGATAGTAAAATTCAATAATTTGCAAGCGTTGTTCATTTGTAAGACGACCCATGGTTAAATTGCAAACCAAACTGAAGCTGTTTGACAGTGACACAAGGGACTAAACACACGTCAGCTGTCAAAACCAGTGTTGCCAAAACCAAACCAGCTAAAAAATCACCCGTTACTTATAACCTCTGTTGCCTTTAACTTGTAAGTTACTATCATAGTTTTTCAAGTGTGTTTTTGTTTTTTGTAATATCTTTAGATATTGATCCAAGTCTTCATTGGTATAGCGATCTTTTCTAGGTTTTTTTCGAAATATTAATTCATAAAGGCCATTCGTTCCATGGAAGATTTCATCATCAGTGACGAAATTCTTGTGTTCGTTAATTACAAAACTTGATCTACCTAATTTCGTTGAATTTGATTTCACGTCGAAATATGGACCATAGATTTTGTCACGATTCGAATCTGATGGGGATGATCGATTAACTGGAGTGCTTTGATCAAGGCTATTGTCGTAGGGTGTCCTAAATGAACTATCATTGCTCGTTGTCTGATTTGATTCTGGAGATGAGAAGTCAAAACTTGCATTAGAAATGGATTTTTTTTTCTTCTTCTGGGTATTGTAAACGTCGTCGTAGTAGTTGTTGATTCTTTATTTTCATATCTATATTATTGTAAGCAACATCTGCAGCAGCAGCAGTATCATTTTCAGTATGAGCACTTTTGACATTTTTCACGATTTCTTTTAAGAGTTCAACTATTGGTTTAAAAGTAGTCTCAAGTTCCGCATCCTTCGTAGTTTTTCCAGACTGAAGAAACATATATTTTCTCTTTAAAGCTTTTTTAGTTTTTAATAAATCTTTAAGTAAATTTTCATCAACATCCATAATTGTCGAATACAAGGACGAATGCTCTAATCGTATGTAATCATTTAAACCGTTGATTTATGACTGAATAGATTTATATAGATACAGCTTCTTTAAATGAATTATTATATCGGCCTTTATTCAATCTAAAATCTTTATTAATAACCAAGAACCCATATGTATCTTTACAGCATTTTTTACACAATTCCTTGAATTGATTGAATGTCATGTCAGAGTTGACATGATCGTTGTATATATGCTTCAGGTTAAGTTCGTCTTGCTTAAAAATAACTAAATAGTTTGCATTGTCTCGAATCAAGTGTTTTGGTATATGTGTATAAGATTGACACAAGTAGAAACTATCCACGTCATTATGTCGACCCATGCAGAAATATTCTCGAATATTGTTTTGCTTATCACAAGCCACATCATCGAATATAAAAACTGAGTTTCGATTTGCTTCA
Source organism: Cheilosia urbana (assembly GCA_946477585.1). Classification (NCBI taxonomy): domain Eukaryota; kingdom Metazoa; phylum Arthropoda; class Insecta; order Diptera; family Syrphidae; genus Cheilosia; species Cheilosia urbana. Next base: position 17,792,501 of record OX297857.1, read on the forward strand.
GAAGGCGTAATAATTTCGCAATTATTTGAAAATTCATTATATCCCATACCCTTGATGGGCTCTATTAGCTTTCTCAGGTATGTATACTTTGGTTGATGCATAGACTTTGAGTATATGTAGAGATTTTCAAATTTTAAACCATTTGGATCGAGGAGAATGCTCAACATGACATTGGTTTTTCCACAATTTGATGGACCCACAATTATTCCTCTAATACTATTAGGAAATATTGCTCCATGTTTCCTGCGTACTTTAATTTTACTATCAAAGTTCTTGACTTTAATAAAATCTCGTTGTTGTTGTTTTATGATTTTCATTCTGATATCGAATGAAACTAATCAATATAAAAGATCATGTTTTATAGTTGAGAAATTCATAATTGTTCAACATATACAACAAGAAAGTCGTATAAAATGATAGATTATAGTGTGAAAGCCAACAGTTGGAAAGATACATTCAAGGGGTACGGATTAGTGAATTCCTTAATCGAGAAATTACCAATTGAATTACATCTTCCCTCATATAACTGTGGACCAGGGACTAAATTGAAAGAACGCCTTGCTAGAGGAGATAGGGGAGTTAATCAGTTGGATGAAGCTTGTCGCGAACACGATATTACATATGCTAACAATAAAAATCTACCTGAACGACATATTGCAGACAAAATTTTAACTGAAAAGGCTTGGCAGAGAGTAAAGGCAAAAGACTCATCGATAGCAGAGAAAATAAATAGTAATAAATAGCAGAGAAAATAAATAGTATATTAGTAACGAATATGATGAAAGCTAAAACGAAACTTGGTATGGGTTGCAAAGCCAAGAGAAGGAAAAGAAACCCACTCAAAAAGAATAATTTATTTAAAAAAGCCATTATGGAGGCTAGAAATGCTATTCGAGACACTAGAAGCGAAGATCCTAACGTAATTGCAACAACTGCTCTACAAGCAGCTAAAAAGATCATTAAAAATAAACGAAAGAGCATTACAATTCCTCGAGTTAGACCTCTACCGAAAATTGGTGGTTTCTTACCATTGTTACCTATTTTAGCTGGGCTATCGGCTATTGGATCAGTAGCCGGAGGAGCTGCGGGCGTAGTTAAAGCTATAAATGAATCAAAGGTAGCCAAGAATCAATTGGAAGAGAATAAACGTCACAATCAGACTATGGAAGGAATTAAAATTAAGCATGGTAGTGGACTTTATCTACAGCCATATAAAAAAGGATTTGGACTTTTCCTTAAACCACACGATTCAAAAAACTTTTAAATTCGCTACCTAATCGTCCACTCACCAATATTGATATTATGAAATTTGGAAAATTGAATATACCATGCTTCAGGGGTGTTTACATGAGAGATAAATTACCAGTAAGATCTGATAACAAGAAATGTGGTGTAATTAATTTGGACAATGAGAGTGGACCGGGGACACATTGGGTAGCATACATTAAGAATAAAAATATTGTCAAATATTTCGATAGTTTTGGTAACTTAAGACCACCCCTAGAGGCTGTACGATATTTAGGTGAAAATATTCACTATAATTATAACAGCTGTCAAAATTTCAATACATTTATATGTGGTCATCTATGTTTAAAGTTCCTAATTGAGCAAAATATAAATAAATAGAGTAAAATCAAAATATTGTGTTTCATTTCTATTCCAATAGTTATGTCGTTAGCACTCACTTTAAGCGGAAACCAATCTACTCTCACTGCAGAGTACTTTCCTCCAATTATCCTAAATTCTGATTATGTATGTGGCTTAGTTGATCTGCAAACCTATAATTCCATACCTAATGTGGATAAATTAAATAATTTATTTCATTGTGGTGATGGTGGTGGTGGTGATGGAGAAATCAAGATTGAATTTACAGTGGGCTCTTATGAAATTGAGGATATTAATAAAATAATTCAGAAGGTTCTGAACACACACAATGAGAATAGCATTGAAAAAGTTATAATCAAATTAAAAGCCAATAATAATACTTTGAAATGTGAACTGTACAGCAATGTGGAAATCGATTTTACACAAGACCGATCTATTGGTTCTCTTTTAGGATTCAGTAAGAAGAAACTTGCTCCTAATATTCTGCATGTATCTGATCAGAATGTTTATATCAATAGAGTGAATATTGTACGAGTTGAATGTAATTTAACTGACGAAACATATATCAATAGTCAACCTGCTCATATACTACATGAATTTTCAGTCAACGTTAGTCCAGGATATAAAATAGTTGAAGTTTCACACAATGTCATCTATTTGCCAGTGAACGCTAAGAGGATAAGTTCTATAACATTGAATCTCTTGGATCAGGACGGAAATCGTATAAACTTTCGAAACGAAATCATAACAATTCGCTTGCATTTGAAACCACAATAATGATAGTATATAATTACCCCTCAAGTTATAAAAGAGCAGGTAACACTACTAACTCTAGCAATATACTATCATCTTCTGATAAGAGAACATCAAAACTTACTATAGAAAATCAACAATTTCTATTGTCACTGGGATATAAATTAAAACATTAAATCAATCCTAACAACATGCTGAATATTTTCGAAGAACCAAAGTTTGAGGAGAGTATCTCAAAACTGGATTATCACACCTATTCACCATATCTGAATAACTTTGAGAAAAATGACATTATACAAATTTGTGTCCAACATCAAAATCTTAATATTTTACCTTCAGAAAGCTACATTTATATTGAAAGTACTGTATCGAAATCTGATGGATCGGCAGTTACGAAAACAAAACTTGTAAACAACGGAATAGCTTTCTTATTTGACGAAATACGCTATGAATTAAATGGCGTGGAAATTGATAGCAATCGTAGTGTCGGCATAACATCAACTATTAAAAACTACATTTATTTAAACAAAAACGAAAGCGATATGCTATTGAATGCGTCTTGGTCGCCCAACTCTTCAATTAATCTGGATAGTTTCTACTTTAATTTTTGTATACCTCTAAATAAATTACTGGGTTTTGCTGAAGACTATAAGAGAGTAATACCCAATGGACGCCATGATTTGATTCTAACACGATCACGCACAGATGATAATTCATTAATTACTGACGATGATGAAAAAGCAAAGATAAAATTACTTAAAGTGCAATGGAAAATTCCTCATATTACACTGTCTGATTCTTACAAATTAAAACTTTACAAACCTATTAATAATGGTCAAACTATGAAGACTACCTTTCGTAACTGGGATCTGTATGAATATCCTACTTTGCCCAGCACCAATTATCATATTTGGAATGTGAAGACAACCTCACAAATGGAGAAGCCACGGTACATTCTCCTTGCATTGCAAACTAACAAACGTAATCTACTAAAAGGAAATCCAACTTATTTCGATCATTGTGATATTACAAACGTGAAGGCATACTTAAATTCTGATGCTTACCCTTGTGAAGATTTAAATTTATCCTTTGATAAAAATTAATACAGTTTACTATACAATATGTACTGGGACTTTCAAAAAACCTACTACAACCGACTAGTTGCTGAACCACTCTTATCAAGAGATACATTTAAATCTCAAGCGACAATTTTCGTTATAGATTGCAGACATCAGAGTGAAATAATCACAAATGGTCCAGTTGATATTCGTATTGAATTCAAAACAACAGGAACAAAACCAATCCCAGCAAATACGTCAGCCTACTGTTTAATGTTACACGATCGCGTCGTAAATTATAATCAACTCAGTCAAATAGTTTCGCGAGAAATCCAATTTCTTAGTTCAAGGTTAACTCTTGTTGGGAAAAGACACGCATGCATAAACATGTATTTTATACTTGACGTACAAGGTTTCAAAGGACCTAATAATAAGTTTATCGCTAAAGAAATAGCAATACTACACAATGGCTATCATCATCATTTCATCATCAAACCACCATTCAACTCTGACCAATTATCATCTGCATTAAGAAGACAAGTTCAATGGCTTTACCAAAATCATCATGGCCTAGTTTGGGATGGAGGTTTCACCGAATTTAAGAAAGTTCGGAAATACCTTCGCATGAAAATAAAAAATACAATTTTGTATGTCAAAGGAGTTGAAAAAGTTTAATGGATAAAGGAGTTACTTTGTGATGAAAATGTTGAAGTAATGAATATCGAAGAAGTTGGCTGTCCTAATTTCAACGAATTGAAGCGACTCTATTGGTGATCATATGCCTGCCCATTATGAGCCAAAACAATAACTTTTGTGAAACTTTTTCGGGCGTTCAAAATGTGCTCTAAGAACTCGGATATAACATTCTGACCCTTTTTTATATTAAGTCTGAATTTACATTTCTGACAGAAGTGTAGATTATTCTCACCCAAACAAAGGTCACATCTTTGCTGGAAAACACATAAATTCGGTTCATGAAGTTTTACTGAAACAGTATAGTCTTTTACCAATTTTTCATCAATAATCGTTTCTTGACGACTCTCCAAATCATAAAACACATGGAGAACATTGTCTAATTTTGGTCTTCTAGTGTCGCATCGAATATAACACAAGTGTTCTTGGGAAACGTGTTTATCACAATTTTTACAATAGTATTCATTGCAAGTATGTTCTCTATCTCTTCTATATGTTTTCAGACATTCAACACATTTTTTAACTGTTTCACAAATTGCACGGTTTCCCGTTGACCCCGAAGCCTTATGGTTATCAAAACATTCCTGTCCTCTAAAACTTCTATTGCAATCTTTACATACAATTTCGGATAGATTTTGAGGACATATAGGTGATTGCTGACATTGAGGGCATGACTTTACACATCTATGATCGGATTTATTATTGAATGGTACACTACAAATTTCGCAAAAATAACCACAACAAAATGCCGCTGTCAAAGATGTTATAACATTGAAGTGACCTTTGTAATACAGTAAATTTATTCTCTTATCACTGTTATATGTATCGTCTTCGAATATAATACTTAGTCCTTTTTGCTCATATTCGTAGACTGTGATCTTATAATTCTTCAAATAACTTTGAAAAGTGCGAAGCTCTGGAATACCACAACCTTCGGAAGGTATACTAACACCGGTCAAAGTTATTAGATTAGCCGTTCGAAGATCTTGAGATTTACCAATATTGCGCCGGATTTTTACAAATTCTGAGTCTTTATCAATAAAGGCAATTGCAACAACTAAAGCACGAGGTAAACATAGGTTGTCTTTGTTTCTTATTGCAATGATTCCCCTCCGCTTTTTGCATTCTTCATCGAAAGAATTGTATTTGTTTCTTCGAACATTTCCTTATCCTTTAACAGGTCTTATCGATGTAAGATTTATACGGAAAGTATCCGTGCTTAAGCCCTCGGAATTGCTTTGGAAAATTTTAGTGATTAGATCCCATACCTCACTCCACTTTAAATCGGATGCCTTTCTATAGCTCATCCAACCAGGACCATAGTGTTCGAAATTCTTCCCTGTAAATGTTATACCCACCATATCAGAAGGATCCAAATCGTCAGTCACTTTTTTAAATATCCCTTTCACTGCATTCTGAATCCAGCTAGATGGTTCAATGTTGTCTGCTACATCCCTAATCTGGAATTTAATTTTACGACCACGCAAATTGAATCTTTTCACAAAGGTTGGGTAATCTTTAACCACCTCAAAGCACTTAAAAATCAAACAAACCAATAAAAAAGAAAAAGAACAGTTAATTTCTTTGTTTCACTTTTTAATTTATTTTTTTATTTTATAAAAATGGTTGTGAGTAGAGAACAGGCACCTCATCGTCTTCCTCTGCAACAGGATGGAACTCCAGCTCAAAGGAGCTTCCAACCGCTTTGATGACTTCCATCTCATATAAGGGGAGTTGTGTAATGGCATTGTATATAGAGACTATAGTACTATCACTTCGACGAGAAGATCATTGCGCTCCAAGCGCACAAAACCCGAAGCTCGAATATTTGAGTGGGTGAAGATCATAGATTTCGTTGTTCAGAGTTCAGTTGGCGCAGATACCTCAATGGTGGCAGTTGTAATGGTGTCAGCGCTGGTGGTTGCTATTTTTTAAAGGGAGAAAACCCAAATGAATGCGTATGCATTTGCACTGCTGTGTTATGACTTATGATGCTTTCCCTTTCCGATTTCAGAGTATTGATGAGGGGTGGGTTTTGTAATGTAGGTATTCTTTTTCTGCCTTTTTGGTTCGATTTCATATTTTCAGGTTTGTTTTTGTTGTCTGTTGTTTTTATGAATGACATGAGCAGGTACCTACTTTGTGTGTAGTTGGATGTGCATTTCTTTTTCTGTGGAAGAATTTCTGCATTAAGATTTGCGAGATTTTTCAATTCTTGGTTGAGCACACATGAATTTAAAATTTGATTTCTATCTTCTATGGGCATATGACTGATTTACTCGATGGGTTTAAATTGTTGTGGGGGTAGAATTTTGAAGGGAAAAATTGTGAAATAAATTGCAAATTTATTTAAAAATTCACATCTGTTACTTTTGAATAGATGCTGCTCTATATTATCATTTATTATCTAGTAAAAAAGTATACATCATACCTACTTATTTTAAAAATACCACGTTGAAGTTTTCATTATGAACAGGTGGTCCTCATTTCTGAAACTGGTTAAATTGGAATTAGGGTTTTTTATCTCTCTCCCCAAACTATTTTTTATCCTTTTTTTTATTTAACTAAGACTCGTTTCAGAAAACTAATAAAGCCAGGAAATACTGATTCATTACCCGAACTCTAACCTACACCCAAAAAAATTTGTTGTAGAAATGTTGAAAACCGCTGTCAAATCCACTGCATTCATTGTCATAATCGACCCGACATCCAATGCTTTCAATTTAACAGAGACATGGTTGTACTTTCCAAAACCAAATTATGAAAATGAGACCATTTGTTGTAGATTTTACAACTACAAAAATTGTAAATAAAACAGCATTCGCTGTTGAATGTACAACAAACTTTGTAAAATTCACATTTCTTATGTGTAAAAACTACGGATTTTGGCTGTATTATTCACAACACCTTACGGTCAAAATGCAATTTCTGTCGTAAAATCTACAACTCGATTTCTAGAAACGAATACCCTTTGCTTTCATTTCTACAGCTTTTTGGCCTTATATACACAATTTTTTTTTTGTAAAATCTATGCTCCAAAATAAAAAACATACACCAAATAATTTGAAATTCTTTTTATTGAAGTACATAGTATTAATGAATCCATAAATGACATAGTTAAACTATGTTTGGTTAGGTAGGAATACAAAAATAAAAAACTTAAATACACTTATAGTAGGAATACAAAAATAAAAAACTTAAATACACTTATTTCGAAAAACTGTTGTCCCATCAATTAATTTATTTAAGTGAATAGGTGGACTTGTAAAATTATTAATGTGTAAAATAATATAATCATGAAGTATTTTTGTTAAGTCAACCACATAGCAACTATAATGAAAATTAAAATACAAAACTTTATATTCGCAGCATACAAAAAATACTTCTTGAGTCTCATCAATAATAATATCTATTATTTTGAAAAAGCGCTTTTCATTCATTTTAATAACATTGATATAGTTTTGAATTTTATACTGAGTTCCCTTGTATGTAAGGAATTTACTTGAAACGATTTTGTGAATGTTCAAGTTCATATCATTTAACATTGCAAAATAAGGTAGGCTTTCATAATTTTCAGTTATAGCATCTTTAACTATTAAACCATTTTCGGTCTGAAAACCTGAATCATTTAACAGTAAGTTCGAAAATGACAAGCAAGCCTTTGTTGAAAGAGACTGACATATATTTCTACTGTTTTTATTAACATGTGTATATTGTTTACTATTCTGATGATAGGATTCATACCTAAATGTCCAAGTGTATTTTACTGGTCCTGATTTTTTAATAGCTGATGGATAATGAAGTAGAAAATGATATTTTGGTTTTAAATGGGTTTTAAATATTGTTTGATACTGTTCATGATGGAATTTTATGGTATTAGATAAATCTTGAAGTATATCTTCATCGAATGCTGGTAAAAGTACAATGTCTATAATTTTAATAAGACTAGTTAAAAACATCCAAATTTCATCATTCGGTGGAACTAGGTCTCCTATAATAATTGGAAAAAAATGAACAAATGTCATCATTTCTCTTGCACTAAATTTGAACTTCGATTTGTTTAAATGTTCATAAGTTATAGGTTCGGAATAATTACCTATCTCGGATTCTCCATAGCTAAACATCTGTTTTCTAGAGTTCAAAACATCAATGCTAAACAATTGTTTTTTCAAAAGTCCAAGGAGTATTTCGCTCAAATCGTAATGGCAAATGCCCTCAAATAAATCATGCATGACGTCAAAACAGAAGTTATCGATTACATGGAATGATTTTAGTTTATTGAAAATACTATTTTCCCTTATTCCAGTTTTTTGAACATCGTTTATCAGTAAGTCAATTGAGTAATTATCTCTTGATCTCAAAAATTGTGTATGCTCAACAATATCTAGTTTCATGTCAGATTTATGCCGTTTACAATTTCGGCAATAATAAAAGCTGTTAAACGATTTTGTAAATCCGAGCATTTCGTTCAATCCCTTATTATCTCCTAATACTAATCCCAGAACAAAATATACTTTATAGACCATATTATTTGTATATATGTCTATACCATTTTCTTCCAAATCTCTAAATACTTCTATTAGTTCGTACAAGCATACGTCGTTACCGTATTCCATGTAATCTTTTGTTCTAATGAAGCCTGCCGTAAATATGTATTTTAATTTGGATTGAAAGTGTTGTGGAATGGTTGGAAAGGAGTAATATATGCCATTTACACTATTTTGACCAGAATGACTTCCCAAAGTGTTAGTAAGCTCTACGTCATCCGAATACAAAAAGAATGGAATCACGCATTTATCTTTAAATATTTTTGTTCGTTTTAAAAATTCTTCTCCATTTATAAAATTGGAAATTAAATTGCTTTTTTCAAGATATTTCATATGTTTCACCGTTGCATTATAAACATTTGGTAATTCAAAAAATTTTTGTATTTGAAATTTGATTGGCATTAAATAAATTCGAATATTACCTGCACTTAAACATGGTGCAAAATTCCTTATTTTTGGTCTTATTTCGTTGTTAATTGTAATCTCAATTGGATGCTTAAAATAATTATTATTTTTCAAAAATTTAATATATTTGTATTCGGTGCCAAATTCAGAGAAAGGATTTCGAAAGATTTCTAAAATCTCTCCGCGATTTTGCAAATTATTTTCAGATACTATTAATTCAGTTAAACTAGTAATCATAGATGAAATTAAAGATTGAGTGCTAGCCTGTATCTCAGATACATTTTTTCTCGAAAGATTTGGTCTGGCATACAAATCACTTAAAAAACTACAACATTTATTTTGAAAATGTTTTTTGCATTCGTCTAAATCTAATTTAGTTTGTATCGAATTGTTTTCATCTGTTGCAATAGATATTTCAGATAAATTTGCGGTTTCAATATTTTTAGAATCACCAACACAAACATTTTCACTTATTTTTGAATTCTGTTTAAGATTTTCTTTTGTTTGGTTTTGTTTTAATTCTAAGGATACAATACTTTTATGTTTATTTAATAAGTGTCGTTTAAAATGCGAAAACGAATTGAAAGTTTGCGGACACTGATTTTGAGAACATTCAATGTAACTGTTTGGTTTAAGCCCATGTATTTTAAAATCATAAAATAAATCCGTAATAGTTTGAAATTCATTTTTACATAAAAAACATATATACATCGTAAAATTTTATACAAAATTATTATTCAATAAAGTTAAGAATTATTTTTTTGTAAATTGTTGGTGAACCTAATTAACGAGGAATATTTTTTGGAATCATCAACATCTATTTCATATATATATGTTTGGATAAAATTCCAAATAAGTGTACATTGTTTTGGATATTCCAAATCAAAAACATAAAATATTTTAAAACATGTATCTAAGCATGAAATAAAATTATTGAACTTTAAAAGCGTACCGTCAAAATATATAAAGAAGTCCCTTATGTTTAAAATGCTTTCACCCACAACAATAATAGATGGTTGATACGTTATTTTATATTCTAAGCTCTTACTTTTTTGAACCTCAATCCTCCTTAATATGTCGTTCTGTTCAGTACAATGCAATAGAAAAGAATCTTCACTATCTTTAATGCTTACTCGCCAAGCTGTTTTTCCCGGGCATTTGATTATTTGCGTTGGTGTTAGTACGGCGCTCAGAAAATAAAATAATGGAAAAGTTTGGCAGCCTTAAAAGAGAAATAGAATATATTAGTTTATTTTAAATTAACAACACGAATAAATGAGTTGCATACTTTCATCTAGCAGACATATGTCATCAAGTAGTTTCTTGTATTCTTTGTTTTTTAAACCATCTTCCGCTTGATAATATTTGATGAGCAAAGCATTTACTTCAGAGTGTTTCGAAAACAAATTATTTGTTGATAAGGGGTGCATTGATTCAAAGTCAATGTTAACCTATTGCATTTGAAATAATTAGATAAATTTAATGAATATTCAAATACTAAAATGAAGTTTACCAGTGTAAATGAATCAGCATGTTTGTATAAAGGCCATTCGTTAAGAATTTGCAAACTATTTTTGTTACTGTTTTCTTTTATTTCGTTGAGTCTATTGGTTGTTGTTTCTTTCCATTTTTCTTCAATAGCTGTCCATGGACGGGAATTAAATTTTAAAAATTGTTTAATTTCATCGTATTTCTCTTTATCAATTAGAGGAATTGGTAAAGGTGCTGTATTATGCTGATCAATTAATTGACTTTTAAATTTTGCGGTATATTTTGTTCTCCCTCGATTATAGTTGTGGTACGCATTATATAACATGCCAGTTGGGTGGGAGTATTTTCCACATGGTGGAACAAAATATGTTGACTATTATTTTTAAAATGTGTATATTCATTAAGGAAAAAATAATTCGTAATTGAAGTAAAAGTGTACCCACCTTGTTTTCTCTATGAAATGTTGATGCGATGTCTTTTGCAATTCTGTCGAGTTCGTGGGTACGCAATTTTCGAGATTTTAGTTTGTAGTACTCCACAATTAGTTGCACTACTTGTTTTTGCTGTCGCTGGTTGAGAAGTCTGTTGGAAGAGTGTTTGTCTAAAACATCCCTTCCCGCTAAGGACAACAACAAAATATCCTTTACTGGCTATATTATACACAAAATTATTAAAATCATTCATCATTTTGATATCATACATACAGTTAAGTTTAAGTTAGATTCTTGAGAGCTACTTGCTGAACTTGGTGTTAAGCAATTGTCCTCAACCCATTCTGCTGTGGTTATTTCACTGCAAACCGTGCTGCATTGTGTGTACTATATAATTAATAAATAATCAGATTACTAAGATAAAACAAATAAAATGCATGACCTGGTCGTACGAACTTTGAAATTGAAAAGAAATAATTATAATAAGTAATTGTAAAGCTAGGGAGCAAATTAAAAAAGCATGTGATACATACAAACAGATAGATAAATACACAGATAGATATATGGACAAACAGAGAATTGCTAATATTACATTTTATCTCGGGTTTGATAATGATGAAATTTGTTGATGATACTTACTTCTATCTTTTTCCACTTCAATAACTCGTCCTCAAACTCCAGCTGCAACCCAAGTTCACTGTCTGGAAATATTTTTGAGATATGCTCCGATCTGAGCAAAAGTAAACTCCGTTTAGTGAGCCCACGACCTTGTTTCAAAATAATAATGTGGTCAAGTTAAATGAAAAACGGCACTCAGACGACGAACGAATACACGAAATACGAAAAAATTTTTAGCTTACTTACGTGCTAAAAACGGCACAACACTTTTTGATAATGTGAAGTTGGCCACCACTTCAAAAACTTCCACGTCCAAAAGTAATGTTTTTTCGGTAGCCGCGTTTCCTATGACGGGATTATTCTGATTTAAATTGCTGGCTTCCACATCGTCAGCATTTTCAGATGAAAAAAGCAAATCTGAATTCATTTGGAAAAAAAATGCGTATCACAATTTTGCACAGAAAAAATTAGTCTTGCCGGATCCACACTTGATCGATGTCGATGACTAAATGCACAAAGGAAAGATACAAAGATACGACATGAAAATATTCTGGCTGGGCGAGTGGGTTAACGGTAAATGCAGCTGTCATATTCACAACTCAATGTAGTATCAGCTGCAAATGGTTGTGGATTTGAATGTTATGTTGTGCATTTTACATGTTGTACGTACTTTCTACAGCATATCGTATTTGGGTACATTTTGCATTTTGGTTGTAGATTTTACTTGGTTAATGTAGTATCTACTGAAAATGGTTGTAGATTTGAATGTAAATGTTGTGCATTTTACAACCTGTACGTACTTTCTACAGCATTTTGTATGTACATTTTGCATTTTGGTTGTAGATTTGCCCAAGGCATACATGTACATTTAACAACAAAAATTGACAACGCGCTGTCAATTTTACAACAAGAAATTACGATCAATTTCAAAATTTTAGTGCGGAAATGAAAGCAAACGCTGTAGAAGTTACAATTAATTGTAAATATGAACGCATTTGCTGTTAGATACACAAATATACAACTTATTGTAAATTTGATTGCCACATGTTGTAAAATTTACAGTGGACATTTTTTTGGGTGTATGATTGATTCTTTAAGAAAAAATCATATTGGCGCTACCCATTGCACTAAGGTCCATTTACCAAATATAATATTTTATAACGGAGGAGTGAACTTCTTATTCTTATGGAATATTATATAAATATAATCGGCCATCCGCATAATAATGTTTTGTGTTTTAGTGCATTGGAATGCTTTTTACAAGGGGCAATAATTCTAAAATCTTAAAATTCTCTTCTTTTCTAAGCATTTCTCCGTAAATTTAGGTTTTACGAAATTTGGAAATTTAGAAAAACCTAAGCTAATAGTTAAAAATAGGTAGGTAGTTATGTTTAGTTTTGTGGGATTCTTATTCCTATAGAAACGCCCCTATTTTTATTATTATTATTTTTTTTTTTTTTCATTTATCAGAAGCAAAATAATAATTTTCAATACAGGTAGAGGATGGTTAGCTTTTTTTTCAGTTTAGGGTAATAAAATAGACCATTTTGTAGGTTTTTCTTTTTAACTTGGACAAAGGCATCATTCTTTATCTTATTTACAACCCTACGGTAATTTTTTCTCCGTATATTATTGATATAATTGAGACCCGTACTTAGGTTTTTCTTTATGCAATTCCATAATTTAGATAGACATCGAACCACATTCAATGAAAAGTTATAAAATCGCTTGACATTGACAGTCTGTCTCATTTTTCGAATAATTCAATGATTCGGTAATAATTGGAATCCATAAAAACCTGGGGTCAGATTCTGTAAGGCAAAATGTTCAAACGTTTTCGTGTGCACGAAGAAATTTGCTTTGTCATAGGGCAAATCTTTCTTGCGTTCGATTTCATTAATAATGTTACCGTGTAACTGACAAAAATTGTACAATACATACTTTCCTATTCAATTAAATAAATAATATATTGCCTACCTACCTATTTTCTTCGTATGTTACATTATAGAATTTTTAAAAAATAATACGAGACAAGAATTATTACCCAGTACGAAAATTAAAAAAAAAAAAAATACCAAAATAAGTAAACTAAAAAGGGGTTTTAAGACTCATTTGCGCAATTTATATCCATATTTATTTATGTACATACTATAAATTAAAAATATTGATTCTTCTTCCGAGCTGCTTTGCATTTTGCAAAAAATGATGACAACTACCTATAATTCTGTTTCTGTGTTAAAAAAAATCGTATCTCCTTATGTGGTGGATCGGGATTTTTAAGATTCGCTCTTAGATTTCGTGTGTCTAATTTTGTGTTGATATTCGTGTATTCGATTATATCTATCCTTCGATACTTTTCTACGCGTTTCCCAATCACTGGCTAAATTTAATAGGTATTAAGACCTTCGAAATTTGCGTCCCGATTGATCTCTAAATATTTATACATAGGTACCTACCTAAATAATTTACAAAAATAGATAAACCCGAAGCAATGTGTTTTTTTGCAGTAGAAAAACACTACGCAAACGTTAACAAACTCCACCAGTCGTCAAATTAAAACGCATTTTTATTGATAAATCTGAAGCAAATCTGAGAAAAAATCTAGATTCGCAAAAGTGCTCTGAAATCTGAAAAGATTGCTTTGTTTGTACCTACCAAATCAATAAGTATCAACTTTTATTCTGAATAGCTTATACCGGTTGTAATAACGTTTCGTCGTCTTTTTTTAGGTAGATAGGTAGGTATATCCTCATGCGGACGTTTTTATGCCAATTTGTTTTGTAAATGAAATAACCTCAAAACAATACCGTGCGACTAATAAACAATGTCAGTTAATTCTCTACGAACGCATGGGTAGGTAGGTATTTATTTTCTGAATATGACATTACCTATCAATCGCACTCTGATTATGTAGGTAAGGTATGTCAATCCCAAAACAGATACTAAATAATAGATTTTATACGTACCTACCCTACATATATGAGGATAAAAACAATCCGATGAAAGACAATCAGCGACCCTAAAATTCGCACGACCAAAGCCACCTGTAGATCAAGGTCATTAATTTTATCTCCTTTCCCATATTTGGAAAGTGAAATTCACATCCACAATTGGAGTTCAATAATTGTAGATAGGTACCTATTATTTCAAATAACATCATTAAATTGTTGGACATGAGTTCATAACTAACAGAAGTACGACAAAAACATTAATTGCAATAAATTCCATTTGCGTTCATATACCTATCGACAGAACGAATTTTCAAATCAAAATAAAAGATCAACCGTCATCTCATCATAAAAACGAACGCAAACAGAATCCTTTTCTTTCATAAGTGCAAATACCATTTGCCTCTCATACGACCGAAATTCCAAATCAGAAATTTGTCATCGTTTCTTTTTCACAGAAACTAGATACACATTCACGAAAACCTCATTGTGTGAGTAACACAGAAAAGAATCCCAAATGCAGTTTTTTGTCCCTTTTTTTGCTACCTACCCACCGCCATCAGCCACCACCACCAATTATTGTTCGGTTAACTAATTACAAAAACAAATGTGATTTTTCCTCTCATATTTTGGTTCGACAAGAAACTTAGCCGACAACAACGCTATCTGGTGTCGGAAACGGTCAAAAATGTTTCGTGTTGATGATAGTACTATAGTCTCTATATACAATGGTAATGGTGTCCTCCTCCATTGCGTTGAATCGGAGAGGCAAAAATACCTTTTTCGTCTCAAGCTCTGCCAGGACCCTTGGACCATACTTGGTCTGGCACCGCATCGCCTTCAAGATACGACTCCGTTTCCCCAATTCGACCGTATTCAGACCCTCTAGGGGCTTTACTTTACCCAGTTGGTTAAGGAAATCCATGTTCTTTACGATTAATTTGAAAGTAAACTGTTACTCAGCACCTTCAACACTCGCCTTTTATACATGAAAATACCTCCGAAAATATCACAATTTATTTTCAAACAATGTGGTCAGTAAGATAAGAGTAACATGTTCCATCGTGCTACATTAACGGCTGGTTTTTCGGATAACACAATACTTCTTTTAAAGAAATTCCAGAAAACAATATGGTTAGAATGATAAGAGTAACATATTCCATCATGCTACATTAACGACTGATTTTTCGGATAACACCATGCTTCTTTAAAGAAATTCCAGAAAACAATATGGTCAGAATGATAAGAGTAACATGTTCCATCGTGCTACAGTAACCCTTCGATCAAATAATCCATACCAAAACCACATCTAATTAACATACACAGCGACGAACCATCGCGGCGGCGGCGGCCCCCCTTCAACCACTTTAACATACATCGCCGACACCCAACTCACAAACTCAGTTCAAACCACACACACACTGCCCCGCCACACATATCGCTCTTTTTTAATTTTCATCAACCCAACACAGGAATACCAATAATTACCTCATCTCTAAACAATTCCACACACAAAACTGATAACATCTCACAGCATCCGCTATAGCGCTAAGCTACGACACCCAACCATCGTACCAAGCTCAACAGCCCCACACACATATCGCTCTTTTTTAATTTTCATCATCACACACAACCCAACACACGAATTACCTCATCTCTAAGCAATTCCACACACAAAACTGATAACAAAAACTAACAACCATCAGCGGCGGCACATCAAACACACAAAACTGATAAGCGGCGGCGCCTCAAACACACGATAACCTACTTCCGACAAAGCCAACACACTCACTCCAAGGTCATATCTTCCCTCTCGCTCTAGCACCGAATTCCCAGTCTCAATCGTCATAATACCTACTCGTGTCAACTCTCATGTCTTCATCAAGCCACCAAGATTCGGTGAACTGCTTAACCGTATCGACCCTGTCCCGTTCCGCAAGTGCGGTACTAAAACGGAGGAGCTCCTGAGCATTGGCGGCGTACCCGTCGTGGATGAGCCGCTTATCCCTCGCGCCGCGGTGGCTGTGGTACAATACCGGCACACCATCTTTTGTCTGGACTAACCCTTTCATGTCTACATGAAGAAATGCCTCAGGCGGGATGGAGCCAGATCGAAGCGTAATCTCGTGGTACATTCAATTGGGGTAGTAAGCCCCTGAGATCAGGTTATTATCACTGGCCATCGCCCTAGCAACGTGCCTCCGAATCACCTTAATAAGGAAATTGTCAATCCTATTCAGTCGGGCCCCATTGTATAAGGTCCGGTTGGGATAGTATTTTATGTTCTGATCTGAGATTCAGGAGTTCTAAACAACCCTAGACAGGCCCTGAGGCCTCAAACACCCGAATCTTTTCCATATAGGACGGCGCTATATTGAACCACATAGGACAGCCATAAGCGATGATAGGCCTTATAAGGGCCACGTAGCAAATGACCTTCACCCTGGAGTCAAGTTGACTGCTGCGAAACAGTCTCCTTGTCAGAGCGTAGGCCCTCTTTGCCCCAGCAAGACAAGCATGTCGAGCCGGATGCCGAGATACCTGACCACGTTTTTCACCACCAATGGACGTCCCTGCTGTCCAATAATTGTTAATTTTCTCCAGTTTTTTCTGGTATCCCTAGAGGCCCCAGCCAATGGAGTCCTGAACAGGATTGTTTCCGATTTTTGGAAATTGATTTTCAACTTCCAATCATCGCAATACCTCTTAATTTGTTCGAAATCACGCTGCAGAAGGATGTTGATGACCTCGATTTTTGGTCCTGATCTTTACGCCACCAAATCGTCTGCGTACGCTATAGCGTGTGTGAGGGAACCCACCAGATCGCTTGTGTAAATATTAAAAGGGACCGGAGAATTCACTGCTCCCTGTTGTAAGCCGTTTTTAATTTCAAAAACCCTGCTCGAAGTTACGTTGCCAGCTTAGACAGCGAACTTCTTTCCCATAAGCATGTCATAAATCATATACAGCAAAGGTTTTTGAATGCCCATTCTAGTCAGCTTATAAAAGAGCCCCTCCAACCATACGGTATCGAAGGCCTTCTCAAAGTCGACCAGACATGCACCCGTGCATTGCTTCTTACTTTTATTCCACTGAATGTCGAAACCAGTTTCGACGCGGCATGAATAGTGTCATGCCCCGCTCTAAAGCCAAACTGGTTGTCCGGAATAATCTTATTTTCTTCAACCCATCCTAAAAGAGATCTATTGACGACTTTCTCGAATACCTTGCTAATATTCGGAAGCAAACTGATTGACCGCAGATTAGCAGGGTTTGTCCTATCTTTATCCTTTTTCGCGATAGGGTGTACCACCGCCATTTTCCACTGCGCCGGATAATATGCATTATTCAGCGCATTGTTAATTAGCGTGGTGAAGATATCGATCGCTTCTAGCGGCAGGTGTCTTAATACGACGCTTGGGACACCGTCAACTCCCGCCGACTTTTTGTTTTTCAGTGACTCAAAGATGCACCGAAGTTCATCTATACTCACGAACAGATGTGTTACGAAATTAAATTTCACAAAAAAGAACTAAACCGAATAAAGCAAACATGCGAAACTGTAGGAAAATGACGTTTCAGGTTGCGATAAGGTGGTTGAGTGTCAAACAAACAACAGGGTTGTTCACAAACAAAATAGCAAAAAAATCCAAACACTTCCTGAAAGTCTTATACTTAGAGAAACTGAGTCTCGATGAGAAAAGTTTGCGGTTAGTTTCTCGCAAACAAATTTAAACGCTCTTTGGAAGAAATGGGGAAATAACTACCTTTGTTCGATGCAGGCACAGTACGAAATGCGAAAATAACGTACAATTGCGATTTGAAAGTCTCAGTGTGCGGTGTGAACGGTGCACCGAAATTCGGACCGAAACTTAAATTTCTACTCTTAAACAAGTAAAAAGTCAGTGTTTCGAATAAAATTTTAGTGAAAATTTCTGCAAGAAAAAAAAAGGAAGAAAAAAGGGGCTGTCGATGCGAGTGAGACAGCCAAGGTAGGGAGGGTATAGATGATACCTCGCAAGCGAATGACCACTTATCGCATAGCCTGGCATGATTTTTTTGTACGTGCCTGGGTCAAGATCCTACGCCCTCCGGCGAGCAGAAGGACCAGGACCAGCATGCCAGCACAGACCCAGACAGGACGCACGTAACAAAAATGGCGCCCAACGTGTTTTGTTGTAAAGGACGATGTCTTCGACGAAAATTGGCATCCACAACGAACAGCTAGCTATAGTAATATAGCAATTTATTTTTTTGAGCTTTTCATTTTTTTTATTTTCATTTTGCTTTTTTTGATTTTGTTTTTGTTTAGACAACGAATTTCATTCACATCATAAGTCCCGATGACTGAATGATGTGCATTCGGTATCGCGTTGTGATGATGTGGATGAAACCAATCGTCTCGAGATGTGTTTTAGGGGATCCTGAGTCATGCGGGATTCGGTAAAGCCGGGTCACGTATGTCCGGGGACCCAAGAACACATACAATAGAGTTTTTTTTTTATGAGACTGGGGATGTCATCGGTGATGCGTTCTCGAAGATCCATCAGAGAAGTCATATTCCATTTAGTACGATCAGAGTCCCTTGCAATTAGATATCTGGTTGAAAGGGCCCTGAAAGGAAATTTTAATTAATTAATCAAGTTAAATAAAGTAGAGTCATAAAATTTTACCGTGTAATATAGAGTTTGAATTTTTTTTTTTTTTTGGCTCTTAGCACTACGGCATCTTCACTTTTCTCCAGGGTAGTCCTCCCTCAGCCATTGATCTCATTGATCTCATCCTCGACCTGTTATATATAGGTAAAAATAAACTCGGTTTAAAATGCAAAAAGTTTCCTAATAATTTGGGCTTAAGAAGGAAATATAAAAAACTATGCGCTGAACTTAAGAAAGAGATTCCTATTTGCCGTGATAATTTTTACCAGTCACAGTTCAGATCTGCAAATGGGAATTTAAAGAACGAATGGAAAGTAGTTAACAACATTTTAAATAAAGAGAATAGTTCGAAAATACCTACTGTTATACGTGTTGGTGTCTCTGAGGTGTCTGACAAACTTGCTATTGCAAATGCATTTAATTGCTATTTTGCAAATATAGGCTGCAGTTTACAACCTTGTTCTGTCCAATCAATCTGTTCTCTCTGTCCAGCTATTTGTGAATGTGCTGAACCGTTTCAATGCAGTAGTTTTGTTTATCAGCCCATAACACCTCTTGAAATCCTGAAAGTTATTGGATCTTTGACTTCTTCGTATTCTGCTGGAGCTGATGGCATCTCGAGTTTTACCCTTAAACAAATTGCTTGTCTCATTGTTGATGTATTGGCAGATGTTTATAATCGCTGCGTATTTGCGGGTGTTTTTCCTGATGAGCTCAAATGTGCAGATGTCATTCCATTGCTCAAAAAAGGTTCTTCCGCTGAAATCAGTAACTACAGGCCCATTTCACTTCTTCCAGTTTTCAGCAAAATTTTTGAAAAGCTAATGAAAAATAGGATAGTGAATTTTCTAACTAAAACCAAGTTCTTTAATCCAGCTCAATTTGGCTTTCAAAAAGGTAAGTCGACGGAAGAAGCTTTGTTACAGTTTTGTTCGCAAATAATGTCACACTTAGATGGAAAAAAATACACGGCGGGCTTATTTATAGATATAACCAAAGCTTTTGATATGGTAAACCATAATATTCTGTTAAAAAAATTGGAAAAACACGGATTCCGTGGTTTCATTCTAAATTGGTTCAGGTCGTATCTTAGTAATAGGTCCCAACAAGTAAAAATTGCTGGAGTAAGGAGCGAAGTCAAGTCCTTTAATCTCGGTGTACCACAAGGCTCCGTTTTGGGTCCCATTTTGTTTTTAGTCTACATTAATTCAGTGTTTGCTCTTAATTTCAAAGGCTCACCTACTGCCTTTGCGGATGACATTGGCTTCTCTTACGGTTCAAAGAGTCCCTTAGACTTGGTGGCCGACTTAAATTGGGATCTTAATCTTTTGAGACACTGGTTTGCTGAACATCACTTAGTTATTAGCTCTAAAACTAAAATAATGTTCTTCAATTTATCTCAATCATCAAAATTTGAAACGAACATATACTTTCATGCACCTGAATGTCGAAGATACAAACTGACAAATTGCAATTGCACGTCCGGTCTGTCCTATCTTTCCTCTCAAACTTACTGTTGTAGTCTAATCTGCAGTGACAAATGCTTTTTAATTGAAACAGTAGATAACTTTAAGTACTTGGGACTCTGCCTTGACTCTAGAATGAGTTTTGCGTATCATACAGTTACACTACAAAAGTATTTGCGATGTACACTTAGATATTTTTATTATTTGCGTAATATATGCTCAACTAAGCTTCTTAAAATAATATATTATGGAATTATCCAATCAAAGCTACAATATGGAATTGCTTGTTGGGGAGGTGTGTACCAGAATAAAATTCATCCGCTGCTGATCTTGCAGAAACATATCTTGAGATTAATTTGTCGTAAACCTCGCAAACATCCTAGCTATCCTTTGTTCTGTGATCTGAATATTCTCCCTGTTCGTCACTTATATTGTTTCAAGGTATTAAAAATGTTTTTTATGATGTCTGGTCATCGCAATTTTCGTGTCATTTCTAATTATGGTTTACGTGTTAACTGATTATGCATGTTATCTGTTCCCTATTTCCGAACCACCGCATTTCGTAATTTTTTCTCTATTTTATCTTATCGCTTGTTTAATAAACTCCCGCAGTCCATCAGAGCATTATCAGTTCCTGGAACATTTATAAAGCAATCAAAAATTTGGCTTTTCGGTTTTAACTATGCCAACTTAGAATCCATTATTTTCTGATATTCTGGTTAAATGTTTAGTTTTATTATTTATTTAAATTTGAGCTCCTGTCAACTTTTTCATTTATTCCATTCATTTATTTATTTATCTATGCTGTATCTTATATCTTGCCTCTGTATTTTGTAGTAACATTTAGTGTATCTGTATAGTATATTTTTGTTTTCAACTCATCCAACCATCTAAGTTTTTATCTATAGGGTCACCCCACCCAAAATTTATATGTTTCTGTATCAGCCAATTAAAGTGGCATTTAACTCTATTTTTATTACTTTTGTATATAAAGATAAAAAATGTCACAAACTTTTTTCTTATATTTTCCAAGTATTGTATATATTGTAGTTATAATTATTATTGTTATTGTACTATAAAATCATAAGAAAAATAAATATTATATCTATCTATCTATCTATCTATCTGAATTTTATTGAAATACCATACCATATAGTAATTTAGATTGTTCTCTCTACGCTCATAGCTACATACATACCTGTTCATATTTTCTTTTGCTTTTCCTTTTTTTATTTTTGGTTTTCCGTTCCTCTCACGGTTGTAAGCTCTCACCTTCGTTTCTTCCTGAGTTGAAGCAGGACCCTCCATTATATTTTTTTACTTTTAAAATTAGTCTGAGTTCGGTGATTGGTTCTGTTCGATTCGTTTATTTGTTTTGTGTTCAAACAATATTTGGTACTTCTAACTCATCTCGGGTCCACTGGTTTCGGTTATGAGTGGAGAAGATAGAGAAGTACCCGCACCAAACGGCTCCTATCGATTTCCCACCACTTCTGCAGCGAGTTTCGCAAGGTTTGCTGGACGATTCAACAGCACAATTGATCGCTTCAATTTTGATCGTTCATTCAACTACTCCCAGGAATTGAACTTGACTGTAGTCAACTCTACAGCGACAATGTCCGAAGAAAAACAGCAAGTTCCTCCCACCAATTGCGGTGAAGAAGCAGCAGGTCCAGTGCCAGATCCGGTTGAGAATGCTGGTAACTGTGACATTAACAGTTTGGCAGACCGAATCGACAAGACACTAATGATCAACCAAATTCAATTCTTCCAACAATTCGACGTTGTTATGTCAAAGGTCTTGAAGAGTTCGGAAGTCAGAGTTGGCCAAGTCCCACAGCAAGGTACCAACTCAGTTGGAAATTCCCAACAATCGGCGCCAGTGGTTGACCTGGCTAGTATACTCAGCTCCACCTATCCAACAAGCCAATGTTGTTTTACTTTTGGGTTCAAATGCTCGAGCAGGCGCTAGCAGTAGCGCATCCGAAATTTGGCGATTGGAGAGGTGGAACATCACATACGATGGGACGGAAAACGTTTCCGACTTTTTGTTCAAAGTCGACCGACTTCAAACTTCGTCGGCATAGCGACGAGCAAATGACGACAAATTTCCACACGTTGCTCGTGGGCAAAGCGAATTCCTGGTTCTGGACGTACCTGCGTAAGAACCTAAACGCGAGGTTTGTTGATATTAAGGCGGCAATGGAAAAAGAGTTTGGCCGCCAAGAAAATGATGTTGACGTCTTTATGCGACTGCTGATGAGGAAGCAAGGGTACAAAGAGTCGTTCGATGATTTTTATATGGCGATCATCAATCTGAAAGATCGTCTCAATGAACCTTTTGACCCGAAAAAGTTAATTGACATTGTGCGAACAAATTCGAAAGACAAGTTGGGTGAGGTGCTGTTAGCTGCTGACATTAGGTCTCTTGAACAGCTACGAACAAAGGCCAGGGAAGCGGAACGTTTCTTGGCCAAGCGTAGTTCACAGAGACAAGTGAACGAGATTAGGCTAGAAGATCCAGGGACATCGGGTTCAGAAGCAGAAGAAGTAGCTGCCATAACTCCAGGCAGAAGAAGAGCCGCTTCTGCTACACTTGTTTGCTGGAATTGCGACCAGTCAGGACACACCTTTTACCAGTGTCCGTCCCACACCAGGAACCTTTTTTGTTTTGTGTGTGGTTTTGAGGGTGTTAGTAGCCCGGAGTGTACCAGACATTCGGGAAACCATCAGGGGAACGAGACCAGACGCGGGGAGATCCGTTCCGGGCAGAACAACCCCGGCCCCTCACACCATCAATAGATAGTCCACCAAATCAAGAGTCCTCTTCTCACTCCGCTCCAACACAAATTTTAAAAAGAGAAGAACCAGTTAGCGCAGAGTGTCACCCGGTTAATACCTTCGCCTTGAAATCCCTCCATGATCGTAAGCTGAATTACTATAAGGTTCGTTCTCGGATAATGGGAACAAATAGTGATTCAGCAAGCGATCATATACGAAAGTGCAGACATCGGTTTCGGAACCGCCAAAAATTTCGCAAGCTAATTTTGGAGTCCATTCTCTGTTCAGAAACAGATGGTAGAATGTACGCCAGCGTGCGGTTAGATACAGAACAAGTCTTTGGCTTACTCGACAGTGGCGCTTCTATCTCTGTTCTAGGTAGTGGGTGTTGGGAGTTGGTGGAAAGAAATGGAATCAAAGTGAGTCCGTATAAGAACCATGTGCGAACGGCGGATAGTAAGTCTCACGACATCGTGGGCTATTGCGTGGTGGAAACCACGCTAAACGGTGTCACGAAACCCATTTCTTTTTACCTGATTCCCAACTTAACCCAGAAGCTTTACCTAGGAATGGACTTCTGGAGAGAGTTTCACCTTATCCCACAAGTCAGCGAAATCCGAACCGATGTCCTGCTGGAACAAGAGGAGGTAGATTTCAAAGAACAGGCAGATCTAATAGAACTAAATCCCGAACAAAAAACTCCGCTTAAATGCCACCAAAAGGTTATTTCAGGAAGCCTGGAAAAGTTCGTCTGTGTTTGGACTTCCGTAAATTAAACGCTGTGACGACAAAAGACGCCTATCCGCTGCCACATATCGACGGTCTTCTAAGTAGGCTACAAGACACATTCTTCATCACGGGACTCGATCTTAAAGATGCCTTTTGGCAAATCCCGCTGAATGAAGATTCGAAAAGCAAAACGGCATTTGCAGTACCGGGGAGGCCGCTATACCAATTCGTAGTAATGCCCTTCGGTTTATGCAATGCTGCCCAAAGGATGTGTCGCCTCATGGATCGTGTGATTCCCTCACGCTTACGAGAGAATGTCTGTTGATATGTTCGGCGGATTTCGAGTCATACATGCGAATACTGACCGAGGTGGCTGGCTGTTTACGGAGGGCGAACCTAACCATAAATCTCGATAAGAGCAAGTTCTGCATGCGGGAGATAAAGTATCTCGTATATGTTGTCGGCCAAGGTACCTTGAAGACCAATCCTGACAAAGTCGAGGCAATGGTACAGTTTCCTGTTCCCAAGACCCCAAGACAAATTCGAAGGTTCTTAGGCTTAACCGGGTGGTATAGGCGATTCATAAAAAACTATTCTGACCTCGCAGCCCCATTGTCTGACTGTTTAAAGAAAAAGAAGAACTTTGAGTTAACACCCGAAGCGATTGAAGGTTTCAACTAATTGAAAACGGCACTTACCTCCGCACCAGTCCTTTCACAGCCAGACTTTGGTAAGCCGTTCACCATACAAAGCGATGCGTCCTCAGAGGGAGTAGGTGGGGTACTTTATCAACTTGATGAGAGTCAAAACGAAACGCCGATAGCGTTTATGTCAATAAAGCTTAATAAAGCCCAGAAAAATTACACCGTCACGGAGCTGAAATGTCTGGCCGCCGTCTTAAGCGTTCGGAAGTTCAGGGCCTATGTTGAGGGCCTCCCGTTTCGTGTAGTAACCGATCACTCAAGTCTCAAGTGGCTGATGTCACAAAAAGAGCTGAGCGGTAGACTCGCGAGATGGAGTCTTGAGCTCCAAAGGTTCGATTTTAAAATCGAGCATCGGAAGGGGTCCCTCAATGTAGTACCAGATGCTTTATCGCGTTGCGATATGGAGGAAATTTCAGCGACGTCGATCGGTGTTGAAGTAGATTTGACATCGGCAGAGTTTGACTCGGAGAACTATTCCAAGTTGAGAGAGGAGATCACGAAGAATCAATCTGCACTTCCTGACCTAGTTGTATCGGGCAAATATATATACAAAAGAATTAGGTTCAGGACGCCTGACGCACTCACACATACCGCTGTCGAAATGGCCCATAATACGAAGCTTTGCTCGCACAGCGGGTTTGCAAAAACATATTCTCGTATACGCGAGAAGTATTATTGGCCCAGAATGGCAAAGGACATCAGACAGTTTGTGAGTGGGTGTGACATTTGCAAGTCAGTGAAGGCGCCAAACATGACTCTTCGACCACCGATTACCAAGCAGATAGTTTCCGAAAGACCGATGCAACGGGTGTACATCGACCTCTTAGGACCATATCCACGTACCAAGCGAGGTAATGTGTCCGTGTTCATAGCGGTGGATCACTTCACAAAGTACACCTTCTTAAAAGCGCTCCCGAAAGCTACTTCGTCACGTATAGTGCAATACTTGGAGAATGACGTCTTCCACGCCTTTGGCACACCCGAAGTAATCCATTCGGATAATGGACGACAGTTCGTGTCGAACGAGTTCAAGCGATTTTTGGTTACTTAAGGTGTTAGGCATGTGCGCACCGCCCTATATTCGCCACAAGCCAACATCTCCGAAAGGGTCAACCGCAGCGTCCTAAGTAAGCTGAGAGTTTTGGTAGCTGAGCAACAAAATGATTGGGATTCGCACTTGTCGAGCATCGCCTGTGCGTTACGTTCTGACGTACATGAATCGATCGGTTGCCAGCCATATTACGCGCTTTCGCGATCCGTTCCGGACAGAACAACCCCGGCCCCTCACACCATCAATAGATAGTCCACCAAATCAAGAGTCCTCTTCTCACTCCGCTCCAACACAAATTTTAAAAAGAGAAGAACCAGTTAGCGCAGAGTGTCACCCGGTTAATACCTTCGCCTTGAAATCCCTCCATGATCGTAAGCTGAATTACTATAAGGTTCGTTCTCGGATAATGGGAACAAATAGTGATTCAGCAAGCGATCATATACGAAAGTGCAGACATCGGTTTCGGAACCGCCAAAAATTTCGCAAGCTAATTTTGGAGTCCATTCTCTGTTCAGAAACAGATGGTAGAATGTACGCCAGCGTGCGGTTAGATACAAAACAAGTCTTTGGCTTACTCGACAGTGGCGCTTCTATCTCTGTTCTAGGTAGTGGGTGTTGGGAGTTGGTGGAAAGAAATGGAATCAAAGTGAGTCCGTATAAGAACCATGTGCGAACGGCGGATGGTAAGTCTCACGACATCGTGGGCTATTGCGTGGTGGAAACCACGCTAAACGGTGTCACGAAACCCATTTCTTTTTACCTGATTCCCAACTTAACCCAGAAGCTTTACCTAGGAATGGACTTCTGGAGAGAGTTTCACCTTATCCCACAAGTCAGCGAAATCCGAACCGATGTCCTGCTGGAACAAGAGGAGGTAGATTTCAAAGAACAGGCAGATCTAATAGAACTAAATCCCGAACAAAAAACTCCGCTTAAATGCCACCAAAAGGTTATTTCAGGAAGCCTGGAAAAGTTCGTCTGTGTTTGGACTTCCGTAAATTAAACGCTGTGACGACAAAAGACGCCTATCCGCTGCCACATATCGACGGTCTTCTAAGTAGGCTACAAGACACATTCTTCATCACGGGACTCGATCTTAAAGATGCCTTTTGGCAAATCCCGCTGAATGAAGATTCGAAAAGCAAAACGGCATTTGCAGTACCGGGGAGGCCGCTATACCAATTCGTAGTAATGCCCTTCGGTTTATGCAATGCTGCCCAAAGGATGTGTCGCCTCATGGATCGTGTGATTCCCTCACGCTTACGAGAGAATGTCTGTTGATATGTTCGGCGGATTTCGAGTCATACATGCGAATACTGACCGAGGTGGCTGGCTGTTTACGGAGGGCGAACCTAACCATAAATCTCGATAAGAGCAAGTTCTGCATGCGGGAGATAAAGTATCTCGTATATGTTGTCGGCCAAGGTACCTTGAAGACCAATCCTGACAAAGTCGAGGCAATGGTACAGTTTCCTGTTCCCAAGACCCCAAGACAAATTCGAAGGTTCTTAGGCTTAACCGGGTGGTATAGGCGATTCATAAAAAACTATTCTGACCTCGCAGCCCCATTGTCTGACTGTTTAAAGAAAAAGAAGAACTTTGAGTTAACACCCGAAGCGATTGAAGGTTTCAACTAATTGAAAACGGCACTTACCTCCGCACCAGTCCTTTCACAGCCAGACTTTGGTAAGCCGTTCACCATACAAAGCGATGCGTCCTCAGAGGGAGTAGGTGGGGTACTTTATCAACTTGATGAGAGTCAAAACGAAACGCCGATAGCGTTTATGTCAATAAAGCTTAATAAAGCCCAGAAAAATTACACCGTCACGGAGCTGAAATGTCTGGCCGCCGTCTTAAGCGTTCGGAAGTTCAGGGCCTATGTTGAGGGCCTCCCGTTTCGTGTAGTAACCGATCACTCAAGTCTCAAGTGGCTGATGTCACAAAAAGAGCTGAGCGGTAGACTCGCGAGATGGAGTCTTGAGCTCCAAAGGTTCGATTTTAAAATCGAGCATCGGAAGGGGTCCCTCAATGTAGTACCAGATGCTTTATCGCGTTGCGATATGGAGGAAATTTCAGCGACGTCGATCGGTGTTGAAGTAGATTTGACATCGGCAGAGTTTGACTCGGAGAACTATTCCAAGTTGAGAGAGGAGATCACGAAGAATCAATCTGCACTTCCTGACCTAGTTGTATCGGGCAAATATATATACAAAAGAATTAGGTTCAGGACGCCTGACGCACTCACACATACCGCTGTCGAAATGGCCCATAATACGAAGCTTTGCTCGCACAGCGGGTTTGCAAAAACATATTCTCGTATACGCGAGAAGTATTATTGGCCCAGAATGGCAAAGGACATCAGACAGTTTGTGAGTGGGTGTGACATTTGCAAGTCAGTGAAGGCGCCAAACATGACTCTTCGACCACCGATTACCAAGCAGATAGTTTCCGAAAGACCGATGCAACGGGTGTACATCGACCTCTTAGGACCATATCCACGTACCAAGCGAGGTAATGTGTCCGTGTTCATAGCGGTGGATCACTTCACAAAGTACACCTTCTTAAAAGCGCTCCCGAAAGCTACTTCGTCACGTATAGTGCAATACTTGGAGAATGACGTCTTCCACGCCTTTGGCACACCCGAAGTAATCCATTCGGATAATGGACGACAGTTCGTGTCGAACGAGTTCAAGCGATTTTTGGTTACTTAAGGTGTTAGGCATGTGCGCACCGCCCTATATTCGCCACAAGCCAACATCTCCGAAAGGGTCAACCGCAGCGTCCTAAGTAAGCTGAGAGTTTTGGTAGCTGAGCAACAAAATGATTGGGATTCGCACTTGTCGAGCATCGCCTGTGCGTTACGTTCTGACGTACATGAATCGATCGGTTGCCAGCCATATTACGCGCTTTTCGGCCAGAACATGGCCACGCATGGCTCAGCTTATCAAATACTACGCGAACTTGAGGCATTGTCTGATCCGGAGATGTTAATAACACAAAAAGAGGCCAAAATATCGCTTGACCGGGAGAGAATGGCAATAAACCTATCACACGCGCACGAAAAATCAAGAAAAACTTACAATTCGAGATCCAGAGTGGTATCGTACAAGGTAGGTCAAGAAGTGTTCCATCGCAACTTCGCCCAAAGCAATTTTGCGCAGGGACAAAACGCTAAGTTGATGCCGAAATTCCTCAAATCCCGAGTGCGCGAAGTGGTAGGAAATTGCATGTATGTGTTGGAGACAAGATCCGGCAAACTACTTGGCACATACCATGCAAAAGATATCCGACAATGACCTAAAAGAAGAAAAAAATAACACAAAGTATCGAGCACTTGTTAAAATAAACACAAAACACTTATCTGAAATTGCCCGGCTGAATAGCGGGGTTCGCGACCCAAGTGAAACAGAGCCTATTGCCACGCAAAAAGCAAGTGCACGATAATTTCACAAGATTTAATAGAAACTTTATCTAGGATGTTGCATACGAGTGGGTTCTTCTTTGCCGTTCATGGATAAAGTATTTATCCTAAAACGCCAAATTAAATTTCACAAAAAAGAACTAAACCGAATAAAGCAAACATGCGAAACTGTAGGAAAATGACGTTTCAGGTTGCGATAAGGTGGTTGAGTGTCAGGTTAGGTTAGGTTAGGTTTTTGGGCTGACGAAGCGGGTGAACCTCGCTTCGCCACACACAGGTCCTTGTGGACCCATTGTGATACCCTTTATTTGTGGGGTTTAGCCGTGTTGTATTTCGGCCTCGTTTCCTTCTCCTTATTCGATGTTGTCCAGCCATCTTGATGTCCTCAAAAACCTGTGAAGATCAAAGAGTGAGATGTTTGAGAGTTCTTGAATGTCTTGGAAGTAATATCTTCCAAGTGTTCTATTTCGCAAGTGACAAAGGCTCGGGCAGTGACAGAGGAAGTGAGGTGTGTCCTCATGCGTCTCCTCATCACCGCAGCCTCTACAGATGTCGACGTCTATGAGGTTTAATTTCATTGTATGGTTTCTTAGGAAGTTATGACCTGTCAGAGCACCTACCAACTTAGACAGTGATGATCTGTCAAACTTTAAGAGTTTGTTGGTCCGTCTTTTGTCATATTCAGGCCAAAGCTTCCTTGATATTTCACAGGTTGTTAGTGTCTTCCACCTGTTATTGGCTTTCATTCGAATCTTGTTTTCCACCCGTTCTCTGAGGTTACAGAGTGGTGGTTTGATCGATTGTAGAGCCTGATCATGGTCTATTGCAGACCCCTTTCTTGCCAGTTCGTCTGCAATCTCATTGCCGGCTTTATCCCTGTGTCCAGGAACCCAGCAGAGATTTATATTATGCTGCGAGCCAAAAGCTTTGAGCTCTTCGCGACAGCTGCGAATTAGCTTTGATTTGATTTCAGTAGCCGAAATTGCTTTAATGGCTGCCTGGCTATCAATGAATATGGTAATATCACTACGTGGTATTGCCCTCATTGACACCATACGCGCCGCTTCCATAATTGCCAGAACCTCGGCCTGGAAGACAGTGCTATGATCAGGAAGCCTGATTGAGAGGCGTATGTTTAATTCCTCCGAGAATAGA
The DNA here is from genome assembly GCA_946477585.1 of Cheilosia urbana. Taxonomy (NCBI): domain Eukaryota; kingdom Metazoa; phylum Arthropoda; class Insecta; order Diptera; family Syrphidae; genus Cheilosia; species Cheilosia urbana. The sequence goes on from OX297857.1 coordinate 17,823,015, forward strand.
CCGGCTCCAGTGCCATAGTCCATCTTTGATCCATCTGTGTAGATGGATATAGATTTCCTTTTAGCGGGTTCGTTTGTTTCCCATTCCTCCCTGCACGGAAAGGAGCAGGAGAATGGCTTGTCGAAATCTAGGTAGGGAGACATGTAGTCAGAGCTAACATCGTTCTCTATGTATCTCTTCAAAATCTGCGCATGTCCTGTAGCATTAGGATTCCAGCCTTGTGTTTGGCTAATCCTGAGTGCACTTTTGACGGCCGAATCTTGCATATATAGGTCCAGGGGGAGCAAGTTGAGAATGGCCTCCAACCCAGCGGTTGGTGTCGTTCTGATTGCACTGGTTGTTCCTATACATGCTAATCTTTGTATTTTTGTCATTTCTTTCAGATTGGTTACCTTGTCCGCGGCTTGCCACCAGACTAAGTTGCCATATGTGAGTATCGGTCGCACTATAGCCGTGTACATCCACAGAATTACACTAGGGTTTGGTCCCCACTTCCTGACGAAGATACGGCTGCATGCATAGAATGCATTTGCTGCTTTCTTTACTCTTTCATTGATGTTTGGCTTCCAATTTAGTTTCCTATCTAGAATTATTCCCAGATATTTCGCATTTTCTGCCACTCTTAGGGGAGTTCCCTCAATAGCTGGTGGCTCGAATTGCGGTATGTTCCTTTTATTTGTGAATAGCACAAGTTCGGTTTTTTGGGGATTGATTCCTAGACCACATTGTTTTGTCCACAAGTTGAGTGCACGTAGTGAGTTCTCCAACAGTTCGCTTATGGTCGATAAGAATTTGCCTGTCGCAAGCAATACTACATCGTCTGTGTATGCAACTACTTTGACCCCACTGTTTCCAAGTTTCATTAGTATTTCGTTAATGGCAAGGACCGGTGTACCTCTTGAGGCAGTTACTCTTAGGTCAGTGTCACCTAATTTTGCATTGATATTCCTTTCATTGAGTAGATTCATGATCACTTTAATGAGTGATTGTTCAACGTTGGAATTTTGTAATGCCCTTTTCACCGCGCATGTTTTGACATTGTTAAACGCCCCTTCAATGTCTAGAAATGCGGCTAGTGTATATTCTTTGTCTTTTAATGACTTCTCTATAACGCCAACGACTTCGTGTAGTGCTGTTTCTACTCCTTTGCCCTTTATGTAAGCATGTTGTGTAGTGGAGATTACATTGCTATCTATCCGACTGCGTATAAAGACGTTTATCAATTTTTCGAAGGTTTTCAAAATAAAGGATGTTAGACTTATAGGTCTAAAATCCTTGGCAGTGGTTTGGCTAGCTTTCCCTGCTTTTGGGATGAAGACAACCCTCACTTCCCGCCAAGCTTTCGGAATATAGCTTAATTCCAAACTGCGCGTGAAAATCCTTTTAAGGACCGGAGTGAAGATGGTCCTTGCCTTCTGGAGCATAATCGGAAATATCCCATCGACTCCAGGGGATTTGAAGGATGAGAAGTTATCAATTGCCCAGTTTATTTTGTCATCTGTTATAATTCCTTCTGGAACTGTCGTTACAGTTGTTGAGGCATTATGCGTATTCTGAGTGTTATTTTGACTTGGGTGACATCCTGGAAATTGAGTTCGCAATAGGAGACTAAGGGTCTCTTCCCATCATCGTTTTTGAGATATCGTGTGTTCTTTTGATAACATTTTTCTAAGTCTGGCTGATTCTGTGGTGTTTTCAATACTACTACAGGTTGTGCGTTTAGCACTTGCTATTGCGCTTTTGAATTTCCGCTGACCATCTCTATATACATCCCAATCTGTCTGAGAATTTGTGGCCCTCGCTGTATTGAAAAGAGCTCTAGTTTTCCTCCTGATCTCTAGGAGATCTTTCGTCCACCATGGTGGAGACTTCCTGTTCTTTATTGTTCGCAACGGACAGGCTCTCTCGTATGCATCTTTCAGGGTTTTGTTTAAAATTTCTGTAATAGCATCGATTTCTTTAGGTGTATTTATTGTGTGGCGGTGCAGTTTCCGGTTATTCTTCTCTACCTCTATGAAGAATGTTTCCCAGTTGGTCATCCTGGGATTCCTGCATTTGCCTATTGGTTCTACTTTTTCATTGATAAGGAATTCTATAATTCTGTGGTGTGAGAAGGATGGTTCCGATGACACTTTCCAGTCTCGCACAGTGAGAGTTTGTGAGTTACTATAATGTGTGATATCTAGTACCTCACGCCTATTCCTAGTTATGAAAGTTGGTTCGTTGCCAATATTGGCTATCAACAAATTATTCTCTACAGTAAATTTTAAAAGAGACTCACCTCGAATATTGGTGTCAGTACTCCCCCAAAGTGTGTGATGGGAGTTGGCGTCACATCCTAAAATGACATCCCATTTCTCACACTCTGCTTTCTTAACCAGTGTTTTGGTTAGCTCAGGCGGTGGATTGTCTGAAGAGTCGGATGGCATGTAAACTGCCGCCAGTGTCAGCGTGCGTTTTCCTTCCCTTTCCAGATTTACCACTGTTTGGTGTATGTCGCTGTGGCTAGATAAAAGAAAAAGTTTTATCTGTTTCCTAGCGAGGATACAAGTTCTTGTCTTACCATTGTTTGGTGTATTGCAGTACACACGCAAGTCATTTGATTTCAGCCCATTAATCTTACCCCGGACAATCCAGGGTTCTTGTATGAGGGCGATGTCAATATTGTTGTTCTTCATAAGATGAACGAGGTTGGCGCTGGCCGCCTTGCAGTGATGAAGATTAATTTGAATTAACTTCATTGCAGCCAGCTTCTCCCCCATCTTTATGTTTAGTTGCCGACAGCAACCTCAGTTTGCATCGCGTTATGCCTACGCGAACCTTGAAGTTATGCTTGCGTAGCAGCGGCAGTGATTTATGGCTTAGTAGTATGGTAACATCCATGCCATTGTCGGTGTGCTCACCCGTTTCGAGGACTTTTCATTCCCTGCTTTGTAATTCCGGGTTAAGGAATTGCAGGTTGCGTTCGATCCTGTCCGCGGGTAAATAAGGTCCTTGTACGTGTATTAGACCCTTTGGTCTGTTGAGGTTAAGAACTTCTTTTCGATCAACGACGCGCAGGTTCGCATTGTCCCAAGGTGCATCTGTGTTGGCGACGAAGCTCTTTAACCATTCCAAAGTGTCTTTATTGTCACATTCCATTATTTTAGATCCTTTGAAGGTAGTCAGCTGTCCAAAAAATGGAACCATGCCATCTGCCTTAAGGATAGCGTCATTGACACCGTCCAGGATTCTTAGTTCTAGCAGTTTCCATTGGTCTTCGGATAGCCTCCGCTCTGGATTACCATAGTCGACGATTGCGACACAGAGTCTTTCCTTGACCTTTTCTGCGGTTTTCCGCTTTTTTGCTTCCCTACCTATCCCCGGGGAGAGTGTGTCGTCATGCCGACCTCTTTTAGAGCATCCTGGAGCCTCCTCAGACTTGGATGCATCCTTACCTGAGGAAGCTACTGGGCGTTTAGGATCGGCAGCAGTCGAGATGAGAGGCAATTGGCATCTCGCCCTCGCTGCTGTCGGTCTCATACCATCTCCTCTAGAGGCCCGCTCCCTGATCTTCTTTGGCCCTACGCTCTTGTCTGGCAGAACCATTTTGGAGCAACTAGGTGTCTGCTCAGCTTTTGACGAATCCTTGGCTGGGTTGGCACTTAGTTTCCCGGGTCTTGACCTACTCAAGGCGGGCTGCAATTGGCATTCCTCCCTTGGTCCAGTAAGTTTCCCTCTACCTGCTTGGTTCTGCCTCCTATCTAGGCTGCTGCGCCACTCGGTCTCAGTAGACCTGATAGTCATCCGAGCCCTTTCTATTTTGGCCCTTTCCCTTTCCGTAAAGGAGTTAGGGTCTCGGCTCCTAAATCTGCTAAGCAGTCGGCGCGCATTCCTGCGCTGTCTTAGGGGGTCAGTTCTGATCGTCGTTCCGGACTGCACACTGTTGTTCGCAAGGCTCGCCTTAGTAGCAGCTGAGGCTTCGGTTTGGACCAAACATTCGCTGTACTTTGGTTTGCCTTGCTTTTCAACAACAGTACGTATACTGTCAAGTGTCGAGTCAGCCTCTCCCGGTAAAACAATTTCGTCCGCTTTGTCCGCTTCCTTTGCGGGGTCAGATACCACAGACCCGTGCCCCGATAGGCTATGGCATATCACAGGCATTGGTGGTCGCATCTGAACACCCTCGCTCGAGACTTCGGGGAAGTCAGTCTCTGGTGGAGTGCTAGCACAAGGCTCATCACACTCCAAAGCCTGACTTTCCAGAAAGTCGAGAGCGTTTTGGAGCCTCTGTTTTTCCCTGTCCTCTAGTCGGTGTTTCTTCTGCAGTTTTTTAATCGTCATCTTGCAATTTTGGACTTTTTTCCTAATTGACATAGTTGACGATATGGAAAATTTGGATGAGCTGGCGATGGAGCGATTGTCCCCATCCTCGAGAAAAAGTTTCTCAAGGTTGAGATCAACCGTCCCCTCGCTTCCCCCAACGGAAATTGCTTTATAGGGTGACGGTTCCTGGTGTAAGACGTTCTCTTCCTCCTCCGTCATGTTCGTCTGGGAATCGGTGGTTTCGAAGTGTTTGGTGCCCGATTCGCTTACACCAGTCACTTTGTTTTGTTTTTTATTATTTTTGTCTATTTCGGACCCACGAGTAAGGGGGAAGAAGATGTCGTTCTGTCTCACCCCCTGTATACAGAAAAGGGGAATTAAATTGAAACTAGAGGTCCCCAGGTATCTAGAGTTCCCGTTAGAAGACACCATAACATTGTGCCATACATCCCATGGGCACGGTTGTTATACCCGGGATTACGGGTTTTTATCGAGCTATTCCGCTCTAGATCCGTCATATTTAGTCGAAAGCAGTGGCACCTCGTGCAGGATGTGATTCTTCACCACGTATGACGGTCTTGGGAAATATTCCCCTGATTTCCTTCCGGAACCCGGTGCATACTCAGCTCGGAACGTATTCCTGACTGGGTCTGCACCGAATCTCCTGGGATGTGACCAACTCAAGGCGAGCGGCAGTGGCATCTCTCCCTTGGTCAGTCAACTTCCTTTCGGAAACCTTGAGTGTCAAACAGCTGTCGATACAACAGGGTTGTTCACAAACAAAATAGCCAAAAAAATCCAAACACTTCCTGAAAGTCTTATACTTAGAGAAACTGAGTCTCGATGAGAAAAGTTTGCGGTTAGTTTCTCGCAAACAAATTTAAACGCTCTTTGGAAGAAATGGGGAAATACCTTTGTTCGATGCAGGCACAGTACGAAACGCGAAAATAACGTACAATTGCGATTTGAAAGTCTCAGTGTGCGCATAGTGAACTTAAACATAGTGAAACTTAAATTTCTACTCTTAAACAAGTAAAAAGTCAGTGTTTCGAATAAAATTTAGTGAAAATTTCTGCAAGAAAAAAAAAGGAAGAAAAAAGGGGCTGTTGATGCGAGTGAGACAGTCAAGGTAGGGAGGGTATAGATGATACCTCGCAAGCGAATGACCACCTATCGCATAGCCTGCTATGATTTTTTTGTACGTGCCTGGGTCAAGATCCTACGCCATTTGCACGGTTGTCGTCATTGAACACGGTGAAACCGTTGTTCTCGAATCGCCAATTTTGAATTTCGGTCCGCAGGTAAAAGTGGTTAAGAAAGGCCCTCTCTTTGAGGTCGTGGTTACGGCGAACAGGGTTGTTCACCGTATATACATTTTCAAAGTAGGCTCCCATCAAATCCACCCTCTCCTGCGTGTCTTCGACCACGAAAAAACCGTCATTCGAGTCAGCACCTTCCGGACTTATGCCAGCAGTCAGTAGTGTATGTCTGTTCTCGTTCGCCTGAGGTATTCGGACACATGAAATGTCGTTATGATCTTTCCGCCTGAACAGTTTATTTATTTGTGGGAACATACTCGGACTACTGGATTTTATAGCCCGAATTTTATTGCCCCAATACAAACTTACAGATTTTCTGTAATTCTCGGTGATCAACTGTTTCAAGTTTTTGATCATCAACTTCAGTGTTCTTATCTCGTGGTCGTTCCTGTCAGTAAACTGTCTGTGTAGTCGTTTAAGCCTCGAGAGCAGTCTACTTTTATGTCTGTACAGAGCATCGACTGTCGCGTTTCGATACTTTTCAGTTTGTTCTTCGTCGTTGGAATGTCCTACCCTAGGGATAGTCCGCTCCATTGTCTGTTTGATGACGACATTCATTTGCCGTAAATGAGTGTCGATCTCGTCGTTCGTTAAGTTCCTGTTTGTCGGTGGGTCGATCTCGCATGAGCGTATGTCGCGCTTTAAAACTCTGGTGAAGCGCGACCACTGCGCTTTTCGGTAATCGAAAGAACGCACTTGGTCGTACTGCTCCAGCTGCGTCTGCTCGTTCGGGATCCGTATTACGGCGGCAAGTCCGTAGTGATCACTATCGTACTCAACCGTTCGTAAACAGTTCCGCGTGCTTAGATCAGTGTTTGTTAGTTCCAGTCTTTCGTCAACTAGCGCCAAGTCCAAGAACGAACCTTCTTTAGGGAAAGACGGGATATCCGTCGCGTACAATTCGAGTTTGTACTCAATCATATTATGACGCCACCAGTCGTGAAACTGGTTATCTATAGGGTTCGGAATATCATTTCCCCATGCCGCATGTTTAGCATTGAGGTCTCCGCCCAAAAAGTAATAATTGTCTTCCGATTGTAGCTCCAAGCAACGAAAAAGCTCTCGATCTCTTTAAAAATTGAATGCGATGAGGCGATTCAGGCGCATAAAGCGACACCACATACATACACCCGCCTCTGGCTATTGAGGGCATGCACACGATGCATGCTTCCAACACCTGGAACCTGCGCACGTCCCCGCTATATATGACCCTATGGCGCAAGCCCTTACGTATTAAGATAGCGACACCACCTCCTTGTGTGGAGTTGGGCCGGTCTCTTCTAACTACACAATAATTTCTGTAGCCCAATTTGTGCTTCGGATTTAGCTTAGTTTCGCTAACCAAAAGTACATCTGGCATTTCGGCTTTCAACAGATTGGAAAGATTGATCCTTCTCTCGATCCTGATTAGTGAATTAACATTCACCGCAAGGATCTTTAGTTTTTCCTCGTCCAGCGAACCCATCATATTCATGGCGCGGTTGACTCCGCAAACAGCGTCGAATAGATAACGTCTATTCGAGCCGCTTGCTCATTTAATTGTTTCTGGAATTTGTCGATCTTTCCGTGCAGTGACAAAAGGATCGCTTTCAAATCCAGATCCGCTTCAGGCGTAGGAACCATTGGCGCGGTTTTTGTATTTGCCTTACCCGGTCCAGATACCATTTGGGCAAATGACACATTGGGTGCAACAAAATTTGAGAACGAGCGACTCTTTCGACCCTTCTATTCTTCGGACCTCTGTTTCCGAGCCAACACATTTTGTTTGACCTGCTGATACTTGGGACATCCCTTGAAATTGGCAGGATACCCTGAGTCGCTCTTCAGCATTCATCGTGAATAGTCGACTTCGTTAGTGGTGTGTAAATTGCGAAGACAATTGTGTTAAAGTGATTTGGATCAGAAACTTTCTGTAAGCCCTTTGGCGCAGTGGAAAAGACCATAGTCTCTGACACCAGGAGGTTTCGGTTCAAGTCCCCGTGGGGGAAGTGCTGTTTTTCTTTTTTTTTTTCAATTAAATAAATAATTAACAAATAAAAACAATAGTGAAAGTGGAAGTGCCGCAAGGCAACCAGGCGATGTACACAGTCCCGCAAGGAGATGCCCCGTTGCCAAAGCGCTTGACAAGGCAAGTCAAGCAGCAGCAAATGGGAGCAACAACAACAGCAGCAGTTTCAGCATCAACAAGTGCAGCAGTATTAGCAGCACCAACAACAATAACACAAGAATTTGTACAGTCGCAGGAAACGACAAAAGTAGAAAAGAAGCGAAGTAAGCTGAAACCCATACCAAACCTGTCAGCAAAAATAAAGCAAGATGACGTCAAAGGCAAATACGTCAAGGCTGAATCAGACGAGGATGACGTACACAGCTACTCGTACGAGTCTGAAGGAGGCGAAGGTCGGTACGTGGGCGAAGGTAACTCATTCCAAGAGTTACTGGACGCCGCAGACGACACGGAGCAACAACAACAACAAAAAGACGAGGAAGAAGACGAGGAAGCCCAGCTCGATCGTCTGATCAAAGAGCTCCTCGAAAAAAGAGAGAAGTTGCGCCAGAAGAAAATGCTTCAGCAACAACAAAAGCTGAAGCAGATTCAGGCTGAGCAGCAACAGCACAAACAGCAACAAAAACAGCTGAAATAGCAGCAACAGCAACTGCAACAACAAAAACAGAAAAAGCAGCCGGAACAGAAACAGCCCCTGCTACAGCAACAACAGCAGCAGCAGAAGCAGCAACCGCAGCATCAACAAAAACAGCAACAGCAGCAACAACAACATCAACAACAGCAGCAGCAGCAGCAGCAACAACAACAACAACAGACGAAAAAGGTAAAGATTCCACCTATTAATGTAAGTTATTTAGATATTTGTGATAGCATTAGATTATGTAGGTTAGTAACTAAGGATTTTTACATAAAAAGGCTTAACGCCTTAACTGTGCTGTAATATGGAGGAGCACAAAAAAGTACGCACCGCTCTGGAGAAAGCGGAAACAGAGTACTTCACGTACACTCCAAAAGGAGAAAAGCGGCAAACGGTGCTTCTTAAGGGTATCGACCCCAATATTAAAATAGAGGAGCTTGAAAAGGAGCTTAAAAGTTATGAGTGCGACGACCTTAAGTTCGTGGGGGTCAAGCCGTTTTCCTCGCCTGCGGACAGGGGTGGTAGCCGCAAATTACCATTCTTTTTGGTACAACTAACACCCGACAGCAAAATAGATAGTCTGAAAAGGATCAGATTCCTGTACTATCATGCAGTACGTTGGGGAAAATTAAAAAGGTCAGATCGTGTACTTCAATGTATGTGCTGCCAGAGGTTCGGGCATGCCGCAGCTAACTGTCATATGCAGTTCAGGTGCGTCAAGTGTAACCAGGACCACAAACATTGGGAATGTGCTTTAGGTAGCGATAGGGTAGAAGATCGAGGCCAGCTTTCATGTGTACTCTGTAAAAGCTCTGGACATCCTGCTAATTTCAAGGGATGCCCGAAGTATCAGCAGGTTAAACAAAATGTGCAGGCTCGAAAACAGAAGTCAGAAGAAGGAAAGGGTCAAAAGAGTCGCTCGTTCTCAAATTTTGTTGCACCCAATGTGTCCTTTGCCCAAATGGTAACTGGACCGGGCAGCACAAAAACAAAAAGCGCGCCGAAGGTTCCTACACCAGAAGCGGATCTGGATTTGAAATCGATCCTTCTGTCATTGCACGGAAAGATCAATCATTACCAGAAACAATTAAATGAGCAAGCGGCTCGAATAGACGTTATCTATTCGACGCTGTTTGCCGAGTCTGCCGCGCCATGAATATGATGGGTACGCTGGACGAGGTAAACTTAAAGATCCTTGCGGTGAATGTTAATTAACTAATCAGGATCGAGAGAAGGATCAATCTTTCCAATCTGTTGAAAGCCGAAAAGCCAGATGTACTTTTGGTTAGCGAAACTAAGCTAAATCCGAAGCACAAATTGGGCTATAGAAATTATCGTGTAGTTAGAAGAGACCAGCCCAACTCCACACAAGGAGGTGGTGTCGCTGTCTTAATTCGTAAAGGCTTGCGCCATTAGGTCATATATAGCGGGGACGTGCGCAGGTTCCAGGTGTTGGAAGCATGCATCGTGTGCATTCCCCTCAATAGCCAGAGGCGGGTGTATGTGGTGTCGCTTTATGCGCCTGAATCGCCTCATCGCATTCAATTTTTAAATGAGATCGAGACGCTTTTTCGTTGCTTAGAGCTTCAATCGGAAGACAATTATTACTTTTTGGGCGGAGACCTCAATGCTAAACATGCGGCATGGGGAAATGATATTCCGAACCCTAGAGGCAACCAGTTTCACGACTGGTGGCGTCATAATATGATTGAGTACAAACTCGAATCGTACGCGACGGATATCCCGTCTTTCCTTAGAGAAGGTTCGTTCTTGGACTTGGCGCTAGTTGACGAAAGACTGGAACTAACAAACACTGATCTTAGCACGCGGAACTGTTTACGAACGGTTGAGTACGATAGTGATCACTACGGACTTGCCGCCGTAATACGGATCCCGAACGAGCAGACGCAGCTGGAGCAGTACGACCAAGTGCGTTCTTTCGATTACCGAAAAGCCTAGTGGTCGCGCTTCACCAGACTTTTAAAGCGCGACATACGCTCATGCGAGATCGACCCACCGACAAACAGGAACTTAACGAACGATGAGATCGACACTCATTTACGGCAAATGAATGTCGTCATTAAACAGACAATGGAGCGGACTATCCCTCGGGTAGGACACTCCACCGACGAAGAACAAACTGAGAAGTATCGAAACGCGACAATCGATGCTCTGTACAGACATAAAAGTAGACTGCTCTCGAGGCGAGGTGGTGGTTGGGTGCTGTATGAATAGGGTAGGCACTGATTGGCGTCAACTTGGCGATGCCCAGTCGTTGTAACTGTTCATACACATCAATTGTGCTTATTTTACCTCCGCGTGGTAGCCACCGGGTACTGGTCCTGTCCTTCCGGGCATGACTTGCTAAACTTATAAGCGCGAGTGTTGAACACGAAGAAAATAGCAACACTATAATGCTCTGTCGGAATGACTGCCTGATCGAGTCTCAGAGGTCTTACATGAGCCCCTCAGAAAGAGGACGTACGGCGGATGAATTCACATGGTTGAATCAACGGTGGCGTCAACAGTCAACATGGCAGATACCTCAATGAGCTACTTTGACGTATTTAGAGCTGAGGTCATTGAGGATTTTTCAGCACTAGTCAGGGTGTTGAAATAGAGATGGTGGCGGAAGAGCCCTTAATGGGTCAACGGCAGCTCTCACATCCCCGCAGCGGGTTACTGACTCCGGAATATTCCGGCTCCTTTTGCCCAAGGGGTTACAGAAAGGGCCTGGTCCTCCAGGTTGGGGGTTGTGCGTGGGGTTAACGACCCTACCACGGAAAAAAAAAGAATTGTTGCGAAGCAACCAAAAGCCTCGGATAAGGACGGATTCACTGTTGACGACCCTGCAAAACGAAAAAAGGACAATGACGTTCGGATCTGCACGTGGAATGTTCGAACTCTGAACAGACCGCGTGCAGCCGAACAACTAGCGGAGGCCCTAGACTGCTACAAAGCAGGTATCACCGCCATCCAGGAAGTGCGGTGGGATGGGCCGGGCAAAAGGAGGATGAAAAACTGTGACATTTACTACGGTGACTGCTACAGAGAACAAAAGCAGCGTCTATTTGGATGCGGATTTGTTGTAAGCGGCAGACTTAGGCAAGAAGTCTTGAGCTTTCGACACGTTAGTGAACGCCTTACAACTATCCGCATCAAGGCTAAATTCGCCAACATCAGCCTGATATGCGCTCACGCCCCCACAGAAGATAAAGACGATGCTACCAAAGAGTGTTTCTACGAGCTCCTCGACAAAACATATGAGCAATGTCCTAAGCATGACGTTAAAATCGTCTTGTGTGATTTTAACGCCAAAATAGGAAAGGAGGACATCTTTGGTAGCACAATCGGAAAACACAGCCTACACGACACCACGTCTGGAAACGGACTTAGGCTGATTGATTTTGCTGCGGGACGTAATGTTACCATAGCTAGCTCACGGTTTCCTCACCTCAATATACACAAAGGAACATGGCGGTCACCTGATCATCAAACCGTCAACCAAATTGATCACGTTGCGATCGACGCAAGGCACTCCTCCAGTATTCTAGATGTCCGAACTTTCCGAGCGGCCAACATAGACTCGGACCACTACCTTGTTGTAGCCAAGGTACGGATGCGGATATCCAAGACGCCACAACAACGAGAAAATACTGTGAGGAGATTTAACGTTGGACGACTACAAACGCAACAAACCGCCAGAACCTTTGCCGATCGCGTATCCCTCAACCTCTCGAGAAGTCCTATGCTGCCAGCATCAAGTGCCGAAGACCAGTGGCGCCGATGCCAAGAAGCCATCAAAAACGCCGCAACTGATGTGCTCGGTTTCACCAGTCCACCCCCCCGAAACCCCTGGTTTGACGAAGAGTGCCGGCAAGCACATGCAGCAAAACAAAGTGCCTACGAAGCGTCGCTGCATAGAAGGACGAGAGCAGCTCGTCAGCTCTACGAGCAAAAAAGGAGGGAAGAACATCGGCTTCTCCGGAGAAAAAAGAGAGAGCATGAGAAGCGCGCGATCGAGGATATAGAGAGGTGTTACTCCAGGAACAATGTTCGGAAGTTTTACCAAAAGGTAAAAAGAACGTGTCATGCCAACAAGACCCGAACGGAGACCTGTAGAGACGAGCAAGGAAACCTTGTAGTAGAGTCACAGTCGGTGCTGAGGACATGGAAAAACCATTTCTGCAGACTGCTAAACGGCGAAGACGACACAAATTCCGCTGTTAGGCAGAACGATCCATTCAACCTGGACGATGACAGCCAAGATTTCCGTCCACCTGACCAAAATGAAGTGAGGATAGCAATATCTAAGCTTAAATCCAACAAGGCTGCTGGTCCAGACGGCTTACCTGCCGAGCTCTTCAAGGCAGCCGGAGATGACTTGGTAGAGTGCATACACCAACTCATCTCCAAGATTTGGTTAGAGGAAAGTATGCCTGATGAATGGAACCTCAGCATTGTTTGCCCGATCCACAAGAAGGGAGACCCTCTAAACTGCGCCAACTACAGAGGCATCAGTCTCCTGAACACTGCGTATAAGATCATGTCTGCTGTATTGTGTGAACGCCTGAAACCATTCGTCAACGATCTGATAGGTCCCTATCAGTGCGGTTTTAGGCCCGGTAAGTCCACGACCGATCAAATATTCACACTACGGCAGATCCTGGAAAAAACCCAAGAATACCAGATCGATACTCACCATCTTTTTGTCGATTTTAAGGCCGCATATGACAGCGTTTATAGAGACGAGCTATACAGAGCCATGTCTAGTTTTGGCATCCCTGCCAAACTTGTCAGATTGTGCAGAATGACGATGGAGAACGCTCGCTGCTCCGTAAAGGTCGGAAACAATCTCACCGAGACCTTTGATGTCAAAAAAGGATTTAGACAAGGTGATGCGCTGTCATGTGACTTCTTTAACATCATTCTTGAGAAGATTGTGCGAAACTCACAAGCCAACACCAGAGGCACAATTTTCTATAAGTCTGTGCAACTGCTTGCATACGCTGACGACATTGACATTGTTGGTACAACACAGCGAGCTGTCACTGGTGCGTTTGCAAGTATTAGTGCAGAAGCGGCAAAAATGGGTTTAGTGGTGAATGAGGGTAAAACAAAATATATGCTGTCAACAAGAAGGGACACACGACATCGACGAATCGGGCAGAACGTCACGATAGACAGCTATAACTTTGAGGTAGTTAGGGACTTTGTCTACCTCGGCTCCGCTATAAACTCTGATAACGACATCACATCAGAAATCAAACGAAGAATCACACTTGCCAACCGCTGTTTCTTTGGCCTAAGACGGCAACTGATAAGTAAGGCCTTGTCGAGAAATACTAAGGAAACTCTGTATAAGACCCTCATCATCCCAGTCCTGCTTTATGGTGCAGAAGCATGGGCGCTATCAAAGGCGGATGAAGATCTCCTTGGTCGTTTCGAACGCAAAATTCTTCGAGTGATTTTTGGTCCCGTTTGCGTTGACGGGTTTTGGAGGAGAAGATTTAACAGCGAACTCTACGAGCTGTACAGCGACATTGACCTAGTCAGAAAAGTACGCATCAGTCGTCTAAGATGGCTGGGACATGTAGAGCGAATGGACACCAACGCTCCGGCCCGAAGAGTCTTCGATTCTAACCCGGAGGGACAACGCAGTAGAGGAAGACCTCGCCTTAGGTGGCGCGCGCAAGTGGAAGGGGACCTCAACCAACTTGGAGTGCGCAACTGGAGGCAGTTAGCCAAAGATCGCGCTAACTGGAGAGGCGTATTGGTTGAGGCCCAGGTCCACCCCGGACTGTAGCGCCACCTAAGTAAGTAAGTAAGCTCTCGAGGCTTAAACGGCTACACAGACAGTTTACTGACAGGAACGATCCCGAGATAAGGACACTGAAGTAGATGATCAAAAACTTGAAACAGTTGATCACAGAAAATTACAGAAAATCTGTAAGTTTGTATTGGGGCAATAAAATTCGGGCTATAAAATCCAGTAGTCCCAGTATGTTCCCACAAATAAATAAACTGTTCAGGCGGAAAGATCATAACGACATTTCATGTGTCCGAATACCTCAGACGAACGAGAACAGACAGACACTACTGACTGCTGGCATAAGTCCGAAAAGTGCTGACTCGAACGACGGTTTTTTCGTGGTCGAAGACCCGCAGAAGAGGGTGGATTTGATGGGAGCTTTCTTTGAAAATGTGTTTACGGTGAACAACCCTGTTCGCCGTAACCACGACCTCGAGGAGAGGGCCATTCTTAACCACTTCTATCTGCGGACCGATATTCAAAATTGGCGATCCGGGAACAACGGTTTTACCGTGTTCAATGACGACTACCGTGCAAATGGCACAATCGCCGATGTAAATTCTCATATATTCGTGAGTAAAGATGAACTCCGGTGCATCTTTGAGTCACTGAAAAACAAAAAGTCGGCGGGAGTTGACGGTGTCCCAAACGTCGTATTAAGACACCAGCCGCTAGAAGCGATCGATATCTTCACCACGCTATTTAACAATGCGCTGAATAATGCATATTATCCGGTGCAGTGGAAAATAGCGGTGGTACACTCTATCCCGAAAAAGGATAAGGATAGGACAAACCCTGCTAATCTGCGGTCAATTATTTTGCTCCCGAATATTAGCAAGGTATTCGAGAAAGTCGTCAATAGATCTCTTTTAAGATGGGTTGAAGAAAATAAGATAATTCCGGAAAACCTGTTTGGCTTTAGAGCGGGGCATGACACTATTCATGCCGCGTCGAAACTGGTCTCCGAGATTCAGTGGAACAAAAGTAAGAAGCAATGCACGGGTGCCTGCCTGGTCGACTTTCAGAAGGCCTTCGATACCGTACGGTTGGAGGGGCTCTTTTATAAGCTGACTAGAATGGGCATTCAAAAACCTTTGCTGTATATGATTTATGACATGCTTATGGGAAAGAAGTTCGTTGTCAAAGCTGGCAACGTGACTTCGAGCAGGGTTTTCGAAATTAAAAACGGCTTACAACAGGTAGCAGTGAATTCCCCGGTCCTGTTTAATATTTACACAAGTGATCTGGTGGGTTCCCTCAGACACGCTATAGCGTACGCAGACGATTTAGTGGCGTACAGGTCAGGACCAAAAGTCGAGGTCATCAACATCCTTCTGCAGCGTGACTTCGAGCAAATTAAAGGGTATTGCGATGATTGGAAGTTGAAAATCAATTTCCGAAAATCGGAAACAATCCTGTTCAGAACTCCATTGGCTGGGGCCTCTAGGGACACCAGAAACAACTGGAGAAAATTAACAATTATTGGACAGCAGGGACGACCATTGGTGGTGAAAAACGTGGTCAGGTATCTCGGCATCCGGCTCGACCCGTATCTGTATTTTGACAAACATATAGATGCTTGTCTTTCCGGGGCTAAGAGGGCCTACGCTCTGACAAGGCGACTGTTTCGCAGCAGTCAACTTGACTCCAGGGTGAAGGTCATTTGCTACGTGGCCCTCATAAGGCCTATCATCGCTTACGGCTGTCCCATGTGGTTCAATATAGCGCCGTCCTATATGGAAAAGATTCGGATGTTTGAGAGGCAATGCCTCAGGGCCTGTCTAGGGTTGTTTAGAACTCCTGAATCTCAGTACATAAAATATTATCCCAACTGGACCTTATACAATGGGGCTCGACTGAATAGGATTGACAATTTCCTTATTAAGGTGATTCGGAGGCACGTTGCTAGGGCGATGGCCAGTGATAATAACCTGATCTCAGGGGCTTACTACCCCAATTTAATGTACCACGAGAGTACGCTTCGGTCTGGCTTTATTCCGCCTGAGGCATTTCTTCATGTAGACATGAAAGGTTTAGTCCAGAAAAAAGATGGTGTGCCGGTATTGTACCACAGCCACCGCGGCGCGAGGGATAAGCGGCTCATCCACGACGGGTCCGCCGCTAATGCTCAGTAGCTCCTCCGTTTTAGTACCGCAATTGCGGAACGGGACAGGGTCGATACGGCAGTTCACCGAATTTTGGTGGCTTGAAGAAGAGGTGAGGGTGGATACGCTCTCCCGGGCCGGTGCGCTACTTACGTAGCATCTAAGCTGGTAGGATTAGGGTTAGAGTAGGGGGTCTTTGAGAGGCGCCGGGCTAGCCAACATGAAAGCGTGCCTCCGAGACTTGACCGAGGTTTGTGGCCTCGATCGGGTCTCGGCGGCGCGGATGAACCCCTGTTGGCGGCTGACAGGCAACCATGGACGCGATCAGAATGGTGACCAATCGATAAGATTGCTCACCACCCTGATTATAAGTAATGTAGGTTAAGTAGCTTAGGTAGTTTTAAGTAGTCTTAAGCAAAACAAATAATAAAAATTTCAAGTTTTCTAAAGTTTCTTGAAAAATAAAAAACAAAACAAATCATAGACATAGATAGATTTAAGGCCGAAAGGCAATAATTTTAAGGATATTGTTAAGTTTAGAGCGCTCGTTTAGAGCCAGTAGGCTAGAATAAGATAAATGTTAGTTTTAAATTAGATTTAATCGTTTTTGTCTAGCATGTAAGTTTATTTGAAATTTTCAATAAAAATGAATTTAAAATGAAATAAGATGCAGGATGCCCTGAGCTTTTGCAGAGCACACACTATAGCTTGCCCCGATCTTCTACTCTTTCCGTACCTAAAGCACATTCCCCATGCTCGTGGTCCTTATTGCACTTGACGCACCTGAACTGCATATGGAAGTTAACTGCGGCGTGCCCGAACCTCTGGCAGCGCATGCATTGAAGTACACGATCTGACCTTTTTAATTTTTCCCAACGTACTGCATGATAGTACAGGAATCTGATCCTTTTCAGACTATCGATTTTGCTGTCGGGTGTTATTTGCACCAGAAAGAATGGTAATTTGCGCCTACCACCCCTGTCCGCAGGCGAGGAAAACGGCTTGACCCCCACGAACTTAAGGTCATCGCACTCATAATTCTTGAGCTCCTTCTGGAGCTCGTCCGTCTTAATATTTGGGTCGATACCTTTAAGCAGCACCGTTTGCAATTTTTCTCCCTTTGGAGTATACGTGAAGTATTTCCCTTTCCTGCGCTGACTTATATTCAGCTACCTACTTTATTTCGTGGTGGCTTTTCCATGTAAAACTTTTTCTCCAATCTTGTTAATCACTTCACTTACCTTTTTATAAATATTTTTTTGTATGTTTCTTGCGGCAGTCTAAAACACAGGCTCAAAAAGAAAACTGTTCTGGCTTTTACAAAATTCAAACGAATAATGACCGCTTTTGACCGGATTATTCGACGGCAAAGCCAAACATTTTCCTTCCCCAGTACTGCTGTTCTCAAAGCTTTAAACTCATAATTTCTTAACTGTTGGCTTATAGTTTAAAGCCGCTTCTCATTCTCTTTTACCATCTTTCTCTTAGCCTGCGAATTTGTATTTTTTGCCAGCCTGTGTTTTTCCCCACACTATCCAGATTAACGAACGTTGTCGCCAGTGGCTAGGAAGTGTAAGAACGGTCGGTCATGTGGTGTATTTTTGACAGACGAGCAGTAGAAATTTTCAAAAAAATCCGTAAAATTTGTTCGCAAATTATTTTTATTGTTTTGTCACATGGTTTAACATCTTTATCCCTTCAATAATATTCATGTAAATCCATGATCGTTTTTGTTTATTTAACCCTCTCGTGCGTAAATATATTCGCTCGGCCACATATTTGTTTTGCAACATGAGTGTACCAGCCAACTCACCTTTGCCCTGTTCAGTACTGGTGGGAGAACATGCCGTCCCACCGCATACCTTATCTACGGAAGTAAGAGTACCAGCCACCTCACTTCCCGCTACGTTAGTGTCAGTGAGTGTGTTGCTAGACCGTTCCTACCATTGGGTCGTTGCTGGCATCGTCGGTGGGTGTGGGACTTGACCCTTGGTCCGTGCAACAAAAAAAACCATGCTAGTCTTTCGCGCCGAGGTGATGTTGACCCTGCGAGAAGTTTGCCTCTACTCTCCCTACCTTGGCTACCATACTCGCCTAAGTAGCCCCTTTATTCGCCACCTTTCACCTCCTCTTCCGCATCATCCTTCCCTATCCGCACTCCCTCATCCTATTTCGCCCTTTTTAAACAAAACTCATTGTATTTTCATTGTCGTCTCGTTATACAAAATGTTTATTCATAATAATGGCTTTACGTTACTTTACTTAAACATCAAAAAAATCCTTATATCTACGCGAACTATATACTCACTTAACTAATGGGCTTCTTTACCGTCTTTTGCTAAATTAAATTTATACTAATATTTTTCGCAATGGTCCCCTCCCCTTTTTGATTTCTTTTATCGATATATACCAAGGAACTATGTAATTACAAAATGACTCACCCTTTTATCAGCAACTGGCGACGTTGTGGCCACAGCATCCAGGTTGTGTCTCGTACTGCGTCTTGTCGTAGTACCTGTATCACTTGGGCTTAAATTCACTATTAGCCTATATAAAAGTAAAATAAATCTATTAAAATTTTACCCTACGTAATCTATTCTACCGAAATATATTTTTAACGAAAACTTAAAGATTTTTCCTATTTTTGACATACATTTAACAAAAAAAACTAACAAATTTCCAGCAACTCTCGTTGGCATAAAATTGACCTTTACGTTAACCAAACAGGTAAGATAAAAAAGTTTAAAAAATAAAAAAAGTATATAAAAAAAAAATGCTTCGCCGCTATTGGACTTGAACTGGCGCTTTCTTTTATAGAGCGTTGATTTTCTGTTGCCGCTAATTTTTCATTTCATTTTAAATTCATTTTTATTAATTCTTTTTTTAACTTACATACTAGACAAAAACGATTAAATCTAATTTAAAACTAACATTTTTCTTATTCTAGCTTACTGGCTCTTAGCGAGCGCTCTAAACTTAACAATATCCTTCAAATTATTGCCTTTCGGCCTTAAATCTATCTATCTAAACCATATCTTTGATTTGTTTTGTTTTTTTATTTCCAAGAAACTTTAGAAAACTTGAATACTTTATCATTTGTTTTATTAAAACTACTTAAATCTACATAAGCTACCTAACCTTCATTACCTGTAATCAGGGTGGTGAGCAATCTTATCGATTGGTCACCATCCTGATCGCGTCCTTGGTTGGCTGACGGCCGCCAACAGGGGTTCATCTGCGCCGCTGAGACTCGATCGAGGCCATAAGCATCGGTCAAGTCTCGGAAGCACTCTTTCATGTTGGCTAGCCCGCCGCCTCCCAAAGACCCCCTACTCTAAACCTAAACCTACTAACTTAATATCTGGCTTAAAACTAGGGAGCAATGCTACAAAAGTAGCGCACCGGCTCGGGAGAGCGTATCGACTCTCACGTCTTCGTCAAGCCACCAAAATTCGGTGTACTGCTTTACCGTATCGACCCTGTCCCGTTTCGCAATTGCGGTACTAAAACGGAGGAGCTCCTGAGCATTGGCGGCGTACCCGTCGTAGATGAGCCGCTTATCCCTCGCGCCGCGGTGGCTGTGGTACAATACCGGCACACCATCTTTTGTCTGGACTAACCTTTTCATGTCTACATGAAGAAATTCCTCAGGCGGGATAGAGCCAGACCGAAGCGTACTCTCGTGGTACATTAAATTGGGGTAGTAAGCCCTGAGATCAGGTTATTATCACTGCCTCCGTATCACCTTAATAAGGAAATTGCCAATCCTATTCAGTCGGGCCCCATTGTATAAGGTCCGGTTGGGATAGTATTTTATGTTCTGAGATTCAGGAGTTCTAAACAACACTACACAGGCCCTGAGGCATTGCCTCTCAAACACCCGAATCCTTTCCATATAGGACGGCGCTATATTGAACCACATGGGACAGCCGTAAGCGATGATAGGCCTTATAAGGGCCACGTAGCAAATGACCTTCACCCTGGAGTCAAGTTGACTGCTGCGAAACAGTCTCCTTGTCAGAGCGTAGGCCCTCTTAGCCCCAGCAAGATAAGCATCTATATGTTTGTCAAAATACAGATACTGGTCGAGCCGGATGCCGAGATACCTGACCACGTTTTTCACCACCAATGGTCGTCCCTGCTGTCCAATAATTGTTAATTTTCTCCAGTTTTTTCTGGTCTCCCTAGAGGCCCCAGCCAATGGAGTCCTGAACAGGATTGTTTCCGATTTTTGGAAATTGATTTTCAACTTCCAATCATCGCAATACCTCTTAATTTGTTTGAAGTCACGTTGCAGAAGGATGTTTATGACTTCGATTTTTGGTCCTGACCTGTACGCCACTAAATCGTCCGCGTACGCTATGGCGTGTCTGAGGGAACCCACCAGATCACTTGTATAATTATTAAACAGGACCGGAGAATTCACTGCTCCCTGTTGTAAGCCGTTTTTAATTTCAAAAACCCTGCTCGAAGTTACGTTGCCAGCTTTGACAACGAACTGCTTTCCCATAAGCATGTCATAGATCATATACAGCAAAGGTTTTTGAATGCCCATTCTAGTCAGCTTATAAAAGAGCCCCTTCAACCATACGGTATCGAAGGCCTTCTCAAAGTCGACTAGGCAGGCACCCGTGCATTGCTTCTTACTTTTGTTCCACTGAATGTCGGAGACCAGTTTCGACGCGGCATGAATAGTGTCATGTCCCTCTCTAAAGCCAAACTGGTTGTCCGGAATTATCTTATTTTCTTCAACCCATCTTAAAAGAGATCTATTGACGACTTTCTCGAATACCTTGCTAATATTCGGGAGCAAACTAATTGACCGCAGATTAGCAGGGTTTGTCCTATCTTTATCCTTTTTCGGGATAGGGTGTACCACTGCGCCGGATAATATGCATTATTCAGCGCATTGTTAAATAGCGTGGTGAAGATATCGATCTCTTCTAGCGGCAGGTGTCTTAATACGATGTTTGGGACACCGTCAACTCCCGCCGACTTTTTATTTTTCAGTGACTCAAAGATGCACCGGAGTTCATCTTTACTCACGAACAGATGAGAATTTACATCGGCGATTGTGCCATTTGCACGGTAGTCGTCATTGAACACGGTAAAACCGTTGTTCTCGGATCGCCAATTTTGAATTTCGGTCCGCAGGTAAAAGTGGCTAAGAAAGGCCCTCTCCTCGAGGCCGTGGTTACGGCGAACAGGGTTGTTTACCGTATACACATTTTCAAAGAATGCTCCCATCACATCCACTCTCTCCTGCGGGTCTTCGACAACGAAAAAACCGTCGTTCGAGTCAGCACCTTCCGTACTTATGCCAACAGTCAGTAGTGTCTGTCTGTTCTCGTTCGTCTGAGGTATTCTGTTGCCGCTAACACTTGCACCACGTAGTGGTTCCTCACTACGGTTTCCAAGTACCGCTTTTGTACCGCTTATCCAATTGCGACAAGTGTTACAATTTTTGCAATTTTTGTTTATCCCGAAATTTCGGTTGGGATACCGGATGCCATAAGGTTGCTACTTCTTTGTAGAATTTTGACGGTCAACCTTTTATGGATGCCGTCCTGCTGTGTGAGTCTTGGCTTAAACCCCAATTCTTAACAATCTTGCTTGTCTTTTCCTTTAATTAAACGGTCTTTATTCAACCTTTCAGTTTATTAAACAATTAATTTACAACACTACGAAATTTACAAAGGAAACTTGCCTTCGGCTTTAAATAATTATTCACTTATTGCGCGGATTCTTCGCACGTCAGCCGAATTTGAATACGACTTTTGATATCTCGCGAATAAAAAAAATTCCCATTTCTCAGAGGCAAATTAACTGTTTTTTTTTTTTTTTGTATTTTCTCGTTACATGTTTCTCTTTTACGAGACTCAAAGGCTGCTCATTTTTCGACGTATAACAGCTTTCTTTTTCGTATCACCCTCGACACCAACCCTGCTGTGACAGCTGATTGTCGTTTTTCATTTTGCAGGTAGTGTAGTGCGACATATTCGAAAATAATTTATTTCGTAACACAGGGCTTTTACGTTTTGTTTACAATCTGTTGACAGAATGTCAAACAAAATTGTAAAAATCGAACCCACATGTTTTAAAGTGTTTGCATAGTGTGAAAACAAAAAAAAAAAAACAAGGAAAGAAAATTCAAAGTCGAAGACGGAAGAATATAAACGTGGGAGCCGAACCTACATTAAAGCCGGGCAGAATAATCAGATAAGTATTTTGTGAAATTTTATATTACCGATCCGATACTTTGTGTTTCTTCTTTCAGGTACAATTGTATGCAGTCACTGGCGAATGTCTTTGACATGAAAAGTGCCGATGATTTTGCCAGATAGATCATAGATCCTCCAACTCATACATGCAGTTACCAACAACACGACGGACACGGCACTTCAGGAACTTAGGCAGCAGTTTGGCATTTTGGCCCTGGACAAAATTGCTTTGTGCAAAATTGTGGCGAAAGACTTCTTGTCCAACTTTGAACGACGTCGGCCTGGAACGAGTGTTGTATGTGCGCTTAGATTTTTCATGCGCTTTTAGTAGATTTCTGGTAAACTGCTGGCGTGTTAGATGGACAAGAGTTCACGGTTCGTTACTGACATTTCGGGATCCTGCAGTGCCTGTAAGCTTCTGAGTATTTTGTAAGCTGAACCATGGTTTATCATGTTTTGCCCAAATAACGCATAGTATGGCTGACATCCAATGGAGTCGTGAATATCTGGGCGTAGTGCACACGCTATGCTTGATAAATATTCATCCCAATGGTTTTGTTCTTCAGTTACAAATACTCCTAGCTTGTTCAGGATACTGGGGTTAACTCTCTCCGAAATGTTGGCCTGTAGCGAGTACAAGGCTGTACGAATGTGTTGAACGCCATAATTGTTCAGAAATCCACTAAACTCGGTTGATATAAATTGTTTTCCGTTGTCCGGGTGTATGAATTCCGGTGTTCCGAATCCATGAAATACCTCGGACTCCAGAAATCCAATTATATTTTTCGAAGTTGCCTTTGGTAGTGCTTTAAGGAAAGCGTATTTAGTGAAGTTATCTACTGCGATGAATATGCAGATATTGCCTCGTTTTGTGCGAGGATAAGGACCCAGCAAGTCGACGTAGAGTCGCTGCATCGGTCGCTCTGAGACGATTTGCTTCGTAATCGGGGGACGAAGAATCTTTTTTGGGGCTTTTATGACTTTGCACACCTCGCACTGGCTCACAAAGGTCTTGATTTGTCCAACCATATCTGGCCAATAGTACTTCTCGCGAACTCTCACGTAGGTTTTTGAGAAGCCACTATGACAACAAAGCTTGGTGTTGTGGGCCATTTCAATAACCCTGTGAGTCAAAGTGCTTGGTATCCACAAACGCCATAAAGAATCTTCGTTTCCAAGATCCTCGCTCCTAAATCTAACTCTTTTGTATATGAATTTGTCGGATACAACTAGATCTGGGAGCGAAGCTTGGTTTTTTTCGATTTCTTCTCGAAGATTTCTGTACTCTACAGAATCGAACTCAGGCGAGGCAAGATCTACTTCTTCACCAACAGATGTTACCGACAACTCTTCCATTTCTCCTCTTGACAGAGCATCCGGCACTACATTTTAGGACCCCTTGCGATGTTCGATGATGAAATCGAAACGTTGAAGTTCCAGACTCCATCTCGCAAGTCGACCACTCAAATCCTTCAGCGACATGAGCCACTTCAGACTTGAGTGATCGGTGATCACACGGAAAGGCAAACCTTCAATGTAGGCACGTAATTTCTTTATACAAAGGACAGCAGCAAGGCATTCGAGCTCAGTGACCGTATAATTTTTCTGTGCCTTATTAAGCTTCTTTGACATAAAAGCAATGGGTTTCTCGTTACCATCTGCATCGAGCTGGAAAAGCACTCCTCCTACCCCTTCAGATGAAGCATCGTACTGGATTGTGAATTCCCGTTTGAAATCCGGCTGGGACAAAACAGGTGCAGAGGTAAGTGCTTCCTTTAACTTTTCAAATGCCTCTCTGGCTGCAGATGATAACTCGAAATCCTTTCTTTTCTTTAGGCAATCAGTCACAGGCGCGGCAAGTTCGGAATAATTCTTGATGAAGCGTCTATACCAACCAGTCATACCAATAAATCTACGCACTTGTCTCGGTGTTTTTGGAATTGAAAAGTTGAGCATCGCCTCTACCTTTGCAGGGTTGGTTTTTAGCGTGCCCTGACCGACGATATATCCAAGGTACTTGATCTCACGCATACACTTCCGCCAGTACTTGGACATGGGTGTCGAAACCCGCTGAACAGTGAACATATCAATAAGTCATCCAAGTAAATAAAGACATATTCCCGAAGTCGTGCTGGAATAACACGATCCATCAAACGACAGATCTGTTGTGCGGCATTGCATAAGCCGAACGGCATTACCGCAAATTGATACAATGGCCGTCCCGGAACAGCAAATGCCGTTTTCTGTTTTGACTCCTCATCAAGAGGGATTTGCCAAAATGCATCTTTGAGGTCGAGCCCCGTAATATAATAGGTGTCTTGAAGGCGGTTTAGAAGACCATCAACATGTGTGGCAGCGGATATGCGTCTTTTTTCGTCACGCTGTTCAACTTTCGACTGTCCAAGCAAAGGCGTACTTTTCCTGGCTTTCTGACTAGCACTATAGGGAACACCAAGGTGAGTCGCTTTCCTCGATAACTTTCAGTTCCAGCATGCGATCAAGTTCCCTGAACACTTCTTCCTGTCGCACCGGAGACAAGGGGTAGTGTCTGGATTTAATTGGCACTGCGTCTCCAACATCGATGTTGTGAGTTTCTAAATGGGTTGTTATGTTACTTGTATATTTAGTTTTGATTCTAAGTCCCTGAGTGCGAGTATTCTCTTAGCTCTCCAGCCGCATTTGCACGAGCATTAAAATGCACGAATTAGTTTTGTTCTGAGCTCTTCAGCCGATGGATAATGTAGTCTCCAAAATGAAGATGAACTCGTTTTTAGTTTTAAATTAAGACTGTCTTTATTTTTCAATTTCGTTTCTTTAAATACTCCTACGACTAGGCTACTATCTACTTTATCTGACCTGCTTAAACCTATGACCTATTCCAAATCTATATTGTCAAGTGTCGCATTGCATTACATTGTGCATTTAGCTTGACCCTTGTCAATGTTGATTTATAGCTATTAGTAATACGCCATTCATGTGCTCGTTTTGTTTACATTTGTTCTTGTTGATAAATCGTTACCACGTGTTCTTCCGCATATATCAGGGTATGTATACACAACACCCTGACCCTTTAAAATTGTGTAATTTTATTATCTTAAATATAAGAAAATTATTCACTTATAACATATTTCTTGCTATTACTAAATTATTGTTATGTACTTCTTTGTTTATATTATCCATCTCGATTACACTATTTGGTCCGTTCTGTGAAATTACTTTAAATGGACCTTTAAATGGCTTATCTAATTTTTTCTTGTTTCCTACTTTAAGATATACATAATCTCCTGGTTTGAAGATTGATTTATTTACATTTTTTTGGTTTGCTGATATTTTATCTTTATTATTTATTAGATTTTCTCTAGCTCTATTGTGTGCATATTTTAACTTAATTTTAAATTCATTAAGATAAATATTGTCTACGTTATATTATGTTTTCCTGGTTTTTTACAATATCACAAGGAAGAGTGCACAATTTTCCGTAAACTAATTCGAATGGTGAATACTTCGTGGTGCTATGAGGCGTAGTGTTGTATGTATAAGTGTAGTAGGGTAGGGGCTCATCCCAGTCATCTTTTCCGTCCATGGTCATTAGAAAGTCATTTAAAACTCTATGGTTTCTCTCTACTGATCCTAACGTTTCATGATGAAATGGCGTTGATGTAGCTTTCTCTATTTTTAGTAATTTACATAAATTTGCTAATAATTCATTTGTGAATTCTGTACCTTTGTCTGTCTTTAATTTTTTAAAACAACCATATTTCAGAATAAATTTCTCTACTATAGTTTTCGCTACTGAAACAGCGTCTTTTGTTACTAAAGGAAATGCTTCTATGAATTTTGTTAGCTCACATTGAAAAGTGAGTATATATCTGTATGAATTCGAAGGTCTAAGTGGTCCTACTGTATCTATTGTTACTACCTCAAATGATGTACTTGGTGTTTCTGTCCTTGAACCTTTTTACATTTTTAGTATCTGATATGGATACGCATTCCCATATGTAAAGGTGATCAGTCTCCACTGGTAGCATAATTTCCGGATTTTCTTCATTGTTTATCTTTTCATTTGTTCTTAGTTTCATTTCTCTAGTTAGCACATCTACATTGTGGCTTGGTACCATTTCTTTTAGTTCTTCTGAGCTCAGCTTTATTCTTGACAATGCATCTGCATTTGTATTCTGTTGCCAGCAGTTTGGCATCACTAATACTATTCGTTTTGAAGAGAAGACTTGTCGACCATCTTGTTTCGTTAAGAAATCATTTTTTGTTCCTGTTGTTGTATTATTCTTGCAACGCCATGGAGGCGAAATATATTTTGTATTAAATTGTCTTTCCCGTATTTTCTTAAAAACCTGAAAACACAACAATATTTGGCGACGAGGATATTGGCTCATAATTAAATCTATTAAAAAAAAAAAAAAGAAAGAAAGAAATAAAAACGACGTGCAAATTAATTTTGTTATCTGGAACAATGTCACAAACAGATAAAGATGGTGGACCTCCATCAAGCTCGGATCACGTTATTATGGAAATTCTCAAACAGCAGCAACAAATCCTTACACAATTATCCATAAATGCATCACAACAGCAGGATTTGCAAGGGAAATTTTTGCAATTTGGGAAAGACCAAATGTCTGCATTTGAGACCATCAAAGGAGTCGAACATATAATAGATTCATTATCACAGCAAATGAACGAGTTTCAATATGATCAAGAAAGCCAAATCACATTTGCATCGTGGTTCAGTCGATACGAAGACGTTTTCAAGAAGGATGGTGATAATCTAGATGACTCAGCATTGGTAAGGCTTTTGCTTCGCAAGTTGGACAGCATCTTTCATGAGAAATACACCAACTACATCCTACCGAAACATCCTAGGGATATAAAATTCGATGAGACTGTAAGTACGCTAACGAAACTTTTTAGTCCACAAATTTCAGTTTTTCGGAAAAGATATGATTGCCTTCATGTTTCAAAGAGCACCACTGATGACTTTGTATTTTACGGCGGTTATGTCAATAAGCTTACGTTCTGGAACAGATAACGAAGTCAGGACAAGATTACTATCGATGCTTGATTCTGATGCCAAACAGGAGCTCTCAATGCATGCTCTCGTAGAGGAATACTTGCGTATCAAGAATCTAAAGCAAGATACGTATCTTCTGGAACGTAATAATAACAACACATCAAAAACAGTGGCACATATTGGTCATAATAGTAACTTCCACCGTAAACAAACTTCCACGCCGAGTAATCAAAATCAAAATAATTCGTCTGAAGTTCCAAGAAGACCCTGTTGGTCATGTGGGCAAATGCACTTCGCGAAAAATTGTCCATTTGTAAATCACAAGTGTTCTGATTGCCAGAAGGTTGGACACAAAGAGGGGTACTGCATTTGTTTCGCGCAAAAATCATTTGACAAACCGGGAATAAATAGTCACATAAAAAAAAAATTCAAGAAAAAGCGGTCGAATTTTGTTTCAAAGGGTATTTACGTTAAGCGCATTGGCACTGACGCGAAAAGGAAATTCATTGATGTTGATATGAATAACACTGCCGTAAAACTTCAAATTGATACTGCATCCGACATTACAATTGTATCAAAGTCCGTTTGGGAAGAAATTGGAAGTCCATCACGTACACGCACTAACCAGTCTATTCATGATGCATCGGGTAAACCAATGCAGAATCTTTTTAACTTCAGCTGCACGGTTCGCATAAATGGTATCTCAGAACACTGCGAATGTTTCGTATCTGATGATAAAGAGCTAAACTTATTTGGAAATGACTTGATGGAAATTTTCAATTTATGGGACGTGCCAATCAATGAAGTTTGTATTCAACGAGTTCTACGCAATAGCAATCACAAAGTTGACACTTCTGTTGAAAATTTGAAATCAATATTTCCGGAAGTATTTGTTGACAAGCTAGGTCACTGCGAAAGCGTCAAAATTAAATTATACTTAGTGCCAAATGCTACACCAATTTTCAGACAAAAGAGACATGTGGCATATGCAATGATGCCAATTGTTGAACAAGAATTACACCGATTGCAATCCGAAGGGGTTATAATACCTGTTTCGTATTGTGAATGGGCGGCACCAATAGTTGTTGTACGGAAGACTAATGGCAAAATACGTATATGTGGAGACTATTCCACTGGACTAAACGATGTTTTGGAAACACACAGGTATCCACTGCCACATCCTGACCACATTTTTTCAAAGCTATCTCGAGGAAGGATTTTTTCTCACATCGACCTATCTGACGCATTTCTACAGGTAGAAGTTGATGACGAATCTAAAAAGTTTCTCACCATCAATACACATCTGGGTCTATATCAAGTCAATAGATTGTCACCAGGAGCAAAACCTGCACCCAATGCATTTCAACAAGTTATGGATACTATGCTTGCAGGGGTAGATGGAGTTGCTGCCTATATCGATGATATTATTGTTTATGGTGCAAATCCACAACAGCATTATGAACGTTTGATTAAAACACTTCAACGTATCAAAGACTACGGATTCACTTTGAAGATTGGAAAGTGTACATTCTTCATGAATGAAATAAAATACCTGGGTCATATTGTGAATGGTAAAGGAATCAAGCCCAATTCTGAGCGTATCGAAGCCATCAAACGCTTACCTATTCCAACAGATGAAACGACTCTTAGATCTTTTCTGGGGGGCATTACCTTTTATAGTCAGTATGTTCCAAAGATGAGAGAATTAAGAGGACCTCTGGATGAATTGCTAAAAAAAGGAAATGCATGGAAATGGGAAGATAAACATGACAAAGCTTTTAAATCATTGAAAGACGTTTTGACCTCGGATTTACTATTGACACATTATGATCCATCACAACGGATTATAGTTGCTGCCGATGCTTGCAATTATGGGTTAGGTGCCTGCATAATGCATCGTTTTCTTGACGGCTCTGTAAAACCGATTAGTCACGCATCTCGTTCTCTCACTCCAGCAGAGCGAGGCTATAGCCAAATAGAAAAGGAGGCGCTAGCACTGGTATATGCGGTAACAAAATTTCATAAAATGCTATTTGGAAGAAAGTTTACTCTTCAAACCGACCACAAGCCGTTGGTAACCATTTTTGGAACACGCAAAGGAATTCCGGTTCATTCAGCAAATAGAATTCAGCGATGGGCACTTACGCTATTAGCGTATGATTTTGATATTCAACATGTATCTTCAAGTAAGTTTGGACATGCTGATATGCTCTCACGGCTTATACAATCTCAACGCCAACAAAATGAGGATCACAGCTACTGTTCAGATGGAAGATGAAATCAGTGCATCGTTGGACTCTTCGCTTAAATATCTTCCAGTCACATACAGCATGGTCAAACACACCACGATAAAACCTTATCTACAGTAATTAAATATATAAACAGTGATTGGCCGCCTTACGATCGATTGCACGAGAAAGTTCAAAAATATATTTCACGCAAATCTTCACTGGCAATTGTGAAAAATATCATAATGTACTCGGATCGAGTTGTCATCCCACTTATATATCGAAAAAGGATTCTTTCACAAATGCACAGAGGACATCCTGGGATTGAACGAATGAAAGCTGTTGCGCGAACTTATGTATACTGGCCGAACATGGATGCAGAAATTGTAGACTATGTTCGCAAATGCGGAAAGTGTACATCTGTGGCGAAATCTCCTCAAAAGTCGGTGTTGGCTTCTTGGCCCGTTTCCGATCATCCGTCGGACAGAATACACATAGACTACGCTGGTCCAGTTAATGGCGACTATTTTCTGGTTATAGTTGATTCATTTTCAAAATGGCCGGAAATAATTCAGATGAAGTCGACAACCACGTCAGCGACTTTGACTCAATTAAATCAAGTTTTTTCACGATTTGGATATCCTAAGACTCTTGTTTCTGATAACGGTTCACAATTTACCAGCGAACATTTTCAAAGGTATTGCAAAGAAGCGGGAATATTGCACATTCGCACGCCACCATTTCATCCGCAATCGAATGGTCAAGCTGAGCGATTTGTTGACAGTCTCAAGCGAGCTCTTTTAAAGATGAAGGGAGAAGGAAGTGTAAGCGATATTTTACAAATATTTCTCAAAACCTATAGGACTACTCCAAATCGTACGATTAAAAACAAATCTCCTGCTGAGTTATTTCTGGGTCGCAGAGTACCTACGAACAACTTTGGATTTAATTTTACCCGAAGAAAAGAAACAAATTATCAGAAATCGTAAAATGGAGGAGCAATACAATACCAGGCATTGTGCGAAATTCAGATCATTCGTAGCAGGGGATTCAGTCCTTGCCAGAGTTTATCGACACAACAAGTCATACTGGAAACCTGGAAAAGTAATTGAGAAAATCGGTTCCGTCACTTACAACATTTTTGTTGAAGACCGAAAGTTAATTCGTTCTCACATAAACCAACTAAGACCACGCTTTAAGGAAATAACGTTCGAAAACACTAAACGATCTTTTCAATTACCATTAGATATTATTCTTAAAGAGTTCAATATAGTTCCAAATGACTCCGTAACAGAATTTTTAATTTCAGATGATTCTCCAGATTTTCAAGGATTTGAAAATCCAGTTGCATCATCTACCTTTAGTAAAGAAGTCAATTCTGAAAATTTAACAACAGTTTCGGTACAAGATTCTTACGCTGAGACGCCACCAACATCAAGGCCAACTAGGACTCGAATTGTGCCAAGAAAATTCAAGGACTACATCCTGGAGCTGTAGGCTAAAAAGAGGATATGTTGCCAGCAGTTTGGCATCACTTATACTATTCATTTTGAAGAGAAGACTTGTCGACCATCTTGTTTCGTTAAGAAATAATTTTTTGTTCCAGTTGTTGTATTATTCTTGCAACGCCATGGAGGTGAAATATATTTTGTATTAAATTGTCTTTCCCGTAATTTCTTAAAAACCTGAAAACACAACATATTCATTTTTCCTTGCTTAAATACTATATCAAAATCATAATCCATTAGATCTACTCTTATTCTAGTTAACTTAGATGAAGGATTCTAATGTGTAAACAGACTAACTAAGGGTCTGTGGTCTGTATATACTATAAATTTTTTCCCTTATAAATATGGTCTAAAATGGTTAATTCCCCAGTGAATTGCAATTAACTCTTTTTCTATCACTGCCTTGTTCAGTTCATGTTTGTTTAGGGATTTGCTTGCATATGCAATAGGTTTGTCTTCTCCTACTTTTCCTTGAGACAAAATGGCTCCTAAAGCATAAAGCATAATTTGATGCATCGGTCGTTAATATAAATGGCTTTGATAAATCTTTATAACTTAAAATTGTTGGTGTGGTTAATTTTGTTTTTAGTGTCTCAAACGCGTTTTCACAGCTTTTTGTCCAGCTGAAAATTTGATTTTTCTTTAATAGTTGATTTACAGGCTTCGCTATTTCTGCGAAATACTGTATGAAACGTCTGTAGTAGTTACAGAATGCTACAAATCTTCTAACGTCGTCTGCGTTTTCTGGTATTGGATATTCTTTTATGATGTCCAAGGTAAACTACTTCCGGTCGCAAAAAATTGCATTTACTCGGATTTAATTTCAGATTATATTTACGTAATCTTTTGAGGACTTCTGTAAGGTTGGTGTTATGTTCTCTTAGGTTCGAACCAAATATAATTATGTCATCTACATACACGAATGCAGACACTTGTAAGCCGCTTAATGCAATTGACAGCATTCTCTGGAAGCTTTTAGTCGATATTTTTAGTCCAAATGGCGATCGTTTAAATTCAAAGTGTCCTGAATCAGTTGGAAAAGCTGTTAATGGTCTTGACTTTGGATGCAGTGGTATTTGGTGAAATGAACTTGTCAACCCTCGGGTTGAAAAATATTTTGCTGTTCCTAGTTTGTCTATTACATCCTCCAGTCTAGTTAAAGGAAATTTGTCGTCAACTACTTTCTTATTTAATGACCTAAAATCCACAACTAGTCTCCATTTCTTATCATTTCCTGTATCTTTCTTAGGAACTATTAATAACGGTGCATTGTGTGGGCTTATTGGGGGTTCAATTATGTCTTCATCCAATAGTTTTTCCACCTGGTTTTCTATTTCTTGTTGGCTTGCATGTGGTATCCTATAATTTTTATAAATACTGGCGTTTTATCTGATGATGTTATTTTTTGTTCATAGAAATTGTTTTTTGTTAATTCTTCTCCTTCTAAATGGAATACGTTTTTAAAATTTTTACATATTTTTAAAACTTCAGATTTAGCGATATTATCTAAATTGTCAACTTTTATCTCCTTTTCAATTCTTCTAAATCTATCTTCATCTGTTAAACTATTTTTGAGGTATAATATTTCGTAATTTTTTATAGGTTCTATACCAATTGTTGTTTGTTTAATTGTAACTTCATTCTCAGTTGTATTTAAGATTTTGATATGTTTACTTCCGTTTGCTGGTATTAAAGAATTTGCTAGAAATACTCCTTTCCTTATTTCTTTTCCAAGGATAATAATAATAATAATAATAATAGACAGGGTCTAGTGCACTGCGACCTTGTGGTCTATTGTGCCCCCTGCTTATACCTTGGAAAGGCTCATGCCCTCTTCCAGAGCCCCATCATATAACAATTCCATAAAGGATCGTGTTTGAGGGTTCTTGCTCTGTCTTAGCCTTGGTAAGAATATCGATCCTAGAGCACTTCATCCAGTCCAGTTTCTTTTATGAATCTGGGAATGAGTAGTGGGTCCATGGTTTATATATCCTTATCTAGTAGTTGGTGCTTGCCCAGATTTTTAATCCTCTTATGGATCAATGCTCCACAGGATTCCAGAATGTGGTCTGGGGTTTCTGCGCTCTCATCGCAGAATCTGCAGAGTCCTTCTTCTGATAAGCCTATTTTCCTCAGGTTTTGCGTTAGTCTGCAGTGTCCCGTTAGGAGACCTGTTAGGATTCTTAGGTTATTTTTGCTTAGACCGATACATGCCTTGAATCTTTTTAGGTTTTAGTTCCCTAGGAGTTTCTTTGCTTGTCTCAGGCCTTGGGTGTTTTTAAAGATTGTGGCTCTTTTTTCTTTTTCCATTCTCCTGAACTCTTCTCGTAGGGTGTGTTCCCCTATGCCGCAGAATGGTTCAGGCCCTATGAAGGGCTCCGCTGCACCCTGTCTTGCCAGAGAATCCGCAGCTTCATTGCCTGTGATGCCTGCATGACCAGGTATCCAGCAGATGGTTAATCTGTTTTTCTTGCCTAATTCGTTTAGCCTGTGCAGGCATTCCCATACAAGCTTAGACTTTATGATATAGGCGTCAAGCGCCTTGATGGCAGCTTGACTATCTGACATCACTGCTATGTTACAGTTCTTGTAGTTTTACTTGAGAATGATTCGAACACACCTGTCTATAGCGCATATTTCCGCTTGGAAGATGCTGGTACATTTGCCCATGGATTCGTAGTGTTTAGTTCCTGGCCCAAACACTCCTGCACCAGTTCCTTCGTCCGTTGTCGATCCATCTGTATACCATTTTACAGTATGGTGGCTCAGTCCGTAGATCATGGATTCGTTGCTCCAGTTTTTCTTACAGCTGTGTTTCGTTATGAAATTCTTTGAAATTGAACTTCCTGATACTATCATCTCTGGGTATAGCTAGAAGGGGAAGTTTTCCGAGTAATACATCGTGTTCTCTTGAACTAATACATTTCTCCCTTCCGATTCCTTCTTTTGCCATACGTAGGATTGTTTTATCTGCCGTGTCCTCAACCATGAGGTGTAGAGGGGTTAGCTCTAATAGTACTTCCATGGATGCGGTTGGGCATATACGCATCGCTCCGGTAATGCATAGGCACGCCAATCTTTGCACTTTGCTGAGAGTGTCTCTTGTTGTGACTAGACTGGTTCGTTTCGCCCATGCGACGGCTCCGTATGTGATCATAGGTCTCACAATTGCATCCACCGTAGGATACTTGGAGTGCATCCCCACGATTTTCCCGCTAAGCTCTTGCATATCATAAGAGCGCGTGTTGCTTTCTTTGAAATTTCGTCCTTGTGTTTCCGCCACATGAGTTTACTATCTAGGTATACTCCCAGGTATTTTACTTCGTTTACTGGTATCAGTGCCTTGCCTGATAGTCGTATTGCTTTCAGTTGCTCTTAGTCCTCCCTGTATAATTTCACATTTCCCCTGGCAATCAATACTATGTCGTCGGCGTATGCCTGGCAGTTGATGCCAAGGCTGGTTAGTTTGTCCAGTAGTTCGTCCACAACTAGGCTCCACATTAAGGGTGACAGTACCCCTCCCTGTGGACATCCTCTAGTTGTGCTTACTTTGATAGTTCCGGTTGATGTTTGAGTCTCTGCTGATCTGGTGCTCAACAGTTTGCACATCCACCTGGATTCTGTACTGTTTACTCCTTTTCTATCCAGGGATCGTCTGATCGCCTCGTGAGAGGTATTATCAAACGCCTCTTCAATGTCAAGAAAAGCACACAGTACCGTCTCTTTCGCGTTCAGAGCGCTTTGAATCACTTCCGTTAGCTGATATAGGGCGGTCTCTGTTGATCTGCCCGCTCTATATGCATGCTGCCGATAGTGAAGGGGGGATGTGTTTAGTACGTCCTCACTTAAGTAGTCGTCCATTGTCTTTTCCGTTGTCTTAAGAAGGAACGACGTTAGGCTAATGGGTCTGTATGACTTTGGGTGTGATGGGTCTTTTTTTTCCCACTTTCGGTATGAACACCACTCTCGCTCGTCTCCACTCCGTTGGTATATAGCCCAAAACTATGCTACTTTTTGTTATTCTGATTAGGTGTGGTAGGATTACATCATGCCCTTTCTGAAGTTGAGCAGGTATGATGCCGTCCACACCTGGTGCCTTGAAGGGTTGAAAGGAGCTGATGGTATTCCTCCCGTCTTTGCCAAAGCTTTATGTAGCCTTGCCGCCGTAGGAGTATTTGAAATTGTCTCACAGAATTTCCTGAAGCTATTTCGTTTAGCCTTTCTTATCTCTTTATTGTAGGTTGTGAGAGCCAATTGGTAGTTTTGCCAATCTCCGTTTCGCTTTGCTGTGTTAAACAACTTGCGCGTTGCGGATCTGAGTTTTGACAGATTTTTGTTCCACCATGGCATATCTTTCCTGCTCCTTTCTTTTCCTAGGGGGCAGTTTCCTTCAAGCGCATTCGTGATGGCTTCTGTTATGTCTTCAACTGCACTTTCCAATTCTAGAGAGTGTGCTGGAGATTTTCTCATTTCGAGTCGTTTCAGGTTACTTTCTAGAGTGAATTGGTAATTTTCCCAATTGGTTTTTCTTAGATTTCTTACTAGATTTCTCGTGAGGCTTGTATTTTCTAACTCGGATTCTATAATTCTGTGGTCTGACAGTGATGGCTCACTAGATACTCTCCAGTTACTAATTAGTCTAGTTACACTCGTGCTACCGAGTGTAATGTCAAGTACCTCTTGCCTAGCTCTGGTTACGAAAGTGGGGGTATTCCCTACGTTATAAATATCAAGGGATGAACTTAAAATAAATTCTAATAAGTACTCACCCCTGGTATTGGTATCGGTGCTTCCTCAGATTGTATAATGGGCATTCGCATCGCATCCAAGTAGCAATGGCATGCGGATCTTGTTGGAATGCTCCACTAGCCTTTGCAGCTCTGATGAGATCATTGGCTCATCTCCTGGGCAGTACACAGAGGCGATGATAATGGTGCGGTGTGCTCCGTCTATATGAAGGGATACTTGTATTGGCACCATGTCTCGCGTCCCGTATTCTGAAAGTAAAATAAATTTATCTTTATATCTTTTATCTATAAGAATGCAAGCCCTCGGTTTTTCAGCCCGAGTGTCATAAATTACCTCTGCATCCTTATTTGTTTATCCCTTGACATGCCCTTTCAAGATCCATGGCTCTTGTATTAAGGCTAGTCCCAGGCCTCTGGTGGTAAACATTCTGGCTATAGCAGCAGAGGCTCCTATAGCATGATGAATGTTTACTTGCGCTATTTTAATATTTCTGACTGCGGTCATCGAGCTATTGCTCGCGCGGGGCCTTTGCCTCGCCCTCAGTCAGCAGCTTTTCTTCCTCATCCGGAGTTAAGGTTATATCCCGGAAGAGGTCAATGGCCGTGTCGTCTAGATCCCCATCTGAGATCGTGCTCCCCGAGATGGACATCGATTCCTCAGCCTTATCGGAATCCTGAACCGCGTTATTCAGATTCCCACCTGAGAGCATGCTCTCTAAGATGGGCATCGATTCCTCGGCTGCTTTAGTGTCCTGAACCATGGGCGCCACGGTATAGACTGGCGGTACAACCTCTGATGGATCAGATTGCTCCTTCTGGGGTTGCGTGCTCTGCAAGTTCTGCTTGATTTCGTTTTGGGCTTGCCCGGTGATTTCATCAGACTTTCTGAGACCGCTCACTATCACCCTGCCAAACCGGTAGCTCAAGGATCCTTTTTGATCTTTGATGGCATTCAGAGATTCCTGATCGATACTCAGGGCCAGTACCTGCCCGGTTCCCCCGTTACGACCATGGAGTATCTTCCATGCCCTGACATTTAGTCCATCATTTTGCGCTTCCAGCAGTGCCAATGATGTTTTGGGCTCCTGATTAGCGCTACGTGGAAGAAAGATGGTTACGGAATGGGTACGTGGTATGTTCTTCCCACTGCAAGCTATAAGCCTTTTTCCCTTCCAGCTGCTGAGCTTGGGTGCTACTTCTTTTAGCCATTCTGCTGTATGCAGAGTCTCACAGTCCACAAGTAGCATCCCACTCCTGAAATGTATGCCTTGGAATTTGAGTTTGTGCTCCCATCCCAGGGCCATTTCTGCTATAATGGCATCCTCCAGTGCTGTCAGGTCTGCGTTAATTAGTACCTCCTGCGGATATTCCCCTGGAAGCACAGCAACCTGTTCAGCTATAGCACCTGTGGCGTGTTGTCCGCGTGCTGAAGCAGGTTTCGCCGCTGCCGCATAGCTCCTTCCAACAACTGTACCGCTCGCTTTTGCAGGCTCAATTATTTTGGCACCATCCTCCACCTTCTGCCTCTTGGCTTTGTTACAGTTGGGAGGGGTTATGCTGTTGTTGCCTCTTTTCTCCGGAGCTAACCTTCGATGGAGTCAGGTTAAGCCCGGTGCTCCTCTGCCCTCCTTCTTGCTTCCTCAGGTCCGAAGCCCTTACTAAGATAGCGGAGGTACCACCGCATTCCGGCGCCGCTTAGTCCCTTACGCAAGGGATCGTCTCGTCCACCCGGTTCTCCAAGTGGGGGTACGGCCGGGTTTCTGTTCTTCTGCTTGGTTTGGACACCAGGGGGCTTAGAGGTTTCCGGGAGTTGAGCTATGTTCAGATCCCTTGTCCTCCTTTCCTCCGTGGATACCTTACCAGGCGAAGTGGGGGTTGCAGTTTGGGTCACGCTTTTGATACCTTCATTGTTTTCTGTATCCGGTTCTCTCGTGCTTGCCCGTTCTTGTAACAGACCTTTGACTCATTTTGAGGTGGTGGCGGTTATTTGGTTATTGCGTTGCACCTTCCTGAAACCTCCCTCTCGGCTCGTCCCAGGCCTATTATAAGCCGGTCGTTCGCTGTGGATATCCTGCTCCAGACTGCACCCTGTCACCAGGTTTCGTTCAGTTGGCTTAAGCTCCCGCACCGACGTCAGGGTGACGTCATTCGCCAAGGTGTCGGGAGTTCCAAGGATAATACTATCTTCATTTAAATCCATTTTTATTACTTTAATCATTTCTGTTCTTGGTGGTATTATGATATTACCAATGGCTCTAGTCCTCATGTTCATGTACTCATGTCTCATAATCAATTTTACAAGTGTGCTCTATTAGAAAGTCTCTACCTAATATTCCATCTGTAGCTAAGTTTATGTTATCATCTGTTTCGTTGAACATATGTTCAATTTCTGTTTCTTCTATACATAACCTAATTTTAGTTATTCCTCTGGTCAGTATTGATTCTTCGGTTATACTATATATATTATCAGCCCCTGTATCTATTAAAAAGCTAAATGGTTTATTACTACCTATTATCCTTATACTTATAAAATTTGTGAAACGGGGATATTCCCGTTTCCCTGCTGAGTAAGTCTATTTTGATTATATCCTCGCATTCTGCTGTGGTTATAACCTCTATTGTGGTTGTTAAAACCGTTGATCTGACCTAAATTGCTATTCTGACTTCTGTTATTTTGCTGGTATGCGTTGTTTTGTTGGTTGTTGTTTCTCGAAACATTTCTGTTGAAATTGCCTCTGCCTCTGGTTGCTCTGTTAAAATACATGATTTGATTAGAATGACCTGGGTCTACCTCTAGTGCTACTTGTATAGCTTCTGCTTGGTTGGTCTTGTAGCCAGCACAACTGATTTGTATGGTTCTGATAAACCATTTTTGAATGCCGTCATACCTATCTGGTCGTTTAATTTCACTTTAAACTCTCTATGCTCATCTCCCTGATCTGATATTTGTAATTCATTTAATGATGCTAACAAAAATTCTACGCGTGCAGCAAAACTTGAAACCGTTTGGTCTCCTTGATAACATTTTGAAATGTCACTGTGCAATTTTGATGAAGTTTTGTGTGATTTGTACGAATTTTTTAACACTGTTTTGAAATCTTCAAACGTATTTGGATCATGCTTGTTTCCTTATATATGTTTTTATAATATGCTGATATGGAATCGACGAACAGTTGATTAAAACGCAACAATCAAACGTTATAATTATTTATTATTCCAATCATACAAATTATGCAGACTGTAAGCGTGGTTCTTTATTGTTCGATCGCGGCACGACTGCTCTGCTCGGTGGTTGCTACAAAAGTGAAGAATTGCTTGCACCGCTCGTATGCTTTGCATAAAAAGTCTCCAAAAGAATGCTCCGTTAAATGCTCTCATAGGCGAATGCAACCGAGTTTACCATCAAGAGATGACAAGCCCAACTTGCAAGCGAATATGATCTCCATTTAACGGAAGTACCACTAGTTATCTAGTGAGAGCACTGACGTTATATATTACAATCATTTCGATCGAACAATAAGGAACTTTATGTAATGTTTGGTAAACCAAAAATTAAATTATACAAAATTAAGTTACATATCCAAAAAAAAGGAAAACAATTGATGAATTAAATGAAGTAAATGAAGAAAGCATATCA
This sequence comes from Cheilosia urbana, assembly GCA_946477585.1. Taxonomy (NCBI): domain Eukaryota; kingdom Metazoa; phylum Arthropoda; class Insecta; order Diptera; family Syrphidae; genus Cheilosia; species Cheilosia urbana. The sequence goes on from OX297857.1 coordinate 17,862,566, forward strand.
AAATTGAAGAATGCTAGATTTAGATTTAGATTGTTTGAGGGAGGTGGAATAAAGTTGCCATATCACTGCGGCCACGAGTGGGCCTATTGTGATTTCCTCCATTTAGAGCTCGCTCATGATACTGGACTTGGTTATGAATCCTAGTAGATCTTTGAGCGCGCTGTCAGAAATGTCCTCTGCCCCAAGGTAAGGTTTACCTAGGTGGTGTTGACGTAATCTGACTAGACATTCACAGTGACACAGTATGTGTTCTGCTGATTCTTCGTCCTCGTTGCATAGTCTGCAAGTGTTGTTCTGTATTATTCCCATAGTCATGAGGTGTTTTTTGACTTGGCAGTGCCCCGTGAGGAACCCTGTGACTGTTCTGATCTGACTCCTTGTTAGGTTAAGGAGTTGTTTTGTTCTAGAACGGGAAATAGTTGGCATGAACATTTTAGCTTGTCTGTTACCTTCAGTGTTTGTCCAGTAATGATTTGCTTTGTTTTCCAGCCAGGTTTTAATGCGGAATTTAGCGGTGCTAAGGGGTAATCCACAGAATGGTCTTGGCATCATAAAGGTAGATGCTGATCCTTTTCTGGCTAGTATGTCTGCTATTTCATTGCCCACATGTCCGCTGTGTCCTGGCACCCAAATGAGATGTACTCTGTTTGTGCTGGCTAGCGATGTGAGTAATTGTAGGCAATCCCATACTAGCTTTGATGTGATTTCATAGCTATTGATAGCCAGTAGTGCAGCTTTGCTATCAGAGAGAATATATATGTTCTTGTTTGTTATGGATTTTTTTAGATTTTCTCTGAGACATAGTTCTATTGCAAAGATTTCTGCTTGGAATACGGAGTTGCATTTGTCCATGCTTTTATGGATGAACGTTTTTGTGTCGACCCCGTATACTCCAGCTCCAACTCCTTCATCTGTTTTCGATCCATCTGTGTACCATACATGAGAATCTTTGGCAAATGTGGGTTTATTCTGTTCCCAGTTCTGTCGATTTGGGAATGTAACTTTGAAGTTTCGGCTGAAGTTGAATTTCGGTAGACAGTTGTCTATTATGGTAATTCCAAGTATTTCATCTTTTTTCAGTTCCATAACGATGTCTGGAAGGATGAGCTTGGAGTTTTCGGTGTTTTCAGATATGAGCATGAAGGCATTTGTCATGGCTTCTTTCTGTATCTGAAGATGGAGGGGTGGAAGATTTAGGATAACTTCCAACGCTGCAGTGGGAGTTGTTCTCATTGCGCTCGTAGTGCATACACAAGCTAGTCTTTGGAGTTTATTGAGCCTGACTTGTGTTGACTTTTGTTTGGTTTTTTGCCACCATACTGGAGCTGCATAGGTGACAATTGGTCTTGTTATGGCTGTGTAAAGCCATAGCATGATTTTGGGGTTTATACCCCAGCTCTTACCAATCAGACTTCTGCTGGTCCACAGAGAGATCCTGGCTTTGTCTATGGTTTTCATGAGATGAGAGTTCCAGGTGAGTTTTTCGTCCAAGGTTACACCTAGGTATTTGACTTCTTTTGAGAACTCTATTGTTTCACCAAGCAGAGTAGGTTTTTTTAGCTTACCTCGGTTTCTTCTTTTTGTGAAAGCAACTATGGTGCTTTTTTTGGGGTTTACAGTTAGACCAACTTTTTTGCACCAGTCAGTAACTAGGTTAAGTGCCCTCTGCAGAAGTTCCGAGATTGTGTCTTCGAAATTTCCTCTGATTAGGATCGCAACGTCATCTGCGTATCCTTGGACATAGAAACCATTGTTACTGAGTAAGTTTAGCAGTTCGTTCACTACGATGGACCATAGCAGGGGGGATAGAACACCGCCCTGGGGGCAACCTTTCGCAGCCGTGACTCTGATACTGTCATTGCCTAATGTAGCGTTTATGTTTCTACTGTTAAGCATGTTCTTTATCCAGTTACATGTAGTATTATCTACTCCTGTGTTATGGATGCATCTGTGTATTTGGGCATGTTCGGTGTTGTCAAAGGCTCCTTCGATGTCAAGGAAGCAGCCCACAGCAATCTCTTTGCTCTTGAGTGAGTTCTCAATTCTGGTTGTGAGTTCCTGAAGAGCATTTGTTGTAGATTTGCCTGGTTGATAGGCATATTGGTTTTTATGTAATGGATTTATGTAAAGTGGACCATCCCTTATATGCCTATCAATAATTTTTTCCATCGTTTTAAGGAAAAAGGAGGTGAGGCTAATGGGTCGGTAGGATTTCGGAAGATCGTTTGGTCTACGACCTGCCTTCGGTATAAACTTCACCGTTACCTCCCTCCAACTTTCTGGTATGTAACCCCATGCGTAGCTTACTCTAAAAATATTTATGAGAAGCGGAGTTATTTGTGCGCTGCCTTTTTGGAGGAGTGCTGGAAATATTCCATCTTTTCCCGGGGATTTAAATGGACTAAATGAATTGATGGCCCATTTTATTTTGTCTTCATTAAAGATTTCTTTTGACCTTTTCCAGTCCAATCTTGTTGGTCTGTTGTATCTTACATGAAGAATATGATTGGGTGAATCTGGTGTCGTGGTGGAGTTTGGGAAATGGGTTTCGGCCAAGAGCTTTAGCGTCTGTGTGCCGTTTTCCGTATATGTCCCATTCTGATTTTTCATCAGTCCAATTTGATTAGTGTGCTCTTTCGATAGAATTCTGTGGATACGAGCACTGCTTCGAGTATCAGATAGATCTTGGCAGAACTTTTTCCATGATTCTCTTTTAGCTCTTCTAATTTCTAGGTTATACTGTGTGAGTGTCTCAGAGTATAGAGCCCAGTCTCCATTTCGTTTCGCTTTGTTAAAGAGTATTCTAGTGGATTTTCTTAGCTTAGCGAGTTTATTATTCCACCAGGGAGTTGAGCGATTGCCTGATTTTTCTTTCTCTGGGCAAGCTTGGTGATAGGCGGAGTTAATAGCAACATTGAGATTTTCGCAGCCAAGTTCTAGGCTGTCAATATCTCTGATGTTTTTGTAGCAGTTTGTGGTAGAATCCATGAGTTCTAGGCTATAAGTGTCCCAATCTGTGGATCTAGGCTGCCTATAGAATTCATAAATTTGGGAATCCGATTTGACGTCAAAACAGATTTGACGATGGTCTGACATTGATGTTTCAGTAGAAACATGCCAGTCCCTAATAAAGTTTTTTATAAATGGGGTGCATAGGGTGAGGTCAAGGACTTCTTCCCTAATTCTGTTTATAAAAGTAGGGCTATTCCCATAATTTACTACTTCAAGATTGTTTTTATAAATAAATTCTAAGAGTGACTCACCTCGTTTATTTACATTTGAACTACCCCAGTTCACATGGTGGGCATTTGCATCGCAACCAATTATAAGCTGGAGTCTTCTTCTGCCACAGTAGTCCATAAGTCCTTGCAGTGGTAGAAAGTCCAGGTCAGGAGAGTCGCCTGCCAGGTAAGCTGAGCATATGACTGCTTCTGTCTTACCCCTTTCGGTGGATAACTCAACTATAGCCGCTGCCATGTCTTTGTTTGTGTGTTCTGGAATTGGAATAGTTTTTATATTTTGTTTTAACATAATACAAGCTCTAGGTCTTCCTTCATTTGTGGAATCGTAGAGTAACTCACCTGAGAGGCCCTTTATCTGGTCCTTATTTAAATATGGCTCCTGGATAAAGGCTACATCTAGGTGATCCGTATTAAATCTATGGCTTAAAACCGCTGAAGCGGCTTTGGCATGCTGTAGATTAATTTGGATGCACCTTAGGCCCATAGTGGTTATTGTTTAGGTGTGTTGGCAGAGCTGCCAACATTTTTAGCTTCCCCAATGGTTTGACTAGCTTCTGAGACCAAAGACATTGAGGACAAGTCTTCTGATGTCTTTGGTACTAGAGGCTTTTCTTTAGTCTCTACCGTTGGTTTGCTAGCTCCAGATGTGGAAGGGTCAGCTGTCTGGTGCTTCTCTTGGGCCTTAATAGCTCCAGGATCAGTTCCTACCCTCGCATGGATCAGTCTCGTCTGGGCGCTAAACTTTGGATGAGCTGGAGCTCTGTCTTTAGTTTTGGCCTCAACGTCTTTGTCTTGGACCGGTCTTGGTAACTCTTTTATTCTTATGAATACCTGCGAGAAGTTAAGGAATAGTTTACATTTTTGTTTTAAAATGTAATCTTTAGAGATCTCATCTACTGTGAAAGTGATGGTCTCTCCTCCGTTCTTTTCTTTTGTTATCCTGAGGACTCGCCAGCTTTTTGTGGATATGCCTGGATTTTGTTTGGCAGTCCGAGCTAGGAAAATTTCCTTGGTAACGTTGTCAACGTCTGGAACGAAGGTAACGCAGGTGAATGTCTTGGGAATATCGTGTCCCTGAGTTATTCGCAGGTTTGCGTCTTTCCATGGTTTGATTCTGCCTACCGTTGACATGAGCCAGTTTTTGGTTTCTGTGTCGTGGCAGGTGATCGATAACCATCCGTCTTTAGCTGAGGTGGATACAAATCGTAGGATGGGACACTTTGTGTCAGTTTTGTCCATCTCTTCTAGTAGACTCTTTCTTACTAGTTTGATTTGTTGGTCCGTGAGAGTCTGTTCCGGGTGCATGGAGTGCATAATTGCGACTTTGCATTGGGCCATTGTATCCCTGTAGGAAAGCCCTGATGTGCTAGGTCTTTCCTGTGCACTCTCCTTGCCGCTAGATTTCTTCTGTACCCTTACCGCACTTGAGCTTTTTGACGCATCTGAGTGGGATTTAAGAGTTGACTCTAGCTTAGTTCTTCCTTTAGGCGTGCCTTCACTTGTGTCCTTACGTGACTCTGTGTGTGGCCTATGTTTTTTTCGTGTTTCCGCCATAGGAGAACTATCAATGGATCTGCAGCGTTTGCTGGCACTGGGTCCATTAGTTTGTTCTTCTTTTGCTTTTTCTTTTCTTTGCGCGAGAACTAGCGCATATCTGGTCCTTTCCAGTCGTCTTGCTTCTTCTGGCGTATTCCCATCCCTTATCAGGGCAGCAATACGACGCCTTTGGGCTCCAGTGAAGTGTTCGTGCTTCTGCTGGGGCTTCCTTGCAGTCGTATTTGCAGCTGCGTCTGTACTGGGTACATTTAGTTCCCGAGTATGAGCTTGGTCCGAGATTTGGGATGGGGGCCGTGTTGCATTCACTGGAGATGAGAGGATTGCCTCATCTGTCTCCATTTGTGAAGTTGGAGAGCGGAGTAGAGATTCCTCTTCTGACTCCGTTATCGTATTTGTTGTTGTTGTTTTGTTTTTGTTTTTGTTAGTTATATTCATGTAAATCCCACGAGTAAGGCGAGAAAGTATCGTCCACACCTGTAGCGCTCCCATGCAGGTGTAAGGCTGGTTACTATGAGAGGTCGCCCGGTATCTCATAGGGAAATTACGTTTGCGATGCACATTTTTCAGTTCCCTGCACCATTCAGTCCTCGGCACGTATTCCAAACGCTTTGACTTGGGAATTTTAGTGCTCTTGGTCCGCGGAGATGCAAACACCTCTACCACACTACGTGGCCTTCCCCTATCCGCCACCTGGGGACGCGCCGGGTCGCCTGAGAAGCTCGTGTTAACCCGGTGAAGAATGCTAATAACAATAAAAAATTAATAAATGTGTTTCTCAACATGCCGCCCCTCCTGAAGGACTTCAGGAACATGGAAGCAAAGCTAATTTGACGACCGGGCGCTTAAACACTCCGCTGCTGGTTCGCAACGTTACCACTCGTACATGACCGTCGTTGCCTGGGTGGACGTCTTCTACTCTGCCTAGAGACCATTTGGAGGGTGGTAGATTTGGTTCTTTGACGACCACCAGGTCGCCAACTCGAAATTCTCGTGTAGCTTCTCTCCATTTCGGACGCTGCTGTAGGGAGGTCAGGTAATCCGTTTGCCATCGCCTCCAAAAGCCTTGCATCATATTTTGGATGAGTTCCCAACGACTCAAACGGTTTAATGGAACTTCAAGATAACTGGGCTCAGCTATCGCCACATATGGTCTGCCTATGAGGAAATGAGAAGGGGTTAAAGGGTTAAGATCAGTATCAGAAATAGCACAAAGAGGCCTGGAATTTAATAGAGCTTCGATTTGGGCAAGTAAAGTGCACATTTCTTCAAATGTAAGAATATTATTCCCCACAACACGACGAAGATGCTGCTTTACAAGTTTTACTCCCGCTTCCCAAAGTCCTCCAAAGTGAGGACTATGTGGAGGAATGAACTCCCATTTAATACCCTCAGTGGCCAATGTCTCCGCTATCTTCTCGTTATGATTCTTGGAACGCACCAGCTTTGATAATTCAGATAAGACACGAGCAGCTCCTTGAAAGTTGGTACCATTATCTGAATGTATCACACTACATTTGCCACGTCTCGCGACGAATCGCTTGAGTGTAGCCAAAAATGCATCGGTGGTGAGATCGCTGACCATCTCCAGGTGTAGTGCCTTGGTTGCCATGCACACAAAAAGGGCGATGTAGCCTTTCACGAACTTTGGATTCCGACCTTTGGACAACCGAAGAGTTATGGGGCCCGCGTAGTCGCAACCTGCATGAGCAAAGGCAAAGGATGGATCCACTCTTGAAGACGGTAAATTTCCCATGATTTGAGTTGTTGTTGACTGTCTAAGAACAAAGCAAACGGGACATTCGAATACAATTTTCCGGATGAGATTTCTGCTACCAAGTATCCAGTATTCTTGTCGAATCAAAGCGAAAAGTCCTGATACGCCGACGTGCAAAAACTTGTGATGAGCATCCTTCAGAATAAGCTGGGTAAGACGATTATCCTTTGGCAGAATGATAGGATGTTTTGTGCCAAAGGGGACGTCCTTAGCATTAGCAATTCTTCCCCCAACTCGTAACAGACCCTTATCATCAAGAAAGGGTGATAACGACGATAGCTTCGATCCTCTCAAAACATGACGACCACCTTTTAAAGCGTATATTTCGGTTTTAAACTCACCCTGGGCCCAAAGCATGCATGTCTCCTTAGCGAGATGATACTCTTCAAACCTAACGTATCCATACATACGATCACATGGAACTCGACAATTTCGAACAAAACGAAGGACAAATGCAACAATTCTAAACAAAGTTAGCAAAGATGAAGTTTTCGCTGCTAAACGCTCGACAAAATGTTCTGTGGACGAAGAGAAATGGACAGCAATTTGCCCTTTCCTTTCTTCAGGGATATTTTCCATCTCGAACGAATGATTCATCGGCCACTGACCTAAGTCATGGCGCAACCAAACTGGACCTTTCCACCATATCTCTAACTCCAATAGCCGTTTAGGTTCGACTCCTCTCGAAGCACAATCTGCGGGGTTGTCAGCAGAACAAACATGTTTCCAAGACGATCGCGGCAATGTGTCCAAAATTTCTGAGGTGCGGTTCGCGACGAAAGTGTTCCATCTTTTTGGAGGAGAGGACAACCAATTCAAAACGATTTTTGAGTCACAAAATGTATACACGTGCACCGGGTTCACGTCCACCGATGACCGAATAACCTCCACCAATCGTGACAAGAGCAGTGCCCCACACAACTCCAATTTTGGAATGGACAGCTGCTTAACCGGAGCGACGCGAGTTTTAGCTGCAACCAATTGAATTTCAATAGCACCATCCTCGGAGAAACTACGACTATAAACTACTGCGGAATAGGCCTTTTCTGAAGCATCGGAGAATCCTATTAGTTCAAAACGTTGAGAATTTAGTGTAAACCGCCTCGAAATTCTAAGTTTTTCAAAACAGGATAGATCACTCCGGTAGGATTTCCATTTTGTTGCAATGTCATTGGGCAAGAAATCATCCCAACCTATTTTTGCTTCCGCAACCCATAACTCCTGAAACAACATTTTGAACAAAATGGTAGACGGAGCCAGGAAACCCATAGGGTCAAAAATCTTTGCGACCTCTGATAACAATTTCCGCTTGGTTGGCAACAACAACTGGTCATCTAAGGTTATTTTGAACGTGAAGTCGTCACTGTGAGGGTTCCAAATCAGACCAAGAACTTTAGTGAATTGAGATGCACTATTGAAATCCATACCAATCTTTTCATCACCTTCAGTCTCACGTAAGATTTGCCAACAATTTGAGCGCCATTTGCTTAATTCTAAGCCTCCTAATGCTAGCATATCCACTAGCTGCCTTTGCACTTCCAATGTTTGGTCAATGGAATCGGAGCCTGTCAATATATCATCGACATACATTTCCTCCAGAATCACCTGAGAAGCGAGTGGAAACTTATGTCGATAGTCCCGTGCTAATTGGCGAACCACTTTGATGGACAAATAAGGAGCAGAAGATGTTCCGTACGTTACGGTACATAAACGATAGTGGGCAATTGGGTCTTGAGGAGTTGGTCTCCACACTATTCGCTGAAAGTTTCTGTGCTGTGGATGAACCCAAATTTGGCGAAACATCTTCACAATATCCGCGGAGAAAACATATTTATACAGGCGAAAACGAATCGAAACTTTAACCAAGTTGCGTTGAAGTGGTGTCCCTATGTAAAGCATGTCATTGAGACTAACGCCATTTGCATCCTTATGTGACCCATTAAAAACAACACGTAGCTTGTTGGTCACAACCGCGTGATGTGGCAAATAAAACACAGGGCCCGTTGTTGGTTCTACCTCATGATCTGGGATACGTTCCATATGCCCTAAGTCCTCGTAAGCTTTCATGAATTTGCAGTATTCCAACCGAAGATCCTCATTGCGCGAAAGACGACGCTCCATTGCAAACAACATAGCCAAAGCACCCGAGATAGTGTTGCCAAACGAAACAATTTCCTGGCGAAATGGGAGTTCAACCATGTACTTACTGTCAGAGGATCGAGTAAAGGTTTGAGAGAAATGAGCGTCTACTTCGTCCTCTTCCTGAGATAGGGAAGGCCTATGCGGCAGTTCCTCGATTTCCCAAAATGACTTTAACATGACGTCCAGGTCAATCCCTACATGTAGCGATACTATATTGTTATCTGGAATTTTGCCAGTAATCACCCAACCAAATATCGTTTCATGAGCAACAATGTTTTCTCCTTCATCAGTACGATGACCATTTCGAAGAATACTCCAGGCTTTATCTGCTCCCAGCAGTATATCAATAGGTCCTGGCGTATCAAAAGCTGAATCAGCTAGAGGAAGATGCTTCAGAAATTCTATGTTGCTACAATCGAAGGCAAATGATGGAGTAAGCGAGGTGATTGTCTTCAAAATATATGTATCAATCTCAATGCTATTGGTGTCAAAGCGAGAATTTAAAGTCAAGGTTACAACACCCTGTGTAACACCTGCTTCGAACGAAGATATTCCCGAGATGGGTAACCGCGCGTGGCGACGACGAAGGCCTAATTTCTTTACCAAGTTTTCGGTCACGAACGAAACTTGCGACCCGGTATCGAGAAGAACACGAGTAAAGTGATAACATCCGCTAGCATCTAATACCTTCACGATGACAGTGGGTAAAATACCAGAAGAACAGGAATCATTTTTGATGTGATGACAAACGACCGACGCAGAAACACCTGATGTGCTAGGACCTGCTTCGGCAGGAACCTCCTCACGATTATTAGCACGAGCACTTTCAATGTCCTCAGGGTGTACTAAACTGTGATGACGAGCATTACAAATCGAACAGCGAGCCTTAACACGACACCTTACCGACGAGTGGTTAGTACCAAGACAATTGTAGCATAACCGTTGATCGCGAGCGAAATTGCGACGGGAACTCACAGACATAGATATAAAAACTGTACATTGGGGCAGGGAATGGTTTTCTTTACATTTTGGACACGACGATTTGACAATATTTAAACTCTTAATGTTCGAATGATTCGCGGTACGAGGGTTTTTGTAGACACGAGCTTTTGGTTCACTGGATTCCAAAGCATTACACCTATCCTCTAAGAGTTTTATTAACGATTTGATTGTAGAGTCTTCGGACCCCTTGTTTTCTAGAGCCCAAGCCTGACGCGAATCACTATCTAACTTGCCGAGCAACAAATATACAAGCCACGGGTCCCTGCCTTCAGCCCTCAAGGAAGATAACCCTCTGAGCACTTCGTCCGCGCTGTCCACTAACTTACGCAGTTGTACATAATCACCTGAAGAAACGTTAGGCAATTTCAGAAAGCTTTCGATGTAAGCATTTATAATAGACAACGGCTTGTCATATCGACGCTCTAGCTTTTCCCACGCTTCTTCGTAAATACTGTCAGACGTAGTCAAATTATTAAGTAACTTTAACGGTTCAACACCAAGATAGGATTTCAGATATTGAAATTTACTTGCGCCGGACAGCTTGCTGTTACAGTCTATGTTTCTAAGGAACATGTCCCGAAAACCTGGCCACTCACGATAGTCACCCGAAAACGAAGGTATTCGCAGTATCGGAAGGCTTAAGTCGGACTCACCGGTTTGAGAAGCCGACTTTCCCAAAGGTTCAATTAGCGGTACTTGTTGCGTGGCTAATGTAGAGTTCAAAGCTTCATCGCGCGCGGAAAGCTGTCTGCTATTCTTAATAGCCTTAACAAATTCACATTTAGCCGATAAATATTTGGCTTCAACCACCTCGAAATCTGCTTCAGCATCTACATATCCTGCCTCCGCGTGGAATTGAAAGAGTTCAGTTTGGTTTCGGCAGAAATCTTTCCACGACTCTTCCAAACGCTCTAATCGAATTTCTAGAGCAATAGTATCAGCAGTATCAGCGGGAATATTTTGCACGAAATTAAGCAAACGAGTAATGGAACCTTTAATGTATCCGCGAGCCTGCTTTAAGGCTTCCATTTTGTCGAGTAGAAAAAAACCGACCGACCACGTGCTTCCTAACTCGTATGCACTACAATCTTGCCCCTAAGCAACAATTTCAGGGTCACAGCCAATTTCAATTAAGACAAGCGAGTATTCCCAGCAGCAACTAACGCAGTCATCAGCAGGAACAGGCAACGATACAAATTAAATATACGTTTGTTTTACCTTTATGGGATCCACAGCAAAGTCTAGCAACCACCAGCGAGCGAATAAAAAACGGGTATCGAAAGCGAACAAATCCGGCTCGAAGGACCAATTATGATATGGAATCGACGAACAGTTGATTAAAACGCAACAATCAAACGTTATAATTATTTATTATTCCAATCATACAAATTATGCAGACTGTAAGCGTGGTTCTTTATTGTTCGATCGCGGCACGACTGCTCTGCTCGGTGGTTGCTACAAAAGTGAAGAATTGCTTGCACCGCTCGTATGCTTTGCATAAAAAGTCTCCAAAAGAATGCTCCGTTAAATGCTCTCATAGGCGAATGCAACCGAGTTTACCATCAAGAGATGACAAGCCCAACTTGCAAGCGAATATGATCTCCATTTAACGGAAGTACCACTAGTTATCTAGTGAGAGCACTGACGTTATATATTACAATCATTTCGATCGAACAATAAGGAACTTTATGTAATGTTTGGTAAACCAAAAATTAAATTATACAAAATTAAGTTACATATCCAAAAAAAAGGAAAACAATTGATGAATTAAATGAAGTAAATGAAGAAAGCATATCAAAATTGAAGAATGCTAATAACAATAAAAAATTAATAAATGTGTTTCTCAACATATGCATTTATCTTAATTATTATAAATATTACTAATATAATGAGAATTACATATAATATAGTACTATTTGTTAATATATTGGTACTTGAAACTGCTGCTGCATTGTTATTGACTATTTCTTCCTTCGTCTGCGTTCCACCCATCTTGTCTTAGTGCTTTGATTTCTTTGATCAGTTTCTGCTTTTGACTTCCTTTTGATGTATTGATAACACGTTGAAGTTCAGCAAACTTGTGTTCAAATCTGCGCTTCCTTCCTCCTCTCTTTTTGGGTTTAAATTCAGGGTTTCGTATTTTCCTTTCTGCTTGTTTTTGACATTCAGTCCTTTTTTTGTATTCTTCGATAGTTATTGGTTTCGGCCCATCAAACTTATTTGCTGGGGTGTAAACAGGATAGTTATTGCTGCCTGTGGATCGTGGAGTGTATGATACTAGATCCTCCCACTTCTTAAATAGTTCGTTAATCTCTGTTAACGTTGTCATTGTTGATTCCAAAAGTCCGACAGGATCGCCATGTTATGTTACTTGTATATTTAGTTTTGATTCTGAGTGCGAGTATTCTCTTAGCTCTCCAGCCGCATTTGCACGAGCATTAAAATGCACGAATTAGTTTTGTTCTGAGCTCTTCAGCCGATGGATAATGTAGTCTCCAAAATGAAGATGAACTGATCTCTAGTTTTAAATTAAGACTGTCTTTATTTTTCAATTTCGTTTCCTTAAATACTCCCACGACTAGGCTACTATCTACTTTATCTGACCTGCTTAAATCTATGACATATTCCAAATCTATATTGTCAAGTGTCGCATTGCATTACATTGTGCATTTAGCTTGACCCTTGTCAACGTTGATTTATAGCTATTAGTAATACGCCATTCATGTGCTCGTTTTGTTTACATTTGTTTTTGTTGATAAATCGTTACCATCAATGTGCATGTGTGATATCAGGGTATGTATACACAACAGGGTATGACGGAGACCTATGTCGACAAAGTTTGGAAACTTCTTTTTCACAGACTCTAAAAGTTAATTCTGTTCGGGGGTAAGTGAAATGAAATTTGCGTCATCTTCTGAGCTAATACTCTCTTCATTTAGCAGAGCAATCGAGTCAATCTGGTAGTGGGGAGTTAAGCAGAATTCCTTCCAGAAATTCATGCCGAGATAAACTTTTTGCGTCAAGTTAGGAATTACATAGAAAGTTATGGTTTTCCTGACACTGTTAAGCGACGTTGGAATTTCGCAGTACCCCACAATATCGTGAGTATTACCGTCCGCCGTCTTAACGAAATTCTTGTAGGGCATCATCTGAATACCATTCCTTTCCATGAACTCAAAAGAAGATTCTCCCAAAACAGATATGGATGCACCGCTGTCTAGCAAACCGAAAACGTATTCGTTTTTTAACAGCACTTTAGCGCACATCCTTCCATCTGTTTCCGAAGTTATTATTGTCTCGACTATGAGTTTCTGAAAGGCTTTCCGCTTATGATACCTATCCCTACACTTCCTGATGTGATTGCTCGCGTCTGTATTATTACCCATTATCTGAGATCGCAGTTTATAATAATTTTGCTTCCTCTCGTGAAGCGACTTTAGTTGGAAGGTGTTAATAGGGTGACCAACAATACCAGACGAAACATAATTTTTTCGCGTTGCAATATAGCAATGGGAGCACTATCCGACCTTTGCTCGACCTTACTCACTGCGATGTTTTCTTCTGCTAATTGCTTTGCAGCTCGGGGTTGTTCCTTTGGAAACGACTCTCCCCGTCTCTCCTGTCGTTCTCCTGGCGGTTTCCCTGGTGCTTAGAACACTCGGGTGTACTAACACCCTTAGCGCCACAGAGGAAGAAGAAAAGCTTTCTTTCATGTGAGGGACAATGATAAAACGTGTGTCCCTGTTGGTCACAATTCCAACACAGTAATGGTGCTCGATTTTGATGTCGACTAAATGCTGCCACTTCTTCAACTTCTTCATCCACTTCTTTCTCCAAATGTATCTCATGAACAACTTTTTGGGAAAACATATGCCTAGCCAAGAACCGTTCAGCTTCCCTACCCTTATTTCGAAGCTTCTCTAGATCTGCTATGTTAGCAGAGATTAATACCTCTCCTAACTTGTCCTTGGAATTATTTCGGATGACCTCTATAAGCTTCTTAGCGTCAAACGGCTCATTCAGACGCCCATTCAGACCTATAACAGAGCTATAGAAGTCATCGAAAGATTCTTTGAACCCCTGTCTACGAGTCAACAGCCGCATATATACTTCAACATCATTTTCTTTTCGCCCGAACTCCCTCTTCATGGTGATTTTGATGTCTCCAAACTTCGCGTGGGGATTTTTGCGAAGAAATGACCAGAACCAATCATTCGCCTTTCCTACTAACAAGGAATGAAAGTTGGCAGTGATTTGGTCACGAAGCTTGGAGCCTATCAACCTTAAAGAGGAAGTCGATGATGTTTTCAGTACCATCGTACTTTATGTTCCACCTGTCTAATCGGCATTTCTCAGAAGCGTTAGAAGCGCTTGGTGTCCCCGAAATCGGTGGAGGAGGGACATTGTGCACTGAGATCTGACCTGACATAGGTGGATACATATTTGACAACCTATTGTACTATGTACTCAAATCGTGCGCCTTTAAAATGAAGAAACGTTTTAAACACCTCACAACAAAATAGAATATATTTCATTAAAATATTTTTTTTTTGTGACATGGCAACCCTATCTTGGTATACCACACACCAATCGTCATCAGACGAGACGCTCTTCAACAGCCAGCATTTTTTTTATTCTTTCTCGTGTGTACGCACACACCAATTTCTTGTTGTTCGTCTGGTAGTCATACAGTGTAACGACGTTCACTGTGTTTTCGCGCTCTCACTGTATAACAGTTGAGATCTGGTTTTGCAAGAGACCAGAGAGTTGAATTTCTGTGTTAGTGTCGACCGTTGAGAGTCAGATTGATGCGAACCCTATTGGTATCTCGCACATACGCATGCGCAGCATAGGAACGTGAACTTTTGCCGCATTGCGCCAAAATAAATTTTCCTCTACTTGTATCGAAGTATGAGTGACGCCAAGAATTTTTCGTAGTAGCGAGGAAGAGAAAGCGATTGTGTCAAAACACACTTAAACAATTCCAATGGGGAATTACACTGGCGGGAGTAGGTCAGCCTATGCTGTAAAGAAAATAATTTTTGCTGATGGAATGCAAATGCGCAATCCAGTCAGGCAGTTGGAATCAAGCAGCGAAGCAGCACAGTCGTTGGTAAAGGACAAGTTCCTCATACTTTAATTGCATTTAGTCAGTTTTTTTTTGTCCCTTTTCCTAATTGGAAAAAAAAAAAAAAAAAAAAAGAATATTTTCACAAGCGGTTTTTTTTTTGTATTGTAATTTTGCTCAAGTGAACAAATTCAATAAAATTCAGTGCGTTTAACTTGGATTCAATTGTAAATTCGACACGTTACCCTGGGAAAAGGAAGGGAAATCAAAAATTTCCAGAAGGTTTCGGAAATCATCCATAAGAAACAGAAAACCCCCACGAGGTAAGGGATTTTGTACAGTTTTTTTGTGTGCTAGAATTCACACGTGTTTTTCTTTGTGTGATTTCAGGGTTTTAATGTTAAATTGCAGTTCAACTTTAATATCAGTCTCAAGTTTTAGTGATACTTTTAATTTTGATTACATTTTAAGTGTTTATCTGAATTTTAAAGACCGTTTGAATTTTAATTTCAATTTGCATTTTATTGCTAACTTGAATGTAAATTTGAATGTTGGTTCTGGATTCTAATCTAATAATCCGAACTACACTTTAATTCGAGCCACGTTTCCTACTACGTTGCTACACTAGTAGATGTTTTATTGTTTGGACTTGACACCACGTGTGGTTTTGCTTTTACTCCACCTACGTTTTTTGATCCTCCTGGGAATCGTACGTCCCGTTAACACGTTCCAGAACACCTGTAATCCATATCCGGTAGCGACCGAAGCAGATATTGTCCAGCATGGGATTGCCGCTGATATAGAATACATATATTATCGTTTTATAATTATATAACTATATATATATATTAGGGTGTCCCTTATATGAGATTTTTTTTTTTTTTTTTTTTTGAAATGCATAGCCTCTAATTTTTTATAAATGCTAAAATATACTCAAATATGAAATTTCATATTTCTAGCATGATCGCAACCCGTGCCGACCGAGCTACAAAGTTTATTAAAAATCGTGTTTTGTCCTCATATTTCGGTCTCCTATAAAACTAATATAAACGGAATGAATTAAGTGAATCATAAAATAAGATAAACATTAAACATTAATCTTTATTTAAAAACATAAACAATAACAATCAGGCTGGGTAATTTCTCTTGAGAGTAGTTTTTTTGCAGTCTGGATACAAATTTCTATGTTCCTGGACACAGCGTAACAAGAATTGCTTTTGCTCTTCTTCAGTCGTGATAAGTCCGTTGAAATCTTGGACTAATTTGACAGCCCTCTCAGCAGTGTCATTTACAACCTTCAGACGACTTATTATTCCTTTAGCTTCGAGAAAAGCAGCGTTATCATCCCAAGAACATACATCTTCCTGGAGAAAACTGTCATTGATCTGCAGTCGAGATAAAAATTGTTTGCTCTTTTCCGATACAAAATCATCCAACGTTCTATCTGAAAGAAAAAACAAGTTCAATAACAAAAAAAAAAAAACATAAACAAATAATTTAGCTCACCAAACAACTTTTGGGTCAGCTCTTCCTTCGATGGGACATAACGTTTGTCAAAACCTGAGCTTCTATCCCTGTTTAGGTTGGCAATCATTTTCCTCTTAGTTTCGTTATCAACTTGATCATCAAAAAGTGATAGAATGACAGTCTCTTCACATAAATACCACAAGTGATGGCTTAACTTGCTTATAGAAGCTTTAGAAATTGCTGCGTCAACTTTTTCGTACTCTTTTAATGCCTTCAAGAAGCACAAATCTTGGTTAGGTGCTTTGGTCGCCACTGTGCATTCGAGCCAAGGCTTGACATATAATGTGACGATAAATAAGCAAACATCTTGTAGTGCCCTTTTGTCCTTTGCATTCATTCTAAATTGTGACTGAAGCAAACATATTTTTAAAGAATAGATCGCCTTTGCCATCCATCGTGCCTGATGCATAGCTCCGGGGGGTCTGAGTTTTAATTTCTTCTCTGTATCTCCTCCCAAAAATACTACGCATAGTTGAACCAATTCGCGGTAATCGTCTCTTATAAAACCTTTGTCCAGTTCTGCCTTATAAAACATTAGCAAAGATGTAATTTTTGTCTCGGCAATATGTTCTTTTACGAAATGAAGAGATAGGTCAATTTTACTGGAATCGATGCTCTTCCAATTGTCTCTGAACTTTTTGTAGAGCGGAATATCTGGACTACTAGTAATTTGCTTTATCTTGGTTTCGAAGACAGTTTTTAGAACCAACTCATAAACATGATGACGACAAGCGAAAAGCAATAATTCTCTCTCTAAAGTATGCTCCAAAATAGCACAAGCTCCATTAAAACGGCCAGTATTCGAAGCTGTTGTATCGCAGCACATTATTTTTACTTTATTATGAAGGTTTCAGTCAAAGAGAGCAGTTGAGACGGCTTTAGCTTGATGTTTTCCAGAAGAACTCTGTAGTTTTGGCACTGCAAGAAGCTGTTCTCTACCATCAAATGAAGCAATAATTGGCAAACGCTCTTCTTTTGAACTTCGTACGTCCAATCCGGGTAAAAGTTTTCCATCCCAATGGACTGTGACTACATCAGGTACATTGTTCTTAAAGTCAGTTTTTATTGCTTCTGCCCTGAATTTTCTGGTCTGAGTACGAACTCTTTGAATCGAGGATTTGTTAATAGGGAAGTCATCACTGCTCAGACCAAGCGCTTCTACGACCGCATGAAGAATGTAAACGGAATCTCTTATACTTAACTGGCATCGATCTAAAGCTGCCACAAGTTTAGGTGTAATGAGATCTTTTCTACCTCTTATTGTACTTTTTTCAGGGCAGAGAATGCCTGGCAAGCTGAGTTGAGAATTCAAAATCTGTTCTTCTTCCGAATCTTCTGGACATTCCAAGTTATTTGTAGTGGAATTAGATTCAACAACCAATAACTCTCTTTGTCTTACATTCCTTTCCTCTTCTTCCAATCGCCTTTGCCTTGATCTTTCTTCTTTCTCCGCCAATTTTTTGTCTACACCACCTAAGCATCCCGGTCGACCTGGCTCTCTCTGTTTTTTTAAAAATATTTTGTCTTCCTCTATTTTCATTCTCCCAAATGCATCGGCATGTGCAATATCAAATAAGTTTTCAAGGTCAATTTTAAAATTATTTTCACGGTTTTTAAATGTGACCTGAGTTTTCTTGCAATTTTTTTGCAACTCTCTCCAAACATGATATAAATCAACAAGTTTCTTCACGCAATTGGGAAATGCCTTTGTGGGAATTCTTGCCTTTTCCCAAAATATAATGGATTCCCTAATCACGAGTTTTGCACTTTCACTGATAGTCAGTTTGACTTCGCGAATATTATAAAATAAGACAGCGAGAACTTGTCGATTAGACGGTAGTTTAGCACCATTTATTTGATGGCTAGGCAGTCCGATAAGGAAAATATTTTGTTTATCACTCCGTAATTATATATTACATTTGTACTTTGATCTGTTCTATTTGGTTTTATCGCAACATACATTTTATGGAGACACATTTTTCTTCTATTGTGCTTAACGTAAAATTTGTTCTTGATTCACAGCACTAATTGTGTTTGTCGATTAAGATAGTTTCACCTATTCCTTTTTGTGACTATCATCTCGACTTAGTATATCTATTGTTCTTGTGTAATTGCCACGTAGTCGCAGTAGCTTAGTGGTTAGTGTGTTGGACTGCTATGCGGGAGTCCCAGGTTCGAATCCCGCAAAAACCCAATTCCGACTCAGGGTTTTTTTCCGCTGCGCTACCTCTCGCGAACGTCTGACAAACATCCGAGAGTATAAATGTCTTGAAAGAGCTTCTCAAT
Source organism: Cheilosia urbana (assembly GCA_946477585.1). NCBI lineage: Eukaryota > Metazoa > Arthropoda > Insecta > Diptera > Syrphidae > Cheilosia > Cheilosia urbana. The sequence goes on from OX297857.1 coordinate 17,881,164, forward strand.
TAGCCGTTTGGAGTCGGCATAAAATTGTAGATCCCTTCCATTCGTTCCAAAAATAAGAAACTCACACAAAACGAATGGTTGTGAGAAGCTAGGCCTAGGGTCTCTCCAGACCTGTTGCGCCATCTATTTATTTTTTTTTAATTGCCACGTGCTTGCAATGTGCTTCAGATCTTTTCAATCTGCCATTACATGCTACGTGATGATCTTGTCTTTCTTGCCTTTTGTTAAGTAACGTAAAATTACATTGATTACTATTGTTTAAGTAACTTTATCTTTTTCTTGATTAATCTCATAGACGTAAATGAGTTAGTTCACAAATATCTTTATCTTTTTTTCTTGATTAATCTCATAGACGTAAATGAGTTAATTCACTAGTTATTAAGATTAAATAAGCGAGATACATTTAACTGCATTTTAGCGTTAAAGTATCGATCTTCAAAAGATTTCTTATTTTTAAATAAAAAATTCGATTAGTATATGTAGTTATGCATATATATGTAGGAATAGTAGTCTAACGTCCTTTCCACAGCACCTTCATTCATCCTCGACGGCAGGCCTTCCTTCGACGGAGTCTTCATGTTTGGGTGAGTCATTTTCATTGGTTTTCCTTATTCTTATATAAAACCATTCCACATATATATGAATCACGTATATATTTAGATGGGTTTTTTTTTTTCTATCCCTTCTTTTTTTTTTCTTCTTTTTGACGAATGCGATCTAGTACATAAGTAAAGTAAATATAAGTATAACGAATATGCTATTTGTTACTTACATTAATATACTTAGTAGTTAAGAACTTTAAATATGGAATAAATTGTTATTATTGAGGTAATGAAGTAAATCGTTGAGGAGTTCTTTTGTCTTAAGGGGCCATTCTTCCAATATTTCTCGAGATTTATTCAGAATGAGCCATGGTAGGGAGGGTAAGATGCCCAATCCATCTCGGGTCATCACAAACTTTCGGTTTCCCTTTCTCGCAGATGCTTCGATTCTCACGTACTTTCCTATCTCTTCTTTTCTTCCAATCGAGCATAATTTTATTTTTGTTTCGGGTACGATTCTGCAACAACCCACCCCGGACTGAAGCAGCCGTAGTTACCAGGTGCTCGAGAACCGCAGACAATCATTGGGAATATTTCGTTCTTCTCCCAGCCCGTCGTTACAAAAATATGGCGCCCAACGTGCAGCCCGAAGACAGACCAAAATTATATTGAACTAAGTGAAATACTTAGAGTTTTCAATGGTTTTGGAACATCTTCGTCCAACACAACATTTTTTTCGTTATCTTACACATTTCTTGTGACAGATATCGTTCACATCGCTTTCGAATAACGATTAACTTGCAGAGAAGATTTTCTCAGAGTTAGACGTCGAAGTGATTATTTTCATTAACCAATCTAGTAGTGGAATTGTCAGTAAACGATCAATTCGTAATCGATTATTGAACCACCAACTTGAGGTTTATGTTGTTAAGCCGCAATTGCTTACTGTTTTACCAAATTTAGTGAAGTAGATTCATCGGAACTGATCCTGTGAACTACGAATATCTGCATTCGTTATGCGATATTTCGTCCAGTGTATTTAGTCCAATGTTTCTATCTAACTAACAAATTGCATTTTTTCTCTTTACAATACAGTGTTGTTAACAGACTCAGGAATTACAGGCTCAGTTTCTGAATTTTTGGAATGAGTATTACTGTCTTGATGTCTCGACCAATACTATACTCTCATTACACTTTAACCTTTTTACTTTGCTTTACCGAAGAATCAGCTTGGAAGGATTCCGTGGAACTCTTACAATTACTTTATTACCTCATTATTCATTTCATGATAGTATAAACTTACTTAAGTATCTTTTCATAGTTACCTTAATTATTTTCTTTTGTTTTTTTCAATCACTCTATTTAATCTTTAATTATTGTTATAATGGCTTTACCACGCACACCTACAAATTTACCATTAAAATCTAATGGATCTATATCTAATACTTGTCAATTTGCAAGAAACTTTTCAATGACAAAGAGCTTACTATTACTAAATGTAACCACACATTTCACCAGATATGTATTCTGGATCATTTAAAGAAGACATCTTCATGTCCGATTTGTCAGACGAAGTGTTCGCCCAAAGATTTAGCACGTTCTAGTCACGGGACGAATACTAAGCAAACTGGTGCAATTCCTAAACCAAGTAGTGTAGTAACTCGCTCTAAATCACTTTTTCAAAACCCGATTGATTGGTCGATGCCTTCATCTCCAACATCTGGTGTACCAACAGTTCAACACATTGAAGATAATTTGCGTAGAGACCTATCTCAACAACTGTCTTTAAACCAAGTTTTCTCCAATACAGACCTTAACTTTTCTCACAATGACCAGACTAGTAGTCATTTGCCTAGAGCATCCCTGAACCCTTGTTCTACACTTCCGAACGTGGAATTGGACAGCGCAAGAGTTGATGAACAATTTCAAACCGTGTCGAAACGTCTTGAGAAAATTATGGAGGAGAAACTACAGATGAATTTTTCCACCATGATGCGTCAATTTGAGAACTTACTCACTAAACAATCTAATCCTAGTAGTAACTCTCAAAATCAACAAGATTTTATACCAAACACTGAACCTAATAGACTTCAAGAGTTTTCGCTACCTTCAAATGAAGCTGGAGTGCGAAACACTCAATTACCTTTTTCTTCTAATGAACAAAGTCGTTCAAATGACTCTCCCCGGATAGACAAGAATAGAGCAGCAAGCATTATTCAAAGCTGGAATATCAGTTTTGATGGCTTAAACTCTAAATTATCAATTAACAATTTTATTTATCGAATTACTGCCTTAACGAAAGACTGTTTGAATGGTGACTTTCAGTTGCTTTGCGACTACATTCACATTCTTTTTACAGATCGTGCAAGAGATTGGTATTGGCGTTACCGAAGAGGAGTCGATCGAATCTCTTGGGAACCTTTTTGTCTTGCCTTAAGACAGGAATTTCAAGAATTTAAGACAGATTCTGACATAAAAGAATTGATTTCTGCCAGAAAACAAAAAGTTAATGAACCTTTTGATGAATTTTATAACTCAATCCTGAAACTTTGTGATCGATTGTGTTATCCAATTCTCGAACAGGAGTTAGTTGAAATTTTACACCGAAACGTCAGAGCAGAAATTAAACAACAAACTTTCTATATGACTTTTGCATCTGTTGCACAATTAAGAAACTTTTGTTTACGTCGAGAGGCTGTATTTGGCAGTACGCCGAATCAAACCCAACCGATTCGACAAAACTTTTTTCGACGACCCGTAAATGAAATAACTACAGATTCAAATAATCTCGAAGATGACTCCATCATTAACCCTGACATAGCGGAGTTAAACAACTTGTTATGCTGGAACTGTAGGGCGGAAGGACATTCTTATAGAGATTGTTTGGCTCCAAGAACAATATTTTGTTACGGTTGCGGAACCGCTAACGTATACAAACCAAGTTGCCTTAAGTGTTTGCATTCGTTAAACGCAAGGAGGAGCGTTGGAGACTTCACCCAACCACGCTCGTCGTAAAAGAAAGGGGTGATAGTAATAAAAACATTTCTTTAAATAAACTTTCAACTTCTGATCATACGAAGGAGAACGCAGACGTAGCTTCGAAAGTTACAACCCCTGTTGTTATTCTTCGTAGGTCAAATACACACTCGAATGAACTTAGCGAACCTAAGCTTCATCCGATTATTCCTTATCATACACGATTGAATTCATATAATCGAATTAAAAAAACTTTATTTAACCCAGTTAATGAATTAACAGATATTTCGAGTATAACCCGAAGACCAAAGAAAGCTACGCAGCGAATGCGATCGTTTTGGAAAATGGTTAGAAAGAATAGAGTTTTCATTAAACACGCAATACCTGGAATTGAAAACCCTTCTCACGATCTCAGACCCTATGCAACTGTGTCTATATTAGACAAGAGTTACAAAGGACTGCTGGATAGTGGAGCCTCTATTTCATGCTTTGGTGCGAAGGCAGCTAAAGATTTATTAGATGCAGGACTTGTTAAAATTAAACGTTTTACAACTTTTGCACAAACTGCTGATGGTAACTCTCAACAAATTAGAGGTTATATCGAGACAGATATTACTTTTCGAGATGTCACAAAAAAATTAAGAATTCATGTCATACCTACCTTATCTCAAGACTTATATCTTGGAATTGACTTTTGGTCAGCTTTCAAGATAGCCCCGGATTTAATTAGCGGAATATCTTTCCCTACTGAAAGTTCTGATTCCGAACCAAATCGTCATTGTTTAACTTCGAGTCAGAAACAGAAATTAAACGCAGCTATATCCCTGTTCCCCTCGTTTGCTAGAGAAGGACTCGGTAAAACTAGTGTTGTCGAGCACACGATAGAAATTGAATCAGGTATTAAGCCTGTAAAGCAGCGATATTTTCCAATTTCACCGGCTATCGAAAAACTAGTTCATGCTGAAATAGATAGAATGTTATCACTCGGAGTCATTGAAGAATCAATTAGTTCCTGGAGTAGTCCAGTGGTTTTAGTACAAAAACCAGGAAAAGTAAGATTGTGTCTTGACTCGCGGAAGCTCAATAGTGTCACCATAAAGGATGTATATCCTTTGCCACACATTGAGGGTATTTTAAGTCGTTTGCCTAAAACTGAGTTTATTTCAAGTCTTGACTTGAAAGACGCCTTTTGGCAAATACCACTCAGCGAAGCTTCACGAGACAAAACCGCCTTTACTGTTCCTAACCGGCCTTTATACCATTACAAAGTTATGCCATTCGGCTTATGTAATGCGCCGCAAACCATGTGTCGACTAATGGACCGTGTGATACCACCAGAAATGAAAGAGCGCGTTTTCGTCTATTTAGATGATTTACTGTTGCTCTCGTCGAATTTTGAAGACCACCTTCAACTGTTGATTGATGTAGCCCAACGATTAAGAAAGTCAGGACTCACCGTAAACATAGAGAAGAGTCGCTTTTGTTTAAAGGAAGTAAAATACCTTGGTTATATTGTAGGCCACGGTACTCTGCGAACCGATCCAGACAAAATCAAAGCTATGACGACATATCCTGTTCCAACGACAGTGAAACAGCTTAGACGTTTTATGGGTATATCGGGTTGGTACCGTAGGTTTATAAAAGACTTTTCCGGAGTATCTGCTCCGATGACAGACTTATTAAAGAAAACTAAAACTTTTAAATGGAATGATCAGGCTCAAGAGTCATTTGACTTACTGAAAACCAGGTTATCCACAGCTCCTGCATTAGCAAACCCAGATTTCAGTAAACCTTTCGCCATCCAGTGTGATGCAAGTTTATTTGGAGTTGGCGGTGTGCTTACGCAGTTAGATAACGAGCAGAACGAATGTCCAATAGCATACTTTTCCCAAAAGCTAAATTCTACTCAGAGAAAGTATAGCGTTACGGAATTGGAATGTTTAGCGGCTATTCTGTGTCTCAAGAAATTCCGACCGTATGTGGAAGGTCAATCTTTTAAAATCATTACCGATCATGCTAGTTTAAAATGGATCATGCAACAGAAAGATCTTTCTGGACGTCTCGCAAGATGGTCACTCAAACTGCAAGGTTATAATTTTACTATCGAACATAGAAAAGGTTCTGATCATATCGTACCGGACGCATTGTCTCGGGTCGAAGAAAACATTGTTTCCGCTATCGATCATTCTGAACCAGAAGTAGATTTAGAGTCTGAACACTTTGAGTCAGAGCAATACAAAAAACTTCGTACGCATGTAAATGCAAACCAGACTAGTTTACCAGACCTTAAAGTAGTTGATAAATTCGTGTACCGTAGAACTCAATTTTATGATGGTGATGTCGAAAACGAATCTACCGCATGGAAACTTTGGATACCAGAAGACATGACATCTAGTCTTATAGAACGTTTTCACAACCCACCGACCTTTTGTCATGCAGGTATAGGCAAAACTCTCGAAAGGTTGAAGAGACATTTCTATTGGCCTAAGATGGTAGTTGACGTTAAGAATTTTATAAATAATTGTGTAACCTGTAAACAGACCAAACCACCGAATAAAGTTTTAAGAGCCCCTATGATTAGTCAGCCAAAAGGTAGTAGAGTATTTCAAAATCTATATATGGATTTATTAGGACCGTATCCCCGATCGAGATCAGCAGTATTGGCATTTTCATTGTTCTAGACCATTTATCAAAATTTCCTCTTTTAAAACCTATACGGAAATTATGCGCTAGCAATATTATCGACTTTTTGAAAGAAAGCGTGTTCACTATCTTTGGTGTACCCGAGAACATTGTCACGGACAATGGTGTTCAATTTAAAGGAGAATTATTTAATAATTTTCTTAAGCAATATGGAATTCGCCATACATATACAGCTGTCTATTCACCTCAAAGTAATGCATCTGAGAGGGTGAATCGTTCTATCGTCTCAGGAATTCGAGCGTATTTAAAAACCGATCAAAATCGATGGGATGAATGTATTCCGTTTATTGCATCCGCATTGCGCAGTTCTTATCACCAATCACTTGGATTTTCACCTTATTTTACGTTATTTGGCCAAGAAATGATAACACATGCTTCAACGTATAAGTTATTTAGAAACCTTAACTCATTAGAGACAGGAGAATTAGTAATACATCCTAAAGATAAACTTCAGCTAGTTAGAAACGAAGTACAAAAACATATCACTAAAGCTTTTGACAGTAGTGCTAAGAGATATAATACTCGTAGTACTAATGTACACTTTTGTCCCGGAAAGACCGTATTTCGCCGCTCGTTTGCACAAAGCGACGCGAAAAAACATTTCAACGCTAAGTTAGCACCCAAATTATTAAAAGCTACTGTAGTAGAAAAAGTAGGCAACAATTGTTACAAACTTAAAGACGAGTTTGGTAAAACAATGTTGTACCACAGCAAAGATATACGAACTTGAGCATTCAGCCTTGTGTTTCCATATGTCCTTAAGCACATATTCTCACAAGCCTGTGTTGTACTATGTACTCAAATCGTGCGCCTTTAAAATGAAGAAACATTTTTAACACCTCACAACAAAATAGAATTTATTTCATTAAAATATTTTTTTTTTGTGACATGGCAACCCTACCTTGGTATACCACACACCAATCGTCATCAGACGAGACGCTCTTCAACAGCCAGCATTTTTTGTTATTCTTTCTCGTGTGTACGCACACACCAATTTCTTGTTGTTCGTCTGGTAGTCATACAGTGTAACGACGTTCACTGTGTTTTCGCGCTCTCACTGTATAACAGTTGAGATCTGGTTTTGCAAGAGACCAGAGAGTTGAATTTCTGTGTTAGTGTCGACCGTTGAGAGTCAGATTGATGCGAACCCTATTGGTATCTCGCACATACGCATGCGCAGCATAGGAACGTGAACTTTTGCCGCATTGCGCCAAAATAAATTTTCCTCTACTTGTATCGAAGTATGAGTGACGCCAAGAATTTTTCGTAGTAGCGAGGAAGAGAAAGCGATTGTGTCAAAACACACTTAAACAATTCCAATGGGGAATTACACTGGCGGGAGTAGGTCAGCCTATGCTATAAAGAAAATAATTTTTGCTGATGGAATGCAAATGCGCAATCCAGTTAGGCAGTTGGAATCAAGCAGCGAAGCAGCACAGTCGTTGGTAAAGGACAAGTTCCTCATACTTTAATTGCATTAAGTCAGTTTTTTTTTTGTCCCTTTTCCTAATTGGAAAAAAAAAAAAAAAAAAGAATATTTTCACAAGCGGTTTTTTTTTGTATTGTAATTTTGCTCAAGTGAACAAATTCAATAAAATTCAGTGCGTTTAACTTGGATTCAATTGTAAATTCGACACGTTACCCTGAGAAAAGGAAGGGAAATCAAAAATTTCCAGAAGGTTTCGGAAATCATCCATAAGAAACAGAAAACCCCCACGAGGTAAGGGATTTTGTACAGTTTTTTTGTGTGCTAGAATTCACACATGTTTTTCTTTGTGTGATTTCAGGGTTTTAATGTTAAATTGCAGTTCAACTTTAATATCAGTCTCAAGTTTTAGTGATACTTTTAATTTTGATTACATTTTAAGTGTTTATCTGAATTTTAAAGACCGTTTGAATTTTAATTTCAATTTGCATTTTATTGCTAACTTGAATGTAAATTTGAATGTTGGTTCTGGATTCTAATCTAATAATCCGAACTACACTTTAATTCGAGCCACGTTTCCTACTACGTTGCTACACTAGTAGATGTTTTATTGTTTGGACTTGACACCACGTGTGGTTTTGCTTTTACTCCACCTACGTTTTTTGATCCTCCTGGGAATCGTACGTCCCGTTAACACGTTCCAGAACACCTGTAATCCATATCCGGTAGCGACCGAAGCAGATATTGTCCAGCATGGGATTGCCGCTGATATAGAATACATATATTATCGTTTTATAATTATATAACTATATATATATATATTACATTTGTACTTTGATCTGTTCTATTTGGTTTTATCGCAACATACATTTTATGGAGACACATTTTTCTTCTATTGTGCTTAACGTAAAATTTGTTCTTGATTCACAGCACTAATTGTGTTTGTCGATTAAGATAGTTTCACCTATTCCTTTTTGTGACTATCATCTCGACTTAGTATATCTATTGTTCTTGTGTAATTGCCACGTGCTTGCAATGTGCTTCAGATCTTTTCAATCTGCCATTACATGCTACGTGATGATCTTGTCTTTCTTGCCTTTTGTTAAGTAACGTAAAATTACATTGATTACTATTGTTTAAGTAACTTTATCTTTTTCTTGATTAATCTCATAGACGTAAATGAGTTAGTTCACAAATATCTTTATCTTTTTTTCTTGATTAATCTCATAGACGTAAATGAGTTAATTCACTAGTTATTAAGATTAAATAAGCGAGATACATTTAACTGCATTTTAGCGTTAAAGTATCGATCTTCAAAAGATTTCTTATTTTTAAATTAAATAAGCATTCGATTAGTATATGTAGTTATGCATATATATGTAGGAATAGTAGTCTAACGTCCTTTCCACAGCACCTTCATTCATCCTCGACGGCAGGCCTTCCTTCGACGGAGTCTTCATGTTTGGGTGAGTCATTTTCATTGGTTTTCCTTATTCTTATATAAAACCATTCCACATATATATGAATCACGTATATATTTAGATGGGTTTTTTTTTTTTTCTATCCCTTCTTTTTTTTTTCTTCTTTTTGACGAATGCGATCTAGTACATAAGTAAAGTAAATATAAGTATAACGAATATGCTATTTGTTACTTACATTAATATACTTAGTAGTTAAGAACTTTAAATATGGAATAAATTGTTATTATTGAGGTAATGAAGTAAATCGTTGAGGAGTTCTTTTGTCTTAAGGGGCCATTCTTCCAATATTTCTCGAGATTTATTCAGAATGAGCCATGGTAGGGAGGGTAAGATGCCCAATCCATCTCGGGTCATCACAAACTTTCGGTTTCCCTTTCTCGCAGATGCTTCGATTCTCACGTACTTTCCTATCTCTTCTTTTCTTCCAATCGAGCATAATTTTATTTTTGTTTCGGGTACGATTCTGCAACAACCCACCCCGGACTGAAGCAGCCGTAGTTACCAGGTGCTCGAGAACCGCAGACAATCATTGGGAATATTTCGTTCTTCTCCCAGCCCGTCGTTACAAAAATATGGCGCCCAACGTGCAGCCCGAAGACAGACCAAAATTATATTGAACTAAGTGAAATACTTGGAGTTTTCAATGGTTTTGGAACATCTTCGTCCAACACAACATTTTTTTCGTTATCTTACACATTTCTTGTGACAGATATCGTTCACATCGCTTTCGAATAACGATTAACTTGCAGAGAAGATTTTCTCAGAGTTAGACGTCGAAGTGATTATTTTCATTAACCAATCTAGTAGTGGAATTGTCAGTAAACGATCAATTCGTAATCGATTATTGAACCACCAACTTGAGGTTTATGTTGTTAAGCCGCAATTGCTTACTGTTGTACCAAATTTAGTGAAGTAGATTCATCGGAACTGATCCTGTGAACTACGAATATCTGCATTCGTTATGCGATATTTCGTCCAGTTTATTTAGTCCAATGTTTCTATCTAACTAACAAATTGCATTTTTTCTCTTTACAATACAGTGTTGTTAACAGACTCAGGAATTACAGGCTCAGTTTCTGAATTTTTGGAATGAGTATTACTGTCTTGATGTCTCGACCAATACTATACTCTCATTACACTTTAACCTTTTTACTTTGCTTTACCGAAGAATCAGCTTGGAAGGATTCCGTGGAACTCTTACAATTACTTTATTACCTCATTATTCATTTCATGATAGTATAAACTTACTTAAGTATCTTTTCATAGTTACCTTAATTATTTTCTTTTGTTTTTTTCAATCACTCTATTTAATCTTTAATTATTGTTATAATGGCTTTACCACGCACACCTACAAATTTACCATTAAAATCTAATGGATCTATATCTAATACTTGCTCAATTTGCAAGAAACTTTTCAATGACAAAGAGCTTACTATTACTAAATGTAACCACACATTTCACCAGATATGTATTCTGGATCATTTAAAGAAGACATCTTCATGTCCGATTTGTCAGACGAAGTGTTCGCCCAAAGATTTAGCACGTTCTAGTCACGGGACGAATACTAAGCAAACTGGTGCAATTCCTAAACCAAGTAGTGTAGTAACTCGCTCTAAATCACTTTTTCAAAACCCGATTGATTGGTCGATGCCTTCATCTCCAACATCTGGTGTACCAACAGTTCAACACATTGAAGATAATTTGCGTAGAGACCTATCTCAACAACTGTCTTTAAACCAAGTTTTCTCCAATACAGACCTTAACTTTTCTCACAATGACCAGACTAGTAGTCATTTGCCTAGAGCATCCCTGAACCCTTGTTCTACACTTCCGAACGTGGAATTGGACAGCGCAAGAGTTGATGAACAATTTCAAACCGTGTCGAAACGTCTTGAGAAAATTATGGAGGAGAAACTACAGATGAATTTTTCCACCATGATGCGTCAATTTGAGAACTTACTCACTAAACAATCTAATCCTAGTAGTAACTCTCAAAATCAACAAGATTTTATACCAAACACTGAACCTAATAGACTTCAAGAGTTTTCGCTACCTTCAAATGAAGCTGGAGCGCGAAACACTCAATTACCTTTTTCTTCTAATGAACAAAGTCGTTCAAATGACTCTCCCCGGATAGACAAGAATAGAGCAGCAAGCATTATTCAAAGCTGGAATATCAGTTTTGATGGCTTAAACTCTAAATTATCAATTAACAATTTTATTTATCGAATTACTGCCTTGACGAAAGACTGTTTGAATGGTGACTTTCAGTTGCTTTGCGACTACATTCACATTCTTTTTACAGATCGTGCAAGAGATTGGTATTGGCGTTACCGAAGAGGAGTCGATCGAATCTCTTGGGAACCTTTTTGTCTTGCCTTAAGACAGGAATTTCAAGAATTTAAGACAGATTCTGACATAAAAGAATTGATTTCTGCCAGAAAACAAAAAGTTAATGAACCTTTTGATGAATTTTATAACTCAATCCTGAAACTTTGTGATCGATTGTGTTATCCAATTCTCGAACAGGAGTTAGTTGAAATTTTACACCGAAACGTCAGAGCAGAAATTAAACAACAAACTTTCTATATGACTTTTGCATCTGTTGCACAATTAAGAAACTTTTGTTTACGTCGAGAGGCTGTATTTGGCAGTACGCCGAATCAAACCCAACCGATTCGACAAAACTTTTTTCGACGACCCGTAAATGAAATAACTACAGATTCAAATAATCTCGAAGATGATTCCATCATTAACCCTGACATAGCGGAGTTAAACAACTTGCTATGCTGGAACTGTAGGGCGGAAGGACATTCTTATAGAGATTGTTTGGCTCCAAGAACAATATTTTGTTACGGTTGCGGAACCGCTAACGTATACAAACCAAGTTGCCTTAAGTGTTTGCATTCGTTAAACGCAAGGAGGAGCGTTGGAGACTTCACCCAACCACGCTCGTCGTAAAAGAAAGGGGTGATAGTAATAAAAACATCTCTTTAAATAAACTTTCAACTTCTGATCATACGAAGGAGAATGCAGACGTAGCTTCGAAAGTTACAACCCCTGTTGTTATTCTTCGTAGGTCAAATACACACTCGAATGAACTTAGCGAACCTAAGCTTCATCCGATTATTCCTTATCATACACGATTGAATTCATATAATCGAATTAAAAAAACTTTATTTAACCCAGTTAATGAATTAACAGATATTTCGAGTATAACCCGAAGACCAAAGAAAGCTACGCAGCAAATGCGATCGTTTTGGAAAATGGTTAGAAAGAATATAGTTTTCATTAAACACGCAATATCTGGAATTGAAAACCCTTCTCACGATCTCAGACCCTATGCAACTGTGTCTATATTAGACAAGAGTTACAAAGGACTGCTGGATAGTGGAGCCTCTATTTCATGCTTTGGTGCGAAGGCAGCTAAAGATTTATTAGATGCAGGACTTGTTAAAATTAAACGTTTTACAACTTTTGCACAAACTGCTGATGGTAACTCTCAACAAATTAGAGGTTATATCGAGACAGATATTACTTTTCGAGATGTCACAAAAAAATTAAGAATTTATGTCATACCTACCTTATCTCAAGACTTATATCTTGGAATTGACTTTTGGTCAGCTTTCAAGATAGCCCCGGATTTAATTAGCGGAATATCTTTCCCTACTGAAAGTTCTGATTCCGAACCAAATCGTCATTGTTTAACTTCGAGTCAGAAACAGAAATTAAACGCAGCTATATCCCTGTTCCCCTCGTTTGCTAGAGAAGGACTCGGTAAAACTAGTGTTGTCGAGCACACGATAGAAATTGAATCAGGTATTAAGCCTGTAAAGCAGCGATATTTTCCAATTTCACCGGCTATCGAAAAACTAGTTCATGCTGAAATAGATAGAATGTTATCACTCGGAGTCATTGAAGAATCAATTAGTTCCTGGAGTAGTCCAGTGGTTTAAGTACAAAAACCAGGAAAAGTAAGATTGTGTCTTGACTCGCGGAAGCTCAATAGTGTCACCATAAAGGATGTATATCCTTTGCCACACATTGAGGGTATTTTAAGTCGTTTGCCTAAAACTGAGTTTATTTCAAGTCTTGACTTGAAAGACGCCTTTTGGCAAATACCACTCAGCGAAGCTTCACGAGACAAAACCGCCTTTACTGTTCCTAACCGGCCTTTATACCATTACAAAGTTATGCCATTCGGCTTATGTAATGCGCCGCAAACCATGTGTCGACTAATGGACCGTGTGATACCACCAGAAATGAAAGAGCGCGTTTTCGTCTATTTAGATGATTTACTATTGCTCTCGTCGAATTTTGAAGACCACCTTCAACTGTTGATTGATGTAGCCCAACGATTAAGAAAGTCAGGACTCACCGTAAACATAGAGAAGAGTCGCTTTTGTTTAAAGGAAGTAAAATACCTTGGTTATATTGTAGGCCACGGTACTCTGCGAACCGATCCAGACAAAATCAAAGCTATGACGACATATCCTGTTCCAACGACAGTGAAACAGCTTAGACGTTTTATGGGTATATCGGGTTGGTACCGTAGGTTTATAAAAGACTTTTCCGGAGTATCTGCTCCGATGACAGACTTATTAAAGAAAACTAAAACTTTTAAATGGAATGATCAGGCTCAAGAGTCATTTGACTTACTGAAAACCAGGTTATCCACAGCTCCTGCATTAGCAAACCCAGATTTCAGTAAACCTTTCGCCATCCAGTGTGATGCAAGTTTATTTGGAGTTGGCGGTTGTCGTAGAAATAAAACACGTCCTTACACTTCATGAATTCTTTTATTTCTCGTCTTTAGTTTTTTTGAGCTGTCAAACGAAGAAAGAGAGAGAGAGCTAGCCACTAACACCTCTTCCCCTCAAAGTTTCTTCAGCTGATATCAATTTTTATTTTGTTATAATGTTTTACTTAAATACTTAATGATGGAAAATGAAATTAGTTATTACATTGCGAAATCTTTAAATCGTTCCGGTGGGCGAACAGCTCTTTTAGAACGGCGTAAAGGAATTTCATTATAATTGTTGCTAATATTACCTGATGGTGCATCCAATGCGCTCGCTTCACAGGGTGGTGGTGCAGAAAGACCTGGTGAGTCGTACCCCTTCTCTGGCAGATCCGATAGGGTTTCGTTAGCTGTTGGCTCGGCCAGCTCTGGTGCCGAACCGGGATTGTCTTGCAGCTGTGGTACATCATCATCTGTTGTTGGCGGGATATTTAATTCTGGAACGTTCTTATGGGTTGTGGAAATTTGTATTTCGTCTCCAATTTTCCGAATTTGGTCAACATGTCGCTTCCACACTCGCGTATCGTCTAACGTTATTTCGTAGTGAAGTTCCCCTTGTTTCCCTGTAACTTTTCCAAACTTCCACTTGTCGTTCGATAGGTAATCTCTTACGGCCACTCTTTCTCCCAAAAGAAATTGTTTCTTTATAACTGGGCGTTCCGCTATGACCATTGATTCTTTGGGAATAAGCAAATCTAGTCGCGATTGTATTTGACGTCCAAACATCAACATAGAAGGCGATTTCCCAGTTGTTGAGTGCGTTGCTCTGCGGTAAGCAAAGAGAATTTTCGAAATTTCCTTCTTCAAGTCACACGCGCGGCATTTAACGGTTTTTAGTTTGTTTTTTATTGTCTGTACGAACCGTTCCGCTAGGCCATTGGTGGCTGGATGGTATGGTGCTCCTTGCTTGTGTATTATTCCATTATTTTTAAGGAATATTTGGAAATCATTAGAATTAAATTGGGATCCATGATCACTTACAACCACTTTTGGCGTACCAAAAGTTGCAAAAATACTTCGACATACTTGAATCGTTGTGTCCGTAGTGATATTAGGTATTACATGTACTTCAGGCCACTTACTGTAAGCGTCAATTAAAACGAATAGGTATTTTCCTAATAGAGGCCCTGCAAAATCAACATGCACACGCTCAAAAGGTTTCGCAGGTGCGCTCCAGGACTGAACCGGTAATAGCCTTGGTGGCTGTGCCCTTGTGGACTGGCAATCCGCACAATTTTGGGCAAGTTTTTCTATATCGCTATCCATCTCCCTCCACCAACAGTAACCGCGAGCTAGTGCCTTCATCTTCGTTGTGCCAAAGTGGGCTGAGTGAAGTTCATTAAGTACACGTTTTCGCAAACTTTTGGGTATATATACTCTAATTCCTCTCAGTATGCAACCTTGTTGTAATGCAAATTCTGTTTGTACAATATCCCAACGATGTTTCCCGTCGCATTCTTGACCGTGCTTTAAACTTTCTAAAAGAACTTGGGCTTCAACATCTTTATTCGTTTCCTCCCTTATTTCGGTTACGTGAACTGGTAAGTTTTCCAATTGTTCATTTTCAATAATATCTATTTCTTCTATACTGTGGTTTACGTCGTGGATAGGTAGCCTGGATACTGCATCAGCGTTTGCATTATCTTTGGATTTTTTTAAACGGATTTCAAAATCGAATGACTCCAGGAAAATTGCGTAATGTTGCATTCTTGTAGCCGAAAGTGTCGGTAACCCCTTGTGAGGAGAAAATATCTGGGATATCGGCTTGTTGTCGGTAACCAATATAAATTTTCTTCCGAACAAATATTGATAGAACTTGCGGACGCCATAAATGATAGCGTAAGCTTCTTTATCGATTTGGCTATATCGCTGCTGAACCATAGACAATGTTTGCGATGCAAATTGTATGGGTCTTTCTGAACCATTCGGATATAAATGACTTAATACCGCTCCCACCCCATAGGGACTTGCGTCCACTGCCAACACCACGGGAAGCTTTGGGTCATAATGTGTCAAAACTGTATCTGATAATATTTGTTTTTTTGCATCCACAAATGATTTTTCGCAAGATAAGTCCCAAACGAAAGGAACTTTATTTTGTAACAGTCTATTTATTGGAAAGAGGATTGTACTTAAATTTTGTATACGTAAGGACGTGTTTAGTGTTAAATAATGCCTATCTTCTGGATGGATCTCCAGTTGCAAATACGCTTTGGATAAGTCAATCTTTGAGAATTTTTTCCCTCCCGCCATTGTGCTAAACATTTCATCGACGGTAGGTAATGGATGCTCATCTACTCGTAGTGCTGGGTTCAGTGTGATTTTATAATCCCCACATATTCGTACTTCGTTGTTTCTCTTCTGCACAACAACTATGGGTGTCGCCCATTCGCTAGTGTCAACTTTTTTTAGTAACCCTTCCCTTACTTGTCTTTCAATTTCTTTTTCGACCGCTTCCGCTAATGGGAATGGTACTCTCCTAGCTTTAAAGAATTTGGGCGGTGCATTCATTTTTACATGCAACCTCGCTTGGTGTCCCAAAATTTTTCCCGTCGAAGGTAAGAATAAATTTTTGTACTTACTCGCAATATCTTTCAGCTGTATATCCTTACATGTGTCTGTTTGAATGTTGTTCACATCGGTAGTAGGGTTTTGAAGTTGCTCGGCGATGATTCGGTCCCAGTTGAGTTTAGTAGTACGGAGCCATTCACGCCCAAGCAATGGTTTCCTCTCCGAACGTACTAGGTACATCTTTACTTGGTGTTTCGTTGTAGCTGTTGTCACTGTTACCATTATATATCCCAAACAATCTAATGGAGTCTTGCAGTAGCTGTATAATAGATAGATAGATAGATAGATAGATAGATACAAAATTTATTTCGAATAAATCCATGCACATATAAGTTCATAACATTAATACATTATTTACATATACAAGTAGGTTTAATTATAGATTTAAGAAATAAATAGTGTATCGTTCTCTAATATCTTGAGCTCACCAAAATGCCTTTCTGCATCACCCACGCTCACGATCGTCACTGGTGCACCTGTATCAATTTCAAAATTTAAAACAGAGTTATTAACTTTAAGATTGCAAAATAATTTGGAACGATTTAAGTACAAACTGTTGTTTTTAATATTTTTTACATTTCCCTCATATATTTTAAATAGTTCCTCTACTAAGGTATCATCTGCAACAGTTTCTCCTTCCCCCTCTGATACTTGGTTAACTTGTCGTTTTTTTTTGATGCAAACTCTCCGGAGATGTCCTTTAGTCTTGCAGAATCCGCAAACTGTCTCTTTATGGTGGCATTGGTTCGCCAGGTGCGATGCGCTACCGCAGCGGTAACATTTTCTTGGAGTTGGTTGAGCGTTTCCCACACTCGCTGGTTTCTCGTGTATCTTGCTTCTTGCCTCCTTTTTCCTGTCCCCAAACGCATTCACTGTATTTTCCCTCGCCGTGTGCTGATGTAATTCTAAGCCTCCTTTTTCAGCTGTCTCATATGCGCTCGCTGTGTTAACTGCTGTTTCCAAGGTCAAATCGCTTTTTTCGAGCAGCCGACTCTGAGTTTTTTGATTTTTTAGCCCGAACACAAACTGATTCCGCAGCGCTGTATTTAAGTAAGTTCCGAAATTACAATTTGCTGACAGGCGTTTAAGCGCAACCAAGTAATCGCCACATGTTTCGTCCTCCTTTTGTTTCCTTAGATGGAAACGATAATTTTCCAGGATTTCGTTCGGTTTTGGGTCAAAATGCTCCTCCAGCGTTTTAATAATTGATGCGTATTCTTTATCTTCTGGCGATTGTGGCAGCAACTTGTCACACAATATATCGTAAGTAGGTGCTCCCATGTAGTGCAGCAAAAAACTTTTCCGCTTAGCCACATCGCAGTTGAATATGTCCAACGCTGTTTCGAAGCGTTTTACCCCACGCGACCATGTGGTGATCCTGGCGTCAAAACCTTCAAAATTAAAACCCGATACTTGGATTTGCCTTGCTTGAGTTTGTACGTCGGCAGGCATTTTGGTTCTGGATTGAGGTTATGTTGTAAAACACCATGCACGTGAGATATGAACTTCTTATTTGTATTATACTTTTATGCAAAAAAAATTTTTTTTTTTTATTTATTTTTTTTACGAACGTTATTTAGGTATATTTATCTCAGGTCCTTTTTGTAATTCCTCGTCGCCAAATTGTCGTAGAAATAAAACACGTCCTTACACTTCATGAATTCTTTTATTTCTCGTCTTTAGTTTTTTTGAGCTGTCAAACGAAGAAAGAGAGGGAGAGCTAGCCACTAACAGCGGTGTGCTTACGCAGTTAGATAACGAGCAGAACGAATGTCCAATAGCATACTTTTCCCAAAAGCTAAATTCTACTCAGAGAAAGTATAGCGTTACGGAATTGGAATGTTTAGCGGCTATTCTGTGTCTCAAGAAATTCCGACCGTATGTGGAAGGTCAATCTTTTAAAATCATTACCGATCATGCTAGTTTAAAATGGATCATGCAACAGAAAGATCTTTCTGGACGTCTCGCAAGATGGTCACTCAAACTGCAAGGTTATAATTTTACTATCGAACATAGAAAAGGTTCTGATCATATCGTACCGGACGCATTGTCTCGGGTCGAAGAAAACATTGTTTCCGCTATCGATCATTCTGAACCAGAAGTAGATTTAGAGTCTGAACACTTTGAGTCAGAGCAATACAAAAAACTTCGTACGCATGTAAATGCAAACCAGACTAGTTTACCAGACCTTAAAGTAGTTGATAAATTCGTGTACCATAGAACTCAATTTTATGATGGTGATGTCGAAAACGAATCTACCGCATGGAAACTTTAGATACCAGAAGACATGACATCTAGTCTTATAGAACGTTTTCACAACCCACCGACCTTTTGTCATGCAGGTATAGGCAAAACTCTCGAAAGGTTGAAGAGACATTTCTATTGGCCTATGATGGTAGTTGACGTTAAGAATTTTATAAATAATTGTGTAACCTGTAAACAGACCAAACCACCGAATAAAGTTTTAAGAGCCCCTATGATTAGTTTGCCAAAATCTAGTAGAGTATTTCAAAATCTATATATGGATTTATTAGGACCGTATCCCCGATCGAGATCAGGCAGTATTGGCATTTTCATTGTTCTAGACCATTTATCAAAATTTCCTCTTTTAAAACCTATACGGAAATTATGCGCTAGCAATATTATCGACTTTTTGAAAGAAAGCGTGTTCACTATCTTTGGTGTACCCGAGAACATTGTCACGGACAATGGTGTTCAATTTAAAGGAGAATTATTTAATAATTTTCTTAAGCAATATGGAATTCGCCATACATATACAGCTGTCTATTCACCTCAAAGTAATGCATCTGAGAGGGTGAATCGTTCTATCGTCCCAGGAATTCGAGCGTATTTAAAAACCGATCAAAATCGATGGGATGAATGTATTCCGTTTATTGCATCCGCATTGCGCAGTTCTTATCACCAATCACTTGGATTTTCACCTTATTTTACGTTATTTGGCCAAGAAATGATAACACATGCTTCAACGTATAAGTTATTTAGAAACCTTAACTCATTAGAGACAGGAGAATTAGTAATACATCCTAAAGATAAACTTCAGCTAGTTAGAAACGAAGTACAAAAACATATCACTAAAGCTTTTGACAGTAGTGCTAAGAGATATAATACTCGTAGTACTAATGTACACTTTTGTCCCGGACAGACCGTATTTCGCCGCTCGTTTGCACAAAGCGACGCGAAAAAACATTTCAACGCTAAGTTAGCACCCAAATTTTTAAAAGCTACTGTAGTAGAAAAAGTAGGCAACAATTGTTACAAACTTAAAGACGAGTTTGGTAAAACAATGTTGTACCACAGCAAAGATATACGAACTTGAGCATTCAGCCTTGTGTTTCCATATGTCCTTAAGCACATATTCTCACAAGCCTGTGTTGTACTATGTACTCAAATCGTGCGCCTTTAAAATGAAGAAACATTTTTAACACCTCACAACAAAATAGAATTTATTTCATTAAAATATTTTTTTTTTTGTGACATGGCAACCCTACCTTGGTATACCACACACCAATCGTCATCAGACGAGACGCTCTTCAACAGCCAGCAATTTTTTTATTCTTTCTCGTGTGTACGCACAGACCAATTTCTTGTTGTTCGTCTGGTAGTCATACAGTGTAACGACGTTCACTGTGTTTTCGCGCTCTCACTGTATAACAGTTGAGATCTGGTTTTGCAAGAGACCAGAGAGTTGAATTTCTGTGTTAGTGTCGACCGTTGAGAGTCAGATTGATGCGAACCCTATTGGTATCTCGCACATACGCATGCGCAGCATAGGAACGTGAACTTTTGCCGCATTGCGCCAAAATAAATTTTCCTCTACTTGTATCGAATCATGAGTGACGCCAAGAATTTTTCGTAGTAGCGAGGAAGAGAAAGCGATTGTGTCAAAACACACTTAAACAATTCCAACGGGGAATTACACTGGCGGGAGTAGGTCAGCCTATGCTATAAAGAAAATAATTTTTGCTGATGGAATGCAAATGCGCAATCCAGTCAGGCAGTTGTAATCAAGCAGCGAAGCAGCACAGTCGTTGGTAAAGGACAAGTTCCTCATACTTTAATTGCATTAAGTCAGTTTTTTTTTTGTCCCTTTTCCTAATTGGAAAAAAAAAAAAAAAAAAGAATATTTTCACAAGCGGTTTTTTTTTGTATTGTAATTTTGCTCAAGTGAACAAATTCAATAAAATTCAGTGCGTTTAACTTGGATTCAATTGTAAATTCGACACGTTACCCTGGGAAAAGGAAGGGAAATCAAAAATTTCCAGAAGGTTTCGGAAATCATCCATAAGAAACAGAAAACCCCCACGAGGTAAGGGATTTTGTACAGTTTTTTTGTGTGCTAGAATTCACACGTGTTTTTCTTTGTGTGATTTCAGGGTTTTAATGTTAAATTGCAGTTCAACTTTAATATCAGTCTCAAGTTTTAGTGATACTCTTAATTTTGATTACATTTTAAGTGTTTATCTGAATTTTAAAGACCGTTTGAATTTTAATTTCAATTTGCATTTTATTGCTAACTTGAATGTAAATTTGAATGTTGGTTCTGGATTCTAATCTAATAATCCGAACTACACTTTAATTCGAGCCACGTTTCCTACTACGTTGCTACACTAGTAGATGTTTTATTGTTTGGACTTGACACCACGTGTGGTTTTGCTTTTACTCCACCTACGTTTTTTGATCCTCCTGGGAATCGTACGTCCCGTTAACACGTTCCAGAACACCTGTAATCCATATCCGGTAGCGACCGAAGCAGATATTGTCCAGCATGGGATTGCCGCTGATATAGAATACATATATTATCGTTTTATAATTATATAACTATATATATATATATTACATTTGTACTTTGATCTGTTCTATTTGGTTTTATCGCAACATACATTTTATGGAGACACATTTTTCTTCTATTGTGCTTAACGTAAAATTTGTTCTTGATTCACAGCACTAATTGTGTTTGTCGATTAAGATAGTTTCACCTATTCCTTTTTGTGACTATCATCTCGACTTAGTATATCTATTGTTCTTGTGTAATTGCCACGTGCTTGCAATGTGCTTCAGATCTTTTCAATCTGCCATTACATGCTACGCCTTTTGTTAAGTAACGTAAAATTACATTGATTACTATTGTTTAAGTAACTTTATCTTTTTCTTGATTAATCTCATAGACGTAAATGAGTTAGTTCACAAATATCTTTATCTTTTTTTCTTGATTAATCTCATAGACGTAAATGAGTTAATTCACTAGTTATTAAGATTAAATAAGCGAGATACATTTAACTGCATTTTAGCGTTAAAGTATCGATCTTCAAAAGATTTCTTATTTTTAAATTAAATAAGCATTCGATTAGTATATGTAGTTATGCATATATATGTAGGAATAGTAGTCTAACGTCCTTTCCACAGCACCTTCATTCATCCTCGACGGCAGGCCTTCCTTCGACGGAGTCTTCATGTTTGGGTGAGTCATTTTCATTGGTTTTCCTTATTCTTATATAAAACCATTCCACATATATATGAATCACGTATATATTTAGATGGGTTTTTTTTTCTATCCCTTCTTTTTTTTTCTTCTTTTTGACGAATGCGATCTAGTACATAAGTAAAGTAAATATAAGTATAACGAATATGCTATTTGTTACTTACATTAATATACTTAGTAGTTAAGAACTTTAAATATGGAATAAATTGTTATTATTGAGGTAATGAAGTAAATCGTTGAGGAGTTCTTTTGTCTTAAGGGGCCATTCTTCCAATATTTCTCGAGATTTATTCAGAATGAGCCATAGTAGGGAGGGTAAGATGCCCAATCCATCTCGGGTCATCACAAACTTTCGGTTTCCCTTTCTCGCAGATGCTTCGATTCTCACGTACTTTCCTATCTCTTCTTTTCTTCCAATCGAGCATAATTTTATTTTTGTTTCGGGTACGATTCTGCAACAACCCACCCCGGACTGAAGCAGCCGTAGTTACCAGGTGCTCGAGAACCGCAGACAATCATTGGGAATATTTCGTTCTTCTCCCAGCCCGTCGTTACACTATCGTTTAAGTTGCTCGTGAACTGTGGGTTTTTTTTTTTTTTTTATAATTCACTAGTGCTCAAGGGGTTTTGTTCCCTTATAATGCTAATGCACAGCACGAGTGGAAGGGTTAATAGGGAGGATAGAGAAGAGGTACTGGTGCACATTGGTCTTAAACAATTGTGGGCTGTAATGAGAGGGGAAAACCGTGTGAGGCAATGCATTCCACATGCGTATTGTTCGGCTTACAAAAGAATCTCTATATTTTACAGTACGTTGCATGAATTGTTTAGATCCGGGACATTCTGTACAGTCACGGGGTTGCTTATGCTTTCCATTTTATCCAAAACGCTATTCGTGAAAATTTGCATCTGTTGGAAGAAGCGAATTTGATTTGATGTTAGGGACTGATCGATGCGATCTGCTAACGATGCGGTATCTACATTCTGTTGTTGTTGGATACTGCGAGAGGATGTTCCAGGGTTTTCACCAGAATTGGTCCCATTAGGAGCCGCTTGGTTGTCGTCTGCCCTGGTCGGTGAATTTGAGGAGGAATTTGAAATTTGGTCAAAATTTAGTTCGCCCAACGACCGACAAACTAAGTATCGAACAGGTAAAACTCTGCATTACAAAAAACTACTTTATAAAACTAAAATTATTATTATTTCAGGACGGCTACAGACGAATCAGTTGTCCGCATACGGCTCAGAAATCAATTGTTTGATGACGGAAGGCTACTGGAAGACTGACATAACTCAATCGTTCCGTGTCTCTTCTCAATGCTATATATACATTTCGTATATGTTGAATATGGTTTCCCAGTCAGGACTACGATGTCGGTATTATATCACATAACATCAAGACTCAGACAAAATTAAACCACATAATGTTATTTGGATTCCCTCCCTCCATCGCAACGCGATACCAGATCACCCCAGTCATCGGGACTCATGTTGGGAAAAGGAATCCAAGATAAAAAAAAAATGCAACAAAAAAAAAACTAAGCAAACTAACAATAAATCACAAAAACAAAAACTCTTTGAAAACCTGCATCAACTATTTTGCAATAGTGATTTTTTTTTTTTTGCATTTTAAATTCATTTTTATTTAATTCTTCCATTAACTTACATACTAGACAAAAACGACTAAATCTAATTTATCTTATTCTAGCTTACTGGCTCTTAGCGAGCGCTCTAAACTTAATAATATCCTTAAAATGATTGCCTTTCGGCCTTAAATCTATCTATATCTATGATTTGTTTTGTTTTTTAATTTCCAAGAAACTTTAGAAAACTTGGAATCTTTATTATTTGTTTTATTAAAACTACTTAAATCTACCTATGCTACTTAACCTACATTACCTATAATCAGGGTGGTGAGCAATCTTATCAATTGGTCACCATCCTGATCGCGTCCATGGTTGCCTGTCGGCCGCCAACAGGGGGCAGTCGCTCTTCAGCATTCGTGGTGTTCAGACGACTTGGATAGTGAGGCAGCGTAAAGCAAAAGTAAAAGTGATAAGTAGTGTTTTTGAACAGTGAGATTCAATTAGCCATTTGGCTCAGTGGAGCAACCGTCGGCTCTGGCACAGGAGGAGCCAAGTTCGAGTCCTAGTGGGGGAAAAACTTTTTTTTCATTGAAAAATAATAATAAAAAAAACAAAAACAAGTGGAAGTGCCGCAAGGCAACACGCGTTGGACACTGGCCAACCAAAGGTCCCGTAAGGAGATAACCCGTTGCCGAAGCGCTTGACAAGGCAAGTCAAGCAGCAGCAAGTAGGTGCAACAACAACAACAACAACAGAAAAAACAGTAGAGCCATCAACATGTGCAGCAGCACTAGCTGCACTATCAACTATAAAGGCTGCAGCACCAATAATACCAGCAGTGGTACAGTCGCGTGAAGCGGCCCAAACTGAAAAACGGCGACGCAAATTGAAGCCTGTACCAAACCTCTCATATAAGAGGAAAACAAAAACAAATGAGGAAGCGATGACGTCACGAGCAACATCATCTGCGGCAGAGTCAGAAGGCGATAATGACGATGATACCGATGGACTCAGCTACTCGTACGAGTCCGAAGGGGGTGAAGGCCGGTATGTGGGCGAAGGTAATTCCTTCCAAGAATTACTGGCCGCCGAAGAAGAAGAGAAAAAACAACAAGAAGATGATGAGGAAGCTGAGCTCGATCGTCTGATCAAAGAGCTCCTCGCGAAGAGGGAGAAGTTGCGCCAGCAGAAAATGCTTCAGCAACAGCAAAAGCTGAAGCAAATTCAAGCTGAGCAGCAACAACACAAACAACAACAAAAACAGCTTAAGCAGCAGCAACAACAACAAGCACTGCTTAAGCAGCAGCAACAACAGCAACAGAAAAAGCAGCTGGTACACAAACAGCCACTGCAGCAACAACAACAACAACAGACTCAGAAGCAGAAACAGCAACCGCAGAAACAGCAGCAGCAACGACAACAACTGCAACAGCAACCGCAGCAGCAACAACAACAGCAACAACAACAGCAAGAACAACAGAAGCAGAACAAAAACGATAAGATACCACCGATTAATGTAAGTTATTTAGATATTAGTGATAGTATTAGATTATGTAGGTTAGGCACTAAGAATTTTTATATTAAAAGGCTAAACGCCACAAAGCATATAATTATGTGCTCAAATATGGAGGAGCACAAAAAGATGCGCACCGCTCTGGAGAAAGCAGAGACAGAGTACTTTACGTACACTCCAAAAGGAGAAAAGCGGCAAACGGTGCTGCTTAAGGGTATCGACCCTGATATTAAAATAGAGGAGCTTGAAAAGGAGCTCAAAAATTATGAGTGCGACGACCTTAAGTTCGTGGGGGTCAAGCCGTTTTCCTCGCCTGCGGATAGGGGTGGTAACCGCAAATTACCATTTTTTCTGGTGCAACTAACACCCGCCAGCAAAATCGATAGTCTGAAAAGGATCAGATTCCTGTACTATCATGCAGTACGTTGGGAAAAATTAAAAAGGTCAGATCGCGTACTTCAATGTATGCGCTGCCAGAGGTTCGGGCACGCCGCAGCTAACTGCCATATGCAGTTCAGGTGCGTCAAGTGCAATAAGGACCACAAACATGGGGAATGTGCTTTAGGTAGCGATAGGGTAGAAGATCGGGGCCAGCTTTCGTGTGTACTCTGCAAAAGCTCTGGACATCCGGCTAATTTCAAGGGATGCCCGAAGTATCAGCAGGTTAAACAGAATTTGCAGGCTCGAAAACAGAAGTCAGAAGAAGAGAAGGGTCAAAAGAGTCGCTCGTTCTCAAATTTTGTTGCACCCAATGTGTCCTTTGCCCAAATGGTAACTGGACCGGGTAGCACAATAACAAAAAGCGCGCCGAAGGTTTCTACACCGGAAGCGGATCTGGATTTGAAATCGATCCTTCTGTCATTGCACGGAAAGATCGATCATTTCCAGAAACAATTAAATGCAAGCGGCTCGAATAGACGTTATCTATTCGACGCTGTTTGCCGAGTCTGCCGCGCCATGAATATGATGGGTACGCTGGAAGAGGTAAACTTAAAGATCCTTGCGGTGAATGTTAATTCACTAATTAGGATCGAGAGAAGGATCAATCTTTCCAATCTGTTGAAAGAGAAAAGCCAGATGTACTTTTGGTTAGCGAAACTAAGCTAAATCCGAAGCACAAATTGGGCTATAGAAATTATCGTGCAGTTAGAAGAGACCGGCCCAACTCCACACAAGGAGGTGGTGTCGCTATCTTAATACGTAGGAAGACAATTATTACTTTTTGGGCGGAGACCTCAATGCTAAACCAGGCAACCAGTTTCACGACTGGTGGCGTCATAATATGATTGAGTACAAACTTGAATTGTAGGCGACGGATATCCCGTCTTTCCCTAGTGGGGGTTCTTTCTTGGACTTGGCGCTTGTTGACGAAAGACTGGAACTAACAAACACTGATCTAAGCAAGCGGAACTGTTTACGAACGGTTGAGTACGATAGTGATCACTACGGACTTGCCGCCGTAATACGGATCCCGAACGAGCAGACGCAGCTGGAGCAGTACGACCAAGTACGTTCTTTCGATTACCGAAAAGCGCAGTGGTCGCGCTTCACCAGAGCGACATACGCTCATGCGAGATCGACCCACCGACAAACAGGAACTTAACGAACGATGAGATCGACACTCATTTACGGCAAATGAATGTCGTCATCAAACAGACAATGGAGCGGACTATCCCTCGGGTAGGACATTCCAACGACGAAGAACAAACTGAAAAGTATCGAAACGCGACAGTCGATGCTTTGTACAGACATAAAAGTAGACTGCTCTCGAGGCTTAAACGGCTACACAGACAGTTTACTGGCAGGAATGATCCCGAGATAAGGACACTGAAGTCGATGATCAAAAACTTGAAACAGTTGATCATTGAAAATTACAGAAAATCTGTAAGTTTGTATTGGGGCAATAAAATTCGGGCTATAAAATCCAGTAGTCCGAGTATGTTCCCACAAATAAATAAGCTGTTCAGGCGGAAAGATCATAACGACATTTCACGTGTCCGAATACCTCAGACGAACGAGAACAGACAGACACTACTGACTGCTGGCATAAGTCCCGAAAGTGCTGACTCGAATGACGGTTTTTATGTGGTCGAAGACCCGCAGGAGAGAGTGGACTTGATGGGAGCTTTCTTTGAAACTGTGTATACGGTGAACAACCCAGTTCGCCGTAACCACGACCTCGAGGAAAGGGCCTTTCTTGACCACTTTCATCTGCGGACCGAAATACAAAATTGGCGATCCGAGAACAACGGTTTCACCGTGTTCAATGACGACAACCGTGCAAATGGCACAATCGCCGATGTAAATTCTCATCTGTTTGTGAGTAAAGATGAACTCCGGTGCATCTTTGAGTCACTGAAAAACAAAAAGTCGGCGGGAGTTGACGGGGTCCCAAACGTCGTATTAAGACACCTGCCACTAGAAGCGATCGATATCTTCGCCACGCTATTTAACAATGCGCTGAATAATGCTTATTATCTGGCGCAGTGGAAAAAAGCGGTGGTACACCCTATCCCGAAAAGGGATAAAGATAGGACAAACCCTGCTAATCTTCGGTCAATTAGTTTGCTTCCGAATGTTAGCAAGGTATTCGAGAAGGTCGTCAATAGATCTCTTTTAACCCTGCAAAGATTATCTGCGTCAAATTGACTCATCCGAAAACAAATAATAGCTCTATATTTTGTATTATTCCGAATAATACATTGCGCGTTCATAACATCCCAGTCAGCACGAGTATCTATCGGTATGTGGACGTGTTGTTTGAGGAAGGTATCATCCATTTTGAGTTATAACCACGCTGTGAGTCAAATTAACCCATGATTATCTATAGTGTGTTGCAAAATATGATTATCTTTCCAGGGTTAAGATGGGTTGAAGAAAATAAGATTATTCCGGACAACCAGTTTGGTTTAAGAGCGGGGCATGACACTATTCATGCCGCATCGAAGCTGGTCTCCGACATTCAGTGGAATAAAAGTAAGAAGCAATGCACGGGTGCCTGCCTGGTCGACTTTGAGAAGGCCTTCGATACCGTATGGTTGGAGGGGCTCTTTTATAAGCTGACCAGAATGGGCATTCAAAAACCTTTGCTGTATATGATTTATGACATGCTTATGGGAAAGAAGTTCGTTGTCAAAGCTGGCAACGTGACTTCGAGCAGGGTTTTCGAAATTAAAAACGGCTTACAACAGGGAGCAGTGAATTCTCCGGTCCTGTTTAATATTTACACAAGTGATCTGGTGGGTTCCCTCAGACACGCTATAGCGTACGCAGAAGATTTAGTGGCGTACAGGTCAGGACCAAAAATCGAGGTCATCAACATCCTTCTGCAGCGTAACTTCGAGCAAATTAAGAGGTATTGCCATGATTGGAAGTTGAAAATCAATTTCCAAAAATCGGAAACAATCCTGTTCAGAACTCCATTGTCTGGGGCCTCTAGGGACACCAGAAACAACTGGAGAAAATTAACAATTATTGGACAGCAGGGACGACCATTGGTGGTGAAAAACGTGGTCAGGTATCTCGGCATCCGGCTGGACCAGTATCTGTATTTTGACAAACATATAGATGCTTGTCTTGCCGGGGCTAAGAGGGCCTACGCTCTGACAAGGCGACTGTTTCGCAGCAGTCAACTTGACTCCAGGGTGAAGGTCATTTGCTACGTGGCCCTTATAAGGCCTATCATCGCTTATGGCTGTCCCATGTGGTTCAATATAGCGCCGTCCTATATGGAAAAGAATCGGGTGTTTGAGAGGCAATGCCTCAGGGCCTGTCTAGGGTTGTTTAGAACTCCTGAATCTCAGTACATAAAATATTATCCCAACAGGACCTTATACAATGGGGCTCGACTGAATAGGATTGACAATTTCCTTATTAAGGTGATTCGGAGGCACGTTGCTAGGGCGATGGCCAGTGATAATAACCTGATCTCAGGGGCTTACTACCCCAATTTTATGTACCACGAGAGTACGCTTCGGTCTGGCTTTATCCCGCCTGATGATGTAGACATGAAAGGGTTAGTCCAGAAAAAAGATGGTGTGCCGGTATTGTACCACAGCCACCGCGGCGCGAGGGATAAGCGGCTCATCCACGACGGGTCCGCCGCCAATGCTCAGGAGCTCCTCCGTTTTAGTACCGCAATTGCGGAACGGGACAGGGTCGATACGGTAAAGCAGTTCACCGAATTTTGGTGGCTTGAAGAAGAGGTGAGGGTGGATACGCTCTCCCGGGCCGGTGCGCTACTTACGTAGCATCCTCCTTAGTTATAAGCTAGATTTAAGTTGGTAGTATTAGGGTTAGAGTATGGGGTCTTTGGGAGGCGCCGGGCTAGCCAACATGAAAGCGTGCCTCCGAGATTTGACCGAGGTTTATGGCCTCGATCGGGTCTCGGCGGCGCGGATGAACCCCTGTTGGCGGCTGACAGGCAACCATGGACGCGATCAGGATGGTGACCAATCGATAAGATTGCTCACCACCCTGATTATAAGTAATGTAGGTTAAGTAGCTTAGGTAGTTTTAAGTAGTCTTAAGCAAAACAAATAATCAAGATTTCAATTTCTAAAGTTTATTGAAAAATAAAAAAAACAAAACAAATCATAGACATAGATAGATTTTAGGCCGAAAGGCAATAATTTTAAGTATATTGTTAAGTTTAGAGCGCTCGCTTAGAGCCAGTAAGCTAGAATAAGATAAGTGTTAGTTTTAAATTAGATTTAATCGTTTTTGTCAAGCATGTAAGTTTATTTGAAATTTTCAATAAAAATGAATTTAAAATGAAAATAAAATGCCGCCAACAGGGGTTCATCCGCGCCGCCGAGACTCGATCGAGGGCACAAGCGTCGGTCAAGTCTCGGAAGCACTCTTTCATGTTGGCTAGCCCCGCCCCTCCCAAGGACCCCCTACTCTAAGCCTAAACCTACTGCCTTCATATCTAGCTTAAAACTAAGGAGGATGCTACGTAAGTAGCGCACCGGCCCGGGAGAGCGTATCTCTTCCTCAAGCAACCAAAATTCGGTGAACTGCTTTACCGTATCGACCCTGTCCCTTTCCGCTATTGCGGTACTAAAACGGAGGAGCTCCTGAGCATTGGCGGCGTACCCGTCGTGGATGAGCCGCTTATCCCTCGCGCCGCGGTGGCTGTGGTACAATACCGGCACACCATCTTTTGTCTGGACTAACCCTTTCATGTCTACATAAAGAAATGCTTCCGGCGGGATGAAGCCAGACCGAAGCGTACTCTCGTGGTACATTAAATTGGGGTAGAAAGCCCCTGAGATCAGGTTATTATCACTGGCCATCGCCCTAGCAACGTGCCTCCGAATCACCTTAACAAGGAAATTGTCAATCCTATTCAGTCGAGTCCCATTGTGTAAGGTCTTGTTGGGATAGTATTTTATGTACTGGGATTCAGGAGTTCTAAACAACCCTAGACAGGCCCTGAGGCATTGCCTCTCAAACACCCGAATCTTTTCCATATAGGATGGCGCTATATTGAACCACATAGGACAGCCATAAGCGATTATAGGCCTTATAAGGGCCACGTAGCAAATGACCTTCACCCTGGAGTCAAGTTGACTGCTGCGAAACAGTCTCCTTGTCAGAGCGTAGGCCCTCTTAGCTCCAGCAAGACAAGCATCTATATGATTGTCAAAATACAGATACTGGTCGAGCCGGATACCGAAATACCTGACCACGTTTTTCACCACCAATGGTCGTCCCTGCTGTCCAATAATTGCTAATTTTCTCCAGTTGTTTCTGGTATCCCTAGAGGCCCTAGCCAATGGAGTCCTGAACAGGATTGTTTCCGATTTTCGGAAATTGATTTTCAACTTCCAATCATCGCAATACCTCTTAATTTGTTCGAAGTCGTGCTGCAGAAGGATGTTGATGACCTGTACGCCACTAAATCGTCTGCGTACGCTATAGCGTGTCTGAAGGAACCCACCAGATCACTTGTGTAAATATTAAAAAGGACCGGAGAATTCACTGCTCCCTGTTGTAAGCCGTTTTTAGTTTCAAAAACCCTGCTCGAAGTTACGTTGCCAGCTTTGACAACGAACTTCTTTCCCATAGGCATGTCATAAATCATATACAGCAAAGGTTTTTGAATGCCCATTCTAGTTAGCTTATAAAAGAGCCCCTCCAACCATACGGTGTCGAAGGTCTTCTCAAAGTCGACCAGACATGCACCCGTGCATTGCTTCTTACTTTTATTCCACTGAATGTCGGAAACCAGTTTCGACGCTGCATGAAGAGTGTCATGCCCCGCTCTAAAGCCAAACTGGTTGTCCGGAATAATCTTATTTTCTTCAACCCATCCTTAAAGAGATCTATTGACGACTTTCTCGAATACCTTGCTAATATTCGGAAGCAAACTGATTGACCGCAGATTAGCAGGGTTCGTCCTATCGTTATCCTTTTTCGGGATAGGGTGTACCACCGCCATTTTCCACTGCGCCGGATAATATGCATTATTCAGCGCATTGTTAAATAGCGTGGTGAAGATATCGATCGCTTCTAGCGGCAGGTGTCTTAATACGACGTTTGGGACACCGTCAACTCCCGCCGACTTTTTGTTTTTCAGTGACTCAAAGATGCACCGAAGTTCATCTATACTCACGAACAGATGAGAATTTACATCGGCGATTGTGCCATTTGCACGGTTGTCGTCATTGAACACGGTGAAACCGTTGTTCTCGGATCGCCAATTTTGTATTTCGGTCCGCAGATGAAAGTGGTCAAGAAAGGCCCTTTCCTCGAGGTCGTGGTTACGGCGAACTGGGTTGTTCACCGTATACACAGTTTCAAAGAAAGCTCCCATCAAGTCCACTCTCTCCTGCGGGTCTTCGACCACATAAAAACCGTCATTCGAGTCAGCACTTTCGGGACTTATGCCAGCAGTCAGTATTGTCTGTCTGTTCTCGTTCGTCTGAGGTATTCGGACACATGAAATGTCGTTATGATCTTTCCGCCTGAACAGTTTATTTATTTGTGGGAACATACTCGGACTACTGGATTTTATAGCCCGAATTTTATTGCCCCAATACAAACTTACAGATTTTCTGTAACTCTCGGTGATCAACTGTTTCAAGTTTTTGATCATCGACTTCAGTGTCCTTATCTCGGGATCGTTCCTGTCAGTAAACTGTCTGTGTAGCCGTTTAAGCCTCGAGAGCAGTCTACTTTTATGTCTGTACAGAGCATCGATTGTCGCGTTTCGATGTTTGTTCTTCGTCGGTGGAATGTCCTACCCGAGGGATAGTCCGCTCCATTGTCTGTTTGATGACAACATTCATTTGCCGTAAATGAGTGTCGATCTCATCGTTCGTTAAGTTCCTGTTTGTCGGTGGGTCGATCTCGCATGAGCGTATGTCGCCCTTTAAAACTCTGGTGAAGCGCTTTTCGGTAATCGAAAGAACGCACTTGGTCGTACTGCTCCAGCTGCGTCTGCTCGTTCGGGATCCGTATTACGGCGGCTATTTCCACTGGGACTCGAACCAGACTGCTCCTGCGTCAGAGTCGATGGTATGCACCACTAAGCCAAATGGCTAATTGGATTTCACTTTACAAAGTCACTATTTCTACTTTTGCTTTTGCTTACACTGCCTCACTAACAAAGTCGTCCGATCACTATGGATGCTGAGGAGCGACTGATTTTTTTTTTTGTGCAATAGTGAAGCCTTCACGTTGTGGGCGCCATTTTGTTGCTAGACCGTTCTTGCCATTGGGTCGTTGCTGGCATGCGAGTTCCCATTCTTAGCTCGTCGGTGGGTGTGGGACTTAACCCTTGGTCCGTGGAACAAAAAAAAAACATGCAAGTCTTTCGCGCCGAGGTGATGTTGACGCTGCGAGAAGTTTGCCTCTACCCTCCCTACCTTGGCTACTATACTCGCCTAAGTAGCCCCTTTATTCGCCACCTTTCACCTCCTCTTCCGCATCATCCTTCCCTATCCGCACTCCCTCATCCTATTTCGCCCTTTTTAAACAAAACTCATTGTATTTTCATTGTCGGTTCATTTTTTTTTTTGCATTTCATTTATTGTTTATTCATTATCACTTACCTACTAACAATTTCAAAAATACAAGTTTTTATCAAAAGCAAAGGTAAATGGAGCGAATAAATCCAATGATCGTTCTGTAACTATTTTTAGTTAGTGGTGAACGACCTTACAAAATAAACTTTTTAGATACAAATTGATGTGGGGTAACAACAGATATGAATTATGAATGCCATTTTAAAAGTATCATGCTCTTGACATTATTTATGTTACAACTCTAAACAGTAGCTCAATCTCATCATTATTCTTAGTGAAGAGCCAACCTTTTAATTTTTGAGTAAACAAAGAAAAACTGTGGATTGATCTAATTGAAACAGGAAGTTTGTTAAATAGTCTAGGCGCACACACATAATAAAAATTAAAAAAATGAGTCCTTTGGGCAATAGGTACATCAACAAGGCTTAAACTGTTTACACGTAAATTATAAAGACTGGAGTTTCTTGATGCAATGTTACCACTTTGCTTAAAAAACTCCCTCAGAACTTTAAATACATAGAGATGCCTAAGTGGAAGAATATGCAATTCACAAAAAAGAGGCCTGCTAGAAGTAAATCTGTTTTTACCACAAATATTTCGAATTAGACGTTTTTGTGCTACCAAAAGTGTCCGAAAACTATTGAAGTATACTCCACCCCAACAAGTGATACCGTATTGTAACTTTGAGTTAGCAAGATAATGATAAAACATAGTTAGTACTGTTTTTGAGCAATACGCTCTTAGCATATACATTTTACGTGATACAAGCATCATATGTGATTTGACTGTTTGAATGTGATCTTTCCAATTCAGCTTGCAGTCAATCAGAACTCCTAAATATTTAAAGCTTTGAACTAATTCAATATTGAAACAATTAGAGGAACATTGCTCTGTTTCAAGAAAATTGCTTCTACCACAGCTGTGCACAGGTAGAGAATATCTTTTGCAGTCATATGAGTGATAAAAGATACCAAAATCTGTCGGAACAGCACCCGATAACTTGAAACTCATCATTTTTGTTTTTTGGCTAATAACTAGCTTGTGAAACGCAAAACAACATCTTAAAGTTTGCAAGTCATCATTTATGAATGATATGCAATCGGAAATAGAGTTACCGAGGTAAGTAAATGCTACATCATATATTTTCATAATTTCATAATATTTTCAAAAGCAAAGCTTTTTTCTAGCAACGGTTCTGGAGAGAGACTTGATGAAATACTGCAGTTGCAGTTGTTGCTCAGTGTATAACTCGGCTTTAATTTGTCTGATATATCTACGAAAAATTCATTAAACTTATTCGCTATGATATCGGGATCAGATATATTTGCGTTATTCACGTTTATACTGACAACCTTATTCGATTTTACTGTCTTTCCCAATATTTTATCAACGATACTCCATTCTTCTTTGATGTTACCTTTATATCTATTCAATTGGTTCATGTAATAGTTGTTACGAGCTTCAAAAACTAATTTATTAGTTTTCTTGCACAATTTACTATAATACTTCTGCAGATTCATATTAGTTGGATGTTTTTTACATTTAACAGCAATATCATTTTTACGCTTTATTTGTTTTAGTAGTAAAGAAGTCATCCATGGCTTTAAAAAAACCTGATTTTTGTTGTTGCGAAGATATTTTTGTACAGCTATTCATATGATTCTTAAGAATCGTAATAAATAAATCATAGGCCATAGAAGGATCACTCTCTCCGTAGACTGAAGTCCAAAATTCATATTTCAATTTCTCCCTCAGTTTATTAAAATCAATGTACTGCCTATTCCTAACACTTTCTTTATTTTGATCTAAACAGACGCTGTCAGTGAGAATATCTATTGCGACCATGTGATGGTCGGATATTCTATAGTCATAGACCTCACCACTGATCAGTTCATTGTTATTACTTACTTTAGTTCGTGTAAATACATGATCTATGCAACTCTTAGTCGAATCCGTCACACGAGTTGGTGTATTAATAATAATTCTAAGGCCATATGATGCCATCACAAACATATAGTTTTCCGTATCCACATCAGACACTTTTAGCAAGCCAATATTGATATCACCTAAGACGATCAGATTTGTGGACTTCGTAGCTCGTAATATATTTTCTAATTCTTGAATAAAACTGACTTTACTAGATCCTTGCAATCTGTATATGCAGATTAACGTATAAACAACTCTATTAAAGGATAGTTTCAGTCTTGTTATATCAGCACCAGGAATATTTATATTAGAACAATCACAATCACTTACATAATCATCCCTTATAAAAACCATAATACCTCCAGCAGAGTAGGAGTTATTACAATTGCCATGGGGAGTGTAGCCAGGAATATTATACATATTTAGTTCATCATCATAAATCCAAATTTCGCTTAAAACGATAAGAATTGGCAGATCAGAAAGAGTTTGAACATGAGCTATAAACGTGACAAAGTTCTTACGCAGACTTCGAATATTTTGATGAAGGCAGAATGATTGTTTTATAATGGCTTTACATACATGTTTTGTGCTGCCGAATTTGGGTCCAGAATTGTTGTTGTTAATTTTGTTTTCATTTCATATTTTTCTCTCATTATTTTCTCTTTAACATTGCGAGAAGTAAACTTAACATGCAAAATGTTTTTTGTGTTGTCTGGGCGAACGGAAGATTGCTCAGAGTTACGAGTAGAAGTTTGTTTTGGTTTTATGTTAATTTATTTTATATAGCAGCTGTCAATGTCTTCATCTCTTACATTCAATCCCAGACCATCATGGATAACTTTAAGAGCTATTTCAACGTTGGAGATTTTAGTGTTAAGAGTAGGAACATTAAAGATTTCAGTATTATTGGCTAGCAATTGTTGTTCCAACTGATTAACCTTCGACTCTAGCAACTTGATTTTTTGTTCACACTCCACATTTTTTGCTTGTAGTGCATCAATCTGTTCTCTCTGAATTTGTTTAACGGACAGAATTTCATTATAAACCATTTCTAGCGAAACATTGGAGTAAGTTGACTTAGTTACAGATGAGAATGATTCCTGGGTATTTGCGCTTGCATTTGTTTGTAGCTCTTCGTGCAAATGATTTAGTGGCTGTGTGATAGCGTTAACAGCCTTAGGCTGCTCTCTATCTGATATTGAAATTCGACGTTGGCTCATACAGCTTGTACAACGCCACACTCCTCTGTTCTCTTTCATATATTCGAGGTCAACCAAAGTCACTTTTGCACATTTCGCATGAAAAAAACCTTTGCAATCCGAGCACTCCACTTTTAAATCTGCTCTATCCACTTTATTTTTGCAGATTTTACACGACATGTTCGTTATACAAAATGTTTATTCATAATAATGGCCTTACGTTACTTTACTTAAACATCAAAAAAATCCTTATATTTACGCGAACTATAATACTCACTTAACTAATGGGCTTCTTTACCGTCTTTTGCAAAATTAAATTTATACTAATATTTTTCGCATTCCCCTTTTTGATTTCTTTTACCGATATATACCAAGGAACTATGTAATTACCAAATGACTCACCCTTTTATCAGCAACTGGCGACGTTGTGGCCACAGTATCCAGGATGCGCCTCGTACTTCGTCTTGTCGTAGTACCTGTATCACTTGGGCTTAAATTCACTATTAGCGTATATAAAAGTAAAATAAATCTATTAAAATTTTACCCTACGTAATCTACTCTACCGAAATATATTTTTAAAGAAAATTTAAGGATTTTTCCTATTTTTGACATACATTTAACAAAAAAAAAACTAACAAATTTCCAGCAACTCTCGTTGGCATAAAATTGACCTTTACGTTAACCAAACAGGTAAGATATAAAAATTTTAAAAATAAAAAAAGTATATAAAAAAAAATGCTTCGCCGCTATTGGACTTGAACCGGCGCTTTCTTTTACAGAGTATTGCTTTTCTGTTGCCGCTAGTTCATTTCATTTTTTTTTTTTTCATTTTAAATTCATTTTTATTTATATCTTTCATTAAACTTACATACTAGACAAAAACGATTAAATCTAATTTAAAACTAACATTTATCTTATTCTAGCTTACTGGCTCTTAGCGAGCGCTCTAAACTTAACAATATCCTTAATATTATTGCCTTTCAGCCTTAAATCTATCTATATTTATGATTTGTTTTGTTTTTTTTTAATTTCCAAGAAACTTTAGAAAACTTGGAATCTTTATTATTTGTTTTATTAAAACTACTTACATCTACCTAAGCTACTTAACCTGCAATTACCCATAATCAGGGTGGTGAGCAGTCTTATCGATTGGTCACCATCCTGATCGCGTCCATGGTTGCCTGTCGGCCGCCAACAGGGGTTCATCCGCGCCGCCGATACTCGATCGATCAAGTCTCGGAAGCACTCTTTCATGTTGGCTAGCCCGGTCCCTCCCAAGGACCCCCTACTCTAAGCCTAAACCTACCACCTTAATATCTAGCTTAAAACTAAGGAGGAATGCTACAAAAGTAGCGCACCGGCCCGGGAGAGCGTATCGACTCTCAAATCTTCGTCAAGCCACCAAAATTCGGTGTATTGCTTTACCGTATCGACCCTGTCCCGTTCCGCAATTGCGGTGCTAAAACGGAGGAGCTCCTGAGCATTGGCGGTGTACC
This sequence comes from Cheilosia urbana, assembly GCA_946477585.1. NCBI lineage: Eukaryota > Metazoa > Arthropoda > Insecta > Diptera > Syrphidae > Cheilosia > Cheilosia urbana. The sequence continues at coordinate 17,918,917 of OX297857.1, forward strand.
CGTAGTGGATGAGCCGCTCATCCCTCGCGCCGCGGTGGCTGTGGTACAATACCGGCACACCATCTTTTGTCTGGACTAACCCTTTCATATCTACATGAAGAAATGCCTCAGGCGGGATAAAGCCACTAACACTTGCACCACGTAGTGCCGCTAACACTTGCACCACGTAGTGGTTCCTGACTACGCTGTTGTACCGCTTGGCCAATTGTGACAAGTGTTACAATTTTTGCAATTTTTGCTTATCCCGGAATTTCGGTTGGAATACCGGATGCCATAAGGTTGCTACTTCTTTGTAGAATTTTGACGGTCAACCTTTTATGGATGCCGTCCTGCTGTGTGAGTTTTGGCTTAAACCCCAATTCTTAGCAATCTTGCTTGTCTTTTCCTTTAATTAAACGGTCTTTATTCAACCTTTCAGTTTATTAAACAATTAATTTACAACACTACGAAATTTACAAAGGAAACTTGCCATCGGCTTTAAATAATTATTCACTTATTGCGCGGATTCTTCGCACGTCAGCCGAATTTGAATACGAATTTTGATATCTCGCGTTGGGAAAGGAAAAAAAAAATCCCCATTTCTCAGAGGCAAATTAGCTGCTTTTTTTTTTGTATTTTCTCGTTACATTTTTCTCTTTTACGAGACTCAAAGGCTGCTCATTTTTCGACGTATAACAGCTTTCTTTTTCGTATCACCTTCGACACCAACCCTGCTGTGACAGCTGATTGTCGTTTGTCATTTTGCAGCCAGGTAGTGTAGTGCGACATATTCGAAAATAATTTATTTCGTAACAAGTGTGCAATCTGTATCCACACTGTCACTAGCCAACAATACCTCATGTACCAATACCATTGAGTACCTTACGTATGCCCTCCTAATAACAGACTGACAAGCTGTCTCAGTTCCGCGCTCGCACGCAACTCTATCGATATCGGCCGACACTTGAAAATCGCGCACAAAAGACGATACACCTTGCAAAACAATAATCCAACAACTCAATTAATTAATCCCTCGCGCGCCGCGCATGAATTAATAAATCAAGAAACCAAAATAAATATTCAGTGCAGTGTTGTTTAAGTGCAACGACCATAAAAAAAGAGAAAAAAACAAAATCGATTGCAACAATAAAAGTCAAACAACCGTCGTGCTTGTGTATATATAGTTAGCCTTGGGCAATCCCTCCTGTCCCACTCCAATTCGTTTGCTGTTGACCTTTCTCGGTCATTGTGAGCGCTCTATGATATTTTTTCATTTGAGCGTTTGCAATGACTGAGTGAGTGCATCATCTGGCGGATAGCGGGTCGTGTGTGAAGGTTTTGTTGGTGGACCAAAACTGATTGTCGTATGGGCATAACACCTACGGTAGTTTGTTTTGGAAAACTTACCTTAGGATCTTCACTTCACGGCTCTGCTTAGCAGTAGCGTCGGAGTTGTGTTTTTTTGTGTCTGTTTTCTGTTTTGGAGATGAGTTTTAGGGTTGATATATGCAACATTCGTGGGCTGCGATCGAATTTCTTCTCAGCGTACGTCCATGTTGCCAAATATAAACCAGCTGTTTTGGCACTGGGGGAGACCCAGGTAAGTGGAAAGTCTGATATATCAGAGTTTGATCTGCCTGGATATACCAAGCTCCTGTAAATTATGGCCAGTGTTTCAATCCGGAATTTAATTTCAAATGGCTCAAACTTCATGTCCGTAGGCAAATTATTCATTACTGTTTTCGATGAGTTCGAGTTCGATGTGCTGTCTGATTCCATAACAAGAATTGTCTCCCTGTATCCTCATACTGAAATCGTCATTGCGGGTGATTTCAATATTCACAATTCTAACTGGCTTCGACATTCTGGACAGACAACACCCGAAGGAATTTATGTTCAGATCTTTGCTGAGGTAAACCAATTAACCCAGCTTGTAAATATGCCAACACGTGTACCAGACATTGACGGTCAAAATGCCAACACACTGGACTTGTTCCTCACCTCCCACCCTAATAAATTAATACTCCATTGAAGTATTATCGCCTCTAGGCTCGTCAGACCACTGTACCATATCAGCTAATTTCTCGTACTCCTACCACAAAGTTAAAGAAAAAACTCCGAAAAGAACCGTATGGCATTACGAGAAAGCCAACAGGAGCGGACTTAACAGCTTCTTTAGGAGTTTTAACTGGTCGTTATGCTTCCTCGATAACGACGTAGATGCCGCCGCTGATATGGTAACAAATATAATCACCTCAGGTATGAAATCCTTTATCCCAAACAGGTTAAAGAGTATCAAACCAAAAGAAAATGCGTGGTACGACTTGAGCTGTAAAGAGGCTATTAGATTAAGGGAGTTGAGTTTTCGGTCCTACAAAGCCAACCCATCTGAGGAAAACCGAATGAAGTTTAAACGAGCCAGAAATGACTGCAATGCCCACATAAAGCGTGTCAAATTCTTATATGACCAAAAGTTGAGGCAAAAAATACTACAATGTCCCAAGGGTAGTAGAAACTTTTGGTCATTTGTAAAAAATATTAAGAATTCGGCCTCGTCCGCAATCCCAACGCTCATTTACAATGACACTCCAGCTGTCAGCTCTTTAGACAAAGCTAATCTGCTCGCTGCACATTTTGCAGCCTATGCTCCCAGATTGCGGTTTGTCTACACCTGTACTCGAGTTCGTAGAATTTACCATGGGACCAATCCACTTTCGCACTCGTACAGTCGCAAGAGTACTTTACGATCTCAACATAAATAAATCCGCTGGTCCAGATCGTATCTCCCCCATCGTTCTGAAGAGGTGTTCTTCCACGCTGGCAAAATCACTGCGTAAGCTTTTTCATCTGTCCTATTCTTCTGTACTCTTTCCTAGTAGGTGGAAAAGAGCATTTGTCCAGCCCGTCCCTAAAAAAGGCGAATCTTCTTCTCCCACCAATTACCGACCTATAGCACTTACGTCCATTCTTTCAAAGGTCATGGAAACGCTGATAAACCGTCAGCTTATGAAATATCTTGAATCACGGAAACTCCTCAATGACCGGCAGTACGGTTTTCGTGGCAACAGGTCCACTGGTGATTTGATGACTTATCTCTCCGAGAAGTGGAACCAATCTCTCCATCACTTCGGTGAATCGAAGATTGTTGCGCTCGATATTTCAAAGGCATTTGACAGAGTTTGGCATCAAGCTCTTTTGTCGAAAATGCGTGCCTATGGGATCGATGCGTCTCTTATTTAATGGATTAGAAACTACCTTTCTGGCCGTTCAATTCAAGTTGTTTTGGATGGTTTCAGTTCTGAAACCCACCATATAAATGCTGGTGTTCCCCAAGGCTCAGTTTTGTCTCCGACTCTCTTTCTCATTTTTATAAATGATCTCTTGTCTGCAACTTGTAATCCAATCCATTCCTTCGCTGATGACAGCACTCTAAGCTTTTCATATTCTTTCCAGGACTCACGTCCCTGCTCTTCGGCCGTGGAACTGGAACGGCAAAGTATGTTAAGCTCATTAAATTCCGACCTTGACAGCATTTCAAAATGGGGTTCAGAAAATAGAGTGGAATTTAATGCTTCAAAAACACAATGCTGTCTGCTGTCTCTAAAGCGAAACCCAAATCTACAGCCATTACCCATCAATAACACCTGCATTACCGAAACCGAAAGACTTTCTATTCTCGGTATGTGCGTTCATGACAAGCTTCGTTGGAATGACCATATACACGAAGTCGCCAAGAATGCAGCGAAATGTCTAGGTTTTCTCAAACGGTGCAAGAAATATTTCACCCCTTCTGATCTGGCTACAATATACAAGGCGTTCATTCGCCCAAAGCTTGAGTACAATTCCCACATCTGGTCTGGTGCACCGAAAACTATATTGCACTTACTAGATAGGATCCAAATCGTGCGTTGAAACTAATCGGAGACACGAATATCGCGAATTCTATTAATTCGCTTGAACATCGTAGAAGCGTTTCGTGTCTCTCATTGTTTTACCGTTTTTTTAACAAACAGTGCTCAAATGAAATAGCCAACTGCATTCCTCCCCTTCACCAATTCAACCGCAATACTCGCCATGCTAGGAATGCCCATCAGTTCACCATCCAGCCTATCTTCGGACGTACAATGAAATACAGAGACTCTTTCGTAAGCCGTACAACGCGAATGTGGAATGCCTTGCCCAGCTCTGTCTTTCCTCCCCAGTACAATTTGCAGACATTTAAGACCAATGTGCATCGGTATCTCCTATCTCCTCTATCCCAATTTCCATAATGCCCGCGCTGTGTAATCACATAACACTATAAGAGTAGTCACAAACTCTTTAGCGCGTGTTAATTATAAAAAAAAAAAAAAATTCATTATCGTAAGGGAACAGACCTAATGCGATCGAAATTTGAAACAAAAATAGTTTGTATAGAAGTTTCACGACTTGTTTCTCACAGCTTAGAACGTCGAAGGAAAACTAGTTGGTGTTCAGTGTGAATGCATCGATGAGTTCTCGAAGAAAACACGGTTTTCGGTGCGGTGTGAATAGGGTATTAGAGCGAAGCGTTATAACTCGAGGTGTACCTGTATTAAATAAATCAAAAATATTTTAAGGTTTAATATCTTCAATGTGTTGGCATTTTCATGTTTGTTCGTTTTGTTTTATTTCTATTTCTAATAGCTGGAAATGCTTTCACTGCTGCAGAGGCTATGTTAATGTTACTGGAAGCTCCGAGTGAGGCACTTCTAAAGCCGTATGTCGAGCAGTTACTACAGACTAACACTCTTGAAGAAGCAATGGACCTCATAACTCGATTGAGCCCACCAAGACGCAATGTTTTTCTTCACTTGTGTATTTTCCTGAGGGAAGGAATCGATAGAAAAAACTACAACTTAAATAACATAGGTAACTGTACAGATTGTTATACCTAAAAACTGTATTGATATAATGTGTTTCTCTTGTAGCTACCTTGTTTGGTAATATTCTGTTAAGAAAAAGGCCGGACCAAATCGAAGGACAGGATGGCCGTTGCCGTTTGCTTATGCTGCGGTTCTTGCAATCCGATTTAGGTATTTTTACACGAGCTCCGATTAGTTTCAACTTAAATGCATGTTATTAAAAGAATTTGAATTAAAAATAATTAAATTAAAAAAAATTGTTAAATAGATATAATGCGCACGTGATTAACTTAATTCTGAATCAGGTCAGTAGAACGCATTAAACCTTCGAGTCGAAGCCCTAATGAACGCAAGACAACACAAGCCATCTGCGCAAAATTGTGTTCACTTAATGCAGCGCTTCCAGGTAGGCCAATACTGACGCATTGACAGTTATAAATGTAGTGCGCTGTGTACCGAAGAACACCCTCATCGCCGCAGCATCTGCAAAGCTCTTCTTCCATCAGGAGCTCCATCTGGTCTCGCTATGATTCTTTCGAAGGTAAAGAGTTATTGTCCTTCCACATGTCAAATCCACAAATTCGACAAGAAACAAATGCAAAATCCGTCTTAAACATCAAGTTCACCCAGAAATAAAATCTCTGAAAATAAAGAAAATTCGGTAGTGGTCGAATGTTCTCCTAGTCCGTTTTATATGTTGCAAAACGATAAGTTATCAAAACTGATCGACCTAGAGTCGAAATGTTGAGCGGAAAGGGTATCGAAATTGATAGAGGATGTTTTTGCAAATCTTAAGGAGCTGACCTCACAAGTTCTTGCAGAAACAGCCAAAATCCAGAAGAGCGTCAATTTAATTGCTCATGCTCCCACAAACACCAATGAAACCGGTACATCGAACAAACAAGGTGAGGCAAATAAAACTATATTTAACATTAATACGGTGGAGAGTAAAATAAACTCCCCAATAGTGGTAGTACAAGTGGTACAAGTAAAGCCGCCAAAAAATTGCAACAGAAAGATGTGAACAAAATAAACACAGAAAAAACAAAAACATAAGCCGCCGGCTAACAAAAGAAAAACTGATAAAATCTTCTAATCAATTTGTTATCAAAGCGGCTTCTTCTGTTCGTTACTTTCATCTTTCAAACGCTCATAATACAACAACTACTCAACAAGTTGTAGGGCATGTTGCAAAAACTATAGAAGTACCTCCACTAACATTAAATGCAAAATGTTAGTCAAAAGCAGTGTTGATATCTCGAAATTAAGATTTTTTAATTTCAAAGTAAGCATTATTGCGGACAATGCAGATGACATTCTTAAGTCCAAGCGTTGGCCAGCTAAAATGAAAATAAAAACATTCGTTCAAAAGGAAAAAAAACGAAGGGGTCCTGTAATATATTGGTAGCACATAAATCTTATAATTATTCCACTGCAACTTGGCAGCACGGAAATAGAAAATAAGAAGTTTTGGTTGTTAAGCAATGGCGGTGGGGTAGAGACATTTTTGGTAAAATAAAAGCACGGAAACTTGAAGACGTTATTATTAATTATTAAATAGACAACAAGGAATTGTACATGGTGTCAGAAGTGGGACGATCGTATAAGAAAATTAATAAATATTTCTTTAACAAAGAATTTCGATCGAATAATAAAATTACCACGCAAATTGAAGAAAATGGCGGCAAATAGCGCATTTTCAATGATGCAAGGTCCAGCAAGGATTAATTTCGAGGAAGCTGGAAGGCAATGGCCGATGTGGAAAAAGGAATTTTTAATTTACCTGCGAGCCTCGCGGCAAATGTCTGAGCCAGATGACATAAAAATTGCCTTATTCTTACATCACATCGGCCCAAAGGGTGTCGAAATACACGATACAATGGTATTTGACTCACCAACAGAGGCGGCTAATGCAAATGCCGCAGTAGTGAACGAAGGAGCAGGAGGTGCTGCTAGAGGTGTTGCTGGAGGTGCTGCTGGAGGTGCTGCTGGAAGTGCTGCTGGAGGTGGTGCTAGAGGTGCTGTTCAACAAGGCCCAACACTTGAACAAGTTATGCAAAAATTCGAAGAATATTGCATGCCGCAACGTAACCTTACAATGGAAGCATTCAAGTTTAACTCGATGTCACAACAGAGCAAGCAACCATTCGGTGAATATGAAACTGAACTGAGAGTGCAATCAAAATACTGCGACTTCTTTTGTCAAAATTGCAGTACATCATATGGAGATCGCCAAATCAAAGACCGTATCATTTTGGGTATTGCGGACAAAAAATTACAGATGAAACTCCTTGAAAATCGTAATGAAAACCTGGATGATGTCATCCGAAAATGCAAAGCTGCTGAGCTCGTCGATTCAAATCGCAAAGTACTCGAAATTCCCGAACAACAAAAAGTCAACCTTATACGCGGAAGAATTAGCAATCCAAAACAAAAAAATGATGATAAATGTAGTCGCTGTGGTGGAATACAAAAACCAAAAGGCCAACATGAAAAATACTGCCCAGCATTACTGAATGGAAAGGTGTGCTTTAAGTGCAACAAACCAGGACATTTTTCAATCGTTTGCAGATCAAGTGTACACAACAAGGCGAATGTGAATATTATAGCGCAAGCACAATCAGCAGAAGCAAATGTGCCGAATCAACAGCTGCAGGTGACACAGACGGACGGTTTGCAATATAGTCGCAACTACTGGGAAGAAGGTAATTTTGTCAATATGATTGGTAGGGATAGATATTTATTAATAGATAATATTCGTACATCTAGAATAAATTCTCTGGTTGGTGGCTGGTTTAAGCGATTTAAATTTAACAATATCTATGTGAATTTTAAGATGGACACGGGGGCAGACATGAGCTGTATACCACATAAATTAATTAAACAAATGAACTTGCTCAAATTTATATTAAAATCACGTTCTGAATTGTTCGCTTATACTAATAATAAAATTAGTTCCTTCGGGAAAATTGTATTACCATGTGTTGATGAACGGTTAAAAAAAAAAGTTGACATTGAATTTGAGGTGGTTGATGATGCACTTCAACCAATACTGGGTCGCGAAGCATGTGTATCACTTAATTTGGTAAAAAGGATAGATGAAATTTCTATCGACAATACTAGACTGATTAATAATACGACGGTGAGGGGAACAAAAGCGTTGCCGCAAAGTTATTGCAATGTATTGCCTGCTAACCGAAATGAGATGGTTCAAAACTTCAGGGATGTTTTCGACGGCTTGGGGTGTATACCAGGCAAATGTCGCATACAACTGAAGGAAAATTCGATTCCCAAAGTGGGTTATAAAAAGCGCATTCCTTATAGTTTATATGACAAATTAAAAGTCCAACTGGATTTAATGGTAGCCGACGGTGTCCTAAGCCCAGTGGATTATCCCACTGACTGGGTTAATAATCTGCAGATCGTGGAAAAAGTGGATGGAACGCTGAGGCTATGCTTAGATCCAAAACCACTTAATGAGTGCATTAAGAGAGAACACTTTTCGATTCCGACGGCCGAAGCGATAACCAGTCGATTAGCCAATAAGTCCATTTTTACGGTAATGGACCTGAAAAATGGATTTTGGCAACTAGAAATCGATAAGAGCAGCTTAGATCTGACGACATTTATGACACCATTCGGTCGTTTTCGATGGAACCGTGTTCCATTTGGAATAAATAGTGCACCCGAGTTGTTTATGCGTAAGATGGTGCAGATCTTCGGTGATATACCAAACGTCGAAATATATTTTGATGATTTATTCATCTCGGGAAAAGACGAGAATGAACATGATCTTGCTCTCCTCAGGGTGTTGGAGAGGTCTCGCTTGAACAACGTTAAGTTCAATAAAACTAAACTGCAGTATAAGTTACGTGAAGTCCGATTTATGGGTCATAAAATCTCAATGGGAAAAGTAGAACCAGATGAAAAGTACCTCGAGGCTATTAAAAAAATGCCTGTACCTAAAAATAAATCAGATGTGCTTAGAGTGTTAGGATTATATAAGTTTCTGGCAAAGTATATCCCAAATTTATCGCAAAAAACGTTCAACTTAAGGAATCTCACGAGACTGGAAGTGGAATGGAGTTGGTCTGATAGCCATCAGCAAGAATTTGACGAGCTAAAAGAAATAATCTGTAAAAGCCCAGTTTTGAGAATTTATGACCCAACAAAGCCACTTGCAATTCAAACAGATGCATCGAAGGGTGGATTGGGTTGCGTACTCATGCAAGAAGAACAACCTATCGCGTTCGCCTCTCGTAGCCTTACAAAAAGTGAACAGAAGTGGGCGCAGATAGAGAAAGAATTGCTGGCGATTGTATTTGCATGTGAGAAGTTTCATCATTTCATTTACGGTCGACCGGTAGTAATTCAGTCGGATCATAAACCGCTTGAAACGTTGGTCAAGCGAGAACTGGATGGTGTTTCAGCAAGACTTCAACGAATGTTTCTTATGCTTCTCAAGTATCCAGGAGTAAAAATTATTTATGTTCCCGGTAAACATCTTCTAGTGGCAGACTGCCTTTCAAGGGCATATTTGAATTCGGAGCAACCACAAAATGAGGAGCTGGGATACGTCATACATGTTATCCGGAAAAAAGTGTGTATGTCACCGGGAAACTGTATTGTTTACGAGAACGCAACGAAACGTGATGAAACATTAATAAAAGTAATTAGGTATTTAGAATCTGGCTGGCCAGAGTTCAAAAAGCTTGAATCGAGTATCAAACCATTCTTTAAGATAAAGAACGAACTCAAGTTTGAGGAGAGATTGTTGTTTTTTCGAGATAAATTAGCTATACCCCAAGAACTCCGCGCTAACGTCTTGAGGGAGGTTCACGAGGCACATATGGGTATTGTGAAAACAACCATGAGGTGTCGACAGTTATTTTATTGGCCGGGAATGTCAAACGACATTGAGAAAATAGTGGCCGGATGTTTGATATGCGAAAAGTACCGATACAATAATCAAAAAGAACCATTAAAGCAACATGACAGTCCTGAATATCCTTGGCACAAAATTGGTATGGATATATTTGAATATGGTGGGAAAAGTTATTTGGTGGTGATTGACGCATATTCAGGCTGGATCTGCACTGAGAAGCTAGAGAATAAATCTGTCAGTTGCATTGTAGCAGTATTAACTCAACTTTTCAATCGATATGGTGTCCCAACTGAAATTCGTTCTGATAATAGTCCATTTAACTGCCGTCAGATGGTTGAATTTGCTTCTCGATTTAACATTGTTTTACAATTTTCTAGTCCCAGATACCCTCAAAGTAATGGGTTAGCGGAAAAAGCCGTGTCTATAGCTAAACGTATTTTGAAGAAGTGCATTGATGAGAACCAGAGTGATGAGTTCGGTTACCGCATTTTAGAGTACAATGTAACACCAATTGCTAGCATGTCATGGTCGCCAGAGCAATTGTTCTTAGGTCGAGTGTTAAAAACCAAAATGCCAATTGCGGCAAGCCAATTTAAGAGAACAGTGCTTAGCGAGCCCAAGGTCAAAGAAAAAATTGAAATTAAAAAAGCAAAACAGCAAAAATACTATGACCGCATGTCTAAACCTTTGCCCATCTTAAAACAGTATGACAATATAATTTTCAAAAAAAGCCCAAATGAATGGAATTATGGTTCAATTTTTAAGAAAGTGAGTAATAGATCCTATATTGTAAAAGACATCAATAATCAAGTATTTAGACGAAATAGGAGGCGTATAATTCAGTCGCCTAGTAAAATCATTAATAATTATGTTGAGCCCGATTCCAGCCCTTCAGATGCTATCCTGCAAGAAAGCAATTATCCGAGCAGCATAGATAAAGAAATAAACAAGTCAGCAAATGTGAATTTAAATAATACCGAATTGATAAATAATCTGCAGGAGTGCATCAATGGGGTTGGTGTAGAAGATAATACATGTAATATAGAAAGGCCAACCACCAGCACTGATCAAGATCAGGTAGGAGGTCCTCGTCGCAGTAGCCGAAATATTAGGCAACCAGACTGGTATGGTGACTGGGTACGAGACTAAAATCATATTGACATACCTTCATTATATTAAGTATATAAAATATATAGGTTATATATAGTTTATATTATTAAGTAATAAAAGAATACGTGTAATATATTGGTAGCACTTAAATCTTATAATTATTTCACTGCAACTTGGCAGCACGGAAATAGAAAATAAGAAGTTTTGGTTGTTAAGCAATGGCGGTGGGGTTGAGACATTTTTGGTAAAATAAAAGCACGGAAACTTGAAGACGTTATTATTAATTATTAAATAGACAACAAGGAATTGTACAGGTCCACTTGCGAATGACGGAAACATAAAACAATTAAATTCTTTTGATCCCCATGGAGAACTTTCTGTTTACTTTCAGAATGTTGGCGGCACAAGAACAAAAACAAATCAATTATCACTCTCCATTTCCATTAATTCTTATAAAATAATTATGCTTGTAGAGACATGGCTACATACGCACATTTTCTCACAAGAACTTTTCGGCAGCGAATACACTGTCTACCGACGTGATAGAAGTGCTCACACAGGTATGACCGCTCGCTTGTTTCGTTTGAAAAGCCATTGCCGCTTGTCGATGACTCCATTGAACAGCTAGCGGTGAGTGTGTTGATGGGCAATGATAATACCAACAACAATTTAAGTGAAATAATTTTTTCACGTTCTTACATTAGACCAGCGAGTGCATGCAGCATGTATGTTTCACACACAAGCAACATTGAATTTCTTGCAAATAATTTGCGAAAGAATCAAATGTTGTTTGTTGCTGGTGATTTCAATTTAAGTCACGTTTATTGGGAGCGGGATAGTGATGAAAATTGTACGATTCCCTCCCAAGTAAGAACCGATTATGAAGTGAAGTGGTGTGTATTGACACGCTTTTAAGTTGTGGGCTAATGTAAGTGAATCATATTCCAAATTCAATTAAAATATATATTAACAAGATATAAACAAGATTTAGTGCACTGCGTATTTGGACTTTATTTTTACTAGCAAGACGGAGTTGTAGTTGTGAGTGAAGCACATTCTCTACTTTTGCCCACATCTGTTCACCATAAGGCATACATCGCTGTTCAAGAAAACCGGCATAACTCAAAAAACTTGATTTTTCAGGAGAGCTGTTTAAAGTTTCTGAGTTGCAGAAATTTTCACACTTTTAATTTTTTCAAGTGACATCAATCTTTTTTTTAAAAACTTAATTTTATAGGGCCAGCTCCATTATTTTATCTAATGGAAACTAAAAAAAAAAGTTGAAATAATATAACGGGTGATTTTTTAAGAGGTTTAAACTTTAAAAAAAAAAAAAAACACAAAAAATTCGAAAAAATGAATGAAATATTTATTTGAATCGATAGTTTGAACCTTGCAATTTAATGTTTAAAGATAATTTCATGCAAATGTTGACCGCGGCTGCGTCTCAGGTAGTCCATCCGCTGAGTCCAATTTTGGCATACTCTTTCACACATATCGGCCGGTATCTCACGAATGAATACATGGATGTTGGCTTCCAGTGCGTCAATCGAAGCGGGCTTGTCCCTATACACATTAGCCTTGACATACCCCCACAAAAAATAATCTAATGGTGTCAAATCGCACGATCTAGGCGGCCAATTGACCGGCCCGAAACGTGAAATTAACTGTTCACCAAACTCGCCTCGCAATTGCGCCATTGTTTCGCGTGCTGTGTGGCATGTGGCACCGTCTTGTTGAAACCACATATCATGCAAGTCAAGAATTTCCATTTCGGGCAAAAAAAAGTTTGTTATCATCGCTCGGTAGCGTTCACCATTGACAGTAACGCTGCGATTCGCATCATCTTTGAAGAAATATGGCCCAATAATTCCGCCGGCCCATAAACCGCACCAAACAGTGGCTTTTTCGGGATGCATTGGTAGCTGTTGCAATGCTTCTGGCTGATCTTCACTCCAAATGCGGCAATTTTGCTTATTTACGTACCCATTCAACCAAAAATGAGCCTCATCGCTGAGCACAATTTTTCGATAAAAAGCCTTCCAAGAGCCCATTCACCAAAAATTCGGCGTTGTGGTAGGTCGGCTGGCTTTAGTTCTTGCACAAGCTGTATCTTAAAAGGCTTTACGCACAAATCCTTCCGCAAAATTTTCCACGTAGTGCTGTAACAAAGGCCTAACTGCTGGGAACGGCGCCGAATCGACATTTCGCGGTCTTCTGTCACACTAGCTGATACGGCCGCAATATTTTCTTCACTACGCACAGTACGTAAACGTGTTGGTGGTTTAATGTCCAACAAAGTAAATTTGGTGCGAAATTTGGTCACAATCTTCCGAATAGACTGCTCAGAAGGTCGAGAATGCCGATCATAAAATGGACGCAGCGCGCGATGAACATTTCGAACCGAGCACGAATTTTGATAGTAAAATTCAATAATTTGCAAGCGTTGTTCATTTGTAAGATGATCCATGGTTAAATTGCAAACCAAACTGAAGCTGTTTGACAGTGACACAAGGTACTAAACACACGTCAGCTGTCAAAACCAGTGTTGCCAAAACCAAACCAGCTAAAAAATCACCCGTTATATTAGGTATTACAATTTTAGCGTTTTTGCATCCCTTTCCAACTTAGGTCACTTTTCCCGAAAAAAACTTTTGTAGTTATATAGTGAAATTTTTTATTGAATTGTATTTAGTTCATCTTGGATCGGACAAAGAAAAACAATTACACAAACAGTTAAAACGAAATAAAATCATAATTTATTCTCAAAAAAAAAAGTATTACAAAGTTGAAAAACTATCCGATTTTATTCTTGAAACTTTGGAAGTGAATCAAAACTATTTTATAAGTAAGCTTAATAGTTCACAGTCTTTGCTTTTTTGTACTTTCTGGTAACATCAGTTTATAACAATTAGATTGCGTTTCTTAGCCTAAAAATAAAAATTCACATTTCTTGTTCAGATTTAAAATATAAAAAGAAAATTTTAGAGCCATCCTTAAAGCTACAAATTCTCATAAAACGGACTGTAGTATTGCGTTTGCCTGATCCACAAGAAAGGAGACTCTCTAAACTGCGCCAACTATAGAGGCATCAGTCTCCTTAACACTGCGTATAAGATCATGTCTGCTGTACTATGTGAACGCCTGAAACCTTTCGTCAACGATTTGATAGGTCCCTATCAGTGCGGTTTTAGGCCCGGTAAGTCCACGACCGATCAAATATTCACACTACGACAGATCCTGGAGAAAACCCAAGAAGTCCAGATCGATACTCACCATCTTTTTATCGATTTTAAGGCCGCATATGACAGCGTTTATGGAGACCAGCTATACAGAGCCATGTCTAGTTTTGGCGTCCCTGCCAAACTTGTCAGATTGTGCAGAATGACGATGGAGAACGCTCGCTGCTCCGTAAAGGTCGGAAGCAATCTCACCGAGACTTTTGATGTCAAAAAAGGATTTAGACAAGGCGACGCGCTGTCATGTGACTTCTTCAACATCATTTTTGAGAAAATTGTGCGAAACTCACAAGCCAACACCAGAGGCACAATTTCCCATAAGTCTGTGCATACGCTGACGACATTGACATTGTTGGCAGAACACAGCGAGCTGTTACTGGAGCGTTTGCTAGTATTAGTACAGAAGCGGCAAAAATGGGTTTAGCGGTGAATGAGGGTAAAATAAAATATATGCTGCCAACAAGAAGGGACACACAACATCGACGAATCGGACAGAACGTCACGATAGACAGCTATAACTTTGAGGTAGTTAGGGACTTTGTCTACCTCGGCTCCGCTATAAACTCTGATAATGACATCACATCAGAAATCAAACGAAGAATCACACTTGCCAACCGCTGTTTCTTTGGCCTAAGACGGCAATTGATTAGTAAGGCCTTGTCAAGAAGCACTAAGGAGATTCTATATAAGACTCTCATCATCCCTGTCCTGCTCTATGGCGCAGAAGCATGGACCCTAGCAAAAACGGATGAGGATCTTCTTGGTCGCTTCGAACGCAAAATTCTTCGAGTGATTTTTGGTCCCGTTTGCGTTGACGGCCCCCACCCCAGCACCGAACTTGACGAGTTGTGGGGGCTGAGTAATGGTAAAGACTCTCGAGAATCTCTCCAGAGGAACCGTGAAACCAAAGGGTGCTCTCCTACCCGTCCTTCCTTTCTTGTCCCACTCCTTCCTTAACTTTCCTCCTAATTCTCTCTTATCCCATCCTGTTTCCGCCTGGGCTGGATAAAGGTGTCATACGACCCGTGCCGAGTATCAACCTGGCTGGGGGCCCAGTTTCAAAAATAGCCCGAGTCGCAAACGGAGTATCCGGATACCTGGCGCCCTCCGGATTAGCCAGCCTTATCTGTGTAATGCGGATCTATGCACAGATGGACCTTCCCTTCTCCGCTACTCGTGGGTTCATGATCAAAACAACCAAACAAAGACAAAAACAAAAAATTTCAGAGTCCGGTGCTCTTAAACTACCGGCTGGAAGTACTGCCTCTGCCCGCTTCCAGTACTAGCGTTCCTGCAACGACGGAAACTAAGAACTTGGTCACCAAACCTGATCTTAGTCTTGCCGAAAGACGCAAAGAACGCTCAACTCAAAAACCCGGTGCTGCACGTCGTTCTGCCTCGAGCTCGCGACACGAAAGCACCTCCACTAGGCAATACAGAGAGCGACGTACCGCCTCCAGAATTCTGGAGCGCTACAAGGACGTCCCGCTAGATCAGCTCTCAGTTAGGAATAAGGAATCGATCTCCTGGGCAACGAAAGCTGTCAAGGAGATTCCTCCTGACTCTTCAAGGAAGGACTCCACGTCCAAAAGACAAAGGTCGATTGAGGAGTCCACTGTCGACCCAAAAAGAGTGAAGGTAAACTGCAGCAGTTCCTCACTCTCCTTAAAGCACAACAAGCCATTCAGTGATGTCCTCAAGGCACACCTTGTCCTCGCTGTAATAGACAGGAGTGACATAGATGGCAGCATTTCCCCTGAGAGATGGAGAAAAGTAGAAATGAAGCTGGCTACTGTTATGTACTTGGGAAATGCGTCTAGTCTACGAAATGAAGGACACGAGAGTTAGGCTTAGACTAACTTACTGTATTAAGTAAAATTACTTACAACTAACAAACAAGCTTACAGACTATAATAATACAGAGAGAGAGAGAACAGACTGTACCTCTATTTGTAATTAGTACATAAACGTGGGTACATATCATTCCCTCCCCCTTTTATTTAAAAAATTACAACAACGAAAAGAAATCCAACCCAAAATTTTTCATATTTAACTATATATATATATATATAGGTATCTGTAGGTATACCACAAAATATGTACAATAAAAACCAAAAAGACATATAAACTAAGTTTTTCAAATTAACGATAGGTATATACAAAATATCTACTGAAAAATTAGAGTATAAATCTTACTTCAAACTATACAATTATGCATCATTTTTATTACAATTTTTCCTTAGCTTTTTTGCTTTGCTTCTAGTCACCATATAGGAATCATTCAAATCATCATCAATATCGTGACGCCTTTTGTTGGTTCTCATTTTTCTTACAATAGGGCATGAGAGAAATCTTACTTGTTTTATTTTCTTACTTTTAATTTGATCGATATGAGCTTGTTTAGTAATACCATTTACTACTACCAAATATCTAAAATTGCTCAATTTCTTAAGGACCTTGCCTGGTATCCATTTAACAATATTTGAAAAAACATTTCTATATAGTATAGTCTCACCTACCTTAAATCTTTCTCTTACAATATTCGATTGTTCAGGCTTGTGTTTCACATGTGTCTGTCCTTTGCATTTTTGATTTATGAACTCCATATTTTCTTCTTCAGCGTAACTATCTTGCTTTTCAGGTCTAATTAAGTCTATTAATGTTTTCGGTCTGAACTTAAATAAAATACTTGCAGGTGATAACTTTGTAGCCGTGGACGGAGTATTCCTATATTTTATTAAAAAATTATTTAACTTAACATTCCACGACAAATGCCTCACTTTGGGGTCGACAAGCATTTTCCTAATCGAGTTTTTAAAAGTTTGAACAGCCCTTTCTGCACTGCCATTTGACTGTGGGTGATATGCTGGAGACTTAAGCACTTCAATTCCATTAGAGGTGCAAAATAAAATAAACTCCTTTGAATTAAATGGAGGTCCATTATCGCTTACTATGCGTTTTGGTAATCCAAAAATACTAACCACTGATCTAAGTTGTTCAATTACATTTTTTGCTGCAGTATTTGTCATAATAAAGGCTTCTATCCACTTCGAAAACGTATCAACCAGAACCAAAACTGACAAATTCTCAATCTTACAAAAGTCTACATGAATTCTCTCGAATGGATAGCTAGATGCAGGCCATGAACTCAAACTACTTTTCTTGGCATTTTGTGTCACTTGACAAACTTCGCATGTCCTTATCTATATTTGGCCACCACACATAAGTACGTGCTAACGATTTTGCACGAACAACTCCAATATGTCCCTCGTGCACCAGGTTCAAAACTTTATTCAGCAAACTGTTTGGTATGACTACTCGATCTCCATAAAACAGACACCCAGACTCAGATGCTAACGAAAATCTCTTTAAAAGATATGGCTTGATTTCTAAAGGCACAACATTTGGCCACCCGCCTGTTACATACTTATATACCATTCTCAAAACCTCATCTCTTTTTGTCTCAATGCAAATATCTTGTATATTCAGAGGAAAATCTGACACATTGAGCGAATTAATACTATCATTCTCGATATCCGTAGCAACTGCAAGAGGCAACCTCGATAAAGCATCTGCGTTTCCCATTTGCGAAACTTTTCTGTATTTTATTGAATACTTATACATAGAAAGCAGAATAGCCCACCGCTGAAGCCTGTTTGCCGCTACCGCTGGTATATCCTTTTTATCTCCGAAGATAGCTTGCAGAGGTTGATGGTCGCTATAGATAGTAAAACTCAGGCCATATACGTACTTGTGGAATTTTTTCACTGCAAATACAATTGCTAATGCTTCCCGGTGCAATTGTGAGTAATTCCTTTCGGCGGAACTAAGCGCACTGGACATGAACATCACAGGTCGCTCTTCCCCTTCAACTAAATGGGATAAAACCGCACCCACACCATAGGGACTTGCATCGGCTGAAAATATTATTGGTTTTCTAGGGTCATAGTGAGTTAACACGCCAATTCCAAAAACCAAGTCCTTACTTCTTCGGAAAACTATTCTGTGATTTTCATTCCAGTTCCATGCTTTATTAATCGATGTTAGTTCATGCAATATCGCGAGTTCGCCGGATAAATTAGGAATACACTTGTTGTAATAATTTATTATTCCTAAATATGACTTTAGTTGTGTTTTATTTTGCGGTTCAGGTGCATTCAAAACAGCTTCCAATTTTTTTGAACTTGGTTTTATTCCTAATGGGCTAATACTATATCCTAAATATTCAATTTCTTCTTTGAAAAATTCGCATTTGTCCAAATTTACTTTGACATTGAATTCCAAAAGCCTATCTAATACCAGCACTTAATTACACATGCAATCGTCTTTGTCTTTGCCACTTATAAGAATGTCATCGAAATATATATGAACCATCTTCAGGCCTTTTAATATTTCCTCGACAATTCCTGAGAATATTTGAGGCGCTGTTTTCAAGCCGAACACTAGCCTTGTAAATTTAAATAACCCTATGTGAGTGTTTATCGTTAACAGTTCTTGGGACCTCTCTGACACTGACACTTGCAAATATGCACCTGTTAAGTCTAATTTACAAAAGAACTTCCATTCAGCTAACCCAGCCAAAATATCATCAATTCTAGGAATTACAGTATGCTCCATTTCTACAAACCTATTTACTGTTCTTTTGCAATTAACACATAGCCTAATCGAGCCATCGCCTTTATTTACAATTACCACTGGACTTGCCCATTTACTTCTCTTTACTGGTACCAAAACACCAGATGTACAAAGCCTTTCTATTTCTTCCTTCACCTTATCCCTTAACCCAAACGGAACTGGACATGCCTTACAGAAAATCGGATATGCATTCTCCACCATATCTATTTCAGCCTCAAAGTGTTTTATGACGGATTTATTACTTTTTGAGAATATTGACGAATATTTACCATTTATATTCAGTGGAAGTTCCTTGAAAATATCTAATTTATCTACCCTGTTACTTTTAGAAGAAAAATTATGTCGCCATTCTGGATATATAATTTCCATCCAATTTCTGCCCAATAGCGCCCTAAATGCATGCTTACTTTTAATTATAATTAAGTCAAGATGATAAGACGCTTCATTATCCCTAACAAGCACATTAATTTTGCCAACCACTTCAACGTTATCACCTGATAATAACTTTAGAGGATAATTTGCTACCACCAATTTGCAGTGCTTGAAATATTTCTCATAATCTGATTCGTGACACACGGATACACAAGCCCCAGTATCAATTTCCAACTCAAACTTGATATTCTCAACATTTAACTCAATAGTCAAAGGTCTTTTACCTTTATAAACTGTTAAGGTTTCGTTGGTTGAAAGTAATGAAAACTGTCGACTTTTAACTATTATTACTTTTAATTCAGTTTTAATATTACAAGTTATAAATTCAATTCAAATAGATAGTATTATAATAGGATAGTGAGATACTTAGTGATAGGCGTGTGGTCTGCTTGAATGACAGAAGAAGAAAGAGGGTTTTATCTCCCCTTATACAAGCAACCTCGGAAAAACGGATGTGAAAGGAAAGAAGCCATTTTATAACACTTTACTCAATTGTGTTAAAGCAACAGGGTTGGTTTAAGGCAGTTATAACAACTCTCCCCTTCTTAAAAAAAATGAACTTCTTTCTTTTCATTTCCTTTACAAAACAAAAATGTTACTTTAATATTTTCTCTTTCTACTAGTTTTAAATTCAGATATATATCTTTTAACAACTTTTCTTTCTCTATTAGATCTTCGTAATTTTATAACATCTTTACATTTTGTTTCTGAAGGACTTTCAATGTCTTCCTTTTCTTTCTTAACAAGATTTTTGTTACAACTTTCAAAAGATTTATTTTCATTTTTATTGCATATTAATTCATCGTTCCTGTTATCTAATTCTTTTATATTAATGTCTGATAATAAAATTTTATTTTTTGAAGTTGAACATTTAATTTGGTTTTGATGTACATACTTTATCAAACCGTTTACTTTAATCAAATATCTTAAGTTACTAAAAACTTCCATAATCTGCGCTGGTATCCAGCGAACCCAATGTTTATGAGGATTAAGATACAAAATTACATCCCCTTTTTTAAAATTTGTTTTAACAATTTCAATTTCATTAGGTGTTTCCGGAGAAAAAGAATTTTTACATTCACAAAATTTTTGGCTAAAATCAAAATTTTCTTTAAATTTATTATTTACAATATCTAAACTTGACCTAGGTTTATATGAAAAAAGCATTTCTGATGGACTTTTAGATGTGGATGTGGACGGCATATTTCTATCATTGTATAAAAATTTGTCAATCTTATTTTGAAGCGAATTTGTGTTATTTTTATCCAAACAAAATTTAACCAAAACATTTTTGACAGACTGAACTCCGCGCTCGGCCAACCCATTTGACTGTGGGTGGTATATTGGTGATTTTAGAACTTCTATATCTTTGTTTTTTAAAAATGACTTAAACTGAAATGAATTGAACGGTGGACCGTTATCGGATACAAGTTGTTTGGGATATCCAAAAATTCGAAATGTTTTATCAAGTGCATTAAGTGTTTTCAAAACGTCTGTTGAACTCATTAAATGTATGTCTTTAAATTTACTGTAAGCATCGACAATAATAAGGAAACTTTTGCTTTGAAAATAAAAAAAATCTATATGAACTCGCTCAAAAGGAAAATGCGTCTCAGGCCATTTCGTAGCGACAACTTCTTTCTTGACATTTCCAGTTAAAGTGCAACTCTGACAGCTTTTCACGCATGCATCAATGTCTTGGTCAATTAGAGGCCACCACACATACGAACGAGCTAGCATTTTCATTCGATTAATACCACAATGGTTTTCGTGAAGCAATTTAAGACAAGAGTTCCTTAAACATTTAGGAATTATAATACGATTTCTATAAAATAAACACTTATTTTCGATAGATAAATTATTTTGTACTTTTTTAAACATGTTGGATGAAAACTCATATTTATATTTTTTATCATGTAAAATTCTATACACGTCTGTTAACTCGTCATCATGAGCCATGTGATGCTGAATGACGGACACTCTTAACATTGGGCTTTCCCTTTCAGAGAAATAACTTATTGGTATTTGTTCCACCTCGGTGCTTTTATTTAATGGTAACCTTGATAAAGCATCCGCAGGTGCTAATGACTTCCCTTTACGATATTTAATAATATATGTATATGACGACAGTATTATACTCCATCTTTGAAGCCTAGAGACTGAAACGGCTGAATTATTTTTCTTTGGACTGAAAATTTCTTGCAAAGCCTGATGGTCAGTGCATAACGTAAATTTTTGCCCATAAATATAAATATGAAATTTTTTTACTGCAAAAATGATCGCCAATGCTTCGCGATGAAGCTGGGAATAGTTTTGCTCAGCTTCATTAAGTGTGCTGGACACAAACATTACAGGTTTTTCAGCACCGTTAACTACATGCAAAAGCACTGCACCCACTCCATAAGGTGATGCATCTGTCGTTACCACGATAGGTTTATTGGGGTCATACAGCTCCAATAAACTTTCATTAGTTAAAAATGTTTTGCTTTTTTCAAAAGTGTCTTGACAAACTGAATTCCAAATAAATTTTTGGTTACCTAAAAGGTCGTAAAGCGGACGTAATTGAGATGACAAATTTCGAATATATTTTGAATAAAAGTTCAATAGCCCTAGATAAGACTGCAGTGATTTAAGATTAGTTGGCGATGGTGCTTTAAGAATAGCTTCAAGTTTTTCTGGATTTGGGCATATACCCTTGCCCGAAATCACATGACCGAGATATTTAACAGACGAAACTAGAAACTTTGACTTTGAGACGTTGATCTTTATATTGTGATCATTAAGACGTGACATCACCAAAAGTAATTTTTGGTAGCATTCATCTTTTGTCTTACCTCCGATGATTATATCATCTAAGTAACAAAACACACATTTAAGTCCCAACAATATTTGGTCCATCACGGATTGAAAAATAGAAGGAGCACTAGACACACCGTATGGAAGACGTGTATATACTAGAAGTCCTATAAGAGTATTTATCACTAAAAGTTCTTTACAATTTTGGTCAACTGATAATTGTTGATAAGCTCCTCTTAAATCAACAACACAAAAAACTTCACAACCTGCTAACTCTGCAAAAATTTCATCCATTTTCGGCAATGGGTAATGTTCCATCAAGATACATTTATTGATGGTCACTTTACAGTCCATGCAAATCCGTAGCTCACCATTAGCTTTAGGAACTATTACGATAGGGGTAGCCCATCGGCTAAATTTAATTGGCTCTAAAATGTTTTCATCCACAAGACGATTTAGTTCGGCTTTTACCCTATCCCGTAACTTGAAAGGTACACTGTATGCACAATGAAAAATTGGTTTCTGACTACCATCTAACACAATATTCGCGGTAAAACCTTTAATTGGATTGTTATTTTTGTCATCAATAATGTTTGGGTATTTTTCTTGAATCGACTTTAAAATAGGACACACAACTTCACTTTTTACACTGTTCATACCTGTTAAACTTTCCGAGTACATTTTGCGCCAATTTGGGAACAAAATATCCTGTAAATCTCTTCCCAACAAGGGTTTTTTCGGCCAACTTCCTTTGACAACAATTATCTCACACTTCCAACATCCACCTCCAAACTCCACCGCAATGCTCATAATGCCTAGTTCTTCGATTTTATTACCTAAAACAGTACACAAATTATTACACGACTTTTTTAATTTGACATTAGAAAAATAATCATAATAAAGCTTTTCTGACATAATAGTTACCGATGCTCCGGTATCGATCTCGAAACCTGTTCTTACATTGTTGATAAGCAGAGAACACTCTGCTGGTTCTGGGTGATGACTTTTTTTCTCCTCTCTGCTGCGACTTTTTGACTATTGGAATTTTTGTACCTGCAGACTCTGGACGTGTGGCCAATTTTATGGCAAGTAAAACACTCCCAATTTTCTCTCTTGGCTGGACAGTTATCTTGGTTATGAGATGACCATTTCCACAACGATGACAAGACTTCTGCGTTGATGAAAGCTGTGGTACACGACGATTTTTTTGGTAGCTTCCACTCGACGTTTGATGTTGTGTACTTGACGAGTGACGATTGAATTTTTTGTTTGGCAAGGAATTTGTATGTGCTTTTGACGGCACGTGTTTATTGTTTTTTTGTTGAAAGACGGCATGTATATTTTGCGGAGAATGTAATGATTTTGTTGTTTTTTGCGAAAGCTCCATATTTAATGCCTTCGTGGTGTATTCTTCGAAAGTAAGGTTATCCTCACCCAATAAGGCCTGTTGGATTCTTCCACATGTTAATCCCACTATGAAACGGTCACTCAGTACATCGTCTAACATTTTAATTTTGTACTTTTGGACGTCTTCTTTAGCCTTTTCTGGGATGATATCCCCGAAATTACAGAACTGAGCTTGAGTCTTTAGACGCACAATAAACTCATTAATAGGTTCACCTTCCTCTTGTTTCAGCTTGTTGAATTTATATCGCTCTGCTCGTTTATTGTGCTTTGGAGCAAAATGAGCACGTAACAGCGATATAAGTTCTTCGAATGGTTTTGCACTGGGCAAATCTGGTACTGTTAGCGATATAAGGAGCTCGTGTATTTCTGCTCCTGCGATGGTGATAAAGAGTGGAGTACGGGCTTCTTCATCTTGGATGTCGTTGACTTTAATAAACTGACGAACTCGATCTTCATACGCCAAAAAATTTCCACCGCTGACGAATGGCTCCACACAGCCGATTAATCTTGACATTTTTTCGTATTTTGACTTACACACGTGGACGTTTTTTACCTCGTCGCCAATTGTTAAGGTTTCGTTGGTTGAAAGTAATGAAAACTGTCGACTTTTAACTATTATTACTTTTAATTCAGTTTTAATATTACAAGTTGTTCAAATCAAGAAAAAGTAAAAGAAAACGCAATTCTCTCGATTGACACAAAGATCTTTTTTATTTGAAATGATGGACTGTATTACTGGTTACCGCACTGCTCGTAGGTCGAAATAAAAGTGAAGTAAAAATGCACAGGCGACGGCATATATAGGTGCCTATGGTGCTCAGCACACAGCACAGCCGTTGGCTCAGGTACCGCTGCCCAAGCACCCAAGACAGATGTCGGTCGCAACCACCGCTACTCGAACGATGGGAATTTCCATCGTTGTTGCTCTCGTTATTGTTGTTGTTGGTGGTTGTCGTCGAATAGTGCTTGCCCTGTGCACAGATTGTCGGTCGCAACCACCGCTACTCGAACGATGGGGATTTCCATCGTTGTTGCTCTCGTTATTGTTGTTGTTGGTGGTTGTCGTCGAATAGTGCTTGCCCTGTGCACAGATTGTCGGTCGCAACCACCGCTACTCGAACGATGGGAATTTCCATTGTTGTTGCTCTTGTGTTCTTTGAACATTCCCCCCACCAATTGAAGAGTTATCTTCAATTGTCGAAATCGCTCTGATCCATGGGGAGAACGCAAAGCTTCTGGATGGGTCGTACCAGCGTTGAATGTTCGGTTTTTATCTCGGCTCTTCGCACTAATCCGTCCTTATCGAGATGAACTGCCGATATCCGTCCTAGAAGCCATAGCGTAGGTGGCAGATTATCTTGTTTGATAAGCACCAAGCTGCCGACCTTAATGTTCTCGCGCTGCTGATTCCACTTAAATCTTTGCTGCAGGGTGTTAACGTATTCCTTGCTCCATCTCTTCCAGAAATGCTGCTGCATCTGGGAAATCACGCTCCATAGCTTCAGCCGATTTTCTGGCACCTCGCTGAAGTCTGCCGTAAGTGGCTGCACGATTTGCTCGCCGATGAGAAAGTGCCCCGGTGTTAGAGCGCTCAAGTCGTCCGGGTCATCTGTCAAGGCAGTTAGTGGCCTTGAGTTCAGACAGGCTTCAATTAGCACGAGAGTGGTGGCTAACGCTTCGAAAGTGAAGATTTGTCTGCCCAAGATTCTGCGCAGATGGTGCTTCATCGATTTCACGCCAGCTTCCCAAATGCCACCTGCGTGTGGTGCACCTGGGGCGATGAATTTCCATTCGGTGCCCATCGCGCTGATTTGCTCGATCGGAAGGATTGCTCTCCATTGCTCTGCCCATGCCTTTAACTCCTTGTCAGCGCCGACAAAGGTTGTAGCATTGTCGCTCCAGAGCACTGAGCAAGCGCCGCGTCGCCCAGTGAACCTCTGGAATGCTGCCAGAAAGGCGTCTGTCGTCTGGTTGGTGACAAGCTCCAGATGTATTGCGCGCGTCACCAGGCATACAAACACCGCGATGTACCCCTTCTCGATGATCCTGGATCTCCCCGCTCTAGCCTTGATCTGCACTGGACCCGCATAATCCACGCCGCTATGCTTGAAGGCTCTCGCTGGCTGCACACGATCCCTCGGGAGATTGCCCATCAGCTGCTCTGCTACTTCTTGTCTTTGACGGAAGCACTCCATACATCTCGCAATGGATGACTTTAACACACGTCGAAGCGATGGGATCCAGAATCTCTGCCTGATGTATTGCATGCAGAGTTGCACACCACCGTGCAGCGTTCGGAAGTGCGCCTCCCTTATTAGGAGCTCGGTTAATTTGCTCTTGGCGGGTAGGATTATCGGATGCATGCTCCCGTAATCCAGCGCTGATTGTTGCAAACGTCCACAGACCCGAAGTACCCCATTTGAGTCTAAAAATGGATTCAAGGTGGCGATGCTGCTCGAATTGTTGATATGCCGCTTCTCCACTATCCGCGAAATCTCCTGCCCGTATGCTGCTCGTTGCGTTACTTTGGCCCAGTACTCTAATGCCTCCTTCCGCTCCATCGCCGTTGTGTGACCAGGTTCGCTCTTCTGGTTGCCCTTCTTGCCCAGACGGATGAATTTGATGACATAGGCAGTGGTCCGCAGTATGCCTTGAAG
Organism: Cheilosia urbana; assembly: GCA_946477585.1. Classification (NCBI taxonomy): domain Eukaryota; kingdom Metazoa; phylum Arthropoda; class Insecta; order Diptera; family Syrphidae; genus Cheilosia; species Cheilosia urbana. The sequence continues at coordinate 17,944,940 of OX297857.1, forward strand.
TGTAGATTTTCGTTCCAGAAGACTTATGTTGTCTATGCGCAGCTCGCGGTTTCTTGTGATTCTCGCGCTTGCAACGGTTGCCGATTTCATGGCCGTGGCCGCCCGGAGCCTTTCGGTTGCATTCAAGGTGGGCTGTACGGTAGGCCACTGCTCCTCTGGTTCGCTCAACCATCGCGGTCCATGCCACCACAGGGAGGAGTTGTGAATCTCGGCAGCGGAAATCCCTCGTGATCCCACGTCCGCCGGGTTGTCCCCGGAGGCAACGTGCTTCCAAGGTTGGCCACCTGCATGCCCTTGAATAGAACTCACCCTGTTGGCCACGAACGTTTTTAGTTCAGACGGCGGCTTCTTGATCCAATGCAGCACGATCGTCGAATCCGTCCAGTAAGTCCTGGGCACGTTTTCAAGCTCTGTTGCGCTCATCACCTGGCGCATTAGTTTGCACAATAAGTGCGCCCCGCACAGCTCCAGCCTCGGAATGGTGGTTGTTTTGAGTGGCGCTACCCTCGTTTTTGATGCCACTATGACGCACCTTGTCGCTCCACTGGGAGTTGTTGATCGCAGATAGATCACTGCTGCGTACGCTCTGCTGGATGCGTCGGAAAATCCATGTAGCTGTAATGCTGCACTGCTCTCACATCCTATCCATCTCGGCACTCGAATTGACGTCAGGTGTGTTAATTGCTCGTGGAAGCGGTTCCATATGGGCACGAAGTCGGATGGTATGCTCTCGTCCCATTGAACTCCAGAACGCCACAAGTCCTGGATCAGAAGCTTGACTTGAATGATGACTGGGGCGAGATATCCGTTCGGATCGTACAATTTCGCCGCGGCACTAACTACGGCACGCTTGGTTAGCTTGCGTTTGCTCTCCTCATGATCCACCTTGAAGAGGATCTCGTCCGTGACTGCGTCCCAGCCGAGGCCCAGTATGGAGGCCTCGTAGTCCTTGGCAAAAGTGACCTCGGTCTGACTGTCCTTCCTGTCGCAAAATTCCAACCGCACTCGCTCACTTGAAGACATGAATTTGTCCAGTTCAAAGCCGCCCGCCCTGAGGGATGCGATGATTTCTCTGCCCAGTGAGATGGCTTGCTCTTCGTTTTCTGCTCCGGTGAGCATGTCGTCCACATAGAAGTTATGGAGTATGGCTCCAGATGCTCGGGGGTACTCCTCCTCTTGGTCGCGCGCACATTGTTGCATTGCCCTCACAGCGTTGAAGCCACTGGAGGTCATCCCGTAAGTCACAACGGTCAGCCAGTATTCCTGCAGCTGTTCACCCGGATGCTCTCTCCAGAAAATCCTTTGAAGATCCCATTGCTCCGGATCTACTTTTACTTGGCGGAACATTTTTTTGACGTCCGCCGTCACTGACACCTTGAAGCACCTGAAGCATGTGATTATGTCGGCCAGGTCATTTTGGAGTTTCGCGCCTGGAAACTGTGCGTCGTTGAGCGAGATTCCGCTGTCGCTCTTGCAAGACGCATCGAACACCACGCGGAACTTCCTTGTGACGCAGTGGTGTGGAATGTGGTACACCGGACCTTCTGAATTGTGCTCTGACGTGACCGGAGTCATGTGGCCCAACTGCCGGTATTCGCTCATGAACTGCACGTATTTTGCCCTTAGCTCCGCGTTGGCTTGCAGCCTTTTCTCCAGCTGGAAGAATCGCTGCAGGGCCGCTGCTCTCGTGCTGCCTAGGCTCCGGATCAGTGGACTTAGGGGTATGCTCACAACGTACCTTCCCGTTGAATCCCGGCGGTGTGTGCTCTGAAAGTTTTCTTCCGTCCACTGGTCGTCCGCGGACATCGATACCGCTCCGTCTTCCTCACGGATCTCCCAGAATCTCCGTAGGAGGTCGCTCAGCTCCTTGTTTGATGGTTCTTCGGTCACGACCAATACTCTTGCTGCACTCGATGATTGCGATTGCGCCTGCCCGAATATGATCCATCCGAGGCGTGTGTCCTGCGCTGCGAGTCCGGAATCGTACTTTATAATCCTGCTCTGGATGATTTCTGCCCAGACCTGGACCCCCAATAGGATATCAATGCCGGACACCCTGTTGAAGCTTGTATCTGCCAGGCTTAGCTCGTGAAGGTCCGCCATCTCGTCTGGCATAAGGTCGGTGTTAGGTAGATCAGATATTATCTGCTTCATCGTGTAACATCTGATTCGCGATGTAAATGCTGGTTCCACCTGGGAGCGAATGTACAGATGGACGACCCCAGATAGCCGCACGCTCGTATTCGCATCGATGCCTGATACCCGAATGTCTGGCTTATGCGCTTTGATGCCAATCCTTCGGATGAATTGTTCTGTCACCAAATTTATTTGGCTCCCACTGTCAAGAAGCGCTCGTGCTTCTAATGTTCGTCCAGTACCGCTGCTCACGTCAACTCTTGCTGTGGCCAGCAATGCACTGTCCAGCTGCGTGCCGCCAGTCTCCTCGATGCTCCTCGGGTGCTGGGTATCTACTGGTTTGGATATTAATTGCTACGCATCTACTTGATCGGTCTGCTCTTGAGGAACAGTGAGCTGCTCGCGCTCCTGAACGGCTGCTGCTGCGACGTTTGCTCGGGGGGTTCTTGCCTCTGGGCACAAAACACTGTTGTGCTTCCTGTTGCACCTGCGACAGGTACCGGCTTGGCAGCTGGCAGCGGTGTGTCCGCCTTTCAGGCAATTGGCGCATAGCTTCCATTGACGCACTTTGTCAACTCTTGTCTGGATCGAAAGTGCCAAAAAGTCCTGGCACCGGTATAGCGCGTGCTCTGTCCTGCACAAGGGACATCGGAGGACGGGTGTTGTTCTGTTTCCTCCGGTTGCGCTGCCGCCGGATCTGGAATTCCTTTGCTCTTCCTTGATGGGGTGCTCGGCACGGTCGAGGAAGGTTGAGTCCAAGGCGCTTGCTCGCTTCTCCAGAAATTTCAAGAACTCGGCGAGCGTGGCGATCTTGCGTACGTCTTCTCTCGCCATTTGCCACGCTTGGTTAGTTTCGGAATCCAATCTGGCTCTCAGCATGTTGACGATCATGGGATCCCAGGACGCCGTGTCGACCCCGAGAGGACCCAAGGATGTGAGATGGGCGTTGGTCTCGTTGATGAGGTCGCGGATGTCCCGTGATCTGGTTGCCCCTCTGCCAATGCTCGGGATGGCATGCAAGGCGTTTAAATGCGCGTCCACGATGCTCTGGGGGTTGTCGTAGACCTCGTTGAACTTGGCCCAGGCCTCAATGTAGTTGGCCTCGGTGACTTGCCAACGGTTGATAAGTCTGGCGGGAGCTCCTTCTAGCGCTTGTTTCAGCTCTTTTAGTTTTGTGACGTTCGCCATGTGTTCGTTGTTGTGCACCTCCGTGATGAACATGTCGCGGAACTCCTGCCATTTGGTGAAGTCCCCTCTAAATGTCACGAGTCTAGTCGGGCGCTCTTGCCGTAACTGGATCACGCTAGCTCTTGCTGTGGAGACGTCAGCCGTGGTGTTTGCTGCCTCCTGCCGTCGCCCTATTTCCGCTATGCGCGAGCGTAATTTCGCTGTGGCGTCGTAAAAGGCGTCCTCGACCCCTTCCAGATACTGGTCGTGCGCGGCCAGCTCCTCTTCTCCCGCTGCCGCTTCGACAAGTTGCAGGTGTTGGTCCAGCAACCTGCTGTAGGCACCCTCTGCTCCTGACAGCTTTGCATTGAGCATGGCTTCACCGGCGCTGGTGAAGTCAGGCTCATTAACGTATCTCAGAATTCGCATGAGTGATGAGCGAAATACGTCTCTGCGCGCTAAGTCGCCCATTGCACTCGCTCTGTCTCGAGATTTTTGTTGCACTTGCGCTGGTTTATTTTGAGGCACTGTCTGACCTTTTGCGTAGATTTCGCTCGCACCGTAAGACCGTGTGTGACTCGCAGCAGTTCAGGTCGACCCTTCGGAAACGCTGCGTCCACACAAGGAATCGAGCTCTTTTGAAATGTTTTTATTTCTTATTTTTGCCGCTTCGGTACGGCTACACTGCACTGGTTGTGTTTTTTTTTTTTTTTTTTTATTACCTTAGCACGGCTGCACTGCGCCAATTGCTCTTGACTTTAGCTCAACTTGCACTTTATTTTGCCCTATCGGCTGCACTTGCACAAATTTGCTCTTTTTTTTTTTTATATATAACGCACTGCTCTATTTGGATATTTGTTATTGTACCGCACTGGCTCTAATTATTTGGCTCGATTTTTTATTCACAAATTAATTTATTAATTTATCTGCACTTCTGCACTGGCTCGATTTGGCTCGATAGGACCAAAATGTTCAAATCAAGAAAAAGTAAAAGAAAACGCAATTCTCTCGATTGACACAAAGATCTTTATTATTTGAAATGATGGACTGTATTACTGGTTACCGCACTGCTCGTAGGTCGAAATAAAAGTGAAGTAAAAATGCACAGGCGACGGCATATATAGGTGCCTATGGTGCTCAGCACACAGCACAGCCGTTGGCTCAGGTACCGCTGCCCAAGCACCCAAGACAGATGTCGGTCGCAACCACCGCTACTCGAACGATGGGAATTTCCATCGTTGTTGCTCTCGTTATTGTTGTTGTTGGTGGTTGTCGTCGAATAGTGCTTGCCCTGTGCACAGATTGTCGGTCGCAACCACCGCTACTCGAACGATGGGGATTTCCATCGTTGTTGCTCTCGTTATTGTTGTTGTTGGTGGTTGTCGTCGAATAGTGCTTGCCCTGTGCACAGATTGTCGGTCGCAACCACCGCTACTCGAACGATGGGAATTTCCATCGTTGTTGCTCTCGTTATTGTTGTTGTTGGTGGTTGTCGTCGAATAGTGCTTGCCCTGTGCACAGATTGTCGGTCGCAACCACCGCTACTCGAACGATGGGAATTTCCATTGTTGTTGCTCTTGTGTTCTTTGAACACAAGTTATAAATTCAATTCAAATAGATAGTATTATAATAGGATAGTGAGATACTTAGTGATAGGCGTGTGGTCTGCTTGAATGACAGAAGAAGAAAGAGGGTTTTATCTCCCCTTATACAAGCAACCTCGGAAAAACGGATGTAAAAGGAAAGAAGCCATTTTATAACACTTTACTCAATTGTGTTAAAGCAACAGGGTTGGTTTAAGGCAGTTATAACATAAACCATACAATTTAAATAACCTATATCCACTGAATTTATTCCATCATCATTATCTCCAACTCCGATATTATTTTTATATATTATTTCTTCTTGAAACAACTTCTAGCATAGTGTCCAAATCCACCACAAAAATAGCAATTAAACATTTTTTTCCCGTTGCTTCTCTCCCGCGACCTCGAGTTGTATACTGCTTTCTCCTGCTGTTGGTTCCTTCCTATCCCATGGAACTGCTGTGAATTCCGTTGCTTTGTCCCTCTCGTTTGAGCAGGTGAACTTCTTCGCTGCTTGCTCCTACTTTGATGATTGCTGTGTAGGTGTATTCTCTGATCATTTGATACATAGTTAACACTGCCGCTCTTCATCATATCAATATTACTACTGTTCATCTCCATACAAAGCGCAATCTCTGCCGCCTTTTCTAGTGATACGAGCTCAGTTTCATTGAGGAGCCGGTTTTGAATTTTGGTATTATTTAACCCACACACAAATTGTATTAACAGCGCTCTCTCCAAAAATTTATCAAATTCGCACTCATTAGCTAATTGCTTTAACTCGACTATGTAATCGCTAATGCACTCACTATGTCTTTGCTGTCGCTTAAAGAACTTAAAGCTTTCAACAAAACTGTTCTTCTTTGGCGCGAAATGTAATTTAAGTTTTTCTATTAATTTATTGTATGTATAGTCCGTTTCCAATTTTGGCGCAATTAATGAATTTAAAATTTTGTATAAATCTGGTCCGCCGAGGCTCACTAGGAATGACACTTTTTCTGGATCCGTCGATACTTTATTCAATGAAAGTAGATGATCTAGCCGTCGTGCATATAAATTAAAATCTTCATCCAGCGTATATGATTCGATTGAACCCATGAAGAGTTTAGCACTTTCTGCCATTCTTATACAATATTCCACTTTATTGAATCACTTTTAAAAATAACAAAAGGTGAAATAAAGTCAAACGTTTTTCTAACACCAAATTAGCCACGCGGTACTAAGTTTCATCCTCGTCGCCACTGTTATGTACTTGGGAAATGCGTCTAGTCTACGAAATGAAGGACACGAGAGTTAGGCTTAGACTAACTTTCTTTATTAAGTAAAATTACTTACAACTAACAAACAAGCTTACAGACTATAATAATACAGAGAGAGAGAGAACAGACTGTACCTCTATTTGTAATTAGTACATAAACGTGGGTACATATCAGCTACTAAGTTTCTACAGGTCATGGATGATCATCCAGGGCCTCCTCCCTCCTGTCGCGATGGCGGATGGCATCAGGGCCATGTGAAGCTGATCGCTTGTGCTGATCAAAGGTCTGCGGACCTATATAAAATAGCAATCTCGTCTCTGGGTGAGGTGTGGAAAGAGGCCCAGCTCGAGGTCGTAAGCAGGGAAGAAATTCCTAGCAGACCTTGAACTCGCTCCTGGATCCCTGCCGAACCCTCTGACCCCGCAACAATAATAAAAATCATTCGGGCAAGCAACCCTCATCTTCCTACAGGTAACTGGAAGGTTGCTAAGCTGGAGGAACCTAAAGGAGACAAAAGATCTGCGATCATCGTGATCAACGTAGAGTCTCTGGCTCCTCTGGCTGCAACAGAAGGACAAATTAGCTACGGCTTCGGAGCTATAAACCTTAGGGTTTATAAGAAGGATGAGGAGGACCCTACCAGGGAGGGAGTGCGACCCTCCACCTCTGCTGACACTGTTGAACAGGTTAGTAATAAACTGACTAGTCCGGCAGCGGAAGCGGAGGTGGTGGGCTGCAATCCCGCGAATGAAGCGCTGTTCCCCGTCTCTGCCGGAACCGCATCGGTCAGTAATACACCGACCACAGCGGCTAAGGTAGAGACGGATGACTGCGCTCCTGAGAGGGCCCCGCGTCTCTCTAAGAGCAATTCGGTCCCACGGATAGATCTGGACATGGACAGCATTGGACTGTCGGACCTGGATCTATCCAGTGGACTCGGCAGCCCATCCGTAACTGATGTATCTTTCGAATCGGATACGGATGAGGCTAACATCACTGTGGTGGAGGCGTCTGGAGGTAATTGTAGCAATGATGCTGCGGTTACTTCAGATTAACCTACATCACTCAAAAACGGCTTCGGCCTCTCTTCTTCTGCGGATCCATAAAAGCGCGGATGACATTGTCCTGATTCAGGAGCCCTGGGTCAATAATGATCGGGTGCTTGGACTCAGGACTCCAGGCTACAATCTTTTCTACGTGAGGAATGAAGGTATACCAAGAGCCTGCATCCTCGCGAAGAACACACTAAATGTTTTCCTTCTTCCTAATTACAGCGATCGAGACACCACGACAGTAAACGTTGAAGTTGGACTGCGGAAAATCTGGTTGACTTCGGCGTATCTGGCGTCCGACCTTCTCCTCCCTGCGGAACTACTGGGGAGAGCGATTGCTGATGTGGAGAAGTCCAAAAGCTGCGATGATCCTGGGATGTGATGTCAATGCGCATCACACTGTATGGGGCAGCTCCGACATCAATAAAAGAGGTGAGCTACTTTTTGATTACTTAATTAGTACTAAACTAATCATATGCAATATGGGATCCGAACCCACATTTGTCACTAGTAACAGACGAGAGACCAAAAGCCTCGGATAAGGACGGATTCACTGTTGACGACCCTGCAAAACGAAAAAAGGACAATGACGTTCGGATCTGCACGTGGAATGTTCGAACTCTGAACAGACCGCGTGCAGCCGAACAACTAGCGGAGGCCCTAGACTGCTACAAAGCAGGTATCACCGCCATCCAGGAAGTGCGGTGGGATGGGCCGGGCAAAAGGAGGATGAAAAACTGTGACATTTACTACGGTGACTGCTACAGAGAACAAAAGCAGCGTCTATTTGGATGCGGATTTGTTGTAAGCGGCAGACTTAGGCAAGAAGTCTTGAGCTTTCGACACGTTAGTGAACGCCTTACAACTATCCGCATCAAGGCTAAATTCGCCAACATCAGCCTGATATGCGCTCACGCCCCCACAGAAGATAAAGACGATGCTACCAAAGAGTGTTTCTACGAGCTCCTCGACAAAACATATGAGCAATGTCCTAAGCATGACGTTAAAATCGTCTTGGGTGATTTTAACGCCAAAATAGGAAAGGAGGACATCTTTGGTAGCACAATCGGAAAACACAGCCTACACGACACCACGTCTGGAAACGGACTTAGGCTGATTGATTTTGCTGCGGGACGTAATGTTACCATAGCTAGCTCACGGTTTCCTCACCTGTATATACACAAAGGAACATGGCGGTCACCTGATCACCAAACCGTCAACCAAATTGATCACGTTGCGATCGACGCAAGGCACTCCTCCAGTATTCTAGATGTCCGAACTTTCCGAGCGGCCAACATAGACTCGGACCACTACCTTGTTGTAGCCAAGGTACGGATGCGGATATCCAAGACGCCACAACAACGAGAAAATACTGTGAGGAGATTTAACGTTGGACGACTACAAACGCAACAAACCGCCAGAACCTTTGCCGATCGCGTATCCCTCAACCTCTCGAGAAGTCCTATGCTGCTAGCATCAAGTGCCGAAGACCAGTGGCGCCGATGCCAAGAAGCCATCAAAAACGCCGCAACTGATGTGCTCGGTTTCACCAGTCCACCCCCCCGAAACCCCTGGTTTGACGAAGAGTGCCGGCAAGCACATGCAGCAAAACAAAGTGCCTACGAAGCGTCGCTGCATAGAAGGACGAGAGCAGCTCGTCAGCTCTACGAGCAAAAAAGGAGGGAAGAACATCGGCTTCTCCGGAGAAAAAAGAGAGAGCATGAGAAGCGCGCGATCGAGGATATAGAGAGGTGTTACTCCAGGAACAATGTTCGGAAGTTTTACCAAAAGGTAAAAAGAACGTGTCATGGCAACAAGACCCGAACGGAGACCTGTAGAGACGAGCAAGGAAACCTTGTAGTAGAGTCACAGTCGGTGCTGAGGACATGGAAAAACCATTTCTGCAGACTGCTAAACGGCGAAGACGACACAAATTCCGCTGTTAGGCAGAACGATCTATTCAACCTGGACGATGACAGCCAAGATTTCCGTCCACCTGACCAAAATGAAGTGAGGATAGCAATATCTAAGCTTAAGTCCAACAAGGCTGCTGGTCCAGACGGCTTACCTGCCGAGCTCTTCAAGGCAGCCGGAGATGACCTGGTAGAGTGCATACACCAACTCATCTCCAAGATTTGGTTAGAGGAAAGTATGCCTGATGAATGGAACCTCAGCATTGTTCGCCCGATCCACAAGAAAGGAGACCCTCTAAGCTGCGCCAACTACAGAGGCATCAGTCTCCTGAACACTGCGTATAAGATCATGTCTGCTGTATTGTGTGAACGCCTGAAACCATTCGTCAACGATCTGATAGGTCCCTATCAGTGCGGTTTTAGGCCCGGTAAGTCCACGACCGATCAAATATTCACACTGCGGCAGATCCTGGAAAAAACCCAAGAATACCAGATCGATACTCACCATCTTTTTGTCGATTTTAAGGCCGCATATGACAGCGTTTATAGAGACGAGCTATACAGAGCCATGTCTAGTTTTGGCATCCCTGCCAAACTTGTCAGATTGTGCAGAATGACGATGGAGAACGCTCGCTGCTCCGTAAAGGTCGGAAACAATCTCACCGAGACCTTTGATGTCAAAAAAGGATTTAGACAAGGTGATGCGCTGTCATGTGACTTCTTCAACATCATTCTTGAGAAGATTGTGCGAAACTCACAAGCCAACACCAGAGGCACAATTTTCTATAAGTCTGTGCAACTGCTTGCATACGCTGACGACGTTGACATTGTTGGTACAACACAGCGAGCTGTCACTGGTGCGTTTGCAAGTATTAGTGCAGAAGCGGCAATAATGGGTTTAGTGGTGAATGAGGGTAAAACAAAATATATGCTGTCAACAAGAAGGGACACACGACATCGACGAATCGGGCAGAACGTCACGATAGACAGCTATAACTTTGAGGTAGTTAGGGACTTTGTCTACCTCGGCTCCGCTATAAACTCTGATAACGACATCACATCAGAAATCAAACGAAGAATCACACTTGCCAACTGCTGTTTCTTTGGCCTAAGACGGCAACTGATAAGTAAGGCCTTGTCGAGAAATACTAAGGAAACACTGTTGTAGGGTTACCTCAGCTGCGACCACTGTTATACACCACTACCTTACCCTTCTCCTAGAGGTTGCACATTTCGGGCGTATAACCCCGCTAAATCAGTGCTACCCACATGGATGTGGAGTGTGTCGCAGTGTTGCTAAAAATGTTTTCTGGGGTAATATAATTTTTTTTTGTTATGGGCTTAAAATTTTTTTTTATATACCAATCGCGATCGATCGATGTGACATCGGCCCAGCATCTTCACCAACGATAAATCTTTCGTGAAGATAAGGTTGGTAAGCCGGAGAAAATGGGCGTCGCTTTTTCCGGAAAAAAAAGAAGGAAAAAAAAAACGCGGCTTTTTGGGTTAGACTTGCGGCGTGGATAGACGCGCGATTAGAAAACGGGAGCGAAAAAAAATAATAGAAAAAAAAAAGGAGAAAAAGAAAAAAGTTTTAAACAGAACCGGGTCGGAAAGCATTTTTTTTTGTGGTCCGCGGGATGAACTCTGCCTATAAAACTGGACAACCACAGAAAAAAAAAATTAAAATTGCATAAAAAAAAGAATATCCATAATCGATATCAAGTTTTAATTAAAAGAGAAAAAAACACAAAAGTGTACCAGTGATAGGTGAAGTGTGTGAATCGAGAAAAAGAGAAAGAAAAAAAAAAACAAAAGTAAAAGTATAATAGTTTCTAATGAAACTAACGTATAAAACGTGAAACCACCATATCCCTTTTCCCCTGCCCCTCCTAAAACCCCTCCCGTTTAGATCGAAAACAGAAAAAAAAAGAATTAAAGATATAAAAGAAACCGGAAAAACGAAAAAAAAAAAACAAACAAAAAAAATCATACAAAAAGTATCGAGCCATATAATCAAAAGTAACAAGAAAAAAAAAAGGCAACAAAATATGAACAAAAAAACCTTACATGAAGAATAGCCGAGCCCTATAAATTACAAGAGAACAGAAAGAAAAAAAAAAGTGGGGAAACACTCTGGTTAAGTGATTTATTTATTGAGAACCAATAAAAGTTTAAAGGGTGTAGATAGAGTGAAGTCAGTTGTGTCCGCCCTCGAGTAGACAATAATATCCTACTTCAATTATTGTTAATAATATGCCAGTTGTTTCAAAAGACCTTGCGAGTTTTTCCGCCTATACATAGGCTACAAGTTTTGGTGCTGATGGATCTGGAGCACTGTTGCCACTTTAGCGATTTTTTCGCTATTTCTAGCGTATTTTTAAAGCTCTCGGCGATTTTTAATAAAATGTTGTCGCTAAAAAAAAAATTGGCGATTTCTAGCTACTTTTCATTACTACACCACCACATACACGAATCCCGTACAAGTGGCATCTCCGACTCATTCGAATATAATTTTTCAAGTCAAAAATGCTGCAGGTGTAAATAATTTGCAAGAACTGGCTGATTTGGCAATCACTGTGCTCTCTCTTCCCCTCTCAAATGCTGAAGTTGAACCAATTTTTAGTGCAATGAACCATGTAAAAAACAAACTTCGGAATCAACTTTCAACCCTGACGTTGAATTCTATAATATTGATTAGAAATCAACTAAAAGTGATGAACAGGAGTTGCTGTAACTACGACCTGCCAGACCAGGTTATAAAAAAAATAGGAGAAAAAAAAAATCTAAATCTGAAGAAAATATAGCCGAAGCCTCTCCTCTACTTCAAACTTGGAAAAAATGGACAGCCAAGAATTAGATGATTCCATTTTTGAGCTGGAATTTGATTTTTAAATTTCAACTTATTTATTTTTTTTAAAACGTTTTTTTTTTACTTCACATTATTTTTTTGTTATCTTGAATTTATTGGTTGTTTTTTTTTTTAATTCAGTATTTAATTTGATTAATAATTTAATAATTAACAATTTATTTTAAAAATAAATACACATTTTTGTGAACTTACATTCAAATTGATATTTTAGCGATTTCTAGCGGATTTTTGCAATTCAGAAACTAACATTTCTAGCGGATTTTAGTTTATGGTCTGGCGACAATTTGTTTTCCCCAGCGGCAACACTGATCTGGAGCCAGCTAGCAGTGTAGTGTAGCATAATTTTAAGAGTGTACCTATGTACATATATATATATTTTTGTTTACGTGCAATTTTTCTTATATAAAGTGGTTTTTAATCTGGGCACTCATTCCGTAACTTTGCAGACGATTATCGTAGAAACGATAGAACCCAAAACTAGCAACTTAGTGCTAAAATTACAAGTTCGAGAGTTTAATCCAGTTCATTTCCCACAAATGTAATGAAAGCTGACGACATTCAAAACAATTCGAGCAGATTATAACTTCTAATGGTGATTAAAGTTTCCAAAACGATATCGTTCAGACGATCATTGAGATACGGAATCTGCCCCCTGGTGTATAACCAAAAACGTCGATCCGTGTGCGCGCATACCAACTCTACAAACAGAGTTGTCGTTTGTTTTGTTTTTCATTTCAGCGCTCCAGTGATGTGCACACCACCGGACGAGTTTAAAAAGGTAAATAATTTCCGATGATATTTTTTTTTATTTTTAAGCGTTTTTGGTTGACCCTATTTAATCAGTACTATTTTTTTTTTTTGTTTGTTTATAATTCGTTAAGTTTTTTTCACAGAGGGCCATATACCTCATATTTTTTTTTGCATATATGGTTGTTATGAATTGATTTTCCGTTCTTGCCATTTAATTATAGTTTCTATAATTTCCCATCCAATAGGTTAAGTAAAAGATAATCAATAAGATCGCTATACAATTTTTTTTTCTTTTCTTTCTTCACTTTGTTTTCCTTTTGCGTTACATTATTTTTTTTTTTTTTTTTTTTTTTATATATTTTTTTTGATTACGATACCTAGTATTAGATTTATTTTTAAGTTCTTTAATAAATAAGCTTTTGGCACACCGAGTTTTTTTTTTATTAAGTTCGATTTTGTTGGATGAGATGGGAAGTTGACTCGTGGTTGCCGACGTCCGATAAGGTACAGAACGTTTTTTTTTCCCCTCTTACCTCTTCCATAGGTCATCGTATAACGACATGATGTCGGGGTAATTTCACCAAAGGGGTGATTATAGGTGAGTAGACATAATGAGTCGGGATAGCCTAGCGGAATAAGAAAGGAGTACGAAAGGGGTTGTCTTACACGTAGTGCGAGAGGCAACCATGGTACCTTACCTAATCATTAGGATGGGTAGAGGGGAGGGTTAGCACTTCAGCACCAATACCATCTAAGGTGCTGATATTTCGTGAGAAGTGAGGTGAGAGTTGGTATGTCAGTTAAGGCTAATGGTAGCTAGAATTCAGCATACCAACCTAGTGTTTAGTTCTGTGCAGTCGTTTGTTTTTTTTTTTCCCTTCTTATTTCTTTCTTCCGGTTCTTTTCCTATTATCCCATTTCATACCTTTCCCTTCCATTTAGTTCCTATCTCCTTACTGATCCTTTTATGCTAATATACTATAGGCATGATCAATGTACGGTAGTCCGTTAGGCAGGCAAAAGACCCCACCCCATCGACGAGCTAAGCACGTGCTTCAAGCTAGCATGCCTACCCTGCATTTTGCCGATCGGACACCCTTCCACCCAACCCCATCATCATAGATTCCTGTGTCTATGGGGTGGAAGGTAAAATCCCATCAAAAACCGTTACAGGTGGCGCCCAACGTGGGGCACGATTTCCGTGCTCCAAAAACTCTTCTGGGGCATAAGATCCTTTTTCTCTCTTTGGTTTTTATTTTTTTTTTTTATTTTTTTTTCCCTTTGCACAGAACAAAAACAAACTACCCATACTAATCGCCCATATCTCCAAGGACAACCGGGTCCTGAGTCTCGTAATGGCAAATGCGTTGACATTACATGTTTCTGCTCAGGACCGGTAGCCTTTAACTACGCGGAATGAGTCCTGAGAGTCGTCTGGGATTAATTTTTATTGCAGTCCTCGAATTGTTTCTCAGGGACCCTCTTCCGGTTCAGGCTGAAAGTAACGAATAACGGACGCACTGTTGACCGGGATAGGATCTCCGTTTAGATCCCATTTGTCAGTTGCAGCAGTTATCCTTTCTTAACAAATTCGGCCTCAAAAACATCTTTGGGCTTCGAAGGAACTGGTATCCGCTAGTGAAGATGCTATTATGCTAGCTCGTTGTACCAGTTCTGTTTTCTTATACTCGCTGATCTCGCTTCTCCCGAAATAAATATTCTGCTTGGTTGTCCCAAATCAGTTTTGTCTGCCGCCAGACGTCACCCCGATCAACTTAACCATACAAAACTTATTACATTAAAAAAATTTTTTTTTTCTTCCCTCAATTCATAATAATTTATCATAAACAATTCATTAATCTGTTTTTTTTGCACGTTGGTTTAGGCGTTGTAACAACAAAATATTTTTTTTTCTCTTTTCCACAACTTATTTTTTTTTTGATATTATTATTATTAAGCTGAACTACATTATAAACCTTACCCTACTTATATCACTATGTCTAATCCACGAGGAGGTAAGTCAGGAAGGGGAAGACCTCCGTACTTTTTGCGAAGTAGCACTGCCTGGAATGATAGATCATTTTTCTTACATCCTCCTACTGAGAGTGAACAGCAATCGCCTCCATCTCACAGTGCTCCGGCTAGTCACCACCCATCACCGCATACTTCCGCTCAACCCATTGCGCAATCGGGAACTCAGAGTTTACCTGATTACTCAGCTCACGCTGCGGTAAGCAATGCTTCTCAGCATCCCAGCGGAGGAGGCCATCTGCTTCCCGAGCACCCATCATCAGCACAGGCTAGTTCGGCTAACCAAGTCCAAGCCCCTCAGTACATGAGCTTCGCTGACCAACGAAGTTCAGTAAATGCTATGCCTCCCACAAATTTTGATGTCACCTTACAGGGACCTGAAGGAGACCCTGCTGAGGCATCAACCCAGCAGTATGTCAGGGAGTTAATGAATGCCACTGTCGGGTTGAATAGGGCCGAGGATCTGTGTAGTATCCGAAGGGAGCTACGAGAGGAGAAGGAAAGGCTTCGACAAATGGTCGCTGAGGTAATATGCCAAACCCTCCCTTCTTCTACCCCTAACAATGCAGTAAATGCCACCCCCGCCAACCCTGTGCAAAACTCTGTCCAGCAGCAACCTCCAAATTTTGAATTTGAACAGCCTCAGAACTATGCACCACCCAACCCGCCGCATTCCAATGCTGCATATAGTAACGATTTTGTGAATCAGTTGCATAATATGCGAATAGATGATGCTGGTGGTCATCATTCCAGACCTGGTTACCAAGGCTTTGGGCAGTGTGTTCCGCCCACTAACCGTTACACTGACTTCCATAAGTGGGGGTTGAGGTACGACAACCGGAATATGACCGTCGATGACTTCCTATTCCGTCTTGAGCACCTTCGTGGTTCATACTACGTAGAATGGGAAGACATCGTACGGAACTTTCACCATTTCGTTGAGGGTGAAGTGAGTGCGTGGTTTTGGATACACTTGAAAACCCACCCTTCACTAAACTGGCCTGAATTGAGGTTAGCGCTATTGGAGCACTTCCGGACACTGGAGAGTGACGAAGAGTTGGCCCGAAAAATGGAAGAGCGCCGTCAAAGTCCAAACGAGTCCTTCGACCAGTTCTACTCCGACCTTCTGAAACTGAACTCCAGATTGCGCTCACCTAGAGGTCCGGAAAGAATCATATTCTTGATTCGACAGAATGTTCGCCCTGAAATTGGTGGGCGACTATTGACTTTTAAAACGAACAGTTTGCCAGAAATGGTCTACACTTGTCGAACCATCGAAAAATATGGTGTTGAGCATTACTCTCGGTCAAGGCAGCCCCAACAGCTTCAGTCCCATTTTCCCAGAAGGGTTAACGAGTTAGATTCTGGGATATCCGATAGTTCTTGCCCTGTAAGCGTAGATGCGGTCGGGTACTCAACTCACCCGGCAGGCGCAGACGGTTCCGGGTACCCAAATCGACCCAGGGGAACGAGCTCTGTGGTATGTTGGAATTGCAAAGCAAATGGACACATCTACCATCACTGTCCTAGTCCACATCGTAACTTGTTTTGTTACAAATGCGGACACCCCAATACCACAACTCCCCATTGCCCGAAATGTTCGGAAAACTGGCAGAGGAGCAATCAAGTTTCTGGGGCACATTGCTCTCAAACAACAACCCCGGACGTGAACCAGTAAACTCTTCAAAACACCACCATATCCCAGACTTACCATCTACAAAAATTAAAATACTTACCAAACCTCAAAATGTTTCTCTTAGTCCTGACCAACCAACGAACTTGCCTCGGCCTACTCTCCATGAAAGGCTTGAGAACTATGAAAAGGTGCGTTCCCGAATCTTCAATTCGGCGCCAACGATTTCTAAAAAAGTAGTCAAACTCCGTCGAAGGTTCCACGAAAAGAAAGACACCTACCGGGCTATTTCATCTACCACCTTATTAAATGCTGATGACCCTAGACCATACGCAAACGTCTTGATAAGCAACACCCCCATGTTCGGTCTCCTTGATTCGGGTGCTACCATTAGTTGTTTGGGCTCTGGGGCAATAGATTTTCTAAGGGAACACCAAATACCCTACAAACCGTTTTCGGCCGGCGTTAGCACGGCTAGTGGTCAAGTTCAGGAAATTGTTGGAACTGTTGATGTCCCAATTAAATACAACGGCCTGGAGAAGAGAATGTGTCTATTCGTAGTTCCATCGCTCATGTATTATCTTCTGCTCAATCAGTGGAGCTCGAAAGAGTAAAATCCTTGTTCCCATCATTTGCCGTTCATGGCCTTGGCCAAACAGAGGTCGAGGTGCACATCATCGACACTGGTGACTCTGCCCCGATAAAACAAAGACACTATCCCGTGTCGCCAGCGATTCAAAACTTACTCTATGAGGAAGTGGATCGTATGCTTCAGATGGACGTGATCGAAGAAAGTTCTAGTGCTTGGAGTTCTCCTGTAGTTTTAGTACGGAAGAAGGCGGGGAAAAACCGCCTTTGCCTAGACTTTCGGAAGGTCAATTCTGTCACAAAGAAGGATGCGTATCCCTTACATCATATTGAGGGTCTGCTAAGGCGCCTTTCGGACTCACATTTTATTTCGAGTGTGGATCTGAAAGACGCCTTTTGGCAGATTCCGTTGGAAACGACTTCACGGGAAAAGACTGCGTTCACTATTCCGGGCAGACCACTTTATCAGTTTAAAGTGATGCCCTTCGGCCTCTGCAATGCGCCACAACGCATGTGCCGGCTTATGGATAAGGTGATACCGCACGAATTAAGGGAGAATATTTTCGTATACTTAGACGACCTACTGATTGCTTCTCAGGATTTCGATGAGCATTTAAAAATGCTTAAGATCGTGGCTACCAGGTTGACAGAAGCTGGGCTTACTATTAACTTAGATAAGTCCAACTTTTGTTTTAAGGAGCTGGAGTATCTGGGGTTTATTGTGGGCGAGGGTTGCCTGAAAACTAACCCGGACAAGGTAGCTTCAATATTAAATTTCCCTATCCCCAAAACAGCTCGACAGGTTCGGAGATTCATGGGATTATCTGGGTGGTACCGACGTTTCGTCCAGAACTACTCGTCACTTGCTGCGCCTATAACAAACACCTTAAAGAAGGGTAAGAAATTTGAGTTCGGTTCAGAGGCAGTCCACGCCTTTACGGAGCTAAAGGAAGCACTCACCACCGCCCCCATACTAGTAAACCCGGATTTTACGAAACCTTTTACTATCCTGTGTGACGCATCGACCTCTGGTGTGGGATGTGTCCTTTGCCAAGAAGATGAAGAGGGTGTGGATCGTCCCATATATTATTACTCCCACAAACTTAACTCCGCGCAGCGCAATTATTCTGTGACGGAATTAGAATGTCTCGCTGCAGTATTGGGAGTACAGAAGTTTAGACCATATGTGGAAGGACAGGCCTTCAAGATAGTAACTGACCATGCAAGTTTAAAGTGGCTTATGGGCCAGAAAGACCTCAATGGTAGATTAGCGCGGTGGAGCCTAAAGCTTCAAGGGTTTACTTTTGATATCGAACATCGCAAGGGATCGCAGCATGTTGTCCCCGACGCGTTATCGCGAGTATACGCTGTTGATTCCCTACGCGATGTCTCGATTCTTAGTGGCCCCCATGATGTTCTCCATATTGACCTCGAGGATCCGAGTTTCAAATCGGTTGAATACCTGAGGTTGATTGAGACAATCAGGGACAATAAAGACCAGCTTCCTGACCTTCAAGTCTCCAAAAATTTTGTTTACAAGAAGGTCCGATTTTGCACAGGACATCCCGTCGAAGACGACCGGGCGTGGAAGCTGTGGGTCCCATCGGCGCTGACCGAATCCTTGATATTACTGGCTCATGAACCGCCGAAAGCGGCCCATGGGGGAGTTGCGAAAACGTTGTATCGTCTTCGTGATCGATTTTACTGGCCTAATATGGCGGCTCAAGTAAGATCGATCATCGCTAGTTGTGACATATGTAAGGGTTCGAAAGCTCCTAACGTCACGTTGCGACCACGCATGGGAAAAGCTTTTGTGGTAGAAAGGCCGTATCAGCACCTTTTTGTCGATTTCTTGGGACCCTATCCGCGTTCCATACGTGGCAACACGTACATCATAGTGTGCCTGGATCAACTCACGAAATTCGTGCATATACTTCCGTTACGAAAAGCTACAAGCGAAGCTGCGATCCGTGTTCTGGAAGAAGAGATTTTTTCAGTTTTTGGTGTACCCCAGTCCCTATTATCGGACAATGGAAAGCAGTTCGTGAGCAAAGAGTACAGGAAATTCTTGAACACATACGGCGTGACTCATATTAGGACAGCGGTCTATTCCCCACAGGCGAACGCTAGCGAGAGAGTAAACCGATCGGTTCTGGGTGCGATTAGATCGTATCTGGGAAAAGACCAACGACATTGGGACAAGCACTTGTCTTCCATCGCTAGTGCTTTAAGAACTACTGTCCACTCCGCTATTGGTATGTCCCCGTATGAGGCATTGTTCGGCCAATGCAAGGTAGAACACGGCTCCGACTACCAACTGCTAAAGTCTCTTGGGAACATTAATAACCCAGAATTCCAGATCTTGCCCAAAGCTTCAAAAATGAATATGATCCACGCACACTTGAAAGAATCGTTGGAAAGATCACATCGAGTATATGAGCAAGCCTACAACACCCGTAGTAAGGCTATAAAGTTTAAGGTTGGCGATAGGGTGTTCAAAAGGAATTTCGTTCAGAGCGACGCGAGCAAACTCATTAACGCCAAATTATGTCCAAAGTTCGTTAAGGCGAAAATAAAGTCTATTCATAGCGATAACCTTTACGAACTGGAAGATGAACAAGGACTGAATCTTGGGGTTTTCCACGCTAAGGACATCCGGCAATAATGTTTAAGTGGCAGTGTATCGAATTAGACGTACCAAATCCCTTTTTCTTTTTCACTTCAAACTCTTAACGAATTTGAAATGAACAAGTTTTGTAGGGTTACCTCAGCTGCGACCACTGTTATACACCACTACCTTACCCTTCTCCTAGAGGCTGCACATTTCGGGCGTATAACCCCGCTAAATCAGTGCTACCCACATGGATGTGGAGTGTGTCGCAGTGTTGCTAAAAATGTTTTCTGGGGTCATATAATTTTTTTTTGTTATGGGTTTAAAATTTTTTTTTATATACCAATCGCGATCGATCGATGTGACATCGGCCCAGCATCTTCACCAACGATAAATCTTTCGTGAAGATAAGGTTGGTAAGCCGGAGAAAATGGGCGTCGCTTTTTCCGGAAAAAAAAGAAGGAAAAAAAAAACGCGGCTTTTTGGGTTAGACTTGCGGCGTGGATAGACGCGCGATTAGAAAACGGGAGCGAAAAAAAATAATAGAAAAAAAAAAGGAGAAAAAGAAAAAAGTTTTAAACAGAACCGGGTCGGAAAGCATTTTTTTTTGTGGTCCGCGGGATGAACTCTGCCTATAAAACTGGACAACCACAGAAAAAAAAAATTAAAATTGCATAAAAAAAAGAATATCCATAATCGATATCAAGTTTTAATTAAAAGAGAAAAAAACACAAAAGTGTACCAGTGATAGGTGAAGTGTGTGAATCGAGAAAAAGAAAAAGAAAAAAAAAAACAAAAGTAAAAGTATAATAGTTTCTAATGAAACTAACGTATAAAACGTGAAACCACCATATCCCTTTTCCCCTGCCCCTACTCAACCGACCAAATCGTCCTCCTAAAACCCCTCCCGTTTAGATCGAAAACAGAAAAAAAAAAAAAAAGAATTAAAGATATAAAAGAAACCGGAAAAACGAAAAAAAAAAACAAACAAAAAAAATCATACAAAAAGTGTCGAGCCATATAATCAAAAGTAACAAGAAAAAAAAAAGGCAACAAAATATGAACAAAAAAACCTTACATGAAGAATAGCCGAGCCCTATAAATTACAAGAGAACAGAAAGAAAAAAAAAAGTGGGGAAACACTCTGGTTAAGTGATTTATTTATTGAGAACCAATAAAAGTTTAAAGGGTGTAGATAGAGTGAAGTCAGTTGTGTCCGCCCTCGAGTAGACAATAATATCCTACTTCAATTATTGTTAATAATATGCCAGTTGTTTCAAAAGACCTTGCGAGTTTTTCCGCCTATACATAGGCTACAAGTTTTGGTGCTGATGGATCTGGAGCCAGCTAGCAGTGTAGTGTAGCATAATTTTAAGAGTGTACCTATGTACATATATATATATTTTTGTTTACGTGCAATTTTTCTTATATAAAGTGGTTTTTAATCTGGTGTATAACCAAAAACGTCGATCCGTGTGCGCGCATACCAACTCTACAAACAGAGTTGTCGTTTGTTTTGTTTTTCATTTCAGCGCTCCAGTGATGTGCACACCACCGGGCGAGTTTAAAAAGGTAAATAATTTCCGATGATATTTTTTTTTATTTTTAAGCGTTTTTGGTTGACCCTATTTAATCAGTATTATTTTTTTTTTTTTTTTTGTTTATAATTCGTTAAGTTTTTTTCACAGAGGGCCATATACCTCATATTTTTTTTTGCATATATGGTTGTTGTGAATTGATTTTCCTTTCTTGCCATTTAATTATAGTTTCTATAATTTCCCATCCAATAGGTTAAGTAAAAGATAATCAATAAGATCGCTATACAATTTTTTTTTCTTTTCTTTCTTCACTTTGTTTTCCTTTTGCGTTACATTATTTTTTTTTTTTTTTTTTTTTTTTATATATTTTTTTTGATTACGATACCTAGTATTAGATTTATTTTTAAGTTCTTTAATAAATAAGCTTTTGGCACACCGAGTTTTTTTTTTATTAAGTTCGATTTTGTTGGATGAGATGGGAAGTTGACTCGTGGTTGCCGACGTCCGATAAGGTACAGAACGTTTTTTTTTCCCCTCTTACCTCTTCCATAGGTCATCGTATAACGACATGATGTCGGGGTAATTTCACCAAAGGGGTGATTATAGGTGAGTAGACATAATGAGTCGGGATAGCCTAGCGGAATAAGAAAGGAGTACGAAAGGGGTTGTCTTATATACCATCTAAGGTGCTGATATTTCGTGAGAAGTGAGGTGAGAGTTGGTATGTCAGTTAAGGCTAATGGTAGCTAGAATTCAGCATACCAACCTAGTGTTTAGTTCTGTGCAGTCGTTTGTTTTTTTTTTTTCCCCTTCTTATTTCTTTCTTCCGGTTCTTTTCCTATTATCCCATTTCATACCTTTCCCTTCCATTTAGTTCCTATCTCCTTACTGATCCTTTTATGCTAATATACTATAGGCATGATCAATGTACGGTAGTCCGTTAGGCAGGCAAAAGACCCCACCCCATCGACGAGCTAAGCACGTGCTTCAAGCTAGCATGCCTACCCTGCATTTTGCCGATCGGACACCCTTCCACCCAACCCCATCATCATAGATTCCTGTGTCTATGGGGTGGAAGGTAAAATCCCATCAAAAACCGTTACAGGTGGCGCCCAACGTGGGGCACGATTTCCGTGCTCCAAAAACTCTTCTGGGGCATAAGATCCTTTTTCTCTCTTTGGTTTTTATTTTTTTTTTTATTTTTTTTTTCCCTTTGCACAGAACAAAAACAAACTACCCATACTAATCGCCCATATCTCCAAGGACAACCGGGTCCTGAGTCTCGTAATGGCAAATGCGTTGACATTACATGTTTCTGCTCAGGACCGGTAGCCTTTAACTACGCGGAATGAGTCCTGAGAGTCGTCTGGGATTAATTTTTATTGCAGTCCTCGAATTGTTTCTCAGGGACCCTCTTCCGGTTCAGGCTGAAAGTAACGAATAACGGACGCACTGTTGACCGGGATAGGATCTCCGTTTAGATCCCATTTGTCAGTTGCAGCAGTTATCCTTTCTTAACAAATTCGGCCTCAAAAACATCTTTGGGCTTCGAAGGAACTGGTATCCGCTAGTGAAGATGCTATTATGCTAGCTCGTTGTACCAGTTCTGTTTTCTTATACTCGCTGATCTCGCTTCTCCCGAAATAAATATTCTGCTTGGTTGTCCCAAATCAGTTTTGTCTGCCGCCAGACGTCACCCCGATCAACTTAACCATACAAAACTTATTACATTTAAAAAATTTTTTTTTTCTTCCCTCAATTCATAATAATTTATCATAAACAATTCATTAATCTGTTTTTTTTGCACGTTGGTTTAGGCGTTGTAACAACAAAATATTTTTTTTTCTCTTTTCCACAACTTATTTTTTTTTTGATATTATTATTATTAAGCTGAACTACATTATAAACCTTACCCTACTTATATCACTATGTCTAATCCACGAGGAGGTAAGTCAGGAAGGGGAAGACCTCCGTACTTTTTGCGAAGTAGCACTGCCTGGAATGATAGATCATTTTTCTTACATCCTCCTACTGAGAGTGAACAGCAATCGCCTCCATCTCACAGTGCTCCGGCTAGTCACCACCCATCACCGCATACTTCCGCTCAACCCATTGCGCAATCGGGAACTCAGAGTTTACCTGATTACTCAGCTCACGCTGCGGTAAGCAATGCTTCTCAGCATCCCAGCGGAGGAGGCCATCTGCTTCCCGAGCACCCATCATCAGCACAGGCTAGTTCGGCTAACCAAGTCCAAGCCCCTCAGTACATGAGCTTCGCTGACCAACGAAGTTCAGTAAATGCTATGCCTCCCACAAATTTTGATGTCACCTTACAGGGACCTGAAGGAGACCCTGCTGAGGCATCAACCCAGCAGTATGTCAGGGAGTTAATGAATGCCACTGTCGGGTTGAATAGGGCTGAGGATCTGTGTAGTATCCGAAGGGAGCTACGAGAGGAGAACGAAAGGCTTCGACAAATGGTCGCTGAGGTAATACGCCAAACCCTCCCTTCTTCTACCCCTAACAATGCAGTAAATGCCACCCCCGCCAACCCTGTGCAAAACTCTGTCCAGCAGCAACCTCCAAATTTTGAACCTGAACAGCCTCAGAACTATGCACCACCCAACCCGCCGCATTCCAATGCTGCATATAGTAACGATTTTGTGAATCAGTTGCATAATATGCGAATAGATGATGCTAGTGGTCATCATTCCAGACCTGGTTACCAAGGCTTTGGGCAGTGTGTTCCGCCCACTAACCGTTACACTGACTTCCATAAGTGGGGGTTGAGGTACGACAACCGGAATATGACCGTCGATGACTTCCTATTCCGTCTTGAGCACCTTCGTGGTTCATACTACGTAGAATGGGAAGACATCGTACGGAACTTTCACCATTTCGTTGAGGGTGAAGTGAGTGCGTGGTTTTGGATACACTTGAAAACCCACCCTTCACTAAACTGGCCTGAATTGAGGTTAGCGCTATTGGAGCACTTCCGGACACTGGAGAGTGACGAAGAGTTGGCCCGAAAAATGGAAGAGCGCCGTCAAAGTCCAAACGAGTCCTTCGACCAGTTCTACTCCGACCTTCTGAAACTGAACTCCAGATTGCGCTCACCTAGAGGTCCGGAAAGAATCATATTCTTGATTCGACAGAATGTTCGCCCTGAAATTGGTGGGCGACTATTGACTTTTAAAACGAACAGTTTGCCAGAAATGGTCTACACTTGTCGAACCATCGAAAAATATGGTGTTGAGCATTACTCTCGGTCAAGGCAGCCCCAACAGCTTCAGTCCCATTTTCCCAGAAGGGTTAACGAGTTAGATTCTGGGATATCCGATAGTTCTTGCCCTGTAAGCGTAGATGCGGTCGGGTACTCAACTCACCCGGCAGGCGCAGACGGTTCCGGGTACCCAAATCGACCCAGGGGAACGAGCTCTGTGGTATGTTGGAATTGCAAAGCAAATGGACACATCTACCATCACTGTCCTAGTCCACATCGTAACTTGTTTTGTTACAAATGCGGACACCCCAATACCACAACTCCCCATTGCCCGAAATGTTCGGAAAACTGGCAAAGGAGCAATCAAGTTTCTGGGGCACATTGCTCTCAAACAACAACCCCGGACGTGAACCAGTAAACTCTTCAAAACACCACCATATCCCAGACTTACCATCTACAAAAATTAAAATACTTACCAAACCTCAAAATGTTTCTCTTAGTCCTGACCAACCAACGAACTTGCCTCGGCCTACTCTCCATGAAAGGCTTGAGAACTATGAAAAGGTGCGTTCCCGAATCTTCAATTCGGCGCCAACGATTTCTAAAAAAGTAGTCAAACTCCGTCGAAGGTTCCACGAAAAGAAAGACAGCTACCGGGCTATTTCATCTACCACCTTATTAAATGCTGATGACCCTAGACCATACGCAAACGTCTTGATAAGCAACACCCCCATGTTCGGTCTCCTTGATTCGGGTGCTACCATTAGTTGTTTGGGCTCTGGGGCAATAGATTTTCTAAGGGAACACCAAATACCCTACAAACCGTTTTCGGCCGGCGTTAGCACGGCTAGTGGTCAAGTTCAGGAAATTGTTGGAACTGTTGATGTCCCAATTAAATACAACGGCCTGGAGAAGAGAATGTGTCTATTCGTAGTTCCATCGCTCGAACAGAAACTCTATTTAGGAGTAAATTTTTGGAAGCTGTTCAACCTTGCTCCCCACATTGTTTCTGCGTTGGCTCAGGTGGCCCAAGCCGAAACTTTAGACCCGAATGCTCATGTATTATCTTCTGCTCAATCAGTGGAGCTCGAAAGAGTAAAATCCTTGTTCCCATCATTTGCCGTTCATGGCCTTGGCCAAACAGAGGTCGAGGTGCACATCATCGACACTGGTGACTCTGCCCCGATAAAACAAAGACACTATCCCGTGTCGCCAGCGATTCAAAACTTACTCTATGAGGAAGTGGATCGTATGCTTCAGATGGACGTGATCGAAGAAAGTTCTAGTGCTTGGAGTTCTCCTGTAGTTTTAGTACGGAAGAAGGCGGGGAAAAACCGCCTTTGCCTAGACTTTCGGAAGGTCAATTCTGTCACAAAGAAGGATGCGTATCCCTTACCTCATATTGAGGGTCTGCTAGGGCGCCTTTCGGACTCACATTTCATTTCGAGTGTGGATCTGAAAGACGCCTTTTGGCAGATTCCGTTGGAAACGACTTCACGGGAAAAGACTGCGTTCACTATTCCGGGCAGACCACTTTATCAGTTTAAAGTGATGCCCTTCGGCCTCTGCAATGCGCCACAACGCATGTGCCGGCTTATGGATAAGGTGATACCACACGAATTAAGGGAGAATATTTTCGTATACTTAGACGACCTACTGATTGCTTCTCAGGATTTCGATGAGCATTTAAAAATGCTTAAGATCGTGGCTACCAGGTTGACAGAAGCTGGGCTTACTATTAACTTAGATAAGTCCAACTTTTGTTTTAAGGAGCTGGAGTATCTGGGGTTTATTGTGGGCGAGGGTTGCCTGAAAACTAACCCGGACAAGGTAGCTTCAATATTAAATTTCCCTATCCCCAAAACAGCTCGACAGGTTCGGAGATTCATGGGATTATCTGGGTGGTACCGACGTTTCGTCCAGAACTACTCGTCACTTGCTGCGCCTATAACAAACACCTTAAAGAAGGGTAAGAAATTTGAGTTCGGTTCAGAGGCAGTCCACGCCTTTACGGAGCTAAAGGAAGCACTCACCACCGCCCCCATACTAGTAAACCCGGATTTTACGAAACCTTTTACTATCCTGTGTGACGCATCGACCTCTGGTGTGGGATGTGTCCTTTGCCAAGAAGATGAAGAGGGTGTGGATCGTCCCATATATTATTACTCCCACAAACTTAACTCCGCGCAGCGCAATTATTCTGTGACGGAATTAGAATGTCTCGCTGCAGTATTGGGAGTACAGAAGTTTAGACCATATGTGGAAGGACAGGCCTTCAAGATAGTAACTGACCATGCAAGTTTAAAGTGGCTTATGGGCCAGAAAGACCTCAATGGTAGATTAGCGCGGTGGAGCCTAAAGCTTCAAGGGTTTACTTTTGATATCGAACATCGCAAGGGATCGCAGCATGTTGTCCCCGACGCGTTATCGCGAGTATACGCTGTTGATTCCCTACGCGATGTCTCGATTCTTAGTGGCCCCCATGATGTTCTCCATATTGACCTCGAGGATCCGAGTTTCAAATCGGTTGAATACCTGAGGTTGATTGAGACAATCAGGGACAATAAAGACCAGCTTCCTGACCTTCAAGTCTCCAAAAATTTTGTTTACAAGAAGGTCCGATTTTGCACAGGACATCCCGTCGAAGACGACCGGGCGTGGAAGCTGTGGGTCCCATCGGCGCTGACCGAATCCTTGATATTACTGGCTCATGAACCGCCGAAAGCGGCCCATGGGGGAGTTGCGAAAACGTTGTATCGTCTTCGTGATCGATTTTACTGGCCTAATATGGCGGCTCAAGTAAGATCGATCATCGCTAGTTGTGACATATGTAAGGGTTCGAAAGCTCCCAACGTCACGTTGCGACCACGCATGGGAAAAGCTTTTGTGGTAGAAAGGCCGTATCAGCACCTTTTTGTCGATTTCTTGGGACCCTATCCGCGTTCCATACGTGGCAACACTGTAATGAGGAGGGGGGGGGTAAGGTTTAAGATTGAAAAAAAAAAGTAAAATCCAAGAAATAATAAAAAAAAATAATAAGAAAAAAAAATCAAATTTATAATGGTGGGCGTATACGTACTATTTTGATAGTATATACGGTAAATAGGACGAGAAAAAAAAAATCATAAAAGTGATAGATGGACACTGAATGATGGATGATGGACGGAGGCATGCGGGTCGCACGTCATAAATTCCAGCTGCGTCAGTGGGTGGGGGGTGTTCTTTTGCATGACCGATCCATTTTTACATTTCCCTCCTCATACATGATTAAAGTAATTAACGTGCTTGGACAACCAAAATAGGTATGCTGCTTTATTCCAATTTCAATCCTAAGCTGAGGCGTTATGGCTTAGGCAGCCCTCCCATCCAGGATAGACTGGTTCCTACAAGAGTCGCGTGTCTATCTCCCTATAATTGTATACCCTTACTTACGAGGTAGAACCACCTAAAAATTTACGCAGAATATCGCAACTAATTCATATTTATGAATCCAATATCAAACAGCTCGTATAATATACGCAAATCCTCATCAGACTTTTATTGTACTTCTTTGAATAAAACAAATAGAGGTAGGTATTTCATATAGGTAACAGTTCTCAAAACAAATTCAAAAAAAAGTAAAGGATTTGATAAACATTAATAGATATAGGGTCCCGAATCAGTATACTAGTATTTTGGCATAAACGATACGCGAAATACTACATAGTATATATATGGCTATTATATGATTTGAGGTCGGAACGTGTCTTTCTTTTAAATAATAATAGGAAAAATCAAAAAAAAACTTACCCAAGAAAATTCCTCGAAGAAGGGCCCGCCGTCGAGTTGATGTAGTTGATGTATCACCTGATCAAATTTACAAAAAAAAAATACAAAAAAAACACACTCCTCTCCAATTCATTACGAAGCCTGATCACCGGTATATGTATAGGTATGGTAATGCATATGTATACATATACGCCCTAAACATTAGAATACTTTTTTTTTTTTTTTTTGGTTAGGTTTGCCCCATAATAAAATTCACTGGTATACTAATTCGCGATATAAACAGGAATTAAAAGAAGAAAAAAAACTTATATATGAACTTAGGTATCAATTTTGATAATGTACCACAATGTACATAGATTAAAAGAAATACTATAAACTCTTCGGAAGGAAAATGAACGGTTACGAACACGCGAGCTTAACAAACTTTGTTTTTTTTCGTTTTTTTTTTCCTTTTTTTGTTTTTAACGCGGTAGCTCGTTACACTTATGATATATATAAATATATATATATATATATATATGTATTCTTCGGAAACACTGATATCCAAGTGGTGAAGATCAAGATCGTAGGAGGTTAACTGCCGGGTGTTCCTGGCCGCACGTGGGTTTTTCCTCTCCGTCCCACTATGGCTGGAGTAGCGCAAAATTACGGCCAGCGTACGTTGATGGAAATTGGTGGTCAACAACCAAGCACTCGTTCTAAAGAAATGGGTCTTCGATTAATTTCGTCCCCACGGTAATCCCCTATGAATACATATGTTCTGATATGTTTTCTTATGACAAAAGAAAAAAAAATTGCTTACCCAGGCTATGGGGAACGTAGAAATTATTTTCTTGTACGGGAATATGGATGATTCGTGACCTCTAGGGATCCGACAATATTACATCCAATATTCCATACACTAATTTTGATTCACGCACTACCCGTATCACTATTTTTTTATTTTTAAACGGATGCTTTACCGGGTAATACTAAAAAAAATGCGATTTATGTGAAGTTAAAGAAAATTGAATCACTTTTGGCTTCTGCTACCTTCACTTGCTCTTTGACGTATGCCAAATGAATTATGATTTTCCCATGGAGCTGCACAATCGTTCGGTCATGCTTGCTAAGTCAACGGTGCCTTATGTGTTCTCAGAGAGGAGACCACCTCATGCCATAATAC
The DNA here is from genome assembly GCA_946477585.1 of Cheilosia urbana. Taxonomy (NCBI): domain Eukaryota; kingdom Metazoa; phylum Arthropoda; class Insecta; order Diptera; family Syrphidae; genus Cheilosia; species Cheilosia urbana. The sequence goes on from OX297857.1 coordinate 17,974,232, forward strand.
GGTATGCCACATCGAACCATATGTACCGCTATTGGATGGTCTGAGCTAAACAGAGGTATATGACATATTATATGATGGGTATATGGCGTTTCAGTCATACAGTGTCGTATGCAAGAATATCTATATTTTTTTTTTTTTTTTTTTTTGTTATAAGTTTTAATAAACGGTACAAAACAGGTGATGTTGAGAGTGTTACGAATCAGCATTACCTGAGTCTAATTATGGCTGGATAACCTCTTGCTAGTATTTATACCCATCTATGCCCGTATATCTTTCGCATGATACCGTCCCAACGGTTTCCCCTTCAGATTTACGAGATCGTAATAGCAATTGCCGATTTTGCCTGCAACTCGACATTTTAAAAACTTCTTTGCAAGCTTCGCACTAAACTGTTTAGCCGCGTCACTGTTTTTGAAGTTACGACAAAATACCTCCTGTCCTGGTTTAAAGTTTGTGGGTTTGCTTCTGGTGTCATATCTCTTCTTGCTATTTTCGTAAGCTTTTAATAGGTGCGATTGTATTTTGGATCGAATAATAGTGAGTTTATCTGCCTGTGAAACGGTGTCTACTTCTTCCCCCAGGGACTGCAAATTTCGCATAAGAGCATAAGTACTGGCATGAGTTATCATTTGATGTCCGATTAGCGCATAGTAAGGTGAGCAGTTTATTGATTGATGAAATGAGGAACGAATAGCTGCAGCGATGAAATTTATTTGTTCATCCCATCGAGTCTGATCTTCTCCCAGGTATGAACGAATAGCTGAAATAATCGACCTGTTCACCCTTTCGGATGGGTTGGCCTGTGGGGAATAGATAGCTGTAAAGGTATGATGTACCCCAAATTTTTCGAGGAATCGATTAAATTCATTCGACCTAAATTGTGACCCATTGTCGCTGCGAAGGTCTTCTGGTATTCCAAAAGTGCAAAACGCGTCTTCCAGTATGTTACAAACAATCGCAGTTGAAAATTTTTTTATTGGTTTAAGGATTGGAAATCTCGTCAAACAATCCAGCATTATAAAAATGCCAATATTCCCCGATTTACTGCGAGGGTATGGCCCTAATAGGTCAATGAAAACCTTTTGGAAGGGACGACTAGCCTTATTTTGCTCTCCCATGGGTGGCCGGAGTACCCTATTCGGGGCTTTACACTCCTTACAGATGTCACATTTATCAATAAAGTCTCTAACATCCTTAGCCATGTGCGGCCAATAAAAATGCCGCCTTAAATGCTCTAATGTTTTCCCGATTCCACCATGAGCAAAAGTGGGAGGACAATGTGCCTTCGCGATCGTGGAAGCTATTAACGCGGTTGGAAGCCACAGTTTCCAGCAATTGGCTTCTTGCTCGAGATTACCATCATAGTGCTGGGTGCGTTTATAAATATATTTGTCTACTACCTTAATATCGTTCAACTTGGCAGGATTAGTTAGAACCGCTGCCTTAAGATTTTGGTAGTCCGTACTTAAAAAGTGGTCAGAATTCAGATCTATTTCAGGTGATGGATAGTCTAGCGAAGCGACTTCATTCTCACCCACCCTTGATAACGCATCGGGTACGATGTTAAGACTACCCTTACGATGTTCTATGGTGAAGGTATATCCCTGTAATTTCAGTGACCAACGGGCTAGACGCCCTGATAGATCAGATTGGTTCATTAGCCATTTTAGGCTGGCGTGATCTGTAACGATCTTAAAGGAAGTACCCTCTACGTATGGTCGGAATTTTTTTAGGCTTATTAAGGCCGCCAAGCACTCCTGCTCCGTCACACTATAGTTTTGTTGGGCTCTATTTAATTTTTGTGACACAAAAGCTATTGGAGCTTCAAAGCCATCGTCGTTCGCTTGCAACAACACACCACCTACACCATACTGGCTGGCATCGCACTGGATCACAAACGGTTTATCAAAATTAGCAGTTGCTAGGACAGGGGCAGTCGAAAGTTTTTCCTTTATCACTTTGAAGGCTGTCTCTGCTAATGGCGTCCACTTAAAGCACTTCGACTTTTTGAGTAGGTCCGATAATGGTGCCATGATTGAAGCGAAGTTTTCGATAAAGCGTCGGTACCATCCGGACATCCCCAAGAAACGACGCAACTGTCGAACGGTTGTCGGTTTTGGAAAATTGGTAATAGCGGAAACTTTATCCGGGTCAGTCCGAATCCTTCCGTTGCCGACTATGTACCCAAGGTATTTCACCTCTCTCAGACAAAACTTGCTCTTTTCAATATTCAGGGTCAAGCCCGCCAGACGAATACGATTAGATATCTCCTTTAGAAGACTCAGGTGACCTTCGAAATCCTCCGAAATAAGGAGAAGATCATCTAAATATACGAACACTCTGCCTTGAAGAGAGGGCGGAATTATTCGGTCCATAAGTCGGCACAGAGTCTGTGGCGCATTACAGAGACCGAACGGCATAACTTTAAATTGGTAAAGTGGCCGATTCGGTACCGTAAAAGCAGTCTTTTCACGCGATTTTTTTTCAAGAGGTATCTGCCAAAAAGCTTCCTTTAAATCAAGGCTTGACAAAAATTCCGCTTTTGGCAGGCGACTGATAATTCCCTCTATGAGGGGCAAGGGATAAGCGTCTTTGACAGTAACGTTGTTCACCTTCCGCGCATCAAGACATAGCCTTAACTTCCCAGGTTTCTGCAACAATGCCACAGGACTACTCCAGGGGCTCTGTGACTCCTCAATGACATCTTGCGATATCATGCGGTCAATTTCACCGTGTAAGACTTTCTCTACTGCGGGGGATATGGGGAAGTACCTCTGTTTGACTGGTTTAGCACCCTTCTCTATTTCAATTACATGCTCTAGTAACGAGGTTTTCCCCAGTCCTTCCTTCGAAAAAGACGGAAAGCTGTTGATGACTTTCTGAAGACGTTCTTTCTGACTACCGGTTAGAGTGTGCCTGTTTGGATCAGAATCAACAGAGGCCGTTTGGGCCACCTCACTTATAATGTCTGGAGCAATTTGGAATACAATCCAGAAGTCTACTCCCAGATACACATCCTGATTAAGGCTGGGAATTATATATAGTGTCATGATATGAGACTGGTCACGAAAACGAACTTCCGCCTGAAAGGATCCTACCACGTACTGAGCCTTGCCGTCAGCTGTCTTAACACAAGTGTTGAATTTTTTGAAAGAATGCTTGGTTTTTAAGAACTCTTTAGCGGCATTTCCCCCTAAGCATGATATGGAAGCTCCACTATCAAGCAATCCACAATAAATTTTACCCAGGATTTCGACTTTAGCAAATGGTCGGACGTCGTTTTCCTTCGAACAAAAAGATGATATAGTATGGCTTATCTTCTTCCGGTCATCAACTACCTTTTGCCAAAAAGTTCGCAATCGCATTGTCGAGTGTTTGGGTTTGGATTTTTGATCTACAGTATTTAAGGAAAGGTCATTTGATTTTGCATTCCCTGAAAGGGCATTTAGAACAAATTTTTGGTGGTACAAAAGTCCAGGATTCTGGGGATTTGGTAACACCTTATTGTCGGTCGATGCACTGTCTAGGCTGCAACAAGGTTCTTTTACATTATTTGGATTGTTTGGTGGATAGTCTATATTTGGGGCCTCGAACGTGAGATGGTGTTGGTACTCACGCCCCGTTTCGAGTTTCCCGAGTTATGGCACTTTTCACAATTGGGCTTATAAACGTTCTCTGCTCCACAGCCGTAACAGAATACGGTGCGTCCTTCTAAGCAATCGTGGTACCTATGGCCTTCGACTTTACAGTTCCAGCAAATTAGCTTGGGTCTTTCAACTTCGGAAATCTGTTTTGATTCTTCTTCACCTGATGGGTTATTCAGGTCAGTTTCTAACTCATGCACTGCTCTGCCCGACGACCATAGACGAGAACCAATTGCCGCTGGAAAAAGGGCTTCTCTCTTGTGGCAAAAGTTTCGTAATTGAGAGACGGACTGAAAATCAAAGCAAAATGATTGTTGTCGAATTTCAGTTTTTAGATTTCTTTGAAGTACTTCCACCAACTCCAGTTCACTCAAGGGACTATTGAGACGATCGGAGAGCTTCAAAATGGAGTGATAAAATTCTTCAAAAGATTCTTTGTCTTTTTGTTTTCTTTCTCGTATACTTTCACGGATATCAGTATCGGACCGAAAATCCTGGAAACTTTGTCGCAAGGCGTTACAGAATGACGGCCAATACAATCGCGGAACCGTACGCCTGTATCTCCAATACCAATCGATTGCACGATCAGCAAGTAAGATATGAATACTGTCGCACAACAGCTGAAAATTTCCTTGCAAGCAATCATTGGTCAAAGCTGAAATTTGATAGATGAAGTTCTCTACCGGTAACCCGGACCTCCGACCATCAAATCGGATATTCCAGGTTTGTAGCAAACTTGCGATTCGAGAACTATCAAAGTTATTATAGGATGAGTATCCGGGGTTCAGTGGTTGCCTAGAATTTCTACGATATTCATTATCGTACGAGTGGTATCGATTAGAATTACGTTGAGGTATAAACGGTTCACCTTGTACGTTCGAATTCCGTTCGGGTCGTTCGATGCCGTGGTTCGTTCTTGTTTCAAACGGCATATCGGTTGGCCAGTCCGGTTCGTTACGTGGTTGCCCCAACCTATTCGTGTCTATACCAGGTGCGCTTGGAGTAGCGTTAAGATTGAGGCTGAGATCTAATCGTTGAGAGAGCGTATTTATGCCTGCTTGAAGCTGAGAAATAGTCTGGGCAAATTGGTTGTCTCTCACCGACATCGCCGACGTTATGAGGCGTTCAATTGAACCCAGGGATGGCATTTGGGTGCTTGTAGCAGCGCTGTTTGATTCCCTATTTGCACCTGTATTTTCAGGATTTGGTAAAGACGATCCACTAAGTACGGGTAATGTAACCGTCGGAACCATTATCGTACTAGGAGGTACCGCCGGGGGTAACGAAATAGGAGAAGCTGCCATCGACCAATCCAAAGGATCTTGCTGAAGTGAATGAGAGTTTGTCTTAGCTTGTGATCGAGTAGTGATCTGGCTGGGATGGTCGGGTATCGCTGAAGTAGTTTTTCTAATAGCACCAGTGGATTCACCAGACAGCACATTAGTCCTGGTTCCACAAGTATATTTTGAAAGATCGTTTGAGTATATTTTAGTTCGGCATTGTGGACAAGTGGTAGCTTTACTAAGCCAATTTAGGATACAATCTTTGTGAAATGCATGTTTACACTTGGTAACCACTACAATTTTTGCGTTGAGAGATTCTTGACAGATGGAGCATTGTTCGCATGGTTTTGAGACCACACTTGGAAGATTATCACCACTATGCCTTATAGACATCTTAATTTATATCGAAAGATATTTCAAATACGAAAAAAAAAAAAATTACGAAGGAAAGTAACGAAAATAACAGTGGGGTGCCTGCGTAAATTTTCAGGTGCTTGGTTTCGTTTCGTTTTCAGGGTATTATAATATATTGCTAAAATCGGAATAAAGCTGCATGTATGTAAATAAGAGGAAAAAAAAATATGATAAAGGCATTTAGGTAAGATGCTTAATGTTAGCCATTTCTGCCCTCATAGCACATTCCTAGGACAACTTGTAGCATGAACTTAATTAGTTGATACTCCCTAGTCTATACTAAGTCAGAAATAACCACGCGGTTTACGAGAGAATTTATTTTATTAATGCGGTCGTAATATATGCTCTTGTCAAACTATATATTTCGAATCTCACGCAGATGAAAGTAAACTCTGTAGTTTGAAAATATCCGCGGTAAAATAGGTATTAGAAAAACGTTGCTTATGCTGGATGACTTAACTGATTAGTTCGCCAATGGAACAGCAAGACATAACTCGCACATACAATGAATGTTTGTCTAGTCTAGGACCTCAGAATTTAACAGCGAATGTGTTTTTCTGGGCCCCACGTTGGGCGCCAAAATTTGTAATGAGGAGGGGGGGGGTAAGGTTTAAGATTGAAAAAAAAAAGTAAAATCCAAGAAATAATAAAAAAAAATAATAAGAAAAAAAAATCAAATTTATAATGGTGGGCGTATACGTACTATTTTGATAGTATATACGGTAAATAGGACGAGAAAAAAAAAATCATAAAAGTGATAGATGGACACTGAATGATGGATGATGGACGGAGGCATGCGGGTCGCACGTCATAAATTCCAGCTGCGTCAGTGGGTGGGGGGTGTTCTTTTGCATGACCGATCCATTTTTACATTTCCCTCCTCATACATGATTAAAGTAATTAACGTGCTTGGACAACCAAAATAGGTATGCTGCTTTATTCCAATTTCAATCCTAAGCTGAGGCGTTATGGCTTAGGCAGCCCTCCCATCCAGGATAGACTGGTTCCTACAAGAGTCGCGTGTCTATCTCCCTATAATTGTATACCCTTACTTACGAGGTAGAACCACCTAAAAATTTACGCAGAATATCGCAACTAATTCATATTTATGAATCCAATATCAAACAGCTCGTATAATATACGCAAATCCTCATCAGACTTTTATTGTACTTCTTTGAATAAAACAAATAGAGGTAGGTATTTCATATAGGTAACAGTTCTCAAAACAAATTCAAAAAAAAGTAAAGGATTTGATAAACATTAATAGATATAGGGTCCCGAATCAGTATACTAGTATTTTGGCATAAACGATACGCGAAATACTACATAGTATATATATGGCTATTATATGATTTGAGGTCGGAACGTGTCTTTCTTTTAAATAATAATAGGAAAAATCAAAAAAAAACTTACCCAAGAAAATTCCTCGAAGAAGGGCCCGCCGTCGAGTTGATGTAGTTGATGTATCACCTGATCAAATTTACAAAAAAAAAATACAAAAAAAACACACTCCTCTCCAATTCATTACGAAGCCTGATCACCGGTATATGTATAGGTATGGTAATGCATATGTATACATATACGCCCTAAACATTAGAATACTTTTTTTTTTTTTTTTTTGGTTAGGTTTGCCCCATAATAAAATTCACTGGTATACTAATTCGCGATATAAACAGGAATTAAAAGAAGAAAAAAAACTTATATATGAACTTAGGTATCAATTTTGATAATGTACCACAATGTACATAGATTAAAAGAAATACTATAAACTCTTCGGAAGGAAAATGAACGGTTACGAACACGCGAGCTTAACAAACTTTGTTTTTTTTCGTTTTTTTTTTCCTTTTTTTGTTTTTAACGCGGTAGCTCGTTACACTTATGATATATATAAATATATATATATATATATATATGTATTCTTCGGAAACACTGATATCCAAGTGGTGAAGATCAAGATCGTAGGAGGTTAACTGCCGGGTGTTCCTGGCCGCACGTGGGTTTTTCCTCTCCGTCCCACTATGGCTGGAGTAGCGCAAAATTACGGCCAGCGTACGTTGATGGAAATTGGTGGTCAACAACCAAGCACTCGTTCTAAAGAAATGGGTCTTCGATTAATTTCGTCCCCACGGTAATCCCCTATGAATACATATGTTCTGATATGTTTTCTTATGACAAAAGAAAAAAAAATTGCTTACCCAGGCTATGGGGAACGTAGAAATTATTTTCTTGTACGGGAATATGGATGATTCGTGACCTCTAGGGATCCGACAATATTACATCCAATATTCCATACACTAATTTTGATTCACGCACTACCCGTATCACTATTTTTTTATTTTTAAACGGATGCTTTACCGGGTAATACTAAAAAAAATGCGATTTATGTGAAGTTAAAGAAAATTGAATCACTTTTGGCTTCTGCTACCTTCACTTGCTCTTTGACGTATGCCAAATGAATTATGATTTTCCCATGGAGCTGCACAATCGTTCGGTCATGCTTGCTAAGTCAACGGTGCCTTATGTGTTCTCCGAGAGGAGACCACCTCATGCCATAATACGGTATGCCACATCGAACCATATGTACCGCTATTGGATGGTCTGAGCTAAACAGAGGTATATGACATATTATATGATGGGTATATGGCGTTTCAGTCATACAGTGTCGTATGCAAGAATATCTATATTTTTTTTTTTTTTTTTTTTTGTTATAAGTTTTAATAAACGGTACAACACGTACACCATAGTGTGCCTGGATCAACTCACGAAATTCGTGCATATACTTCCGTTACGAAAAGCTACAAGCGAAGCTGCGATCCGTGTTCTGGAAGAAGAGATTTTTTCAGTTTTTGGTGTACCCCAGTCCCTATTATCGGACAATGGAAAGCAGTTCGTGAGCAAAGAGTACAGGAAATTCTTGAACACATACGGCGTGACTCATATTAGGACAGCGGTCTATTCCCCACAGGCGAACGCTAGCGAGAGAGTAAACCGATCGGTTCTGGGTGCGATTAGATCGTATCTGGGAAAAGACCAACGACATTGGGACAAGCACTTGTCTTCCATCGCTAGTGCTTTAAGAACTACTGTCCACTCCGCTATTGGTATGTCCCCGTATGAGGCATTGTTCGGCCAATGCAAGGTAGAACACGGCTCCGACTACCAACTGCTAAAGTCTCTTGGGAACATTAATAACCCAGAATTCCAGATCTTGCCCAAAGCTTCAAAAATGAATATGATCCACGCACACTTGAAAGAATCGTTGGAAAGATCACATCGAGTATATGAGCAAGCCTACAACACCCGTAGTAAGGCTATAAAGTTTAAGGTTGGCGATAGGGTGTTCAAAAGGAATTTCGTTCAGAGCGACGCGAGCAAACTCATTAACGCCAAATTATGTCCAAAGTTCGTTAAGGCGAAAATAAAGTCTATTCATAGCGATAACCTTTACGAACTGGAAGATGAACAAGGACTGAATCTTGGGGTTTTCCACGCTAAGGACATCCGGCAATAATGTTTAAGTGGCAGTGTATCGAATTAGACGTACCAAATCCCTTTTTCTTTTTCATTTCAAACTCTTAACGAATTTGAAATGAACAAGTTTTGTAGGGTTACCTCAGCTGCGACCACTGTTATACACCACTACCTTACCCTTCTCCTAGAGGTTGCACATTTCGGGCGTATAACCCCGCTAAATCAGTGCTACCCACATGGATGTGGAGTGTGTCGCAGTGTTGCTAAAAATGTTTTCTGGGGTAATATAATTTTTTTTGTTATGGGTTTAAAATTTTTTTTTATATACCAATCGCGATCGATCGATGTGACATCGGCCCAGCATCTTCACCAACGATAAATCTTTCGTGAAGATAAGGTTGGTAAGCCGGAGAAAATGGGCGTCGCTTTTTCCGGAAAAAAAAGAAGGAAAAAAAAAACGCGGCTTTTTGGGTTAGACTTGCGGCGTGGATAGACGCGCGATTAGAAAACGGGAGCGAAAAAAAATAATAGAAAAAAAAAAGGAGAAAAAGAAAAAAGTTTTAAACAGAACCGGGTCGGAAAGCATTTTTTTTTGTGGTCCGCGGGATGAACTCTGCCTATAAAACTGGACAACCACAGAAAAAAAAAATTAAAATTGCATAAAAAAAAGAATATCCATAATCGATATCAAGTTTTAATTAAAAGAGAAAAAAACACAAAAGTGTACCAGTGATAGGTGAAGTGTGTGAATCGAGAAAAAGAGAAAGAAAAAAAAAACAAAAGTAAAAGTATAATAGTTTCTAATGAAACTAACGTATAAAACGTGAAACCACCATATCCCTTTTCCCCTGCCCCTACTCAACCGACCAAATCGTCCTCCTAAAACCCCTCCCGTTTAGATCGAAAACAGAAAAAAAAAAAAGAATTAAAGATATAAAAGAAACCGGAAAAACGAAAAAAAAAAAAAACAAACAAAAAAAATCATACAAAAAGTGTCGAGCCATATAATCAAAAGTAACAAGAAAAAAAAAAGGCAACAAAATATGAACAAAAAAACCTTACATGAAGAATAGCCGAGCCCTATAAATTACAAGAGAACAGAAAGAAAAAAAAAAGTGGGGAAACACTCTGGTTAAGTGATTTATTTATTGAGAACCAATAAAAGTTTAAAGGGTGTAGATAGAGTGAAGTCAGTTGTGTCCGCCCTCGAGTAGACAATAATATCCTACTTCAATTATTGTTAATAATATGCCAGTTGTTTCAAAAGACCTTGCGAGTTTTTCCGCCTATACATAGGCTACAAGTTTTGGTGCTGATGGATCTGGAGCCAGCTAGCAGTGTAGTGTAGCATAATTTTAAGAGTGTACCTATGTACATATATATATATTTTTGTTTACGTGCAATTTTTCTTATATAAAGTGGTTTTTAATCTGCTGTATAACCAAAAACGTCGATCCGTGTGCGCGCATACCAACTCTACAAACAGAGTTGTCGTTTGTTTTGTTTTTCATTTCAGCGCTCCAGTGATGTGCACACCACCGGACGAGTTTAAAAAGGTAAATAATTTCCGATGATATTTTTTTTATTTTTAAGCGTTTTTGGTTGACCCTATTTAATCAGTATTTTTTTTTTTTTGTTTGTTTATAATTCGTTAAGTTTTTTTCACAGAGGGCCATATACCTCATTTTTTTTTTGCATATATGGTTGTTATGAATTGATTTTCCTTTCTTGCCATTTAATTATAGTTTCTATAATTTCCCATCCAATAGGTTAAGTAAAAGATAATCAATAAGATCGCTATACAATTTTTTTTCTTTTCTTTCTTCACTTTGTTTTCTTTTGCGTTACATTTTTTTTTTTTTTTTTTTTTTTTTTTTTATATATTTATTTTTGATTACGATACCTAGTATTAGATTTATTTTTAAGTTCTTTAATAAATAAGCTTTTGGCACACCGAGTTTTTTTTTTTATTAAGTTCGATTTTGTTGGATGAGATGGGAAGTTGACTCGTGGTTGCCGACGTCCGATAAGGTACAGAACGTTTTTTTTTCCCCTCTTACCTCTTCCATAGGTCATCGTATAACGACATGATGTCGGGGTAATTTCACCAAAGGGGTGATTATAGGTGAGTAGACATAATGAGTCGGGATAGCCTAGCGGAATAAGAAAGGAGTACGAAAGGGGCTGTCTTACACGTAGTGCGAGAGGCAACCATGGTACCTTACCTAATCATTAGGATGGGTAGAGGGGAGGGTTAGCACTTCAGCACCAATACCATCTAAGGTGCTGATATTTCGTGAGAAGTGAGGTGAGAGTTGGTATGTCAGTTAAGGCTAATGGTAGCTAGAATTCAGCATACCAACCTAGTGTTTAGTTCTGTGCAGTCGTTTGTTTTTTTTTTTTTTCCCTTCTTATTTCTTTCTTCCGGTTCTTTTCCTATTATCCCATTTCATACCTTTCCCTTCCATTTAGTTCCTATCTCCTTACTGATCCTTTTATGCTAATATACTATAGGCATGATCAATGTACGGTAGTCCGTTAGGCAGGCAAAAGACCCCACCCCATCGACGAGCTAAGCACGTGCTTCAAGCTAGCATGCCTACCCTGCATTTTGCCGATCGGACACCCTTCCACCCAACCCCATCATCATAGATTCCTGTGTCTATGGGGTGGAAGGTAAAATCCCATCAAAAACCGTTACAGGTGGCGCCCAACGTGGGGCACGATTTCCGTGCTCCAAAAACTCTTCTGGGGCATAAGATCCTTTTTCTCTCTTTGGTTTTTATTTTTTTTTTTTATTTTTTTTTCCCTTTGCACAGAACAAAAACAAACTACCCATACTAATCGCCCATATCTCCAAGGACAACCGGGTCCTGAGTCTCGTAATGGCAAATGCGTTGACATTACATGTTTCTGCTCAGGACCGGTAGCCTTTAACTACGCGGAATGAGTCCTGAGAGTCGTCTGGGATTAATTTTTATTGCAGTCCTCGAATTGTTTCTCAGGGACCCTCTTCCGGTTCAGGCTGAAAGTAACGAATAACGGACGCATTGTTGACCGGGATAGGATCTCCGTTTAGATCCCATTTGTCAGTTGCAGCAGTTATCCTTTCTTAACAAATTCGGCCTCAAAAACATCTTTGGGCTTCGAAGGAACTGGTATCCGCTAGTGAAGATGCTATTATGCTAGCTCGTTGTACCAGTTCTGTTTTCTTATACTCGCTGATCTCGCTTCTCCCGAAATAAATATTCTGCTTGGTTGTCCCAAATCAGTTTTGTCTGCCGCCAGACGTCACCCCGATCAACTTAACCATACAAAACTTATTACATTCAAAAAATTTTTTTTTTCTTCCCTCAATTCATAATAATTTATCATAAACAATTCATTAATCTGTTTTTTTCGCACGTTGGTTTAGGCGTTGTAACAACAAAATATTTTTTTTTCTCTTTTCCACAACTTATTTTTTTTTTGATATTATTATTATTAAGCTGAACTACATTATAAACCTTACCCTACTTATATCACTATGTCTAATCCACGAGGAGGTAAGTCAGGAAGGGGAAGACCTCCGTACTTTTTGCGAAGTAGCACTGCCTGGAATGATAGATCATTTTTCTTACATCCTCCTACTGAGAGTGAACAGCAATCGCCTCCATCTCACAGTGCTCCGGCTAGTCACCACCCATCACCGCATACTTCCGCTCAACCCATTGCGCAATCGGGAACTCAGAGTTTACCTGATTACTCAGCTCACGCTGCGGTAAGCAATGCTTCTCAGCATCCCAGCGGAGGAGGCCATCTGCTTCCCGAGCACCCATCATCAGCACAGGCTAGTTCGGCTAACCAAGTCCAAGCCCCTCAGTACATGAGCTTCGCTGACCAACGAAGTTCAGTAAATGCTATGCCTCCCACAAATTTTGATGTCACCTTACAGGGACCTGAAGGAGACCCTGCTGAGGCATCAACCCAGCAGTATGTCAGGGAGTTAATGAATGCCACTGTCGGGTTGAATAGGGCCGAGGATCTGTGTAGTATCCGAAGGGAGCTACGAGAGGAGAACGAAAGGCTTCGACAAATGGTCGCTGAGGTAATACGCCAAACCCTCCCTTCTTCTACCCCTAACAATGCAGTAAATGCCACCCCCGCCAACCCTGTGCAAAACTCTGTCCAGCAGCAACCTCCAAATTTTGAACCTGAACAGCCTCAGAACTATGCACCACCCAACCCGCCGCATTCCAATGCTGCATATAGTAACGATTTTGTGAATCAGTTGCATAATATGCGAATAGATGATGCTAGTGGTCATCATTCCAGACCTGGTTACCAAGGCTTTGGGCAGTGTGTTCCGCCCACTAACCGTTACACTGACTTCCATAAGTGGGGGTTGAGGTACGACAACCGGAATATGACCGTCGATGACTTCCTATTCCGTCTTGAGCACCTTCGTGGTTCATACTACGTAGAATGGGAAGACATCGTACGGATCTTTCACCATTTCGTTGAGGGTGAAGTGAGTGCGTGGTTTTGGATACACTTGAAAACCCACCCTTCACTAAACTGGCCTGAATTGAGGTTAGCGCTATTGGAGCACTTCCGGACACTGGAGAGTGACGAAGAGTTGGCCCGAAAAATGGAAGAGCGCCGTCAAAGTCCAAACGAGTCCTTCGACCAGTTCTACTCCGACCTTCTGAAACTGAACTCCAGATTGCGCTCACCTAGAGGTCCGGAAAGAATCATATTCTTGATTCGACAGAATGTTCGCCCTGAAATTGGTGGGCGACTATTGACTTTTAAAACGAACAGTTTGCCAGAAATGGTCTACACTTGTCGAACCATCGAAAAATATGGTGTTGAGCATTACTCTCGGTCAAGGCAGCCCCAACAGCTTCAGTCCCATTTTCCCAGAAGGGTTAACGAGTTAGATTCTGGGATATCCGATAGTTCTTGCCCTGTAAGCGTAGATGCGGTCGGGTACTCAACTCACCCGGCAGGCGCAGACGGTTCCGGGTACCCAAATCGACCCAGGGGAACGAGCTCTGTGGTATGTTGGAATTGCAAAGCAAATGGACACATCTACCATCACTGTCCTAGTCCACATCGTAACTTGTTTTGTTACAAATGCGGACACCCCAATACCACAACTCCCCATTGCCCGAAATGTTCGGAAAACTGGCAGAGGAGCAATCAAGTTTCTGGGGCACATTGCTCTCAAACAACAACCCCGGACGTGAACCAGTAAACTCTTCAAAACACCACCATATCCCAGACTTACCATCTACAAAAATTAAAATACTTACCAAACCTCAAAATGTTTCTCTTAGTCCTGACCAACCAACGAACTTGCCTCGGCCTACTCTCCATGAAAGGCTTGAGAACTATGAAAAGGTGCGTTCCCGAATCTTCAATTCGGCGCCAACGATTTCTAAAAAAGTAGTCAAACTCCGTCGAAGGTTCCACGAAAAGAAAGACACCTACCGGGCTATTTCATCTACCACCTTATTAAATGCTGATGACCCTAGACCATACGCAAACGTCTTGATAAGCAACACCCCCATGTTCGGTCTCCTTGATTCGGGTGCTACCATTAGTTGTTTGGGCTCTGGGGCAATAGATTTTCTAAGGGAACACCAAATACCCTACAAACCGTTTTCGGCCGGCGTTAGCACGGCTAGTGGTCAAGTTCAGGAAATTGTTGGAACTGTTGATGTCCCAATTAAATACAACGGCCTGGAGAAGAGAATGTGTCTATTCGTAGTTCCATCGCTCGAACAGAAACTCTATTTAGGAGTACATTTTTGGAAGCTGTTCAACCTTGCTCCCCACATTGTTTCTGCGTTGGCTCAGGTGGCCCAAGCCGAAACTTTAGACCCGAATGCTCATGTATTATCTTCTGCTCAATCAGTGGAGCTCGAAAGAGTAAAATCCTTGTTCCCATCATTTGCCGTTCATGGCCTTGGCCAAACAGAGGTCGAGGTGCACATCATCGACACTGGTGACTCTGCCCCGATAAAACAAAGACACTATCCCGTGTCGCCAGCGATTCAAAACTTACTCTATGAGGAAGTGGATCGTATGCTTCAGATGGACGTGATCGAAGAAAGTTCTAGTGCTTGGAGTTCTCCTGTAGTTTTAGTACGGAAGAAGGCGGGGAAAAACCGCCTTTGCCTAGACTTTCGGAAGGTCAATTCTGTCACAAAGAAGGATGCGTATCCCTTACCTCATATTGAGGGTCTGCTAGGGCGCCTTTCGGACTCACATTTCATTTCGAGTGTGGATCTGAAAGACGCCTTTTGGCAGATTCCGTTGGAAACGACTTCACGGGAAAAGACTGCGTTCACTATTCCGGGCAGACCACTTTATCAGTTTAAAGTGATGCCCTTCGGCCTCTGCAATGCGCCACAACGCATGTGCCGGCTTATGGATAAGGTGATACCGCACGAATTAAGGGAGAATATTTTCGTATACTTAGACGACCTACTGATTGCTTCTCAGGATTTCGATGAGCATTTAAAAATGCTTAAGATCGTGGCTACCAGGTTGACAGAAGCTGGGCTTACTATTAACTTAGATAAGTCCAACTTTTGTTTTAAGGAGCTGGAGTATCTGGGGTTTATTGTGGGCGAGGGGATTATCTGGGTGGTACCGACGTTTCGTCCAGAACTACTCGTCACTTGCTGCGCCTATAACAAACACCTTAAAGAAGGGTAAGAAATTTGAGTTCGGTTCAGAGGCAGTCCACGCCTTTACGGAGCTAAAGGAAGCACTCACCACCGCCCCCATACTAGTAAACCCGGATTTTACGAAACCTTTTACTATCCTGTGTGACGCATCGACCTCTGGTGTGGGATGTGTCCTTTGCCAAGAAGATGAAGAGGGTGTGGATCGTCCCATATATTATTACTCCCACAAACTTAACTCCGCGCAGCGCAATTATTCTGTGACGGAATTAGAATGTCTCGCTGCAGTATTGGGAGTACAGAAGTTTAGACCATATGTGGAAGGACAGGCCTTCAAGATAGTAACTGACCATGCAAGTTTAAAGTGGCTTATGGGCCAGAAAGACCTCAATGGTAGATTAGCGCGGTGGAGCCTAAAGCTTCAAGGGTTTACTTTTGATATCGAACATCGCAAGGGATCGCAGCATGTTGTCCCCGACGCGTTATCGCGAGTATACGCTGTTGATTCCCTACGCGATGTCTCGATTCTTAGTGGCCCCCATGATGTTCTCCATATTGACCTCGAGGATCCGAGTTTCAAATCGGTTGAATACCTGAGGTTGATTGAGACAATCAGGGACAATAAAGACCAGCTTCCTGACCTTCAAGTCTCCAAAAATTTTGTTTACAAGAAGGTCCGATTTTGCACAGGACATCCCGTCGAAGACGACCGGGCGTGGAAGCTGTGGGTCCCATCGGCGCTGACCGAATCCTTGATATTACTGGCTCATGAACCGCCGAAAGCGGCCCATGGGGGAGTTGCGAAAACGTTGTATCGTCTTCGTGATCGATTTTACTGGCCTAATATGGCGGCTCAAGTAAGATCGATCATCGCTAGTTGTGACATATGTAAGGGTTCGAAAGCTCCTAACGTCACGTTGCGACCACCCATGGGAAAAGCTTTTGTGGTAGAAAGGCCGTATCAGCACCTTTTTGTCGATTTCTTGGGACCCTATCCGCGTTCCATACGTGGCAACACGTACATCATAGTGTGCCTGGATCAACTCACGAAATTCGTGCATATACTTCCGTTACGAAAAGCTACAAGCGAAGCTGCGATCCGTGTTCTGGAAGAAAAGATTTTTTCAGTTTTTGGTGTACCCCAGTCCCTATTATCGGACAATGGAAAGCAGTTCATGAGCAAAGAGTACAGGAAATTCTTGAACACATACGGCGTGACTCATATTAGGACAGCGGTCTATTCCCCACAGGCGAACGCTAGCGAGAGAGTAAACCGATCGGTTCTGGGTGCGATTAGATCGTATCTGGGAAAAGACCAACGACATTGGGACAAGCACTTGTCTTCCATCGCTAGTGCTTTAAGAACTACTGTCCACTCCGCTATTGGTATGTCCCCGTATGAGGCATTGTTCGGCCAATGCAAGGTAGAACACGGCTCCGACTACCAACTGCTAAAGTCTCTTGGGAACATTAATAACCCAGAATTCCAGATCTTGCCCAAAGCTTCAAAAATGAATATGATCCACGCACACTTGAAAGAATCGTTGGAAAGATCACATCGAGTATATGAGCAAGCCTACAACACCCGTAGAAAGGCTATAAAGTTTAAGGTTGGCGATAGGGTGTTCAAAAGGAATTTCGTTCAGAGCGACGCGAGCAAACTCATTAACGCCAAATTATGTCCAAAGTTCGTTAAGGCGAAAATAAAGTCTATTCATAGCGATAACCTTTACGAACTGGAAGATGAACAAGGACTGAATCTTGGGGTTTTCCATGCTAAGGACATCCGGCAATAATGTTTAAGTGGCAGTGTATCGAATTAGACGTACCAAATCCCTTTTTCTTTTTCATTTCAAACTCTTAACGAATTTGAAATGAACAAGTTTTGTAGGGTTACCTCAGCTGCGACCACTGTTATACACCACTACCTTACCCTTCTCCTAGAGGTTGCACATTTCGGGCGTATAACCCCGCTAAATCAGTGCTACCCACATGGATGTGGAGTGTGTCGCAGTGTTGCTAAAAATGTTTTCTGGGGTAATATAATTTTTTTTTGTTATGGGTTTAAAATTTTTTTTTATATACCAATCGCGATCGATCGATGTGACATCGGCCCAGCATCTTCACCAACGATAAATCTTTCGTGAAGATAAGGTTGGTAAGCCGGAGAAAATGGGCGTCGCTTTTTCCGGAAAAAAAAGAAGGAAAAAAAAAACGCGGCTTTTTGGGTTAGACTTGCGGCGTGGATAGACGCGCGATTAGAAAACGGGAGCGAAAAAAAATAATAGAAAAAAAAAAGGAGAAAAAGAAAAAAGTTTTAAACAGAACCGGGTCGGAAAGCATTTTTTTTTGTGGTCCGCGGGATGAACTCTGCCTATAAAACTGGACAACCACAGAAAAAAAAAATTAAAATTGCATAAAAAAAAGAATATCCATAATCGATATCAAGTTTTAATTAAAAGAGAAAAAAACACAAAAGTGTACCAGTGATAGGTGAAGTGTGTGAATCGAGAAAAAGAGAAAGAAAAAAAAAAACAAAAGTAAAAGTATAATAGTTTCTAATGAAACTAACGTATAAAACGTGAAACCACCATATCCCTTTTCCCCTGCCCCTACTCAACCGACCAAATCGTCCTCCTAAAACCCCTCCCGTTTAGATCGAAAACAGAAAAAAAAAAAAAAAGAATTAAAGATATAAAAGAAACCGGAAAAACGAAAAAAAAAAAAAACAAACAAAAAAAATCATACAAAAAGTGTCGAGCCATATAATCAAAAGTAACAAGAAAAAAAAAAAGGCAACAAAATATGAACAAAAAAACCTTACATGAAGAATAGCCGAGCCCTATAAATTACAAGAGAACAGAAAGAAAAAAAAAAGTGGGGAAACACTCTGGTTAAGTGATTTATTTATTGAGAACCAATAAAAGTTTAAAGGGTGTAGATAGAGTGAAGTCAGTTGTGTCCGCCCTCGAGTAGACAATAATATCCTACTTCAATTATTGTTAATAATATGCCAGTTGTTTCAAAAGACCTTGCGAGTTTTTCCGCCTATACATAGGCTACAAGTTTTGGTGCTGATGGATCTGGAGCCAGCTAGCAGTGTAGTGTAGCATAATTTTAAGAGTGTACCTATGTACATATATATATATTTTTGTTTACGTGCAATTTTTCTTATATAAAGTGGTTTTTAATCTGCTGTATAACCAAAAACGTCGATCCGTGTGCGCGCATACCAACTCTACAAACAGAGTTGTCGTTTGTTTTGTTTTTCATTTCAGCGCTCCAGTGATGTGCACACCACCGGACGAGTTTAAAAAGGTAAATAATTTCCGATGATATTTTTTTTATTTTTAAGCGTTTTTGGTTGACCCTATTTAATCAGTATTATTTTTTTTTTGTTTGTTTATAATTCGTTAAGTTTTTTTCACAGAGGGCCATATACCTCATTTTTTTTTTTGCATATATGGTTGTTATGAATTGATTTTCCTTTCTTGCCATTTAATTATAGTTTCTATAATTTCCCATCCAATAGGTTAAGTAAAAGATAATCAATAAGATCGCTATACAATTTTTTTTCTTTTCTTTCTTCACTTTGTTTTCTTTTGCGTTACATTTTTTTTTTTTTTTTTTTTTTTTTTTTTTATATATTTATTTTTGATTACGATACCTAGTATTAGATTTATTTTTAAGTTCTTTAATAAATAAGCTTTTGGCACACCGAGTTTTTTTTTTTATTAAGTTCGATTTTGTTGGATGAGATGGGAAGTTGACTCGTGGTTGCCGACGTCCGATAAGGTACAGAACGTTTTTTTTTCCCCTCTTACCTCTTCCATAGGTCATCGTATAACGACATGATGTCGGGGTAATTTTACCAAAGGGGTGATTATAGGTGAGTAGACATAATGAGTCGGGATAGCCTAGCGGAATAAGAAAGGAGTACGAAAGGGGTTGTCTTACACGTAGTGCGAGAGGCAACCATGGTACCTTACCTAATCATTAGGATGGGTAGAGGGGAGGGTTAGCACTTCAGCACCAATACCATCTAAGGTGCTGATATTTCGTGAGAAGTGAGGTGAGAGTTGGTATGTCAGTTAAGGCTAATGGTAGCTAGAATTCAGCATACCAACCTAGTGTTTAGTTCTGTGCAGTCGTTTGTTTTTTTTTTTCCCTTCTTATTTCTTTCTTCCGGTTCTTTTCCTATTATCCCATTTCATACCTTTCCCTTCCATTTAGTTCCTATCTCCTTACTGATCCTTTTATGCTAATATACTATAGGCATGATCAATGTACGGTAGTCCGTTAGGCAGGCAAAAGACCCCACCCCATCGACGAGCTAAGCACGTGCTTCAAGCTAGCATGCCTACCCTGCATTTTACCGATCGGACACCCTTCCACCCAACCCCATCATCATAGATTCCTGTGTCTATGGGGTGGAAGGTAAAATCCCATCAAAAACCGTTACACTGTATAAGACCCTCATCATCCCAGTCCTGCTTTATGGTGCAGAAGCATGGGCGCTATCAAAGGCGGATGAAGATCTCCTTGGTCGTTTCGAACGCAAAATTCTTCGAGTGATTTTTGGTCCCGTTTGCGTTGACGGGTTTTGGAGGAGAAGATTTAACAGCGAACTCTACGAGCTGTACAGCGACATCGACCTAGTCAGAAAAGTACGCATCAGTCGTCTAAGATGGCTGGGACATGTGGAGCGAATGGACACCAACGCTCCGGCCCGAAGAGTCTTCGATTCTAACCCGGAGGGACAACGCAGTAGAGGAAGACCTCGCCTTAGGTGGCGCGCGCAAGTGGAAGGGGACCTCAACCAACTTGGAGTGCGCAACTGGAGGCAGTTAGCCAAAGATCGCGCTAACTGGAGAGGCGTATTGGTTGAGGCCCAGGTCCACCCCGGACTGTAGCGCCACCTAAGTAAGTAAGTAAGTAACAGACGAGAGGTGTTAGACATCACGCTGGTCTCCGACACCATTTACCATGATGTCAGAGACTGGAAAGTTTCTAAAGAACACTCCTTCTCTGACCACAGATACATTCAATTTGGCATAAACTGCCTCCCTCAAGCCCAACCCGTTTTTAGGAATTACAGGAAAACGGATTGGAACAAATATAGGAACAGTGTGGAATCTTCCACAATTAACAGAATACCAGTTCCCCCTACTAATACAAATGAATTAGATAGCATGGTTGAGGAACTCACTAAGACTCTCAACCGGGCTATGTCTTTCTCCTGTCCAATAAGTAAACCTCGGGGCAAGCCTAGACCACCGTGGTGGAATCAGGAGATTTTATCTCTACGTCAAAAATGTAGGCAGCTCTTCAATCAGGCCAAGCGATCCCGTGAAGCCCCTGACTGGGCCTTATATAAAAAAGCCCTCAAATCCTATAAAACCGAAGTTAGGAAAGCCCAACGGAATTCCTGGAGACTCTTCTGTGAAAAGATAGAAGAAATCTCTGAGGCCTCCAGGCTCAGAAAGATTCTCGCATCCACTCCTAAAGTAGCGAGCTACCTTAAGAGAGCTGATGGATCGTGGACCACCTCAAGTGCAGAATCTCTGGATCTACTACTGGATTCTCACTTCCCCAACAGCTGTCATGCTGCTTCGATACCAGCTAGGTCCTCTGAAAGACCGATAGAAAGCAGCATTTTTCATTCATTTTAAATTCATTTTTATTATTTCTTTCTTTAACTTACATACTAGACAAAAACGATTAAATCTAATTTAAAACTAACATTTATCTTATTCTAGCTTACTGGCTCTTATCGAGCGCTCTAAACTTAACAATATGCTTAAAATTATTGTCTTTCGGCCTTAAATCTATCTATATCTATGATTTGTTTTGTTTTTTAATTTCCAAGAAACTTTAGAAAACTTGGATTCTTTATTATTTGTTTTATTAAAACTACTTAAATCTACCTAAGCTACTTAGCCTACATTACCTATAATCAGGGTGGTGAGCAATCTTATCGATTGGTCACCATCCTGATCGCGTCTTGGTTGCCTGTCGGCCGCCAACAAGGGTTCATCCGCGCCGCCGAGCCTCCACCGAGGCCATGAGCGTCGGTCAAGTCTCGGAAGCACTCTTTCATGTTGGCTAGTCCAGCACTTCCCAAAGACCCCCTACTCTAAACCTAAACCTACTACCTTAAATCTAGCTTAAAGCTAAGGAGGATGCTACGTAAGTAGCGCACCGGCCCGGGAGAGCGTATCCACTCTCACCTCTTCCTCAAGCCACCAAAATTCGGTGAACTGCTTTACCGTATCGACCCTGTCCCGTTCCGCAATTGCGGTACTTAAACGGAGGAGCTCCTGAGTATTGGCGGCGTACCCGTCGTGGATGAGCCGCTTATCCCTCGAGCCGCGGTGGCTGTGGTACAATACCGGCACACCATCTTTTTTCTGGACTAAACCTTTCATGTCTACATGAAGAAATGCCTCAGGCGGGATAAATCTAGACCGAAGCGTACTCTCGTGGTACATTAAATTGGGGTAATAAGCCCCTGAGATCAGGTTATTATCACTGGCCATCGCCCTAGCAACGTGCTTCCGAATCACCTTAATAAGGAAATTGTCAATCCTATTCAGTCGGGCCCCATTGTATAGGGTCCTGTTGGGATAGTATTTTATGTACTGGGATTCAGGAGTTCTAAACAACCCTAGACAGGCCCTGAGGCATTGCCTCTCAAACACCCGAATCTTTTCCATATAGGACGGCGCTATATTGAACCACATAGGACAGCCATAAGCGATGATAGGCCTTATAAGGGCCACGTAGCAAATGACCTTCACCCTGGAGTCAAGTTGACTGCTACGAAACAGTCTCCTTGTCAGAGCGTAGGCCCTCTTAGCTCCAGCAAGACAAGCATCTATATGTTTGTCAAAATACAGATACTGGTCGAGCCGGATACCGAGATACCTGACCACGTTTTTCACCACCAATGGTCGTCCCTGCTGTCCAATAATTGCTAATTTTCTCCAGTTTTTTCTGGTATCCCTAGAGGCCCCAGCCAATGGAGTTCTGAACAGGATTGTTTCCGATTTTTGGAAATTGATTTTCAACTTCCAATCATCGCAATACCTCTTAATTTGCTCGAAGTCACGCTGCAGAAGGATGTTGATGACCTCGATTTTTGGTCCTGACCTGTACGCCACTAAATCGTCTGCGTACGCTATAGCGTGTCTGAGGGATCCCACCAGATCACTTGTGTAAATATTAAACAGAACCGGAGAATTCACTGCTCCCTGTTGTAAGCCGTTTTTAATTTCAAAAACCCTGCTCGAAGTTACGTTACCAGCTTTGACAACGAACTTCTTTCCCATAAGCATGTCATAAATCATATACAGCAAAGGTTTTTGGATGCCCATTCTAGTCAGCTTATAAAAGAGCCCCTCCAACCATACGGTATCGAAAGCCTTCTCAAAGTCGACCAGGCAGGCACCCGTGCATTGCTTCTTACTTTTGTTCCACTGAATGTCGGAGACCAGTTTCGACGCGGCATGAATAGTGTCATGCCCCGCTCTAAAACCAAACTGGTTGCCCGGAATTATCTTATTTTCTTCAACCCATCCTAAAAGAGATCTATTGACGACTTTCTCGAATACCTTGCTAATATTCGGGAGCAAACTAATTGACCGCAGATTAGCAGGGTTTGTCCTATCTTTATCCTTTTTCGGGATAGGGTGTACCACCGCTATTTTCCACTGCGCCGGATAATATGCATTATTCAGCGCATTGTTAAATAGCGTGGTGAAGATATCGATCGCTTCTAGCGGCAGGTGTCTTAATACGACGTTTGGGACACCGTCAACTCCCGCCGACTTTTTGTTTTTCAGTGACTCAAAGATGCACCGGAGTTCATCTTTACTCACGAACAGATGATAATTTACATCGGCGATTGTGCCATTTGCACGGTAGTCGTCATTGAACACGGTAAAACCGTTGTTCTCGGATCGCCAATTTTGAATATCGGTCCGCAGATAGAAGTGGTTAAGAAAGGCCCTCTCCTCGAGGTCGTGGTTACGGCGAACAGGGTTGTTCACCGTATACACATTTTCAAAGAAAGCTCCCATCAAATCCACCCTCTTCTGCGGGTCTTCGACCACGAAAAAACCGTCGTTCGAGTCAGCACTCTCCGGACTTATGCCAGCCGTCAGTAGTGTCTGTCTGTTCTCGTTCGTCTGAGGTATTCGGACACATGAAATGTCGTTATGATCTTTCCGCCTGAACAGTTTATTTATTTGTGGGAAAATACTCGGACTACTGGATTTTATAGCCCGAATTTTATTGCCCCAATACAAACTTACAGATTTTCTGTAATTCTCGGTGATCAACTGTTTCAAGTTTTTGATCATCGACTTCAGTGTCCTTATCTCGGGATCGTTCCTGTCAGTAAACTGTCTGTGTAGCCGTTTAAGCCTCGAGAGCAGTCTACTTTTATGTCTGTACAGAGCATCGATTGTCGCGTTTCGATACTTCTCAGTTTGTTCTTCGTCGGTGGAATGTCCTACCCGAGGGATAGTCCGCTCCATTGTCTGTTTGATGACGACATTCATCTGCCGTAAATGAGTGTCGATCTCATCGTTCGTTAAGTTCCTGTTTGTCGGTGGGTCGATCTCGCATGAGCGTATGTCGCGCTTTAAAACTCTGGTGAAGCGCGACCACTGCGCTTTTCGGTAATCGAAAGAACGCATTTGGTCGTACTGCTCCAGCTGCGTCTGCTCGTTCGGGATCCGTATTACGGCGGCAAGTCCGTAGTGATCACTATCGTACTCAACCGTTCGTAAACAGTTCCGCGTGCTTAGATCAGTGTTTGTTAGTTCCAGTCTTTCGTCAACTAGCGCTAAGTCCAAGAAAGAACCCTCTCTAGGGAAAGACGGGATATCCGTTGCGTACAATTCGAGTTTGTACTCAATCATATTATGACGCCACCAGTCGTGAAACTGGTTGCCTCTAGGGTTCGGAATATCATTTCCCCATGCTGCATGTTTAGCGTTGAGGTCTCCGCCCAAAAAGTAATAATTGTCTTCCGATTGAAGCTCTAAGCAACGAAAAAGCGTCTCGATCTCATTTAAAAATTGGATGTGTTGAGGAGATTCAGGTGCGTAAAGCGACACTACATACACCCGCCTCTGGCTTTTGAGGGGAATGCACACAATGCATGCTTCCAACACCTGGAACCTGCGCACGTCCCCGCTATATATGACCCTATGGCGCAAGCCTTTACGTATTAAGATAGCGACACCACCTCCTTGTGTGGAGTTGGGCCGGTCTCTTCTAACTACACAATAGTTTCTGTAGCCCAATTTGTGCTTCGGATTTAGCTTAGTTTCGCTAACCAAAAGTACATCTGGCTTTTCGGCTTTCAACAGATTGGAAAGATTGATCCTTCTCTCGATCCTGATTAGTGAATTAACATTCACCGCAAGGATCTTTAAGTTTACCTCGTCCAGCGTACCCATCATATTCATGGCGCGGCAGACTCGGCAAACAGCGTCGAATAGATAACGTCTATTCGAGCCGCTTGCTCATTTAATTGTTTCTGGAAATTATCGATCTTTCCGTGCAATGACAGAAGGATCGATTTCAAATCCAGATCCGCTTCCGGTGTAGGAACCTTCGGCGCGCTTTTTGTTATTGTGCTACCCGGTCCAGTTACCATTTGGGCAAAGGACACATTGGGTGCAACAAAATTTGAGAACGAGCGACTCTTTTCTACTTCGGACCTCTGTTTTCGAGCCTGCACATTCTGTTTCACCTGCTGATACTTGGGACATCCCTTGAAATTAGCAGGATGTCCTGAGCTCTTGCAGAGAACACACGAGAGCTGGCCCCGATCCTCTACTCTATCCGTACCTAAGGCACATTCCCCATGTTTATGGTCCTTATTGCACTTGACGCACCTGAACTGCATATGGCAGTTAGCTGCGGCGTGCCCGAACCTCTGGCAGCGCATACATTGAAGTACACGATCTGACCTTTTTAATTTTTCCCAACGTACTGCATGATAGTACAGGAATCTAATCCTTTTCAGACTATCGATTTTGCTGTCGGGTGTTAGTTGCACCAAAAAGAATGGTAATTTGCGGCTACCAACCCTTAATTACTTAATTAGTACTAAACTAATCATATGCAATATGGGATCCGAACCCACATTTGTCACTAGTAACAGACGAGAGGTGTTAGACATCACGCTGGTCTCCGACACCATTTACCATGATGTCAGAGACTGGAAAGTTTCTAAAGAACACTCCTTCTCTGACCACAGATACATTCAATTTGGCATAAACTGCCTCCCTCAAGCCCAACCCGTTTTTAGGAATTACAGGAAAACGGATTGGAACAAATATAGGAACAGTGTGGAATCTTCCACAATTAACAGAATACCTGTTCCCCCTACTAATACAAATGAATTAGATAGCATGGTTGAGGAACTCACTAAGACTCTCAACCGGGCTATGTCTTTCTCCTGTCCAATAAGTAAACCTCGGGGCAAGCCTAGACCACCGTGGTGGAATCAGGAGATTTTATCTCTACGTCAAAAATGTAGGCAGCTCTTCAATCAGGCCAAGCGATCCCGTGAAGCCGCTGACTGGGCCTTATATAAAAAAGCCCTCAAATCCTATAAAACCGAAGTTAGGAAAGCCCAACGGAATTCCTGGAGACTCTTCTGTGAAAAGATAGAAGAAATCTCTGAGGCCTCCAGGCTCAGAAAGATTCTCGCATCCACTCCTAAAGTAGCGAGCTACCTTAAGAGAGCTGATGGATCGTGGACCACCTCAAGTGCAGAATCTCTGGATCTACTACTGGATTCTCACTTCCCCAACAGCTGTAATGCTGCTTCGATACCAGCTAGGTCCTCTGAAAGACCGATAGAAAGCAGCTCTTCAAGTCTTATTACCAAGACCAAAATTCTTTGGGCCATTAAAGGATTTAAGCCATTTAAATCTCCCGGACCGGATGGTATAATACCGGCCGAACTTCAGAGGAACGCTGACCTAATCCTCCCTTGGGTAACTGTAATTTTTAAAAGTTGCCTGGATTTTGCTCATATTCCCAAGTTGTGGACAGAAGTTAACGTGGTGTTTATACCTAAGGCTAGTAAAAGCTCACACGTTAACCCCAAAGATCTCAGACCAATTACTTTGTCATCATTTCTTCTAAAAACCTTAGAGAAACTGATAGACATCCACATACGTTGCAGTGTCAACTCAAATCTTTTGTCAAAGTCTCAACACGCATATAGTAAAGGGAGATCGGTTGAAACGGCCCTTCACTCACTTGTATCTACCATCGAAAAATCTCTCGATTGCAAAGAATTCACATTGGTTGCTTTCCTGGATATTGAGGGAGCGTTTAACAACGTCGAAGCAGAGGCAATTCTCGGCGCACTGACGGGCCTTGGAATTGAGAAATCGATTGGCGAATTGGTCAACCAGTTGCTCACCAACAGGTTTATCAACTCACAGCTGGGCGATGCATCGGTCCGGAGGTTCGTTAGTAGGGGTACGCCTCAGGGTGGCGTTATCTCACCTCTTCTTTGGAACCTAGTAGTGAACGAACTACTACTAATACTGGAGGGGGAAGGTTGCAAAGTAATTGCCTATGCGGATGACGTTGCCATCGCTGTCTCAGGAAAGCACCTAAACACGCTTAGAGATCTCATGCAGAATGCCCTCTCTAAGCTCTCTAAATGGACCAAAAAATGCGGTCTGGCGGTCAATGTCCACAAAACTGAACTGGTCCTCTTCACAAGAAAATACAAAATTCCCAATTTTGTACCCCCAAAACTAAACGGCACACTCATGGTGCTCACCAATACGGCTAGCTATTTAGGCCTAGTTTTAGACAGCAAATTGAGCTGGAAACCCAATATCCTGCGGAGAGTTCAGAAACCCACCACGGCTCTGTACTGCTGTAAAAAAGCCATTGGAAGCAGATGGGGACTCCAGCCTCGAACTACATATTGGCTATATGTATCCGTTATCAGACCTATACTCACTTATGGCGTTATTGTATGGTGGACTGCCCTCGAAAAGGCCATCCATCATAATCAGCTTAGCCGCGTCCAAAGAACGGCATGCATATGCATAAGTAGAGCCCTTAGAACCACTCCAACAGCGGCCATGGACGTAATGTTCCACTTGCTACCGCTGGACATCTATTGTAAATAAGTGGCAGCAAATGCAGCCACTCGGATGAAAGCAATTCAGTTGTGGACCAGTCGCCAAACTGGTCACTCATCGATTCTAAATACATTGGAAAGCATTCCAAAAGATACTGATTACACCCTCCCTCAGTTTCAATTCGAAAAGAACTTCGAAACTTACATACCCTCCAGGAGTGACTGGGAGAACGAAATAGTACCCCGCAAGGAGTCTGTCTGTTTCTATACAGATGGGTCCAAAACTGAAACAGGAGTAGGGGGGGGTGTTTTCTCTTATGATCTAAATTGTAAAATCTCATTCAGCCTTCCTAATAACTGTAGTGTATTTCTGTCGTCTTCAATTCAACAACTGCCCTCAATTGCCGACTATCTCTGAACGAGATGGCGAAACAATTCAAAATTCACCTTATATGGGTGCCGGGCCATAGAGACATTCCAGGTAATTGCATCGCCGATGAGCTCGCCAGACAAGGCACTACTATGTCGACTCTACCAGAAAAGGGGAGTCTCTATATGCCTCTTGCTACTTGCAAGCTCCTAATTAAACAAAACGTATTAAGCGCTACTAATCGCAGGTGGTCTAGCTGCTTAACGTGCCACACCTCGAAACAGATCTGGCCTCAGCTGGATTCAAAGCGCTCAAAAAGTCTCATTACACTGAAAAGACCCATAATAAGCACTCTAGTAGGTGTCATCACGGGACACTGCATCATAGGGAGACATGCTCTCAGATTAGGCCTCCCTTCAAATGATTTCTGCAGAAGCTGTATGGACGAGGAGGAGGAGGAGACTATTCTTCACCTTCTCTGCACGTGTCCAGCACTGTCACTCCGTAGAAAACTATACCTCGGAGAATATTTCTTCGACAATCTCAGCGAACTCGCAAACATAGGTATCAACTGCCTCCATCGCTTCATTCTTAGCTCCGGCTGGTTCAACGGGTAGATAGGGAGTCGAAATCGATCCTGTGGTAACACAATGGGCCTAATTTGGCCTAAGTGAGGCTGCACTTGAGGCGGCCTGCCACTCTAACCTAACCTAACCTAACCTTGCGTTGACGGGATTTTGAGGAGAAGATTTAACAGCGAACTCTACGAGCTGTACAGCGACATCGACCTGGTCAGAAAAGTACGCATTAGTCGTCTAAGATGGTTAGGACATGTAGAGGGAATGGACACCAACGCTCCGGCCCGGAGAGTCTTCGATTCCAACCCGGAGGGACAACGCAGTAGAGGACGACATCGCCTTAGGTGGCGCGCGCAAGTGGAAGGGGACGTCAACCAACTTGGAGTGCGCAACTGGAGGCAGTTAGCCAAAGATCGCGCTGACTGGAGAGGCGTATTGGTTGAGGCCCAGGTCCACCCCGTACTGTAGCGCCACCTTAAGTAAGTAAGTATTGCGGAATTAATTTTTTTTTCAATCTACGTTATAAGTAAATCGTTATGAGTAAACGGTCGAAAATCATATTAGAAAATCATTGTAGGTGCACAAAAGTGTTCAAATGGTCTAATTCAAAAGCCGAAAAAGAGTTAATAGGTTTTTACCAAAGTTTTATATGGAAAATCGATTTAACTCAAAAATAAAAATTATCAAAAATTATTTCTCTAAGAATTGTGAAAAATTATTTTATGGAAAAATGGCATAAATCATTAAAGTGTTACTGCAGAAAACAAAAGTTTAGATTATTTCAGGAAAAGTGGCACAATGCGTTTTAGTGCAGAAAAAAAAAGATTAAAATCATACTTACTTTTTCTTGAATAGCAGTCTAACAAAAAAAAAAGCCCGTTTTTCTCTAAACTATGAAGCAAATCAACACGCACAACTCAAAATATGTCACTTTTCCGCACAAAACACAGGCCCAACCACTTTGAACATCTGCACGCTACTGAGTTATACCTTTATTGCACATAAAATAGGAGAGAAAAGAAGTAAAAAAAAAATTGACACAATATCCATTTAGCGGGATTTTGAAGAGCTACAGTTATGCCGATTTTACAGAAAAATAGAGAATTTTTTTCTCATTCGAGTGGCATTATTAACTCAAAATTCGTATTTTTTGAGTTATGCCGGTTGTCTTGAACATCGACGAATGTTGTTAGTATTACAACTGACAATTTTTTGCAATTTCAAAGTGCTCAATATGAGTATAATTTCGCAAAGGCAGATTACAATAATCTGAATTAGTATATAAACAAGATTTATAG
Source organism: Cheilosia urbana (assembly GCA_946477585.1). Classification (NCBI taxonomy): domain Eukaryota; kingdom Metazoa; phylum Arthropoda; class Insecta; order Diptera; family Syrphidae; genus Cheilosia; species Cheilosia urbana. The sequence continues at coordinate 18,004,100 of OX297857.1, forward strand.
TGCACTGCGCGAACTCGTCAAGCGCCCTTGAAAGTCAGATACGAACTGCGATCTTAACTCAATACGTCTGACCCACTTGACGAGCTGCATTGTGCAGTCCTATAAAAATACTATCATACCTTTGAGCAGGAGGGATTTCCCTGTTCAATGAAGATGTACCAAAATTACAGGTTAACAACTCGGCCATCCTGTATTGCACTGTCCTCAGTGCACCTAGCTACACTATTCTGTTTAAGCACTCAGCCCTTTATAGCACTCAGCCCTTTTTGCACTCAGCCGTGGCACTCAGCCCTTTATCGCACCCAGCCGTGGCACTCAGCCCTTAATCGCACTCAGCCGTGGCACTCAGCCCTTTATTGCAGTCAGCCGAGGCACTCAGCTTGGGCTTAGAGATCCTCAGAATGGTGCCGTGAAATAACGCCGAGCGAAATAACGCCGAGCGAAATAACGCCGATTTTGGAAGTCTTTTGTGAAAACTTTGTGAAAGCGAAATAACGCCCAGTCGGCCTTATTTCGCTTTGAACTTAAAAATACATTTTAAATTTCCTCTTCTGTTACTTCAGCATTTTGAATTCGAGAAAATAAATTTCGCGCAAATTCTTAACTATTATTGTTGACGACGAAAACGTCAAGTTCAGTGGCGAAACACACCCACTACAATCAAAATTTCCCTGAAGGGAAATTATGTCAAATTGTGTCAATTGTCATTAAATGTAAACAAACCAATTAATTTCATGTATATAAGTACAGAACGCTAACATTAATATTCAATATATAATTTTATAACGTTGGAAGCGGTGTTTCATTTCTTTGCGGAATAAAAAACTGTTCTTCTTTCTTCCTTTGTTCAAGCAACAAACATTTTGGTCATTTCGAGCCGGATTCTAATAATCCCATCATAAATTTAAATACATTAAATACAATCGTTATCTGTACTTCTACTTTACAATAATTTTAATCATTAATTTCGCGAGTTGATTTGCCGAAATAATCTGTACAAACTCAACATATTCTGGAGCCGATTTAATACCTGGAATAAGGTGCGAAAAGGACTTGAAGCTGTGGAGGATTTGTGTGCTGTGTCACTGTGTGCACTTTTATTTGGAAGGATTTTCACGTGAGTACATTCATTTGTACTATTATTGTATCTCTAAAAATAAAATAGAGTGCGTATTACTTATACTCATATTATGAAGCCAAATAAGCTGGATAGGGTACTTACGCAGCTCGAGAAAGATATTTCAAATTTTGGGAAGAGGGGATCCGATACTAGGACAGCAAATTATTTGTCAGGCCGTTTGACGATCCTAGAAAAAACATTTGATTTAGCGGAAAAGGCATATGAGGAGGGTGTAGATGATTTAGACGATGGTGATGAAGCAACTTATTCACAGTTAGAAGAGGTTTTCGAGCTAATTCGTGAACTGTACTTCGATTATAGAGCTAAACTTTTAGATTCAATGGATAAAGTAAAGCCAGTGGAAGCAAAGTGCGATGTCACCGAAAACAACCTAAAAACCACAGTAGGGTCTCATCAGTGCGATATCCGCTTATCGAATATTCCGATTCCCGTTTTTACCGGTAACTATGAGTCTTGGCGGAGTGTTCGAGATTTATTCATGTCACTTGTCCATCATAACGCTTCGTTATCTGAAATTCAAAAACTGCATTATTTGAAAACAAGTGTGTCAGGAGAAGCCGAAAAGATTTTGTCACATTTACCTGTTGCTAATGGAAACTATTTAAATGCGTGGACAATTTTACAGGACAGGTATGATCACGAACGTTTTCTGGTCAATACCCAATTAAAATGTTGAGCATTGCTGGATTCAGGTTCCGAGGCTTCTTTCATATCCGAATCAGCATATCAACTTTTACACTCGAGTCACAGATCTACTTATGTCGAGGTTTCCGGGTTAGGTTTGGTCAGCAGTGGCACATGTAAGAAGGTCATCGACATCACGATTGCTTCCCACCACTCAGCCTTTCAAATCTCCACACAGGCTCTTGTGTATAAGTCACTGTCTGGGCTTATCCCGACCCGTAGTCTTCCAGTTGCCGATTGGAGGCACCTCGACGGCTTGTGCTTAGCCGACCCAAACTTTTTTAAGCCAGCCAAAGTAGATCTGTTGCTAGGCAGCGATGTGTTAGCTGACATACTTTTACCAGAATTGGTCAGACCCAATGATGCCAATTTGCCCTTAGCACAACGAACCAAACTAGGATGGATTCTTTTCGGACGTACACCCTTGCAATCGGTAAAGAGCTTCCACCAAACCTGCACGCTTGATGCGGACATGCAAAAATTCTGGGAGTTGGAAGAAAGTCCTTTTTTGTGTCCAGAAACTCCAGAAAATATAGCATGTGAGGAACATTTTTTAAAAAACGTTAAGCGCTTAAATGATGGACGTTGTGAAGTCGCCCTACCTTTCAAAGGAAATATTCATCCAGTGCTTGGACGTTCACAAGAAGGTGCTCTGCGAAGATTCAAGCAGTTAGAAGGACGTCTATCTAAAAGCAAACAACTTCAAAGAGAGTATTCAGCGTGCATGGAAGAATACTTACGTTTAGGTCATATGTGCGAAGTGGAGACCGAGCAAGTTCTGGAAAGCACACCACATTATTTCCTACCACATCATGCAGTCATCAAAGAGAGCAGTACTTCAACTAAGTTGAGAGTAGTTTTCGACGCGTCATTTAAAACTTCAGACGGAAAATCGCTTAACGATACACTGATGGTGGGACCGACACTTCAAAACAACATCGTCGATGTCATCTTGAGATGGAGGCTGTACAGGTACACTTTCATAGCTGACATCGAAAAAATGTATCGTCAAATCTGGGTAAATGAGAAAGACTCCTTTTATCAACTCATACTTTGGCGCAAAGATCCATCTGAAGTTCTTAAAACCTACCGGCTGAAAACACTAACCTTTGGGACAGTATCTGCTCCTTATTTAGCCATCCGCACACTTAATTGGTTAGCACATGAAGCTCGTTTTCAATACCCACGGGCTGCAAAGATGATTCGAGAAGAAATGTATGTAGACGACCTAATCTCTGGAGCTGAAACAAAGCAGGAAGCTGAAAAGAAAATCAAGGAGATAAAAAGAACACTAGAGGCTGCTGGACTTAACCTACACAAGTGGGCATCTAACACAGGTGACTTAGTTAAAGATATGGCCCCTCAGGGTCGCGCGTTTAAGTTTTGCTTCCCTTCAGAAGGTTCGAGTCAACTGAAGACTCTAGGAATTCATTGGATTCCCACAGCAGATAGTTTCTCATACAGCTACACCCCATCAATCGATCCGAAGCCAACTAAGAGATCTATCTTATCAACCATAGCCAGGCTTTTTGATCCTATGGGATGGATTTTGCCCTGCATTATAAAAGCAAAGTACTTTCTACAATTGCTTTGGGTTAAAAAGATAGGGTGGGACGAACCAGTCAGCGAAGACATCTTAAAGGACTGGAACATATTTTTCCAAGATCTCGAAGCAATAAATCAGATTCGCTTGCCACGATGGGTACATGCTGGGGGAAGATTCAACAACGTAGAACTACACGGATTTTGCGACGCGTCGGAAAAGGCATATGGAGCTGCGGTCTATATACGCATTCTGGACGAAGGAGGTAGAGTTCATATGAATCTGCTACTTTCAAAGACTAGGGTTGCTCCAGTCAAACCAGTGAGTATCCCACGATTAGAGCTATGCGGAGCAGTGATTTTAGCAAAACTTTTAAACCACGTCAGCAGAGTCCTAGGTCTAACTGAAGAAAAGGTCTACGCATGGACAGATTCCACAATCGCTCTTTGTTGGATAAAATCTTCACAATCACGATGGGAAACGTTCGTAGGAAACCGAATCGGCGAGATTCAACGGCTAACAAATTCATCGATTTGGAGGCATATTAGAACCGAGCAAAACCCCGCCGACTTAGCGTCCAGAGGAGTACTGCCCTCTGTACTATTACCGCAAAGGTTATGGTGGCATGGGCCTCCTTTTCTGCACTCATACTGGGATTTCGAGGTTCCAAACCAGCCAGCGGATTTTTCAACTGAAGTAGGTCAAAAAAGGACGCAAGTATTAAGATTGACAACAACACAAAACCCAATTAATAAATTAATAGGTAGGGCTTCGAAGTTCCAAAAACTGGTAAGAACATAGGTTTGTCAAAAGTTTACGACTAAATCACTCCCAATTTGGTAGCTATATACGAAGTCTGCGAAAAAACAGAGGTAATCTGACCTGTAAACCCTTCACGCCGACGGAACTCGATGAAGCGATCGAAACCCTGATCCGAAACGCACAAAAGTAAATGTTTCCAGAAGGGATTACAAAAGCAAGAGGTATGGCATCCCTTAGCCCATTTATAGACGGTAAAGGCATCATACGAGTGGGCGGAAGACTCAGGTACGCCAACATCACCTATGATCAGAAACACCCTATGATCCTAGAGCCAAAACACACAATCTCAACACTTATTATACGAGATTCACATTTAAAAACATTACACGGAGGTACTCAACTCATGATAACACACTTAAGACAGAAATACTGGATATTCCAGCTGAAAAGAACGGTGAAAAAATGCATTAACAACTGCATTACCTGCCACAGGTTCCGAAATAAAACCGAACAACAACTAATGGGAGATCTACCAGCCCCTCGAGTCACGGTGTCAAAACCTTTCACAAACACTGGCATCGATTACGCGGGGCCAATAAACATCCGTGCTTGGAAAGGTCGAGGATCTAAGTGCCACAAAGGGTACTTGGCCATATTTATATGCCTAGCAACTAAGGCCATACACCTTGAGGCAGTCAGCGACTTAACCACTCAGGCCTTTCTCGCAGCGTTTCGACGATTTGCGGCGCGGCGTGGAGTCTCAGCCCAAATATACAGCGATTGCGGAACCAACTTTGTTGGTGCAGATGCGGAATTACGGCGTCTGATGAAAGATGCAATTCAGGACTGGGATGAAATTGCGAATGTCCTAGCAACTCAGGGAACAAAGTGGAATTTCATTCCCCCAGCTTCTCCCCACTTCGGAGGTTTGTGGGAAGCAGGGGTAAAGAGTGTCAAGTTCCACCTAAAAAGAATTGTTGGTAATGGGACACTTACTTACGAGGAACTCGCCACGCTTTTGACCCAAATCGAAGCGTGTCTCAATTCGAGGCCTCTTTGTCCCCAATCAGAAGATCCAGAGGACTTTGCCGCTTTGACACCCGCACACTTCCTCATAGGAGAAACATTGTTCACAGTTCCTGAACCAGATCTATCGATAGGTAAGCAAAATTACACAGACCGGTGGAAGGCGATACAGGCGCATTTGCAAATGTTCTGGAAACACTGGCAAACGGAATACTTGAGCCGTTTACAACAGCGGCCGAAATGGTTGAAACGACAGCCTCAACTTAAGGTAGGAGACTTAGTCCTGATCAAGGATGAACGACTTCCTCCAGCTAAATGGAGCTTAGGCCGGATTCTGGAAACATACCCAGGAGCAGATTCAATCGTTCGTTTGGTAAAGGTAAAAACGCAGCAAGGAGTATTTCGAAGACCGATTGTAAAATTATGCCCACTTCCAACTAACGAAAACCCACAATAAGCTAAAATCCAACCCAAAAACTCAATACAAATATAGACATCCATAAAATAAAATATCAAATATTTAAATATACAACAGTACGAAAATTCTTGTACACCACTGTTATCAAGCCCAACACAACCAATAGAATTAAATCACTCAACACGCATTCTCACTCAAACCCGCTTCCAACTACGTCAAACACACTTTATTCCACTAAAACACAATACAGTCCGCTCAATTCCGTTTTTAAACATTTATTCATCTACTCAAACTCTCACACAAGAAAATACACAGAACAATATTCATCGAGCATAGCAACCCGAACCCGCTTTCAAACAAGCAAATAAATGCAATCCAATGTTCCTACCCAACTATAAGTCTCATTCATCGTTGCGCACACACACTCACACAAATTCATCGATGGACGCGAGCAAAACAAATCAAAGAAAAAAAAAATCAAAACCGAATGCATAATAAACAATATGAATTCACACTTCAATTATATTTAAATTTAATTATACACACCTGAATCACACTGAATTATAATTATTTCCATGTTTAATCGCTTTAAATTTAATTCATTCGACTTGAATCCCGAATTTCTGTCACTTATATTACCATCCAACGAAGACACAACTTTCCGCAATCAGTAAATGGAAAACTAGCAGAAAGCTTCACCGTAGAGCAGCAACAACTTTACAACACAACAACAGGATACAAGTACAGCTACACACAAGAACTAATGAACGAATCTGTTCGATCGTCAACGGGAAAATGCGTAACACTGGCTGCAGGCTATGCTGTAGTATCTTAGTTTTTTTTTACGTTTTGCTTCTTGTCTCTGTTATCATATTGGTCACATTTAAAGCTTTTTCTCTTTTCATGCAAATCACATGAGAGAATCATATGGCAAAGCGAGGCAATAACAAAGTGTGGCAGAAGCATCTGGTGTAAAGTCAATGATGCACAACAACAAGAAGGAAGAAACTTGGATGATCGTTACTGCACCGGCGGGGAAGAATGTTGACGACGAAAACGTCAAGTTCAGTGGCGAAACACACCCACTACAATCAAAATTTCCCTGAAGGGAAATTATGTCAAATTGTGTCAATTGTCATTAAATGTAAACAAACCAATTAATTTCATGTATATAAGTACAGAACGCTAACATTAATATTCAATATATAATTTTATAACGTTGGAAGCGGTGTTTCATTTCTTTGCGGAATAAAAAACTGTTCTTCTTTCTTCCTTTGTTCAAGCAACGAACAATTATTTTCTCAAATTTTCCTTCTAGTTATTTTAAAATTTGAGAAAACAATAGTTAAATACTCGCGCGATTTTTGAACTATTATTTTCTCAAATTTCCCTCTAGTTACCTTAGCATTTAGAATTTAAGAAAATAATAGTTAAAAATTCGCGCGAATTTTTAACTATTATTTTCTCAAATTTTCCTTCTAGTTATTTTAGAATTTGAAAAAATAAAAGTTAAAAACTCGCGCCAATTTTGAACTATTATTTTCTCATATTTCCCTCTAGTTATCTTAGCATTTAGAATTTGAGAAAATAATAGATAAAAATTCGCGCGAATTTGTAACTATTATTTTCTCAAATTTTCCTTCTAGTTATTTTAGAATTTGAGAAAATAATAGTTAAAAATTCGCGCGATTTTTGAACTATTATTTTCTCAAATTTCTCTCTAGTTATAGCATTTAGAATTTGAGAAAATAATAGTTAAAAATTTGCGCGAATTTTTAGCTATTATTTTCTCAAATTCTACATGCTAAAATAACTAGAGGGAAATGTGAAGTTGGCTGGTCCTAGTGCCAACTTACGGACTTCTACTTAAGCGAAAGTTACCCTCTAGTTTGGCTATTGCGCCTTTAACTAAAACCTCTGGCAGTTGCCTGCACTCGAGGTGGGGATCCCAATCTATTGACGAATACAGTGGTTCAGGCTCGCAAGCCAAATAAAACAAATTGTATTCCTTCAGAGGTTGGTCAAGAAGTCATTTCTTTATTAAAATGATTTGCCTTATATAGTAACAAAAATATGTTATCGAATATCTACTTCAATATCGATACCCCGCTATTTTGCCTTATCAGCATACTGTGCGTGACGAGGGTAAAACGACCGAACATTTCAATTATGTCGGGTTCACTTGCGTCCAATGCTTAGTTGACATATTTAGTGTTCGCAGATGAACCCTGATCGTACCCTCGATCCAGCCTTGCATATACACATGATTGTATATTCGTTTGCTTTCATGCACCGAGTGTGCCAGCAGAGTAATATGACTCTTTTATTAAATCGTTCACTCCATGAGTGTCTGTATGTCGGTCATATCACTCTGATGTTTGAAGCAATTGTAAATGAATGTGAAGAATTCTGGGTATCAAGTATCGAAGTAGATTTTTATATTCTTAATTGTTTTGGCAATTAGTTAAGTGGCCGCTGGTGCGATCCCTTCACACCACCCTTCCTGGGGAAAAAGGAGAAATCATGCCGTAACTTGATTTCTTCTTTTACGCGTCACTTGTACAATAAGGGATCTATTGGTTTGATTTCTATTTCTTTGAAGTTACTTTATTATATAATCTTATTTTGGTTTCGAAAAGAAAACTTTAAAAGTTATAAATTGATTGGTAATACGAAATTTTCTTCTTCTACAAAATTACTTATTTATATTACAAAATTACGAAATTTCTTAAAAGTTATATATTTATTCAAATTTCTTAAGAGTTAAAGGGTGATTACATTTTCTTATTCTAAAAAATTGCTTATTTATATTACAAAAATATATATAGATTATGAAATGTTTTAAAAGTTATATAAAAAAATTTTTTTTTGATTACAAATTTCTTAGTAGTTAAAAGATATTACAAACTTATGAAATGTTTTAAAAGTTATATAAATATTTTTTTTTTTTTTTTTTATTACAATTTCTTAATAGTTAAAAGATTATTACATTTTCTTATTCTTCAAAATTGCTTATTTATATTAAAAATAATATATATATATATTTTTTTGTTTTTTCAAATTTCTTACATCTACCTCCCCTGGGCCCGGGGCTTTATATAACTATATAATATATGTACATGCATGCTTTATCTTCTACAAGGGCTACTTTTTTTTTTTTTTTTTTTTAAATCAAAAGTAAATACAAATTGCTTTAATATGTACACATAGAATTTCTTAAGTCGGTTTTTATGAACTTTAGTTCTCTTACCTTCGTACTTTATTTCACAATTCACTCCTTCCTCTGACAATACTTCGAACGGTCCTATGTAAATGGGATCCAATTTTCTTCTATTTTCATTTCTTAACAAGACTAAACTACCTACTTCGAAACTGGTCGGTTTACTTCGGGTTTTCCTATCGTAATCTGCTTTTCTATCATTTTTTCTTTCTACGAGTATGTCTCTAGCGTCCCTATGAGCGATTTGTAATCTTTGTCTCAACTCAATTACGTAATCTTCATAATTGTATCTTGGATCTACTTGTTTGGTTAAATTTGAAGGTAGTGAACATTGTCGTCCGAATACTAATTCAAATGGGGTATATCCCGTTTCGGCATGTACTGCGGTGTTATAGCAAAATACATAGTAAGGTAACCAAGTACACCAATCTGTATGTTTTTCAGATACGTAGCACCTAAGGTATGCTCCGAGAACTTTATGGGAGTTTTCTAATGCTCCTATACTTTCGTGATGATAAGCCGTGGACTGCATTTGTTCTATTTTTAGTAGTTTGCACATATCCTTGAAGACTTTGTTAATAAATTCGGTTCCTTGGTCAGATGCTATTGTTTTAGGAACTCCATATTTAAGGATAAAGCATTCTACTAGTCCTTTGGCTACTGTGCTAGCTTCTTTATTCACGATTGGAATTGCTTCAGTGAATTTAGTCAGCTCGTCTTGTAAGGTTAGTATGTATTTATATCCGTTTACGGACTCGTCTAGTGGACCTACTAAATCTAGATAGATCTTGTCGAAGCTTGATTCGGCTGTTGATGTTATTTCCATGGGCTGTTTTTTAGGCGTAATGTGTTTATTCTTCTGGCAAGTGGGGCAACGCTTAACATAGGTGGCTATGTTATTTTGCATTCCTGTCCAGAAATATTTTCTTTTTATATTCTTAAGCATGCGGTTTATTCCGGCATGTCCACTTGTTGGTAACAGATGATAATCGTTGAGCAATATTTTAATTTTGTGAGGATCGTTAATTTCAATACATTTCTTAATTAGGTGCACTTTTATATTACTTTCTTTAAATAGCTCTCCTAAGATTTTTGTTAACTCGCGAATTTTATATTCTCGACGGCCGTCTGCGAGTTTTTTTAATTTCTTCTGTCGTAATGTATAGTTTATTAATAGATAATGGTCCGCAGATTCTGTGCACGTCCCGCGACAACATTTTGCCAAATGATGCCGATCGGTCTGTAGTGCCTTCCTTGGACCTTCTTAGGAGTATACAATTCTTCTCTGGGATGTATGCCAAAACTTTGTTGGATCCCAGGATTATATTGGTATCTTTTATTTGATACTCTTTGTCCTCAAAACTATTACATATTTTTAGCTCAATAATTTTATTCCCATGGTCTGGAGGTCTGAGTAGTTCTGTGATGACGCGATTACTTTCCTCGCTTTTGGTTTCTGGAACTTTATTCGAGTTTTCTTTACTTGATTGTGACCTTGTGATGACACATATGTGGAGTTGTTTGAGTTGATCAGTGTCAAGTATTATACGACTTAGTGCGTCAGCTGTACAATTATCTTTTCCGGGTGTGTATTCGATGTAGAAGTTGTATTCTTCCAGTAGTAATCTAAATTTAGTCAATCTACTTGAAGGTTCTTTCAGAGAGAAAAGGTATACTAAAGGTCGGTGGTCTGTTATAATTTTGAATTTTCTTCCGAAAAGATATGGTCTATAATGCTTTATTGCCCATACTATAGCAAGTAACTCCTTTTCGATAGTGCTATAGTTTTTCTCGGCGCTGTTAAGAGTTTTACTAGCATAGGCAATAGGTTTGTCATCAAAGTTGGACAATACAGCTCCTAAGGCAAAGCCTGAGGCGTCTGTCCGGAGAATGAATTCCTTATCAAAATTCGGAAACTGTAGAATTTGGGGGCTTGTGAGAATTACTTTCAAAAGTTGAAAAGATTTCTCGCAATCCTGGTTAAAATTGAATTCTACATTTTTCTTGAGTAATCGGTTAAGTGGAATAGCTATTGTAGCAAAATTTGGTATAAATTTGCGATAATAATTTGCGAACGCTACGAATCTGCGTACTTCGTCAGCGTTGGTGGGTGTAGGATAATTGTTCATAACAGCGGTTTTTGCTGGATCTGGATGAATTCCCTTATCGGAAATAACGTGCCCTAGGTATAATACTTCTTTTCGTAAGAAGGCACATTTTCCTGGGTGGATTTTTAAATTTACTTCCCTTAGTCGTTTAAACACATCGATCAGATTCTTGTTGTGATCTGTTAGGGTTTTGCCAAACACAATAAGGTCATCAAGGTACACAAAACAGCGGGAGTACGTGAGTCCGGCCATTGCAATGGACATCATTCTCGAAAATTTACTGGGAGAAATTTTTAGTCCCATCGGGAGTCGTTTTAACTGAAAGTGGCCGTCCTCCGTTGAGAAAGCTGTTATAGGTCTACTTTTAGGTTCAAGCTCCATTTGGTAATATCCTTGACTCAAGTCGATACATGAGAAATATATTGCTCCTCCTACCATGTCATAGATATCACTAATGTTGGTCAATGGGAATTTGTCGTCCTCGATTCTCTCGTTCACGTTTCGGTAATCTATTACCATTCGAAACTTCTGCAGACCGGTAACAGGATCCTTCTTTTTCGGTACTATGAGAATCGGTGAGTTCCATGCAGAAACCGATGGTTCTATTATGTCGTTCTCCAACATTTTATCTATTTCTTCCTTTATATCTTCTTTCTGTGAGTGAGGAAGACGGTAGGGTTTGGTATATTTCGGTGAAGATCCTTCTTTCAATGCGATATCTGCTTGTCCTACGTGTGTGTAAGTGAGCTTAGCACCTTCTAAATGGAAGATGTCGTGGAACTTTGTACATATGGCTGTGATTTCAGCCTTCTCCTCTATATTTAGAGTATCAAGATTAATTTCCTTGAGTATCTTTTTTATTCTCGGTGGTGATACTGCAATTTTTTCTTCGCATGCTAATACGTAATGTTCGGAAGCGGGCAGTGAAAATGGTTCTGCCCATCTTATTTTTACGCTGGTTTCGCGGGTGTTTACTATCCTAACGGGAATTTTCCCGTTTATGGCCGTTGATATTGATCCAGCCATGTAGACACCCTTACACAACTCTTGGGGGTGAAATACTCGAGAATCGGTATGTTTTGTGTCTAACCAGTAGGTGGCTTCGCATCTTGGCGACACAGTTATGGTGTTTAGACCATGGCTTGAAAATATCGGTATAGAGACTTGTCTATTATTTATCTTGAGTTTCAATAATAAGCTTTCTAAATCAATTATTGCACCAAACTCCGTTAGGAAGTTTGCACCAATAATACCATCGACGGGAATCGGAAATGAATCTGGTACCACGTGAAATTTGTACGGTATACTATTTTTCCCAAAATGTAGGGTGCTTGTACATGTACCCTCTGATCGCAGATCTCCTGATATACCTGTAATGGTGGTAATGTTCCCTTTGTCTATGGGAATGTGTCTCTCAACTACCGAACTTTTTACTACACAAATCGATGCTCCGGTGTCTAGCAAGCATCGTAATGTTTTATTAGTACTGAATTGAATTTGTACGAAAAGGCCGTTTTCTATCCCCGTTGTGTATATGGTTTGTGGTGTCTGAGGATTTATTGACTCCCCTCCGAAGGGACGGCTGTCCCTTCGGTGGGCTGATCGTTTCCCAGGGCTAGTACCCTTTGGTTATTTCTGTTTTGCCTTGAACCTCTATTCCGATTTGTGTTTGGTCGATTACCATTATTGATGGGTCGATTACTGTTTGGATCAATGAAGAAAAAAGAAAAAACACGCACAGTTTATCGGATAAAATGCGATGAACAAGATTTTATTATTTACACAATACAAAAAAGGAAATTTACAAAGAAAATGCACGAGGTAGTGGACTGTATTTGAAAAAAAGGTCTTTGCTTGCACAGATTCGGACATCAAGTGAAGTAAATTGATTTGTTGCCGTATATATATAGCAGCAGCCGTGTGCCTGCATGCTGCATGGATTTCGGTCGCAGGTCCCGTTGCGTCGTCTCGCAAAACGATAGGGTTATCGGCTAATCTTCTTTCTCCGCTCCTTCTTTGCGCCGCTGGTATAGATTACGGCGCCTTATTGCTCGTGATGATGTTGTTTCTTGGGTTTTGTGTTGGATTTATTGCGGACCATCTGGCTGACCGTTGGTTGTTGAATTTATGGTGCCGCTATGACGTGTTATCTACTGCTCGTAGTGTGCACGTGTTGTTGTTTGGCTTGCACTACCAATTGCGCGTGTAATTTGGCATGTCGATTCTAGACATTCCGCCCCCAATTTAAGACTTGTCTTTAATTCCTGGTCGAAGAATCGTCCTTTGGAAGGATGCACAATTTCTGCACCGGACGCACAAGTGTAGTGTGCTCCATTTTAATATCTGCGCTGCGTATAAGTCCATCTTTGCCCGGATGAACTGCAATGACTCGTCCTAGGGGCCATACCGTGGGTGGCATGTTCTCCTGTTTGACCAGCACCAAATCACCAATTGCAATATTGGCACGCTCTGCTCTCCACTTGAATCGCTGCTGTAGTGTGTGGATGTATTCTTCTCTCCATTTCTTCCAAAAATGTTGTTGCATTTGATGGATTGTGTTCCAGAGCTTGAGTCTGCTCTGTGGGACTTCGCTGACATCCGCCGTAAGTGGTTGCACAATTTGTTCGCCGATCAAGAAATGCCCAGGTGTGAGCGCGGTGAGGTCATCTGGATCGTCCGATAGCGCACTCAGTGGTCGCGAATTGAGGCATGCCTCAATTTGCACAAGTGTCGTTGCTAAGGTCTCAAACGTGAAGATCTGCTTTCCCATTACTCTGCGCAGGTGGTGTTTCAGAGACTTCACGGCGGCTTCCCAGATGCCACCAGTATGAGGTGCCCCTGGCACAATGAATTTCCATTGGGTTCCCATTGCACGTATCTGCTCTAATGGAAGTTGGTTCCCTCTTCGGTCAGCACTCAACCGCAGTTGTCGGTCTGCGCCAACAAATGTTGTTGCATTATCGCTCCAAAGCACTGCGCAAGCACCTCGTCGTCCAGTAAAGCGATGGAAAGCGGCGAGAAATGCTTCCGATGTTTGATTGCTCACGAGCTCCAAATGAATCGCTCTGGTCACCATGCACACAAAGACTGCTATGTAGCCCTTCTCGATAATTTTTGATCGGCCTGCCCTGGCCTTGATCTGAACAGGCCCGGCGTAATCCACGCCGCTGTGCTTGAATGCTCTTGCTCTTTGCGTGCGATCTCTAGGTAAGTTTCCCATTAGCTGCTCTGCCGTAATCTGCTTCTGGCGGAAACATATGACGCACTTTCCTATCTGGGATTTCACTGCTCGTCTTAAGGTTGGCATCCAGAACTGCTGACGAATGTACTGGATGCACAATTGTACTCCGCCATGCAACGTTTTTTGATGCGCTTCCCTTATAATGTGGCTGCTCAACTTGCTCTTGGATGGTAGTACGACTTGATGGGTGCTGGAATATGGTAACTCTGCGTCCTGCAGTCGTCCTCCTACTCTAATTACTCCATTCGAATCGACAAACGGGGCTAGTGTCGCGATGCTGCTCGATTTGCTGACCGGCTGTCGTTCCCTCAGCTGCTGTAGTTCCTTGCTGAATGACTGTCGCTGCGTTACCTTAACCCAATATGTGAGGGCTTCTTCCAACTCGGTCGGCGTTATTGCTCCCTTAGATCTCTGCTCACTGCTCGTTCGGGCGAATCGGAGTACCCAAGACGTCACCCTCAGTGCGCTCCTCAATGTTGATCTGCGTTCCAATAAGCTCGTGCCGTTGATGGTTAGCTCGGTTGTTATGCTCTGAGCCAGCTTTCCAACAATGACTGGCTTTAAGGCTGCATTTGCTCCTGCTCTTTGTTTTGTTGTGAGAGACGGCGGCACGTTTGGCCACTCTTGCTCCGTACCCTTCAGCCAATGTGGGCCTTCCCACCATATTGTGGTGTCCTTTAGACGCGCTGCTGCAATTCCTCTCGTCGCTAGGTCTGCTGGATTGTCGCCCGATGATACGTGTTTCCAGGGATGGCTCCCAGTCAGCTCTTGTATAGCGCTGACTCGGTTCGCTTCAAATGTTTTGAGCTCGAATGGAATCTTGGTAATCCAAAATAATGTCACCATGGAATCGGTCCAATAGGTTTTTGGTAGATTTTTAAATTTCCATGCGCTGCTCACTTGTTCCACCAATTTGCACAAAAGATGGGCGGCACACAACTCAAGCCTCGGTATGGAGATGGTCTTCAAAGGCGCCACTCTGGTTTTTGAAGCTACCAGGATACAGGTCGTTTTACCGTTGCTCAATGTTGATCGCAGATAGACAACTGCTGCATATGCTCTGGTGGATGCGTCAGCAAATCCATGAAGCTCTATCTTACTTGCTCGTTCTGTGCCCAACCACCTAGGGACGCTTATGTGTGCCAAGTGTGGTAGCTGCTCGCGAAAGGATTCCCAATCAGGAGCCATGGCTGCAGGTATCAGCTCATCCCATTGCACTCCTGAGCGCCACAAGTCCTGTATAAGCATTTTGGCACGCACTATAACGGGTACAAGATATCCGTTCGGGTCATAGAGTCTTGCAATCTCGCTGATGACCGCTCGCTTAGTCAGCTTCCGACTCCCTTCGTCGGTGCGCACCTTAAATTGGATTTCGTCTGAAGCAGGGTTCCATACTAATCCAAGTATGGATCCATTGAGACCCTCAGCAATGGTCAGCTCGTTCATACTGCTCGTTGTACTGCACAGCGCCGATCGTACCTTTTCGCTTGACGACATATACTTGGCGAGCTCAAAACCGCCTGCACGTAGTGATGAAACGATCTCTTTGCCCAGGGCAATGGCTCCATCGACGTCATCTGCTCCGGATAGCATATCATCCACGTAGAAGTTTTTTGTTATTGCTTCATACGCCAGCGGATACTCTTCCTTGTGGTCCTCGGCACATTGATGCAGCGCTCTGACGGCATTGAAGCTGCTTGAAGTCATGCCGTATGTGACTACAGTTAACCAGAACTCTCGGAGCTCGTCGTCTGGATGCTCTCTCCAGAAAATTTTCTGCAGATCCCACTGGCTTGGATCAATTCGCACTTGCCGGTACATCTTCTGAATGTCGGCGGTTATTGCCACCTTGAAGCACCGGAATCTAGTGATGATTGCTGCCAAATCATCCTGAAGTTTTGCTCCTGGCAGTTGTAGGTCGTTCAAAGAGACACCGTTGTCGGTTTTGCACGAGGCGTCAAAAACCACACGAAATTTCTTGGTGACACAGTGATGGGGAATATAGTATGTCATTCCGTCTGTTCTCAGCTCACTGTTGTTGACTGGCCTCATGTGATCCAGCTCTTGGTACTCTCGCATGAAGCTCGTGTATTTGTCCCTCAGCTCCTGGTTCATGCACAATTTCTTTTCAATTTGTAAGAAACGCTTCATGGCTACGGTTTTCGAGCTTCCCAAACCCCTTGCACTCGGATTGATGGGAATTGTTACGACGTACCTTCCAGATGGGTCCCGATAATGCGTTGCTTGAAAGTTATCCTCGACCCATTGATCATCTGCTGACATCGTTGGTGCTTTGCTCAGCTCTTCTATCTCCCAGAATCGTTTGAGGTTCTCGTCCAGTAGCGCGTCTGGTGATTCTTCTGTTGCAACCATTGCTCTAAGTGCTCGTTCCTCGTTTAGTCGCAACTGCCCAAAAATTATCCATCCTAGATGAGTGTCCTGCGCTGTCAGTCCGGTCTTGTGCCTTTTGATGTTGCGCTTGATGACGTCTGCCCATACTTGTGCTCCAAGTAAAAGCTCGATTCTGGCAGGTTTGCTGTACATCGGATCCGCCAGCTTCATGTTGCTCAGCTCAACTATTTGCCCCGTGGAAACGTCTGTCACCGGAAGGCAGGAGGATATTCTTTTGATGATGAACATCTCGCAGCTCAAGGAGAAGTTCGGATCTGTTTCTGACAATATGGTGATTTGGACGACACCAGTTAGTCTTACATTTGTTTCAGCTCCGATGCCGCTTACTTCCAGTTGGCATTTGCGTTTGGATATGCCCATCCTCTGAATGCACTGCTCTGTGATGAGATTGACTTGGCTTCCGCTGTCGAGAAGTGCTCTGGCCTGGAATGATCGCCCTGCTCCGACTCTCACCTTCACACGCGCTGTTGCCAACAACGCACTGGTTCGCCCTGCACTATGCTGCTCGTCTGCGGTGTTTCGCTGCCCTGCACTGCTGTTCTGACTCTCTGCTCTGGCTCTGGTGTCAATGTCGTTCTTCAGTGGCATGACCTGGCCTGCCGTTGTTTGGATAGGCAGGCACCGCACTGGTTGCTATGCCGCTGGTTGCTCCTTTGATGTTGAAGCAGTTGGCCTTTGCTGCTCTGGGGCGGCTGCGATCGCAAGATTTGTGCTTGCTGAATGTTGTTCCGCACATAGGACGCTGTTGTGCTTCTTATCGCATTTGCGACATGGTCCTTGTGGACAGTTTTGCGCAAAATGTCCGGATTTCAAGCAGTTTGCACATAATTTCCACTTTCGCACTTCTGCATTCCTGCCTTGTATGGAAAGCGCCAGGAAATCGGAGCAACGATACAGTGGATGTGTTGATTTGCACAGAGGGCATTTTAGCGCTACCCAAGGTTTAGTAGGTTTAGCTGCACTTCTGTCATTGCGTGCCTTTGGGGTTTCCGCCTTCTGGAACGTTTGATCAAAAAATGTTGAATCCATCGCGCTCGCTCTTCGCTCTAAGAATGTGAGGAATTCTTTGAGTGTAGCAATCTTGCCCACATCCTCTCTCGTCATCTGCCATGCATGGTTCGTATCTGGATCCAGTCTCGTTCTAAGCATGTTAACTATGATTGGATCCCATGTTGTGATGTCCAGTCCAAGAGCACGTAACGAACTGAGATGAACGTTTGCCTCGTTCACCATATCACGGATTCCACGGGCTTTTGATGAATCCGCGTTAAGTTTTGGGATGGCATGTAGCGCGTTTAAATGCCCATCCACGATGTTCTGTTCATTGTCGTAGACTTCATTTAGCTTCTCCCATGCATCAGTGTAGTTGCCATCGGTAATTCGCCATCTGCCAATAACTCTGGCAGGCTGCCCTTTCAAAGCTTGAGCTAGCTCGCGCATCTTGGTTACGTTGGCCAAGGCTGGGTTGCTGTGGACCTCGGTGATGAACTGGTCGCGAAATTCGCGCCACTTCGTGACATCTCCTTCAAAAGTGATGATTTTGGTGGGTCGCTCCTGCCGCACTTGGATTACTGGTGCCGTTGATGTTGATGCGCTATCAACATTTGCTCTGTCAGCAGCACCCGCTCCCCTAGTTGCGTAATGCGTTCCACTAGTTTGGCTTTGAGAGAATGGAATGCATCCTCTATTGTGCCCAAGTAGCTGTCGTGGACCTCTAGCTGTCAGCAATAGATGCTCTTCGAGCAGCTTGCTGTATGCACTTTCAGCAGCTTGTAATTTGACATCTAGTAGTGACTCACTTGCTGATTCAAATTCTGATCCGTTACAGAATCTAATGATGCGCATAATCGATGAACGAAAAACGTCTCTGCGCGCCGTATCTCCCATTATATCTTCTGCACACTTTTTGTTGTATATAGATACTCGCTTTCCCGTAAGACCGTACACACTTCCAGTAACTCAGGTCGACCCTTCGGAAGTCACTGAAATTGCGTATGGAATGAGTACTTTTAAACACAAATTGTCTGATCACAATAGATCGTTGCACAAACTGTCTAAAAACTGTATATTTCACTGATGTGAAGGCACAAATTGTCTGAGCGCAATAGCTCGCTGCACAAATTGTTTTAAAAAACTGTATATTTCACTGATGTGAAGGCACAAATTGTCTGAGCGCAATAGCTCGCTGCACAAATTGTTTTTAAAAACTGTATATTTCACTTGATGTGAAAGCACAAATTTCCTGAGCACCGTACCTCGTTCTCGCCTGAGCTGCACAATGTAGGTAGGTATTTTACTCGATTTGGAAACAAAACACAAACTTAGCACATTGGCAGAATTGAACAACACATGATTTACGCACAAAAGGTGTTTTTTTTTTTTTTTTTTTTTTTTTTTTTCACAGCACTTATTCATCCAATCCGGCTCGAAGGACCAAATGTTTGGATCAATGAAGAAAAAAGAAAAAACACGCACAGTTTATCGGATAAAATGCGATGAACAAGATTTTATTATTTACACAATACAAAAAAGGAAATTTACAAAGAAAATGCACGAGGTAGTGGACTGTATTTGAAAAAAAGGTCTTTGCTTGCACAGATTCGGACATCAAGTGAAGTAAATTGATTTGTTGCCGTATATATATAGCAGCAGCCGTGTGCCTGCATGCTGCATGGATTTCGGTCGCAGGTCCCGTTGCGTCGTCTCGCAAAACGATAGGGTTATCGGCTAATCTTCTTTCTCCGCTCCTTCTTTGCGCCGCTGGTATAGATTACGGCGCCTTATTGCTCGTGATGATGTTGTTTCTTGGGTTTTGTGTTGGATTTATTGCGGACCATCTGGCTGACCGTTGGTTGTTGAATTTATGGTGCCGCTATGACGTGTTATCTACTGCTCGTAGTGTGCACGTGTTGTTGTTTGGCTTGCACTACCAATTGCGCGTGTAATTTGGCATGTCGATTCTAGACAATTACCATTATTGGAATGATTGTTAGTACCATTGTTGTAATGATTATTGGTACCATTATTGTAATCATTATTAGTACTTGCCCTATTAGTGTTCCTATTGACTGGTGGGTTGTTGTAGTTGTTCTGCGTATTCCCTTGTTGGTTACGGTTGGTATTTTGTGGCTTGAGAAAAATTTCGAGGTAAACTATTACTATCATTATTATAATAATTTTCGTTCCTACGGTAGCTAGGATAGTGCTGATGGTGTGGGTTTTGGTAGTAATTCTGGTTGTTAGCCCTTTGAAAATTGCGTGGCTGATAGTTTTGTTGGTATACTGGATTGGGTTGGTGGTTAGTTGCATAGTGAATGCTTTCGGGAATTGATGTTGTTGTCGAGTTAAGTTCTAATAAGTGTTCAATGGCATTTCGCATATTAGTATGCCGAGCGCTATCAAGAATGATTTTATATCGCTCGTTGACCCTCTGCTTCAAATGAGCTAAACCCCTACGTTCGTTTGCTAGCGAAATTATAGTGCGCGATGGTTCACCTTGTATTTGGGTTTCCAACTCGGTCATTTTGGCTACGAGATTTTCTAATTCTGCTACGTAGTCGCGCATGGGCCGATTACGCTGGCGCAATTTGTCGAGTTGTGTAATATATTATGTATATAAATCATAATTTTTAAATCGTACGATTTTTGAACTATTATTTTCTCAAATTTCCCCACTATTTATTTCAGCATTTAGAATTTAGTTATATATAAAATATAGTTACATCTAGAGATGAGCACAAAATCACTACCTGTGATTTAATCACAGTGATTTCAAAATCGCAATCACTACCTGTGATCGACTTTCAAATAAAGCGTGATTGCGACTTTTCACTCTTTCCTTTTTATATTTTTTCCCATCACAGTCACAATTTGTAAATCACGACGCAGGCCAAACAGAAAAAGTCGCAACAAATCGCAATCACAGGTAAAGCAGCGAGACAGTGAAATGAGGGTAGGTATACACACAAGAATCACAGTCGCAGTCACAGTTTGAAAATAACGACTCACGACAAACAGCAAAAGTCGGAATCACAGGACAAAGAGCGAAACAATGAAATAAGGTATAGGAGCAGGAGCCACGAGGGTGAGGGACACACAAGAATAAAGAATCAAAATCAAAAGGCAAATGAAAAGAATGCGAAACTGCGAATCAAAGTAGCAAGTAGCAACAAGAAAGTAGGCACCAGTGATGGGACTTGAGAAAAGCGAAGCGGTGGTAGATAGTCTTTAAAAAAAGGAACAACACAGAACAATATTTTTTCAATGGTATGGTATGGTATAATTCATTTATTTATACAAATTAAATAGTAATAATAAAAAAATAAAAAACAGAAATAAAATAAACATAAATCAGTTATTTCATATTATTAACTTAAATTATTTTTAAAAATCACATTTGTCGTTTAAAACAAGGCGAGTAGGTCTGGGTATAGGTACAATTTTTAATTTAATTAAATGATGGAAAAGAAATATAATTAGCGAATAGCGATGAGTAAAATGTGGTATATTTCGAGTTCAGGTTGGTAGAATTTCCAAAAGTGTAAAAAGTGGAACAAATACCACTTAAGAAGAAGTCCCATCACTGGTAGGCACTCACAGGAAGAGGAACAGGTAAGGGCAGCACGCAGCAGCCAGCAGCAGAGGGGAAAGGGAAACTTGAAATAGCATAATGTAGGTATGATATTTATGGGGCCCGTCCTGAACAACTCGGTCCGTAACAACTCCGGTCAAAACAACTCGGCCATAACGACTCTGGTCAAAACAGCTCGTCGCTAGAACGACTCGGTGCCAAAATAACTCTCGCAGAAACAACTCCATACACAACAACTCAGGACAGAATCAATACTTATCGTAGAACTGCATACACACATACGCCCGCAACCCCCACCCGAAGCTTCGCTGACCACCCACAGAGAATATATTATGGATCCCCGCCAGACACAACACTCGCAAGACCCTAGTTGTTAACAACGATCAGTGTTACATGTACCCACACACACACTATCTTCAAAAAACAATTTGGGTAGCTCTGAACTAAATGAAAAATACATTTAATGTAATCACGTAATTATTATTGAAAAAATGAAACATAAATGAAACAATTACAGATTGTGTGCTATACCGCGTAAATACTTAATTATATCGTTGCGATTATATTGCTCAACAGCAGCCTTCAATCTCATTTGACGACTCTCAAATTTCAATTTCTTCCGTGGTCTCTCATCACCACGAAAAATTTGAGCAATTTTAATTTCAACTTTAGCCTGCTCCTCACTTAATAATTTAATAAAATCCCAAACGTTAACATGACTAGCATTAGCGGCAGCATTAAAATTATGATGCCAACTTTCGACATGATTATTAGTTTTGAACTTATCTAATAACACACTTTCATAATGATGCCAAATATTAACAGCAAAAGACGGACCACGACGTCCGCGAAGACGTAGCTTTACCCCAATCCACGTAGCTTCGTAATATTCAGTCAACCGGACAAGCTCAGTTTTATGCTCAACATAAAACGGCGATTTAAGAAGTTCCTCATATGCATAAACAGCGTCCTCTTCAGGAACAAAAGCCAGAGCATTCAGCATCTTCAAACTCAATTCATAGTTCACATCGTCACCGTAGTTTTGCTGGAAACCACATGCCTGAATATGGCGCCAAATGCATTGGCTAAAATGAAAATAGCACCCTTTAATAGTTGTGCGCTGAAAAACTTCGGATGCAGCTTTCATATACGCTGACTCAAAATCACACATAATCAAGTCTGGTGATAATCGTGGCTCCAGGACGCACAACTGATGTAACATATCTCTATACGTCTTATATGACTTACCAGTCATTAAGACATAAACCAATGGTACAACATGACCGTGAATAAGCCCATGAATGGAATACATCTGATAAAAAATCGTTGGAACAGTGCGGAACGTCCCATCAGAAAACCAGGTATCACAACTGCTCAATAAATCCAAATTAGCATTTGTTGTGAAAATTTAAAACTGATGTTGACGATTTTCATCAGATTCACGAGAATGAGGGCGTTCAAGTATCTAGTTTAGTAAGTCTGACAGCTGTCTGACTAGATCTATCTCGGTTGTGATTGGTTTAAATCGGTCACGTGGGCACCTGTGACATTTGACGTTTATGGAGGGGTAGCCGACGAATCTAGGCAAGAAATTCGTGACTGAGTACTAAGTTGACAATTCGGGTATGAGGCTGACGTAGAAAAAGTGACGTTCCCGACCAATCTAGTTTTTGCGTTCAGGTTACATCTTATCCAGACCAATCTAGTCGACTTAAGATAACTAGATTCTTGAATGCGGCCAATCATACATCAGAAACAAATCCTTACTTGCCGTTATCGTATACTCACATATATGATTATCGTATACTTACATATATGATTATATTCCCTTCACATCAGTATTTTCAACTATATGACATGCCGATAAGAAAGTGTCCAGACAGTTAACTACTAAACAGAAATCAACTATTAGTGTGAATAATAATCAGCGTTGTTATGTGGTCGTATTTATGGTAAATGTTACGATTTTCGAAGGTTAATACGACGCTCCGATTTTTTCTCTTTTCGCCCCCATTTTCTTCGATTTCGTAAATATTTTTCCGATTTTTTCCGATATTGTACAGATATAAATACGATGTTTAAACTGAAATACGACTCGATAAATGAAATACAATTCCAGGAACAGAATATACACAAATTTAGAAATGCATTTAGTACGCTGCTCGAACTAAATTTTCGCTCCCATACAAAATTCTCTCCAAAATTTAGCTGAGCTAAGTTTAAGTGAACCCATTTTGCTGAGTGGTACGCAGCCGACGCACGAGCTAAATAATCAATTTAATAGGTTGGGACATTTTCTCATGACAGATCGTTCTGCTCTGTTGTTAGTTGTCTTCAAAAGATTACTGATTTTAATGAATGTATGGACAAGGAGTATTTAGAGCTACATAGATTATTTCATTGAAATAACAGAGAATTCCTCGAAATTCAATAAGAAAAAAAGGAGAGTGAGAAAAGAAGATGGCGATGCTGGTGGAGCAGCATCCTTCTTTAAGGAGCCTTGCAGATGGCTACCGTAGAATTTTTGGTTGTTTTATTTATCAATTCATTTGTGTCAAACCTGTTACTTAATTAATAAAATTTAAATTTCTGCTAAATGGGATTGAATTATGTTGAAATAATTGCGCTAAGCAGCAAATCGACAACTTGGCAGCATTGATTTGTTTCCACAACAACTGAAAGGTGGCGTAATCGTCACTACAATTTCTTCTTCCCAACTACACACTTCGTTTATATTACCTTATTATTATTACTACTTATATTTCTTTGCGTGAATTATTCCAATAAAACATTAAAACGATTTCTCCTGTTTATTTGTCAGGTTATGGGCCCAGTACTGGATTAAAGGTTTGCTGAGTTTGATATTGACCAAAGCTGTGGTTTATCATCGACGTAATTGTTCGAGAACAATTTTCTTGTTTGTTTTTCTGCTGTGAAAAATGGACGTCGGCAAACTCTATGTGACGCTTCTCAATGGCGGAAATTATGTTTATTGGAAAACAAAATTACATGCAGTGCTGGTGAGGGATGATTTATGGGACGTGGTAAATGCCCCAAAACCAAATGAAGCTGATGAAAAATGGAACAAAAAGAATAATAAAGCTGTGGCGGTCATTACTTTAAGTGTGGAGGATAGCCAACTCGTGCACATCGCACATATGCCGGATGCGTACAGCATGTGGAATACTTTATCTAAGAAGTATGAGCGATCGACGTTTGGTAGTAGGCTTTACTTGAGAAGGAAATTGTATAGTATTCACTACAGTGGGGGTTCAATGAGTGAACATATAGATAGTATCATGCAAGTCGTCAGTTTATTGCGTGGATCCGGGAAACCACTGGATGATGAGGAAGTTGTAGCTATTTTGCTGGTGAGTCTTCCAGAAACATACTCGACTCTCGTCACGGCACTAGAAGGTCGCGATGAGGCAGATCTGACAATTGAGTACGTCACAGGGAAAATGTTAGATGAGTACCAGAGACGTCTGGAGAGTAGTGGTGCTAGCAAAAGCGAAGAGGAGTCGGCGATGAGGTCTACATTCGAACGCAAACATAAGTCGCGAGCTAACGCAAAGGTTAATAAAAGTAAGAAAACAGCGAACAGAGAAACGAGGACTTGTTTCTATTGCAATAAACCAGGTCACATCAAGGCGGATTGCTATAAGTTTAAGGAAAAATCAGGTAGTGAGATGACAAAAACTTCAGTAGCGTTGATGGAGGATAGTGCTGGCAAATTTGTTAATTTTGAGGTGTGTGCAGGAGCGCGAGCAGAATCTGGTGGCTGGTACATCGACTCGGGAGCTACAAGTCATATGACAAACGATCGACAGTTTTTCGCATCACTCAGGGGGGATAATACAAATGTGTTCTTGGCAAATGGCTCTTCAGTGAAATCTTCAGGAATTGGAGATGGCTGGTTACATTTCATACTACCGGATAAATCTGTTAGGAGGGCTCTTGTCAGGAATGTTTTGTTTGTTCCTGAACTTGATGGTGGATTGCTTTCAGTTCAACGAATTACACGAGCTGGGATAAAGGTTCAGTTTGAGAAAAGCTGCTGTAAGTTCCATAAGGGCACAACATTGATTGCTATAGCTAAAACCGACGGTGGGCTATACAAGTTGCAGGTTGCTACATCAGATGCGTCTGCTTGTGTTGTTGAAATATCAACATGTCTGCACCAATGGCATCGGCGACTTGGTCATAGAGATCCAGTTGCAATACAGCGATTAGCTAACGATGGGCTGGCTACAGGTATTAGGATCAAGAGATGTGATGATAAAATTGTTTGTGAACATTGCATCGTAGGTAAGTTGGCTCAGTCTAAGTTTCCGAAAAGCCAGACGAGGGAAAAGGAACCGATGAGATTAGTCCATTCAGATTTATGTGGACCTATGCCAACGGCAACTCCTAGTGGCAACCGATATTTCCTTACTCTGATTGATGACCATTCTCGTTTAACAGTGCTTCGCTTACTAAAGTCAAAGGATGAAGTCACTGGTGTAGTCAAGGAATACGTTGCTGCAATGTCAAATAGGTTTGGAAGAAAACCAGCAGTTCTACGCACAGACAATGGTAAGGAGTATGTTACGAAGGAGCAGGAAAATTTTCTAAGAAAAGAGGGCATTCAGCATCAGTACACTGTACCGTATACTCCGCAACAAAACGGCGTAGCGGAACGGAAAAATAGGAGCCTAACTGAAGCGACTAAATGTATGCTACTGGATGCAGGACTGAACAACCGTTTTTGGGGAGAAGCAGTTCTAACCGCAGCTTATTTGCAGAATAGGCTACCAAGCAGCAGTGTTGAGAGAACTCCGTTCGAGTTATTTACAGGAAATAAGCCGGACATTAGCCATATCAGAATTTTCGGATCGAAAGTTTTTACACTTGTTCCTAAGCAGAAGAGAAAGAAATGGGACGATAAAGCTGAAGTAGGTGTATTGGTCGGTTACGATGACAATACAAAGGGCTATCGTGTTCTAGATATTAACACGAATCGAGTGAGAGTCTCAAGGTCTTTGAGAATAATTGAAACAGAAGCGAAGATGTTAGTGCCTGCTTTGGATACTGATACTTCCGCTGATGCTACCTCTCAGAAGGATGTAAGGACCAATATTCCATTAGATTTACCAGAAGACAAGGAGTCTTTTGACATTTCTATTGAAAGCGTAGTTGCTGAGGACAATGATTGTGAGGATGAAGCAAGTTTTTTCGACGCTAGTGACGGAGGAGAAGACCTTGTACAAGAACAATTAGAAGATCCATTGCTAATTCGTACATCTCAGAGGTCAAATAAAGGAATACCACCGGGTCGTCTTTCTTACAAAGTTCAAGTGGATGGTTCAACAGAGCCGCGTTCATGGGAGGAAGCATTACGATTGCCAGATCGAGAGAAGCGCAAGTGGATTGGTGCTGCTGAAGAGGAGATGAAGTCTCTAAGAGAACATCGAGTCTGGGAGTTAGTAGAGCTTCCACAAGGTAAGAAGACTGTAAGCTGTAAGTGGGTATTCAAGATTAAAACTGATGACGAAGGACAAATTAGCACTTACAAGGCGAGGCTGGTGGCACGAGGTTTTTCACAAAAGTACGGAGAGGATTACGACGAAACATTTGCTCCAGTGGTGAAACATGAAACCATTAGAACTCTTCTTGTTGTGGCTGTTTTAAGAGGATTACACGTACGTCATTTGGATGTTAGGAACGCATACCTAAATGGGAATCTCAGAGAAGAAATTTATATGGAACAACCACAAGAATTTGAAATGCCCGGCCAAGAGTCAAAAGTATTAAGACTTCACAAAAGCATTTATGGCCTCAAGCAATCGGCAAGGACTTGGAACAAAAGAGCTACAGAAATTTTGAATAAGATTGGATTCAAACAAGGTGATGCTGATCAGTGCTTATATTCAAGGAAAGAAAAGGACGGTGGAACAACATATATACTGCTTTATGTCGATGATATACTGTTAGCTGCGAAATCGGATGTTTTAACTAAACTAGTTAGTCAGCAAATCGCAAACTACCTAAAAATTAAAGACTTAGGGGAGGATAGTCACTACCTTGGCATCGAAATTAAACGTGAAATGGACGGTGCATTCCAACTAAGGCAAAAGTGTAAAATCATGGATATGTTAAAAAGATACAATTTACTTGATACTAGACCCGCGTTAACACCAATGGAAACAGGATTCTTGGGAACAACAGATACGAGCAGCCCGAAGTTACCCAACAATTCATCATATCGAGAAGCCATAGGATCGTTGTTATACATCGGAACAGTATCTAGGCCGGATATTTTATTGGCGGTGAGTCTTTTAAGCAGACGAGTGGAATCCCCAACTGAGAGCGACTGGAAAGCAGTGAAGCGAGTCATGCGTTATCTCGCTTCAACTATAGATAAATGTTTGCTATTATCTTCAGATGGAGGCAATGAATTGGTGTGTTTTGTGGATGCAGATTGGGCAGGCGATACATCAGATAGGAAGTCTACTAGCGGGTACGTGTTTCAGTTTGCAGGCAGCAGTATCGCGTGGTCAAGCCGAAAACAGTCATCGGTAGCTATGTCATCAACAGAAGCAGAGTATGTGGCAGCTTCTTATGCGAGTCGTGAGTTATTATGGCTACGAGGACTATTGGCGGAAATGAGCGAACTAAAAGACTACCCTACCATTATGTTCGAAGATAATCAAGGATGTATTCGACTTATTGAATCAGATAAATGTGGAGCGCGTACTAAACACATAGATATCTGCCATCACCAAATAAGAGATCTTCGGGAGAAAAGGATAGTCGAGCTTTCATATTGTTCAACGAGTGAAATGATAGCTGACGTTTTGACCAAGCCACTTCCGAAAGATTCGTTTCTGTATTTCTCAAGGCGTTTGGGACTACAATGAGAAGGATGGCCGACTTGCTGCAGCGAGAGGGGGTGTTGAAATAATTGCGCTAAGCAGCAAATCGACAACTTGGCAGCATTGATTTGTTTCCACAACAACTGAAAGGTGGCGTAATCGTCACTACAATTTCTTCTTCCCAACTACACACTTCGTTTATATTACCTTATTATTATTACTACTTATATTTCTTTGCGTGAATTATTCCAATAAACATTAAAACGATTTCTCCTGTTTATTTGTCAAATTATTAGGAAGTTATTTTCGAAGAACAGCTGTTTTTTGTGTCATTTATCCACATCGCCCTCTTTGTCAAAATTTAGCTAGGACCTTAGGTGATGTTTGGAGAGAAAAGTTGGAGACAATAAAATATAGTTTAGCTCGAGCAGCATAGGTACAGCATTATATATTAATATTTTAACTTGTATGTATAGAGAAGGACTTATCACAAATCAAGGAGAATCGCCTGGACAGATGGCAGCTGTTTTGTATACATTGCAGATTGATTTATAAATAAAAGTGGCTAAAATTGGTAAAATTAAAAATTTCTCAGACCTGCTTCAGATTTACCAATACAAGTGCGTTTGAGTTTGACAACTAGTGGAGTTTGTTAGGTTAGGTTAGGTAAACTGGTTTTCGTGGTGTACTCCGTGCCTTTTTTTATATAAAACTGATTAGAAAATACGACAAATACGATTTTGAACTAAGAAAATATACGATTCTCAAACAATATCCATAACAACACTGATAATAATACAACAGCGCCCGTACACATGGCGAGTTGTACTTGTAAATTGTGAGTCGTTAGCATTCTGAGTCGTTGTGTCCTGAGGTGTTCTGGCTGGAGTCGTTACGGCCCTGAGTTGTTTTTGGTATGAGTTGTTTTGTCCGGAGTCGTTTTGTCCGTAGTCGTTTTGTCAAAAGTCGTTATATCCGAGTTGTTTTGACCTAGAGCCGATATTTATGATGGTAGACTAGAGGGAGTGGGAGTGATTGTCTTTTTGTTTTGTTTATTTGTAGTGTATCTGTTTTCTGTTTATTTGGTTATTGCTCTGATTGATATACAGGATCTTGTTGGGGTAATTTTGGCCGCGATACGCTTATTTTATTTTTACGTATGCAGAGCTGGATTGTTGATTTTGCTTCTTTAATTTTGTAATTAAATGTGAAGGGCAAGGGAGAAGGGACAAGTGAGTATTGTTCGCGAACTTAAAGTGCGGTTAAGTTAAAATTAGCTTGGAGTTGCAGTGTACAAAATACATTAAATTAAATACATACGTGTAAATCCTTAATTTGCTGGGTCAATTTCGTTACATTAATTGAAATTTTCCCAACTCATTTTCCGACAATAAGTAAACTGTCTAACAATTTAGGGCTTAGATATTTCTCTAAAACAGTCATATTATCAAAAATAGTCTAAAACATGACATTACAGTACTTACCCTGAGTTCGCAAGTCACAATCACAATCACAGGTTAAAATCACAGTGATTTGAAAATCGCAGTCACAGTTGTACCTGTGATTTCGAAATCACTACTTAGCTCATCACTAGTTACATCTATTTCTGCAAATTTTAAATATACCTTATATTATATAGTTCTCGGCAATTCTGAAAACATTTGCTTCGGCCTTATTTCTCAAGCAATGTTCGGCATTATTTCACTTTGTCAATGTGAAATAACACCGAATTCTAAAATTCGGCTTTATTTCGCTTTCACAAAGTGAAATAATGCCGAGTTTTCGAATTCGGCGTTATTTCGCTCGGCGTTATTTCACGGCACCCCTCAAAATTACTCAAGGAACAGTCAGAACCAACAAGTTCATCCTTATTCGGCAGTAGATTCAGGGTCAATATCTTGCCTCAGAGTTAATCGGGAAATTGTCAGAACTCCACTGTTCAGCCACTTCCCCAATAACCTTAGACCAATACTTTTGGGTTTAGAGATCCTCAGAATCAATCAAGGAACAGTCAGAACCAAAAAGTTCATCCTTATTCGGCGGTTGATTCAGGGTCAATACCTCTTACGTCACCTTTTCAATTCTTGTCTTCACTACTTAAAGGCCATTTCAACTCATTCCTCGTTTATAGTACAAGCATTGGAGGCAGCTATTCAGACGGCCCACCAATAATCAACCTTAATCAATGTCTAGCAGTTTTTGCAAATAACTCCACACTTTCCAAAATTGCTCCACCAATGAAAACACAGTTGACAGCACATAGCCAACTCCAGGGCCGAATGTTAATGGCGAGAAAGACATGCTCATTTCGGGCATTACCTACCTAAATAAATCCTCCCCCAGTGTCATTCTGAAGACGAGCGCCACCCAACCGTCCAAAATCACGGCATCAACTTTCCCAATAGGAGCGAATTCAAAAATGCTGTTGTTCAGCCTGAGCGGTTATAATTATTATAAAGCAAATTGAAAAGGATCTCCAACCCTACTCGTTGCGACACAAAAATGCAAATAGTTTACAAGTTCAACAAACACAAATTCGCACAAATATATGCAAATAATTTTAAAATGTTGCACGTTGCACCCCTGTTTAACTTCCAAATACTTGAAGCATACGCCTCTGTGTCTCTCTCAGTTCTATCCTGTTTAACCGCTAGTTCCTGTTTCCTTTTTCTTTTGATTGGTTTTCACTTTTTTCACCTAATAGTTTGCAAGCAACCAACGGATGCTCGCCACAAAGGCAATTTCCTATAAGTTTGGGATATTTCCAAGACCTTCTTGACAGTCGTCGCAAACAGAATAAAACATCTGTTTAATCAAGCCTCGAACGGCTCATACATGAATACCTCCTCTTTTCAACAATTCCTAGAGTCGCCTAAGACTCAGATACATATTTGACTGCAACGAAACCATTATCAATCTGCTTGCAAAAGGATACCGTTTACCGAGAATAAAAATCTCTCTCTCTCAAACTCTTTAAACTCTAAAACAACGGCTGGCGTGAAAAGGCCGACCTCAAGCGAAATACAGATATAAGTAAAGAACTGTCAGCGCTCAGAAAAATATAAAAAAATTTAGGAACCTCTGTAGGAACAACAGGTAGTATGTGTGAACTCATGTAGGGGGAAAAATGACAGCCTTAGTTCATGCAAATGTGCGCCACAGCATTATATTTTTCTGCGAGCACCCAAAATTCTGTCGGTTTTTAAGTTTCCCAACAAGTAACCTAATCCATACATTCCTTCAAAAGATCAAACTATATTTATTTTCTAACCTCCATAACAAAGAACTGCCAACCTAATTCCAGTGGTGGCGTGAACATATTGAAAACCGTGCCGAAGGATGAAAGGTTGGAGGTTAAACCAACCGAGTACGAGCTCCCTCAGGTGCCCAGGCGAAGACCTGAAGGTATGATAATGCCTTACCCCGGTATGGCGGCAATGCCGGGGCGGACGATATTTTCCGGCCTTACTCGTGGGATCCAAAATAGACCAATTAAAGAATAAAACAAAGGATGAAAGAGGTGAGGGGCACAAAATCCACAGATCCCGATGAGGGATTGGGAGATTGTGTCCGAGGAGGAGCCGAAGAATGGTGCAAAAGGGTACATCATTATATTCGATGAACCACCTGCAGCATTAAAGAAGGACATGCAGATGCCGCTATCATTTGCAGCGAGTGAGATAACTCTCAAGCTCCTAAAGCGGACTGCAGAGAAGACACGGGCGCCTGAAACTGTGAAGGAGGCGGTGGCTACATCCAGAGATGAAAGTAGTCCAAATCAACCTCCATCACAGTAAGGTAGCCTCAGGCAACCTGAGGCTGTTCCTCGAGGAGGAGCAGCTGGATCTGGCTCTAATCCAAGAACCATGGATCAATAAAGATCAGGTGATGGGATTAGGGTCGCAAAAATACGACATACTTTATGTCAAAAATAAAGGTAAGGTAAGGTCGTGTATTTTGGCAAAGAAAGAACTTCATTTCAGCACAGGTGACCTGATGGTGGTGGAGATCAGAGGCAAGGGTGGGAGCTGCAGAGTGGCGTCAGTATACATGCCAAACGAAGACGACACATCAGTACCCCCCGAACCGGTAAAGGCGCTAGTAACAGCGTCAGAACAAGGTAAGAAAAACTTAGTCTTAGGCTGTGATGCTAACGCCCATCATACTATCTGGGGTAGCTCAGATACAAATGCTAGAGGTGAGACTTTGTTTGATTATCTCCTTTGCTCCAATTTGCTTATTTGTAATCGGGGAAATGATCCCACTTTCATTACGGCAAGTAGAAGGGAAGTTTTAGACGTGACCCTTGCATTCCAAAGTAATTCTGTTCAAGTTGCTAACTGGAGAGTATCCAGCAAGGCATCACTATCGGATCACTGCTGGATACTCTATGACTTGCATATGGTCTCTCAAGGTAGGAAACAGTTCAGAAATCCTAAAAGAGCGAACTGGGAAAAATTCAACGAGGAAGTGCAGGGTTACAGGAACCTCTGTCTGGTAAAAGACCTCACCTCTGCTGAAGAAGTTGACGCTGCAGTCGAGTCTTTAACAGACGTGCTCTCTAGGTCCTTTGAAAAATCCTGTCCGAAAAGCGGGACAAGTGGGAAGAAACGCCCCCCCTGGTGGAGTCCCAAGATCGCGGAACTAATACGAAGCTCGAGGTCTAGGTGGAATCTCGCAAAGGAGGGTCTCATCGAGTGGTCAACATACAGGGAGAGCATTAGAATCCTGAAAAAAGAGATCAGATTCGCAAAGAAAACCTCGTGGAGGACTTTTTGTGAATCAATTGAATCTACAACCGAAGCATCTAGGTTGAGAAAAGTCCTTTCAAAGGCACCGACACCGTTATCTTCGCTAAGAAGAAGCGACGGCAGCTGGACCGTATCACACAAAGAGACGCTGGAAATACTGTTAGAAACTCATTTCCCAGGAGGTACTAATGTGTCTGATGGTTACAATGCAGTAACACCAGACGCGAGGGAGGGAATGAAGCAAGAAACAATCGCCGTAATAATAGACGAGAAGAAAATAGCCTGGGCAATCAACACTTTTGCCCCGCTCAAAGCACCAGGAATAGATAATATTCGACCCATAATGCAACAGAAGTCAGAGGAAGCTATTATTCTATGGCTCAAATGCATTTACATGAGCTGTCTAAGGCTATGTTATGTTCCCAAGGCATGGCGTGAGGTAAGAGTGATTTTCATCCCAAAAGCAGGGAAGGCTAGTCACACCACAGCCAAGGACTATAGACCAATTAGTCTGTCGTCATTTATGCTAAAAACAATGGAACGACTAATCGATTTGTACGTACGGCAATTGATCGGCGATAACTATCTATCAAAATCACAACATGCATACATGAAAAGCAGATCTGTTGACACGGCGCTACATAGGGTAGTATCGGTAGTGGAAGATTCACTACAACACAAAGAATACACACTGAGTGCGTTCCTAGACATTGAAGGGGCCTTCAACAACATCGAAGCTGACGCTATCTTACGCAGCTTGCGTGGGGCCCAACTCAATAGCAGCCTATGTGACTGGATTGGACTCATGCTAGGCACACGTATGATCAGGTCACAGCTAGGGGACGTGAGCACTGAACGAAGGGTCAGTAGGGGGACACCTCAAGGTGGAGTCCTCTCACCGCTCATATGGCTCCTCGTAGTTGATGAACTTCTAAAAATACTGGAAGGAAGGTTTCATTGTGAGCGCATACGCAGACGATGTCGCCATCCTCGTTCCAGGTAAATTCACTCCAGTTCTCAGCGAAAGACTTAGTTACGCACTACTACTTGTCAATAACTGGGTTACGGGCCGTGGACTTGGAGTGAGCACATCGAAGACGGAAATACTACTGTTTACGAGAAGAAGGTCGGTCCCCGCCTTCAATTCCCCAAGGATGGGGGGGATGGATCTGAAAATCTCAAAGACAGCAAGATATCTGGGCGTAATCTTAGATTCCAAGCTCAGCTGGAAGGAAAATATAGAGGATCGCATCAAAAAAGCATACTTGGCACTATATGCCTGTAGAAGTAGTAGAAGTAGTGCACTGGCTATACACAGCTATAGTGCGGCCCATCCTGACATATGGTACAGAAGTGGTGGTGGAAGGCTACAGAAAAGAAATACCATCTTTTAAGCCTCACCAAAATACAAAGGGCGGCATGCATTGGGATAACGGGTTCCTTAAGGATCACTCCCACAGCAGCTATGGAGGTGATGCTAAACCTTACCCCTCTGGACATCTACTGCAGCAGCAAGGCGGTTAAAACCGCGATCAGGCTAAGAGAGTCTGGATTATGGTCATCCAAACCCTACGGGCATGCCTCCATTGAGTTCCAATGGAGTGCGGCGAAAGAGAAGGTGACTACTGACTACCTACCCCCCACTCTCGTTTTTGACAGGAGATTCTCTACTAGAATTTCAAACAGAAGCGATTGGGACAACAAAGTAGTGACAATAGAAGATGAGCTAGCCCTATATACTGACGGTTCAAAGATGGATATCGGTACAGGCGCAGGAATCTTCAGCGAAGCACTGGACCTGCGAGAATCATTCAGAATCAGCGATGATTGCAGTGTATTCCGAGCAGAGGTAGCCGCTATCACCCAAGCGGCGAAGAACCTAAAGAGACGACACGTCGTCGGCAAACAAATCACCATCTACTCTGACAGCCAAGCGGCCATAAAAGCCATGGAGTCAGTCGTAGTGAAGTCAAGAGCAGTAAGTCGCTGCAAGATTAATCTGGACGAAATATCACGAGCCAACGAGGTGACCCTATGCTGCGTACCGGGGCATATGGATATTTCGGGTAATGAACAGGCGGATGAGCTTGCAAGAAACAGGTCGAAAATGTATGCATCTATGGCCCTCAAATCAGTAAGAACTCCGCTAAGTACGCTTGCAAGGAAGATTGACATTGAATCCTGGAGTAGAACTAACCTACGATGGACCAATCTCATTACCTGCAGGCATACTAAAGAACTATGTCCAGAGGTGAGCAAAAAGATATCGAAACATATGATCGCACTAAGCCGCAAAGATATTCGCATACTCACGGGGGTCATTACTGGACACTGTGCGATAGGCGTACATGCGGAACGGCTGGGGATACTGCATAATGATTTTTGCAGAAGCTGTAGGAACGTAGAAGAAATAGAATCTGTTCGCCACCTACTTTGCGAATGCCCAGCCCTTAAAAACAGCAGACAGAGAATTCTCAATAGTTACTTCTTCGATGACCTAGATGATCTGAAGAATGTCGATCTCAAAGTACTCCTGAGATTCATACTTAGATCTGGGTGGTTCTAAGAGATATACAGACTTCTTATCAGTAGTCACTAACTCGTAGGAAGAACTAGAGGATCAGGTTACAACGGAGCTTTAAGAGCCCATGAGATTCACACGAAATTTATGTGGCTCCAATACAAAGCGGTATATTTCTTTTTTCTTGACAGGCTGCACTGGATGGTTCCCGTAATTGGACACAATGGACCCAACTGATGGTCTAAGTGAAGCTCTAAGGCAACCGCCACAAGAACACCCATTTACCTACCTACGTACCTAACCTCCATTATACTTTGGCAAGCACTGTCCCGCTGCACACTGAAATTCAAAAACGGAAGCGATACGCTCCCAAAACGCCACGTGATATTTCTGAAATGAATTAGCAGGCCATTACTTTCTAAAATTAATGTTGAAAAAATCAGTCTAACAATTTGCGCTCTTCTAAAAATAATTGTATAACACTTTTCGCTCTTTAAAAAGGAAAAGTGTATTCTTAACTCTTTATAATTATATCAAATAACAGTTACTTTAAAATTCATATAAAAGCTCCTATTGGAAGTGACAAGAGCTGAGTCTTTCTTCTGTTTTTAAAACAAAACTTTCAATTTCTTTATTTGTAATTTCGTTGAAATAAACCACCCATTAAGAAATTTCGAGTTCATTCCTTTTTCTTTCAATCCGGAACAGATTATTTTTTACATTTTGGTGCCGAAACCCGGGAACATAGGAAGAAGCGAAATACGTAACGACAATGGAGGTGGTAACGCGTGGTACTTTTAGAACTTCGTTAACGAAAATTATCAAGGCGGCGTCGGAATATCTAGACACTCAATGTCAGTTGAGAGAGGAAAACGCGAGTCGGTTCGAGGAATTTGAAGAAGAACTCGTAACCTTCATTGAACGATTGACAGCGGTGCATGGGAAGCTTCAGGACGCGGACAAGCAAGTTATGGCTAAGAACCTAATCAAAGTCGAAGATCAGGAGAGGGAGTTCGAAAAAATGGCCGATTATGAAGACAACGCAGTGGCTACTTTAGCCAAGTTAAATAATCGCCTACGAAAACTACGAGTAAAGCAGAATCCCCTTAACAATCCGCCTGACAACAATGCTCTCAACAATCTCAGCAATCTAAATGCGCCAGCTCACAAAAGTAACATACATTTACCAAAGCTACATTTGAAAAAATTCGACGAAAATATACGCGACTGAATGCCCTTTTGGGGCCAATTCAATTGTACAGTCCATCAAAATGATCAATTGTCTGCTGCAGAAAAGTTTAATTATCTTGAGGATGCGCTGAGCGGGGCGGCAAAGAAAGTTGTAGCGGGATTTACTGCCACTTCATCGTGCTACGATGCTGCAGTGGCATTGTTGTTGGAGCAGTATGGCCATACTGAAAAACTCATCGACAATCACATGCAAAAATTAATATCTCTTAGTCCAGTTACTGCTAAAACGGAGGTTGTGAGTTTGCGAAACTTATACAACAATATTTCGACTTCCATACGTTCTCTTACCGCGCTACAAGTCCCGTCAAAGAGATATGATGTCATGTTAAAATCAATTCTCTTACGCTGCCTGCCAGCAGAACTGCGTGTAGATTATCATAGGAGAAAAGAGGGAGAAAACGAAGTATGTAAAGATGAAGCAGCTGAAAGTAGCAGACACAGTGACGATTCCTCTGAAACACAGACCTCCCTTTATGGCATGCATGACCGCGGTGTTAACAGTATATTGCGATTTCTTAAAAAAGAGGTGGAAGCATTAGAGAGAAGTCGAGTTACCCCTGCACGTACTAACACAAGAGCATCCCCAACTACAGCAGCAAGCCTCATCGGAGCCAAAACGGAAGAGAGTGTAAAGTGTTTATTTTGCGATTCAGCTACTCACACAGCAAAAGATTGTGAATCATTGTCTGTGCAGCAAAAAAGAGATCGTCTCCGAAAAGATAACCGTTGCTTTCGCTGCGCAAAGCAGGGCACATGTCAAAGAAGTGTCGTACTGGTCGATTTCTTAAATGTGCGAAGTGTAGTGGAAAACATTTGTCGTCGCTGTGCGACCGAAAAGAAGAAGAAGTGGAGGAAGTGAACGAAGAAACCAGTTTTACAATGTGTGTGCAGAATTCTGTTGGCTGCGTTTTCCTAAAAACGGCACGTTGCATAGCGGTGGGGAATAATGAACAAAATAGAGTTTTGCGCGTTGTAATCGACGGTGGCAGTCAATTGAGTTTCGTGAAGGAAAGTGTGGCCAAAAAATTAAATCTTCTAAAACAATATAAAACCGTGCAAATGTCAGTAATTCCTTTCGGGCATGGGCAGAAAGCGCCAATTAAATCTTTTAAGAAAATTAAGTTGCGAGTGCAAAGTCAATACGCGAAGACAACAATCGAAATTGAGGTAGTTGTAGTTCCCGAAATATGTGCCGATGTGTTAAGCGCACCAGATCCGCTCTGCAAATCTTTTCGCGGTTTGAATCTGGCTGATTGTGTCGTCGCCCACTTAGCTGTTGAGGAAGGGATCAGTGTTTTGATCGGTGCGGACCATTATTGGTCCATTGTGACAGGGAAACAGCAGCACTTGTCAGATAGTTTGCGGGCGGTAGATACTGTATTCGGTTGGACGCTCCAGGGAACTCATTCGAATGAAGTGTGTGTTGGGAAAAGTAACGTCATTCAGCCGTTGTTTGTCTGCAATATCGGCAACACCAGTGAACAGAATTTTTCCGCTCTCTGGGCATTAGAATCCATCGGTATTTTGGGGGAAGAATCCGAGAAACAACGTACAACGCAGGAGATGACTAGGCAGTATATCAAACAAGTCGGATGCCCCTATGAAGCCAGCTTGCCGTGGAAGGAGCCGAATGTTGTATTCGGCAGCAACAAAAGTATTGCGGTGAGTCGTCTAAATAGTCTGTTCAGTCGTCTTTCTAGGGACCCCAAGAAGCTGCAAGAATACAACGACAGCATTCAACAGATGGTAGTCGATGGAATAGCAGAACGTGTCCCCTCAGTGTCATCGGCAAGAAGAATAATCTATCTCCCGCACCGCCCCGTGTACAAAGAAGACAGCATGACTACGAAGATGAGAATAGTTTTTGACGCTTCCAGTCAGGCAGAGGGTGAGCCCTCCCTTAACGATCAGCTGTTTACGGGTGCGAATTTGTTACCTGACGTTCTGAAGTCGCTTCTGAATTTCCGGCTCGGGAAATTAGGCATTGTAGCAGACATAGAAAAGGCGTTTCTACAAATATTGTTGAGCGAAGCCGACCGAGATGCCCACAGGTTCATTTGGGCTATGTCACCACCGATTGCGTCACTGCCCTTGAATTATCAAGAATACCGCATGACCAGGGTCACATTTGGTGTCTGCAGCAGTCCGTTCCTACTGACGGCAACAATTCGTCATCACTTGGCACAGGAAAAGAAGAGGTTTCCAAAGACTTGCCAATTGCTGGAGAATAGCTTCTATATGGACGACCTTGTTATTAGCGTAAGTTCCGATGCGGAAGGTGAGCGAGTTTGGCGGGAAGCTACCGAGGTCATGAGTACAGCCTGATTGAACCTCAGAAAGTGGCATTCAAATAGTTCCATTGTCCGAAGTGCAGTCACTTCAGAGCAGCTGCCAGCACAGCAGAAAGTTTTGGGCCTTATATGGATGGTCTATAGCGACGAGTTAGTAGTGTCCTTGCAATCCGTCCAGAGTTTCCTCGCACTGCAATCATCACGAGGAAGTAAGCGGAATATTTTATCAACCTTAGCTCGCATTTATGACCCGCTGGGAATAATTAGTCCAACGAGCATCAAGCTATTATATTGTTCCAAGCTACGTGGAGAAAAAAGTTGGAGTGGGATGAGAGTTTGCCAGATGATTTGTTGTCGGAATGGCAAGACTGCATCAGAGGCATATTGAAGCTACAAGACATGACTATACCCAGATCAGTTTTACCGCTAACATCAATCACCAAAGTGCAGTGCCATATATTTGCAGATGCCAGCTTGAGAGCCTACGGCGCAGTTGCGTATGTAAGAGTGATCGATCCGCAAGGATATGCAGCAGTTTCATTTTTGTGCTCCAAAAGCCGTGTAGCTCCTATCAAGTCCGATGGTAGCGAGGAGCTAACGCTCCCAAAATTGGAGCTCACAGCGGCATTAATCGCCGCCAGATTGTGTCAATACCTCAAGAATGCACTCAAAATTTCCATCAAAGAGTACCTACTGTGGACCGATTCCAAAATCACTCTAAATTGGATATACGGGCAGCTGCAGAAATGGAAGCCATATGTGCAGAGCAGAGTCGAGGAGATCCGGCGTCATACTTCCGTTGCTGATTGGGGGCATTGCTCGGGCAAAGACAACCCGGCTGATCTGATAACAAGAGGGATCGCTGGAGACAAGTTGCAGTCATCATCACTTTGGGCGAGTGGGCCGAGTTGGCTCAACGCAGCTGTTCTGGAGAAGCGTGACGATTTATCAGATAATAGGTGTCAACTGAGCCTTCACACCGGAGTCCAGGAAAAGTTTAAGGAACCAATGGAAGCCATCTTAAGCTTCAACAATTTCAGTAGTTGGTTAAGGTTGCTGAGGGTGACTAGCTGGACTTTTCGTTTTGTCCACCGCAAACAATCTTTTGAGAAGTTCTTGACCAAGGGCGAACTGGAAGATGCCGAGCTTTACTGGCTAAGGTATGTACATGGAACAAGTTTTATTAATGAGTATTCTTCTTTGAAGAAAGATCGCGTTTTGGAACCTTCGTCAAAAATTCATAAACTTGGCCCATTCCTTGACGACAAGAAGCTTCTCAGGGTAGGAGGTAGGCTACAGTTGCTTGGGGAAAATTACGATCTCAGGCACCCAATAATTTTGCCGTCTAACCATCACATCACGGCACTGATAATTGATGCTTATCACCAAACATCGTTGCACGGAGGAGTTGACACTGTGCTGGCCAAAATGAGAGAACGTTTTTGGGTCATCAAGGTGCGACAAGTTGTGAAGAAGCAGATCAAGAGCTGTGTTGTTTGCAAAAAGTTGTTCGGGCAGCCTGTTTCCCAGCCATTTGCGCCACTACCGCTCCATCGAATTACTTTAGCCAGACCTTTCGATAATGTCGGTATCGACTTCGCTGGGCCTATATTTTACGAAGCTGATGATGGATCTACCATGCGTAAAGCAATTTTGCTGCTTTTTACCTGCGCAGCAGTCAGAGCTGTCCATCTTGAGCTGACTACGAGCATGTCTACGAACAGTTGTGTTATGGCGTTAAGACGATTTATATCGAGACGTGGTACTCCATCCGCTATTTACTCTGACAATGCAAAATCGTTCCGCAGAGCATCATTTGAATTGAGAGGTGTACAAGATATTTTACAAGGGAAAGAGCTACCCGGTTTTCTAGCGAAGAAAAGAATAAAGCGGAACTTTATCGTCGAGAGAGCGCCCTGTTGGGGGGGTTTTTGGGAGCGGATGATACGTAGGATCAAAAACATTTTCAAGACGGTCATAGGTAAGGCCAAACTTAATTTTGAGCAGCTAGGTACATTGCTGGCAGAGGCCGAAGCTTTGGTGAATGCAAGGCCCCTGACATTTATTTCTGAGGATCCGCTGGGAGCAACGCCCCTTACACCGGCAAAGTTTCTGCAAATGTGCCCACCAAGTTGCGGCACTGGATAGTTCGAGTCTAAGAGAATTGTGGCAACATCGTATGAAATATTTCTCAAAGATGGTGGTAAGATGGCGAATTGAATGTATGCAACAACTAAGGTCCTTTCATTCCTCCGCTCCGAAGAATTCCATACAGCTCAAGGCAGGGGACGTACACTCCTTTTCACTTGAATAGCACATTTCATATATTTGTTGTTATTTGCTTATCAATAAATATTCTTCTTCCTCGTTGTTATTGTTTTTGTTTGTTTTGTCTTCATCTTCATTTCAACTTTCATAAAAAAAAATATGGTGCACTGGAAATGTACCGTTATATGCTTTCTGCTGTTTTCTTTTAGTGTTGTGTATAATTGAAGCGAATTTTTTGTTTCACTTGAATAGCACATCGTGGTTGAAAGTTCATTTACTCAGTGCAAGTTTTCAATTATTGATCAAAGCTAAATTTAATTATATAACATTGTGTTTAATTTAAAATTATAATGGGCCGCGGAAAAGCTTTAACGGGCGAGGAACAAGGCAAAATAAAAGCCTATAGAGATTGTGGCCTTTCTGTGAGTGATATAGCGGAAAAAATCGGAAGAAGGAGAAAAATAATTTGCAATTTTATTCAAAATGAACTCAAGTACGGGAAAAATATGAAAGGTCGTACGCAGAGTGTACTTTCTGCTGCAGATAAGCGGGCAACGCTTCGAATTCGCATGATTCCTTGGCCAAAATTAAAGAAAAATCAGGAGTCCAAGCAAGTAAAACAACTGTTTGGCGGGTTATTTCTAAAGCACAACACATCAAACATCTTAAACTAAAAAAAAAAAACACCACTTACCCCTCAAAGTAAAGAAATGCGATTAACATTTTGCAGATCGAACATGTCATGGAACAAAGAATGGAACCGAGTTGTTTTTTCAGATGAGAAAAAATTCAATTTGGAGGGTCCTGATGGCTTCCATTATTATTTTCACGATTTGAGGAAGGAAACTCATCAGTTAGATCGCTTACACAGTCGAGAGGGTGGTGTTATGGTTTGGGGGGCCATATCATATTATGGAGTCTGTGAGCTTCAAATATTAATAACAAACATGAACGCTAGAACTTATATAAATGTTCTAGAGAAGTCTTTTCCGACATTGGACGATCTCTTTGGGCCTCTATCGTGGACTTTTCAACACGATAATGCTCCTATACACACTGCCCGTGCGGTAAAATCGTGGATCGAGTCCAAAAATGTCACGCTTTTGAGCTGGCCGCTATACTCGCCGGACCTTAACATTATAGAAAATGTTTGGGGATGGCTGATCCGGAAAGTTTATGAGTCGGGAAAGCAATTTTCAACAAAAACTGAGCTAATCGAAGCAATTCAACGAGCCTGGACTTTAATTTCCCTTGAATATATAAAAAGATTGTATGATTCAATACCAAACAGGATCTATGAGACAATATTAAACAAGGGAGGCTCCACCCATTATTAAATATTTTTAATTTTTTTTTTAAATTCATAATAATATGTATATAGGTATTTGTTCATACTTAAAATATTATTAAGTGTACATAATAATATAATATATTGAAGTGTGCTATTCATGTGAAATAAGAAACAAGTCGTATTTTTTCAGTATTTTTCTTTTCTAGCTTGGTTTTGAGAACGTGTTGGGCATTTGAAAGAAATGTTACTTTTTTCTATAAGATTAACTTTTATACTTGCAGCTAAAAAATAAAAACAAATCTTGGCTTTATTATTAAAGATAATATAAAAAGAATAATGGCAGTTTGCATGGTGTGCTATTCAAGTGAAACGGAGTGTAGTTCTTTTGTATGACAGTGCAAAGCCACGAGTACACTGGCAGATGGTGATTGTGGAGCAAACATTCGAAGGCCGAGACGGTAAGGTTCGAGCATGTGAGGTGAGACTTCCCGATAGACGTTTGATGCGAAGACCAGTGCAGCTCCTATATCCCTTGGAGCTAGCGAGTCCTCCCGGGCCGCAGGATGTTGAAAAAATCAGTCTAACAATTTGCGCTCTTCTAAAAATAATTGTATAACACTTTTCGCTCTTTAAAAAGGAAAAGTGTATTCTTAACTCTTTATAATTATATCAAATAACAAATACTTTAAAATTCATATAAAAGCTCCTATTGGAAGTGACAAGAGCTGAGTTTCTTCTGTTTTTAAAACAAAACTTTCAATTTCTTTATTTGTAATTTCGTTGAAATAAACCACCCATTAAGAAATTTCGAGTTCATTCCTTTTTCTTTCAATCCGGAACAGATTATTTTTTACAATTAATTTCTACTTAAAAATTGTGATCTTAAACCACCAATAAGGTTTGATTTGCATCAAAGCATTCCAATAAACAGCGTTCCGCTTTTGAACAACTTTAAAGGATCCTACAACGACACAAATGCACTCATCAATCAGTCATGAAGCATTAGAAATCAGAGGAAATAGTACTATATAAAGTACCGAAAATTGTTCCCGAACGAGCGACAGAGCACCACTGACC
The DNA here is from genome assembly GCA_946477585.1 of Cheilosia urbana. Classification (NCBI taxonomy): domain Eukaryota; kingdom Metazoa; phylum Arthropoda; class Insecta; order Diptera; family Syrphidae; genus Cheilosia; species Cheilosia urbana. The sequence goes on from OX297857.1 coordinate 18,047,550, forward strand.
CGCATATGATACCCGATTGTGTCTTGTTCCCTGCCCACAATAGGCCTCAAAAAGCATTGGAAAGATATCCGTTGGGCAAATCCAACTGCAATTCATGCATTCCATCCCCTTAGAATAAAATCCTCGTTGTGAAAGAAATCACACCGACCCTGCCCTACACGAAAACAAATTATGAAATTATCTTTCCCATCGGTTGCCTTTTTTTTTTTTTTTTTTTTTTTTTTTTTTTAATATGTTTATTTGGCAAAATTTGCCATTTAAAAATCACTACAAAATACATATTATGTAAATCTATTTTTAACATATTCAATCAAAAGTTTTTTGAATCTTGGTAAGTTTTGTTCCATTTTTAAAACATTAGGCAGGCTATTATAAATATTTAATCCTCTATGCAGAACCATATTCTTAGTCTTTAAATTTTTAAACCTTGGCAACCTAAAATCACCAGCGTTACGTAACTCAAAAGGTTGTACATCATTAACATAAGATACATATTCATATAAATAATTTGGTAAAATTTTGAATTTAATTTTAAACACAAATACGATCACATTATACATAATTCGTTGGTTAACACTCATCCAGGATAGTTTAAGCAGCATTTCACTGATTGGAGTTAATCCATTACACAATAAAACAATTCTCATTGCTCTATTTTGAAGTTTTTGCAATCTGCCCATCATCAAATTATTGCACATAACCAAAATACTGGAGCAGTACTCAAAATGTGGCTTTATCATTGTATTATATACCTTAATTGTTGTGTTTACTGACAGTTTTTTTCTAATTCTACCCAAGAAGTAAAGTTTTTTTGATATTTTTATTATTTTTTACATACGTAAACAACATGAGCATTAAGACTTAATTTATCGTCAATCAAAACACCTAAATACTTAATTTCACTTACTGTCTCTATATTTTGATTGCAGATTTCTATGTTTCTATTAGTAGTACCATTTAATATCATTGCTTTAGTTTTATCAACATTTAGTTTTAACATATTTCGGTCAAACCAATCTTGTAAATTTTCTAAATCTAAATTTATTTTATCTATACATTCATCGACATTAATTCCGGAAATAAACAATAACGCATCATCAGCGAACAGCACAATTTTGGAAAAGTGAACAGCATTCTCCATATCATTGATATACAGCAAAAACATCAGCACACCGAGCAAAGATCCTTGCGGGACACCATGAATGACAGGTACAGGGTTTGACACAACATCGTTAATTTTTGTTTTTTGGGTTCTGAGTTCAAGGTATGATTTAAACCATTTAAGTTCAGTATTTCTCACTCCATACATTTTTAGCTTTTCAATTAAAATAACTCTGTCCACGGTTTCAAACGCTCTTTTTAAATCAAGAAACACCGCCACAACTACTTTATTGTCATGAATGTCAATTTTCCACTTAGTGATCACTAGATTGAGAAGGGATTCGCAATTATGATTTTTTCTGAATCCTGATTGATAACACGATATTAAATTGTATGATTCTAAATAAGATTGTAGTTGATTGTACACAATTTTTTCAATAATTTTACTTTCAAGGGACATCATATTGACAGGTCTAAAATCTTCCACTTTCTTAGAATCATTTTTTTTTTTGAATTGGGACAATAAGGGACTCTTTGCAGCAGCTTGGAAACGTACCACTGGTTAAAGACAAATTAACAATTTTAAGCAACAAATCACCACATAAATCAAAGGCGTCCAAAAACATTTTAACATTGACTCCGTTTATATCTTTTTTATTGTTCATTAGTTTAAGCACAGATCTTAAGTCACTCATATTTATCTCTTTAAATTTAAAATTTAAATAATAATAATCCAACACAGTATTGATATATGTTCTTTTAGGAATATTGCTCCTAATTTCCACTATACTATTTACAAAAAAAGAATTTAAAACGTTCGCCATTTCGAGACCATTGCTGAATTTTTTGTTATTGTATATAACTTCGTTAATTTTTTTTTTACTTTCTTTTAGAACGAGTAGTTTTAAAGTTCTCCACATAGCTTTCTGCTCACTACAAACTTCTATTTTTGTACTAATGTACCGGTTTTTTGCATTATCAAGACAGGTTTTAAATTTGTTTCTACATATCTTATAATTTTTCCAATCAACTTCAAGGCTGGAAACCTTCGCTTTTTCATATTTTTTAACTTTTTCATTTTTTAATGCTCTAAGACTTTCATTAAACCAAGGATTATGGTCAGTTTTTATATTTTTATAGTTTATAAAACTTTTAACCGTCTGTACAATGTTATTTGAAAACTTATTCGTCAATGCATCAACAGATATAAAAGAATCCGGTATAGAAAAATCACAGGTTCGTAGTTTGGCGATAAAACTTTCTGAATTATATTTAAAAACACATATCGACTTTTGTTTGTGTTTTATATTAAATAATACCCTAATACTAATTATCACAGTTTCATGATCACTAATTTTTAATTTACTATCAGACTTGGCTTTTACTCTCTCCGGGTTATTTGTCATAACATAGTCTATTTAGCTTTTAGACTTCTTTGTTATCCTCGTTGGTTCCTGAATTAATTGGGTATAAGAGTTATCACTTAATATTGCACTTATTTGTTTTTTTACAGAACTGTCTTCTAACATGTTTATATTTACATCACCCATTAATATCACAGTTTTAAAATTGCAGTTCAACATTGCCATTCTGTTAGTAAACCAATCAATAAATATTTTTGCAGAGTAGCTGGGTGATCTGTAAATACCTCCCAGTATATACACCAGATTTTTCTGAGTAACTTTCACTAATAAAAACCATATCTGTTTACCCATCGCATATTTATCTAATATTTCATATTTCCATGTATCTTTAACATAAAAAATCACTCCACTTGTATGCGTAGATATAGTATTGCATCTTATTATTTGATAGTCTTTTAAGTCAATTTCTACATCTTCGACATTGTCAGTAATATGAGTTTCTGTTGTACAAATGAAGTCAAAACAATATTCGTAAACTTGTGTTTCTAATTCACTAAAGTTATTTATGAGACCTTCAATATTTAGACTTAAGCACCTTAACTCAGATAATTGCTAGTAATTTATTTTACTGCGTTCATTAAGCAGTTGTTTTCTATAGATTGGACAATCCAAACTACGCACATCATGATTTATGTCCATGTCAGGAAGATTGGCTTTATCCTTTAGCCTCATACAATTAACACATTTAACATCACTTATACAGTCCTTGATTTCATGATCCTTTTCACCACATTTTAAACAAATTTTATCTCTTGTGCAGTCTATATGTCTATGGTTGTACCCTAAACATTTAAAGCACCGACGTACACCCACTTTCTCATAAACCACACATCTATCATACTTAATATAAATTTTTTTTACTTCCATAATTTCGTGGAAAGCTTTATTGTCCACTTCTAAAATGGCATTATAGAACATTTTACTTTTAAAAGACTTAGGGTGACATGGTCATAGATGCACCACCCTTTTTTCATACTATCATAAGTCTTTTAAAATAAGCTCTTGGTGCTCGTTTTTTTTGTATTCATTCGATGGGTTATTTAAGTAAAAACCTACAAGTTTAAACTTTTGATAGCGCCTGTCTTCTGAAAGTTAGCTTACATTTTTTGAAAAATGTGAAATGGTGCATGGTACACTATGGTATGTACTGAATGCACCAACCGTGTGTGCAGAATGCACCAGGAGGGTGCTCATTGCACCACGGATTGATTTTAATAATTAAAAACATAATTTCAATTAAAATAAGAGTTTTATTGGAACAAAAATAACATAAAGGATTCTTAAAACACAAATAAATAGAAAAATTCAAGTTTAATTTACATTTTGAAAATTAACAGAAAATTAACAAAAATAAATTATTAAAAAAAAAAAACTTCATATCACGAAGAAAAAATAAACAAAAACGAGTTATTCTAACATAAAAATGCTTTAAAATAGATAGAATTAACGAATATGTAGACGTAGAGAACGAGATTGTAGATGGTAACTGGCTGTCCAGGCATTCGTAACATAAAAGAGTCCATTTCGCTGTTATAAAATTTCTTAAATGGACCGAAAACACCTACATCTAACGGCTGCATCTTAGAAGTTGTGTGCGGATGGAAAGTTAGAACTGTAACTCCTGATTTTTTAGCCAAGTCAAGAGCATCTATTGCAAGATGCGATTCGTGGTTGTCCATTATAAGCAAACTCGGGTGCGTAATACTGCTGTTTGTGTGTTTTATAAAGTGCTTCATTACCTAAAGACAAACAAATCAATAAAAATAATCAAAGTTTTTTCTCAAAAAATTAGTGCTTTACTTCAACAAATAGCTCGGAATTCATCCAGCCGGATGGCGTTGCCAATCCCAAGGATCCTGGCGGTGCTCCATTAATCATATGACTTTTGAAGTCCTTCCGTGGGAATACCATGATTGGAGGTAAAGCCTGACCTCTAGCACTGACAATGCAACAAGTGGTAACTAGAATACCACTCTCTCCACTAGTCACTTTACATAAATTTTTTGCATTTTTTGGTGTTAGGACCTTTTGTGGTTTTTGCACTGTTGTAGTGGAGGTCTCATCAAGGTTAAATATTCTAGTGCCCTCGGAAAATTCAGGATGCCTCTGAAGGATTTTAAATAGGTTGTCAAAAAAAATGTCCACTGAATATTTTTGTTAAATGATGTCGCTCGAGCTAAGCTGCATGCTTCAGGTTTTTTTAAAGACAATTCGGAGTGCCTTCCCCGGAAGCCCCGAAGCCAATCTAGGCCAGCCATTGAATTAGTTTTCCAGCTGGCTGGTATATTTTCCATCTGATTAATGGATGCTAGTTGAAAAGCCAACTTGCGGCATTCGGTTGCTGTGATCCCATAAAAAATTTTGGCGCAATAAGTAGGTAATATAGGATTTTAGGGACTCCTCCTGCTGGTCAGAAAAAAACTTTCTATGCGTATATTTTGCAGTCAATGATATTGTTGAAGCTGGACAACTCTTATATTTTCTGTAATATCGTCGAACAGTATGGTAAGACAGACCAACATCTTTAGCAGATCCTCGGAGAGACATTCCCCCATCGATTTTTGTGAGTGCTGCTCTCATCTGGTCTTTCGAATGAAAGCCTTTTTTGCGTTGTAAGACTGGTTTTCGCGGCATCTTAAAAAAAGTTTGCCCTTAAAAAAAGTTATTCTTCGCAAAATCGCTTAGGTGCACAATGCACCATGGTGCATTTAGCACTATGCTTATGTGGAGCATTGTGCACCAACATGTATATTTTGATAAACATTTTAATATTTAGAAAAAAACACAACAAAACTATTAACTTCTTGTTTAAAATATAAGCAAATGTCCCGATTAAGCGATTTATCAATTTTAAATCAAGAAAAGCTCGATTTACAAGAAAATATTAAAAAAGTAAGCTCACCTCGATTTTTTTGTTTTTCACTTGAATTTCACAAAACACTTTGCACACGTGTGCCAAAAAGCACGGACACGACCAGATTGAAGCCTAACGCAGTTGCTTAATGTAGCGGACACATATAAATGAGGTATACACCAATACAGCTACCAGTTTGCTGGATATGGCTGTGGTGCATTTTGCACCACTGGTGCATTTATAACCACCTCACCCTATACACCTTGATGCACTTTATAGTATTAAAAACTATATTGTTTTGGTTTTTAATGGCTTCCACAATATCATCGCCACTTAAGATTTCACACATACCACTTACTAGAATTGTTGGATTTTTCATAATGGGCAAATGAACTTCATATTTATCACTCATTTTACTCTTGATTTCATTGGCAATTTTTTTAACAGCATCTTCACTGTCGCAACATATAGCAATTGAACCATTTTTTCTCTCAAACATATTATTTACTTTGATGGATAGGGCAGAGGGGTCTATTTTCTTTTTTATGTCTGATTTTGTAACTACAAACTGTTGACTCTCTTTCGGTTTCACTAATACAGGGGCTATCTCAACATGTTCTTTTAGTAAATCAGCATATGATGGTTTTGCTTTCTCCTTTGCTCTAACTTCGGATTCGGTCTCTTTATTGCGGGAATTTACCACTTCACCCTTTAACTCATCAATTTTGTTAACTAAACACTCACGCACATTTTCTTCTATTTTTTTCAATTGATCATTCTTTTCACTCTCACTTGTCGATTCTTTTAACAACAAAGAATTTGTTAACTCTTTCACAGAGGCAGAAACTGCCTGTACTTCTTCATTCTCTTTCTTACTCCTCTCTTTTATTTCGTCTTTAAGTGCAATAACCATATCACTAACTTGTACTGATAGACCATTCATACTCTTATTTAAAATGTCTATAATTTTTTCATATTTTGATTGCTGCTTTTCCAACAGGTTATCATATTGATTTAGAATCTTACTGGGAAATACTAAACAATCCTTACACCAATAACCAAGATTTTTGTTTCCTCTAATTAGTTTAATATCATATTCAGATAATTTGCCTTCGCAACACAATCGATGGAACACTTTTTTGCAGAACCCGCTACAAGGAATTACATTCCCGTCACCGCGACTAAACCTTGCATCACATTTTCCGCAAAATTCATCCATCGCATTGAATGTTTGTCACGAAAATAAAACAAAAACTGATTACTTCTTAATTCCTTTGAATTAGAATTAGATTTGTGGTAATTATTACCAACAAAACTAAGAAGAAAATAGATTTTATTTTTTATCACTCAATAACACGTCAAACTTGCTCGCTCGCACTCTTCTTTCTGTTCCTTTAATGTTGTTATTGCACATCACTTACCTAATCTAAGGTATAGCTCTTGTACACACATTACCAAACACTTGGTATCTATTATACCCTTCTTTTTTTTGCCTAGCACCGCACTAGCTTTTTTTTTTTTTTTTTTTTTTTTTTTCGTGTGAACAAGAACAATTATCGCGCACATACGAACACTAGGGTTAACACTTCGGTTTCTCAAAATTTGTATCTATTGCACTAGATACCGCTACCAGGCACTTAACACGCACTCGGGAACCATATCCCACTTCTGAAAAATATAAACAAGATTTATAGTGCACTGCGCGAACTCGTCTTAACTCATCTTAACTCATTTAACTGTATTTACCAATTTTACCTTAAGGCTTTTGATCGGGTAGACCACAAATTGCTTACAAGAAAATTAGAAGCACTTGGTATTCATTCAATACTTAACAAGTGGATTGCATCCTACCTAAGTAACAGGATTCAGTTAATTAGAATAGGAAATACTTTTTCGAGGCAGTTTGAAGCAAAGTCTGGTGTTCCTCAGGGAAGTCAGGAAGCCTTTGTTGTTTGCATTATTTGTGAACGATATTGATTCAAGGGTTCTTTCTGTAAGTGTCTGGGATTTGCTGATGACTGGAAGTTGTTTTGTAGAGTCGATTCTATAGCCAATTGACATAAGCTACAGGTTGACATAGACGCAATTACGGAGTGGTGTAATTGTAATAATTTGCATTTGAACTTAGGGAAATGTAAGGTTTCGTCATTTTTTCACATTAGGTGGCCTATATTCTATGGTTACTCCATGGCTGGGCACTTAATAACTAGATCTAGGAAAATTAAAGACTTGGGCGTCACGTTTGATTCGAAATTAAATTTCAATAAACACATAGACAGCACAACATCCAGAGCGAACTCTCTTCTTGGATTTATTAAGAGGAACAGCAAGGATTTTTCAGACATACATACTCTCAAAACCTTGCATTGTTCTTTAGTAAGAATACTGTTCTATTATTTGGTCACCAGCATATCAGGTGCATATAAATCGGATTGAACGTGTACAAAAGACCAACATTTTACGACTTTGGAAGTGTCTCTCGCGCAAACTATTCACTTTAGAAAAAAATGATATTAGAAACCTAAATATCATTTTTGAAGACCTATCCACAGATACCCCACACGTATGGGTTTGATGAAAAAAAATTGTTTGAGTTTCAGTTTTATGTATGGGGACCCCCAAAATTTACTGTTTTTTTTTTTTTCTATTTTTGTGTAAAATTGTAATGCGGTTCACAGAATACATCTACTTACCAAGTTTCAACGGTATAGCTCTTATAGTTTCGGAGAAAAGTGTCTGTGACATACGGACGGACAGACAGACAGACAGACAGACATGACGAATCTAATAGGGTTCCGATTTTTGCAATTTGGCTACGAAACCCTAAAAAAATATGCAAGTTAACAAACTCGAACAAAAAAAAAACCATGCGCTTTTCATCAACGCTATAATATTTTATTTCACGTGTAAGGTTAACGTTATGTTGTGGCTGTACTCGCCTTAGTATCACAAGATTAAGTTCGTTGGGCGAACACCAAAGAAGACGAATCACAGAAAAATACCGTATGTACACATAGATAATATGATTGAACTGAGAGTAGGTATGTTAACATTTAAAGAGAGACTGAGTATATATATATACAAAACAAGTATGCTATGAAAATAGATATCGGGCGATAAAGGGTGCCTATGAATCCAAAACATCCTGCCCCCGGCTGGAAGGCTTTAGTCTTTCAGAACAGGAAGTGGAACCAGCTTAGTTATAGGCATAACAAATTCTCCATGTGATGTTTGAATTGTAGCGACTCGTGTCCGTCCATCTCTGCCTTGAGTAGTTTGCTTTACGATACCGAGTATCCACCTGGATTGAGGTAGAGACGGCTCCTTCACTCTGACAATATCTCCCTGCTGGATGTTTCGTTTGACTTCCTTCCATTTCGGCCGATTTTGAAGTGAGGTTAGATATTCGGCATGCCAACGCTTCCAAAATCCTTGTGCAATATGTTGGAGACGTTGCCAGTTAGATAGTAGGTTAGGGTTGCTGTCACACACAGTTGGTTCTGAAATGGAAGTCAAAGGTTCGCCGATTAAAAAATGTGCCGGAGTAGGTTAGGTTAGGTTTTTGGGCTGATGAAGCGGGTGACCCTCGCTTCGCCACACTCAGGTCCTTGTGGACCCATTGTGATACCCTTTATTTGTGGGGTGTAGCCGCGTTGTATTTTGGCCTCGTTTCCTTCTCCTTATTCGAAGTTGTCCAGCCATCTTGATGTCCTCAGAAACCTGTGAAGATTAAAGAGTGAGATATTTGAGAGTTTTTGAATGTCTTGGAAGTAATATCTTCCAAGCGTTCTATTTCGCAAGTGACAAAGGCTCGGGCAGTGACAGAGGAAGTGAGGTGTGTCCTCATGCGTCTCCTCATCACCGCAGCCTCTGCAGATGTCGTCGTCTATGAGGTTTAATTTCATTGTGTGGTTTCTTAGGAAGTTATGACCTGTCAGAGCACCTACCAACTTAGACAGTGATGATCTGTCAAACTTCAAGAGTTTGTTGGTCCGGCTTTTGTCATATTCAGGCCAAAGCTTCCTTGATACTTCACAGGTTGTTAGTGTCTTCCACCTGTTATTGGCTTTCATTCGGATCTTGTTTTCCACCCGTTCTCTGAGGTTACAGAGTGGTGGTTTGATCGATTGTAGAGCCTGATCATGGTCTATTGCAGACCCCTTTCTTGCCAATTCATCTGCCATCTCATTGCCGGCTTTGTCCCTGCTTCCAGGAACCCAGCAGAGATTTATATTGTGCTGCGAGCCAAGAGCTTTGAGCTCTTCGCGACAGCTGCGAATTAGTTTTGATTTGATTTCAGTAGCCGAAATAACTTTAAAGGCTGCCTGGCTATCAATGAATATGGTAATATCATTACGTGGTATTGCCCTCATTGACACCATACACGCCGGCCTGGAAGACACTGCTATGATCAGGAAGCCTGATTGAGCGGCGAGAATAGACCGGCTCCAGTGCCATAGTCCACCTTTGATCCATCTGTGTAGATGGATATGGATTTCCTTTTAGCGGGTTCGTTCGTTTCCCATTCCTCCCTGCTCGGAAAGGAGCAGGAGAATGGCTTGTCGAAATCTAGGTAGGGAGACATGTAGTCAGAGCTAACATCGTTCTCTACGTATCTCTTCAAAATCTGCGCATGTCCTGTAGCATTAGGATTCCAGCCTTGTGTTTGGCTAATACTGAGGGCGCTTTTGGCGGCCGATTCTTGCATATATAGGTCCAGGGGGAGCAAGTTGAGAATGGCCTCCAACCCAGCGTAGGTGTCGTTCTGATTGCACTGGTTGTTCCTATACATGCTAATCTTTGTATTTTTGTCATTTCTTTCAGATTGGTTACCTTGTCCGCGGCTTGCCACCAGACTAAGTTGCCATATGTGAGTATTGGTCGCACTATAGCCGTGTACATCCACAGAATTACTCTAGGGTTTGGTCCCTGCTTCTGCCGAAGATACGGCTGCATGCATAGAATGCATTTGCTGCTTTCTTTACTCTTTCCTTGATGTTTGGTTTCCAATTGAGTTTCCTATCTAGAATTATTCCCAGATATTTCGCATTTTCTGCCGTTCTTAGGGGAGTTCCCTCAATAGCTGGTGGCTCGAATTTCGGTATATTCCTTCTATTTGTGAATAGCACAAGTTCTTTTTTTGGGGATTGATTCCAAGACCACATTGCTCTGTCCACAAGTTGAGTGTACGTAGTTCTCCAACAGTTCGCTTATGGTCGATAAGAATTTGCCTGTCGCAAGTAATACTACATTGTCTGCGCATGCAATTACTTTGACCCCCCTGTTTTCAAATTTCATTAGTATTTCATTAATGACAAGGACCCAGAGTAGTGGGGAAATGACCCCTCCTTGCGGTGTACCTCTTGAGGCAGTTACTCTTAGGTCAGTGTCACCTAGTTTTGCATTGATATTCCTTTCATTGAGTGGATTCATGATCACTTTAATGAGTGATTGTTCAACGTTGGACATTGTTAAACGCCTCTTCAATGTCTAGAAATGCGGCTAGTGTATATTCTTTGTCTTTTAATGACTTCTCTATAACGCCAACGACTACGTGTAGTGCTGTTTCTACTCCTTTGCCCTTTATGTAAGCATGTTGTGTAGTGGAGATTACATTGCTATCTATCCGACTGCGTATGTAGACTTTTATCAATTTTTCGAAGGTTTTCAAAATAAAGGATGTTAAACTTATAGGTCTGAAATTTTTGGCAGTGGTTTGGCTAGCTTTCTCTGCCTTTCGGATGAAGACAACCCTCACTTCCCGCCAAGCTTTCGGAATATAGTTTAATGCCAAACTGCGTGTGAAAATCCTTTTAAGAATCGGAGTGATGATGGTCCTTGCCTTCTAGAGAATAATCGGAAATATCCCATCGACTCCAGGGGATTTGAAGGATGAGAAAGTATAAATTGCCCAGTTTATTTTGTCCTCTGTTATGATTCCTTCTGGAACTGTCGTTACAGTTGTTGAGGCATTATGCGTATTCTGAGTGTTATTTGGACTTGGGACACTTCCTGGAAAGTGAGTCCGCAATAGGAGACTAAGGGTCTCTTCACAGGACTGTGTACACGTCCCATCATCGATTGATGTAGCCATTCTCTGCGAGCAATATAGGAACCTATCTGGAAATAACTGGGTTACCGACACGACGGGAACGTCTGCAATTTGGGCTTGCGGAGACGCCTCAATTCAAGAATATTTGGAGGTGCCTGAGTACTTCTTTATATGGGCTAAGATAAAAGGTATTTATGTATATAGCTGCTATATTCCACCTAGCGTCACTATCGAAAATTTTGAGACGGTTTTAGATAGAATAGTTGCGGATGCTACGGGAAAAAGTCCCGTTATAATCGCAGGTGATTTTAACGCATGGGCCTCGGAATGGGGCAGTTCGTATACAAATCGTAGAGGGACTACTCTACTAGAAGCTTTCTCTTGTTTAGATATTGTTTTAGCTAACAATGGAAGTACAAACACGTTTAGTACAGCTAGATCGGGATCTATCATTGATATTACCTTTGCAAGCAGCAGTCTGCTACGAGATATTAACTGGCACGTGAGCGACCACTACACGCATAGTGACCATAACGCTATTTTATTCAACGCCAGTACCGGGGCAAGAAATCGTACAAACCGAACGATTCTAAAGCGATCTAAATGGAATATTAAGACGCTAGATGAAGATCTTCTAAGCTTCGTCGTCAGTGAAGCTATCATAGAAGCCAGAAATGCAGGGGAATTCGTAACACAAGTATCACGGCTAGTAGTCCACGCGTGTAATGCATCAATGTCCAGGTTGGGAACAGAAAAGCACCGACCTCCAGTATATTGGTGGACACCCGAAATCGCGGAACTGAGATCAGTGTGTCACCGAACGCGAAGAATTTATCAGCGCTCCCGGAGTAGATCCGCCGATGACCACCAATTGCAACTCGCACGCAACGCACATCGAGAAGCAAGAACCCGTTTTAAAAAAGCAATTAAGTCCAGTAAGCGTCTCTGTTTTAAGAACCTTTGCGAAGAACTTAATAAAGACGTCTGGGGTAAAGCTTACAAAATCGTATCGATGAGGCTAAAAGGTCCACGTATGCAATCGCCAACGTGCCCAGTATTGTTGCGGCAAATAGTTGAAACTCTATTTCCCCGCCAAGAAAATAGTGGGCTGGGCATTCCAAGTGTTCACGAGATAGGGCCTATACCCATCATTACACACGAAGAATTATTCGAAGCATGTAAGAAGGTACGCGATAAGAAGGCTCCGGGAATGGATGGCATCCCAAATAGAGCGCTAAAAATCGCAATCAAAGCAAGGCCCGACTTATTCTCCGAAATATTTAACGCGTGTCTCCAGGAGGGCGTCTTTCCTGAGTCTTGGAAGCGTCAAAGACTTGTCCTACTGCCGAAAGGAAAGGGGAATACAAACGAGCCATCCTCTTATCGCCCTATCTGTTTATTGGACACAATTGGTAAAATTCTTGAGCGGATCATTTACAATAGGCTCCAGCCAGCAATTGAAATGGCCGGAGGCCTCTCGGACCACCAATACGGTTTTCGTAAATCAAGATCTACCGTAGACGCAATCAATGCGGTAATAACGAGAGCCCAAGCCGCTATAGAGGGCAGGCGTTGGAAAGGAGGCACCAAAAAATACTGCGCCGTTATAACCCTGGACGTAAAAAACGCTTTTAATTCAGCAAATTGGGAGCGTATCATGAGCTGTCTCTACCGGATTGAAATACCAGAATATCTCCGTAAAATGGTAAAGAGCTATTTTGCGAATAGAGTCCTGTTCTATGATTCTGATGAGGGAATAAAAGAGTATGAAGTAACTGGCGGCGTTCCACAAGGATCGGTCCTAGGTCCCTTGCTGTGGAACGTTATGTATGACGAAATTCTGCGCCTACCGATTCCAAGAGAAGCGTCAATCATCGGGTTTGCAGATGACATTGCCGTGGTGATTGTGGCAAAAACTATAGAAGAGGTCGAACTACACTGCAACGAGACAGTTGCATCTGTACGTAGTTGGCTAGCTAATGCCGGTTAGCAACTCGCAGATCATAAAACGGAGGCAGTGCTTATTACGAGTAGGAAAGTTCGAGAAACGATAACGTTTAGCGTGGGAGGGCATGAAGTAGTTTCTCAACCATTCATTAAATACCTAGGAGTGGTTATTGATGCTCGTCTAAGCTTCAAATATCATCTAGAGCATGTATGCGAAAAGTCTGCAAAAACTGTTAGTGCACTTTCGAGGTTGATGAGTAACATCGGAGGCCCGAAACAGAATAAGAGACTTCTTCTTGCAGGAGCTGTCGGCTCAACACTCATGTACGCAGCCGAAACATGGTCAAGTGCTACAAAAGTTAAGTCTTATGTACGCGGAACTAAATCCGTCTACCGTCTTAGCGCACTAAGAGTCGCCTGTGCATTCAGAACTGTCTCAAACGATGCTATACTCGTCGTATCTTCAATGCTACCCATCGATTTACTCGCTGAAGAAAAGAAAACGCTAAGAACCGAGCGAGTTCGAAATGGCCGGGTAGACGACGATAAAAGAAGGTACGAAAGAAATCGCAGTATCGCAACCTGGCAACAACAATGGAACGAATCGTTGAAGGGAAGATGGACACATCGTCTTATACCAGTGATTGATGCATGGATTAATCGAACTCACGGCGAAACAAATTTCTATCTGACCCAGTTTTTGACGGGTCATGGCTGTTACAGGGAATATCTCTTTAAACGCGGCCATGAAACCATCCCAAACTGTCCACATTGCGAGACCGTTTCTGAAAATGCGGAACACGTGTTCTTTCATTGCCCACGGTACGAAACCGAGAGGATTGCCTTACGGCATCAATTTGGGGAATGGCCCACTCCCGATAACATCGTAAATTACATGTTGCTTAAAGACGAAAACTGGACTACTGTAAGCAACGTGGCCGTGCGAATACTCAGCGATCTGAGGCGTTTAGAGCGCCAACGAAAAGTGAATAGCTCAAATAATAGAGTGATCTAATATGGCTTTATACCGACCCCCGCGAAGTAATGCCTTACGGCGGTTCCGCGGGGGACAAACATCGGTCTGTTCAGGAAGGGAGGTGGTTTTAGCCGGTAAGAATCCGGCACTACCAATGAACGTCGGATCATTGGTGCCTCATGCAAGGTTTCCACCTTCCATCGCAAAAAAAAAAAAAAAAAAAAAAAAAAAAAAAAAACGTCCCATCATCGTTTTTGAGATATCCTGGGACCGTGTGTTCTTTTGATAACATTTTTCTAAGTCTGGCTGATTCTGTGGTGTTTTCAATATTACTACAGAACGTTCGCCAGGTTGTGCGTTTAGCACTTGCGCTATTGCGCTTTTGAATTTTCGCTGACCAGCTCTATATATATCCCAATCTGTCTGAGAATTTGTGGCCTTCGCTTTATTGAAAAGAGCTCTAGTTTTCCTCCTGATCTCTAGGAGATCTTTCGTCCACCATGGTGGAGACTTCCTGTTCTTTATTGTTCGCAACGGACAGGCTTTCTCGTATGCATCTTTCAGAGTTTTGTTTAAAATTTCTGTGATAGCATCGATTTCTTTAGGTGTATTTATTGTGTGGCGGTGCAGTTTCCGGTTATTCTTCTCTACGTCTATGAAGAATGTTTCCCAGTTGGTCATCCTGGGATTCCTGCATTTGCCTATTGGTTCTACTTTTTCATTGATAAGGAATTCTATAATTCTGTGGTCTGAGAAGGATGGTTCCGGCGACACTTTCCAGTCTCGCACAGTGAGAGTCACAGCTTTACTATAAAGTGTGATATCTAGTACCTCACGCCTATTCCTAGTTATGAAAGTTGGTTCGTTGCCAATATTGGCTATAAACAAATTATTCTTTACATTAAATTCTTAAAGAGACTCACCTCGAATATTGGTGTCAGTACTCCCCCAAAGTGTGTGATGGGAGTTGGCGTCACATCCTAAAATGACATCCCATTTCTCACACTCTGCTTTCTTAACCAGTGCTTTATTTAGCTCAGACGGTGGGTTGTCTGAAGAGTCGGATGGCATGTAAACTGCCGCCAGTGTCAGCGTACGTTTTCCTTCCCTTTCCAGATTTACCACTGTTTGGTGTATATCGCTGTGGCTAGATAAAAGAAAAAGTTTTATCTGTTTCCTAGCGAGGATACAAGTTCTTGTCTTACCATTGGTTGGTGTATTGCAATACACACGCAAGTCATTTGAGCTCAGCCCCTAATCTTACCCCGGACAATCCAGGGTTCTTGAATGAGGGCGATGTCAATATTGTTGGTCTTCATAAGATGAACGAGGTTGGCGCTGGCCGCCTTGCAGTGATGAGATTAATTTGAATTAACTTCGTTGCAGCCAGCTTCTACCCCATCTTTATGTTTAGTTGCCGCCAGCAACCTCAGTTTGCATCGCGTTATGCCTACGCCAACCTTGAAGTTATGCTTGCGTAGCAACGGCAGCGATTTATGGCTTAGTAGTATAGTAACATCCATGCCATTGTCGGTGGGCTCACCCGTTTCGAGGACTTTCCATTCCCTGTTTTGTAATTCCGGGTTAAGGAATTGCAGGTTGTGTTCGATCCTGTCCGCGGGTAAATAAGGTCCTTGTACGTGTGTTAGGCCCTTTGGTCTGGTGAGGTTAACTTCTTCTTTTCGATCAACGACGCGCAGGTCAGCATTGTTCCAAGGTGCATCTGTGTTGGCGACGAAGTTCTTCAACCATTCCAAAGTGTCTTTATTGTCACATTCCATTATTTTAGATCCTTTGAAGGTAGTCAGCTGTCCAAAAAATGGAACCATGCCATCTGCCTTCAGGATAGCGTCATTGACACCGTCCAGGATTCTTAGTTCTAGGAGTTTCCATTGGTCTTCGGATAGCCTCCGCTCTGGATTTCCATAGTGGACGATTGCGACACGGAGTCTTTCCTTGATCTTTTCTGCAGTTTTTGTCTTTTTTGCTTCCCTACCTATCCCCGGGGAGACTGTGTCGTCATGCCGACCTCTTTTAGAGCATCCTGGAGCCTCCTCAGATTTGGATGCATCCTTACCTGAGAAAGCTACTGGGCGTTTAGGATCGGCAGCAGTCGAGATGAGAGGCAATTGGCATCTCGCCCTCGCTGCTGTCGGTCTCATACCAGCTCCTCCAGAGGCCCGCTCCCTGATTTTCCTAGGCCCTACGCTCATGCCTGGCAGAACCATTTTGGAGCAACTAGGTATCTGCTCAGCTTTGGACGAATCCTTGGCTGGGTTGGCACTTAGTTTTCCGGGTCTTGACCTACTCAAGGCGGGCTGCAATTGGCATTCCTCCCTTGGTTCAGTCAGTTTCCCTCTACCTGCTTGGTTTTGCCTCCTATCTATGAGACTGCTGCGCCACTCTGTCTCAGTAGACTTGATAGTCATCCGAGCCCTTTCTATTTTGGCCCTTTCCCTTTCCGTAAAGGAGTTAGGGTCTCGGCTCCTAAATCTGCTAAGCAGTTGGCGCGCATTCCTGCGCTGTCTTAGGGGGTCAGTGCTGATCGTCGTTCCGGACTGCACACTGTTGTTCGCAAGGCTCGCCTTAGTAGCAGGTGAGGCTTCGGTTAGGACCAAACATTCGCTGTACTTTGGTTTACCTGGCTTGTCAACAACAGTGCGTATACTGTCAAGTGTCGAGTCAGCCTCTCCCGGTGAAACAATTTTATCCGCTTTGTCCGCTTCCTTTGCGGGGTCAGATGCCACAGACCCGTGCCCCGATAGGCTATGGCATATCACAGGCATTGGTGGTTGTATCTGAACTCCCTCGCTTGAGACTTCGGGGAAGTTCGTCTTCGATGGAGTGCTAGCACAAGGCTCATCACACCCAAAAGCCTGACTTTCCAGAAAGTCGAAAGCGTTTTGGAGCCTCTGTTTTTCCCTGTCCTCTAGTAGGTGTTTTTTCTGCAATTTTTTTAAAGTCATCTTGCAATTTTGGACTTTTTTCCTAATTGACAAAGTTGACGATATGGAAAATTTGGATGAGCTGGCGATGGAGCGATTGTCCCATCCTCGAGAAAAAGTTTCTCAAGGTTGAGATCAACCGTCTCCTCGCTTCCCCCAACCGAAATTGCCCTATAGGGTGACGGTTCCTGGAGTAAAACGTTCTCCTCCTCCTCCGTCATGTTCGTCTGGGAATCGGTGGTTTCGAAGTGTTTGGTGCCCGATTCGCTTACACCAGTCACTTTGTTTTGTTTTTTATTATTTTTGTCTATTTTGGACCCACGAGTTAGGGGGAAGAAGATGTCGTTCTGTACTCACCCCCTGTATACAGAAAAGGGGAACTAAATTGAAACTAGAGGTCCCCAGGTATCTATGTGACGGAGTAAGAGCATCAAAATCATTGTCAGAACGCGCGCAAAGTGGTCGAGAGTTAAGGACCGCTTCGATGCGAGTTAATAGCGTGTACATCTCCTCATAGGTCAATACGTGTTCCCCGATTACCCGCCTTAGATGAAGTTTGACCGATTTTACGCCCGCCTCCCATAATCCACCAAAATATTAAACTTTAAAAATCGACTATAAAACGATTCAGTGCTGCTAAAAACGCGTCTTTAGTAAGAGCACCGACGAGCTCCAGGTGAATTGCTTTCGTAACGAAGCACACAAACAATGCTATATACGATTTCACGAAAGTAGGACATCGTCCTCGAACAAACCGCAGCGATAGAGGTCCAGCAAAATCGACGCCAACCCGACTAAATGGCCGTGTGAAGGTAACGCGTTCCAGTGATTTGGGAGCAAAGAGTTTTTCTTTGCTTGGCGCAGATAACACAATCGTGAACAATTTTGCGTGCGCTGTTGCGACAGCCAACAATCCAAAATTCACGACGAAGTAAGCTGAAGAGTTCCGCTGCTCCGACGTGCAAGTACTTCTCATGGTAATGCCGTACGATAAGCAATACCACCGCATGAGTTTTTGGCAGAATGATTGGATGCTTAACCGCAGGCGATACTGAGGAGTATTGAATTCTGCCTCCGACTCGTAGTAACCCACTCGGGTCCACAAACGGCATTAGGTTAAGTATCGTAGACTTGCTGTAAATGGGTACTGCTTGGGTCATGTTCTTCAGCTCTTCAGTAAACGATAACTGCTGAACCTTCTTCAGTAGGAATATGTTTGCATGTTGTAATTCACTCGTTGTTAACGTTGTTGAGTGAGATTGCACCGACATCAATCGAGAGCTGGTAATGAAGCGAAAACGAAACGATAAGGTGCGAATTAGTTTGACAAACGAAGACGAACGCGAAATTAAGAAAGGAAAGGAAATCAATAGTAGAAGGATCCGACTGAACGACTAAGTTAACTGCTACTGTCTCCAATTTTTTGCGTATTTCGGGGTCTGTATCTGCAAAATCCGTATCCGAAGTTATCCCGTTGTGCTTAGGCCAGCTTTCTGAGGGCTGAGTTAACCAGCTTGGACCCTTCCACCATAAGTGAAATTCCTTCAATTTCGCTGGATGAATGCCGCGAGATGCGCAATCTGCGGGATTTGATTTTGAAAGCACGTAGTTCCAATGAGGACGAGCTATGGATGCATATATTTCAGATACCCGGTTAGAAATGAAGACAGCCCAACGACTAGGGTGACTGGATAGCCAGTGAATGACTATTTGAGAGTCCGTCTAAGCATAAATTGGAAGCGACTCCACCTTCAAGGAAGCTTTCAACTTTTCAAATAGTCGACACAATAAAACGTCTCCACAAAGTTCCAATCTTGGAATAGTCAATTCCAAGAGCAACTCTGCTCTTAGCAGCAACCAAAGACACGACAAATGTACCATCGGAAACTTGACTTCGAGAATAGATAACTGCCGAATAAGCCCTAAGCGAGGCATCACAAAATCCATGGTATTCTATTCCTTCACTGTACCGAATTCTTCGTGGGACTTCTAATTCCTGCAGTTGAGATAGCTCCGATCGAATAATTCTCCATTCTTGAACTATGTCAGTTGGAACATCATCATCCCAGGACAACCTTGATTTCCACAACCCTTGAAAAATTATTTTTAACGCAATAACCGTGGAAGTTAAAAATCCAAGGGGGTCAAAAATACGAGAAGTGTCGGAAATAATTTGTCGCTTAGTGCAAATACAACGATCTGGAAGCGAGACTCGGAAACGAAATGAATCAGTTGATGGATTCCAAAGTAGCCAAAGCCATTTTATCGGTTCATTGAAATCGAATTGAACTGATGACTGTTCACAAATATCAGCTGGAAGTGTGTCAAGTAATGGCCTACAGTTAGAACTCCTTTCCTTAAAGTCAAGCCCGCCGATCCTAACAAGCTAATGAGCTCTTGACGCAATTTAAATAAATCGTCAACAGTATCCGCTCCGGTTAAGAGGTCATCGACATAAAAATCGTCTTCGATGGTTTGTGAAGCGCGTGCAAAATCAATAGCAGTGTTGTAAAGTGCACCACTTGATGCATACCAAGCACTTTACAACCTCTTTACCATTTCTTCTCTGTATGCAAGATGTTTAACCCTACGATCAATGTTGCAACTTTGTAACAATATATTGATTGTCCCAAATAAACATCCTCCTATATTGCTATTTCAGCTTGCCACTTCCAGCGTCAATGCCCAATACTTCCGACCTTAATAAACAATGTTTATTTATGGTCACTCATCACTTTTATTTTTCATTCCCTTCGCAACTAAGTGCCAAAAACAATTAATACAAGTCAACCAACTCATTATGCTGTTGTTGCATTTCTTTCACCATACGAACAATCGTATGCGCAACAAAGTAACATGAGCCACTTGACTTGTCCGGGAATTCCCTTCCGCGTTGTCCAATTCTTTTTGTTCTCTTTCTAGTCCATCGAACCTCGAATTGAATGATTCAATTCGAGGCTATTTATATTGGTCACTATGCAATGACGCGGCACTCAGTTACTAACAGTCACCCAACTCAGTCTTCGATCTCTCACGCGAGTACTACGTTTATTAACTCGACTCTCAAGAAGTGTGGCTCGTCTCTGAACTCTTTGTCTCTTTGTTTGCCGACGATGCTCTATTATTTATTAGTGGTAGTGACTTAAATGTTCTTAAACGTGATATTCAATGTGATCTCGACAATTTGCTTAAATGGCTGCAAGTAAATAAACTGAAAATTAACATAAACAAAACGAGATGCATGGTGATAAATAGTGATTCGGTTGTGGACTTGAGAATGGATGATGTATTAATCGAACAATTATACGAAATAAAATACCTCGGCGTAGTGCTGGACAATAAATTGACATTTAACAACCATATGAAATATATTACCAATAAAATCTCAAAAAAATCGCTTTTCTTAGGAGAATAAGGAAAAACATTTCAAATTTGTAAACAGAGAAAAATACAATGTTACCAACGTGCGAGTTTGTTAAATATACCGATGGATTGGACGGCTTACAGATTGGCTCGCAATATAGGTATATAAAAATAAATTACAGATTGCCAAAAAAAGATACACATATATACAATCGACTGAAGTATTTTATTGGAAAAATTGTTCAAATATGGTATTAAGGGAACTGAACTTAATTGGTTTAAATCATACTTAAATGGTTGAACTCAACGAACAATTGTAAAATGTGCAATATCTAGTGTCAAATGTACAAAGTTTGGTGTACCGCAAGGTATAATAATTGGTCCCCTTCTTTTCTTATTGTATATAAATGATATTTGTGCTGTTGTCCATAAAAGTAAAGTCTCTTTGTTTGCCGACGATGCTCTATTTTTTATTAGTGGTAGTGACTTGAATGTTCTAAAACGTGATATTCAATGTGATCTCGACAATTTGCTTAAATGGCTGCAATTTTAGATTTTCCTTTAAGGCAATTGAAAGTTCATGAAGATCACTGGTGTTGTTCATCCACGAACATCTGCTTGAGATTGATGCTCTAAATTCGTTAGTTCTATATTTAAATACTTTTGTAAATATTTGCTTCTTTTCTCCTTGTTTTCTGGGAACATCAACTTTCACCACGATGGATTCATGATCACTTATTTTAAAGTGCGGATTTATATCCGCCCAAACATTTTTTTCAAAAGGAGTTATTACGAAGTCCACTAATGTTTTAGATGATTCAGTTATACGCGTATGTTTGGATATTATTTGCTTGCAGTTGTTTAATCTAAGTATGTCATTGAATGCTTTTGTATAAGTAGTTATAATCACCATTAAGTAGATTTATGTTGAAATCACCCACGATAACGGCATTATAACTATTTTGCAATGTTATTTCTATCCATTTCGAAAACAGACTACAAAAGTCGCGCTCTGAGCTGCTAGGAGATCTATAACACACTGCAATTGTTTCACTAAAGTCTTTCGTAAAAAACTCGACACACAAAAACCATACTCGCATTTCTACCTGGTCACTACATATAATTCTATATTGAAAATTATTTTGTATATATAGGATAACACCACCTGTGTGGCAGCTAGTGCTATCACACCGAATCTCCAAATAATTTGGTAGACTTATTTCGGAGTCTTCAATTTTATTTATATTCAGATAGACGACTTCGTTCTCATAAAGGAGCCGAACATGCCACCCTCCAAGTGGGTTCTTGGTCGGATTACAAACATTCACCCCGGAAAGGACAAGAAGCATAGAGTTGTTACCGTAAAAACACAGTTCGGAGAATACGTCCGACCCATCGTAGAAATTGCTCCATTGCCATTAGCTGAAAAGCTTTGCAGTCCTTCAGGGGGGGCTGTATGTTCTTGAATAATATTTTGACTACTTCTTTCTTTGATTCTTATATTTTAATATGCTAAAATGATATCTCCAACATGTTTGTTCTTTACATTGCATGTGCCAAATAGTACATAAAATGCCCTATACAAAAAACTGTTAAGATTTACAGTCCACTTTTCATGAACTCTCAACAATGTAAGATAATTAGTTTTTGCCTGTAATCGGTCTCTTTCGTTATTGGACTATCATCGAAGCAACATCAATAAACTGTTAAACTTGCGCCTTTGGTAATTAATATTTTTGCTGGGAGCAATTGATCGTGGGATTCTTTGGTCGCGTATCATGGTCGTTTTTTTTTTATTTCGTTTTCTGACCGCAGACCCATCAATGAGTTTGCTGTACATTCGTCGCAATTATTATTCTTTCGCTGAATCAGAAATTCAATTCATTTACAGGGGAATACAAATTTCATTAATATGCTGTTCTACCCGACGTGATTCCGCAGTAGTGTGCTCGGTATGAGGGTATGTAGCGCTGAACTTTCCCCCAGAGTTATCTACTTCACCGATTGAATCATCATTTTCTTGCTGCTTCGTTTCTACGTTGGTGTACTTTGGATATGGAAGTTTATCTTCCCCATTTTTTGTACGTAAATCCTGTAGAATTGCTCGAAACGTATGGATAAATTCCCAAGGTGCTAGTTTTATGATAGATGTAACAAGAGTATTTTTTCATAAAATCATTGCCAATGATTCCGTCGAATTTCGGAATGTAGCTATTTTTTACTACATGAAATATGTGTTTTAATTTAATTTTATCTTCACCTGATTGGAAGACTAAATTTTCTGTTGCGGTAAAAGGGCTAATGTTTTTACCCGCTATGGAGGATATAATCATTGGTGTACCTCGCCGTGGCTCTCCTCCCGAGATAGTCCGTTTCCCTGAAATTCGGTTGTGTCGCTTTGATTGCTTGGATATTGAGGATTCGGTATGTGGTGATAATTGATTTGCCGATTAGGGTTATTTCGACGGTCTTGGTAATGATTTTGATGACTACTTTGATTACTATTACTGTTATTATGATGCAGGCAATTATTTTGATTATGATTCTGGTAATTATTTTTATTATGATTTTGATAGTTATTGCTATTGCCTCTATTTTGTTCGTTAAGACTGTTTTGTCGAGCTTGCGCTAGACGAGTCCTACAATTCTGGAATGAATGGTTATGTTTTTGGCAAAATGTACTGGTGAGGAATTGTACTTCCCTTTTTACATTTGGAAATTGTGGTAGTCTGTTTGCATTTTGGTAGCACTTGTCAGACGAATGCCCTACCTTGTTACATGTTAGGCAAATGGGTCTGGTGCTACCGGAAGAAGAGAAATGAGGAGGAGATTTGTCCAGTCGAAACGACTGTTCAACTGCGTAGGCTACTGCGTTTTTAAGATTATCCGCTTTATAAGCCTTAACCAATATTTTCAGGGTGTGATTCCTGAGATTATCTTCGAAAGTTTGCAGCGCCAATTTGCTATTCTCTTTCGTTAAGAAATCCCTGACTGGTTTTTCAGTTACAGTCCCTAACGTGGCTGAATTTAAAGCGGAGAGTAGTTGTATAAGTATGTCACCGAATTTGTGAACACTTTCCTTGGCTCCTTGTTTGGAGGTCACTAGTTCATTTTGCATGGAAGAGCGCGATTTCTCTTGCTTGAATTGGCTTTCGAGCTTTTTTACGAGTTCGTTCCATGTAGTGAAAGAGTTGAACTGAATCAGTTCGAAAGCCGCTCCCTGTAGCCTGGTCTTGACGATTTCAAGGAAGGTTCTGTGATTGTCGGTATCGACAGAGGAAAACAGAATGTTACCGCATGCGATAAATTTATTAAGGTCGCCGGAACTTCCGTCGAAAGTTGTCACGATATTGAATATATCGTTTATGCTAACTTTTAATTCCATATTTGGTTCTTCTATGAAATATAGAGGAAGGAATTCGAATAATTCCGATAGTTGTTTATTCCGCCGAGTAAGAATTTTGGCAAAAATGTTAAATTTTATCGCAAGAGGATACCGAACTTGAATGAGGTAATCGAGTGTGTGTTAGGTGTACAAAGAATGATGTATATTTAAAAAAAAAGGGAATGTGCATATTTCATATCAACAACAAAAATCTTACTAAAAATACCTTATTTTAATTTATACTGCTTCTGGTGCTAGTGCTGGTTCCTGCTGTTGGTGTTGGTGTAGTTGTTGCTGCTTTCGTTGCTCCGCGCCAGGTAGGCTTCACGCCCTATAGATGTGGTGACCTGGTCTTGTCTTAGCACTGCCCAATTATTCGCCTCCGCGTCCGTATTTCAGGAGTTCGTCAGGTCTTACTGTATTTGGGACTTTTCACTTTAACACTTTTACTTTACACTTATAACTTTCTGGCGTGCAGCCCCAGAAACGCCTCAAGAACTTTGTCTTGTTTTTGGTTTGGTAGTTGTGACCTTTTAGGTAATCCCACCGGTGCAACCAATGTTACGACTGACACCGTGCTTCCTCTTATCCAGAGGGAAGAGTGTCGATCGGAGAGTTATTAATTGAAAGAACAGATTTTTGTAGTTTTGTAACTTTAAAGCCCGCTGTCTTTAGCAGGTGGTTGGGTGCTGTATGAATAGGGTAGGCACTGATTGGCGTCAACTTGGCGATGCCCAGTCGTTGTAACTGTTCATACACATCAATTGTGCTTATTTTACCTCCGCGTGGTAGCCACCGGGTACTGGTCTTGTCCTTCCGGGCATGACTTGCTAAACTTATAAGCGCGAGTGTTGAACACGAAGAAAACAGCAACACTATAATGCTCTGTCGGAATGACTGCCTGATCGAGTCTCAGAGGTCTTACATGAGCCCCTCAGAAAGAGGACGTACGGCGGATGAATTCACATGGTTGAATCAACGGTGGCGTCAACAGTCAACATGGCAGATACCTCAATGAGCTACTTTGACGTATTTGGAGCTGAGGTCATTGAGGATTTTTCAGCACTAGTCAGGGTGTTGAAATAGAGATGGTGGCGGAAGAGCCCTTAATGGGTCAACGGCAGCTCTCACATCCCCGCAGCGGGTTACTGACTCCGGAATATTCCGGCTCCTTTTGCCCAAGCGGTTACAGAAAGGGCCTGGTCCTCCAGGTTGGGGGTTGTGCGTGGGATTAACGACCTTACCACGGAAAAAAAAGAATTGTTGCGAAGCAACCAAAAGCCTCGGATAAGGACGGATTCACTGTTGACGACCCTGCAAAACGGAAAAAGGACAATGACGTTCGGATCTGCACGTGGAATGTTCGAACTCTGAACAGACCGCGTGCAGCCGAACAACTAGCGGAGGCCCTAGACTGCTACAAATCAGGTATCACCGCCATCCAGGAAGTGCGGTGGGATGGGCCGGGCAAAAGGAGGATGAAAAACTGTGACATTTACTACGGTGACTGCTACAGAGAACAAAAGCAGCGTCTATTTGGATGCGGATTTGTTGTAAGCGGCAGACTTAGGCAAGAAGTCTTGAGCTTTCGACACGTTAGTGAACGCCTTACAACTATCCGCATCAAGGCTAAATTCGCCAACATCAGCCTGATATGCGCTCACGCCCCCACAGAAGATAAAGACGATGCTACCAAAGAGTGTTTCTACGAGCTCCTCGACAAAACATATGAGCAATGTCCTAAGCATGACGTTAAAATCGTCTTGGGTGATTTTAACGCCAAAATAGGAAAGGAGGACATCTTTGGTAGCACAATCGGAAAACACAGCCTACACGACACCACATCTGGAAACGGACTTAGGCTGATTGATTTTGCTGCGGGACGTACCAAGAAGCCATCAAAAACGCCGCAACTGATGTGCTCGGTTTCACCAGTCCACCCCCCCGAAACCCCTGGTTTGACGAAGAGTGCCGGCAAGCACATGCAGCAAAACAAAGTGCCTACGAAGCGTCGCTGCATAGAAGGACGAGAGCAGCTCGTCAGCTCTACGAGCAAAAAAGGAGGGAAGAACATCGGCTTCTCCGGAGAAAAAAGAGAGAGCATGAGAAGCGCGCGATCGAGGATATAGAGAGGTGTTACTCCAGGAACAATGTTCGGAAGTTTTACCAAAAGGTAAAAAGAACGTGCCATGCCAACAAGACCCGAACGGAGACCTGTAGAGACGAGCAAGGAAACCTTGTAGTAGAGTCACAGTCGGTGCTGAGGACATGGAAAAACCATTTCTGCAGACTGCTAAACGGCGAAGACGACACAAATTCCGCTGTTAGGCAGAACGATCCATTCAACCTGGACGATGACAGCCAAGATTTCCGTCCACCTGACCAAAATGAAGTGAGGATAGCAATATCTAAGCTTAAATCCAACAAGGCTGCTGGTCCAGACGGCTTACCTGCCGAGCTCTTCAAGGCAGCCGGAGATGATTTGGTAGAGTGCATACACCAACTCATCTCCAAGATTTGGTTAGAGGAAAGTATGCCTGATGAATGGAACCTCAGCATTGTTTGCCCGATCCACAAGAAAGGAGACCCTCTAAACTGCGCCAACTACAGAGGCATCAGTCTCCTGAACACTGCGTATAAGATCATGTCTGCTGTATTGTGTGAACGCCTGAAACCATTCGTCAACGATCTGATAGGTCCCTATCAGTGCGGTTTTAGGCCCGGTAAGTCCACGACCGATCAAATATTCACACTACGGCAGATCCTGGAAAAAAACCCAAGAATACCAGATCGATACTCACCATCTTTTTGTCGATTTTAAGGCCGCATATGACAGCGTTTATAGAGACGAGCTATACAGAGCCATGTCTAGTTTTGGCATCCCTGCCAAGCTTGTCAGATTGTGCAGAATGACGATGGAGAACGCTCGCTGCTCCGTAAAGGTCGGAAACAATCTCACCGAGACCTTTGATGTCAAAAAAGGACTTAGACAAGGTGATGCGCTGTCATGTGACTTTTTCAACATCATTCTTGAGAAGATTGTGCGAAACTCACAAGCCAACACCAGAGGCACAATTTTCTATAAGTCTGTGCAACTGCTTGCATACGCTGACGACATTGACATTGTTGGTACAACACAGCGAGCTGTCACTGGTGCGTTTGCAAGTATTAGTGCAGAAGCGGCAAAAATGGGTTTAGTGGTGAATGAGGGTAAAACAAAATATATGCTGTCAACAAGAAGGGACACACGACATCGACGAATCGGGCAGAACGTCACGATAGACAGCTATAGTTGAGGTAGTTAGGGACTTTGTCTACCTCGGCTCCGCTATAAACTCTGATAACGACATCACATCAGAAATCAAACGAAGAATCACACTTGCCAACCGCTGTTTCTTTGGCCTAAGACGGCAACTGATAAGTAAGGCCTTGTCGAGAAATACTAAGGAAACTCTGTATAAGACCCTCATCATCCCAGTCCTGCTTTGTGGTGCAGAAGCATGGGCGCTATCAAAGGCGGATGAAGATCTCCTTGGTCGTTTCGAACGCAAAATTCTTCGAGTGATTTTTGGTCCCGTTTGCGTTGACGGGTTTTGGAGGAGAAGATTTAACAGCGAACTCTACGAGCTGTACAGCGACATCGACCTAGTCAGAAAAGTACGCATCAGTCGTCTAAGATGGCTGGGACATGTAGAGCGAATGGACACCAACGCTCCGGCCCGAAGAGTCTTCGATTCTAACCCGGAGGGACAACGCAGTAGAGGAAGACCTCGCCTTAGGTGGCGCGCGCAAGTGGAAGGGGACCTCAACCAACTTGGAGTGCGCAACTGGAGGCAGTTAGCCAAAGATCCCGCTAACTGGAGAGGCGTATTGGTTGAGGCCCAATTCCACCCCGGACTGTAGCGCCACCTAAGTAAGTAAGTAAGTCTTTAGCAGGGCTGCGACTTTGAGTTGTTTATTTGTTTATTTAATATGTATTTATATATTTATCTAATCTAAATGGTCCACCGTTTTTAGAGTCGCTGCGACCATATATGCTCCTAAGTTAACTCTCGTTTTTTCCTGGTCACAACCTTCGCCTTTTATACTATTACTGTTCATGATCCATCTCCTATCTTCCCCCTCCACGCGCCCTGGTTTCCTTACCAATTACCATATGTGCATACGCGCTATTTTTAGGTATTGTTTAAATGTTTTCCGTTCCCATTAAAAGTACCCAAATGACATCTTGGGTGTCATTTGCCTTACGCGTGTGTCAAGTGTCATCCATTCATAGATTATTATTATTTCCCTGATACCATAACGTAGTATTCCTCTGATATGCAACGATTGCAGTTTTGCCATATGTCGGCGTGCCGCTGTGCAATCGGAGTTGGGTTGCGTGTGTATCGTATTGGGTAGGTATGCACTTGACTCATTGCGCTTGGGTGGCGTTTGGGTAAATGGAAAAACAAATGAAAACAAAGCAAATGACCTATTAATAGCCGTGCGTTCTGGTAATGTATTTGGTGTATGGAATGGATTGCTAGTGAGAAGGTGATGATTAGGGTAGGTCATGAGTAGGGTATGGTTGTGCGGATCACAATACTACCAAAACACCGAATGATCGACTGCTTCGTCCGGAAAAGTTGTTCGACATTGAGTACCTTAGGTTAGGTTAGGTTGGGTGGGGTCGTGAGATCTTCACAAAAGACCAGGCACCAAAGCGGGCCCATCGCCATCTCCAGGGAACCATTACGGTTAAAAACCTAAACCAAATCGCCCAAACAGTCAATTTCTATACAGAATTTGGTTATGGTCCCAATATTATTTGAGGAACCAACCTCCTCTAAGTTTTTAAAGAAGTACCTGCCTAGGTGCTTCCTTCTACTCCGAGCAATCGCTTGACACTCGCATAAAAGATGGGAGATTTCTTCCGTAGCTTGTAGGATCTCACAGTACCAACATGTATCCGTATTAGCTAATCCTAGTCTCATGGCATGCTTCCTTAGAAGACAGTGTCCAGAGTGTTTAGTCCGCAATAGCTTGCAATTCACCAGTTCCATGTAATGATAAAGATATGTCAGCATTATATGGAAATGGTAATTGTTCGTGTCATTATGCTAACTAAGCAATATTGAATTTGGGTTACTTTAGGTTAATTAGGCAATATCGATTTTGAGGTACGTTTTGTTAAATAAGCACTATTGATATTTTATTGTTAATTAAGCATTATGAATTGATTGTTAAGTAGTGTAAAAAGAGTAAGTTGTAGAATTAAAGTTGTTAGTATCAGAACAACCATCAAGACATTTTTTCTTACCTCAAGTGAGTCTGCTTGAGGACCCTACAAAAACGTATAATCGATACAGGTATCGAGTTGTACACTCATCGTAGTCTAGGTTTATGTACCTACGACAACCCCAGGTTGGATAAAAGAATCCAATCTTAACATTTGGCGACCGTGACAGGACTTTTGGTGTCCAATATCGCAATTTTCAACAGTGGTACCAGGTTAACCACAGTACAACGGTTTGTGTGCGTACAATGGGCCATAACACAGTGTTTATAAAATTCATTCGCGGTTGGGCGTGAACTGGGCCATAACACAGTTCATCATCAATTCAATTCGAGCGCTGATTGATTATTCTCTTCGTTGGATTACAAGAAAGTGGAATAAACAGCAAGATGGATTTGGACAGCATAACCCAGAATCAAAATGAAGTTGGGCAGAATATCTGCAAGTTATGGAGGAACTTTAAAAAGGATTCTCCCGAACGCAAAAAAATTGTGTACTTGAATGACCGATTGCATCAATTAACTTCACTGTGGGAGGAGTTCGATGAAAATGACTCCAAAATCAGGGAGATAGCGGAGGTTGACCTGAGTCATCCCTACTTCAGCAGTGATTATTATGCAGAGATAAAAAAAATACAAGAATCATTCCTGGATGACATCCAGGAGAAATTAAAGCTGGCAAACGCGGAGACACCAGGTAAAGCAGCTCCCGGCCCAGCAAAGTGGGGTGGATTGGAGATGGTAGCTAAGGGAGCAATACCAAAATGCGTCCAAGAGCAACCAGCAATTCCAAAACGTAAGGAAGAGCGCACTCCAACCCTAGAAGACTCGCCCGTCAGTTCCTTAAGGCAACGATACCATCTTGTCATAGGGATCCTAAGGGGGTCAATGGATAAGATGACATTACAGCCGAATAAAAGCAAGGCCTTTTGTCAAATCAAAATTCGGACGTTGGAATAAAACTGGGAAGAGCTAACTACTCTGTATCGAAAAATAGAGAATCAGTTAACTCAGGAAGACATACACGGCTACTTTGAGTTACAGGATCAGGTAGCGGAAATATTACTATTACAATAATTCATATACGTACTTATAAAAAAAAGTTGCAGATTATCTGTGCTTGCATTTACATTTTTAAGGACAAAGAAAAGTAACAATTCTGATTAAGATACTGTATCTCTTATATGTGCTACTAATAAATGCTTAAAGCGTGCAAAGACAGTTTCGTTTTTTACTTCTATAGGCAATTCATTAAAAAGTTTTAATCCTCGATAAAATATCATATTTTGAGTTCGCGAATCTCTATATAGCTCTAATCTAAAATGACAATTATTTCTTAAACTATAGGGCTGAACATCTTGCGTGTATATTAAATTTGATGACAAATATTTAGGAACCATATTATACTTCATTTTATATACAAAAACTATGACGTTATATATTATACGCTGTTTAATATTTCACCACTGCAAACAAGACAGCATCCATTCGATTGGTGTATATATACTGCATTTAAGTATGGTGCGCATAGCTTTATTCTGGAGTATTTGAAGTTTATTAATATTTTCGTTATTTCCCATGAATAATACAGTTGAACAAAATTCGAAATGTGGTTTTATAATCGTGTTATAAATATTTACCGCACACAAAGTTGAAATTTTTTTCCTTATTCGCGCGAGTTAAGCAAAGCCTCAATTTGAGAGAGAAGGGTATACATTTCTTCGAAGGTTAATTTATTTTCACCTAAGACTCGACTAAATGTTTTCTGACGGATTTAACGCCCGCCTCCCACAGCCCCCCAAAGTGTGGTGAAGAAGGAGGAATAAAGCGCCAGGCGATGTTGTCTTTAGACAGATGGTCAGTTACTATTTGGTTATGTTTCTGACTATGACAACTGTTCTGAAGATCATTAAGCAATCTCTTTGCTCCGTGAAAATTAGTAGCATTATCACTCCAAATCTCTCTAGGTTTACCGCGACGCGAGACGAAACGATCTAATGCCATGAGAAAGGCAGTTGATGTAAGATCACCGACGAGTTCCAAGTGAATGCCCTTTGTGACGAAACAGACAAACACTGCGATATACGCCTTTACAAAACGCGGATTTCTTTCACGACACGTACGCAGTGAGACTGGGCCGGCATAGTCGCAGCCAACCTTACTAAATGGTCGCGAAAAACGTATACGTTCTGCCGGCAGATTACCCATGAGTTGAATTGATGCGGCCTTGCGTTGTCGAAAGCAAATGACACATTTATGGACCACATCGCGCACTAGGTTTCTAATTCCGAGTATGTAGTAGCACTGTTTAATTAGAGCAATTAATTGTGTTACGCCGACATGCAAATGTTTTTTGTGATTATATTCAACGATAAGGCGTGATATTGGGTGTGTTTTATTCAAAATAATTGGGTGTTTTGCAGAATATGATAAGTCCGATTCATGCAAACGGCCACCGACCCGAAAAACGCCATCTGAGTCAATAAATGGAGTTAAGGAACTGAGTTTCTGTCCGCTTCGCAGTTCACCTTCGTTTTTTACACATTCAATTTCGACCCGAACATTGATAGCTGAGCACTTTTTAGTAAACGAATCTTAGCATTGGATATTTCGAGAGTAGTCAATGTCGGGCTGAGTTTCGCTCGCCGATCTTTTCCAGGATGATTGGCAGGTAATTCGCCGAAAAACGCTCGCACAACGATTGAAAATCGAGAAAATAAATCACAAGAGTACTCGAAAGAATATTGTAACAATTGATTTAATAAAATTGAATTTGTAAAACGCGGTCAGCTCACCAGTACGATATTAGAAAAAAGAGACAGCGACGGGCTCGCGCACGATGTTTTATAACAAGCCAAAGTGACATTTCTTTGGCGAGCCCGACGCCATCTAGGTTTTGGTGTGAACATTATTTTTGGTGTGACCATTATTTTTGGTGTGAACATTAATTTTGGTGTGAACATTACCGGCCGCCTTGCCGCGAAGCGGTAAAATAAAGCAGATAAGGTATAATGCACTTAAAGACTAATTTAAGATAAATGATACAAATAGATACTTTACAGCGGTATTCAAAACAAAAATGTTCCCGATAAGTACATAAGAAAATAACTTAAATCTATGAAGATACAATGTAAGAATTAAGAATGCATTTATTCAGTGAAAAGGTATAAATAAATTTGACAGTAAGTTAGTATCCACCTATATCATTCTAGATTCAGATCGACTTCATGGCGTATCTTAAGAGATCATTTGTGTGCCATTGCTCAATTACCACGTTTAGACAATTGTTAGGACACATAGTTTTACAACTGGGCGAGTTACATCACCATATTGGGTCTTGACGGTCGCCACTCTAACTTTCCCATCTGATCCAGGGCTGACCTCAATGACGCGTCCCAAACGCCACTCAGTGGAGGGTAGGTTTTCATTTTTGATGACGACGAGGTCGTTAACCTGTACGTCTGTCTGGGGAAACTGCCACTTATAGCGTTTGTGGAGCTCCTTGAGGTATTC
This sequence comes from Cheilosia urbana, assembly GCA_946477585.1. Lineage (NCBI taxonomy): Eukaryota > Metazoa > Arthropoda > Insecta > Diptera > Syrphidae > Cheilosia > Cheilosia urbana. Next base: position 18,080,387 of record OX297857.1, read on the forward strand.
CTCTTTCCATCGTTGACAAAAAGTCTTTTGTAAGATTTTTAATTTTTCCCAACGATTGATATAAGAAAGGGTTGCGTTGAAGGCCTCAGGCTCGGGTGGGCCTAGCAAGGGGCCACCCCGTAAAAAATGCCCAGGGGTAAGAGCAAGCAAATCGGACGGGTCTTCCGACATAAGAGATAGGGGCCGTGAATTAAGGCAGGCCTCAATACGGGCTAACAGAGTCGAGAACTCTTCGAATGTAAATTTGTGGGAATAAGCAGTTTTCTTAAAATGGGACTTGAAACTTTTCACACCGGCCTCCCACAAGCCCCCCATGTGTGGAGCTCCGGGTGGAATAAAGTTCCAAACAAATCCTTGTGGTCCATAGAAGTCAGCTGTGGCCTTGGCTGCGGTAGTGAGTAAAGTCTGATAATCCTTTCGGAGAGCGGTATTGGCACCGACAAAATTGCTACCATGATCGGAGAAAACTTCCTTAGGAAGGCCTCGTCTGGCTACAAATCGGGCAAAGGCGGCTAAAAAGACATGAGTCGATAAATCACTCGTTGCTTCAAGATGGATTGCCTTTGTTGAAAAGCAGACAAAGACGCAGCAGTATCCCTTCGTTAGACGGCAATTGCGTCCGCTGAAACTTCGTATATCAAAGGGGCCGGCAAAATCAATTCCGGTGTAGGTAAACGGGGGAGAATATGTGCAACGCTCTATAGGAAGCGCCGCCATGATCTGTTTTCGCATCTGTTTTTTATGTATGATACAAATTTTGCACTGATTAATATGGGCCTTGATTAAGTTTTTAAGTTTTGGGATCCAGTATTCTTGCCTCACTAAACGGAGGACAAGTGCATTACCCCCATGTAGGGTTAGTTCATGGAGATATGCAACCAAAAGAACAGAGTATTTTGATGTATATGGGAGAATTATTGGGTGTCGTTCATTGAACGAGAGAGAAGAATTTACCAATCTCCCATTACTTCGGATTATGCCTTGCGTATCTAAATACGGATTTAAGGCTAGCAGAGAACTGTGCCTATGAACGACGTTTCCCCTTGACAAAAGTTCGTACTCTTGAGAAAAATGTGCTTTTTGAGCTAGTTGAATGAGTCTAGTTTTTACAAATCGTACTTCGTTCTGTGAGATAGCATATGAGTTGATAGCTGAGCTTGATGGCGATTGCCTATAAAGACGAGTGCGATTACAAAACCTGAAGATATAACATACCACTCTTAGGGCACGAGGGAAGGAGGAGAAGCGTTCATGTAGATCTTCGCTACATTGAACGACTAGAGATTGTATTGGTTTCGATTCAAGGTCGTCGTCTTGTACTTCAGCTGGGAAACTGACCAACCATTGAGACTCCGGCAATTGTAGCCAGAGCGGACCATGCCACCAAAGCGTATTGGTTTCAAGGTCGCAAGGAGCAACACCACGAGTGGCCAGGTCTGAAGGATTATCTGCCGATCTGACATGTCTCCACTTGAGATCGCTTACATTATCTAAAATAATTGCTGTTCGATTAGCAATGAATGTTTTCCAAGTACGGGGAGGTTTGTTTAACCAGGCAAGTACGATGGACGAATCCGTCCAGAGAAATAATTGATAAGAGCTAACTGGTAGGTTAGCAATATATGACTTTACTAATTTGGACAGCAAAACCGCACCGCATAGTTCTAGACGGGGTAAGGAAACTGGTTTTAGCGGGGCCACCTTTGTTTTCGCGCAGATAAGATGCGAATGAATCTGGTGATTGCTATCCAATACCCGTAGATACAATGTCGCGGCGTAAGCTCTTTCCGACGAGTCACAGAAACCGTGGAACTGGACTTGGAAAGAGGGATGGTAATTAATCCATCTTGGTATTTTAAAGGATTGAATATGGGGCAAAGTGGTAATGAACGTTTGCCATTTTTGGTACAAGGAGGGAGTCATCTGGTCATCCCACTTGATGCCAGTGGCCCACACTGTCTGCATAAAAATTTTGGCAGTAACCACAATCGGTGCCAACCAGCCTGCGGGGTCAAAAAGCCGTGCGATTTGGGAAAAAACTTCTCGTTTAGTCGGGATACGACCGGATTCCTGTATTCGAGTGGAGAAGTAAAAATAATCGCCCTTTGTGTTCCACCGAATCCCGAGCGTTTTGACCGAACTGTCGTCGTCGAAATTGAGAAAATGTTCATTGAGGACGTGTGCTGGTGGGAGGTGATTTAACAAATCAGGAACATTGGAAGTCCACTTGCGAAGTGAGAACCCAGCTGATGCTAAGGCGGCAATCAGTTAGGTTAGGTTAGGTTGAAATGGCTGTCGGCTAACTGGTTAGGTTAGTCGACACACTTAGACCATTATAAGGTCCCTTGTGATACCACGTGAATCTATAATTCATTCCTCCTACTCGTTGAACTAATCGGAGCTTCTGATGAAGCGTAGTAGATTTCGGATGTCTATGTTTTTTAGATCGTTCAGATCACTAAGGTAGAAAGCTCCAAAGTGGAGTTTTCGTCTCTGTGAGAGAGCCGGACAAGTACAGAGAAGATGGAGAGCAGTCTCCTCCTCCTCCTCGTCAAAACAGCTTCTGCGAAAATCGTTAGAGAATACGCCAAGCCTTTTTGCATGCCTGCCGATAAGACAGTGTCCCGTGATGACACCTATTGTAGCACTAATATGCTTCCTATCGAGGGAGATCAGATGCCTAGAACGCTTTAGATCCAGCTTTGGCCAGATCTGCTTTGTCACTAGACAAGTCGAGCCGGTTGACCACCTAAGATTTGTTCTTTCGATAGCGTCCAGCTTTATTTTGAGTTTGCAAGTAGCGAGTGGAATACCTAAGGAATCCTTAATTGGGAGCAGAGGTATCGTAGTTCCGTGTTTGGCGAGTTCATCAGCCCTGCAGTTACCTGGAATGTCCCTATGCCCCGGCACCCAACAAAGGTGAATGTTGAACTGCTCCGCCATCTCCATGAGAGACGAACGGCAGTCTTGGGCTGTTATGGAATTCGTGGAAACTGATTCCAGGCACTTGATAGCGGCTTGGCTATCAGAGAAGATACGGATATCTTTAGCAGATATCACGTTTTCCCTTAGCCAAGATAAGACCTCTTTTATCGCCATTATTTCCGCCTGAAAAACGCTACAGTGATCAGGAAGACGGAAGGAGAGACTAAGATTAAGTCTATTAGAGAAGACACCGCCACCAACACCGTCCACAGTTTTCGAACCATCTGTGTAGAAGTGGATCGATTCATCATCCACGGATGCTTCCTCCTCCCAGAATGATCTAGTAGGAATGGAGACCTGGAAGTTTTTATCAAATTGTAGTTCTGGTGTGGTGTAGTCGATGTTTACTGGAAGGTTCCTAATGTTGTTGAGGATAGCGGCATGGCCAGTTGTTTTGCTTGTCCATTGTGAAATAGCTTTGAGGCGTACGGCTGCCGAAGCTGCCGTTTGCCTGCTGAAGATGTCAATGGGTGTCAGATGAAACAGGATGTCAAGTGCAGCGGAGGGGGTGCTGCGAAGAGCTCCGCCGATGCACAAGCAAGCCGTTCTTTGGACTTTGCTTAATTTATCGCGATTAATCGCTTTTTCTAAGGCAGTCCACCAGACAACCACACCGTACGTGAGTATAGGTCTTATGACCGAGACATATAGCCAGTGAGTGACGCGGGGCTGTAAACCCCATTTGTTCCCTATGGCTTTTTTGCAAGAGAAAAGTGCCACAGTGGCCTTCTTAACTCTTTCTTGGATGTTAGGCTTCCAGGTTAACTTTCTATCAAAAATAAGGCCTAAGTATTTAGCTTCATTTGAGAACGTCAAGCTAGTGCCATTTATAGATGGAGGGTCAATGTGTGGAATCTTATATTTCCTAGAGAAGAGGACAAGTTCAGTTTTGTGAGGGTTTACACCCAACCCACAACTGTTTGTCCATTTTATTAGCTTGTTGAGAGCGTGTTGTAGAAGTTCTTTTAAAGTGTTAAGGTACTTTCCCGAGACGGCAATAGCAACGTCGTCCGCATAGGCAATCACATTGTAGCCTTCCGCTTCCAGGGATATCAGCAGTTGATTCACCACTAAATTCCAGAGAAGGGGAGACAGGACACCACCTTGTGGTGTTCCTCTACTGACAGATCTTCTGGAAGATATCTCACCTAGACTTGAGTTGATAATCCGGCTATTAAGCATCAAATTGATCAGCTTGCCAAGTGAGACGTCAACGTTCAGAGCTGCCAGAGCACCAGCGATTGCAGATGAGTCGACGTTGTTGAAGGCGCCCTCTATATCCAGGAATGCAACCATTGTATACTCCTTATGACGAAGGGAATCTTCTATGGAGCGCGTTAGCGTGTGTAGGGCCGTTTCTACTGATTTGCCCTTAGAGTAAGCATGTTGAGCTGTTGACAGTCGATTTTTGTCAATGCTATTGCGTAAATGGATTTCAATCAGTCGCTCCAAAGTTTTTAGGAGAAATGATGAAAGACTAATAGGTCTGAGATCTTTCGGACTCACGTGAGAGCATTTACCTGCTTTGGGTATAAAAACTACTTTAACTTCTCTCCATAGCAATGGGATGTACACCAGATCTAGACAGCTTCTCAGGATTGTCATTAGCGTTGGCAGAATGATATCCGATGTTCTTTGAAGCTCGGCCGGTATTATGCCATCTGGTCCCGAAGATTTGTATGGTTTGAAGCTATGCAGCGCCCAAAGCACTTTTTCTCTAGTGATCAGACCTTGTAAGTTGGTACATTGCAAGTTTGATCTGTTTGGATCTGTTTGGGCAATACCTTTACAGCTGCCTGGGAAATGGGTGTCGAGCAGCAGATTAAGCGATTCTTCGCTAGAAGTCGTCCAAGAGCCATCTGTCTTTTTCAGACAGCTTGACATAGTTGGGTTTGTCGAGAGTATCTTTCTTAGCCTTGATGCTTCGGAGGATTCTTCTATCTTACCACAGAAGATTCTCCAAGATACTCGTTTGGCTTTTCTTAAATCTTTCTTATATAATTTAAGGGCTTCTTTGTAGGAGTCCCAATCAGTCGCTTTTCTTGTGTCTTTGGCACGATTGAAAAGTTTTCTGCAATTTGATTTACTAAGTCCCAACTCCGAAGACCACCAATGTGGTTTCTTCTTCCCTCTTGGAAGAATTAGGGGACACGAGGAGGACATTGCCTTGTTTAAAGCCAACGTAAGATTCTTGACTTTAAGATCAAGCTCATTGGCATTACAGGGGGTACTTGAGAGCTCTGGGGTAATTGATTGTTTCAGAGTCTCCCTATATTTGAGCCAATCTGTTTTCCTGAAATTTCTGAAAGGAAGTTGGCAAGGAGAGTCATCGGCTAAATTGAATTGAATATATCGATGATCTGAAAAGGAGTGCTCAGCTGATACTTTCCAGTTGGTAATCAGTTGATTAACAGTATCGGAGACAAGGGTGATGTCTAACACTTCTTGTCGGTTTTTTGTTATGAAAGTAGGTTCGGTTCCTACATTGCTTATGATAAGGTTTGTTTTTAAAATGTAATCAAAAAGTAACTCACCTCTATCATTGATGTCAGTACTACCCCATACCGAGTGGTGAGCATTAGCATCACACCCGATTATGAGGTTGGTTTTGGTCCTCTCTGCTTCCGCGATCACTCTCTCTAGTTTTTCCCCAGGGAGAGGGCCCGTGTAGTCATAGGCCAGATATGCCGATGCTATCCAGTATGCGCCTTTCGGAGTCACTAGTTTAGCAACAGTTACATCTAGATCACTGAAAATAGGGAGTAAAAGTAATTTAAGGCTACGTTTCGCTAGTATACATGACCTGGGTCTACCTTTATCAGTCACATACAGCTTTTCGTATCCAGGAGTCTCGAGTCCACGAACCACGCTGTTGTCAAACCATGGTTCCTGTATCAAGACTATGTCTTCTCTGCTCTTTGATAGGCGGAGGATGAGGGCGGCCGAAGCCTCAATGGAGTGATGGAGGTTAATCTGCACTAACTGCAGCATTCTTGCTACAATCAGGCGGAGAGACCTCCACCACGGTGTTGTTAAGTTCTTCCGCTTCTGAAGATGAACCAAGAAGTTCATCCTCGCTCAGAAGAATTTTGTTGAAATCGTCCATGTCCATGTCCGAAAGTTCGTGATCCATGGTAGGAGTGATTGTGCTGGAGGCATCGTCATCCAGTGATGGAAATGAAACCAATGCTCCAGGGTCTGAGGCTCCAGGTTCTGAACCCGTAGGGTAGGGAGGCATGTTGCCTGAATCAAGCTCATCTTTTTTGTAAACTTTAAGGGTGATAGATTCGAAACCGAATCTAATCACCCCTTTACTGAGCGTTAAGGGAGCAAGCCACTCTTTGTTGATGACGATAAGAGCGCACCTATAGAGACCTCGTTGCTCCTCCAGCTTTACAACCTTCCAGTTGTGAGTCGGGAGTGTAGGATTGCTCAATCGAATAATTTCGAGAACCTCCTCACTTGATGAGGGTTCGGCTGGGATCCAGGTACGAGTTCTAGGTCGGCTTGGGATATCCTCCCTTGCGACGACATCGAGTTTCGCACCCGGCCAAACTTCTCCGAGTTTGCCTATGGCAAACTTATAGAGATCGCAGGACCTCTGATCATCGCAGGCGATAAGCTTCACGTGGCCCTGATGCCATCCACCATCGCAAGTAATAGGAGGTGGTCCCGGGTTTTCCCTCATGACATTTAAGAAGCTGCCTGAAAGCTTCGTCTTGACCACCTGCCATCGTTCAGGGGAGATGGTGCCATCATCATCACTGCGATCGATCACAGCAAGCACAATTTTATTTTTAAGAACGTCACTAAACGACTTCTGAGATGTGACGTTGGATGACCTGTTTGAAGCGACGGTGCTATGCACCTTAGGTCTTTTGGGGGCCGGCGTGGTCCCCTCCAACGATCTCTGGCGCTTGGACGTGGAGTCCTTGCTAGTCGCTATTGGATTGTTCTTTAGGAATGATTCAGCCCATTCAACTCTGCTGTTCTGTTCGGCGGTCCTATCAGCCCTCAAAGTAGCTCCGAGGACCTTTAGGATATGAACAGCACGACGACGAGTGTTATGCGTCCTTTTCGAGGGAGCGCGATGCCGCCCTGTCCCACTAGGAGACGAATGAGCGATATTGCTACCGCTGGTAGCAGTGGTAGGATCATGTATGGTCACAATCCCACCACTGCTAGGATTTGGATCTTTTTTAAGCGCGCTGCCGCTGTTCACAGTAGAAGAACCATGGATGGTCACGATTTTTCCACCGCTCACCGCTGCAGGGGCAATCAGTTGATTTTGGGATTTTCGAGCTTCGGACAGATCGTGAGCACCAGAGAGTACGTCGTCGACGTAAAAGTCAGAGCGAAGGATTTGAGAGGCAAGGGGAAAAGTATCTTTGACATCAGCTGCCAGTTGCAGCAGGGTTCGAAGTGCCAAATAAGGGGCGCAGTTCACTCCAAAGGTAACCGTACGTAATTCATAATCCTCTATCATGGAACTAGGTGAGTCTCGAAAAAGTATTCTTTGAAAACAGGTGTCTTTGGGATGTACCAATATTTGGCGATACATCTTCTCAATGTCGCTATTGAAGACAAATTGGTAAAATCTTCATCTCACCATTAGAGTGGTAAGATCTCTTTGTAGGGCAGGCCCTGGATAAAGAATGTCATTCAAACTTTTACCGTTGCTCGAGGCACTTGAGGCATTGAATACAACCCGCAGCTTGGTAGAAACACTTTCAGGTTTGATGACCGCATGATGTGGCAGGTAAAAGGTAGATGCAAACGAAGAGCTGACTGTGTTCGGAGGGAGGACCTTGCGCATGTGATCTAATGAGAGATATCGGAAATGACTTTGGAATACTCAGTTTGTAAATTTGGATGTTTTGATAGTGACCGTTCGCCACGTAGATATTGGGTCAAGGCATTGCGTCTCGAAAACCCAAGTTGATTGGATGGCACCAGTCCTTTATGGAAAGGTAACCGGACCATATACCTTCCATCAGGTTGCCGGGTAGTGGTACTCCGGTATAATTCCTCGCAGTATTGATCACTGGCTGAGTCTTGGGAAGATATGTTTGGTAGCTCCTCGAGTTCCCAAAATTGTTTGAGCTGATTGTCAAGATTTGAATCATTGCCCTCAGAAATAAAAGTGGTAAACGTATTTATTCTCCTCGGTAGCGGTCCAGATAAAATCCACCCAAAGATCGTGTTCTGTGCCACGAGCGAGCTACAAATGGTTGTGAGCCCATGACGAATAATTAGTGGGTAGATATCGGCGCCGATCAGGAAGTCGATTTGAGAAGAAGTATTAAAGGTAGGATCAGCTAATTTGAGATCCCCTAGTAGCATTGTATCACTCAGTTCGAAGGATGAACTGGGAAGGTTACCAGTCAAATCTTTAAGGACGATTGCTTGAACTGCAATCGGTTCACCTGGGGTTTCGTCGTTGGAAAGCAAGAATGTCGCAAGATTTCTTGAAGTTGCCGCGTGGGCGGAGCTAATACCCGAAATAAGGGCGTTAATTCGTTGCACGGGTAACTGAAGACGATTCTGAATTGCTTCGGAAATGAAGGAAACTTCAGAACCGGGATCGATAAGAGCGCGCACGATAAAAACTGAACCTTGATGTATAATTTTTACCAGAGCCGTTGCTAGAAGGATATTTTTCTTGCTGGTAGTATAATGTGAACGATGGATTGTTGTAGGTAGGGCTGATGATGAAGTGGACTGTATATTGGGTATTGATTGAACTGTGAATTGACTGGGGGTATTGTCAACAGAGGAGGATGGTCTCGCGAAATTGATACTATCTTCTGGGGTAGTGTTAAAACTTGTATGTAATAATGAATGGTGGCGACAGTGACAAATGTTACATGTATGTTTGCTTTTGCAGTCATTGCTGGTATGATTGACTCCTAGGCAATTATTGCAGTAACCGCTGCTATTAATAAACGCAAGACGGGATTGTATGGTCATTTGTAAGAACTGAGGACAAACACGAATTGGGTGGTGTTCGCCACATAAGTTGCATATAAACGTAAACGATTTCGAATGATAGGTATTAATCTTGTTCTTGTTTGGAATGTTTTCCGGGAAATGGTTGAACGGTTTCTTACCGTGAGTCAACTTATTTGTGGACATCACATCGGAAATCGACTCGAGAATGTGAAACCGAGAACTTAAAAAATTGTCCATTTGTTTCCATGTGGGAACCTCGGTTGGAGTTTGAATAGATTGTTCCCATTGTGATAATGTCGATTGTGGTAAACGATTTGAACAAGCGTAAATCAGAATCGGATCCCAGTTCTCAATTTTTATATTATGCGACCGAAGAACTGCCAGGCTATCATTGATTGCACTTTGCAATGTCTTGATTGCCTTAGCGGACTCATGATGAACATATGGTAAGTTGAAAAGTACCTTGACTTGATTGTTGATGAGAATTCGTTTGTTTTCGTAAGTGCTTTGCAAAGCAGCCCAAGCTAACTCAAAACTGTCGTTAATGAGCGGAAATTTGCTGACAATATTGAAAGCTTCACCTTTAGTTTTCGCTCGCAGGTGAAATAACTTTTGCACTTGTCCTAATTTAGGATGTTGTTTATAAACGGCGTCAAACATATCCCTGAATGAAGGCCATGACAGATAGTCGCCTTCGAATACTTCCGAATCACAAGGTGGTACCTTAATACATTGAGTGGTATCGGAAGATGGAGGAATATCTACTCGAGCAAAGCTACTAGACGTAGGTTGAATTAGTTTGGATATATTCTCTAAAATATAGCCTAAACATGAAACGTATGTTTCATTGGAAGCAATGTATTTAGCCTCGATTGTTGGAAGGTCGAGATCCTCATCCGGATTCGTGTTATCACGCGCACATGCTGAGTAAGAACTTTTCACCGCAGCCCACAGATCACTCAATTCTACTTTACGCGCCTCCAATGTGGATAACGAATGCTTATTTTCAGGTATGTCCTTGCAAACCGCATAGAACTTCACCAATTGGTCAGCCGCGAAAACAAAGTCAGATAACTGGTTCATAATTGGAAAATCAGAGCGTTGCGTACCGTACCGGTATGTAAAAGAAAGGATGATACTTTTTAAGTACTATGAGAATACTACGGTGAATTGAGCAATGGCAACACGAACAATCGCCGAAGTATTATTTTGGTGGAACACACACGGCAACACTTTTTGTATACGAATAATAGAAATGTCTACTTACAACTGTCAAATGGCAAAACACACAATAGTGTGATAAATTTACTTTAGATTAACTACGATAAATGCATGTAAATTATTACACTCACCTTTTACAATTAGATAGGTAATAAATATGCGGCTGCGATGACGAGGTTGGTGATGATTGCGGTTGGACGTGCGTTGAGGATGACGATGTGGTGCTGAGTTGATGCGACTGAGGACGAGGTTGGTGCTGAGGAACCGGGCGTTGGAGCTGACGATGGTGATGATGCGGATGATGATGATGCGGATGGTGATGACGATGAGAAGCAGCCGATGGTTGCGATGCTGATGATGATGGGATTGGCGATGACGATGAGAAGCAGCCGATGGTTGCGATGCTGATGATGATGGGATTGGCGATGAAGATGAGAAGCAGCCGATGGTTGCGATGCTGATGATGATGGGATTGGCGATAAAGCTGCCAATGATAACTTTGGTGTCTTTGATAGCGCTGCAGATGTGCAGCCGATGTTGCTAATGCGGATGAAGAGGTGGTGATATTGGCGATTAAGCTGCCAATGGGGCTGATAGTGACGATGTTGACGAGATTGGCGGTAGATATGCCGCTCGTGCTGATACGAATGGTGATTCTGGCGATGGGATTGGCTTTGAAGCTGCCAATGGTTGCTGTGGTGATGATTATGACGAGATTGGCGGTAGATATGCCGCTCGTGCTGATACAGATGGTGATGATTATGACGAGATTGGCGGTAGATATGCCGCTCGTGCTGATACGGATGTGGATGACGATGAGATCGGTGGTGAAGCTGCCAATAGTAGATGATGAATATTGGTGGATTATTGGTGGCGAAATTGGTGTCTTGGATTTTGATGACACAACCGCTGCACGTGATTAGGTTGCTCTGTTTGAAAAGTGTACGGAAGATGTGATATTATGCCAATATCTGGTGTGATGTTGGAAATAAAAATGGATAATTTTTCCAAATTTATTCTCGCCTCCGCACACGAGTATGTGAATTTGTTAAAACACGTAAAATGGCTGCCGAAAATCCGGCTCGATTGGACCAAATGTCGGGCTGAGTTTCGCTCGCCGATCTTTTCCAGGATGATTGGCAGGTAATTCGCCGAAAAACGCTCGCACAACGATTGAAAATCGAGAAAATAAAACACAAGAGTACTCGAAAGAATATTGTAACAATTGATTTAATAAAATTGAATTTGTAAAACGCGGTCAGCTCACCAGTACGATATTAGAAAAAAGAGACAGCGACGGGCTCGCGCACGATGTTTTATAACAAGCCAAAGTGACATTTCTTTGGCGAGCCCGACGCCATCTAGGTTTTGGTGTGAACATTATTTTTGGTGTGACCATTATTTTTGGTGTGAACATTAATTTTGGTGTGAACAGTCAATGCTGAGTAACTACGTGAATTCTTTTCCGACCGAATATTTGAAATAAAACGCATAATATATGCTGCAACGCGAACCGACCGAATCCAATTTGATGATCTAGTCAAAATTTCGTTAAGTGGATGTAGTATATTAGTTTTTGATACTAATACCTGAATTTTAGCGTTACTTCTCTCTTCAAGCGTTTGGGAATTAACAGTGGTTAAGCATGGATCTGATGACGGCCATTGGTATGGTTCTTTTGAAAGCCATGTTGGGCCCTTCCACCAAATTTCGTCGACTAGCAGAAGAGAAGGTAAAATTCCTCGAGTAGCACTGTCAGCAGGATTATCCGTAGATCGTACATGATTCCAACATTGGTACGAAATTGATGTAAGTATCTCCGACGTCCGATTCGCGACGAAAACCGACCACTTCTTAGGTGGTGCTTCCAGCCAATGGAGAACGATTGATGAATCAGTCCAAGCGAACAGCTTCATATCGTTTAATTGTAAGGATTTTTGCAGTTTGTTCACGAGTCTAACGAGAAGTAAGGCTTCGCAGAGCTCCAGGCGAGGTAGTGATAAAACTTTAATAGGGGCCATTTTGCTTTTAGATGTCACAAGAGAAATATTTACCGCACCATCGACATCAACAATTTTGCAATAAATCACGGCCGCGTATGCATCTAAAGATGCATCACAAAACGCATGAAATTCAATAATTTTCCGGTTGTTCCACAATATTCTTGGAATCTTTATGCCTTCGAGAATGTTAAGTTCACTGCGAATGTTTTGCCAACGGTGGGCGTATGACTTGGGAAGTTCGTCATCCCATTTAAGTTTTTCGCGCCAAAGATCTTGTAAAATCATTTTGATGCCTATTATTACTGGTGCGATAAATCCAATTGGATCGAAAATGCGCAACGATTCTGATAACACCCGACGTTTAGAGCACACGATTGATGTATCAAATCCTACCTTGTAGGAAAAACAGTCTTTCGAGGGGCACCATTGTAAGTCCAAGACTTTAATTAGCGACGATTATTTAAATTCCACCGGTGATAACGCCCTTTGGTTTTCTGGTAGGGACAACAGCAAAGGCCAACAGTTGGTGGTCCACTTTCTCAAATTAAAGCCTGCTTCCTTTAGGAGGCTAACAAGTTCTGACTGTAAGGCAATAAGATACTGTCAGATCCTGTTATGACGTCGTCGACGTAAAAGTCGTCTAATACAACACTTGCAGCACGAGGAAATTTTTCCTTAGTGTCAATGGCTAGTTGCCTGAGGGCACGAATGGCTAAAATGGTGCGCACGATGTTCCATACGTAACTGTTAGTAAACGATAATGTTTGATTGGAAGTTCTGGTGAATTTCGCCATATAATTCGTTGATAGTCAATATGTTTTTTTGCAACCCAAATTTGGCGATACATTTTTTCAATATCGCCCGATATAGTGTAGGCATGTCGCCAAAAACGCATACAGATAGAAAACACATCCGATTGAATAGTTGGACCGATGAGTAGTGATTCATTTAATGATTTGGAATTTGGGGCACTAGCAGAGCCATCGAAGACAACGCGAATTTTAGTTGTGGTACTGTCCAGCTTGAAAACCGCGTGATGTGGCAGATAGAAGCACTTTGTTGTGGGCTGAATAATATCGTTCTGTGGAACCTCTTCCATATGCCCTAACGACATATGAAATTTGAATATTCTCTGTGTAGTCTTGGATTCGATTTGAATCTTCGTTCAATTGCAAGGAAACGGTTTTGAGCTAAATCAAACGAGTTCCCATAGTCCAAGCTGTCAAACTGTTTGAATGGCAATTCAACTACATACCGACCATCTGAGCTACGGGAATAAGTTGTTGAAAAATGATCTTCAGCATTTTGCTCAGCAATGGTTAATGTGGGTTCAACATGCGCTTCCTCTATGTGCCAGAACCTTTCAAGATTGAATTCCTGATCCAAATCTAATTTCGTACAGAACGATTTCACCTCCCTTTCAGAAGTGTTGCGAAATGTGGTCCAGCTTCCTTTCCTGATCCACGAATTATATTAAAAATCCTATCTGCACCTATCAGAATGTCGATATGACCCGGTTTGTCAAAGTGAGAATCAGCGAGTTGAAATGAGAATATGTTAGACGAAATGCTTGCTATTGAATGTGAGGGAAGCAACGATGTTATCTTCGGCAGGACATAACAATCGACTTCGACGAATTCTGAGTTATAGCAAGACATCAACCGAATTGATACCAATCCATTTGTAGTGCCTACTGAAGCGGATGCGATTCCACTGATAGGAATTCGTTTGGGTTTCCGAATGAGTACCAAGCGCTGAACAGTTTGTTCCGTTATAAGCGAAACCTGGGTACCCGAATCGAGTAACAGTCTCAACTTTTGATATGATCCTTGCTTGTCTTGAATCCGAGCAATAGATGTAGGCAAAATAGCATACGATTGATGATTTGATTCAAGCGAATGGTTGACAACGAACGAAGGGTTAGGAGAATCATGTAACGATGGCGACTGTGGCATTGAATTATTGGAAGTTATACCGCGATTGATTGAAGACGGCGATTTATCAATGGTTTGATGCACAAGTGAGTGATATTTTGATTTGCAGACTCTACATCGAAAATTATATCTGCATTTGTCTGATACATGTCCTTGACGGAGACAATTAAAACAGACTGAGTGTTCCTTTACAAATTTGCGACGTGTTTCGATATCAAGACTAGCAAAATCAGAACAGCTTGATAATGTATGAATTAGATTATTACATTTGGGACAGGCCGACATTTTTTCTACGAAATGTGTTTGTATAGGGTTTTGGGTTTTTAAACGAGGTTGAATAGGACGGGTCAGAGACGAGCAAGCCTCTACGCAATCACATCGCATAAGTAAAAACTCAATTAGATCGATAGTTGAGTCATCTCGTGAGCCTACTTCTGCGGCCCAAGCCTGTTTTGTATCAGCATCAACCTTTTGAAGCAAAAGAAAGATAAGCCAGGGATCCCGCTCGGACGAATCTAACGTGCTCAGACCACGAATTACTTCGTCAGCTCCTTCAGCTATCTTTCGAAGAGTGTGTAAATTTCCTGTAGTGGTTGGTAATAATTATAACAAGTGTTTCCCAGCCGGGGTGGGTTCAGCGGGAATGTCCAGGTCCTGTGCGGTGGCAAGCAACGAGTGGAGGGGAAAGAACAAGAAGAAAACTATGTAGACGAATGCCAGTTCGTCAAATCAAACGCACGATGTAAAGGTTTTACAAAAATCACTTATCTTTATTTATTGAAATCGGATAAACTGTACACGATAATAATCTGCGAAGCTCCGCTCGATGACTGCTCGGTTCGACGTCTGCTCGCTGACTCTCTGGTGCACAGGCGGCTTTGCTTTTTATAGCCTGCGTGTTGTTGTCTCTGCTGCTGCGGTCCAAGTTGCTGGCTGCTGCTGCTTGTTGATTGTTGTTGTTGCTTGTTGCTTGGTGATGGTTGTTGTTGCTTGTTGTCTACTGGCCTCACTACCACTACCTACTACTTCCACTACCATTGCTTAATCTACCATGCTACGACTGCCACTGCTTAATCTACCATGCCACGACTGCTACTGCTAAAGGAGGGGCGAGTACCTGGGCCGCAATAGCTGCGAACCCTGTGTCCCCACTGCCCACTCTTACTACTGAGCCGGTGGTACCAACCAGAACGCTGCTGCTCCACACACAAGTCGCTGTAACCAACTGCCCGTGTGTCTGGTCTGGCGGCCACCACTCGACTGACTTGCGTTGGTTTGATTGTCGTTATTTAAGCGTTGGCTGCACAGTCGTGGTGTGGTGAGTTGGGTTGGTTATCGCAGTAGTGGTGGCAAACGTGTTGTAGTATTGAGTGAGTGGCGCTGGCTGAGCGTAGTAGTGGTGCTGAGGGTATGGTGAGTGGCGCTGGCTGAGCGTAGTAGTGGTGTTGAGGGTATGGTGAGTAGCGTCTGCTAGGACATTGAATTTCTCTCGTCGATACCTCACCTTGTCATCGTATTGCATGGCTGGATTTCGCGGGAAGTATCGCTGCTTGACGGGGTGATTGTCTTTCATCCTGATGCTATGTTCATGGATATGGGTAGCTCCTTGTAGGTGCTCGTACCTTGGTAACTCGGAGACTAGAAATTCGTCGATCGCCCGTCTTTCGTGGGCTGTAGTTTCCGTCGTTGGTCTCCTTCGGGAAGGTCCCGTTTGAGTTTTAGCGATGGTATCGATTGGCGGTGTAGAAGTTGGACGTGTTGTTGTCGCTGGCGCGGTAGCGGTGGCTATCGGGTGGGCTGGCGCGATGTTTATTGGTCTTGGGTTTCCCCTGGGCTGGTCCGGGGGGCTTCTGGCTGGGGTGCCGGTCGGCTTTAGCTCGTTCGTCACCGTACCGACGGTGACAATGGACGCTGCTTCGATGATTCTCTGCTTCGGGATCTCGAGGACGCTGGAGTCGAGACGTAGGGTAATTCCCACTCGTACGAGGAGGTCCATCCCAAGATGGAATTGGTCATTCGTGGCATGACTAAGAACTCATGTCGGTATGACTGATGATCAAAATGGATATTGATGATGGTGCTGCCTTGGATTAGCACATTGCTTCCATCTGCTAGGCGGGTATATGGGATGTCGCTGGTCCTAGGGGATACGGTGTGTGTCATTCGCTCGGCGGTTTCGGCATCGATTAAGGATCTCGTTGCTCCGGTGTCGATGAGTGCTTCGTAGGTCTCGTCTCTGATGGTGATTCGGGCATACATGCGGTTGTCTTCGTTGATAAATAGGGGTGCGGGGCTAGTAATGGGGGATATTATGCGAGTTCGTCGTGGCCTCTGTTGTCGAGAACTCGCCTCTCGTTTCTCTCGGCGACGGCAGCAATCTCTCGTTCGTATATCCGGTCTTCCGCAGTCCCAACAGAAAAGTACTTGGGAATTCTGGCAGTTCTGCCGCACGTGGCCTTCTTGTCCACATCTCCAGCATAGGTTTCGTAGTTCGGGTCTCCATTGCTCCTCTGGTCCTTGATCATGACGCTCGGGAGCCGACCAGTATTGGTTCATGGCTACTTGTGGGTTTGGTACCCTGGTGGCTTCTTGCATTGCGGCTACGCGGATAGGACGTTCGTCTGCGCGGATGCACTCGTACTCTTTGGCGAGGAGAATAAGATCCCGTAGCGTTGTAAAATCTCTTCTCCGTATGTATAGCTTGTATTCCGGCCGGCAGTTTGTATAGATTCTTTCCAGCTTCCGTTCTTTGTTCTGCTCCATGGCCAACCGCATCAGGGTTTGAATTGCAGTGACGTACTCCGTGAATTTCTCCCTGGGGTTCTGTATGCGTCGGCGAATGTCATCCTCCAGTCGCTCGAAATACCTTGGGGGCAAGAAGTACAAATGGAACTCTCGCTTGAACTCCTTCCAGGTGGTCCACTCATCCTGGTTGTTGCGATACCACGACAGAGCTTTGTCTTTAAGTAGTTCGGGGAGAGTTCGGGTTATTCACCGTCGTAACTGATTCCCCATTTGTGGATTTTGTCGCAGACCTCTGCATCGCTGATTTCCGGCTCGGTTCTCTTCTGTGGTACAGGTTCCTCGTTTGACGTATACTCCATGGTTGTTGGTGTCTTCTCTCGTCTTGTCGTCGCCTCGTCTCGAACTCCCGCTTGATAGACGTACGTCCCAGTTGACCATTGTGTTTCTTCGACCTGTGTCTGCTTCTGTTCCAAGAAAAGAAAGAACAAGAAGAAAACTATGTAGACGAATGCCAGTTCGTCAAATCAAACGCACGATGTAAAGGTTTTATAAAAATCACTTATCTTTATTTATTGAAATCGGATAAACTGTACACGATAATAATCTGCGGAGCTCTGCTCGATGACTGCTCGGTTCGACGTCTGCTCGCTGACTCTCTGGTGCACAGGCGGCTTTACTTTTTATAGCCTGCGTGTTGTTGTCTCTGCTGCTGCGGTCCAAGTTGCTGGCTGCTGCTGCTTGTTGATTGTTGCTTGGTGATGGTTGTTGTTGCTTGTTGTCTACTGGCCTAACTACCACTACCTACTACTTCCACTACCATTGCTTAATCTACCATGCTACGACTGCCACTGCTTAATCTACCATGCCACGACTGCTACTGCTAAAGGAGGGGCGAGTACCTGGGCCGCAATAGCTGCGAACCCTGTGTCCCCACTGCCCACTCTTACTACTGAGCCGGTGGTACCAACCAGAACGCTGCTGCTCCACACACAAGTCGCTGTAACCAACTGCCCGTGTGTCTGGTCTGGCGGCCACCACTCGACTGACTTGCGTTGGTTTGATTGTCGTTATTTAAGCGTTGGCTGCACAGTCGTGGTGTGGTGAGTTGGGTTGGTTATCGCAGTAGTGGTGGCAAACATGTTGTAGTATTGAGTGTATGGTGAGTGGCGCTGGCTGGGCGTAGTAGTGGTGCTGAGGGTATGGTGAGTGGCGCTGGCTGAGCGTAGTAGTGGTGTTGAGGGTATGGTGAGTAGCGCTGGCTGAGCGTAGTAGTGGTGCTGGCTTAGCGTAGTAGTCCGCAGCGGGGTGGACGGCGGGGTTGAGGGACCGTGACTGTGTTTGTAACGAAAACACTTCGTTACAGTAATGACAAAAAAGCTTGTACGAATGACTGCACTATCACTTGTTTCCAGCAGCGTCGCGTGAATTATTTAGATGGGTGTGCAAATTCTTTAAAATTATACATTTTTTAGAAACATCAATTAATTGCCTGAAAACACGTCCCATTTATTGTTTTCTCAATCATTGTTTTGCTGTTTTTGATATCTTATTTTGTTGTAAAAATAAAATATAGAAAAATAAAACTTTCGCATACAAAATCAAAAGCACCGCACGAAACTGCAACCCCAATTCCCAACCACTTAAACGAAAAGATAAGTTCAACCATTCATTCATCGGCTTTCGTGCATGGCTTTTATTTGCACGAGTATCGATATCGATGTAATACATTGTGTAAGAAAGACAAAAAAAAAAAAAAAAAAAGTAAACAAAAAGAGAGCAATATTTTTTTTTTTTTTTTTTATTTAAACTTTAGGATTATTTATTAATATTATCGGTTAATAATAAGGCGGTCTCTTCTGGTCGTGGGGCAAAGGCTCGACATCAACAACTGAAAATAAAAACAAAATATATAACCGCATGAGCCAAATCTTTCGGTCAAACTGTGTTACAATCGCAAAATATATTTCTTAAAGATTCTAGATGTGGTGAGTGTGTAGCTGGTATGTAAAATCAAAATGCGTACACAGCACTCTAGCCAGTAATACACATATATTTGTGTACGTGTGCGTAAAAAATATATATAGCCAAGCGGAAACACCACAGCGAGCCCAATAAAACACCATAGCAGGCGGAGACCATCCAGCTCAACGGTACGGACAGGGAGGAACACCCACCCCCATCCCCTCTCGGGAGAGCGGACTGTGTTAAGACGTCAACACAGCACACGAAGCAGGAATACACACATCTTCGTATGGGGACGCTAAAGTCAGGCAAGCGGAAACACCACAGCAAGCCAACGAATACATCATATAATCAACGCAGGCGCGCACCATCCAGCTCAACGGTACGGACAGGGAGGTATACGCAACCCCATCCCCTCACGGAAGAGCGGACTGTATTATGATGCTAACTCAGCAGACGAAGCAGGAATACACACATCTTCGTATGTGGGCGCGATAGTCAGGCAAGCGGAAACACCACAGCGAGCCGACGAATACACCATATAGCACACGCAGAAGCGAACCATCCAGCTCAACGGTACGGACAGGGAGGAACACCCACCCCCATCCCCTCTCGGGAGAGCGGACTGTGTTAAGACGTCAACACAGCACACGAAGCAGGAATACACACATCTTCGTATGGGGACGCTAAAGTCAGGCAAGCGGAAACACCACAGCAAGCCGACGAATACATCATATAATCAACGCAGGCGCGCACCATCCAGCTCAACGGTACGGACAGGGAGGTATACGCAACCCCATCCCCTCACGGAAGAGCAGACTGTGTTATGATGCCAACACAGCACACGAAGCAGGAATATACACATCTTCGTGTGTGGACGCTTAAGTCAGGCAAGCGGAAACACCACAGCAAGCTGACGAAAACATCATAATATACCAAATGCAGACGCGCAAGCGCACCATCCAGCCCAACGGTACGGACAGGGAGGTATACGCAACCCTATCCCCTCACGGGAGAGCGGACTGTGTTATGATGCCAACACAGCACACGAAGCAGGAATACACACATTTTCGTATGTGGGCACTATTGTCGGGCAAGCGGAAACACCACAGCGAGCCGACGAAACACCAACAAAAACTAGTAGTGCGAACCGTCCAAATACCGGCACCGAACAGGGTGGAACACACAACCCTAATTCCTCTCAGGTAGGCGGTCCATCTACACCACTAGTGCCAAATGAATAATTCTAAAAATGCACGTAGGTACCAAACTCCACACCACCACTATCTCTATTATGCATGACACTGCACAAAACGTGAAACGATCTCTGAAGGAAATCGCTCACTGTTATTTACTTTAAATACATATATAAAATGTTTGATCAAACAAGTTGTTTGAATTATGCAAAAATAAAAACAATCAAAAACACAAAAATACCAGAATGGCTCAGTGAATACTCACAAAAAATACTCGTCTTTCCTCTTTAAAATATCTCCAAATCGAAACTGTACTGCACAACCACTTTTCGGTACTATCTATCACTGACTGAAAGGAAAGGCCTCGAAAAGGATTTTGAAAATTCTCTACACACACACCCACCAGCCTTTTGCTTTCGCTGATTGTGTTTCATGTGCGTATCTTTATCTTTGTTTGCCTGTCGACGTGTAATCTCCAGGTCATTTCCCAAGTTGCTTAACAACGACAGGGAAATACAACAAAAAAACACATTGTGAGAGTGACTGTATCATCTCATCAATTGGCACTAAAAACGAGGCTACCCGCTACGGATCTCAATCGTTGTTAATAAAAATAATTCTGGATTTATTTAAAATCATTCGCCTACCTCACCGAACCTTATATTCGTCCATCCTGATATGAGCTCGTCTCGAGATCCTATCTGTATATGTCACCATCGACCTTCAAACTGAGTAGTCAGAGATCTCAATATCACTCAACACGCTTTCCTTTAATCTACCGCGATCACACTTTCTTGAATCCTATTTCTCGGCCTACGGTGCATTCCCTCTACGTTTGCTACAAGTTATCTATCATCTGAATACTGTTCCTTTACCACTAAAGATTCATTGACTGGTAGGTGATAGCACTACTTTTCTGCTAGTTCAAGTTATAGTTAGCTGTTTTC
Source organism: Cheilosia urbana (assembly GCA_946477585.1). Taxonomy (NCBI): domain Eukaryota; kingdom Metazoa; phylum Arthropoda; class Insecta; order Diptera; family Syrphidae; genus Cheilosia; species Cheilosia urbana. The sequence goes on from OX297857.1 coordinate 18,101,332, forward strand.
TAACAACTACTAAATTCCATCTTTTAGAATGGGGTCGCTTAATCTCATCGTCTCAACAATAACTGATTTGCGATCTTGCCAGTACTTTTATCTGTCACGTTGTTTAACTAAAATTGATCCTTACGAACTTAACGTCCCACCAGTGTTGCAAACCCGCATAGAAGCTTTAATGCTTCAACCCCAAAAAAAAAAAAAAACGATAAGCCCATTTTCGAAATAAGTTTTTCCCTTTTTATATACAGTGCCCGAGAGCTAGAGAACCTATTCAAATGACGCATTGAAAAAGCTAATTTTTCGCAGTGCAACTGCAAAACATTTACAAAGAACCGTTACCAAGATTTTATGTTTATCTTCTTCTTGCAAATAGATAGACAATGAGACACAACTTTGAAACTTTGAACAAACTTTGAAAATGCAACAACAAAAAGCTTTCCTTAGAGCTTTTTTTATGAGAACAAAGCTCTTAATTATAGCTAAGGCTCTGAACCTATTCCAGTGACGGACAGTGTATCTTAAAATGGTAGTACAAAGTGATCACAATTTGTTAACAAAATGTTGTTCGATCGGTAGGTAACTAAATCTCCTTTGTTCTCGGTAGTTAATCCAAGAAGCCAACAGAAAATGTTAGTCACACTTTTTGTATAAAACGTTGTAGGTCAAGTTGAGAACTGGAAAACAAGCACGACGTTGAATGACAACGAGCGATGCGACCTTGATCAAAGTACCAGATCTACAAAAAAATAAAATATATCTTATTGGATTGATTGCAATGACACCTCGCAAGACCTCGTGCCCCTCTCCGGCAAAATTGTTCCTCAAAACCTCAAGAACGGAACCATGACTAAAGGCCATAACTATGCCTCAGTTGACATCACTGTGTCCCACAGACTTTACTTCAATATGGTGGTCCTAAGATCTCCACAAATCGATGAATTGTTAAGTCTCTCCTGCCCATTTACTCGGTGTGTAGCTACTGCTTTTGAAACACGCTTGATGTTATTTGTTTGGAATTTTCCAAATTGTTTTAAGGTAAGTGCACTGTCTCGGTCAGAAAACAAAGATTCCGAAATTCCGTGAACAGAAAAGTTGACCTTGAACAATTCAATCACCTATTTCGCATTACAGATCATAACAATCCGAACATAGCTGTGGTTTTTTTTTCCAACATTCTCTGACCTTACTTTCTGAAACTTCAAAACCCAAAAATTCAGAACAATCCATAACGAAACCGCAGTTCTTTAAGTTGAGGGTCAATCCTTCCTTAGTTTATACATCCCTCGTTCGTTTAAGAAAAATTAAAAAAAACAGAAACAACTTTCTGGTATACAATTGCGCAACAAAATATCATCAAGCACCTAAGTCCCGTAGTGGGCTGAGAATTCAATTGATGATCCGCTGTAAAATTCTAGGTCCACCGGGGTAACAGCAGTAAAGGGTGTTAAAGATTTTTCCATCACTATAAAACCCTTTTTTTTTCTTCTTCTTTGAGGAGTAACATTAGATGAAATTCAGAGTCTCGAATTATATTATTATCTAAAAGTTCTAGCTCTGTTACTGCCAACAGACATGGGCGAAAAGAAAATAGTCTATTATCGTTAAGCTGCATTCGCTTCTCCGCTAATTTGGCACAACTTAGTTCCTACTCCAAAAAAAAAACAATCTCCTCGCATCTACGAAATCATTTTGTTAGTGACATCTTCGCCCGACCGATTATAACCGGTAAACACGTCTGATGAACGAAAACTGTAACGTTCTGCTGTTTCAACCCAACATTCTATCTTCCTTTACACACTTACTGATTCTGAGTCAATTTCTAATCCGAGGCGTTAAGCCTATCTTGCTTTAACTAACGTGCAAAGTGCCACTGTTTTTCCCAGTTGTTGGAGCTTCGGACAAGTTGCAGCCATATGGAACTGACACTTGAACAAATCTCAACGCTGCTCTGGCTGCACGTCACATGCTTACACAGTACTTTTCAATTCCAAACCCGAAAGCATACTACATCTCTAACCTGTGCAGCACAAACATTTGCTAAAACCGCAATTGTTCGGGGATCATACCTAACTACATTTCTTTTATTTTTTTCTCTTTTTTTTTAATAGAATTCTACATGGACCTTTGTAAACACCAATACACCCTTTTCTTGCTTTTGCGTAATCTTCATTCGAAATAAGTTTAAAAATTTAGATGAGTAGTTATTTATATATTTTGCAGCATTTGAAAAAAAAGTCTCCAGCTGTCTGAGAAACATATAAATCAATGCGAAACGATACCTCATTAGGTACAGCTCAAATTGTATCGTCTGGGCGATTATTTGATCGAGCTACATGAAGCAAATGTTCAATCGACAAAACGAAACGAGTGCCGCGTTCTTGCGACTTCTGTAACTTGTTTTTTTCTTCTTTTTTTTTAACGAAAAAGCGACCCTTTCTTTTTGTTACATTGATTTAAATACTGATAAAGCGATTTATAGTACTCTGCTATTGAACCTGACATAACATAACTGTATCTACTATTCTCTGCTTTGATCTTTTGATCTCTCCTACCCCTAATACTTCAACAACGCCTATCCATATTCCTTCAGCATAACTATCTGTAAGACATTCCTAACAGTAATGAGCAAAGAGACTCGAGAATGAAAATCAAAATACCGTTTGACAAAAAATACAAAATATGTATGTAAATTTAAACACCAAAGTCGTGAATGCACATTTACACGAATCTTTGTACTGTAGTTGTGATGTGACGATTCCTCCTCTGCCACGACCAGGATCCCACTTCTGAATTGTAAGAAAGACAAAAAAAAAAAACTAAACAAAAATGAGAGCAATATTTTTTTTTTTTTTTTTTTTTTTTATTTAAACTTTAGGATTATTTATTAATATTATCGGTTAATAATAAGGCGGTCTCTTCTGGTCGTGGGGCAAAGGCTCGACATCAACAACTGAAAATAAAAACAAAATATATAACCGCATGAGCCAAATCTTTCGGTCAAACTGTGTTACAATCGCAAAATATATTTCTTAAAGATTCTAGATGTGGTGAGTGTGTAGCTGGTATGTAAAATCAAAAAGCGTACACAGCACTCTAGCCAGTAATACACATATATTCGTGTACGTGTGCGTAAAAAATATATATAGGCAAGCGGAAACACCACAGCGAGCCCAATAAAACGGAGGCGGAGACCATCCAGCTCAACGGTACGGACAGGGAGGAACACCCACCCCCATCCCCTCTCGGGAGAGCGGACTGTGTTAAGACGTCAACACAGCACACGAAGCAGGAATACACACATCTTCGTATGGGGACGCTAAAGTCAGGCAAGCGGAAACACCACAGCAAGCCGACGAATACATCATATAATCAACGCAGGCGCGCACCATCCAGCTCAACGGTACGGACAGGGAGGTATACGCAACCCCATCCCCTCACGGAAGAGCGGACTGTGTTATGATGCTAACTCAGCAGACGAAGCAGGAATACACACATCTTCGTATGTGGGCGCGATAGTCAGGCAAGCGGAAACACCACAGCGAGCCGACGAATACACCATATAGCACACGCAGAAGCGAACCATCCAGCTCAACGGTACGGACAGATAGGAACACCCACCCCCATCCCCTCTCGGGAGAGCGGACTGTGTTAAGACGTCAACATAGCACACGAAGCAGGAATACACACATCTTCGTATGGGGACGCTAAAGTCAGGCAAGCGGAAACACCACAGCAAGCCGACGAATACATCATATAATCAACGCAGGCGCGCACCATCCAGCTCAACGGTACGGACAGGGAGGTATACGCAACCCCATCCCCTTACGGAGGAGCGGACTGTGTTATGATGCTAACACAGCAGACGAAGCAGGAATACACACATCTTCGTATGTGGGCGCGATAGTCAGGCAAGCGGAAACACCACAGCGAGCCGACGAATACACCATATAGCACACGCAGAAGCGAACCATCCAGCTCAACGGTACGGACAGGGAGGTACCCTCACCCCCATCCCCTCTCGGAAGAGCGGACTGTGTTATGATGCCAACACAGCACACGAAGCAGGAATACACACATCTTCGTGTGTGGACGCTAAAGTCAGGCAAGCGGAAACATCACAGCAAGCTGACGAAAAGATCATAATATACCAAATGCAGACGCGCAAGCGCACCATCCAGCTCAACGGTACGGACAGGGAGGTATACGCAACCCTATCCCCTCACGGGAGAGCGGACTGTGTTATGATGCCAACACAGCACACGAAGCAGGAATACACACATCTTCGTATGTGGGCACTATTGTCGGGCAAGCGGAAACACCACAGCGAGCCGACGAAACACCAACAAAAACTAGTAGTGCGAACCGTCCAAATACCGGCACCGAACAGGGTGGAACACACAACCCTATTTCCTCTCAGGTAGGCGGTCCATCTTCAGCACTAGTGCCAAATGAATAATTCTAAAAATGCACGTAGGTACCAAACTCCACACCACCACTATCTCTATTATGCATGACACTGCACAAAACATGAAACGATCTCTAAAGGAAATCGCTCACTGTTATTTACTTTAAATACATATATAAAATGTTTGATCAAACAAGTTGTTTGAATTATGCAAAAATAAAAACAATCAAAAACACAAAAATACCAGAATGGCTCAGTGAATACTCACAAAAAATACTCGTCTTTCCTCTTTAAAATATCTCCAAATCGAAACTGTACTGCACAACCACTTTTCGGTACTATCTATCACTGACTGAAAGGAAAGGCCTCGAAAAGGATTTTGAAAATTCTCTACACACACACCCACCAGCCTTTTGCTTTCGCTGATTGTGTTTCATGTGCGTATCTTTATCTTTGTTTGCCTGTCGACGTGTAATCTCCAGGTCATTTCCCAAGTTGCTTAACAACGACAGGAAAATACAACAAAAAAACACATTGTGAGAGTGACTGTATCATCTCATCAATTGGCACTAAAAACGAGGCTACCCGCTACGGATCTCAATCGTTGTCAATAAAAATAATTCTGGATTTATTTAAAATCATTCGCCTACCTCACCGAACCTTACAATTGTATATTTGACTTATGACGCTTTACGGAAACAGAACAGAACAGATGCAAAAGAAGAAAAAATGAATACAGCCCGTGCACAGAAAACCTTCGCACGAGTTCACTACAAGTTCATCAAAGTAAAGCGATTTAAGTACGGCGGCGTGCGGGTGACGAATGACGATGGGGATGAATACTGGAGAAATCATGTAGAGGGATGTAGTTTGGAGTTGGATGAATTTATTTGATGAAATCAACAGAATGGTGCACAGTGAGTTTTTGTACGAGTTATTTTTTTTTTCTTTTTCGCAGCGGTGAAGGAATTTTGAAAGAAGAATTATAATTTATAAAGGATGAATATGAATAGGTATGGTGTAAGCTGTAGCTGTTGGCTGTGTTATGGAGGTTTTATGGGTTATGGAATTGTGCATATCATTATTTGTGTGTTATTATTATTACACAGTGTTTGATGAGGGACTTATTTCCGTTAGATCAGGGTGTGCAATGCACACCTTGCACACCCTGACGAGACGCCACTGCTTGTTTCCTATCATACCGCCTCTCTAACCGCTCCCACGCTTCTAAATAATTTTGTTCCGAACTGCTCATATGTTTAATAAGAGTTGCAGCATCCCCATATAGAAACCACTTCAGATACTGAAACTTCTGCGTTCCAGTCAACGACTTATTCCTATCGATCGATCCGATGAACAAATCTTTGAATCCCGGCCAATCTTTATAATCGCCAGTAAAGATTGGAATTGAAAAATTTGGTAGATTTACAAAACTGTGATGATCTACTTTAATAGAGCCTGCATTATGCTGACCAGGGTTATTGACTACCGGCGTTTGAACTAAGGCATCATTGCGTTCGCGAATAGCATCAGTCAAGGCAGAGTGAGCTTTAAAATATTCGAGTTGAAAGACACCGAATGTAGCCAAGCTTCTTCTAATTTTGCAAGTCTATTTTCGAGCAATAAGATTGAAACCGATTGATCAATTGACTCTGCAAAGGATTCCGAGCGTGTTATGCACCCCTTTAATTGAGCACGTTTTTGTTTTATACTTTTCATTGTCTTTGAGCGCGATTGAAAAAAAAAATACCATAAAAATAACGGACACCGTTAAACGTCTGAATATAATAAACCCGCAAAATCTCAATGCGCATGCAATATATTTCAATAGAACTATGTATGTATAATGTATTATTATGCAGTTCAATTGATATCACTTTCTCCCGCACACATTTCCCGAGTCAAATAATTTTATTCAAATTTTTTTCATTGCAAAACATAAATTTCGTTTTTATGCTTCTACTCATAGAGCATATCTCGACACGAGGAGTGCCCACACTAGTTCACACGAATTAATCTTCCGATTCGTATGCCGGTCAAGTTTTTGCAATAATTTCTTGATATAGCAAATTATCCGCGCAAAAAGGACCAAGATATAAATGAATTGAATTTCTGATTCAGCGAAAGAATAATTATTGCGACGAATGTACAGCAAACTCATTGATGGGTCTGCGATCAGAAAACGAAATAAAAAGAAACGACCATGATACGCGACCAAAGAATCCCACGATCAATTGCTCCCAGCAAAAATAATAATTACCAAAGGCGCAAGTTTAACAGTTTATTGATGTTGCTTCGATGATGGTCCAATAACGAAAGAGACCGATTACAGGCAAAAACTAATTATCTTACATTGTGGAGAGTTCATGAAAAGTGGACTGTAAATCTTAACAGTTTTTTTTATAGGGCATTTTATGTACTATTTGGCACATGCAATGTAAAGAACAAACATGTTGGAGATATCATTTTAGCATATTAAAATATAAGAATCAAAGAAAGAATTTTTATAAAAGCTTTATAGAAGCTCAAAATATGAAAAGGAAAATTTTTTTTTTTATTAGGTATCTTGGTTCTTAATTTTGAAATTCCTTTTTTTTATTTTTTTTTTATCCTATTAAACGTTATCTAATTGACTTTCTTCCATTTTCATGCAGTTATCGTATAATTTATATTTTAGCTTACAATGGGCCGCCGCGGTGGGAATCGAATATGGGTCCTGCTGCGTAGTAGTCCAATACACTACCCTCAGGCTAATTCGTCATAATACCGTAGTAATGGTAAATCTGAACTACTTGATACATTCGTTCGTTATGACTTCCAATCGTAAGTTGTTGATTGCATGACATTTCAGTGCTTCTATTTATAATGCTTCCTGTCAGGAGTTCTAAAGAAGCTTCTCGAAAGCGCTTCAAGCTTTGCCGAAGCAATTCATTTTCCACACATCTCCTTATACATTTTCAGATGTCTAATAGTGATCTTACCGAAACTAAGTTTCATATCCCTCAATAAAGCCTGTGTATATGCTTCGCAAAGGACGTACAAAAGTTATATTTGAAACAATTACTTCGAAATCGGTATACTTCGGTTGACAAGCACTAGAGAAGCTTTATCGAAGTGGTTGCCTACAGAAATTACAAATTTGAACCTTACCGAAGTCGAATTGTTACCTGGGAGGCTAGTGACAGAGATCGCATTCGACTCAGAACAAGACGTAGTGTCTATGAGGAAACAGGTTTCTCCTGGGGTATTTTTAGCCTCTTCCATTGCAGAATCAAACAAAAATCGAGCCAAAATATTACTTCTCAACACTAATGAAGAGCAAATAAAAATCAACAAATCAAAAGAAATGGGTTAGAATGGGACAATCGAGAAGAATTTGATCTCATCGAATCAAGTCCAGAACCGGTTCCAGTATATAAAAGATTGAAAACCTAGAAAAATAGTTAATTACAGATCACTGTAACCACGAAGAAAAAACTGCTATAACACAGATATGCTGTGAGTTTGTAATGTGCTGCTGCTTTGCCTAGGGTCCTTGCTGGCATGCTTGCACCCGCTCTCTAAGCTCGCCGGAGGGCGTGGGAGCTTGACCCTGGCACGTCACAAAAACATAAAATCATGCCAGTCTTTTAACGTTGACGAGATATTGTTCTTTACCCACCCTACCATGGTCACCTACTCGTATTAGCAACTCCTTAATTGGCATCTTTACCTTCCTATATTCCAGCAACATCCTTTCCTTTCCAAACCTCCTCATCTCAACTTCTTAATTAAAATCCATTGTGCTTTCTTATGCACATTCGAACATAATTAATTTTATTCATTATGGAAATTACTTTAATTTTACTTTAAAACTAATTTCGGTTACTTTACTTTTAATTTGTAAAGGAAAGTATTCTAAATTTATTAATATTGGATTCTTAAATAACAACTCCCCCTCCCAATTATTCCCTGTACCTTTTTCACCAATAGTCCCCTGCCCACACTTTGTTCAATATATATCTATATAATAATAATTTAATCAGTACACCCACCGAAGCAATCTACAACTGGCGATGAAGTGGCCACAGCATCCAGGTTGCGCTAGTACTTTTCCTTTCTCTCTGTTGTACCTGTATCACTTTTCTTTCGAAATGGTATTATTATATATACATTTATATCGAAATTTCTTTGTACGTAAGGTACGCCGGCAAATTTTCTTCACACAATAAATTGAAATTACTTCCCTTTTTGTTTTTACTCTACACAAAAAAAATTCTTCAAAATTTAAACAAAATTAGAAAGTTTTACGTTGTGCAAGTCGAAACAGAAATTACGAATATAATATAAAAAAATAAAAAAAAATAATTTTCGGCACCGGAATATGAACCGGGTCTTTTCGCTTCACCGGAAATTTTAGCCGCTTACATTTTCATTTTCATTTTAAATTCATTTTTATTTATATCTTTCATTAAACTTACATACTAGACAAAAACGAGTAAATCTAATTTAAAACTAACATTTATCTTATTCTAGCTTACTGACTCTTAGCGAGCGCTCTAAACTTAACAATATCCTTAAAATTATTGCCTTTCAGCCTAATTTTTAATTTCCAAGAAATTTTAGAAAACTTGGAATCTTTATTATTTGTTTTATTAAAACTAATTAAAACTACCTAAGCTACTTAACCTACAACTACCTATAATCAGGGTGGTGAGCAATCTTATCGATTGGTCACCATCCTGATCGCGTCCATGGTTGCCTGTCGGCCGCCAACAGGGGTTCATCCGCGCCGCCGAGACTCGATCGAGGCCACAAGCGTCGGTCAAGTCTCGGTAGCACTCTTTCATGTTGGTTAGCCCGGTCCCGCCCAAGGACCCCCCACTCTAAGCCTAAACCTACCACCTTAATATCTAGCTTAAAACTTAGGAGGAATGCTACAAAAGTAGCGCACCGGCCCGGGAGAGCGTATCGAGTCTCACGTCTTCGTCAAGCCACCAAAATTCGGTGTACTGCTTTACCGTATCGACCCTGTCCCGTTCCGCAATTGCGGTGCTAAAACGGAGGAGCTCCTGAGCATTGGCGGCGTACCCGTCGTGGATGAGCCGCTTATCCCTCGCACCGCGGTGGCTGTGGTACAATACCGGCACACCATCTTTTGTCTGGACTAACCCTTTCATATCTATACATGAAGAAATGCCTCAGGCGGGATGAAGCCAGACCGAAGCGTACTCTCGTGGTACATTAAATTGGGGTAGTAAGCCCCTGAGATCAGGTTATTATCACTGACCATCGCCCTAGCAACGTGCCTCCGAATCATCTTAATATGGAAATTGTTTCGGAGAAAATCGAACTTGAAAAGTGCTCTGCCAAGTTGACGTCAAGCCAGCAGAGCACATAGCCAAATCGGCCTAAAATTAAAAAATGAATACTCCATACTAATCCCTGATTTATGTGCGTTTTTTTGTGCGAAGTTTCCAGCTTCGTAGCTCAAGCCGTTTAGCTAGAAATCGCATTACTAATTTCTATTCTAGTAAGTGCATAGAAAACTGTTAACTCAAACCCTAAAAACGGACGAAAATAAAAAAAATAAAAAGCACATACATATCTCTGATTTATGTGCTTTTGATTTGCTTAGTCATTGATTTTTGTGCTGTCCTAATTTAGCCTCTAATCCATTTTTTAGGTCTGGCTCTGTTAATAAAAGCCCTTTTAAAGCTCTGCTAAAAATGTCAGTTGAAAGAAAACAAAATCACAATGCGGCACGTGTCGACATTGTGGCGCCATAACAAAAACGGCATTTAAAAATAGAAATTGTCAACATATTAAGGTAAACACGATCCATATAACCAGGCGCACAGCATTTTTAGAAGGTCAGTAGAATAATTCTAGAATAATCCTTGCAAAAAAATATATTCTATTGCGCACTGTTAGGTAGGCTTTTTAGTATGCGTGAATCAATACATATGACCTCAGCCAAATGCTACCTGGGTGGGAAGCCATGAATGGAGGAAAAGGGAGGCAAATATTGTGTTCGTTGAAAATTAAGTTACGGTAGGTTGCAAGTATTATGTTTGCCTGGTGTATTTATATTGATAGCATATGAATGTGGATCGACATTGTGGTGCCTTAAAAAAAAACGCGATTCTTCGTATACAGAACCGATTTACCAGATTATTTGCGGGTGGAAGGGGTGGGAAAGGAAAAGAATCCACAAACCATGACCATTGCGAATTTCTGGTGGATGTGCGCATGTGTTCGTATATCAAAGGAATGAACGCACACTCTTTTAATTCTTAACAGGTACCTATGCCAATTACATGGTAAGCCTTTTAAGCGAAGTCAATATTGTTATTATTTATGTGCTCCAAGAATTTAAACACATGCCCCCAGTTTCAAAATGAAATGTTCCGTGTGTTCGCAAAAAATTGTGATTGTATGAGTTTTTCTCATTTTGCCTGTGTGAATATTACTGAACAAGATGCTGAATATTACAACACAAGCGGCAATCCATTTCGTTGCGATAAATGTGCAGTGCTAAGACGCCGTTCTTTACGTTTGTTTGTGCCAACTCCGGTCATTCCAATGCCTAACAAAAACAATGCATCGGCTCCTAATCAGCACACAAATTCACTAGAAATCAGCAACTCACCATCAGCAACTAGTAATTCTTCACCTCATCATAATGATGGCAGCGAGAACGAATGCACTCTACAAATGATTTACATCAAGCTTTCTCATTTGGAAGAAACAAATTCTCGTTTTCTACAACAAATTAATGAGCTACGATCCGAAAATGCTGAGCTAAAGTCGAGGGTCAACAACCTGGAGAGCAAGCTCAACTGGCAACAGCAAAATTTACTGAGTAATTGCCTGGAAATCGTTGGAGTACCTAATGTGGATGACAACAATGCACTCAACTAAGCAAAACTAATCTTCCAAAATGCTTTGTCAATCGATATTTCGGACAGTGAAATATAGAAATGTTATGTGAAGAGAATGCAGAACAAACTAAATAACAATGGTGCACCTTCAACTAAGACCTCCAAATCCGTCATCTGCTTAAAATTCGCAAATTTTACTACAAAGCAGCGAATAATGAGCGCAAAGAGAAAGAACAGAAAAAATTTCAACTCACGTGCTATTGGACTCGATGGTGTAGGTCTAGGCGAAACTAGCAGCAGCAACAATTCCAACAACAGTAGCAGCAAGGGCACCAGCATTTACTTGAACGACTCTCTGACAAAGTACACGCAGGCTCTCTTGTTTAAGGCAAAAGAAGCGAAACAGCAAAGAAATTATAAATATGTATGGTATAATAACAACAAAATTCTTATGAGGAAAGTTGAGGGTGGAAGAGTTGTCTCAATAAAATCTTTTAACGATCTTGCACTCTTATAGTGATTTGCGTTAACTTACTTTATAATGAATGATGAAATTCTTTTAATCGATGACTTTTCCACTCCTGAACTTAATATTTTTAATTGTGATAATCTTTTTAATAATAGTTGTTTTTGTGATAAAAAACTTTTCATTGTCCACCAGAATGTCAGAAGCTTAAGAGAAAACTTTTCATCTTTAGTAGCTCACCTTGATTCTTTTGTGTTCATTCCAGATGTTGTTTTTGTCTCTGAAATTTGGATTTATAATTTTGAAATTGAAGATTATTCTCTGCCCGGGTTCAAGTTTTTTGCTAATACCAATGAAAATTACGCTGCAGGAGGTGTTGGTGGCTTCGTGAAAGATAATTACAAGATTTTAGATGTAAATTGTGTCGATTTTTCCAGTGCCGATGTTTTAAGAGTTTCCATTGAAATGAATCGTGAAGAATATGTGTTTTTATGTTTCTATAGACTTCATATGTTCAATGTATTGACCTATATTAAAGAACTAGCTGTGCCCGCAACTTCGTACGCGGCGTGAGACTGTAATTTCCAAAAAAAAGAGATTTGATCGTTTTCTCAACGGCACATTTGTTTAAAATCAACAATCCAGCTAAAAAAAAAGCGGTGAACATTGTCAATGTGAAACAATAAATCAAACAAATCTATTTACCTAAAACACCAAACTAAGAAAATTAAATTCAACAGCGTAAGTCCTAAAGTTCCACTTCCTTACTGTAGGTACAACGTAGGTTGTAGGCTACGAGGCGGGTTAGGAGGGTGTAATTTCGTCCCTTGTAGCAGATAATGGCACGCTTGCGGAAGGCCGGGCAAAAGCTCGTCGGATGGGGGGGGTTCTTCCTGCTACTTAACCTCGCTACAAAATAAAATAATCGTGCCTTGGTAGCTTAATACTACCAACTAAACAAATAAAGTAATTTGTTTCTATTGTAATTAACATTTAAACCGATTGCCAGAAACCAAATCAAGCCTAGTCCTAAAGAGAGATGGTATCCACTGGGGAATACAGTAAATTGAAAAGAAAATAGGAAAGGAAGTTAAAGATCGAAAAGAAAAGGAAATCCCTAAATGTATGGCCAAAACAAAAGAGATAAGGTATGCTAAAGCTAATCCAAACCGAAGAGAAAGCGAGAGAAATCCGCAAAAGAAAATTAGAAGAGAGCTAGAGAAAAGTTAATAAGGTACAAAAGGAAAATAAAGAGAAAGAAAGAAGAAGGAAGAAGGTTGGTCGGATGTTAATGACCTCACGGCTCGCGCTGATCTGTGGGAGTGTATCCGATCTTCGCCGTGTCTTCGGCTATACCCGCCCTACTGCTGAACATATTCGGCAGCTCCTTGGCTACGTTACGCCGGTAATGTATTTAGTAGCCCCTAAATCTATATGGTACGCCTTGCCTACTTCATCCTTGTTTACCCCCTTCACCTCACATCGACAATTAGAAAATTTACCACATCATATCAATAAAAGAAAAGCAACAAGAATAATAATTTATATCATAAGTACAGGGTTTATTCATAAATAGTTTTCAAACTAAGAGACACTAAATTCTCTCTTAAAACATTCATGTCACTAGAAGGGCGACTAGGAGATTAGAGTGTTTAACTCGACTCTGCATTAGAAATATGCCTCAAACAATCGCGGCAGAAAAAAAAAAGAACTATAAACTAAATGTAGGAATAAGTATACTAATAAGAAATGATTTTATGCGTTAGAATTCGTGCTTATGATCAATAATCTTAGGACCCAGTTAATATTTATATATATGACTTCAAAAATGTAATTATGTAGATATACTCGATAATGATTCGTTAAATTACCAGTCGGGAAGCAATGGTAAACTCAAGGTTAAGATTTTTAAGTAAAGATGCCAAAGAAAATACAAATTTTAAATTTGACTTACGTAGTTTTCGTTCTCTTACCGTTTTAGTATTTTGTTTGTTGAAGTGATAAAGATGAATGTTGTAATGTAAACAGCTGACTCCTTTTGTGCGCACAATTGGTTGTCTGGTGTTTGATGTATGATGAAATTGTTTTTGTTTGAGGTATTTATGTAATTAAGTATGTATGTTTTTCTGTATGGAATGGATGTGATTAATATCGTGAAATCATTTGTATAATCTTTATGGCATTACCTGGGGTGATTGGGTCGTTCTAAAGTAGATACGTATTATATTAAAAATGAACAAAAAAAAGACTAATACTAAACTAAATCTAAACTAAAATTAACTTAAAATAAAGTCCTTCTCTTCTTCGTCCCAGCATGGATGGTACGTTGGCTGAGAGCTTTTCAATTACGTGGAGAGGTTAAGTGAAGAGCAACGGGGCTGATTGGGGCCTGGGGCATGGACACTAGCCTTGATTAAACGGCACACACTCGTATTTCGGACACTTTTCACCTCTCAGATTTTCACAATTGTTGTTAGGCAGGTAATTTTTTCCCGCTTATCAGCAGACAGGTCAGGTGGCACACGTGGTTGGTACGTGGGCACCTAATTTTCACCAGTTCAGGATAATTTGGCCCCGGACACGTATACTGGGACTCCGTTAAACATACCAACAGCGATCACAGCGTTGTTCAATTACGGTCGTCGAATTTTGAGCTGGTCGACGGGTGTATGGCGTATGGTTTTGGACAGTAAGTATCCGGGGGTAAATGGGCGACGAAAATCGATCCTTCACTCGGCGATCGATGCTTTTGGGCGGCTTGCTTATGACCTCGGTATGAGTGAGGTTATATGTAAAGCTGAGCGATCGTGGTTCTGGTGGTAAATTGGCGGCACCAGGGAAATCTCAAACGGGCACAATTTAATGTTGAGGGACTCGTGTTTGTGCATCCAAGTCGACACGGCTTTGGTGGATATGAAAATGATCGATTTTCATGCGATTTGCACATGCGGTTTCTACGGACGACACAAAATTGAGGTATTTCTCATATGGCCACCAAAAGAGAAAAGAAAACGAAAGCTTACCCTTTGCAGATGATAATGATAAATCGCTGATTGTATGACACACAATAGTCACAAGAAATGTTTTTTTTTTTTTTTCTTTAATAGAACTACTTGTCTCGGGAGTTTGTCTTTCTTAAATTTTGATTTTTTTTTTTTTCACTCAAGGAACTTGATTAATCGGGGCAAACTAGCAGCACTTAACCCACCACTTGAAAAATTGAGAAAGAACGATCGCGCGTCTACCGGCTATATATATATAAGATTTAGATCTAAGATAAGGGAGATGACTCTCCAAAAATGTACACGTTGCACTTTCACTATTTTCGCAGCGGCTCTTCCTGTGGGAATGCGCCATATGTGTGCGGATAAGGTAGTGTGGCAGTTACTTTTAAACAAAAGTAGATATAAAATAAAATAAAAAGTTGAGGATATTTTATTTGGAAATTAAAGTGTTACGCTACAAAGTCATGCATTTGATAAACACCGGTGTTGTACAAAGACATGAAAATCGAAACACTTATTTGCTTTAATTAGCGGAAGGGGGAGCGTAAAGAGTAAATCGACCCATGACCCTGATTTGATGTACGATAAGTCTACGTGTCTTAGAAGCGTTGAGGAAAAGAGAAAAAAATTAATAGGACTTAATGCTTTAGGTCTTTAGCATGATAAATGCCTATCGTTTTGCCTTGAGGGTTCTCAATTTCGTACAACGATCTTCCAATTCGACGGACTATTCGACATCTGATAAACTTTGAACAAAGTTTGGCGTTGAAATGTTTTGCCGCATTACTTAAAACGAAGTTCCTGCGGTAAACTTCCTCGCCTGGTTTAAAAAGTCGTGCTGACGAACGTAAGTTGTAGGTTTTTTCATTTCGTATATAAGCTTCACGTAGCTTTTCCTTGACTTTTTCTCTGACTAGCTGAAGTGCAGTCGAAGTGGGTAAACATTCAATTTCGCCATCTCTTAAGGTGTTCAGTTGCTTAGCTATCTTATAAGAATCTGCGTGAGACATCATATGACGACCGAATAAAATGAAGAAGGGGGACATTCCTGTAGACTGGTGAATTGAGGTAACTAAAGCCTGCTGTATTTGCGATAAATGAACATCCCAATCTCTTTGATCCTCCTTCAAATAAGTTCGTATGGCGGCTAAAATTGACCTATTTACCCGCTCCGAAGCATTCGCCTGGGGTGAATAAAATGCATTTTTAATGTGGGTTGTTCCATATTTCGATAAAAATTGGCCGAATTCTTGCGACACAAATTGTTTGCCATTGTCGCTATGCAAAAATTCTGGCACACCAAATTTATGAAATATTTCCTTCTCAAGAAAGTCGATTACCAGTTTGGTAGTTGCCTTATGCATTGCCTTAAGAAAAACAAACTTTGAAACGTAGTCTAGCACCACAAAAATAAAAAGATTGCCTTTCTTAGTCCGGACATAAGGTCCCATAAAATCAATGTATATCTTCTGAAAAGGAAGATCTAATTGCTGTTGTGCACCCATAGGTGGTCTAAGTGTAAAGTTAGGAGATTTGTTTTCCTTGCAGTCGCTGCACTTTCGAATAAAACTACGCACTTGCAATGCCATATCTGGCCAGTAAAAGTTCTGTTTAATTCGTTCTAAGGTTTTCTGGATTCCTCCGTGTGAACAATTTGGTGGGTTATGATTCCGTTCAATAACCGAGTTCGTTAAACCCGTAGGTACCCATAACTTCCAAATATAAGGCTCACTGAAATCCTGACATTTACTATCAATGACTCGTTTGAAAACCAAGTTGTCCTTGATCTTAAGATCCGGAAGTCTATCTTGGTTTTCCTTTATCGATGAAATGAGATTTAAATACTCCGTCGTTTTAAATTCTGGTGAACTTAGATCAGGTACATTACTAAGACAATGTATGGAAGAAATATGTTCCACATACGCCCTCGATAACGCATCGGGTACGATGTTTTGCGATCCTTTTCGGTGTTCGATTTTAAAAGTGAATGCCTGGAGCTTAAGAGACCAACGCGCAAGCCTACCGCTTAGGTCTTTAAGGCCCATAAGCCACTTCAGACTTGCGTGGTCTGTTATAACCGTAAAAGCAGTACCTTCAATATAGGGTCGAAATTTTTGAATTGATCTTAATGCAGCAAAACATTCTAACTCCGTTACACTATACTTTTGTTGACAGCTATTAAGTTTTTCTGAGAAATATGCAATCGGCTTTTCGTTTTGTTCCTCGTCGTATTGAAATAATACCCCTCCGATGCCTTTTGACGATGCATCACATTGAATCAGGAAATCTTTCGAAAAGTCTGGATTGCTCAGAAGAGGTGCAGAGAGTAAGGCAGATTTTAGCGCTTCAAAAGAAGCAATGGCACTTGGTGAAAAAGAAAAAACTTTACCTTTTTTTAGGGTTTCAGTCAAGGGTGTTGCCAGTGAGGAAAAGTTTCGGATGAATCTCCGGTACCATCCACAGAGACCTAGAAACCTTCTCACTTGTTTTTGAGTTGTTGGTATCGGGAAATCTTGAATGGCAGATACCTTATCAGGGTTTGGTTTAATATGTCCTTGCCCAATGATGTATCCCAGATACCGCAACTCTTTGAAACAAAAGAATGACTTTTCTACATTGATTGTCAAATTGGCTTTCTGTAAACATTCTGCTACCTGCTGAAGAACGGACATGTGTTGGTGAAAGTCTGGAGAAATAATTAAGAGATCGTCAAGGTATACGAAAACGTTTTCCCTGAGTGCACTGGGGATCACTCTATCCATCAACCGACACATCCTTTGGGGTGCATTACACAACCCAAAGGGCATGACGGTAAATTGATAGAGCGGTCGTCCTGGCACAGTAAATGCCGTTTTCTCCCTTGACTTCTCCTCCAGAGGGATCTGCCAGAACGCATCTTTGAGATCCACACTACTAATGTAGTGCGTATCTCCAAGTCGGCTGAGCAGACCCTCAATGTGCGGAAGCGGGTACGCATCTCGCTTGGTAAGAGAGTTCACTTTGCGGTAGTCCAAACATAGTCGGTTCTTACCCGGTTTACGAATAAGGACTATGGGAGAACTCCAAGGACTGTAACTCTCCTCAATTACACCCAAAGCGAGCATGCGATCCAGCTCCGCGTAGACAATTTGTTGTATGACAGGTGACATAGGGTAATGGCGCTGCTTTACCGGTTCAGCATCATTTGTGTCAATTACGTGTTTCTCGACAGTAGTTTTCCCTAGTCCAAGTTTGGCAAAAGACGGGAAGAGTGAAATCACTGACTGTAGCATACTTCGCTGATCTGTGGTAAGGTCATGCATTGGAGGTATGGGTTTGTTGCTTTCGCTGAAATCTGACTTCTTAATCAATTCTGAGGAAACTTCGCTGATGATATGGGGAGCAATTTGGAACTTCGACCAAAAGTCTACACCGAGATATAGTGGTTGTATTAAATCCGGAACTAAATAGAGGTCTAAAGAGTTTTTAACCTCATTGAACTCAACTACTACGGAAATACGACCCACTATCTTTTGTCCTTTCCCATCAGCTGTGTTCACCTCAGAATTGAAAGCAAGAATTGGAATACCCAGTTCACTCACTAGCTCCATGCATCCTTTACCTAGGCATGAAATCGAAGCCCCGCTGTCGAGCAAACCTGAGATTTCTTTACCTTTCAATAAAATTTTAGCATACGGTCTGTTGTCTAGCAACGAATCTCCGATAAAAGTTTCACTTATTAGCTTCCGGTAAGCTCGTCTTTTCCTATGTCGTTGTCTTGTTTTAAATAATTTAAAGAAATGTCTGAATTTGTTATTTCTTCTACGTTAAATATTCGATTTCGTATTTTATTATATTCAGCTAATCTTTCATGGTACGATTTTTTATAAAAAGGAGTTTGTTTTTGTTTGACTTCTTCCCCAGCCGTGTTCGCCTTAGCAATGGTTATCGTACGAGGTTCATTACTAAGCTCGCAATCAGGCTCGATTTTCTCTAAGTCGGAAGAAGTATTTGTTGACGCGTCTTTTTTAATTACTCTGGGTTTGTTTGTGTCGAACGCGACTCCCCAGATTCCGTCACGTTCGTTCTTGGGTTTCCCAAATGTGGGTGACATGTAGGACAATCCAAAACTGTGTAATTGTCAGTACCACATCTATAGCAAAATAGTTGTCGTACTGGCAAATTACAATGAATAAAATGATGTCCAATCTGTTTACAGTTAAAACATACAATGTTAGTGTTTGGACGTCGATTTTGTACATTCGCACGGTTTGACAAAGCGATAGCGGCCACGCCTCCGTAAGAATCAAAGTCAGGATGAGCTTCTGTTTGCTGCTCATCGAAATAGTCTAGTTCGTTAATGTTTCTCAAACGATTTTGAACCACATAACGAGAATGAAGCATCTTCTCCGTCCGTCTACACTCATCGCGGAAATGTTCGAATGAATCGATCTTCATGGGATATATAAAATTCATTAACCTAGTGTTAATATTGTTTCTGAGAATCTTTATAAGTTCTTGTTCTCTTATTGGTTCCCGTAGTTGGCTTTTGAGGTGAATAATGGATTTGAAAAATTCATCAAATGGTTCATTCGGCAATTGCCTCCGATCCATGATTTGTTTCAGAATCTCAAAATCATTCTCAAAACCTTTAAACTGCTTAAAAAGGGCTGCTCTAAGCATTGGCCAATTTCCTCTTGGATTGCTCCGAAGATATTGCCAATACCAGTCTTGAGCAGAACCGGATAGCAAGTGATGAAAATTGCGTATTATTTCTGCCCAAGGGCAATTATAATTATTTTTCAAAACCTCGACTCGAAATACGAAGTCTTCTATCGGAATACCTTTAACTGTATCGTCAAATCGAATACCCCAACGATCCAACTCAAAACGTCTATGATTGGGTCTTTCGAATTGATCCTGGTTAAAAGTATTCGAGTTCCTTCGGTTGTAGTTAGAATTATGTTGAGCATTATGATCATTACGATCATATGGCTCGAAATGGACTTCCGGTGGGATAAAATTCCTATTTAGCGTATTATCTAATCGCGAACTAGTAGTCATATTATTAGTTGATTGAACTGCATTAGTATGGGTATTGTCTATTCGATTGCGATTGATCAAATTCGTATTGATAGGCACAGGTAGATGATTATCATCACCACTTGGTGGCGGTTGAATATTCTGCGTAGTATGTTGTTGTGGAACATTCTGAAGAATATTTTGCATGCTTTGTTGTACATTAGTCTTTATTAAATTTGGCAGATCTTTCAGCAGCGCTTTTTGCATGTCCGCTAGACTAGCGTCCACCACACTCTTGATGTGAGAGTGGAGATGACCAGCTGAAGACTGCTGTGGAAAATTATTTGGAAGATTTACAAACGTCGTGGCTGATTCGTGTGCACCTTCGTTGTTTTGTGCAATGACATTACGATCAGTTGTTTGGTTAGCGAAGAGAGACATAATAGGGACTGCGGAAGAAGATGTGTTAATGGTTGCCGTTACTGAGCTAGTATTGACATTTGAACGAAGACTGTTTGTGACTGTAGGTATTGTTGCAACCGACGTCATCAATCTCTCAACCGAGTTCTGATTGTGTACTCTACTTGCGTTTGAATTCGCGCTTACATTTCTGTTAAACAAATCATAATTAAGAGAGCGATTGTTTACATTTGAACTATTGCCATGTTGAGGAGGAGAGTGCAGTACCGGTCTACTAAAACTAGAATGTGATACCGTAGTCGTAGTGGGTGTGTCACTGTTGCCTCCTCGATTGCGAGTTTGCATACTGTGTTGTCTATTTGTGTCGAAAGCTATATTTCGCCTCTCTTTGGGAATAGCTCCGTTGTTCTCTCTTAAGCTCATGATTAAATATAGTTAAACCGACAGTGAAATGGTATAGGTAATGTTTGAGAAAAGAGAAAAAAAGATAATATTAAGATAGATATGTTTGTAAAGAGTTAATGACTGATATGATATATATGTCGAGATATGTGTTTGTGTGTATATAATAATTTGGCGATATTGAGGTGATGTGGGCAAACTTAAATGAAGTATTGATAGCGTAACATAATAAAAGAAAATTAAAAAAAATATATAAAGAATTGGACAGGCACTATGCATCAGGATGTTGTTATATATTGCGAATGGTGCGAATCGATGTGGCATCTTTCTACGGCAACTTATACGCGATCCTATTGACCTTAACGTATAAGGACTCACAAATGAACGTCCGAAATCTTGAACCTAACGCGATGCCGACGCTTAAATAATTTTATATCCTTGTGCAACTTGTTTTAGAATCTAAGTTCCTTAAAAACAGGACTCCAGGGATATACATATAAAAGGTACTGACGTATATGATTGATGCATAATAAAATTTACTAGATGTTTCTGGTTTGTGCAGCTTATAACAAGTATCCGCAAGGTAACTCGTTAATGCAACGTATGAGATGGTAAAGGCTGCTATTAAAAAAATATTTCTAAGAAGTTGCTATATGTGGGGTGCAATGTTTCTATCGCAGACCTAAGTTCTTAGGCGTTAATTTGCAATATTTCCATCGGGCTCCACGTTGTTGGGCGCCAATTTTGTAGGCTACGAGGCGGGTTAGGAGGGTGTAATTTCGTCCCTTGTAGCAGATAATGGCACGCTTGCGGAAGGCCGGGCAAAAGCTCGTCGGATGGGGGGGGTTCTTCCTGCTACTTAACCTCGCTACAAAATAAAATAATCGTGCCTTGGTAGCTTAATACTACCAACTAAACAAATAAAGTAATTTGTTTCTATTGTAATTAACATTTAAACCGATTGCCAGAAACCAAATCAAGCCTAGTCCTAAAGAGAGATGGTATCCACTGGGGAATACAGTAAATTGAAAAGAAAATAGGAAAGGAAGTTAAAGATCGAAAAGAAAAGGAAATCCCTAAATGTATGGCCAAAACAAAAGAGATAAGGTATGCTAAAGCTAATCCAAACCGAAGAGAAAGCGAGAGAAATCCGCAAAAGAAAATTAGAAGAGAGCTAGAGAAAAGTTAATAAGGTACAAAAGGAAAATAAAGAGAAAGAAAGAAGAAGGAAGAAGGTTGGTCGGATGTTAATGACCTCACGGCTCGCGCTGATCTGTGGGAGTGTATCCGATCTTCGCCGTGTCTTCGGCTATACCCGCCCTACTGCTGAACATATTCGGCAGCTCCTTGGCTACGTTACGCCGGTAATGTATTTAGTAGCCCCTAAATCTATATGGTACGCCTTGCCTACTTCATCCTTGTTTACCCCCTTCACCTCACATCGACAATTAGAAAATTTACCACATCATATCAATAAAAGAAAAGCAACAAGAATAATAATTTATATCATAAGTACAGGGTTTATTCATAAATAGTTTTCAAACTAAGAGACACTAAATTCTCTCTTAAAACATTCATGTCACTAGAAGGGCGACTAGGAGATTAGAGTGTTTAACTCGACTCTGCATTAGAAATATGCCTCAAACAATCGCGGCAGAAAAAAAAAAGAACTATAAACTAAATGTAGGAATAAGTATACTAATAAGAAATGATTTTATGCGTTAGAATTCGTGCTTATGATCAATAATCTTAGGACCCAGTTAATATTTATATATATGACTTCAAAAATGTAATTATGTAGATATACTCGATAATGATTCGTTAAATTACCAGTCGGGAAGCAATGGTAAACTCAAGGTTAAGATTTTTAAGTAAAGATGCCAAAGAAAATACAAATTTTAAATTTGACTTACGTAGTTTTCGTTCTCTTACTGTTTTAGTATTTTGTTTGTTGAAGTGATAAAGATGAATGTTGTAATGTAAACAGCTGACTCCTTTTGTGCGCACAATTGGTTGTCTGGTGTTTGATGTATGATGAAATTGTTTTTGTTTGAGGTATTTATGTAATTAAGTATGTATGTTTTTCTGTATGGAATGGATGTGATTAATATCGTGAAATCATTTGTATAATCTTTATGGCATTACCTGGGGTGATTGGGTCGTTCTAAAGTAGATACGTATTATATTAAAAATGAACAAAAAAAAGACTAATACTAAACTAAATCTAAACTAAAATTAACTTAAAATAAAGTCCTTCTCTTCTTCGTCCCAGCATGGATGGTACGTTGGCTGAGAGCTTTTCAATTACGTGGAGAGGTTAAGTGAAGAGCAACGGGGCTGATTGGGGCCTGGGGCATGGACACTAGCCTTGATTAAACGGCACACACTCGTATTTCGGACACTTTTCACCTCTCAGATTTTCACAATTGTTGTTAGGCAGGTAATTTTTTCCCGCTTATCAGCAGACAGGTCAGGTGGCACACGTGGTTGGTACGTGGGCACCTAATTTTCACCAGTTCAGGATAATTTGGCCCCGGACACGTATACTGGGACTCCGTTAAACATACCAACAGCGATCACAGCGTTGTTCAATTACGGTCGTCGAATTTTGAGCTGGTCGACGGGTGTATGGCGTATGGTTTTGGACAGTAAGTATCCGGGGGTAAATGGGCGACGAAAATCGATCCTTCACTCGGCGATCGATGCTTTTGGGCGGCTTGCTTATGACCTCGGTATGAGTGAGGTTATATGTAAAGCTGAGCGATCGTGGTTCTGGTGGTAAATTGGCGGCACCAGGGAAATCTCAAACGGGCACAATTTAATGTTGAGGGACTCGTGTTTGTGCATCCAAGTCGACACGGCTTTGGTGGATATGAAAATGATCGATTTTCATGCGATTTGCACATGCGGTTTCTACGGACGACACAAAATTGAGGTATTTCTCATATGGCCACCAAAAGAGAAAAGAAAACGAAAGCTTACCCTTTGCAGATGATAATGATAAATCGCTGATTGTATGACACACAATAGTCACAAGAAATGTTTTTTTTTTTTTTTCTTTAATAGAACTACTTGTCTCGGGAGTTTGTCTTTCTTAAATTTTGATTTTTTTTTTTTTCACTCAAGGAACTTGATTAATCGGGGCAAACTAGCAGCACTTAACCCACCACTTGAAAAATTGAGAAAGAACGATCGCGCGTCTACCGGCTATATATATATAAGATTTAGATCTAAGATAAGGGAGATGACTCTCCAAAAATGTACACGTTGCACTTTCACTATTTTCGCAGCGGCTCTTCCTGTGGGAATGCGCCATATGTGTGCGGATAAGGTAGTGTGGCAGTTACTTTTAAACAAAAGTTGATATAAAATAAAATAAAAAGTTGAGGATATTTTATTTGGAAATTAAAGTGTTACGCTACAAGGTAATATCAAAACAACCACTAAAACAAAAGCCTGAACGGAAATTTGTATCTACACCAACAATACGTAAATCAAACAACATAATTCACCTACACATATCGTCTTTACTTCTTGAATTCTTCAATTCTTGACTGTAGGTATCAACGTAGATACTATAACAACCACTAAAACAAAAACCATGAACTCAATTTCTATATACACCACCTCCACCATACGTCCCTCACCACACCACACCACACGTCATCAGCCATCTGCGCATTTCCTCAAAAACACATTGTAGCTGTTTTTTTTTTTTTTCATATGAACGTGCTTCTGCGATGTGCGCCACCAAACCACCCCAAAGCAGAGCAACGATCAAGAACCTCGGCTGCTGATATTATTCGATTTGAGAAAATAGATTTATTTGTTTCGTGTTAGATTTTAGGTTGTAGCTCAGCTTCTAGAGGACATAGAAAGCTGATTGATGGCTTGAAATAACTATAAAGGTGTTGGCTCTCCTAAGTATTTTGTTTTGTTTGCATTGATTAAGAATTATCTGAGTAATGGCGAGTTAAAGGCAGTAAAGTCAGAAAAAAAACACCTTTTTGGTCAAAAACGCTCCAAAAAATAGGCATGGCAATGAAAGGAATAGCCTATATGTTGCACAGGATCTTAAGAAACATTTCAAAAAAAGTTTCATCGAAATCTGTGCAGTAGTTTTCACGCCATTAGGTAACAAAAAAATTGCCTACAGTTTTATTATAAGTATA
Source organism: Cheilosia urbana (assembly GCA_946477585.1). Lineage (NCBI taxonomy): Eukaryota > Metazoa > Arthropoda > Insecta > Diptera > Syrphidae > Cheilosia > Cheilosia urbana. Next base: position 18,126,060 of record OX297857.1, read on the forward strand.
GATTTGCTGGTCTCGTGGGAAAAGAAAAGTCTAAAAATTTAATTATTGTTGGAGATTTTAATTTGAACATTCTCGAAGGTACTGAAACAGTCTCGAATTACTTGGCTTTGCTATCTTCGTTTGGCCTAACATGTTTTATTAATGAGCGCACTAGAATTATATCCGGAAGATGCTTAGATCATACATATGGACGCTTCAGGAATGACTCGGCTAGTAGCTGTGATAAGTGCATTCTCGATCTTAAGATCACAGACCACTCTATGACAGTGCTCTTGGTTGACACAGAAACTTCAAAGAGTAGCATTAAATCTGAATCCGTAAAAAATGTAACGAGAATTAACTTCAGCAAATTGAAAAATAATCTTCTTTATGAGTTTTGGGATGAAGTTTGTTTATGTAGTGATGCTTCTACTTCATATTCAATTTTTAATGATTTATTTTTACAACATATACAGAGTGCATCCTCTAAATATGCTTCAAAAAATCGTGCAACAAGGCTTAAACCTTGGATCTCGGAGCACTTGCTAAATAAAGTAAAAGCTAAAAATAAACTCAGGTTTAAATGCTATAAGAACCCTAGCAATTTAATTTTAAAAAAGAAATACAATAAATTGTGCGTTGATCTCAAAACTGAAATTCCGAGGTGCCGGGATGCATACTATCATTCTCAACTTATTTCTGCTAAGGGAAACCTTAAAAGTGAATGGTACATAGTAAACAGCCTGCTTAATAAGAATTCTTCTTCAAAAATCCATCTGTTATACGTGTCGATGACCGTGAAGTTTCTGACAAACTTGTAATTGCCGACGCTTTTAACTCCTACTTCACTAATATAGCCAGTCACTCAATACCTTACTCCTTTCCCTGTACTGTGTGTTCCTCTGTTGAAATGGTAAACCTAAACAGTTTTGTTTTTGATCCAATCACTCCTCTTGAAGTCTTACGTGTGATTGGTAGCTTAAAAAAATCCAACTCTTCCGAAGCTGACGGTATTTCTGCCCTGGTGCTTAAAAATGTTGCATGTTTTGTAGTTGATGTTTTAGCAGATACTTTTAATCGCTGTGTATTACAGGGAGTTTTTCCTGAAGCCCTCAAATGTTCAGATGTAATTCCCTTATTTAAAAAAGGTTCACCTAACGAAATAAGCAATTACAGACCCACCTCACTCCTTCCTGTCTTCAGCAAACTCTTTGAAAAACTTATTAAAAATCGAATATTGAGTTTTCTAAATAAAAGCAACTTCTTTAACCCCAGTCAATTTGGTTTTCAGAAACGCAAATCAACGGAAGATGCTCTTCTACAATTTTGTGGTCTACAATTTTGTGGTCAAATAATGACAAACCTCGATTCGAAAAAATGCACGGCTGGGCTATTTATAGATATATCAAAAGCCTTTGAGTGGTTAACCACAAAACATTACTTAGCAAACTGGAAAGAGCTGGTTTTCGAGGTTTCATCCTGGATTGGTTTAGGTCTTATCTGGAAAATAGGTCGCAAAGAGGATGGCTGAGATAAGGAGTAAAACTATGTTATTTAATTTAGGTGTACCCCAAGGCTCTGTTCTGGGCCCGATTTTGTTCCTTGTTTATATTAACTCTCTACTTGCACTTCCTTTCAAAGGCTCACCTACTGCTTTTGCAGATGACATAGGATTTTCTTATGGTGTTAATAGTCCTTTAGACCTAGTCTCTTATATAAATTGGGATTTAAATTTATTAAGAAATTGGTCCGCTGAGCATAACATGGTATTAAGCCCTAAGACAAAAATCATGTTTTTCAGTTTGTCGTCCAATAACATTCAGGATGTGAACGTTTCTTATCACGCACCTGAGTGCTTAAAATACAAACTTCTAAAATGTTTCTGTTTGTCTAGTTCTTCTTTTTGTGACAGTGTAAGCTGTAGTAATAATTGCTTTCAAATACAAAATGTGGATGAATTTAAATACCTGGGGCTTACCATTGACTCTAGAATGAGTTTTTCCAATCATGCAGATTATTTGAGGAAGTACTTCTGATGTACTCTTAGACATTTCTTTTACTTGCAAAAGATTTGTTCTACTATGCTCCTAAGAACAATCTATTACGGTATATTCCATTCTAAGCTGCAGTATGGAATTGCTTGTTGGGGAGGTGTTTATCAAAACAAAATCAAACCACTTTTAATACTGCAGAAATATATTTTGCGAAAAATATGCCGCAAAAATAGTAAGCATCCTAGTTTTTCATTGTTCTGTGACCAACAAATTCTTCCAGTTCGTCATTTGTACTGTTTCAAGGTGCTAAAATTGTTCTATATGAGGTCCGGAAATCGTAACTATCGGTTAATTTCAAATTACAATCTTCGTGTAAACTCTTCAAATGTTGTATCTGTACCAAACTTTCGTACCACTGCATATCGTAATTTTTATTCTGTTTTGTCTTACCGTTTATTTAATAAGCTTCCTCAGTCGATCAGGATAATATCAACGCCGGGAATGCCTTTAAAACTTATTAAACATTGGCTTTTCAATTTTCACTATGATATTTTAGAATCTACTCTCTCAGACATTCTGGTTTAAATTTGATATCTTATATGTAATAAGTTTATTTTTCTTACGGAGTTATTATAAAGTGTGTTTTTTTCTTTTTTGTAGTCGCAGTAGCTTAGTGGTTAGTGTGTTGGACTGCTATGCGGGAGTCCCAGGTTCGAATCCCGCAAAAACCCAATTCCGACTTAGGGTTTTTTTCCGCTGCGCTACCTCTCGCGAACGTCTGACAAACATCCGAGAGTATAAATGTCTTGTAAGAGCTTCTCAATTAGCCGTTTGGAGTCGGCATCAAACTGTAGATCCCTTCCATTCGTTCCAAAAATGAAAAACTCACACAAAACGAATGGTTGTGAGAAGCTAGGCCTAGGGTCTCTCCAGACCTGTTGCGCCAACTATTTTTTTTTTTTTTGTTTTTTCTTTTTGTGCGTTTGGTTATATACCAGAGATGCCACGAATAGTAATTTGGCCGAATACCGAATACCGAATACCGAATATTCGGCGAGGCTCGTGGCCGAAGCGCCGAATATTCGGCGACACTTTGTAGTAATTTCCGTGAGTGATAAGCCACAACTCGTCACTTACGAGTTTAAACTTGTATCGCTGAAGTTGTACGTATGTAGGCGCGGCCAGTTTTGTTTCATTTGCGATTAGGTCGCGGTCGTGTCATAACACTTATTATTTTTTTTTGTTATTTGTATGTCTGTTGGTGCTTCTTTACGTACTGAGTGTTTTTTTTTTTTCATGATTTTCTATTAACTTTTCACTATTCCGTATTCGGCCGAATGTTGCAAACTATTCGGCCGAATACCGAATAGTGAAAAATGTGGCCGAATGGCCGAATACCGAATGGTTGCCGAATATTCGTGGCATCTCTATTATATACGCCTTTTAGTATTTGTTTTAATCAATTCTTGCTTATATTGTTATTTCCGAAATCAACCTGTTTTTTGCTCACTTTCGTACTCTGTTGTTAACATGCTCTGTAAATAGTCTTATAGGGTCATCCCACCCACAATTATTTATTTTTTTTAATTTGTTCTTACTTTTTGAATTGACATTCAACACTATTTTTTTCACAGAATGTCAACATATTTTCTTGTATTCTATTCTATTGTAATAATTATTGTAAATTATAATGTATTAATAATAAAATTTTCTAAATTCTATTCTATTCTATTCTATTCTATTGTGGTATTTGTTTTGATTATTTTTTTTGCAGGAAGAATGGAAGTGTGTATTGTCGTTTTAAGGTTGCGGTTTGTGGCTGACCAACCACGATCGTAGGTACGAGGCAAACAGCTGAAGGACACCTAAATATAGAATTAGCTGGGAAAGCACCGTCTCGGGGTTGATATTTGGGGTGTGTTTAGTAAATACACCCCCAAATAAACACTGTTTACGTATACTGGGCATCGCTCCGTAAAGGAATACTTTATTGACCGACATTTTTTGTTTAACCCTTTGAAAGGAGAGAGAATGAGACGGTACATTTAGCGAAGCATTAAGCAATACGATTTCTGTAGCTGTAAAAAAATGATAAGCCAGTGGGTAAAAAAATGGTAGCTGGGTGTGTAGTGTACGTAGCTTGTATCTTCTTCTGATCGTTGTTGCTATTCGTTAAGCACAAAAATCGAAGATGTCAAATGGATGGTGTTTATTATACAATCCACAATTATTTACGACATCATGCAACACTAAAAGTGCGAAACGCACTCATCCACCAAAATGTCCCATTGGTGTCAACTGTCAAAAATAAGATTACGACTTGTACATAAACAAACATATAAAAGGCACTGTTTTTTCGTAATAAATGAATATTCTGATACCACCACATCATGCTATAGGCTGCGTGAAGTAGTCTTGACTACGTTTCGGAGTTTGGCAGATGGGCCGGTGCAACACGGATGGGACACAAAAGCCAAGATGCAACTTCCTGAGATAAAGAATTCCGGAGGTAAACTAGTCTCCCATTCGGATCTCCGGGGGGGACTATCTCAGGGGGTTCAACATGCAAATAATCACCCACAAGACTTGCATGACGTCAGACATCAACGAACACAAAGACAAAAGAGACTAAACACTAACAGAAGAAAGCTAGCAACTGATTTCTGCAACATTCGAGGTCTAGGACTCAACAATGTCAACGTCAGCTGTGTGCACCAGCATCTGCAAGAAAAAAAGCCAGACGTCCTAGTTTTAACAGAGACTCAAATAAACTCAACAACTGATTACACATATCTTCAATGTCCAGAATACGAACTACATCCTCGTTTTCGATATAAGGGGGGACTATGTGTGTTTGCCCGAGAAGATCTGGCGTGTGTAAGAGAAGAAGAGATGGAACCTACGGATCTCGACATAATATGGCTAAAGGTCGTTCTACAAAGTTGTACCAAATTCGTTTGCTGCCTGTACCGCTCACCAAATGATAACGAACCATTTAAATTATTTAGTCATTTATCCGATAAGGTAGACTGGATACAAATTCATCATCCAACCGCTGAAGTTATTATACTTGGTGACTTCAATGCCCATAACATGGATTGGCTACGATATTCTAACCGAACGGACGAGGCAGGGAAACAAGCTGAAGACTTCGCCATTTGCTGCAATTTCACTCAGCTCGTTGATGAGCCCACGCGAATTCCAGACAATCCAACAAATTATGGAAACACTCTCGATCTGTTTCTCACAACAGAGCCAGATAATTATGAAATAAAAGTGTCTGCTCCCTTAGGGAATTCGGATCATGCTCTAATATCTGCTATCCTCTCTATACCGATACCAATAGGAGCGAAAAAGGATCGTTATGGTTCGATTTGGAATTACATATAGTAAATCTAACTGGGACGAGCTGCGTAATTTCTTCGCTTTGTTGCCATGGGCTGATATGTGCTTTAGAGATACTGATGTCAATATGTGCGCAGAAGCCGTAACCGAAATTATTTTACTCGGTATGGAACTTTATACTCCACATTGCATCAAAAAATTAGCTTCAAATAAACCGTGGTTTAACAAAGAATGCAAGCGAGCTACCGCAGCGAAAAACAAGGCTTTCCGCGAATGGCGGTCAAACCCTTCAGAACTGAATAGATCTGAATTTACAATTCTTCGAAATAGATGCAACCAAATTATTGAATCAGCGAAGACAACTTACAGCGAAAGAGTCACTAACAAAGTGATTGGATGTCCTAGCGGCTCATGCGCATTCTGGTCCATGGCAAAGGCAATCAGTAATAACTTTAGTTGCTCTTCTTTTCCAACTCTAGTAAAAGAAGACGGCACGCTAGCAACAACACCTAAAGAAAAGGCAGATCTTTTCGCTAGCATGTTTTCAAGGAATTCCACCCTTGATTCTGCACAGCTAGAGCCACCAAATATCCCGAGGATACAATCATCGATGGCAGAATTGAAATTTCGGCCTCGAATAATTCAACGCATCCTTAAAGAATTAGATTGCAATAAGGCAACGGGACCCGATGGAATCCCGGCTATAGTACTCAAGAACTGTGCACCAGAACTTGCACCTGTACTGTGTAAGCTGTTTAGCATGTCGTACTCCCAGAAGACGTTTCCTTCTTGCTGGAAAACCGCTCATATTCAACCTATTCCAAAGAAAGGGAAGAAATGTCTGCCACAAAACTATCGTCCAATAGCGCTACTTTCAATGCTCTCTAAAGTAATGGAAAAGGCAATAAATGTCGAAATAATCAAATATCTAGAAGGCCATCGATTAATAAGCGACAGGCAATACGGATTTCGGAGCCGTCGTTCCACTGGTGACCTGCTAAGCTACGTAACGCACTTATGGACACAATCAATTGAACAACACAGCGAATCCAGAGCCGTAGCCTTGGACATTTCAAAGGCATTTGACCGAGTCTGGCATAGAGCCCTATTAGGCAAGTTAGCGTCTTACGGATTACCACAACAACTCTGCGGATGGATGCAAAATTTTCTTCTGGGAAGATCGATCCAAGTTGTTGTAGATGGTGTATCATCCAATTCGTTTGCTATAAATGCAGGAGTGCCCCAAGGATCTATTCTTTCTCCAACTCTATTTCTTCTCCACATCAACGATTTGCTTGGATCGACAAATAATAATATCTACAGCTTTGCAGATGACAGCACTCTTATATCCTCCATCTCGAACAATAGGCCTGTGAATACGGCTACATCACACAGTCAGAGATGTGAACAAATTAATTCTCTAAATGATGATCTGGACAAAATCTTGAAGTGGGGAAAGGACAACTTAGTTGTATTTAATGCAAGCAAGACACAGCTCACAACATTTTCCAGAAAAAATGAATCAACAGTTCCTCAGATCCAAATGGATGACCATCCAATCCATCACAAGGACTCAATGCACCTTCTAAGAGTCACAGTCAACTCAGGAATCACATGGCAGAACCACATATCCTATATCGCAAGATCGGCGTCCGCAAAGTTGAGCTACCTATTTAGAGCAAAGAGGTACTTTAGCCCCAAGCAACTTCTCCTTCTCTACAAAGCACAGGTTAGACCAGGCTTGGAATATTGTTCCCATAAATGGAGCTCGGCCCCAAAACATTCACTTAACCTGCTTGATAGCATACAGAGACGAGCAGTTCCACTCATTGGAGACCCTACACTCACATCGGATCTACAACCGTTGCTGCACAGAAGACAAGTGATCTTTACTGTTTAACTGTAGTAATAAATGGTTCACCCAAGATTTAATTAATCTTAAACAGAGAAAAATACAATGTTACCAACGTGCGAGTTTGTTAAATATACCGATGGATTGGGCGGCTTACAGATTGGCTCGCAATATATTTAAAAATAAATTACAGATTGCCAAAAAAAGATACACATATATACAATCGACAGAAGTATTTTATTGGAAAAATTGTTCAAATATGGAATTAAGAGAACTGAACTTAATTGGTTTAAATCATACTTAAATGGTTGAACTCAACGAACAATTGTAAAATGTGCAATATCTAGTGTTAAATGTACAAAGTTTGGTGTACCGCAAGGTACAATAATTGGTCCCCTTCTTTTCTTATTGCATAACTTAATACCGTCAAACCACCTGCACGCGCGGCGAAAATGCTGACCAAGCGGTTACGGCAATAAAACGAATTTCCAGGTAAATTCACCTGACAAACAGAAATGCAAGCTATGGGAAAATAATATTAAAAGTAATTTGGAATCAAAATGCAAGCTTTGGTAATGAAAGAAAAATTGTTATAAGTTAGTCTTAATCGATTCATTGAACAATAAAGGTCAGAGCAATCTGCTCTGGATATATTTTTTTGTAATTTTCGAGTAGCTTTCTTTTAACTGGCGCCCAACGTGGGGCTGCATTCTGTGAACACTGTTAAAATTTGCTGTTAACAATCTCTAAGTGAAATTAGGCAATAACCAAGCCTAAAATCAGTGAAAGTGTTTGCAAACAAAAAGTGATCTCAGGCAATAACCAAGCCTAAAATCAGTGAAAGAGTTTGCAAACAAAGAGTGGACAACCAAGCCACCAACATAAAAGTGAAACAAATAAAGAGTGGACAACCAAGCCACCAACGTAACAGTGAAATTAATAAAGAGTGGACAACCAAGCCACCAACATAACAGTGAAGCAAACAAAGAGTGGACAACCAAGCCACCAACACAACAGTGAAACAAATAAAGAGTGGACAACCAAGCCACCAACACAACAGTGAAACAAATAAAGAGTGGACAACCAAGCCACCAACATAACAGTGAAACAAATAAAGAGTGGACAACCAAGCCACCAACATAACAGTGAAACAAGTATAGAGTGGACAACCAAACCACCCAGTGAAGTAACCAAAAGAGTGGATAACCAAACCACCACGACAACAGTGTAGTGATAGGGAAATCAAAGGCCCCCGAGTAATTCTACTAACCAAAAGGAATAAAAAGGAGTCAGTAAATACTGACAGCCGCCCTAACCCGCAGAAAGCAGTCCAGAACCCACAAAACAAATACGTTAAGAAGAGATGCTACAAGAACTAATTATAACATTACTGTAAGTCAATAGTAAATAACTTAAGTAACAAAAATTTATATATTTTATACCTGTATGAAACTAAATCATATTTTATCCGATAAGAACAAAATAATTGAATAATTCTTACAATTGTGAAATATTATTCAGAAAATTCATTACAAATTTAACTATTCCTTTCTTATTATCGCTCTAAAAGAAAGTACGTTGATTAAAATTTCCCTTGTCATTACTGGAACGAGTGATATAGTTGATTCTCTCATTAAATAAAGAAACATATCTCGAAAGATGTCAAATCCTAATAACCTAATACGACCAGCTCGTCTGGAAGTTCCAGCAGATAATGTTGCAGCTTTTTAACCTCCTGCTCCCATTCCTCCCCCTGCTCATAATGTAATTAACGATGACATGATCCATATAATCTCACAACTAGTAACCCAAACCCTTCAAATACAGGGACGACAACTTTTTAATTCCATAATGAACCCTGCGTCCGACATAAATAATGACATAGACCAGCCAATAAATCTGGCTAACGATAGGAGTTTGTCCGAAATGGATAAAATACCCGACGTTGTGAAAAGCCTAAGAGAATTCTCAGGCGAAGCACACGAATTTAACTCGTGCGAAAAGAGCGTCGATAGGATACTCAAGATCTATGAACATCTGAAAGGTACCCCCAAGTATTATGGGATCCTATCAGTCATCAGGAACAAAATTACGGGCTACGGCTACGCAGACGTCGCCATAGAATCGTACAATACCCCACTAAACTGGGACAAAGTATAAAAATGTCTCACCGTCCACTACGCGGATAAGAGGGACTTAGGAACCCTTCAATACCAAATGACAACTTTGGTACAAGGCAGTAGTACGATCCCTGAGCTCTATCAGGCCGTCTACCACCACTTGTCTCTTATCCTAAATAAGTTAGGATCAACGGATATGAGTCAGGAGTCGATGAACAACATGACTCAGTGTTACCGGGACAAAGCTCTCGATACCTTCGCCAGAGGGTTGAGAGGCGACCTGCCCAGGTTACTCAGCATCCGTGAGCCTGCTGACCTACCCCAGGCTTTACACTTATGCCTAAAACTGCAAAATGTCGGTTTTCGAGCCCAGCATGCAAACAATTCGCAAGCTAGCACCCGAAAAACATTTCAACAAACACCGCCTCCAGCTCCCCCTAGAAGAAATAATTTTGTACATTCAGGACCAGCACCAATTGCTGCACCCAAACGCGAGTTCCATCCCCAGTTACTCCATAATCCACGCAATGCTCAACCACCACAGTTTTATAGGGAACCTCAGTATCTACAGCAAAGACCACCAGCAAATCAACGCCTGCTTCCTCCGAAGCCAATGGACGTTGACCATTCCGTCAGATCCCAAAATGTGAACTACCAGAACAGACCCCGTAACCAACAATTAGTTCCACAGAAACGCCAATATTGACAACAGGCCCATCATCCACACAAAATACAGAGAGTTTACTACACTGAAGGGCCCGATCATGAAGAGAGGACATCAGAAGACTATGAAAACGAGATAGAACAGGAAGACTAAAACTATGACCAGACATTGACGAACTACGTTGACTCACAAGATCACCCTGACTTTGACCAACCCGAAGAATTGGACGATATCTATTTTTTAGATTAGCATCCTCTTCACTTCCCAAATAGGAATTACATCCAACCACGCCATATTAAGAAACCTTTAGTGAATGATAAACCCTTCTACGCTCATTCCATTGGAGGAAGCATCAAAATAACACACCATGCACTTATCCAACTTTTTGGTCCTCAAACAGACAAAATAAAATTTTTTATCCTCCCCAGCCTCATTTCATTTGATGGGATCATAGGACATGACACCCTTAAACAATTAAAAGCAATCATCCACACGAGTAAAAATCATATGTCCATCCAGCCCGGTTTCACTCATCCAAGAATTTCAATCGCACTCAAACAACACCAGTCACAATTGGTCAACAACATAAACATCAGAACTGACCACATGACGAAAAAGCAGGATTTTAAACTTATTAAAATCATCCACAAATGTCCCAATGTTTTTTCGAAACCTCTGACATCCCTTTTAAGAGGCGAAGACGGACACGTGTCCAAAAATATGTCAAAGGAAAAACTTATCCAGTTAGATCAAGAGGCCAATGTGGTTGCCGACTCCCTTTCAAGGCCTCCTCAAATAACCGGAATTCATTCAATGACCCCAACCGAACATAGTGCCGATAGCTCAGCGGAAAATCTCATACCATCCGTAGAAACTCCCATAAACGTTTTTCGAAACCAACTTCTATTTAAAATAGGAAATGAAAATAGTTATCAAATTCAAAACCCCTTCGAGAACTACACAAGACACACTTTGATACGACCAGACTACTCAGAAAACGACATCGTTGACATTTTCAAAAGATATCTCAATCCAAACAATATTAACGGTCTTCTGACAGATGAAATGACGATGGGACGAATACAAGAGATTTATCCTCTACACTTTAGAGACTATCGTATTCGATTCACCCAGAAAATTGTTGAAGACGTACCCAACGAAGTAGAGCAAGAAGAAAAAATTCTAAAGATACATCGCAACGCCGAAGAAAACCGAGTTCAGTTGCTAGAAAACTTATATTTCCCTAAAATGTCCTCAAAAATTAAAGGCCTAGTAAACCCTTGCATAACCTGTAAAGAAAATAAATACGACATAATGAGCCACATCTGAAACCTACACCCATCCCAAATTATCCGGGACACACCATTCATATCGATATCTTTTCCACCGAAAAACAACTTGTCCTAAAAGCCGTCGACAAATTCACAAAATTCGCTCAGACTAGAATTATCCCATCTCGCTCAATCGAAGACATCAAACGACCATTACGAGATATTATATTCTTCTTTTGCGTCCCTGAAGCTGTCGTAATAGATAATGAGAAAGCGCTAAATTCAGCCTCAATAACCTCAATGCTAGAAGACGACCTTCAAGTAAAGATTTTGAAAACACCGCCATATAAAAGTGAAGTGAACGGTCAAGTTGAACGTTTTCATTCCACATTGTCCGAAATCATGAGGAGTCTAAAATCAGACGGACCTGCAAGGTCTTTTGAAGAACTCTTGGAACGAGCCGTGAACGAATACAACTTCACCGTCCACTCAACGACAGGTAAGAAACCAATAGAACTATTTTACGGACGAATACCCAGACTAAATCCCGAACAATTCGAAAAGACACGATTGACTAATATTGAAAAACTTAGAACTAAGCAAGAGAAGGATACTAAATACCACAACAAAAAAAGGAAACCGATCAAAGATTATCAAATAGGACAAACTATTTATGTTAAAAATAATAAACGGCTAGGTTCGAAACAGGCAGATACCGACAAGAAATAGTTAAGGAAAATAAGAACCCTACTGTCATAACTGAATCCGGCAAAGTAGTACACAAAAGTAACATCAGAAATTAAACTTTATCTTTCCAGATGTGCGTTTTGCATTTGCCAGGCATACGTGCAAATATTGGACTTTTCAAACGCACAAATAGTAACCTTTCACGTTGGACAGACGAAGATACAAGATTTTTTTTTTTTTTTTTTTATAATTTTACTCGCGCTCAAGGGGTTATGAATACCCTCATAATGCGGGGCACAGCGCGGCATTCAAGTTTTTTTAGGAAGAGAAAGAGGGATAGGAAAGAGTTTGTGGCGCAGTGGATATTCTCCACGAGTGGCGTCCTAATAGCTAGGGGAGAATTGTTGATATTTGTGTTCACTTATAATTCACTTAAACTTATTCCAGTTTTTATTTGTGAGAAATGTTTCGTGGTACTGGCTCGGATTTGAACACGTAACCTCCCACTCAACAAGCGAACACTCTATCACTGCGCCACGGCCAGTGGCGCAATAACCCCTATCCTTAAACTCGAATCAATCCAAAACCATACCATATTCCCTTTACTATCACATGAGTTGCAACAAACTAAAAATCTTTTGCATAACTTAAAACCGCGAATAACAAAACGTTCTTTAAATTTTATCGGTAGCACACGGAAATGGATTGCTGGCAATCCAGACCATGATGACTTTGTCACGATCAAAGAAAAAGTTACAGAAGTACTAAAAAATAATAACAAGCAGGTTGTCATAAATCAGTTATACAATGAGAGAATGAATAATATCACTAAAGTCATAAACGAAATACAGAAACTATTAAAAGAAGACAATAAATTAAGCTTCGAGGCAATAGCAAATGTACAATACAAAATTAAACTTGTAAAAGAAGAAATACTTACTTACTTACTTAGGTGGCGCTACAGTCCGGGGTGGACCTGGGCCTCAACCAATACGCCTCTCCAGTTAGCGCGATCTTTGGCTAACTGCCTCCAGTTGCGCACTCCAAGTTGGTTGAGGTCCCCTTCCACTTGCGCGCGCCACCTAAGGCGAGGTCTTCCTCTACTGCGTTGTCGCTCCGGGTTAGAATCGAAGACTCTTCGGGCCGGAGCGTTGGTGTCCATTCGCTCTACATGTCCCAGCCATCTTAGACGACTGATGCGTACTTTTCTGACTAGGTCGATGTCGCTGTACAGCTCGTAGAGTTCGCTGTTAAATCTTCTCCTCCAAATCCCGTCAACGCAAACGGGACCAAAAATCACTCGAAGAATTTTGCGTTCGAAGCGACCAAGAAGATCCTCATCCGTATTTGCTAGGGTCCATGCTTCTGCGCCATAGAGCAGGACAGGGATGATGAGAGTCTTATATAGAATCTCCTTAGTGCTTCTTGACAAGGCCTTACTAATCAATTGCCGTCTTAGGCCAAAGAAACAGCGGTTGGCAAGTGTGATTCTTCGTTTGATTTCTGATGTGATGTCGTTATCAGAGTTTATAGCGGAGCCGAGGTAGACAAAGTCCCTAACTACCTCAAAGTTATAGCTGTCTATCGTGACGTTCTGCCCGATTCGTCGATGTCGTGTGTCCCTTCTTGTTGACAGCATATATTTTGTTTTACCCTCATTCACCACTAAACCCATTTTTGCCGCTTCTGTACTAATACTTGCAAACGCACCAGTGACAGCTCGCTGTGTTGTACCAACAATGTCAATGTCGTCAGCGTATGCAAGCAGTTGCACAGACTTATAGAAAATTGTGCCTCTGGTGTTGGCTTGTGAGTTTCGCACAATCTTCTCAAGAATGATGTTGAAGAAGTCACATGACAGCGCATCACCTTGTCTAAATCCTTTTTTGACATCAAAGGTCTCGGTGGGATTGTTTCCGACCTTTACGGAGCAGCGAGCGTTCTCCATCGTCATTCTGCACAATCTGACAAGTTTGGCAGGGATGCCAAAACTAGACATGGTTCTGTATAGCTCGTCTCTATAAACGCTGTCATATGCGGCCTTAAAATCGATAAAAAGATGGTGAGTATCGATCTGGTATTCTTGGGTTTTTTCCAGGATCTGCCGTAGTGTGAATATTTGATCGGTCGTGGACTTACCGGGCCTAAGACCGCACTGATAGGGACCTATCAGATCGTTGACGAATGGTTTCAGGCGTTCACACAATACAGCAGACATGATCTTATACGCAGTGTTCAGGAGACTGATGCCTCTGTAGTTGGCGCAGTTTAGAGGGTCTCCTTTCTTGTGGATCGGGCAAACAATGCTGAGGTTCCATTCATCAGGCATACTTTCCTCTAACCAAATCTTGGAGATGAGTTGGTGTATGCACTCTACCAAGTCATCTCCGGCTGCCTTGAAGAGCTCGGCAGGTAAGCCGTCTGGACCAGCAGCCTTGTTGGATTTAAGCTTAGATATTGCTATCCTCACTTCATTTTGGTCAGGTGGACGGAAATCTTGGCTGTCATCGTCCAGGTTGAATGGATCGTTCTGCCTAACAGCGGAATTTGTGTCGTCTTCGCCGTTTAGCAGTCTACAGAAATGGTTTTTCCATGTCCTCAGCACCGACTGTGACTCTACTACAAGGTTTCCTTGCTCGTCTCTACAGGTCTCCGTTCGGGTCTTGTTGCCATGACACGTTCTTTTTACCTTTTGGTAAAACTTCCGAACATTGTTCCTGGAGTAACACCTCTCTATATCCTCGATCGCGCGCTTCTCATGCTCTCTCTTTTTTCTCCGGAGAAGCCGATGTTCTTCCTCGTAGAGCTGACGAGCTGCTCTCGTCCTTCTATGCAGCGACGCTTCGTAGGCACTTTGTTTTGCTGCATGTGCTTGCCGGCACTCTTCGTCAAACCAGGGGTTTCGGGGGGGTGGGCTGGTGAAACCGAGCACATCAGTTGCGGCGTTTTTGATGGCTTCTTGGCATCGGCGCCACTGGTCTTCGGCACTTGATGCTGGCAGCATAGGACTTCTCGAGAGGTTGAGGGATACGCGATCGGCAAAGGTTCTGGCGGTTTGTTGCGTTTGTAGTCGTCCAACGTTAAATCTCCTCACAGTATTTTCTCGTTGTTGTGGCGTCTTGGATATCCGCATCCGTACCTTGGCTACAACAAGGTAGTGGTCCGAGTCTATGTTGGCCGCTCGGAAAGTTCGGACATCTAGAATACTGGAGGAGTGCCTTGCGTCGATCGCAACGTGATCAATTTGGTTGACGGTTTGATGATCAGGTGACCGCCATGTTCCTTTGTGTATATTGAGGTGAGGAAACCGTGAACTAGCTATGGTATTATTACGTCCCGCAGCAAAATCAATCAGCCTAAGTCCGTTTCCAGACGTGGTGTCGTGTAGGCTGTGTTTTCCGATTGTGCTACCAAAGATTTTGGCGTTAAAATCACCCAAGACGATTGTTATGTTTGGTGCTTACCAAGCAAATTATTATTGAAACGCACGGTTAGACGAATGAAATATAACTCAGTTTTATTACAAGAATTCATCGGTATTTATAGAGATTAATTAGACAATATATAATACATAAATGGACTATGTAGAGCGGTACATATAAGAGCTTTTACACTTATGTATATCATAACATCTTCCTTTCTTTATTTTGTTTAGTTCGAACAATTCCAAATTAAATTAAACTTTAATAAAAAGCAAAACAAAAAAAACAAAACTTTTCAGTTGTCTTCTAATTCACCTGGTTTGACAGTTTTTCTTGTAGTCGTTTAGATCTTCGGGGAATCTGCTCTTCGGAAGTTGTAAGTTCTACTGTACGTGGTAGCTCTGGCTGAACTGCAGCAGGAGCTTCTTCAACAGGCTGAGTTGTATTTGTATCTTGATCAGCTTTACTTGCGGTAGATAGGCGGATGTGTTGCCGATTGCGAGTATAGTCTACATCATTCACTCGTACTACCGCTTGTCGATCAGACGGCACGTTCGTAATGGTACCCCTTCTCCACTCCTTATTGTTCGTCTTATTGCGTAGTTGCACCCAAACATCTTGTCCAAACTCTAGTGCTGGCAACCTACGACAGCTCTTATCGTGAAAATACTTCGCCATCTGCCTCTTCTTCTCAATATTCTGCTTAACGTCTGACTGTACGACTGGACATAATCTCTTATAGCTAACAGGAAGACCACACCTTGTACGACGGGACATCAGACGCTGTACCGGACTGGAACCAATTTCATTCACGGTATTTCTCCACTCAAGAAGTGCCTTCCAAAAGCATCGATTACTGCGTTGCGCTTTTCTGAAAAGAGATTTCATTATTTTTACACTTGCCTCAGCTTTACCATTGCCCTGCTGATGGTTTGGTGAACTTCTAGCATGTTGAAACTCCCACTGTTTTGAAAACTCACAAAACTCTTTGTTAATAAAGGGGGTTCCTCCATCAGTAGTGACCACTTCCGGAATTCCGTGTCGGCTGAAGTTTTTCTTGCATATTTTGATCACTTGCTCTGCCGTTGCAGTTCCCAGCTCATCAACTTCAAAAAAATCGGAATAGTAATCTGCTGTTATCAAAATTTGCTTCTTTTTGTCGTTCTCCAACACTTCGCAAATATCTAGCCCTATTCGTTGGAAAGGATAGTTTGGAATCACAGTACTCTGCAATGGTAGTTTTGATTGACTGGCTGATGATTGAATACAAATTTCACAATTGTTGCATATCTCCCGAATATTATTTGATATCCCAGGCCAGAAAATGGTATCCCTTGCACGTCTCTGACACGACTCTATACCTTGATGACTGTAGTGTAGGCGCTGCAAAAACTTTTTTCGCAATGTCACTGGGATCACGATTCGGTCACCTTTGAGGAGATACCCGTCTTGTGCTATTAGAAGGTCCCTGCAATTCCAATAGGGTCTTACGGCATTAGGAAGTTCATTCTTACGATCGGGCCATCCTGAAATCGCAAACTCTAGAACTTGCTGTAGAGTTTCGTCCGCTTTCGTTTCTTTTTTAATTTCCAATAGACGCCAATCCTCAATTTCAATGTCATTGATTGCATTTATGTTACTTAGATCGTTAAAAACTTGCTTCATGGACCTCGAACTATCTAGTGAATAAATTTCTTTCTTTTCATCCACCTCGTTGACATTACTCCTTATTGCAGCACGAGAGAGCGTGTCAGCAAAAATCATTTCACTACCTTTTAAATATTTAACCTGTATATCGTACCTTTGAAGGCCGAGTCTCATTCGCTGCAGACGTCGAGGACTTTCAAGAATAGATCGCTTAAATATAGTCTGGAGAGGCTGGTGATCAGACTGGACGACAATGTTTGACTTTCCACATATGTATTGGTCGAATTTCTTGCATGCAAATAGAATTGCTAGTGTCTCTTTTTCAATTTGTGCGTATTGTTGTTCTGTTTTCGTTAAAACTCTTGACGCAAACGCAATTGGGCGTCCGTCTTGAAGCAGGACGGCTCCAAGTCCTTTTGAGCTTGCGTCACATTGTATAACTGCGGGCTTAGTAGCATCAAAATATTTCAAAATCGGTGCTGTTATTATCATCCTTTTTAGCTTATTGAAAGCGTTATCCTGTTCTTGACCCCAATGCCACCTTATGTCTTTGCGAATGACATTTCTGAGGGGTTCAGCAATATCTGAGAGACTTGGAAGAAATCTTGAGAGGTAGGTGCATAGTCCCACAAATCTGTGAGTATCCTTTACGTCCTGCGGTGTTGGCATTTCTTTGATTGCGTTGACTTTAGTGTTGTCAATGGCTAGGCCTTTATTTGTCAGTAAATGACCGAAAAATGAAACCTCGCGCATTCCCATTTTACACTTGCTTCTATTCAATTTCAAATGTTTGTCTCTGACTCTTTCCAGTAATCTTCTTAAGTTATCATTATGGTTGATCACTGCTTGCTCTTCTGTGTCTCCGCTTCCATATAATAAAATGTCATCGGCAATTACCTCTACTCCGTCGAGCCCTTCGAGCAACTCATGCTGTCTCATTTGCCATATTTCTGGAGCTGGTGAAATTCCAAAGGGCATTCTATTCCAGCAGAATCTCCCGAACGGTGTCCAAAACGTCGTAAGTAGCCTGCTCTCAGCATCCAATTCGATTTGCCAAAAACCGTTTTTCGCATCCAACGTAGAAAATACTTTTGCGTTTTGCAGTTTGGGCAAAAGTTCGTCTACTGTGGGAATCTGATAGTTACTTCTTTTCAGTGCTTTATTAAGATCAGTCGGGTCGAGACAAATACGTAGCTTATTATTTCTTTGCACGAGGACCAGATTGCTAATCCATGGAGTGTGTTGATGTACTCTGCTTACAACGTTTCGGCGCTCTAAATCTTCCAGCGTTTCTTTGAGCTGCTGACGGAAAGAAATCGGAATGCGACGTGGATGAGCCTGAACAGGAGGAATTGACTTGTCGACCTGTAAATGTAATTGATTATCTAACTTGCCATCACCAATAAATATGTCTTTAAAGCTTAGCATAATACTTTCCAATTCGTGCTGTTGCTGTTTTGAGTTTTTCTTTGTGTCATCCGCTGTCACGACGTTATTCATTTGGTTCGTATTGGTCGCTATGTGCTTACTATTTACTGTTACCAAATTCAATTTCTGTGACGCGATATTTGATATAATAGGAATACACTTTTGATTTACTACCTGGAAGTTTAATGTTTTACTGATTCCTTTTACTTCACATTCTATTTTGGCAACGCCATTGTCGATGACACACACTAATGCTTTATGTACGTTACCCATTGTAAACTTAACTTTGTGTTTTAATATACTTGACTCATCTGTGTGCATATAGCCAATATTTTCTACCGTAAACATGCAAGAATCTTCCGTTTCTTCTCCACTACTGTTTTTCTCTATGTAGTTGACTGTCTTCCCCTTGAAGTCTGCTGATTTACATACTGCGGCAAAGTGGTTAAATTTATTGCATATCGAGCACCTCTTTCCATATGCGGCACATTTTCCTCTCAAATGTTTTCGACCGCAGTAATTGCAATTACCCGTTGCATCGTCATTCGAATGTGCGTGCCTACTTTGTCGAGTATGAGTGTTTGTTCCGCTTCTCTCTGATGTATTTCTTTTTCCCCTTTTTTTTTCTATATAGTTTAACTCATGTTCGTCCACTTTATCAACCATCTGTTGTACTTGCTCTCGTGTCTGTTCAGCCAATTTGCAAATTTCCAAAGCTTTTTTTAGCGTTAGATTTTGGTCAAGTAAAAGACTTCTTCGCATGTCATTGCAAGTGATTCCTGGAATAAGCCTGTCACATATGAAATCATCCAATTCATTTACTGGATATTCACAACTTCTTATTAAATTGCGTAGTCGGCAAGCAAATTCGTTCACCGACTCATTCTCTGTTTGCTTTGCTGTGTTAAATATAAATCTTTCATAGCGCTTGTTGACTGACGGTTTAAAATAATTTTGAAGAGAATCAAGAATGCCTTTCGTAGTTTTTGAATCACTTTCCGAAATATCAAGTTTTGCTAGAATGCTAAAACACTCGTCACCCAGACATGCTTTTAAAATAGCCGCCTGCCTTTCCTCCGGTTTATTTGATAAATCAGCTGCCACTTGATAATTTTCCCATTGTTGTCTGAAAAGGTTCCAATTCGACACGACATCGCCTTTTGTAACCATGCCATTCGGTGGCGGTATATTCATAACGAGTTTTACAGTTTCGCTTGTTTCAACACTACCGTGCGCGGCGTTATAATAATTTATATCTTCCGAACTTTCCGAACTTTCCGAAATTTCAATTTTTTCTTTAAATTCCGTAGACATCTGACACCATGTTATGTTTGGTGCTTACCAAGCAAATTATTATTGAAACGCACGGTTAGACGAATGAAATATAACTCAGTTTTATTACAAGAATTCATCGGTATTTATAGAGATTAATTAGACAATATATAATACATAAATGGACTATGTAGAGCGGTACATATAAGAGCTTTTACACTTATGTATATCATAACAACGATTTTAACGTCATGCTTAGGACATTGCTCATATGTTTTGTCGAGGAGCTCGTAGAAACATTCTTTGGTAGCATCGTCTTTATCTTCTGTGGGGGCGTGAGCGCATATCAGGCTGATGTTGGCGAATTTAGCCTTGATGCGGATAGTTGTAAGGCGTTCACTAACGTGTCGAAAGCTCAAGACTTCTTGCCTAAGTCTGCCGCTTACAACAAATCCGCATCCAAATAGACGCTGCTTTTGTTCTCTGTAGCAGTCACCGTAGTAAATGTCACAGTTTTTCATCCTCCTTTTGCCCGGCCCATCCCACCGCACTTCCTGGATGGCGGTGATACCTGCTTTGTAGCAGTCTAGGGCCTCCGCTAGTTGTTCGGCTGCACGCGGTCTGTTCAGAGTTCGAACATTCCACGTGCAGATCCGAACGTCATTGTCCTTTTTTCGTTTTGCAGGGTCGTCAACAGTGAATCCGTCCTTATCCGAGGCTTTTGGTTGCTTCGCAACAGTGCTTTTTTTCCGTGGTAGGGTAGTTAACCCCACGCACAACCCCCAACCTGGAGGACCAGGCCCTTTCTGTAACCCCTTGGGAAAAAGGAGCCGGAATATTCCGGAGTCAGTAACCCGCTGCGGGGATGTGAGAGCTGCCGTTGACCCATTAAGGGCTCTTCCGCCACCATCTCTATTTCAACACCCTGACTAGTGCTGAAAAATCCTCAATGACCTCAGCTCCAAATACGTCGAAGTAGCTCATTGAGGTATCTGCCATGTTGAATGTTTACGCCACCGTTGATTCAGCCATGTGAATTCATCCGCCGTACGTCCTCTTTCTGAGGGGCTCATGTAAGACCTCTGAGACTCGATCAGGCAGTCATTCCGACAGAGCATTATAGTGTTGCTATTTTCTTCGTGTTCAACACTCGCGCTTATAAGTTTAGCAAGTCATGCCCGGAAGGACAAGACCAGTACCCGGTGGCTACCACGCGGAGGTAAAATAAGCACAATTGATGTGTATGAACAGTTACAACGACTGGGCATCGCCAAGTTGACGCCAATCAGTGCCTACCCTATTCATACAACACCCAACCACCGTAAAAGAAGAAATAGAAAAATATTAATTATGCCGTTCATTGGGCTAGATTAGGCATGATCAATTCATTTATTTTGTCAAAAAAAGAAATAGAACTTGCTACAAATATTCTTAGTAATCAACAGTTACCGTATAATACAATAGAAGAAGCTTTAGACTTCTCAGAAATAAAAGTTATAAGCAATAGCTCAACAATGCTCTATATTATAAGAATTCCGTTAACAACAAGTGAAACCTATGAAAGCCTCGTAATTAAACCAGTAAAGAAAAATAATATTGTAACAGAAATTTTATTTGAAACAATTCTTAGGAATAACGAAAAGATGTATGGAACAGTAAAAAAATGTAAAAGTTATAACTCTTTATCCATTTGTAATTCCAAAGACATTGTCAATATTAGAAACGATACATGTATTCCCAGCTTGTTCAACAGTCTCCCAGCCATCTGCAGCATCGTCAACAATCAGCATATTCCAACCATAGACGAGATATCAACAGGCAATATATTGCTAAATCAATTTACCGGAACCGTACAAGCAGAACACACTACCCACAGTCTCAATGGAACATTCCTAATAAATTTCACAATACCACTATTAATATCATTTCCCAAGAAGTATCAATGGTTAAGGCACTACCGGCAATACTCCAAGTCAGTCCAAAAGAGAAAAAATACACAGAAATCCTATCTCTGGAAATGATGAAAGATCTTTACATCAACAACACAAATGAAATCCAACTATTACAAACAGAGAAAAACACACATCAGGTAACCACCTACTCACTCATCTCCTGTCTCGGAATACTCGCTATAATAGCCACAATCCGTAAGCTTTTACCTAATCGAAATAATACCAAGGTCACTATCCAAATCCCAAAAGAAGAGGCCCATGAAGAACATCCGGACCCAGGAACAATCGCACCACCCAACGTGCTCCAACATCCCGAGATGCCACAGCAAAGATTTAACAACATACCATATTTTTAACGATTGAGGACAATCGCACTTAAGAGGGGAAGACTTAACACCGTCAAACCACCTGCACGCGCGGCGGAAATGCTGACCAAGCGTCTACGGCAATAAAACGAATTTCCAGGTAAATTCACCTGACAATAATATTAAAAGTAATTTGGAATCAAAATGCAAGCTTTGGTAATGAAAGAAAAATTGTTATAAGTTAGTCTTAATCGATTCATTGAACAATAAAGGTCAGAGCAATCTGCTCTGGATTTTTTTTTTTTTTTTGTAATTGTCGAGTAGCTTTCTTTTAACTTATATAAATGATATTTGTGCTGTTGTCCATAAAAGTAAAGTCTCTTTGTTTGCCGACGATGCTCTATTTTTTATTAGTGGTAGTGACTTAAATGTTCTAAAACGTGATATTCAACGTGATCTCGACAATTTGCTTAAATGGCTGCAAGTAAATAAACTGAAAATTAACATAAACAAAACGAAATGCATGGTGATAAATAGTGATTCGGTTGTGGACTTGAGAATGGATGATGTATTAATCGAACAATTATACGAAATAAAATACCTCGGCGTAGTGCTGGACAATAAATTGACATTTAACAACCATATGAAATATATTACCAATAAAATCTCTAAAAAAATCGCTTTTCTTAGGAGAATAAGGAAAAACATTTCAAATTTGTAAACAGAGAAAAATACAATGTTACCAACGTGCGAGTTTGTTAAATATACCGATGGATTGGACGGCTTACAGATTGGCTCGCAATATATATAAAAATAAATTACAGATTGCCAAAAAAAGATACACATATATACAATCGACAGAAGTATTTTATTGGAAAAATTGTTCAAATATGGTACTAAGGGAACTGAACTTAATTGGCTTAAATCATACATAAATGGTCGAGCTCAACGAACAATTGTAAAACGTGCAATATCTAGTGTTAAATGTACAAAGTTTGGTGTACCGCAAGCTACAAGAACTCTGTGGGACAATGGAATCACCATTAGCCCAAGGATTGGAACAACGTCCAACAACGATGAAAATGCCCAAGGTTGAGTTACCAAAGTTTGATGGTAACTACCTCCAGTGGCAGCAATTCCACGATCTTTATACGGAAATGATCCACAATCAACGGTTGTCGGATGGACAAAAAATGTGGTTCCTGAAATCAAGCCTGACAGGAGAAGTCGAAAAATTAGTGCGGCATCTGACAGTGTCAACTATAGCGCAGCATGGAGGATAATAACAGGTCGCTACGACAACCCTAGATTGCTGATATCATCCTGGTTATCGAAAATGTTGTCCCATCCGACTATACAAATTGGAAGTGCCAGGTCGATTCGCAGTCTACACGACACCATACAAGAGTGTATACTAGGGCTGGAAGGACTGGAGGTGGATACTAAGGCATGGGACCCGATCTTGCTTCACCTATTTCTGAAAAAATTGGACAAAGATACGCACACTCTATATGAACAGTCCCTGGTGCAAGGCAACTTCCTTCATTCCAGAAGTTTCTCGAGTTCCTTGAAAATCGCTTTCAAGCTCTCAAGGCCTTGGGAACCAAGGACAGACCGGAAGATGGCAAACATCAAAAACAAGGTGCCAAAACACTCTCGGCAATCGCGTCCCAGCAATTAGGTTGTCCGATCTGCAAACACAACCATCCAATTTATAAATGCAAACAGTTCTTGGAGGTTGCATCATCAAAACGATTAAGCATCGTGAACAGAATAATCTTTGCATCAATTGTTTGCGAGCCGAACACTTTGCCTCAACCTGCAGTTCCAGTAACTGTTCGAAGTGTCACAAGAAGCATAACACTCTGCTACATTTGGATATGAACATCAAGCGTACATCGAAACCCCCAATGATCATCAAGAACGGGGAACCTTCAACAAGTCAAACAGCTGCGACAACAAGAGACCCAGATACAGTTGTAAGTGCATTACTTAACAACAATAACAACGCATTTGTGCTATTAGGGAATGCAAGAGTAACACTAATTGGACCTAATGGAAAGACCTGGGAATGTCGTGCGCTACTGGATTCGGGTTCACAGATAAATATCATAAGCCAGCGCATAGTGGATAATCTTGGTCTGAAAACCATGGCAGAGGCATTATCAATTGAAGGAATTGGTCAAGGAAAGCAATTATCCAACCAATGAGTCAGCATAGAGCTACAATCTCGAATCAATGCATATTCATCCAGGATCGAAGCTTTCGTGTTACCAAAAATAACATCATACCAGCCAGCTCAACCCTTGGATACATCTGCATGGAATATTCCCAACAATATTCCATTGGCCGATCCTAAATTCAACCGTCCAGACAGAATCGACGTTTTGATAGGAGCGGAATTTTATCATCAACTATTGGTAGTCGGTCAGATTCGATTGGCAGGAGATCTACCAATACTCATGAATACTGTATTTGGTTGGGTCATAGCGGGCAAAGTAAGCAGAATAATGGCCACAGCGGTAACTTGCGCAATTGGAACCGAAGAGGAGTCCTTCAATAATATCATCGAAAAATTTTGGCGGCTGGAAGATATCGCTGAAGGCGCCAGCAGCAGTACTAAAGCAGAGCAAAAATGTGAAGGGCACTTTGAAAAGACATTTCAACGCGACAAAACCGATGGGAGGTTCATAGTAAGCTTGCCTTTCTCATGCCAACCTTCAGAATTAGGGGATCCAGAGAGATAGCCCTGCGAAGATTTTTGGCTATGGAGAGAAGACTAAACAAAGACCCCGAGCCCAGAGATCTTTATTGCAACTTTATGCAAGAATATATCGATCTAGGGCATATGAGCGAGGTGAACGAACGTTCTATAAGGTCACCACACTACTTTCTACCCCATCATGGAGTGCTTAAGCCCGATAGTATCACGACCAAACTCAGGGTAGTGTTCGACGCATCGATGAAAACATCATCAAATATTTCATTAAATGACATGCTGCTAGCGGGGCCCACAATACAAGATGACATCTTCTCAATACTGTTACGCTTCAGAACGCCGTGCTTTGTATTTACGGCTGATATTGAGAAAATGTACAGACAAATCACGGTGAGAAAGGAGGATCGGTTCTACCAGCTCATATTTTGGCGGAATGGATCGGATCAAGAATTGAAATGCTATCAGCTAAACACAGTAACGTATGGTACGACATCAGCACCCTATCTTGCAACACGATGTCTTCAACAACTTGCCAGGGACAACTCACATATGTTTCCCTTAGGAGCCAAGGTCTTGGCTAACGACCTTTACATGGATGACGTTATGTCCGGATCTAACAGCCTATCACGCTTAGACACATACCGCCAAAGGACCAAGCCATACAATCTGATGTAAAGGATAAGGACTCACAGACATTGAAAACCTTGGGACTCACTTGGAATCCACGATCGGATGAATTCCTAATCAATTCGGCAATACAAGTAAGCAAACGAATTACAAAAAGAACAGCCTTATCGGAAATCGCGCATAAATCCGATCCACTGGGTATCGTAAATCCAATCACGATCACGGCAAAGATTTTCATTCAGCAGTTATGGAAGCTAAAATTTGATTGGGATGCTGCCTTACCTATAGAGCTCCACACTCAGTGGGACAATTTTCGGAAGGATCTAGAGGCAATAAAGGATATCAAAATTCCCAGACACCTGTTTTCAAGCCCAGGGATCAGGACAATTCATCTACACGCGTTTGCAGATGCATCAGGCAAGGCGTTCGGAGCGGCGATATATATGAGGTCAACTAACAACGAAGGGACGGTAACAACCCGGTTAGTGTGCTCAAAATCCAGAGTTGCACCAATAAAATCTGGTTGTGACGAACAACACATTTCTGCTACCACTATACCACGGTTAGAACTATGTGCAGCTAAATTGGCAACGGAGCTTATGCGTCGGGTAGTAAGAGATTTGAAATTAGGAGAAGTGAAGGAGTTCTTCTGGACCGATTCTGAAATCGTACTTGCTTGGATAAATTCAGAAGCGGCTAAGTATCATAGTTTTATTGCCAATCGAGTAAGGACCATCAGGAGCACCACCTCGCCTCAGCAGTGGCGGCACGTGCCTACAAAACAAAATCCGGCGGACATAGTATCCCGAGGGATTTCGGCTTCAAAACTAAAGGACTGTACCCTGTGGTTTTACGGACCCTTATATTTATATGGACCAGAGAATACTTGGCCAGGCAATTTCGAAGCAAAAACCACCGATTATGAGAAGAAAAAATCTAGGATCACACTTGCAGCAACATTCGAGTCTTCAGCAGGGATTATCGACGGGTATGGTTTGTTTCGTCTTTTTTATCTCGTTTTTTTGTTGTTTTGTTTTAGTCATTTTGCATTTTGTTGTTTCAGCATATTTATTAATAGGTTTTTCAATTATTTGGCTTATATTTATTTCGGAAAAAAATAATTTTGTCTTTCACTTAGTTCGTTTTAAGTTCAGTTCGCCTTTTATTGTTTAGTTTTTCGATTATATCGGTTTTTGTTTATTTCGATTTCAATTATTTCGCCATCGTTTGTTTCGATTTTTTTTATGTAAAGAGCCCAAGGGCATTCAAATTCGCGCGAATTTGAATGCCGTTGGGCTCTTTACATAAAAAAAATCGAAACAAACGATGGCGAAATTATTGAAGAAGTTGAATTTAAATAACATATTTTGTTTTTTTTTTTAATTCCGCAGATTGCTAAACTTTTTACTAAACTTTTTTAAAAATTAATAAAATTAATACAAACCATAATATCGGCATATCGCATAGGTACTGTTATTAAAATAATGAAAAAGAAAACGAATTTCGAAAAGAAAATTAATTTTATTAAACAAAATAAATGTCTTTATGTTAAAAAATAGAGTTCTTCATTTTAATAAAACATAAACATAATTTTTATATAAATTCGGAAAAGAATAAACTAATACAGTTTTATGTTTGAAGCTATTGCTTTTAAAAGACCAACATCGGAATAGTCACTTTGTTTTTTAAGAATATTCTTAATTCTATTATCTTTGTCTAAATACTTCCTTTTTTTTGGTGGAATTGAATCTCCTCTTGATATTTTTTCGATGACAGCTTCAACATTTTTCATTTCTTTTTTTAATTCAAATATAAGCTTAAATACCCCAATGTTTGATGCACCTATGATATTATTAATGTGCCTATGAAATGCCTCAGCATAGTTTTGAGTAGTTGGCATATTCAACTCAAGCTGGCTGAAAATGCTCCAAAATAATGGAAGGTAGGTCGGCGGTTTTTTATCTCTGCCGTTAACATAGTATAGATCAAACCAGTCAATAATTGGCTGTGCTTCAGGTGGCATTTCCTCCTTTAGTTTATTAAAGGCTGAAGAAATCCGATCTGGAGGCAAAAAAGAGAGTGCGCCTATCTGCCGAATTTTCAAGGAAAATTCCGGTTCAGAGCCATACTTTCTTTGCAAGCCACATTTTTGTATTTGGCGATATATCGATTGAAAAAGGTGGAAACTACACCCTTTTGGTACACAATCTACAAAACAATTTCTAATGCTATTTATTGCAGCTTTTTCGAAGTCCATGACACAAAGTTTTGGATTCAATGTAACTCCGTGTTTTAAAGCGTAATTATTTAGACTTTGAAACAACAGGTCGTACAATTTTGTGTTTTTTCCAGTCATAAGCGCATAAACCATTGGGTAAACTTTGAAAGTGTCATCAACATTACAATGAATGGTATACAGTTGATAAAACAATGTAGGTACGATCTTAAACGTCCCATCCATCATCCATATATCACTCTTCTCTAAACGCCTTACATTTTCTTTATTCGTCATTAGAATAATTCTATCTTTACCTTTTAAAATGTCCTCTACAATAAAAAGCTGCTCATCTAAATATTTAATATCATCGGGAAAAATAAAATCTATCGTACTCGGCTCAACTAATGGCTGTACAGCTTTCTTCCTCTCCCTTTTTATTTGCTGTTGAAGTGCTGATTTCGAAGGTAGATTAGCGCTTACTTCGCGACTGCAACTTGCTATGGTGTCTTGAATGATTTTGCTGCTCCTGTCTGCACTTCTTTTAGCACACTGTTTTATTTTCGTTAAAACATCTGCGACCGGCTTTCGTAAAGCATTTGGTTCGTGATTATGTACTCCAATCAATGAGTATATAACATGATTTGCTTCTTCTTTTACTGTATATAAACTCACTTTACAATTATAGCTTTTATTTTTTCTTAGTTCACAACACCATTTATATTTTTGTTCATTAACGTTAACAAAATCAAAAGAAAATCCATTACAATTTAGTTTTTCTTTTCCTCTTATTGATTTAAATACATTACATATTGAATTTTTATTCATTTTAATATTTTTTTTTAAATCTTGACGCGCACGGCTACAACTGCACTAAAGACAAAATGACCACGCTCCAAAACAATAGATTCTAATAAAATAAAATGCGAAGTATGTATACCGTTAGTGAGATAACGTTGACCTAAATAACTCATCGCACTTTTAACGAAAATGCAAAATGAGTAAAAAGAAAGAGCGAAGTATGTATACCGTTAGTGAGATAACGTTGACCTAAATAACTCATCGCACTTTTAACGAAAATGCAAAATGAGTAAAAAGAAAGAGTAAGAAATGCGAAATTATTGTAGGGCGAAGTCATCGCAAAACAAAGTAAAACAAAAACAAAATACAGTTTTACGAAGTAAACAAAAATAATTGTAACAAAAGCGAAATAACAAAATGCGAAGTAAAAAAAACAAAACAATAGGCACCCATTATCGACATAATTGAACATCATAATTCTTTCCGGCGCCTGGAAAGGATTGTTGCATATATCAACCGATTCATAAATAACTGCAAAACGAACGATCGATGCCAACGGCTACATGACCATCTCTCTCTGTCTGAGCTAGAGAATGCCAACGATATCATAATAAGAGAAGTTCAAGATCAAGCATTTAAGGAAGATTTGAATCAACTAGCAAAAGGAAACTATGTCAGCGCTCACTGCCCAATGAGCAGTTTGTCTCCATTTTTGGACGGAGATGGAATTCTTCGCGTAGGAGGACGCCTAGAAGCAGCAGCATTGAGTTACGACGCCAAGATCTATTGTGTTGGCCCTTATTATTTAACCCAGGGAGCTGTTGAGGCTCCTTATAAACCTCAGCACCCTTCTTGGTTCCATGTTTCCAATATCTGCAGGACTTAAAATCGCCCTTTGCATATGGATCGCTCTGCCCCTGGCCACAGCAGGACATTCGCAAGTATGTGTTCCGTTGTCTCCTCCTCTTCTCCGCAGAGTCGACAGGAGTCATCGTCGGAAAGTCCAATTTTTTTGAGATGATATCTTAGTGGCCAGTGACCAGTAAGATAACCTGTTAGGATCCTTAGATCTTCTTTGCTTAGCTCAAGTAACTTTTTTGCTTTACTACGAGCTGGGGTTATGAATCTTTTTGCCTGCCTCTGTCCCTTTGATTCCGTCCAGTATTCGGCAAGTTGATCATCTTCCCATTTCCTGAATTTTGAGTGTGTGTAACTCAAAGGTAACCCGAAGTAGGGTTCAGGACCGGTGAGCAGGCGTGATGCACCTCTTCTCGCCAGACAATCTGCTCGTTCGTTGCCCTCAAATCCCTCATGGCCTGGTATCCAAGCAACAGTGACTGTGTTGTCCTTTGCCAGTTCTTCGAGGAGATTGAAACATTCCCAGACTAGCTTTGATCTGATCGAAAACGATCCCAGGGCCTTAAGGGCTGCCTGGCTGTCTGAGAGGATGTAGATATGAGCACATTTAGTGCGCCTCCGTAAGCATTCCCGGACACATATCTCTATGACATGTACCTCCGCTTGAAAGATGTCTGGTGATTTTCCTAGTGCTACGGCTCTTTGGAACCTAGGCCCATAGACCCCAGCACCGGTGGCTTCATCTTCCATCTTTGAACCGTCGGTGTACCAGATTTGTGATCCTGGTCAGATATGACTATCTTAAATTTTCTGGAGAAGCGAAGTCTTTTAAGCATGAGGTCTGATACTTTGATCACAGGATCATCTTGAAGCATGTGTAATACTCGAAGGTGTCCTGTCAGATTTCCTGCTTTAAGATTTGATATATCAGGGAGCCTAAAGGCACTGAGACACGCTTCCTTCTTTACAGAAATATGTAAAGGCAGAAGCTGAGCATTGCCCCTATGGATGCAGTTGGACAAGTTTTCATTGCCCCCGTTATACCAACACATGCTTAGCGATATATCTTGTTTAGTTTTTTCTGGGCCGTTAATTGTTCAGTTTTTGGCCACCATGATATCGCTGCATGGGTGATCATTGGTTTGATGATCGTGTTGTATGACCAGTAGAGCATTTTTGGTTTTAAGCCCCAGGTTTTGCCGTGAAGACGCTGGCACATATAAATTGCCTTTGTCGCCTTCTTGTTGACTTGATCAAGGTGTGAGTTCCAGGTGAGAGTCTTGTCCAGGATTACTCCCAGATATTTTACCTCCCCTGATAAGTCAATAACTTCGGTATTTAACTTGATCGGTTTCAATTCTAGTTTTCTCTTTCTTGAGAATGGTATCATGACTGTTTTTGAGGGATTTATGGTCAATCCTTTGTTCTGACACCATCTATAGGTTAAGTTTAGGGCTCCTTGCATGATCTCCGATATCGTGGAGTCATGTTTGCCCCTAACAGTGATTACTACATCATCTGCATAACCTTGTATTATGTACCTCGATTGTGTGAGGTGGAAGAGGAGTTCATCAATGACTAAAGTCCACAGAAGGGGAGAAAGTACTCCACCTTGAGGACAGCCCCTAGTGGCCTTAACAGTCTTTTGTGAGCCTCCATACTCCAGATTAATAATTCTGCTTTCTAACATGTTTAGAACCCATTTTATGATTAGTGGGGCAATGCCTTTCCTTATCATAGCTTTCTTTATGGCATCGAAGGAGGTATTGTCGAACGCTCCCTGGATGTCTATGAAGGCACAAAGAGCCGTTTCCTTTGCTGCCAGAGCCTTTTCAATCGTCGTTGTGAGGCTGTGTATGGCAGTTTCAGTAGACTTGCCGGGTTGGTATGCGAACTATAAATTGGTCTAGGACTTTCTCCATGGTTTTTAGGAGAAAGGAGCGAAGGCTGATGGGGCGATATGATTTCGCTTGTTGTTCAGATTTCCCACCTGCCTTTGGTATGAAAACCACCTTGACCCTTGTCCAGCTCAATGGTACATGGCATAGAGACAAGCTGGATCTGAAGATCCTAATTAGTTGTGGAACCAGTAGGTCAATACCCTGTTGTAGTAGACAGGGGTAGATGCCATCGGTTCCCGGTGATTTAAAAGGGCTAAAAGAAGAGATCGCCCTTTCCTTGTTTCTCTGAAAATTTTTTCCAGATAGACTATAATCCCATTTTGATACAGTGAGATCCTGGTGCCTCATCGGTACACATGGGGTTTCTATGTGGATGCATTCTGGGAAGTGCGTGTCGAGAAGAAGTTGACAGGTTTCTTCAGGGGTAGCTGTAAATTCACCATTGTGCTTTTTCAGAGAGCAGATGCCGTTTGAGTGCTCGCGGGCAAGGACTTTTTGGAGTCGTGTCGCTGCAGGGAGGTTCTCAATGCTCTCGCAGTGTTTCCTCCAAGTCGCTCGTTTTGATTTTCTCAATTCTACGTTGTAATCAGTAAGGGCTGTTCTGTATTGGCACCAATTGCCATTGTTCTTAGCTCTATTGAACAATTTTCTTACTGTGCTCCTAAGAGTTTGAAGTCTTTTATTCCACCATGGGACATCTCTTCGTATTTTCCTATTTTTAAGGGCACAACTGCTTTTATATGCGAAGGTAATATCTTTTTGGAGCTGTTCGGATTCAGTTTCCAGCTCCGGAATGGTCCCTAGCGGAATTGAAGAACGATTTAGTTCTGATTCAAGGACTAACCGATAGGTTTCCCAGTCAGAGGATTTCGGGTTCCTGTAAACTGTGTTTCTTTCGGAAAATGCTTCCAGGTCGAATCTGATGTGATTGTGGTCCGACATGGATGCTTCTCCGGAAACATGCCAGTTTGTGATGATATTATATATAAATGGACTTGCCAAAGTGAGATCTAGAACCTCTTGGCGAATCGCATTTATGAAGGTTGGTTCTACACCTCTATTTACCAAATTGTTAGCACAAATATATTCAAAAAGGGACTCACCTCTTTTGTTTATGTCGGTGCTCCCCCATGCTGTATGGTGGGCGTTGGCGTCACAGCTGAGGATCCACTGCAGTCTCCTTTCCTCACAATATTTTATCAAAGCCGCTAATTCTGAAGTTGGTGCTTCAGAAGTGTCTCCAGGGAGGTAGGCAGAGGCGATAACGACCTTCAAATCCCCTCCCTTTTGACCGGCATTTGGTATTGCGATGAGTGTCGCCACCAAATCTCCTTGAATGAATTCTGAAATTGGAAAAGTTGTTTTAATTAAGTCTTTATTTATCATTAAAGCTGCCCTTGGGCGGACATGCTGCTTATCATAAATTAAATTACAGGTTTCTTCATTTGGGAGCCCTTTTACGGCTCCTGATAAGGTCCATGGTTCCTGAATCATGGCTAGATCCAGGTTTTCTTTAATAAATCTCCTGCTTAGGACACTAGATGCTGCCTTAGCATGGTGGAGATTTATTTGAAGGCACTTAAGTTGCCTTCTGGTGTTTTTTGCGGATTGGCGTCGCATAATTATTTTCTTTGGTGGCCTCTGTGTGCCACCTTTTTACCCCTGCTGCTATTCAGTAGAGCCGCTTCTTCGGGGTCTCGTCTCTCGCATTTACGAGGTCTTCCAGATACCCGTTGTCTCTGTCTTTCTCGGCTTACAGTGGTTTTGTCTTTGCTCTTGTAAACTGTAGCCGTCGGGCGTCTGTGCGAGCAGCTAGGGGTATCGTCCGCCGTGGCCTTCGTTGTGTTCGCCACATTTTTTGCGCATACCTCAGGTTTTTCAGCTTTTGGGTCCTGAGTGATCCCATCGTTTCTGATAACGGTCTCCTTCTTTTCGGCCCTTGGTCTCTGGACGTCCTTGTTCCTTGGCCGTAGTTGTACCTCACCGAAACCATAGCTGATAATGCCATTTTGGGCCTTAAGGGTACTTGCCGACTTTGGGTCTAGAGCTAAGGTGAGCTCCGTCATTTGGGGCCTTCGCAACCGGTTGAGTACCCTCCAGTCATCAACTCTCAGGCCGTTTTTTTTTTTTTACTTTCACGAGGCCCAATATTTTATTTGTTGGGGTTTCCTCCCCAGGGAAATAGCCGACGAAGATTTGTGGCCGAGGAACATCTTCCTCGTTCACAGCACTGAGTTTGGCACCTTCCCATGGTTCCAACGTTGGTATTATTTTTGCCAGCCAGTCGCTCGTCGTTTGGTCCTTGCACGTAAATACAAGCCATCCGGGTTTGAATGTGCAACCTCGGAACTGGGGTTTGGTAGCATTGTCCTGTTGTGTTATTATGCTGTCCAGGACACATTTTTTCACCAATTTTAGTTGGTCTGTGGACCATATGGTAGCAGGGTAGTCTGTTGGTATTACCCGTATCTTTTTGCATCCAACAACGTCCCTGAAGCTTGGTGCTTGCTGAGGTGATGAAAGTGCAGCCTCAGTAGCCTTTCGTTTTGGAGTGTTGCTCGTTGGGGTTGCACTGTCAGCTCTAGGTCTTTTGTGACGAAAGTCCTTGCTCTGTGCAGGTTTTAAGGCCATTGAGCGTGCCTCTTCGAGTTGATACCCCGCATCCAATAATTTTTTCAGGCGTTTACGTCCGGCACCTGATAGCCTGACTTTGCCCGCATCTTTTGGCTTGACTGACCCAGATGGTTCGTCGATAGCTGTTGACGATTTCGGGGAAGCGAGTAAAGCAGCTTCTTCTTCCGCCGATATGACATCCATGGGAGTAGTGACGACCGTATCCTCACCAATCACCATGGTGTCATGCTTTTCAGTTTCTGCAGCAGGACGAAGTGCCCTATCTGTAGAAACTGGGAGGTCCAAAGTAACCTCTGGTTGCAGTTTAAAAGGTTCGCATTCCTTGTTTTTTTCTGTTATAGTGTTGTTTATTTCCATTTATTTTTTTTGAAAATTGCGAGAAAGAATTTTCGCCCGAGGCAGAGCTCCATACCTCGGGAGGGCTAGTTTAAACCGGAGGTCGCCTGTTATCCGGAGTTCACCGTAATAAGACACACTTACGTAGTGCCATTCATCCCAAAGGCACGGTTGTTAGACACCTGGGATTACGGGTTTTTATTGAGTTTCCGCTCTAGATCCGTCATATTCAGCCGAAAGCAGTGGCACCTCTTGCAGGTTGTGGCTCTTCACCACGTATGACGATCCTGGGAATATTGTTCCCCTGGTACCCTTTTGGCCTTCTACTCAGAAAGTGGCTTTACTCAAAGTGAGAGGTGATGGCCTCTCCTCCTTGATTCAGACAGCCTTCCTACGTATAACACCACCAATACCTACACATTGGACCTCTTGGTCTGCTGACAGCAATACGCCAAAAATACTGGCCCATCAATGGAAAAACGATGGCACGGTGCGTGGTACAAAAATGTATTCGATGCTCTAGGGCAAAGCCTAAACTGATGACGCAGGTAATGGGAAATTTACCAGCAGCACGGGTCCAACCTGCCAGACCTTTCGTCAACTCCGGAGTAGACTTCCTCGGACCGGTGTGGATCCATTTTAAGGTACGAGGGAAGCAACCTCGAAAGGCCTATGTCTTTTGTTGTTTCGCAACCAAAGCGGTACACTTGGAAGTCGTAGGAGATTTAACGACCGAAGCATTCATCGGTGCACTCAAGCGTTTTATAGGAAGAAGAGGAAACTGCCTTAACCTTTATTGCGATAATGCGACCAACTTCGTCGGAGCAGGAAATCAACTTATGGAAATTGAATCATCAATATACGCAGCGTCGTCGAAGGAAAAAATAACTTCATTTTGCATGACTAGAAGTATGGAATTCCATTTTATCTCACCTCGAGCACCTCATTTTGGCGGGCTATGGGAAGCGGCTGTAAAATCAGCCAAACATTTTTTGAAACGCAATCTCCTTTCAGCCAACTTGACGTATGAAGAACTAGAAACGCTACTGATCGAGATAGAAGCCATACTTAACTCCAGACCCTTGGTCCCAGGGTCATCTGATCCCAACGATCTTACTGCCCTGACTCCAGGGCATTTTTTAATCGGAGAGCCACTAACATCAAACATTGACGGACGAGCAGAACCTACAGTTGGTAGGTTAGGAAATAGGTGGAAGACAATCACCGCAATAAAAACGCAACGATGGTCACATGAATACCTCAACGAGCTACAACACCGTTACAAATGGAAGCAAGGGAACAACACAATCATTCCGGGTATGCTGGTGATCATAAAGGACGACAATTTACTGCCTATGCAATGGCAGCTAGGAAGAATTGCAAAATGCATAAGAGGAAGCGACGGCTTAGTGCGAGTGGCGGAAGTGAAAACGAGCCATGGTATGTTCAAACAACCCATACATAACCTTGCGCCTTTACCAGTAGATGAAAGTCCACAACAGCCAGAAGATCTGGAGCAGCCTTCAAGGATTCAAGAAGCAACAAAGCCATCGATTACCAATGAAGGATCACCGACAAAAAAAATAAGGCAACAATCCTTTTGGTTTTATTGACACTGCCACTGAATGAGGGGCTTCCAGTCGAGCTGATGCCACTCGATTCGCAACCAGGGATC
Source organism: Cheilosia urbana (assembly GCA_946477585.1). Taxonomy (NCBI): domain Eukaryota; kingdom Metazoa; phylum Arthropoda; class Insecta; order Diptera; family Syrphidae; genus Cheilosia; species Cheilosia urbana. The sequence goes on from OX297857.1 coordinate 18,161,764, forward strand.
TACTTCGAGAATATGGGAGCCGCCAGTATATTAGCAAGTGAAAGGAAAATTATTGCTTATTACGATATGGAGATTTACGCGAAAGAACTTCAATTACTAACGAATACGACGTCATCCTTGAAACATCTATGTCAGCTGATTAAATCTGGCACTCTATGCGAAAAAATAATCATACAGATACAAAATCTGGAGGGAGAACTCCTAAGAACCAATGGACTATTGATACCACCGTCTAAAGGTAATCGGAGGAAACGAGGTGCTCTCAACCTTGTAGGAAACGTAGCCAACACATTGTTCGGCGTCTCGGACTCAGATTACGCGGACCAAATGTCAAGGACAATTGAGGGCATCAAGACAAATGCAGAATTACTAAGGAACCACATTAGGAATCAAACATCTTTTCTTGCAGCCACCATAAATATAATGAATCGCGATCAAGAAACCATAGCAACACAATTTAAGACTTTGTCAGCCCACATTGCTGAGATAACACAAACCTTTACGTCATTGGCGATTCAAATACTCACCACTATCTCAAATTTCCAACGTAATATCAGTACCTCTACCGGTAAATGGATCATTTACCACCATTCAGCCATCTTCACCATACATTATAATAAACCTTCATCGAGATCTATACTACGCAGTTTCCGAAGGAGATATGAAGAGCTGTTTGTCAATCAATAATGAAATGTACTTATGCAAGCAAGGTGGACCTCTACATCAAAAGGGTTCACTGACCCACGCCTGCGAGATCTCATTCTTTAATCACCAACCTGCGTACGATAAATGTCGAATTCAAAGGGTTGGGGATGGGCCTCACTGGACTCAGCTCCGCAACCCAAACGAATGGATTTACGCCCTACAACAAGAAACTATAGTAAACGTGGTATGTGGTCAAAACACAACATCTCTAACCATCAGAGGATCGGGTGTCGCTAAGCTTAGCTTCAAGGGGAATGTCCAATGAAGCAACATTTCCTAACAATTCGAGGACATAACGTATATCCCTCAACCACTAGACTATCATATAATCCGCTAAGTAACCTTACGGATGCCATAATTCCAAGTGTCGGGACGGCCCTAATCACGTCACAAGATCTATACCAGCGGCACATGTCGGAAGTCAAAATGCTGAAACAAAGTATCGAAGAATTCATCAAATCAGGGCCACAAGAATTGCCGAATCACGATGTCCACCACAACATTGGATACGCTGGGGTATTATTAGCGCTTTTAATAATCATCTTCTTCGTCACTAAATGTTACATTAGAGCCAGAAGGAGCAAGCGGTGCATTCAATCAACTCCGAAACCAAGACATATACGACGACAACAAGGAATACAGGAAGATAGGTTTAATGTAAATATTGATGTTTAAGTTAATCTGTTGTATAATATATGAGTTGAATCACCTAAATAAAGATAATATCTTATTATTGAACCTCCTGATCCAGCTCATACTCTCCGAGTATATTCTTTTTCATTTCGGATATCTCCGTAGGTCTAACTGGCTTCGCAGGACTGTCATTGGACAACTTTGTAACCGCAGTAATCGGTACGCACTTTCCGATAACTTCCCCTTGCTTCAGCTTCACGATTTTATGCTCCACATTGAGGACATGATCTGGAACCAAGTTGTTTTTGGGTTCAACGAGCATCTTTCCTACGATATAGTTCTGATAATGGTTTTCTGGATCTGGCTCGATTAGATAGAATCGGTGGCTCCCATGATCACCTTCCAGCCTTGTCCAAATCACTGTCTCTGACGAAGGTGGTAATATTTCGTCCTCACTTACAACTGTCCTTAGAGCTGCGACTTTCTCGTTCCCGTAAACCATTGGAATCTCGATGTTCTTATACTTTAGAACTTGCATACCGATGTTGAGTACTACATCATGCGCCTTCATAAAGTCGATTCCGATGATGCATTCGTCACATATATCAGCTACTAAGAATGCATGGGAGAAGACTATTCCTGCAAGATTTATCGTCAAGAGTACCTCACCATACACTTTTGCCGTTGCTCCAGTCGCTGTTTTCAGATAGTAGCTGCTTGTGTTGTGTAGCCATGATTGGCGAACGATGTCCCTTCTGATTATGGAAGCGGCGGCGCCTGTATCGATTGTGGCCACATACTTTTCCTGGCCGATATGTGCTTCCACTGTCAAACTCCTGTTACATCGTTTGGTCTGGGAAACCTGAATTGTGGTCCTGGGGGCGTCGATTCCAGAAACCAGCTTCTGCCCCGCGAAGTTGGTTCTTACTCGTTTCCCGACTGACGGCTTTGTGATGTTCCATACGCCGAATGTTCAGGTGCCTCCTCGTTACGACTCCTAATTCTGCAATGTGGACAACTGCCTTGTCTACGTTCAGCTCTGCACTGCCGTTGTAGATGTCCAATTTTGTTGCAGTTCCAGCAACGGATCGGTCCCCTGCGAGAATTATTTCGGTCTACTACTTCTGTTCTCTGGCATGAGCATTCAACGGATGTTATTTCTCTTACACGGTAAAATCCTTGAGATGCTTGGTCAGTAGCTTTCATCGTTAAGGCAAATGCCAGTGCCTCAGGAAGAGTTCTCTTTCCAGCCATGCGTAGAGCCATCTGCAGTTGTCTGTCTTCTATGGCTTGTGTAAAAGCTTCAATAGCCATTTCATTGATGACATCTTCGCCGGCATTGGGGTATGACAAATGCGCTAGCCGTTCGATATCCGCTTGCAACTGCTGGACTGTTTCTCCCCTCTTCTGGATTCTACTGCGAAGTTGCACTCTATACACTTGCTGCATATGGTCGTCGCCAAATCGCATCTCAATAGCTTTAACCAAAGCGTCGTAGTTGCGTTGTTTTTCTTCTGAGACAGTTTGAAGCAACTCTACAGCTGAGCCTCGTAATGCGAGCGTTAGTGCAATCGACTTTTCGTCGTCGTCCCATCTGTTGGTCGTTGTAGCTGCTCCGAACTGTCTCTTGTAGATTGACCACGATGTTTGACCATCAAAAACGGGTGGTTGCATTTCTTTCTTTCTTGGGCAGTCAGTAGTACATTCTCGAGCCTTCTGTTTCTTAACATTCTCGAGCTCTTTGGCTATGTTCTCGATGTTTGTTCCGTATTTATGAAACATTTCATTAATTTCCTCAAACTTTGTTTCATGCTCATTTAATTTTTCATCAATTGCGTCGATTTTTACTTCTAGAACACTCTTAAATTCTTCTACTGCATCTTTTTGTGCGGCCACAATGGAATTTTTCTGTTCTTCGAGAGAATTCTTTTGCGCTTCGAACTTCAATTCCATAGAATCCTTCTGTTCTTCTAGAGAATTCTTCTGTACTGCGAACTTCAATTCCATAGAATTCTTTTGTTCTGCGAACTAAAATTCCATAGAATTCTTCTGCTCTTCTAGAGAATTCTTTTGTTCTTCCATCTTTGCAAGAAGTAATTCCATCATAGCGCTAATATCAATGCCTGTACTTACTTGTTCTTCTACCACGTCGAATAGCATGGATTTCGGATCTGCTCCCTCGCATTCGACAGCTTCCTGCAAACGAAGTATGAGGTCACTTTTTCCTCCAGCTGTGGAGAGATTCCGCTTTTCTAGTTCACTTTTTAATTGGGGTATACTTAGATGTAGCAATAAACAACCCATTTTGTTTGTCTTTTGTAATTTCCAAATTCACAAATTCACAAATACACTTTTTTTTTTTTTTTAGTCTTAGTAGCACTTACACACTTAGCATAATTTTATCCCACTTCTGACACCAATGTTACATTCAGGCTGGGATTCGAAAAGATAAAACACTATTCTGTTCAACTTTTCTAATAAAATCACTTTATTCACAATTTCTAATTATTCACTTATTTAGTACCAAAACAATATCACTTAAATCAATTCTTAAGCGTTTCAATCCAATCGCTTTATTCACTTTATTACTTTACACTTATCTCACAACCGATTACTCTTTCGAACTTTATCAATCACAAGTTAAAAATCAACTGTACATCTCTGTTGTCAACGCACCCCTTTTATATCCGCGCTGTCACCTATCAGCGAATATTCCAGAAGTAGATATATTCCAGATGTATATTCCAACTCCTATCTAGATGGTTCTAGAATTAGCTTGACAGATTCCAGTCTCCAATTGGAAGTGGAACTTGGAGGGAAACCGAGTGCCCGATTCACCACAATTCCTAAGTGTCTGATTCACTAAGTGCCTGATTCACCAAACTATTATGTTAGGAAACCTAGTTTTGAATTCTGCTTCGCTGTAAAAAGGCACCACTTTGTGATACTCGTCCTTTTGTTTTTGGACATAAATCACCTTGCGATGTTCTCCACACACGCCTCTTCTTCTGCTTTTATTTTAACTTGTACGCACAACTTATCTGTTGTTTTATCTTTGACGTAGTGGATGTCAAATATGTAAGTGGCTCAAAGTAGCTCGAAATCTATCCACTTACTTTGGAGTATATTTTTCGCTCTCTGAGAGAATTTTTGTAGTTTGACAGATATTTAGTGCTCAGCTCGGAAAAGTACGCGAATGGACCTAATATCTCGATTTAAAGTTCTCGACTGTAGATTCTTTCAAATTTGTTCACTCCAGTGCTCATGCAACGAGTCATTTGTACCTACGAGATATAATGCCTATATCCCTCATCATTCGAATGAAAAAAATAAAATACAAGGAAAGTTGGCATAGCATGCCATGAGACTGAGATATTATTATTCTTTATTCATACATAATACTTCATACTTCATGTTCATACTTCATACAGGTATTGTTCTCGCACACCCACACTCCACACACCCAAGTGTATACTCTGTTCAATTCGTATTTTCAGTACAGGCCTTATGGGAAGCTCTTTTTTCTACCAGTGGTGCCTGTAGCTACTCTCACGGCACTCAACACAAGATTTGCCACTGAAATAAAAGCGAAACCACTGGTGATTCCAAAGAATTTGTTGTTGTCATTTACGAAAAATCCACCCAATTTTCCTCAAAGGCGCATACATCCCACCATGACCAGTCTGCCAGACAGTCGCGAGCAGAATGAGGATGACGACGAGGGTGATATTCTCGTGTGCGGTTGCTATTTTATCGCAGAAAATAAACATGTGTGTGTTTTAAGCACCTCAGAAGAGTGTTACCATAATCTATTTGCAAAAATATCTTTACGGGTTTTTCTGTGGATATTTTCACAGAACTTTCGGTTTTGGTGCTTTTTAAAGCTTTTGAGAGCGAATAAATGAATTTGATTATGTGGGATGTTGCCATACAGTTTTTAGGTACTCCATTAATTATTTTGTATTTATGAAGGATCTGTTAATATGCAGTTAAACCATTTTTTCTTAATAAAGAGTTGGTATTTGGTAGCCCTACCGATATTTGTGAGAGAATTATGCCAATTTATAGTGCTCACTATGGCAACCATGTGAGAGCTTTAATATGGAGACAGCTTATTAAAATCCATAATAGTTAGGGTGAAAGGCAAATAGCCTATCTTCCCTGTACTGAAAATACGAATTGAACAGAGTATAGTTATCTTATAATACCCTGCACTGCATATTGTTTGTTTGATTTATGGATGTTCGATGTTGGTTTTTCTACTTGTGTGTGTCAGTCACTCGAGAAATCGAGCGTATGACAAAAACAAAAAATAAAAAAATGGGAGAAAGAGAATGAAAAAATAATTCGAATGATTTGAAATCAAGAATCGAGACATCTCGAGATACTGCGTGAATCGATTATAATCGAGTAATTCACTCGAATGCGCCCATCACTAGTGGATATCTTTCGTACATTTATGTTTCTTACCCCCTAAAACCCATTTAAATAGATGACTAATGACTAGCTTGTCAAACTCCACATAAAAAAAAATCGACATTTCACCATAATTTCAATGATTGAAAAAAAAAAAAGCAATGAACTGTCAAAGGAAATTGTTGAAATGATGAACAAAATGAAAAAAGCTTGGCGGCTGCCTTATCCACTGGAAAGTTATATATCTCTACATCCATTATCTGTGGTTCTTATTCTTCGATGACATTCACATCCAACATTATTGGAAGCATATTTTCAGTCGACTTCTTTCTCATTTAATTTATCTGTGGTTGGCGTCGGTGCCTCGGCCGGCAGTTAGTTCTTCAAACTCGGTAATAATTAAAGCAATTTCTCAGTTTAAAGTATTAAGATAAACTTTTCTTAATACCATGAGTATGAAGCTTTCATTTCTTCCATCTGATGAAACTATTTATGAAAGGTCCAAAGATTGGGCTAACTTTATGTCCGTACGTAGTTGCCGGGACTGTCGCAAGACGGACCTGTAGACTGCCGGGACTGCCGCAAGACGGACCTGTAGACTGTCGGAACTGTCGCAAGACGGAACTGCAGATTGCCGGGATTGTCGTAAGACGGACGTGTAGATTGCCGGGATTGTCGTAAGACGAACCTGTTTCTTTTCTTTTCAGACCGATCCGTGGAACGCCGGGGCTATCTAACACCCATCCGAAGACCGCACCAGTAAACCACGAGTACCCAGACCCCCGTGAAGCCGTGCCCGTTATATTAAATGAGGCAAAATTGTAATAAGCGATTTTTAATTAACCGATATTGTCCATCTTAATATACTATTGTAAACCTTATGAATAGAATTTGAATTTACCGACACATTTTACTTGGAATAAAGTTTGAATAGCCGATATTAGCCGTTTTTTATTATCAGCGTGATCTGATCCGGATCAGATCACGATAATAAAACAATACGGATCATTGAAGAATTTTATTTTTAAGTTGTGGCTACAGTGTTGTTTACAAACACAGATAAGACGTCACAACGTGATGACATTTGTAAACAAAAAGCACAAGAATCGAAAAATGTAAGCAATTGCAAATGTAGGCACACGTAATTTATTGAATTATAACTTATTCTGACATCGATTTCTTTATTTTAAAGTTTCTTATTCAAAGTGATCATTAAATAAAGGAAAATAGCACATCAAGTATTTTCAATAACAGAAAAGAAAAGCACAAATTCATCACTTCCATTGCACAAATTTCATCGCGTACTTTTTCTTCCTTGTGTGCTGAAATTCGACTTGAATCCTGTTGTAATCCTCAAGAGCATTGGTTTCTTCCTTCGTCCAGTTTCTTGGACTTAAGAGAAAATATTATTTTGTAAAAGAAACAATGAATTTATTCAAAAAAGACTTACGAATCATCTGCGGCTCTATCCATTACTTATCGCTGTTTATTTTTGTTTACGAAATTTGTTATCTCAGTTTGACATTTCACTTGCAGTATCGTGGGTGTTACCATTTGAAATTTCCATAATTTTTCTTTTCAAACATTTTTTTTTAGTGCCTATCGTATTTCGTTTTCGGTTTGGCAAAAAGATACTTGTTTTTTGAGAAAAAATAAATTTGTTTTTTATTGATTTACCCAAAAACAATCTTTTTGTTGATCAGATATACTTTCACAAACACCAATGTTTATGACAGGCAGCTGGCAATTACGAATAGTTAATTGGAAAGATTGCTTTTTTAGCTGAATTATTTATTTTACACGTATGGAAACGGGTCTTTATATTAAATTATTTCGAAATGCGTTATTATAAATGTATGAAAATCAATTTAAATGGATTTCCAGTGCAAGTGACAAGGTTTTTTATATAATTTACATAATTTAAGGTTTAAATATGCAATGCCACGATACTTCTCTATACATAGTATTACTCACTGGTACTGCACCCATAGACCAAATAAGGAATTTTGTCAAAAGTGATGAATGGAAACTATTTTCAAAATCGAAAAAATACCACAATAAATTTTTGTCTAATATTTTATGAACAAACAGCGTCTTTCGACTAGTTTTGAAAATACATAATTCAAAATAATTGGTTTTCTTAGTCTTAAGACTTCCTTTTTGTTCAACGCATTTGTTAAAAATAATAAACCCATTCGGAGAGCGTTTCTTAGAAATTGAACCCAATACCATTTATGTCGAATTATACGGAATTCATTCAAGTGTGGAAAAATGCTAAAACACTAATCAATATTTTGTGTGTTTTGAATGACAATCCACATTTTAGTCTGGCAATGTGATTGTGTGGCTATCGTTTACAGGCATACTAACATCTAAAAATAAAACAAGCCACCCAGTGGGAAATAGTAGAAATAATTTTCAGATCATGATTCGTGATCTCGATGAGAAGCAGGATCATGTGCTGTTGTTGTAATTGCATGTAAATCGATGATCTATATAGATCATGGCTGATAATAAAATACGGCCATTGTAAATCGTAATAGAACTTGAAATACTCAATATTATTACTTTTGATACTTAATTATAAATATTTGAAATAAAGTTTGATTCAACCGCTATTTTCAAAACCGATTGTAATAAAATACAAATCAAATATTAATACCGATGGTAAATTGTAAAATAACCTTAACGTAAAGTAATAAAGAAAACCCCTCTGTAACCCAAAGTTTGTGTTTCTTTGGGGAAAAACCCTGGCGATCCGGCGAGCTGACCTCAGCCTCGACAAAAAGCACATCACAATGTGATTCGCTTTTCTACATCCTTCTGCTTTTGACAGTGGCACACCAAAGTCGTTATAGAGGGCAAGTTTCGATTACGAGGAATATTTGACTTCGATCGCCGGTAACGCATAAAAACTTGTCGGACCTGCACGACAAACTTTTTACTACAACTTGTTGGAGAGCAGTCTTATCTTCAATATTTGGTGTGAAGAAACTATTCCTATCAAATGGATCCTTTGTCTCCTTTGTGGGATGCACAAAAAGTAGACCTTCTAAATTGCACCACCTATATAAAGGCGTCAGACCCCTTGGACACATTCAAAAATCTATAGTTATCTTAAGTCGACTGGGTTGGGCTAGGCTCAGCGTTAAAAAAAAAGGGAGATGGCCTCGTAGAGAGCGTACCGCAACTCGTCTCCAAGATTTGGTCAGACGAAAGAGTGCCTGATGAGTGGAACCTTAGCATCGTTTGCCAAATCCCCAAGAAAGGAGACTCCCTAAACTGCGCCAACTATAGAGGCATCAGTGTTAAGGACACTGCGTATAAGATCATGTCTGCTGTACTGTGTGGACGCCTGAAACCTTTCGTCAACGATCTGATAGGTCCCTATCAGTGCGGTTTTAGGCCCGGTAAGTCCACGACCGATCAAATATTTACACTACGGCAGATCATAGAGAAAACCCAAGAAGTCCAGATCGATACTCACCATCTTTTTATTGATTTTAAGGCCGCAAAAAAAAAAAATAGTTGGCGCAACAGGTCCGGAGAGACCCTAGGCCTAGCTTCTCACAACCATTCGTTTTGTGTGAGTTTCTCATTTTTGGAACGAATGGAAGGGATCTACAATTTTATGCCGACTCCAAACGGCTAACTGAGAAGTTTTTTCAAGATAGTTATCGGATGTTTGTCAGACGTTCGCGAGAGGTAAGGCAGCGGAAAAAAACCTTAAATCGGAATTGCGTTTTTGCGGGATTCGAACCTGGGACCCCCGCATAGCAGTCCAACACACTAACCACTAAGCTACTGCGACTACGAGGGGCTAGGCTACATTAATATCTTGAATGCAAAAAGTAGATTGGGCAGTAACTTCACTTTTCCTACGTCACTCGCTTACAAGAAAATGTCAACTTAGTCCTCAGTCAGGAAATTCATTTCTCGGCTATCAATCCATCACTAAAAAAAAAAAATGTTCAGTGACCAATCCAGGCCAATAACAACTGAAACACATCCAGTCAGTCAGATACGTATACCAAATTTATATAGATCGAAGGAAGAAGGCCGCATACGACAGTATTTTTAGCGGCGAAATAGTGCTCGTCTCTGCAGTTTTCCGTACTCTCAACCCAACACAAATTTTGCACAAGTCCATATAATAACTTACTGATGCGAATGACATTTGAATTATTAGCGAACTGTCACTGGCGCCTTTGCAAGGATTGACAGAAGCGGCCAAAAAAAAGAGTTTTTGTCGAAAATGGGGCGGAATCTGCCGACCTTGGAAAAACGAAGAGAAGATAAGAATATAAAATGCTTTAATTTTGTGCAGCGTCCTGACTGGCAACGTCACCTCCACCTATATTATAAGTTCTATTAACATCAATACTAACCGAGGACAAAAAGGAATCCATTTGTTTTAATATATCAAAGGACGTCCCGATGCAACTATGGAAGCAATGGAAATATTGAATAAAAAAGAAAAAAGACTGAAACCTACGTTTTCCGTTTGATACCTCCACTAACACTCTCGAACTCTAAAACGCACTTTTCACTTCCTCGACGCTCGACGAACTACATAGCTGACTCAGTGTTGTTAGCACTCTCCCTTCATTTATCCCACGAAGCGTGGTAATTTTTCCCTTTTCACTGTACTCAAAATCCCTTTTAAAAACCCACGATACTTTTTTGCCTCAAAATTCAGTTTTTAAAAGTAAAATTTGTATTACACGGAAAGAAAATCACGGTTAATTAAACTTTAGTATGAAAATCAAAGTTTGTAACATTATTACGATTTTTTTTTTGGTGAAATGAAGGTGTTTTCATGAAATTTCAGCAAAAATTTATAGTTTGAATGTTTTTTGTTAGATTCCTCAAAATCCCACGATTTGGTGTATTTTCCCTTTATCCCACGAATGGTTTTTCGGACATCGAAATTCCTACAAAAAGGGATAAATGCCAAGATATAACAAAACTGGGCTGACTACTATACTCCTTCCAAGAAAAATTGTACAAGCCCAGTGGTGCCTGTAGCTACTCTCACGGCACTCAAGCACAAGATTTGCCACTGAAATAAAAACGAAGCCACTGGCATTACAAATAATTTGTTGTTGTAATTTTCCTGAAATTCGCAGGAGAGGTGGTCACCTTAGGACACTTTTTACAAAAATCGCTCTAGATCCATTAAAAAGCGAATTATCCCTTCGGATCTTGAAAATTATTATTACATGTTGTTTTATCTTTGAATCGTATATCAAACTTTTATATAGGTATAGTTATGATTTATATATTTTTTATTTATTTTAGTAATCTCTTTAAAGTGTCCCATTCTGCGCCTCTGGGGGGCACCTAAGAACAACCATGGGACAGTTTTGGACATGTCTAAAAAAACGCTCATTAGGAGCAGTTTCCTTCTTTTTCTTGTAATTTCTGACCATTAGTGCAGAGATATACCTAAACAAATAAAACAATCACACTGAAATAGATTGTTCAAAGTGATAAAAGGAGCAGATTAGGACATGCGCAAAAGTTCCCCTCGCGCATTGTCCAAAAGTGCCCCGAGAGGGATAAAAAACTAAAAACTTCATATTTTTTTAGAAACAATGTAAATTGTTAATATTGCCCCCCTCTCCCCTACATCCAAACACAACCAGTCTGCCACACAGCTACCGGCAGAATGAGCACGATCGTCTTTTGTTCGCTTCAGCGATGCCAGATGTGGGGATTTGTCCCCATTTTGGGGAATTTTAAACCGAATGTGGAAAATGGGGAAAAACGACATACACGAATGTTTATTAATTTTGCATCATTTAAAAATAAATTCCGAACATAAAAACATCACCGCGTTTATAGAATTTAAGCGATTTAGTTCTAAACGTATATTTCGAACTGAACTTTACTCAAATGTGTCATTTTCACATTCAGTTCATTAACTGCTACCCCTGTGCAGATTTAATATCAGAAGTGAAGTTCGCCGTTTCATCAGCTCAACATTTTCTATAACTTTAACCTTAAAAAAAATTGTATTTATATATATACTAGCTGACCCGGCAAACTTCGTTTCGCCCAAATTTGTTAATTTGTTAATAAATTCCGAGCATGCACCAAGCACTTGCTAATTTATGTAATTCGACCAATTAAAATTCTTTATTCAAAAGTTATATTAAATTGCAATAGAAATAAATGATGAATAGCAATGTTGATTTTTTTCAATCAAACCGCAATGATTTTGACGTGTCGTCCAACCTTCCACTTTTTCACTAAATTGACAAACATCCATCGATTATCCTTGCAATGAATTATTTGTCATAGCGAAAGCGAGACGCACGGGAAATTGAAGTCGCACAAATGGTAAATCGTTCTTAATAAGCGAAATCTGCGGAATAAGAATGTTTGCCTTTGAATTTTCCCCTTAAAATCATCACTTGTATGATATTTGATGTGAGATCCTTCACCATAAAACAAATGCGATCCGTTGCTAAGTTTCGGTACATTGATGTTTCGCAACAGAATTTTAACTGAACCAACTTTCAAATCCGAATTATGTAGATAAATATATAAATTATAAAAATTATAAAAATCGAACGATCCGTCCCCGAGTTATGAGTGCACATACGGACGTCAGTCTCTTTTATATGTAACTGTACCCACCCGGCTTTGCCCGTACCTTTCGTATTAAATCTTGCTCACATTTCGCAAATTGCTTTATTTGGACAGCGTCCATTAATAATTTTCATTATACAACTTTAGAAATAGCGTTTGATTTTATTTTTGAATGGGACGTGCCACAATCCGTTTTCTTATCCCGCTTGTGTTTTTCAAAGTACCACCTATAGGTCAAAAACTATCCGAAATTTAAAACTGGAAGCAACCATATCCATCTACAAAATTTCAATCAACTTGGTAGCGCTGTTTCGGCGATCGGCAACAGCGCCACCGCTATAAGGTTACATCAAAAAAGTTTGAATTGTAAAAGCGCTATGGTTACATTAGATATAATTTAATATGGTGGTTAAGTATTCTTAAATTTTCTAATTTTCCGCGCAATTTTCTCAATTTTTTCTTTCATAAGATTTTTCTCCTGACAATAACAAACACAACAAAAAAAATTTTGCGAAATCGGTCCAGCCGTTCACGCGTCATGCCGCGACCAAGGGAAATAGGGATTCATTTTTATATATATAGATTCAACATTGGTACATTTGTTCGAACAGCTTGACTCAATGCGATTCGTTCGAAGTCCATTTCTCGCTTCAATTCTCGATTAAATGCGTCAAATCAAAGCTTTGTTGCGCATTTCATCTGACATCTCCAGTTCATTATCCGATGTCACAGTGCGAATTCGATGCAAAATATCGTCGGCCATAATATCATCTTTGTATAATCAAAGTACCTATCTACTTCATTTCAAAAAGTTACTTAATGTAACATAGTAAACATAATTTATTAGAACAAAGTTTTTAGGTACATATATTTAAAAAAAAAAAAGAAAAAACTTCAAAATTGTTGACAACAACAATTTGCTTGGAAAATAATTAAAATAATTGACAACAACAATTGCTTTTAAAATTCAAAATATTTTTTTTTTTTTTATTTGAAGTGTCACTTTTAGATTTCTATCCAGTTAATTTTTTTTCAAAGTGTATTTCCCCATACAAACTTTAATTTTCTAATTTTCCGCGCAATTTTCTTAGTTTTTTCAATTTTTCTTTTTTCCTAAACCTTCGCGGAGCAATTACGAACAAATCCGCAGAGGGAAGTATCCAATTTGGTCCAGTCGTTTTCGAGTTTTAAGCATCCGAACAAACCAAGATCCATTTTTATATATTATTTTTATTATTTATGTACATTTTTAATTTATAATTTACTAGTAACCTGCCTCGTAATGTGGGTAGCTACAAACAATTATAATATGTAAGACTCTGTAATTTATGAATTACATTATGCTGCTTTTTAAATCTATTCATTTAATTCAACTTATTAGCTGTTTATTTTTTTATTAGTTTTTACAGTAGATACCTTACATGTGTTCATACTATTTTAAACTGAAAGACTTTGAATATTTTACTTTACCATATACCATACCATATACAACAATGTGTTTTATGGATTACCTGATTATGTACCTGTAATATTAGATTTTAACTTATTATTATTATCACTTTTTATTAAAGAGTAAAGACTTGTTTTTGTTTTACCTGGATATTAGCTTTAAAGCTAACGTATAGTGAATTAATTATTAAGGTTTTAAATTCACATGAATTCTGCATTACCCCCTCAAAATAAATGTCTCAATAAAAGAAAACAACATTTTATTATACCTATTAAAAATTCATATTTAGGTACTTTTCTTCAATGAATGAAATGGGAAAAAACGGATATGAAATGGGGAATTTTTATAAAAATTCTCCCCAAAATGGGGAATTTCGGCAAACAAAATCTGGCATCACTGGTTCGCTTGCTATTATCATCAACCAAAATAAGCAGTGCGTGTGACTGAAGCACATCAGAAGAGTGTTACCATAGGCGTTTTTCTTTTTTAGTTCAGAGCTGAGCACATGAGTACATATTTTCAGTCCTATTAGTTAGGGCATATTTCTGCATATTTGGGTATAAAAAAATGCATATTTCACTTTTTCACAGTGAAATATAAAAATGGCAAACAGGTAAACCTATACCTACTGTTTATTGTCGGTCGTTGGGTTTTACCAAATCCGGTCACTCGTGCCCAGTAAAGATAGTGCCTTGAAGTGATTTTATGATCCTTATTTTGCTACTGTTTCCGCGAAGTTCTAGATTGACGGGTAATAATTTTTAAACAAATACCTATGTAATCTCTATGTCTATATTCAAAAATGCCTGTACAGCTGCATGTGCAGTCCTTTCACCATCAGCTTAGGTATAAAAAAAACGCGCATATATATAAAATATAAACGGGATTTATTTCGTTCAGCAATATTTTTATTTTAAATTGGAAGATGGTAGCCCTAACAGTATTGCTCTCTGAGTTATGGCAGACTGAGAGACAAACATCCTATCTTTCCTGTACTGACGATTTTTCTTAGACAGAGTATAATAAGTAATAAGTTTTGACGCCTATCGGACACGCTTATCTTCTTTGTCACATTTTCCCGAAAATACTATAAGCACTTCTCGGTCGCACTGTGCAAAAACTGAAAAATCAACTCAAGCAGTTACCTACTACGGAACAATCAATATGGTCAGGGCTCTAATCGCGTAAGCACAAAATGATTGAACGACACCGTCTCGACGATGCTTCTACATCGTATAACAACAAAAAAACGATAATCGTTGAAACGATTGAACGATCATCGTTTTTTGTTGATTCACGTTACTATTTCAAACGTCAAATACTCTCGTCGAAACGATTCGATTGAACGATGGGTATTTTGCAATCGTTTCATCGCTTTTGGTGCATTTTTTCAGTTTTAGTTAGGTCTGAGAGAAGTATAAGCAAATATTTATAGGGAGACACGCACTTATGTTCTCTTTGGAGGCGACTCGCTCTTATCCGAGTAGTAAAAGAATTCTTTTTTTGCAAAAAATAAATATTCATTGCACTATTACATTTCATTTGTTTGTTTCTTCATAATTTTGTTTACAGCTCGATTCTAAAAGAAAAATTATCATCTCACTAAATCTAAGATCACTTGCATCGGAAACGTTATTCCGTACCAATTATCCATTTTTGCACAATTCGATGTCAATCAATGACAACAAAGAAAATAAACAAATTCAAGAATAAAAAAAAAACTATTTCCATAGATTTTTTTATTTTTTAGGTGTCAGAGTTTGTTTACAGTCGTGTTCAAACTGTTCAAAATGAAAACGACGAACGATTCGATTGAACGATACGACGATAATGTTATATGAAGCAAACTAAAAACGATATCGTCTTGTTCAATTGTTTCGACGACTATCGTTTCAAAAATTACGCGATGAGAGCCCAGATTGTACAGATCTTTGCCTGAATCTATACACTTTCACACATCATCGTCATCAAGTCATGTATCTGCATTTGTTTTGTAGTATTTAATGCCTATTATTATTCCAAAAACTCTCACCCAATTAGGCATCAGTGCAGCCACATTAATGCTGTAAATATTAGCGTCCTTTCACAATCTCAAATATTTGACTCATCATCGTCAATGGTTCTTCCGCTACTGTATAGGTAAATGAATAGGTTATGTATTAATCCGTTTCGGGTTACCTCATGCATCTGCCGGTGCACTCATAATTACCAAACCCATTCTTGAATGTGTTTAGCGTATGGTCGCACAGGAAGACTACAAAAACATTAAGTACGACGAAATTCAAGCCGTAGGCGATAATGATGACAGCGAGTCAGAAGCAGATCTAAAAAAAAATAGTCGCGACAACGATTGCCTGGCGCTGGTGAAAGTAGATAACTTCGAAGCCAGCAGCACTTCTGAGGACGATATGGATGACTTGTTGAACAAGACACTTCCCGATATCGAAGCACGGAGGCGCAAGTGGAAAGAATCTGGAATGGATAGGGTGTTGGATACATTTGATGTGGACGCTATCACAGACAAAGTGGGCCCCTGGTTGATGAAATCTAAACTTCAAAAGTGCATGCCCGCCAATTCCTCTGTCGAAGAAGAACAAATTATGTATTTTGAAAATCACCAGATTCATTACAATTCCGACGAATCCCTACAATCCACAGACACTGCTAAATATATTCTTTCCAATCGGAAGCCAAGAGCAACCAGCTGCACCACATTGACTATCAAGAGGTTTCGTTATGTTAAGGGAAAACAAAAGGAACTTGAGAGGAAGTACAATCATTTTGATAAATTCGACGTGAACCACGAAATCGATGAAGTATTCAACAGAAAATGTATGGGACGGCTGCCAGCTACTCTAAGGAGAACATCGAAACGTGCTATGAGCGAGGTGAATGAACGCCCTAAATTTATTTATGAGGACGGTTTAGGTCCGTCCGTAAAAAATGAAAATAAGCATAACCCTAAGTCGGTGAAAAGGCAAAAGAGTCTGCTCAGAAAGAGACGCTCTGATAGCTTACGAAATCGGTCAGTGTCGAGCTCGTCGTCATGTTCGTCCACACCCGACCGCAACAGTTCTAACCCGAAACCCAAGATTCGCAGGGTTCCCAAAAGACCGAAAAAAGTTGACGAATCACTTCCGATCATAGATTTGACGTCATCGGACTGTGAGCTAAGTTCGAAGAAAACTGTGGTAAAGGCGAATGGCAATCTTGCCAAACAAACAAAAGTAATAAAAGCATCAAATGAAACTTGCTTTTTGCCCGAGAACATAGTTAATTCTACGGCTGTCTCCAAACCCGATCCCTTTGTAAAACCAAAATATTGTCTACTAAGCCCAATCCAAAGCAAGAAGATAGCGAAGAGCTTTAAAAAGCCTGTAAGAGTAAGGATAGCGAAGCGTAAGAATCTCTTTACCAACCATGAGACATTGGAGAAAGATATGGAAGGTGAGCAAGCAATAACATCGAAAGAGAAGCGCATTAAGCTAAATAGTGTTTCTGAAAGCCAGGACTCGGAACGTAAAGTTCTCGTGTATGCACCAGACAAGACCCAAAGTCTTGAAAATGTCAGTGGCGAGTGGAGATTTCGAGAGATATTCGAATCAGACCACCATTGTCGGGTCTCTTTTCGTCTCTCTACCACTATAAATCTTACCCAGAGAGACTTTCTGGATTTCTCCAGAGTTCTTCCCTGAGCTCAATTCCTAGTGTTAACGCTAGCATCTGTTTATGGGAGATCTGTTTCATCGACTGGGTCTCGACCCAATGACGTCCCAAGATCCTCATTCTTTTGCCAGCCAACGCCTGACATTGACACAGTATATGTGCCGCTGTCTCAGGTTCCTCCAGGCATAGTATCATCCTCTCTAAGGCCCATCTTCCTTAAGTGATACCCGAAATTACCATGTCCTGTTAACAAAGCCACCACCCATTTCAATGTTCCTCGACTCATGCTTAGAACCCTTCTTTGAGTGGAGCAGGTCGGCCACTTAATTGCCATTTTAGCCTGTCTACATTGTTCCACGGTTGACCACCTTCTCAGGTGTTCCGCCGTGATCCATTTGTGAATCAGCTGTTCTACCATTCCTTTGCCAATTGAAGAGAATGGTTCTGGTCCCAGCAACTTTTCAGTTGACCCCTGTTTTGCAAGGGAGTCCGCCTTTTCGTTGCCTTCGATCCCTATGTGTCCTCGTACCCAAGTCAGTGTTACTTCATTTTTAGATGAACACTTATTGAGCTGAAGTACACATTCCAATGCCAATGATGTTGTGATGTTTGTTTTTTCCATGCATCTTATCACCGCCTGATTGTCCAGTGCTATAAGGATATTTCTTCCCTCCACCTGACTCTCAAGCAAGTAGTCCAACGCATGCAGCAATGCAATCATCTCAGCCTGGTATACAGAAGTGTGATTCCCGAGGCTAACGTGACGGGCTAGTTCCAGCTCTGCTGAATAGATACCGGCACCCGCTCCGTCATCCATCATGGATCCATCTGTGAAAATCACTATTTCACCACTCCTTTTTTCTGGAAGTAATCCGTTCTCAATACGAGTTCTGTGATTCTATTCCATAATACGCACCCTTTTTATCCCATCCATAGGCATGTTCAGTTCCCTAATCTCGTTTTTGACAAGTTCCAGGATCTTCCTATGTCCATAGATGGTACCACGATTGTGCCATTTCGCATCTCGATGCAAACGAAGTGCCGCTAGGGCCGCTGTTTTCTTAATAAATAAATCTAGCGGTAAGATCCCTAGGATCACTTCCAATGCGCATGTTGGTGTTGTCCTTATTGCACCTGTAACTCCTATACATGCTAAACGCTGGACCCTATCCAAGTGCTTCCTCACAGTTTTCTGGGAGGCTTTCGCCCACCATACAACCGAGGCGTAGGTAATAATGGGTCTAGTTATCATCGTATACATCCAGTATGCTGACCTAGGCGAGAGTCCCCACCTCTGTCCACATACACGTTTGCACTGATGTAGTACCCTTTTTGCCTTCCTGACCTTCTCCTCAACATGGTAGTTCCAAGTAAGTCTAGTATCTAGATAGACTCCGAGATACTTAACCTTCTTGGCCATTTTTAGTTCCGATCCGAAAAGTGTTAAGGGTCGAAATTCCAGATTTTTCAACTTCCTTGTGAAGATTATTAGATCTGTTTTCTCCGCATTAATGGAAAGCCCTTGTTCCAGACACCACCGTTCCACCACTTTGAGCGCATTCCTCATGATATCTGCGGTGATGTCTATGAAACTGCCTCTGGCCATTATTGCTATGTCGTCGGCATATCCCACTGTGTGAATGCCAGTCGCCTCAAGTCTGTCGAGAAGAGAGTCCACAGTGATATTCCACAGTGTAGGTGAGAGAACACCTCCTTGTGGGCAACCTCTGCTAACCCTTCCTCTGAGTTTTGAGGTTCCCGTCTGAATATTTATCGCCCTTGTGTTCAACATATTGTCCACCCATCTTACCACCAATGGGTTAACCCTACGTTTTTCCAAGGCTTGTTTCAGACTTTCAAAGCATATCTTATCGAAGGCACCTTCAATGTCCATTATGGTGGTCATCGCAATGCCCCCGGTATTTAGCTCTTCTTCTGCAACGCGTACTACTTGATGTAGCGCTGTTTCTGTAGACATGCCTGTCCTGTAGGCATACTGTCTACTATTTAAAGGATACATCTTAAGCGCAGTACTCTCCATGTAGTCCACCACCACCCTTTCCATTGTTTTCAACAGAAAGGATGTTAGGCTAACTGGCCTGAAGGCCTTTGCCTCGGTGTAATCCTTTTTCCCCGGCTTTGGAAGGAAGACCACATTTGTCTCCCTCCATGTAATCGGGATATAGCCTATTGCTAGGCATGCAACGTATATATTCTTGAGCCTTGGTGCAATTACGTCTACTCCCCATTGCATTAGACCTGGAAATATACCATCCGGCCCCGCGGTTTTGAAGGGTGAAAATGTTGCTATCGCACCCTTGACCGCTTCTGGTGTTACGATCCGTTCTGCTTCCGTCCTATCCATCCTGTTCGCTCCTTGTTTCCTTGGAGCCCAGGGCTGATCTGACTTATAGCTTCCTGGAAAGTGTGCCTCCATTAGGACCTCATTTGTCTGATCCAGTGTTTCCAACATCTCCCCATCTCTATTACGAACGAGTCCGATCTTGGAAACTGGATCCCTGGAGACAATCTTCTGTAGTCTACTGACTTCAGACGTACTCCTCATACTCGAGCAAAATTCCCTCCATGACTCCCTTTTACGTCGTCGCAGAGTAACATTCATCTCTTTCTTTTTCGCCTTATACTCATCCCATGCTTCGGGTTCTCCCCTCCTCATGGCGTGATTGAAGGCCTTCCTCACATCCTTCTTTAGCTTTTCAAGTTCCCTACACCACCAAGGCGCTGGATCTTGTATTTCCACTAAGGTAGGTGTGCAAGCCACTCGATACGCATCTTCAACAGCCGATTGCAGATGCTTCAGCTGTGATTCTACATGCCAAGTGTTTTTCGGTATTCCGAATCCTGCTACATTCAGTTTTTCCTCCAATACTTCCAGGTATTTAGTCCTATCCGTATTCTTCGGAATTCTGATGTATTTCCGATCTTTTTTTCTTTTAGACCCGTAGCGAACATCAAATGAAATGGCTCTGTGATCCGACAATGTAGCCTGATCCCTTACCCTCCAATTTGATATTCTTTCAATTATCTGGCTACTGCACAGGGTAACATCGATCACTTCCTTCCGCCTCACATCCACGAAGGTTGGCTCTGTTCCCCTGTTTAATATAGCCAGATCCTTGCATGATACAAATTCGAATAATGCTTCTCCTCTGTAATTATCGTTGGTGCTGCCCCACACTGTGTTATGTGCATTGGCATCACAACCAATTATTAAGTCCTCATTCCTGTTCCTGCATGCATTCACCAAAGACTCCAACTCTCTTGTCGGAGGAGGGTCCGGAGAATCATACGGCAGGTATGCAGATGCTACAACAAAAGTTCCCGCACCTGAACCTACTCGTACTGCTGCAAGGTCTGGGGACACAGATCCGGCAATTTATATGCTTGAACTCCGCGCCTCACCAGGATACAGGACTGGTTTGCGCATAATGCAATTCAGCCATTCTATTTGGGAGTCCTCTAATCTTTCCTCTAAAGATCCAAGGCTCCTGTATGAGGGCTATATCAAACGAATCCTCATCAAAGCATTTTGTCATCATTGCTGATGCTGCTTTGCTGTGATGAAGGTTCCACACTATACTACAAACTGCCAAATACGATGGCCTCTACTCTACTGATGACAGCGATGAGGACGAATTAGACATTTTCGCCAAACAGGAGGAATTGTTTGCACAGCCGGCGCTGACTCCCTGATTTTTAAACATTCATTCATGTATTGCATAATTAAATATATATTATTTCAAATTGTTAACTAAATTCAATCAATTCAGAAATAAAAGAAAAATAAACTTTGAATTTTTGGCACTTTTTCATCAAAGAGATGGTAAGCATAATGCTATAGGGGCCATACACCAAAGACAATGGGATTATAATTGCATTTGCAAACAAAATTCGTTTGGCGCAAATTTACAAAACTGCGGAATGAATGTACTTACAAAAATTAGTTCCACTTTATGGTTTTGTTTACAATTCAACCACAAACAAATGACATTTGATGCAAAAACGTATTTACGTAAGATCTAAGCAGCCTCTAAACGGAAATTTTCGCGTTTAACTTACGCAGCTCTAAAGCAACGTTGCCTAGGTTCGAAAAATGTTTATAAATCACATTTTTCTGGGTACGAATTTTATTAGTGAATTGAAAATTTACAATTTGTAACAATTAGTTTGCAAAAAAAAAGTATTATTATATCGATTATATTCGAACAAAGCTTCAGATCTCCGCGAACGTACATAATGGGGATAAACAAATAGAGGACATAAAGTGGGAACCCAATAATTTTGTATATAAACTGATATTATATAGGAGTATGTAATATGGTTAAATAAGGATAATGCAGGGGTTTGGAGTTGAAAAATGACTAGGAACCGGATGTGGACAGGAAGAAGGATGGGACGGAAAGAGACAGGGACAGGAGTGTCGAGAGCGAAGAGCTTGGCATGCTTGCTCAGCACGGCTCAGCTCGCCGGAATGGTGTGGTTCTTGCTCCCCACCGCTCGACCTAACCAACTACAACACATAAAACATGCCATACAAACAGGTACTTACTTTACCTTCACCGCAGAAGCGGACGGACCTTCACCGAACTGAGGGGCGCTGTCGATGTTATTCGGCGCTGGCCATTCCCACCCTTCCTGGAAATCCGTTGGCCGATGTTTGAATTTCCCCTTAGTTGTAGATGTCTGCATTAGAGTGAAGACTTCCCTTTCGATGTTGTATTTCGTAGTCGAGCATCTGCAACCGTTCGATCCACCTCGCGACTTGTCCTTCAGGATTTTTGAAATGTAGCAGCCATTTTAAAGACGCATGGTCTGTGCGAAGAATGAATTTCCGCCCATAAAGGTACTTATGGAAATGTTTTGTTGCCAATACCAGAGCAAGGAGTTCGCGCCTGGTAACACAGTAGTTCCCTTCTGGCTTTGAGAGCACTTTGCTGAAGTACGAGACTACCTTCTCTTGGCCATCGTGCACCTGGGAAAGAACGGCTCCAATTCCCACATTACTAGCGTCTGCATCCACAATAAATGTTTTCCCAGGGGTGGGGTACGCTAATATGGGGGCGTCGCACAACTGTCGCTTAAAATCTTTGAAGCTATTCTCGCACTCACCTGACCATTTGAATTGTTTGCTTTTTTCTGTCAGTTGATGCAAACTCTTTGCGATCCCGGCAAAGTCCTTTACAAATCGTCTATAATAGGTCGCAAGTCCCAAGAAGCTTCTCATTTGATGTTTGTCCTTAGGAACCGGCCAGTTTTTCACTGCATCGACCTTCTCCGGATCAGTCTTGACTCCTTCGGAAGAGATGATGTGTCCGAGATACTTCACTTCTGGTCTAAATAGAGCACACTTCTTCGGGTTCAGTTTTAATTGCGCACTTCGTAGCCTTTGGAACACTTCCTTTAGGTTATTTCGATGTTCGATCCTACCACGATGACATCGTCCAAGTAGACCAAACAGGTTTTCCACGTGAGTCCCAGCAAAACGCGCTCCATTAGACGTTAAAAAGTTGCTGGAGCATTGCACAGTCCAAATGGCATTACTGTTAACTGCCAGAGCCCATTTCCTGCTGTGAATGCTGTTTTCTCACGGTCTTCTGGATGGATCTGCACCTGCCAGTAGCCACTCTTCAGATCAAGAGTTGAAAACCATTTGGCTCCGGACAGTGTGTCCAGAGTATCGTCAATTCTTGGCAGGGGGTAGCTGTCTTTCTTGGTGACATTGTTTAGCTGGCGATAGTCCACGCAGAATCTCGTACTTCCGTCTTTCTTTTTGACCAGAACGACCGGCGATGCCCACGGACTTTTTGAGCTTTCAATCAGTCCCTCTTTTTCCATAGTCGTCTGGGAGGCTGACGAATTGGTCTTGCATCCCCGGTGTCGATTCGGTGTTGTACGAGATGTGTTCGACCATACTCGCCACTCTGTGAAGCAAATCTATCAGCGAACTCGTTGATTAGACTCCCTGCCATGGTCCGCTGCTCCTGATCCAGCTCACACTCTCCGAGTATATTCTTTTTCATTTCGGATATCTCTTTGTAACCGCAGTAATCGGTACGCACTTTCCGATAACTTCCCCTTGCTTCAGCTTCACGATTTTATGCTCCACATTGAGGACACGAACTGGAACCAAGTTGTTTTTGGGTTCAACGAGCATCTTTCCTACGATATAGTTCTGATAATGGTTTTCTGGATCTGGCTCGATTAGATAGAATCGGTGGCTCCCAAGATCACCTTCCAGCCTTGTCCAAATCACCGTCTCTGACGAAGGTGGTAATATTTCGTCCTCACTTACAACTGTCCTTAGAGCTGCGACGTTCTCGTTCCCGTAAACCATTGGAATCTCGATGTTCTTATACTTTAGAACTTGCATACCGATGTTGAGTACTACATCATGCGCCTTCATAAAGTCGATTCCGATGATGCATTCGTCACATATATCAGCCACTAAGAATGCATGGGAGAAGACTATTCCTGCAAGATTTATCGTCAAGAGTACTCACCATACACTTTTGCCGTTGCTCCAGTCGCTGTTTTCAGATAGTAGCTGCTTGTGTTGTGTAGCCATGATTGGCGAACGATGTCCCTTCTGATTATGGAAGCGGCGGCGCCTGTATCGTTTGTGGCCACATACTTTTCCTGGCCGATATGTGCTTCCACTGTCAAACTCCTGTTACATCGTTTGGTCTGGGAAACCTGAATTGTGGTCCTGGGGGCGTCGATTCCAGAAACCAGCTTCTGCCCCGCGAAGTTGGTTCTTACTCGTTTCCCGACTGACGGCTTTGTGATGTTCCATACGCCGAATGTTCAGGTGCCTCCTTGTTACGACTCCTAATTCTGCAATGTGGACAACTGCCTTGTCTACGTTCAGCTCTGCACTGCCGTTGTAGATGTCCAATTTTGTTGCAGTTCCAGCAACGGATCGGTCCCCTGCGAGAATTATTTCGGTCTACTACTTCTGTTCTCTGGCATGAGCATTCAACGGATGTTATTTCTCTTACACGGTAAAACCCTTGAGATGCTTGGTCAGCAGCTTTCATCGTTAAGGCAAATGCCTGTGCCTCAGAAAGAGTTCTCTTTCCAGCCATGCGTAGAGCCATCTGCAGTTGTCTGTCTTCTATGGCTTGTGTAAAAGCTTCAATAGCCATTTCATTGATGACATCTTCGTCGGCATTGGGGTATGACAAATGCGCTAGCCGTTCGATATCCGCTTGCAACTGCTGGACTGTTTCTCCCCTCTTCTGGATTCTACTGCGAAGTTGCACTCTATACACTTGCTGCATATGGTCGTCGCCAAATCGCATCTCAATAGCTTTAACCAAAGCGTCGTAGTTGCGTTGTTTTTCTTCTGAGACAGTTTGAAGCAACTCTACAGCTGAGCCTCGTAATGCGAGCGTTAGTGCAATCGACTTTTCGTCGTCGTCCCATCTGTTGGTCGTTGTAGCTGCTCCGAACTATCTCTTGTAGATTGACCACGATGTTTG
This sequence comes from Cheilosia urbana, assembly GCA_946477585.1. Taxonomy (NCBI): domain Eukaryota; kingdom Metazoa; phylum Arthropoda; class Insecta; order Diptera; family Syrphidae; genus Cheilosia; species Cheilosia urbana. The sequence continues at coordinate 18,186,733 of OX297857.1, forward strand.
ACCATCAAAAACGGGTGGTTGCATTTCTTTCTTTCTTGGGCAGTCAGTAGTACATTCTCGAGCCTTCTGTTTCTTAACATTCTCGAGCTCTTTGGCTATGATCTCCATGTTTGTTCCGTATTTATGAAACATTTCATTAATTTCCTCAAACTTTGTTTCATGCTCATTTAATTTTTCATCAATTGCGTCGACTTTTACTTCTAGAACACTCTTAAATTCTTCTACTGCATCTTTTTGTGCGGCCACAATGGAATTCTTCTGTTCTTCGAGAGAATTCTTTTGCGCTTCGAACTTCAATTCCATAGAATCCTTCTGTTCTTCTAGAGAATTCTTCTGTTCTGCGAACTTCAATTCCATAGAATTCTTTTGTTCTGCGAACTAAAATTCCATAGAATTCTTCTGCTCTTCTAGCGCTAATATAAATGCCTGTACTTACTTGTTCTTCTACCACGTCGAATAGCATGGATTTCGGATCTGCTCCCTCGCATTCGACAGCTTCCTGCAAACGAAGTATGAGGTTACTTTTTCCTCCAGCTGTGGAGAGATTCCGCTTTTCTAGTTCACTTTTTAATTGGGCTATACTTAGATGTAGCAATAAACAACCCACTTTGTTTGTCTTTTGTAATTTCCAAATTCACAAATTCACAAATACACTTTTTTTTTTTTAGTCTTAGTAGCACTTAGGCCCGTTTGCTGATACTACTCATAGCGATTTAAGTTCCACTTAAAATCTTATGTGACAGTTTATGACATGGAAAAATTAGCCCATAAGGAATTTAAGTAGAACTTAAATCGCTATGTACAGTATCAGCAAACGGGTCTTACACACTTAGCATAAGTTTTATCCCACTTCTGACACCAATGTTACATTCAGGCTGGGATTCGAAAAGATAAAACACTTTTCTGTTCAACTTTTCTAATAAAATCACTTTATTCACAATTTCTAATTATTCACTTATTTAGTACCAAAACAATATCACTTAAATCAATTCTTAAGCGTTTCAATCCAATCGCTTTATTCACTTTATTACTTTACACTTATCTCACAACCGATTACTCTTTCGAACTTTATCAATCACAAGTTAAAAATCAACTGTACATCTCTGTTGTCAACGCACCCCTTTTATATCCGCGCTGCCACCTATCAGCGAATATTCCAGAAGTAGATATATTCCAGATGTATATTCCAACTCCTATCTAGATGGTTCTAGAATTAGCTTGACAGATTCCAGTCTCCAATTGGAAGTGGAACTTGGAGGGAAACCGAGTGCCCGATTCACCACAATTCCTAAGTGTCTGATTCACTAAGTGCCTGATTCACCACACTATTATGTTAGGAAACCTAGTTTTGAATTCTGCTTCGCTGTAAAAAGGCACCACTTGGTGATACTCGTCCTTTTGTTTTTGGACATAAATCACCTTGCGATGTTCTCCACACACGCCTATTCTTCTGCTTTTATTTTAACTTGTACGCACAACTTATCTGTTGTTTTATCTTTGACGTAGTGGATGTCAAATATGTAAGTGGCTCAAAGTAGCTCGAAATCTATCCACGTACTTTGGAGTATATTTTTCGCTCTCTGAGAGAATTTTTGTAGTTTGACAGATATTTAGTGCTCAGCTCGGAAAAGTACGCGAATGGACCTAATATCTCGATTTAAAGTACTCGACTGTAGATTCTTTCAAATTTGTTCACTCCAGTGCTCATGCAACGAGTCATTTGTACCTACGAGATATAATGCCTATATCCCTCATCATTCGAATGAAAAAAATAAAATACACGGAAAGTTGGCATAGCATGCCATGAGACTGAGATATTATTATCAGCGTTGCCACTTGTACTACATATGTAGTACATTGCTACATATTTGCTGGATTTTTTAACGTCGTACTACATACTACATCGTCACCCAAAAGTACTACATTTCTTAAGAGCCAACTATTTTAAATTTATTAAAGGAATTTCCCTTTAAGAAAGCAAACTTGGACATTTTAAAAAACCAGTGGCGCTTGTTGGTTGGGTTTTTCGATCTTATTTTGAAATGTGGACCTCAAAATAGCGACATTGTGGACACATGAGTGAAATTAAACAAACAAAAAATAGTTTAGGAAACTTTATTCTTTGAAGAACTATCTGCATATATGCTGGACTTATGCTGTCTTTCACACAGTATAGTGCTTCTGACGAGAGAAAGTTAATTTCAATTAAAAAAAAATACATGTACTACATTTTGTTTGAAAATGCTACTTTTTTTTCTCTTATGTACTACATTTTCTAAGGATGTAAGTGGCAACGCTGATTATTATTCTTTATTCATACATAATACTTCATACTTCATGTTCATACTTCATACAGGTATTGTTCTCGCACACCCACACTCCACACACCCAAGTGTAGTTATCTTATAATACCCTGCACTGCATATTGTTTGTTTGATTTATGGATGTTCGATGTTGGTTTTTCTACTTGTGTGTGTCAGTCACTCGAGAAATCGAGCGTATGACAAAAACAAAAAATAAAAAAATGGGAGAAAGAGAATGAAAAAATAATTCGAATGATTTGAAATCAAGAATCGAGACATCTCGAGATACTGCGTGAATCGATTATAATCGAGTAATTCACTCGAATGCGCCCATCACTAGTGGATATCTTTCGTACATTTATGTTTCTTACCCCCTAAAACCCATTTAAATAGATGACTAATGACTAGCTTGTCAAACTCCACATAAAAAAAAAAAAACGACATTTCACCATAATTTCAATGACTGAAAAAAAAAAAAAAAAAAAACAATGAACTGTCAAAGGAAATTGTTGAAATGATGAACAAAATGAAAAAAGCTTGGCGGCTGCCTTATCCACTGGAAAGTTATATATCTCTATATCCATTATCTTTGGTTCTTATTCCTCGATGACATTCACATCCAACATTATTGGAAGCATATTTTCAGTCGACTTCTTTCTCATTTAATTTATCTGTGGTTGGCGTCGGTGCCTCGGCCGGCAGTTAGTTCTTCAAACTCGGTAATAATTAAAGCAATTTCTCAGTTTAAAGTATTTAGATAAACTTTTCTTAATACCATGAGTACGAAGCTTTCATTTCTTCCATGTGATGAAACTATTTATGAAAGGTCCAAAGATTGGGCTAACTTTATGTCCGTACGTAGTTACACAAAAAAAAAAAGTTCCCAAAATGTAAAAAAGCTCTCTTTTTAGCGTATGGTCGCACAGGAAGACTACAAAGACATTAAGTACGACGAAATTCAAGCCGTAGGCGATAATGATGACAGCGAGTCAGAAGCAGATCTAAAAAAAAATAGTCGCGACAACGATTGCCTGGCGCTGGTGAAAGTAGATGACTTCGAAGCCAGCAGCACTTCCGAGGACGATATGGATGACTTGTTGAACAAGACACTTCCCGATATCGAAGCACGGAGGCGCAAGTGGAAAGAATCTGGAATGGATAGGGTGTTGGATACATTTGATGTGAACGCTATCACAGACAAAGTGGGCCCCTGGTTGATGAAATCTAAACTTCAAAAGTGCATGCCCGCCAATTCCTCTGTCGAAGAAGAACAAATTATGTATTTTGAAAATCACCAGATTCATTACAATTCCGACGAATCCCTACAATCCACAGACACTGCTAAATATATTCTTTCCAATCGGAAGATAAGAGCAACCAGCTGCACCACACTGACTATCAAGAGGTTTCGTAATGTTAAGGGAAAACAAAAGGAACTTGAGAGGAAGTACAATCATTTTGATAAATTCGACGTGAACCACGAAATCGATGAAGTATTCAACAGAAAATGTATGGGACGGCTGCCAGCTACTCTAAGGAGAACATCGAAACGTGCTATGAGCGAGGTGAATGAACGCCCTAAATTTATTTATGAGGACGGTTTATGTCCGTCCGTAAAAAATGAAAATAAGCATAACCCTAAGTCGGTGAAAAGGCAAAAGAGTCTGCTCAGAAAGAGACGCTCTGATAGCTTACGAAATCGGTCAGTGTCGAGCTCGTCGTCATGTTCGTCCACACCCGACCGCAACAGTTCTAACCCGAAACCCAAGATTCGCAGGGTTCCCAAAAGACCGAAAAAAGTTGACGAATCACTTCCGATCATAGATTTGACGTCATCGGACTGTGAGCTAAGTTCGAAGAAAACTGTGGTAAAGGCGAATGGCAATCTTGCCAAACAAACAAAAGTAATAAAAGCATCAAATGAAACTTGCTTTTTGCCCGAGAACATAGTTAATTCTACGGCTGTCTCCAAACCCGATCCCTTGGTAAAACCAAAATATTGTCTACTAAGCCCAATCCAAAGCAAGAAGATAGCGAAGAGCTTTAAAAAGCCTGTAAGAGTAAGGATAGCGAAGCGTAAGAATCTCTTTACCAACCATGAGACATTGGAGAAAGATATGGAAGGTGAGCAAGCAATAACATCGAAAGAGAAGCGCATTAAGCTAAATAGTGTTTCTGAAAGCCAGGACTCGGAACGTAAAGTTCTCGTGTATGCACCAGACAAGACCCAAAGTCTTGAAAATGTCAGTGGCGGATCATTCAAGCTGACCGAAGAGCATTTGCGTCAAGCGATTGGAAAAAAGGCGTCACGTAGATTCCTTACTTTAAATCGACAAAAGTTTCCACTTGAATTCGATTCAAGCTCCACACTATACTACAAACTGCCAAATACGATGGCCAAGAGCGACTCTACTGATGACAGCGATGAGGACGAATTAGACATTTTCGCCAAACAGGGGGAATTGGTTGCACAACCGGCGCTGACTCCCTGATTTTTAAACATTCATTCATGTATTGCATAATTAAATATATATTATTTCAAATTGTTAACTAAATTCAATCAATTCAGAAATAAAAGAAAAATAAACTTTGAATTTTTGGCACTTTTTCATCAAAGAGATGGTAAGCATAATGCTATAGGGGCCATACACCAAAGACAATGGGATTATAATTGCATTTGCAAACGAATGCCCCTATTGTGGAAGACAACTACAACCAAACCAAGGTTGTCTTTTTCCAATTGGGATTATCGATTACAACTAGTTGTCTGTCAAAGGACAACTATCATCCTACGAGTAGACAACTAATAAAATGGTTGTCTTTTCAGTTGTGTGTATGTATTATAGAAGACAACCGAGTTGTGTTGGAGTTGTCCTGAATGTCAAAATCAGACAACTGCTTTTTATCAGTTGTCTTTGATTTGTTGAACGACAAGGATCAGTTTTTTTAATGAAAAATGGACAGAAAAATGTAAGTACGAATTAGAATAAAAAATGGATAATGGAATGTGTGTTTTTAAAGTTTAAAAGTCACCAAACCAGCGCAATTCGATCGGCTCATTGGAATTTTTCAAGAACAACTTGATCTGGCCACGGGTAAAGGACAGTTTGGTTCAACAAAAAAAAATATTGACGAAGAATGGGAAAAAATAGCTTTGGAGCTTAGTAGCATCGGGCCACCTTCAAGGACAGGGAAAGAATGGCAAAGGGTTCGTTAATTATGCGAACTAAGAAATTTTCTACAAACAAAATATTTTTGCAGGTTTGGATACATTACAAGGCTAAATTGAAAAGAAAATTGGCCAAGAACAAGCGAAGTATGATAACAACCGGGGGTGGTCCATCGGAGGAAGTAAGTTTAAGCCAAATGGAAGAAAGTGTCATAGGATTGGTAGAGCTACAAAGTGCGGTCAACCCAAGCGGTTCGACCTTCGGCTTTAACCAGTCAGCGACAAGCCAGCTCTTCGAAGACGAAAATGGAAGCGATGAAGAGAATGTGCAACCGGAAGGTGATCGTGAAGATCCTGCGGTAGCATCAACATCCGCACAATCTTTGAGAGCACCTAACAGGAGGATACCGGCGAAAGCTATTGAAGAAGAGCGAATTGCATACCTCAAAACGCAAACAGAAAACCAAACAAATATGCTGAAAACAATTAGGGAAATGGAAAAAGTAAGTTACAAAAACTATGTTATAAACAAGAAAGCTGTCGAAATACACCAAAAGGCATTAGAACTGCAAACAAAAACATATGTTTTACAAAAGAAACAATTTTCAGAAGCTTCGGAGCTTCATGAGTTGAACGTACAACTTAAAAAAAAAGAAAATTGAACTGCTAGACATCCAATTAAGGAATGTAAATAACTAAACTGTTTTTTTTTTTCTAGTTTTAAGCCATGAAAGACTGATTTTTTTTTTGTAGCAGTCAAACACTGAATTGTTTTCTTTTTTTTTTCTAGTTTTAAGCCTTAAAGGACTGAATTTTTGTTTTTTTTTTTCGTTTTTGTAGTAGTAAGCTTAAAGACTGATTTGTTTTTTATAGTTTTAAGTTTTTAAAGACTGTATTTTTTTTGTTTAGTCATAAGCTTATAAACTGAATTGTTTTGTTAGTTTTAAATGATTTAAGACTATTTGAGTTTTTTTTTATCAATTAATTTAATCTATGCCCTTGTTAATTTGAATAAAGTGAAGTGTTTAGTTTTTGTTAAAGAGAGCGCGTTACATTATCTCTTATAGCTCGTGCTCCTGTTTCATTCCGCGTGTTTGCAGCATCGTCGATTTCATGAAAACTTGCATCATCTGTATCTGTATCTGCATGTAGCATTTCATCCGGATATACGACTTTGTAATGTTGACTGATGTTGTGTAAAGCACAACATGCGTTCACAAATTGTGCAGCTCTTTCAGGCTTGTAATGCAGTCCTCGAGCAGAAAGAAGACATCTGAATTTGTTTTTCAATACGCCAATCGTTCTTTCTATAATGTTCCTTGCCTTCGCGTGAATTGTGTTGAAACGGGATTCTGGAGTTCCACTAGTAGTTGAGCGAAAAGGTGTCATTAAATGTTGCTCAAGAGGATAGCCGGCATCTCCTACATAATTTGGAAAATGTTAAATAAACGTATTAACATACTACAGTAAACATTTATTACCCAAAATCCATGTATTATCACTCATTCTATCTAACATAAGCTTAAACTCGCTTAAATTCCATATGAATGAATCGTGATTTGCACCAGGATATCTCGAGTCCACAAACCGAACATTCATTTTGTGATCACAAACCTTTCAAACAAATAAATGTTGGGGTTATAGGAGGAGTAGCATAGGTATGTAATATACTTACAATCATCACATTCAGGCTGTAATAACCTCTTCTATTCAAATATAAATGTTGAAGGTTTTTTGCTGGTGCTATTATTCGGACATACGTCCCATCTACACATCTTATAACTCCCGGAAATCCAGTTTTTTGGTAAAAATATAGCTTTGAAGCCTTTTGCTCTTCATTCGTTAGCTCAGCCTTTATCCAGTTTGGGCAAATCCGGTTCTCCAACACACCCATGACTTCCTTTAAGACAACCGAAACTGTCGGCTGAGCCATTCCTACATTAAAGTCATTACCACTGCACTTCTGGTAACTTCCTTCTGCTACGAAACGAAGAGCAGTGGCAAGCTTAAGAATAGGTGGAATTGCCGAAGAACGCAGAGGCTGTTTCAAATGATCCTTTATTTCCAGCCTGAAATAACTTAAGAATCTGATGTGGTATTCGTTTGGGCGCTCTCAGATCACTTTTTTTGCTCTCAGATCAGTTTTTATGTTCGTTTGGTACAAAAAAAAGCAATCTTTTTCAGATTTCAGATCACTTTTGCGAATCTAGATATTTTCTCAGATTTACCAACACAAGTGCGTTTGAGTTTGACAACTGATGGAGGGCGTTTAGGTTTTCGTGAATTTGTTCTACAGCAAAGAAAGGCATTGCTTCGGGTAAATTTATTTTAGTAAATTGGTTATGTATAAATATTTAAAAATGAATCGAGACGCAAATTTCGAATGTTTTAATTTAAAACTTAAGCAGTGAATGGAAAACGTTTTGAAAAGTGTTGAAGGCTACACATATTCGAATCGCACGAATATTATCACAAAAAAGAGCAAGTGACGTTTTTATGTTCGATTAGCCACACGAAATCTGAAATCTGAGAGCGAATCTGAAGAAGCCCAAACGAATACCACATGAAAAAATAAAGAAAAATAGTCGCAGCAGCAGTGCTTATAATTTTGTTTATTATGCTTACTTTGTAGTTCCAATGGATTGGAGTGATCGCGAATACGTTTTCTTATTCTCAACACATTCAGTGAACTCTCATCCTCCTCCTCCAAGTCAGCAAAAAATAAATCAAAACTACTTTCCATTGTTTTCTTTTAACTATTTCGTTTTAATTGCAAAATACTTTTACTTTGATTTCAATTTCCACAAATAAATTCACAAAATTGACATTTAACAGCTGATTTCGAATTTCAATATGCTCCTAAAAGATGGCAATTTATTTTCTAAAGGCAACTGAAAAGAGTTGTCTTGCATAATACGAAAAAATTGTTTGGTTGTCTCAAAGTTGAGTTGTCATGAAGACAACACAACTAAGTTGAGTTGTCATCCATAATAGGGGCAGAAATTCGTTTGGCGCAAATTTACAAAACTGCGGAATGAATGTACTTACAAAAATTAGTTCCACTTTATGGTTTTGTTTACAATTCAACCACAAACAAATGACATTTGATGCAAAAACGTATTTACGTAAGATCTAAGCAGCCTCTAAACGGAAATTTTCGCGTTTAACTTACGCAGCTCTAAAGCAACGTTGCCTAGGTTCGAAAAATGTTTATAAATCACATTTTTCTGGGTACGAATTTTATTAATGAATTGAAAATTTACAATTTGTAACAATTAGTTTGCAAAAAAAAGTATTATTATATCGATTATATTCGAAAAAAGCTTCAGATCTCCGCGAACGTAAATAATGGGGATAAACAAATAGAGGACATAAAGTGGGAATAATTTTGTATATAAACTGATATTATATAGAAGTATGTAATATGGTTAAATAAGGATAATGCAGGGGATTGGAGTTGAAAAATGACTAGGAACCGGATGTGGACAGGAAGAAGGATGGGACGGAAAGAGACAGGGACAGGAGTGTCGAGAGCGAAGAGCTTGGCATGCTTGCTCAGCACGGCTCAGCTCGCCGGAATGGTGTGGTGTGTAGAGTGAAGACTTCCCTTTCGATGTTGTATTTCGTAGTCGTGCATCTGCAACCGTTCGATCCACCTCGCGACTTGTCCTTCAGGATTTTTGAAATGTAGCAGCCATTTTAAAGACGCATGGTCTGTGCGAAGAATGAATTTCCGCCCATAAAGGTACTTATGGAAATGTTTTGTTGCCAATACCAGAACAAGGAGTTCGCGCCTGGTAACACAGTAGTTCCCTTCTGGCTTTGAGAGCACTTTGCTGAAGTACGAGACTACCTTCTCTTGGCCATCGTGCACCTGGGAAAGAACGGCTCCAATTCCCACATTACTAGCGTCTGCATCCACAATAAATGTTTTCCCAGGGGTGGGGTACGCTAATATGGGGGCGTCGCACAACTGTCGCTTAAAATCTTTGAAGCTATTCTCGCACTCACCTGACCATTTGAATTGTTTGTTTTTTTCTGTCAGTTGATGCAAACTCTTTGCGATCCCAGAAAAGTCCTTTACAAATCGTCTATAATAGGTCGCAAGTCCCAGGAAGCTTCTCATTTGATGTTTGTCTTTAGGAACCGGCCAGTTTTTCACTGCATCGACCTTCTCCGGATCAGTCTTGACTCCTTCGGAAGAGATGATGTGTCCGAGATACTTCACTTCTGGTCTAAATAGAGCACACTTCTTCGGGTTCAGTTTTAATTGCGCACTTCGTAGCCTTTGGAACACTTCCTTTAGGTTATTTCGATGTTCGTGAAATGTTTTTCCTACCACGATGACATCGTCCAAGTAGACCAAACAGGTTTTCCACGTGAGTCCCAGCAAAACGCGCTCCATTAGACGTTCAAAAGTTGCTGGAGCATTGCACAGTCCAAATGGCATTACTGTTAACTGCCAGAGCCCATTTCCTGCTGTGAATGCTGTTTTCTCACGGTCTTCTGGATGGATCTGCACCTGCCAGTAGCCACTCTTCAGATCAAGAGTTGAAAACCATTTGGCTCCGGACAGTGTGTCCAGAGTATCGTCAATTCTTGGCAGGGGGTAGCTGTCTTTCTTGGTGACATTGTTTAGCTGGCGATAGTCCACGCAGAATCTCGTACTTCCGTCTTTCTTTTTGACCAGAACGACCGGCGATGCCCACGGACTTTTTGAGCTTTCAATCAGTCCCTCTTTTTCCATAGTCGTCTGGGAGGCTGACGAATTGGTCTTGCATCCCCGGTGTCGATCCGGTGTTGTACGAGATGTGTTCGACCATACTCGCCACTCTGTGAAGCAAATCTATCAGCGAACTCGTTGATTAGACTCCCTGCCATGGTCCGCTGCTCCTGATCCAGCTCACACTCTCCGAGTATATTCTTTTTCATTTCGGATATCTCCGTAGGTCTAACTGGCTTCGCAGGACTGTAATTGGACAACTTTGTAACCGCAGTAATCGGTATGCACTTTCCGATAACTTCCCCTTGCTTCAGCTTCACGATTTTATGCTCCACATTGAGGACACGAACTGGAACCAAGTTGTTTTTGGGTTCAACAAGCATCTTTCCTACGATATAATTCTGATAATGGTTTTCTGGATCTGGCTCGATTAGATAGAATCGGTGGCTCCCAAGATCACCTTCCAGCCTTGTCCAAATCACTGTCTCTGACGAAGGTGGTAATATTTCGTCCTCACTTACAACTGTCCTTAGAGCTGCGACGTTCTCGTTCCCGTAAACCATTGGAATCTCGATGTTCTTATACTTTAGAACTTGCATACCGATGTTGAGTACTACATCATGCGCCTTCATAAAGTCGATTCCGATGATGCATTCGTCACATATATCAGCCACTAAGAATGCATGGGAGAAGACTATTCCTGCAAGATTTATCGTCAAGAGTACCTCACCATACACTTTTGCCGTTGCTCCAGTCGCTGTTTTCAGATAGTAGCTGCTTGTGTTGTGTAGCCATGATTGGCGAACGATGTCCCTTCTGATTATGGAAGCGGCGGCGCCTGTATCGATTGTGGCCACATACTTTTCCTGGCCGATATGTGCTTCCACTGTCAAACTCCTGTTACATCGTTTGGTCTGGGAAACCTGAATTGTGGTCCTGGGGGCGTCGATTCCAGAAACCAGCTTCTGCCCCGCGAAGTTGGTTCTTACTCGTTTCCCGACTGACGGCTTTGTGATGTTCCATACGCCGAATGTTCAGGTGCCTCCTCGTTACGACTCCTAATTCTGCAATGTGGACAACTGCCTTGTCTACGTTCAGCTCTGCACTGCCGTTGTAGATGTCCAATTTTGTTGCAGTTCCAGCAACGGATCGGTCCCCTGCGAGAATTATTTCGGTCTACTACTTCTGTTCTCTGGCATGAGCATTCAACGGATGTTATTTCTCTTACACGGTAAAACCCTTGAGATGCTTGGTCAGCAGCTTTCATCGTTAAGGCAAATGCCTGTGCCTCAGGAAGAGTTCTCTTTCCAGCCATGCGTAGAGCCATCTGCAGTTGTCTGTCTTCTATGGCTTGTGTAAAAGCTTCAATAGCCATTTCATTGATGACATCTTCGCCGGCATTGGGGTATGACAAATGCGCTAGCCGTTCGATATCCGCTTGCAACTGCTGGACTGTTTCTCCCCTCTTCTGGATTCTACTGCGAAGTTGCACTCTATACACTTGCTGCATATGGTCGTCGCCAAATCGCATCTCAATAGCTTTAACCAAAGCGTCGTAGTTGCGTTGTTTTTCTTCTGAGACAGTTTGAAGCAACTCTGCAGCTGAGCCTCGTAATGCGAGCGTTAGTGCAATCGACTTTTCGTCGTCGTCCCATCTGTTGGTCGTTGTAGCTGCTCCGAACTGTCTCTTGTAGATTGACCACGATGTTTGACCATCAAAAACGGGTGGTTGCATTTCTTTCTTTCTTGGGCAGTCAGTAGTACATTCTCGAGCCTTCTGTTTCTTAACATTCTCGAGCTCTTTGGCTATGTTCTCGATGTTTGTTCCGTATTTATGAAACATTTCATTAATTTCCTCAAACTTTGTTTCATGCTCATTTAATTTTTCATCAATTGCATCGACTTTTACTTCTAGAACACTAATAAAATGCGAGCGATAATATGGAATAATTATATTATGTTGCAATAAACGTTTTACAAAGAATCGATATTCAGAACAAAGTAAAGGTAAAATTAAAAGTTAATAATGCTTGAAATAAGATAGCTATATATCTCACAGAACAGAAAGAGAGAATACAGTAAAAATCAAAATCATCTGGATGTGTTCAGTCAAGTTGAATCTTTTCTGAACATACCCTCTAGATGAAAACTTGTCAAATGTCATTATTTTGTGTAGTTTGTTTTGTAAACAAACATCCAATTCCAATTTTCGAGCGGAGATATTCGAATTGTGGTCGAGGTAGAGCTTTTGTCAAAACATCAGCCAATTGTTCGGAAGAAGGAACATGAATTACGTCGATATCACCATTTTCGTACTTCTCACGGATAAAATGTACTCGGACAGCGATGTGCTTAGTTCTCCTGTGGAACTCTGGGTTCCGAACTAGACGGATTGCACTTTGGTTGTCGATCTGGATTGTGGTAGATTTCTTGTCGTCGTAGTTGATGTCTTCAGTAGTTGCCTTAACCAAATGGCTTCTTTGGAGGCATCAGATGCAGCCATGTATTCGGCTTCGGTAGTTGAAAGCGCGACTGATTGTTGCCGTTTGCTGCACCATGTAACAGGTCCTCCACTGAGCTTGAAGATATATCCGGTAGTTGAGCGACGTGTAATGAGATCACTGGCATAATCTGCATCTGAATATCCTACTAGTGTTGGTGAACAGTGTTTCTTAAAGTATATCCCATTATGACTTGTCGCTTTCAAGTATTTGAAGATTTTTGTTACGGCATTCCAGTGACTTTTGTTGTAACAGTCCAAGTATCTGCTTACATTACTTACTGCATACATTATGTCCGGCCGACTAACTACAGCGACGAAAATAAGTGAACCGACAGCTTCTCTGTATGGATATTTGGCTTCGATTTCATTTTTCACACCTTTGTTTAGAGCTGTATGTGGGTCGGCTGGAATGCTTACTGGATTGGCTTCAGTGAAATTGAAGCGATTAATTATGTCTTTTATATAACTGGCTTGATGAATGAAAATAGAGCCATCTTTAGTGTTTTGGTGAATTTCCATTCCGACGAAAGTTCCAGGTGTACTTGTGGTGATGTCAAATTGGTTCATTAATTCATGCAGAACTTCATCGATATCGGCTTCTGAACTTCCCATGATTAATCCATCGTCTACATATATGGCTAGAAGAATTTCTGATTGTTCACGTTTTTGTCTGTAAATGCATCTATCGGCTGTACTTTGAACAAATCCCAGTGTTAATAATGCGGTGTTTAGTTTTGCATTCCAGCATCGGGGCGCTTGTTTTAGTCCATAAAGCGACTTATTGAGTTTGCACACCAAATTGTCCTTCGTGTTGATCCCTTCTGGTGCAGCCATATAGATGTCTTCCTTCAATAGTCCATAAAGAAATGCTGATTTCACGTCGAACTGTTTAATTTTGTACTCGCGTTGAACTGATATGGCTAGTAATACTCGTATAGAATCATATCTTGTGGTTGGTGCATAGGTTTCAGTAAAGTCGATACCCTCTCGCTGTGCATATCCTTTCGCACATAGTCTTGCTTTGTAGCGAGAGATGTTGCCATTGGGTAATTTCTTAACTTTAAAGACCCATTTCGATCCTATGACTTCTTTGCCAACAGGTAAAGGTACCATTGTCCAAGTATCATTTTTTATAAGAGAAGCAATTTCCTCTTGAATCGCTTCTTTCCAGTATTTTTTCTCACTGCCTTGCATTGCTTCATCAAACGATTTTGGAACACCTAGTTCAGCTACATTTAGTTCAAAACGAGCGGGTCGCTTAATCCCTTCTCTTGGACGAAGGTCGTAATTCACTTCCTGTAATGGTTCTCTCTCTGGTAGTAAATCACCCAAGGGTTCGTTTGTTTGAATCAATGGAACTGGCTGTGTGTTTTGGTCTGCCACTTGTTGAATGCATTGAGAGTCACTATAGTTAGATCGGTTACTTGCATTGTTGTTAGGTGGTGATTCTTCGCTAACACTATCGTCTCGATGTTTGCAAGTGTTGTTGTCACTGCTAGTGTTTTCTGCATTACGTAGGTCTGAGTCGAATTGAATGTCACAATATTTGACAGTAACAGGCTGTGGCTCCGATGGAAGAGTCGATATATTTGTGGATTCATTAAATATCACATGTTTTGATATTTTGATGGTCTTATCAGCAACGTCAAATAGGCGGTAATTTGTAGAGTTTCCGTCGTATCCCACTAAGATATACTTCTTACTCTTTGCTTCGAGTTTTCTTCGTGTCTCACTTGGTACTAGTTTGTAAGCATCACATCCAAATGTTCTTAGGTGAGTAAGATCTGCTTTCTTCCCAGACCACATCTCAAAAGGTGTTGAATTTGGCGCTTGAGTTGATCCTGTTCTATTGAGTATGTAGACAGCAGTGTTGACAGCTTCTGCCCAGAGATACAAAGGTGTACGAGCCGAGTATATCATGCAGCGTGCACTTTCCACTATAGTGCGCATGTCCCTCTCTGCTCTACCGTTCTGCTCGGGAGTATATGGAGCAGTCTTCTCATGTATGATGCCATTTTGCGATAAATAATTTTTCATATTCTTATTTATATATTCAGTTCCATTGTCGGTATGGAATACTTTAATAGAGTAACCATATTTTGTTTTGATCATCCTTTTGAGCTCCTGAAATGATTCAAAAACATCGGATTTATGTTTCAAGAAGAATACTATGCGATAACCTGAATAGTCGTCTTTGAACAGAACGAAAAATCGAGCTCCACCTACTGATGGTTCTGCTACTGGACCCCAGACATCGCTGTGAATAAATTCACCTGGTTTATTCGCCTTATTTGTTGAGGGTTTAAATGTTAGTTTGTGCTGCTTGCCGTATACGCAGGCTTCACAAAAGAAATGATTCAGGTCTGCGAAGCTTACACCTTTGACTAGGTCACTTTTTACCATGTCACGTATGCTTTGTACGTTTACATGACCCATTCGTTCGTGCCATGTTCGTAGCGATTCCGATGATATAGCGTTTGCTTCAGCTATGATAGTTGGAATTTTTGTTCGAAACTGCATGCGACAAATGTTGTTACTCCCTTTGATACCAGTTGCTGACAGATTGCCACTTGAATCAAAGATTTTTGCCGTGGTTCCTTCCTTGACAATAGTATAGCCTTTGTTTGTAATTGGCCCTTCAGCGAACAAGTTTTTACAAAGCTCTGGCACATACCAAACGTCAGTGATGATAGAGTCAATCCATTTGTTATTTAGAAGCTTCTGAATGCTTACAGTTCCAATACCTTCCATTGAGAGTTTTCTGCCATCTCCAATTTGGATTATAGTCGCTAATGATTTATCGATCTTTTTGAAACTGGAAAATATTTCTCTTCTATTTGTCATATGAGCAGATGCACCACTGTCTAGCGTCCAAGTGTCATTATCTTCCAAGTTTGACGTGACAAGAATGGCAGGTTTTTCCAAAGTAAAGGCCGAGTAACTTCCTTCTGGCAAATGTTGTTCTTTTTGCCGAAATTGTTGCTGTTTCTTTTTAGCATAGCAATCAGCAGCAAAATGTCCCTTTTTGTTGCAGTTGTAGCAAGTTACTTTGCACTTTTTCTTGATATTCGACTTGCAATGTGGTTTCGACGAAGATGCTACTAAAGCTGTTTCTTTTTCTTCGTGTGTTGTCAAGTTTGATTCTTCGTCAATAAGTCTTGCAGTAAGATTGGACAAGGTTTGCCTTGATTCATCCATTGATAACCGGGCTTGTCTAAAGCTTCTGAATTTCGTGGGCAGTGAACCGATAATCTTTGTTATTATTGCAACGTTGCTTACATTATCACCAGACTCACGAATTTGTCGTGCAAGATTTTCAACTTTTGCAATGTGATGTACAACCGAGTCGTTTTTATCCATCGTGTATTGATGAAATTGTTCATGTACTAACATTTTATTTGTCTCAGTTTTCTGCTCATATATGGAATTTAGCTTGTCCATCATCTCCCTTGATGTCTCGCAATTTTCCACAAGCGTAATTTGTGTGAGTTCCATTGCGGACGTGAGTAGGAACATAGCATGTGCATCGTCTTTCTTCCATTGACTTATTTTTGTCGCATTACTTCCATCTGCTGCAGATGCTGGACAATTTGATATCCCCATGACATTATCAAATATTCCTTTCGCTCGCAAGGCACATTTTAGCTGAAATTTCCATTGGTGGAAATTCTTACCATCGAATTTGTTGATGTGAATTACATCAAACTTGTCGGCCATTTTTATTTTTCTTATTATATTTTAGTTATTCTATCAGAATGTTCTTACTCTAGGCGTTCTCTGGGCCCATAACCTAATAAAATGCGAGCGATAATATGGAATAATTATATTATGTTGCAATAAACGTTTTACAAAGAATCGATATTCAGAACAAAGTAAAGGTAAAATTAAAAGTTAATAATGCTTGAAATAAGATAGCTATATATCTCACAGAACAGAAAGAGAGAATACAGTAAAAATCAAAATCATCTGGATGTGTTCAGTCAAGTTGAATCTTTTCTGAACAAACACTCTTAAATTCTTCTACTGCATCTTTTTGTGCGGCCACAATGGAATTTTTCTGTTCTTCGAGAGAATTCTTTTGCGCTTCGAACTTCAATTCCATAGAATCCTTCTGTTCTTCTAGAGAATTCTTCTGTTCTGCGAACTTCAATTCCACAGAATTCTTTTGTTCTGCGAACTAAAATTCCATAGAATTCTTCTGCTCTTCTAGAGAATTCTTTTGTTCTTCCATCTTTGCAAGAAGTAATTCCATCATAGCGCTAATATCAATGCCTGTACTTACTTGTTCTTCTACCACGTCGAATAGCATGGATTTCGGATCTGCTCCCTCGCATTCGACAACTTCCTGCAAACGAAGTATGAGGTCACTTTTTCCTCCAGCTGTGGAGAGATTCCGCTTTTCTAGTTCACTTTTTAATTGGGGTATACTTAGATGTAGCAATAAACAACCCATTTTGTTTGTCTTTTGTTATTTCCAAATTCACAAATTCACAAATACACTTTTTTTTTTTTTAGTCTTAGTAGCACTTACACACTTAGCATAAGTTTTATCCCACTTCTGACACCAATGTTACATTCAGGCTGGGATTCGAAAAGATAAAACACTATTCTGTTCAACTTTTCTAATAAAATCACTTTATTCACAATTTCTAATTATTCACTTTGTTTGGAAATATTAGTGGTTTTTTTCTTACCAACCTAACAATCATACCCTATACTTGCAAATATTTTACAACATACATAAACTGGAGTTAGTTCTTGCTGTTATTGAAATCAAATGAATTATGTATTTACCTACTTGCTTATCTTGCTATGCTAACGTTTACTGTAAAGCAAATCATCTCTCTATTTGAATTTAGTACACTCTCTCGTTTATTTGTTAATTACTGTTTTTTAGTACTTTATCGTTCTCAGTTCACTTGTAATTGGTAATTTGTAAAGCGTTTTTCATTTTCTCGGTCACTTGGAATTGGACCTTCAGAGTAGACGGTAACACAATAAATTATTATATAATTGGGATCTCGCTGCTTTTCATTTGTCCTTGTCATCGTTGGAATTCGCTTCATCGTTTTATCGTGTATTACCAATCATTTCTTGGTCCATATCGAGCCGGATATTTGCTCTGATATTATAACAATTTTCGCATTATTTGGAGTACTCGTGCAGCTGTCTGGATATTGGTTTCGGCTTTCTTTCGTGGGTTTCGTTCGTTGGTTCTAATAACGGTGGCCTTTGGTGTTCTTTGACAAAGACAATTAACTAGCGGTACGCTTTCATTTGCCACGTCGATTTAGCATTCGCTTAGACAAAGGCATTTCGTGCGGTTTGTAATATGAGTGTGAAAGCAAAATTAGCTGTGTTGCGCAGTACGCGTGGTCGTATCAAGGGTTCACTAACCAAACTCGCCTCCTTTACGGAAAAATTAGTAGAGACAGTTTCGGTAGAGGCTTTGGAAGTGCGCATAGAAAAGGTTGATGAACTCTGGAACGAGTTTAAAGCAACCCAAAATGCTATGTATGAATTTTCGGAAGAGGAAGATTATATAGATCCTGATGCAGAATGTGAGGAGTTCGAGTCTAAATGTCTCATGGTAAAATCCGTGCTACTTGCTACAATTAGGGAACGCAAAATTACAGTACAGAGTGAAGATGCAGTAGCTCGTCTAGCGGAACAGCAAGATCGTTCAAATAATTCGGCTGCTATATCACAATTGCAGCATGTAGAAACTCCCTTACCAACAATAAGAATCGAGCCCTTTTCGGGAAATTATCGCGACTGGCCCACATTTCGAGATATGTACGAGGGGTCAGTGCATAATCGAACCAATCTTTCTCCCACTCAAAAGTTCCATCTTTTAAAATCCAATCTTCGTGGTGATGCACTCAATTTGCTAAATCACATAACAATTTCGGATGCCACATATGACCAGGCATGGGAACGGCTAGAAAAACGGTATAATAAACCCCGGCACATTATAAACAACTTTGTGAAAACCTTTTTCGATTTACCATCCATTGTTTCTCCGAACGTTTCCACATTGCGCAGGATATCGGATGGGGCAGATGAGGTAGTCAGGGGACTTACGTCCATAAACTCGTTGGATAGAGACCCATGGCTTATACACATAATTCTGAATAAGGTGGATTCTGAAACTCGGCAGGCATGGTCAGAGTATTGTGTTGATGAGGATTACCCTACAATGGATTTTTTTCTGAAATTTTTGGAGCGACGGTGTGAAGCTTTGGAAACCTGCAGAGGTCATATTCGGGAGTCGCACAGGGGTAAAAATACGACAGTCAAAAGTTTGCATGCTTCGTCTTCGTTCAGTTGCCCTAGATGCAGTGAATCGCATACGCTGCCTCAATGTGCAGATTTTTTATCGATGGATATTCAGACTAAACGGGATTTCGTTAAATTAAATAAACTATGTTTTAATTGCCTCCGCGCTGGGCATACATCGGCTCGGTGCCAATCTAAGTCCCGATGCAAAACTTGCAACACGCGCCACCATAGCTTAGTCCACTTAGACTCGATCATGGCATCGGTTTCAACAAACTCGGCAGGAGGCACTCAAGTATCGCAACCTCCAACAAGCTCATCTGGAAGCAATCATGTTCATCCACTTCCTACGAGCTCTCGGTTTGTGTCTCATTTATCATCAGACCGTTTGGTTAACAACCACTCATTAAGCGAAGCGCATCGGCTGCCGCAAACTTTATTGCCCACCGCTATCGGAAACGTTTTAGATAGCAGGGGTAGATATCAGCAGGT
This sequence comes from Cheilosia urbana, assembly GCA_946477585.1. NCBI lineage: Eukaryota > Metazoa > Arthropoda > Insecta > Diptera > Syrphidae > Cheilosia > Cheilosia urbana. The sequence continues at coordinate 18,206,202 of OX297857.1, forward strand.
GCGGTTGCTCCTAGACTCGGGATCCCAAGTATCCTTCGTTTCCGAATCGTGTGCTCAAAAGCTAGGATTGAAACGTCGAAATGCACGTATACTTATAAGCGGTATATGCACTGGTAGTACAGTGCAGGCAAATCTAGGGGAATGGTTTCGATGTGCATAGCTTCTCGCTTTGGATCATCTAGCATCTCAGTTGATGCATATGTACTACCTCACGTTACTGCAAACTTACCAACGGTTTCGTTTAGTATCGATGATTGGGATCACATTACCAATTTGGAATTGGCAGATAATTTGTTCAACCAATCAAGTTCTATCGACATTCTGTTAGGAGCCGACAAGGTTTGGGATATACTTCAAGGAGAGTTCAAGTATAGCGAACGAGGTTATCCAATAGCACAAAGAACAATATTTGGTTGGGTTGTGGCAGGTCAGTTAACAGACAATGGGCACCAAAACATTTACTCGCATCATAGCATACTTGACGTTGACTCAATCCTTCAAGCATTTTGGACTATTGAGGAAGTAGATCCACAATCCTATCTCTCCAAGGAAGAAAGGGATATTGAAGAGCATTTTCTTCGCACACATCAAAGAGATGCTAACGGGAAATACATTGTGGATCTTCCATTCAAAACAAGTCCTAGTTTCGCGCACACTGTTAGCGGTGCAATAAATCGTCTTAAGTCCATGGAGAGGAAATTTCTAAAAAATGAAAACCTCCACAAGAATTATACTCAGTTTCTCGAAGAGTACTTGTCATTGGGACACATGCGCAGAATTGAATCGCCAGATATCGCTCGAACAAATGTGTTCTACTTACCACATCACGCCGTACTTAAACCCGACAGTTCCTCCACCAAACTTCGGGTAGTTTTCGATGGGTCCTTTAAGGATTCCAATGGAAGGTCGTTGAACGAATCACTAATGGTAGGTCCTCCTATTCAGCGAAACCTTTTTTCTGTGTGCTCGAGATTTAGACAGCACAAATTCGTCTTCACCGCGGCCATTGTAAAAATGTTCCGGCAAATTTGGGTGTCGGAGAAGGATCGAGATTTTCAGCGCATCGTTTGGCGGAGTTCATCTACGGGTCCTTTGGAACATTACCAATTGTGCACTGTGACATATGGTACATCATGTGCACCTTTTCTTTCCGTTCGTGTATTGGAACAGTTAGCTAAGGACTACGAAAAGGAGTTCCCTGCTGCAGCTGAAATAGTTCAGAACGATTTCTATGTCGATGATGTCGTATCAGGTGCCGACACATTGGAAGATGCGCTAATTAAACGGAATTCGTTAATAGAACTTCTATCAAAAGGTGGCCTAACGCTCAGCAAATGGCAGAGTAATTGCGTTGAGCTTTTGAAGGATAAATGTGAAAGGCAGAACGAGCTGATTTCCATGGACAGTGATGGTGATCCCTGGGTCAAGGTTTTGGGATTGTATTGGAATTCAAAGACGGATTGTTTTAGTTTTCGCTTTAACTTAACCCCTAGTGAATGCGTTACAAAACGCGAAATTCTCAGAGACGTCGCTAGCATTTTCGACCCACTCGGCTTTCTGGCTCCTTCTGTCATTCTTCTTAAAATTATATTCCAGGAGCTGTGGCATCGTAAGTTAGAATGGGACGAGGAGGTTCCAGACTGCATTGCAACACAATGGATAAAATATCGGGAAGAGTTTTCTATCCTTACTAAAATCGCTATACCTAGATCGATTGGTTTGTCAAACAATTCTCTTCAGCTGCATGGGTTTTCCGACGCTTCGGCAGCTGCGTACGCTGCAGTAATCTATTCAAGGTTCCTGCTACCCAATGGTCTTTTCGAGACTCAAATTGTAGCTGCTAAGACTCGCGTTGCTCCGTTAAAGCAACTTAGCATTCCCCGTCTTGAATTGTGCGCTGCTCTACTTTTGTCAAGGCTGCTTGAAGCGGTTCAAAAATCATTAAAGGTAACATTTCGAAATGTTTTCGCATGGAGCGACTCACAAGTAGTCTTATCCTGGTTTTCATCACCACCTCGTCGATGGGATACATTCGTAGGGAATCGTACATCGGAAATATTAACTACGATACCACGCAGCCGATGGTTCCACGTTCGGTCAGAGTACAACCCCGCTGATTGTGCTTCTCGAGGTCTGCCACCGTCGAAGTTGTTGGAAGACACTACCTGGTGGCACGGGCCACATTGGCTTCAGCAAAACGTTGGAAATTGGCCCGTTGTTAATGAACTCGAAGAGCATCCGGACTGCATGCTGGAACAACGGAAGCAGTTGCAACAATCGTTGGTTGTGACTAATGATGAACATCCTTTCGAATCTCTTTCAACCCGGTTTTCATCATGGATTCGATTAATACGGACTGTCGCATACATATTTCGATTTATATCGAACTCTCGTAAAATAACCTGTACTTCTTCTCTTTATTTAAAGGCACAGGAACTTCATTACGCGAAGCTTACTCTCCTCAAATGGTTACAAAATGTTTACTTCGGAAGCTCAATTGCATATTTTGAGAAATATGGTAAATTTCCTAACACCTGCAAAATTGTACATCTTAATCCATTTCTAGATGAGGACAAGGTACTTCGAGTAGGCGGAAGAATTGAAGAGGCAAATATATCGTACAATGCTAAGCATCCTATTATAATTCCGAAGCAACATCGCATTACCAGGCTAATATTAATCGACGCACATCAACGATTCCTGCACCCAGGGGTATCAACTCTGTTCGTTCTCATCAGGCAGGAGTACTGGATAATCGGCTGCAGAAATTTGTTGCGGAAAATATCTCACGAGTGCATACCGTGCTTTAAGCAGAGGAAAGCTACCGCCAGCCAAATTATGGGAAATTTACCTCCTCAACGAGTGCAGCAGTGCAGACCATTTGTTCATTGTGGATGCGATTACGCCGGCCCAATCGTTGTTAAAACAAAACTTGGTAGGAAATGTCATTTCACTAAAGCATACATATCACTCTTCGTCTGCATGGTAACGAAAGCGATACACCTCGAATTGGTAAGTGACCTGACAACCGACGCGTTTTTGGCAGCGTTTCGTCGGTTTGTTGCACGCCGCGGAAAGCCATCACATATGTATTCGGACAACGGTACAAATTGCCGTGGATCTGCTCGTACATTGTCAGAGATGCATAATTTAGTTCTCTCAGAAAACCATAACTCGTTGATCGAAGAATCATTGGCACGCGAGGGTGTTACTTGGCATTTCATACCTCCCTCAGCACCACACTTCGGCGGATTATGGGAGGCGGGTGTAAAATCCGTCAAGTATCATCTTCGGAGGGTAATAGGGGATGATGCGCTTAACTTTGAAGATTTATACACCTTCCTCACACAAGTGGAGGCTATCCTTAATTCTAGGCCTTTGTGTCAAATGTCTGATAATGATATCGACCCATTAACTCCAGCACACTTCTTTCTAGGTGCACCCTACTCTGCAGTTCCCGAGCCAACTTTGGAATTACCAGCCAATCGCTTGTCATCCTGGCAGTCTATACAAGCCAAGGTTCAAGGCTACTGGAAGAGATGGAGCATGGAATATTTGACATCGTTACAAAATCGACCAAAGTGGCAACAAACACAAAGGGATCTACAGATCGATGACCTAGTTCTTGTGAAGGATTCAAATCTACCACCGGGCAAATGGCTAATGGGACGAGTACTTAAAACTCATCCCGGCAAAGACGGACGTATACGAGTTGTTACCCTAAGGACCGCCAACGGGAGTTTCATTCGTCCAATTCATAAGCTGGCAGTTCTACCCTTATGCTGAAACTGTGTTCCAGGGGCGGCGGAATGTTTGGAAATATTAGTGGTTTTTTTCTTACCAACCTAACAATCATACCCTATACTTGCAAATATTTTACAACATACATAAACTGGAGTTAGTTCTTGCTGTTATTGAAATCAAATGAATTATGTATTTACCTACTTGCTTATCTTGCTATGCTAACGTTTACTGTAAAGCAAATCATCTCTCTATTTGAATTTAGTACACTCTCTCGTTTATTTGTTAATTACTGTTTTTTAGTACTTTATCGTTCTCAGTTCACTTGTAATTGGTAAAGGCTAGTACGCTGCTCAAGTGAAGTGAAATTTTCACTGCTCTCCAAAAAATGCTGTGAAATCGAAAGTGAAATTTTTTTTTGGAGATCTTCGTGGAGAAATTAATGCAGGGTGACTGAGTTGAACATTTTTTTTTTTTGGGAATTCCATAAGATTAAGGATAGCTATAGTATAAAATAAACATATTTTTTCACTCTTATTTTACTTAAAATGAAAACAGATGGAGGAAAGAAATTGCGAATTTTGGTTTATTGTAGTTCATAGGTTCTAGAAGTGTTTAATTTTGGCAATAATATCTGATTTGTAAATAAGACCAGTGTAACACATTTTAAGAATCAAGAGTGCATAGAGAGTATACCGCACCTTTTATAAGATCCGGAAATTATATTGATGTGATTACTGAACCTCATTGTAGTAGAACATTCGAATACTGCTGTATTCTTATTTGCAAAAGTTTCTTATGTGGTATTTGATTATGCTTCTTCAAATTCGCTCTCAGATTTCAGATTTCGTGTGGCTAATCGAACATAAGAACATCACTTGCCCTTTTTTGTGTTGAAATTCGTGCGATTGGAATATGTGTAGCCTTCAACACTTTTCAAAGCGTTTTCCATTCACTGGTTAAATTTTATATGCAAACATTCTAAATTAGCGTCCCGATTGATTTCTAAATATTTATACATAAATAAATTACACAAAAAAAATCACCCAATGCAATTACTTTCTTTGTTGTGGAGAAAAAAACAAACTGAAACGCACTTGTATTGGTAAATCTGAGAAAATATATAGATTCGCAAAAGCGCGAAGATTGCTTTTTTTTTGTACCAAACGCACATAAAAAGTGCTCTGAGAGCTCCCAATCGAATGCCACAATAATATTTAAGGATTTATTATTAATTTAAGTAACTCTCATACATTCATTAAATAGTAATAAAAATGCATAAAAACAGTATCGTGTTCAATTTTATAACGGAATTGCAGCAGCCGCCGTGTCGCCTTTACAAAAGGTAACTGCCAGGTATCTGCGAGCTACGAACAAATCATTTTTTGTATGAAAACACTAAATTGCCATTGTTGCGGTCACCTGTAAGGATGTTTGGTAGACAACAAGAAAATAAAAACAAACAAACAGATCTAGGGAATTATCTAAACAGAAATTTAAAATTATTTAAAATAATGTGCCCAACAACCTTCCTTTTGTCTTTTTTTTTTGTTTTTTTTTTGTTTCCCTTGTCAAATTCTTGACGGCTGCTTGATTATCAAGTCGGATATCGGCTGTACGTGGCCATTGCAGGGATGGCCGTGTCCCAAAAAAAAGTTCAAATAGGTATGACCGTAGACACGAACCTTAAAAAGCTACCTTGTTTTGGAAGAAAGGGATACCATAATTAATGCATTGCACTGAGAGGAATTCGAAAAACGGAAAATTCAAATCGGATGATGGCACTAATTGCGGACCCGTAAAGCACTACAGCAAGCAAATTAACCTTGCTTTGCCATTGTGCGAAAGAACGTCATGGGAAACAGTTCAATCCCCAAGTCCCTATAAAAAAATATTGCATTAGTTATATGAACAATAAAACGGAAAAGTGTTATATAAGCCCTAAATAAAGGCAGTGCATTATAATTTTTTTTATAGTAAGAGTGGCCAACAGGCAACAATAATACAAGCAAAAAAGCAAACAGCAGAAAAATACAGGTGGTGAGCAGAATAATACAGGTGGTGAGTGTAGTGGATAAGTCGGTACATAGACAGTAGGACATAATACTAGTTTTATCAATAGGCAGTGCAACGAAGAAAAATTCTAATAAAGTTGGCGGTCAGACAGCACAGTCGAGGCCGCCAACAAATTAATCTGGTAGCGGCACACAATACATATAAATTGACACAACTAAGACAGCAAAAAGGTACACCGCTGGAACAGCAAGAATCGCAACAAAAATTTCGGTAGCAAATGCTCCGAAAATAGTAGAATTGTATACACCATAATACCAATAAACGTAAAATTAAAGGGCACTGCCAGGACGCCGGGTTTATACCAGGATAGGCAGTGTGCCTGCCATATGGTAGAGCGTTGCCAGCACCTACTTAAAACAAAACTAAAAAAATATATGTTCGTGTTAGGCCACGGATTAAAACAAGCTCCTCATTTGTTTTAATGAGTTTGAATGTTTTATTTCTGAAATTGAATTATTTTTACAGAAAGAAAATTTAGTTATAATAAATGCTTACAATTACTTGTGGCCTCTTAGGTTAATTTTACACGAATGATCAAATGGGCACATTGAAAAATATAATTTTGACATTTGTCTTAGTTTTGTTTGCACAGGGCTGTTATACGTTATACGGTTTGGCTGGAAATCTTTGTGGTGAGCTCACATTTGCTTTGTGGCAGAACAGCATTCGCAACATCCCGCCCACCGTGAATCGGCTCAGTCGAGGATTCACCAACATCCAACTTGGCGAGCTTTGAGCTAGGTCTCTTCATTACCCCCGACGACGTCTGCACCGTTGCTGTTCGCACTTGACCATCCCGTCCAGGGAACACTTTAAGGATTCTCCCACGCCGCCAGCAGCTTCGAGCCATGTCCGAGTCGCAGATGATCACTAGGTCCCCAACGGCCAGTGGAGCTACTCTTGCATACCATTTGGTTCGTCGAGTTAAATCGGGCAAATATTCGGCTATCCATCGGTGCCAGAAACGATTCTTTAAGGCTTGTGCGATCCTCCAATGCTTTCTGAGGCAGAGTGACCCATCTATTTCAGGCCCTGGAGTTTGGGTGGAGTTGGCACATCCTAGGATGAAGTGGTTGGGCGTGAGCGGTTCTTCCTCGTCAGATGTCAGCGGCAGATGAGTCAATGGTCGCGAGTTGACAATGTTTTCGGCTTCGATTAAAACGCTTCGTAGAGTATCTTCTTTGGGTACGGTTTCCTTTAATGTTACACGTAGTACTCGTTTCACGGACCTCACCAGTCTCTCCCAACATCCACCAGCACTGGGGTTCGATGGGCAGTTGAACATCCACTGGATTCCTCTTGACGATAGGTGGGTCTGGATAGCGTCGTGGTCGAACATGTCCACTTTCTCTTTCAGCTCCTTTTCTGCACCGACAAAATTCGTCCCGTTGTCGCTGCGGATTCGTACAGGTACACCTCTCCTATTCACGAAGTTTCGCAGGCAGATCAGGAATCCATCTGTAGAAAGGTCCGTTGCCACCTCCAAATGAATCGCGCGAATGGTTAGGCATGTAAAGAGGGCTATCCAGCGTTTTTCCCTTCGCCTTCCGATAGCTACCAGGTAGGGCCCCATGTAGTCCACTCCCGTAAACGTAAAGGGCCGGACAAATGGAGTTAAACGATCTGTTGGCAGTTGACCCATTTGTGGCGTCGTAGGTTTTGCGGCCAGGACTTTGCAGTATTGACACTCCCGTGCTATGCTCTTAGCGAGTCCTCTCATGTGCGGGATCCAGAAATGACGGCGCGCCTCAGACACGACAGTCTCGATATTTTGGTGATGGAAACGCTGATGAATATGTCTAAGGATAAGCTTTGACAGCCAGCAATCTTTCGGCAGTATTATCGGTCTTCTTGTTTCCAACGGTATACACACCGCGGAATCGATTCGTCCAGACAATCTAATAACATCGTTTTCGTCTAAGCAAGGAGTTAGTCGATACAGGTTACTTGATTTTTCGATCTGCTGCCCCAGTTTTAGAGTCGTATAGTCCTCGGTATAGTACTGCCTTTGCACCATACGGCATAGGACTATTTCAGCATACTTTAGCTCGGCAACGTACAGTGATTTGCCTTTCAATCGATGACTACTACGCCAGCGCAGCACCCAAGCGACAACCCGTTTCAACTTTAAGAAACAAGAAAATCTATTTATATCGATTCCAAAATTACTTACATGGAATATCTCATGTCTACAGTGCACACGAATTTCGTCATCAGATGATTGGTTTGCGCTGGTTTCATCATCCGGATGCGTGGGCCATTCGTTTTCGTCCGCTAACAAGAAATCTGGACCAGTTATCCATCTTCCTCCTGGTTGGTAACTTGTCAGGTATTTGGCTCGTGTAGCTAAATCGGCAACATTTATTTTGGTGGGAACCCAACGCCACTCGCTTACTTTTGACAGCTCTGCAATTTCAGCTATTCGATGGCCGACAAATGGCTTGTAACGTCGAGGATCGTCTGACTTGATCCAGGATAACGCTGTTTTGGAATCACTCCAGAAGATGCACTTGGCGGCTTGCATATTGTGAGATTGAATAATCCTTCGGCGAAGTCGCGCTCCCAGAACTGCGGCTTGGAGTTCGAGACGCGGAATCGATGTAAGTTTGAAGGGGGCACATCTTGTTTTACCTGCTACAAATGCAACGACTATAGCCCCAGTCTGATGAACGATTCTCCAAAACCCCACCGCAGCAAACGCCTCCTCGCTAGCGTCTACGAAGATATGTAGTTGGATATTGGCGGCCGTTAACACTTGAGATGCATAGCAGCGCGGCACACGAACTTTTTCAACTGCTTTCAGCATCATGATCCATTGTTTCCATCTCTGTTGCAACCCAGGCGGTATCTCTTCATCCCATGTGGTGCTTATCTTCCATAGCGACTGTAGCATCAGCTTTCCATGGATTGCGAAATCGGCCAACAATCCAAAAGGGTCGAAGATGGACATCAGTATACTGAGGCACTCTCTTTTGGTGGGAAAGCGATCTCCGTTTATAATGTTTAGACTAGTGCGGTGGAAATTGAGACGGAATGTGAACACATCATCAACCGGGATCCAGTGCATTCCAAGAATCTTCTCTGATTTGTTTTCGATATCCATATTGGCGACGGTCTCTAGTGCACACTGCTTTTCCTGTAGACTCCTTATCAGCTTAGATGAATTTGACGAAAATTTGCACAGCTGGAAACCTCCACTATTGTGAATTCGGATGACGTCGGACGTTACTGCTAACGCTTCCTCCTCATCTTCGAAGCTGCACACCAGATCATCAACATAGTGATGTTCCCTTATAATTTTTACGGCTTGAGGGAATTCATTGGCGAATTGTTGAGCATTGTGATTCTTGACGTACTCGGCGGAGCAAGGTGAGCAGGTGGCACCAAAAACCATTACCTGCATCACATATGTGTTTAAAGTATCAGGGTTGTCCGTCCACTGCCACAAAAACCTTTGTGCATCCTGATCCTCTTTCCTGATGGTGATTTGGTGGAACATCTCACGAATGTCAGCACACACTCCGACGGGCTTCTCTCGGAATTTGTGCAGAACGGCTTGTAGATCTTGGCATTGTTCTGGACCCTTTAGCAGTAGCGAATTCAGCGATATCCCATTTACCTTGGCCGCAGCGTCAAACACCAATCGCAGCTTACCGCCTTTATGTGAGTTACGTATACAAATGTGCGGAAGGTACCATGTCCTCGGCCCTTTCGCCTTGGCTTCGTCGGCTGACAGTAAGCGGGCGTAACCTTTGGCAATGTAATCCCTGATGATTTTCTCGTAATCGGCAGCGTACGAGGAATCCTTCATCATGGTGCGTTTGACAGATGCTAGACGTTTCTTTGCCATAGGCAGGCTATCAGGCAAAACAATGTAGTCTTCCTTCCAGAGAAGTCCGGTTTCGAAACGGTCGTGTAGTTTTACGGTAGTCTCTTGTAGTAATTTTGTAGCTCTCCTGTTATCTGAAGAGTCCTTCGGCAAAAATGATGAACTAACGTCCACGCTGTCCAATGAGAAGTAGTCGTGTACCAATTGTGACAGCTTATCGTTGTCGTTTTCATAAATGTGGTTGACGGATTCCTCATCGTTTTTATCAGATCCTCCGTAAACCACCCAGCCTAGCAAGGTTTGCACTGCAACAGGCCCTTCAGTATCACACAGCACTGTTTTACCCCCCATTATCAACCGCCAGTTGTCAAGGCCTATTAAAATTTGTGGCACAGCATTTTTGTATCCGCAGATAGGGAGAGATCTAACGTCATCGCCGCATTTTAATTTGTTGACGTCCATCGTTTGCATTGGTAACGAAAGATCTTTATATGTACGTACCTTTTTCATCTCATAGCGCTTACTTCCCTCTTCGATTCCACTTATTTCCAATGTGACCGAACTCGACGGCTGGGAAGTTCTGTTCTTTCCAATCCAGGTAAGTGACAATGTTTGACTTCTTCCCGTTAGTCCCAGTTGTGAAGCGATGCTGTCGTTCATGATTGTCACCGATGATCCATCATCTAAGAGTGCAAAAGTACTTACAGTAGCTTTTGGCCCGTACAATTTTACCGGTAGCACTCTAAAAAGGACTTTCGTTACGGTGGTGGCACGTGCATGTAAATTGGGTTCCTGCCCTGGTTCTTGATGTTCCTTCTCGATTAATTTCGCTGACGAAGAAGATTCTGCTTCTGGCTGTCGCGTTTCATGGAGCAGACGATGATGATATCGCCCGCATTGATCTTCTTCGCAACGCTTTTTAGAACGGCACGATGAAACAATATGCCCTGGCACTAGACATGAAAAACATATACGCTTCTCCTTTACTAACTTCCAGCGATCGGTCGTATTTTTCTTGAGAAACACTGTACACTGAGATAGACTATGCACTTTCGAACACAATGCACATTGCTTTGGCGTTTTAACTGGAACTGATGATGCAACACTTTTCTCTACGGCATGAAAAAGTGTACCTTTCTCTTGACGACTACCTTTTGATGCTTTGCTACACACTGGATATGGAGAACACAATGCTACACTGGCAAATTTGGCGTACTCCTGCAGCCAAGCACTAAAATCTCGTACGCTGGGGTATGGCTGAATATTGTACGAGAATTGTGCCCATTCTAGTCTCTTTGGCATTGGTAACTTCGAGACCAGTTCCTCCAGGAGCATTGGGTTCGCAAGGTGTTGTTGACTTCTAGTCGATTCCATTAGAGTGCACAAGTTTTGTACCTTTGTGGCAAAAGGCACAACCATATCTATACGGTTATCAGGAATTGTAGGTAATAACCTCACTTTTGAAAGTTGGCTTCTGATGAGATGTTCGGGGCGGCCGAAACGGAATTGCAGTTGCTCAATCACAACTGGTACATTGCTGGGATGAATCAAAATGGTTTCAACTGCTTCTCTAGCAGCACCTTTAAGGCTTTTATCCAGTCGAATCATGTTCTCCAATTGTGTGTACTCATAGGCAGCGGTGGACTCGTTGAACGAGGCGATAAACATCGGCCATTCCTCTGGTACGCCATTGAATACTGGCAAATCGTACAAATTTGGTCTCTGCGATCGTGTTGACGGATGTGACACTGGATAAAACTGGCATGGCATAGGCTGTGGTGCTGTGTAGACCTGATTTGACATTAGCTGGCTTGCTCCGCATATTTCACTCGTTCTCGTCTGGGCATTTGCATAGAGTTGACTCGTTGTCGGCTGAGTAGCTGTTGAGTGAGTATGGCTGCTAATTGTCCCTGCAGTTGGTGTGTACGAATACGAAAAACTTGTAGTTGGCTGAACGGTAGTTGCGGTTACATACGATGGAGTTATTCGTGGATACTGGCTTCTCTCCCACTGAGAGGTGTTGGCATAATTTCCTTGTGCTTGGATTTCTAATGAAGGTTGGCTAGAATCAGATCTAGCAAGTGTTCCTTGAAGGCTTGACCGCTCCTTATTACTGGCATTTACTTGTGACATCAAGTTGGCGAACTGTGATTTAAGATCAGATAACTGTGCTGACAAAATTGCATTGGCCGTTTCCAGACATTTCATCCTGTTGTTATCGGCATCAAACAACTGTGGCTGGTGATCGACGGCAGTCGAAGGCTGTGAAAGGGCTGCGGCGGCGCTTGTCGTGGCAGTATTTGACAACTGGTTTGGAACAGGGGCTGCTTCGAACAAGTTAATACAATTTTCTGCGGCAGCAGAATTTGTGACTGAATTTGGCGGCTGGTTGCCAATAGAAACTATATTTGCCACATTCATATGTGAAGCAGCACCCGTACCAACGGTGTCAAGCAGACGGCTGTTACCCGACTCTGAACTAAATGTATCGTAGTCGCTGAACTTGGCTGGCGGGATACCTTTTGTTGAACGTTCACTTCTTCTAGATGTTTGGTTAGTTTGCTGTTGCATGTCTTCCATTTGATTTAGCTGGTGTCCGTTAAGTTCTGGCTGTAAATTTTCCAAGTCGGCAGACGTGACTCGGTTATTTAACGGAACCGCCATCTTACCGCTTGGCGGCGGTGAATGAAGTACCATGGATCGGTTCATTACGGCAAAGTAATTAAATAAAATTTTGTTCGTGTTAGGCCACGGATTAAAACAAGCTCCTCATTTGTTTTAATGAGTTTGAATGTTTTATTTCTGAAATTGAATTATTTTTACAGAAAGAAAATTTAGTTATAATAAATGCTTACAATTACTTGTGGCCTCTTAGGTTAATTTTACACGAATGATCAAATGGGCACATTGAAAAATATAATTTTGACATTTGTCTTAGTTTTGTTTGCACAGGGCTGTTATACGTTATACGGTTTGGCTGGAAATCTTTGTGGTGAACTCACATTTGCTTTGTGGCAGAACAGCATTCGCAACAATATATATATAATACACATATATACAAAAAGCAGAGGCTTACATACTGTCCACCACAAGTCGAGGAAGCTGCACATTTTGTTGTATCGTATTGTTTGAAGTTAGTGCATTAGTTTAAGTTTAATTAAAAAAATCCTTTTTTGTTCTATTATACTTTTCGTTTGGCGTGAATCATAGTTTTTTTTTTGTACATTACCTCTTTTGGTTGTTCTATCTAATTTTCTTGTGATAGGTTTCGTTTCGCCGTTTAATTTGTTTTGATTTTTGTTGAGCCCACGGTTATTTTTTTTTAGTCATATAAATCCTTCTATAAGAGCTCTAGATAGGTAGGACATCGGGTTAGTGTTAAATTTAATAACCAGATAACAAAAAGGTTATCCAGAGATTAAAATACAGGGTGAAGCCAAATTTATTTATTTATTTTTTTTCTTGTTGTTTTTTTTTTTGATTTTCTTTTTGTTAAATATTTTTTTTTGTTACTTACTATTTACATATTTTGTTTTATTATTTATATTACATTGCCATTTTGTTATTAGTTGATTTTCTTTTCTTTTCCTTTTTTTGTTAAGTTTTGCCGATTTTCTTTGTTTTTTTTTTTTTGTAGGCTAAGATTATTATTCCTTTAAGTTAATTTGAAGAATTATTTAGTTTTAGGGTACCTACCGTTTCTAATTAGTAAATAAAAATACTTTTTTTTTGTCATGATCACGTCATACCAAGGATGAAAATTTTAGTCTTTTTTTTTTGGGATTATCTTCTCCATGAGGCTTAAATAAGCTTGATGGCTTGCTAAAAGAATTTTCAGGGGTGTAGTAGGGTTGGCTCCAGTTCTTTCGGCGAACGTGGACTAGTCGAAGGCAACTATACCAATTTTGGGGAAGTTTCATCATCGGCCGCAAACTTCCAGGAGGGGAGGGAAATGGCCAAGCTGCAACAACATCAGCAGCCCCTCAGTGTGGTAGACGTCCGTCCGCTTTAATTTATGGTAAGTTTTGGCATGTTTAATGTTATGTGGTAGGTTTTGGTTAAGTGTGTAGAGCAAGAACCACCCCATCCGGCGAGCAGAGCCGTGCTTCGCTAGCATGCCACGCTCCTCGCACTTAGCACTCCATCCCTCTCTATTTCCTCTTCCTCCCTAAGGTCCCGTCCACATCCTTTCATCCTTTCTTTTGAACGCTCCCAACGCCCTCTAGAACCCCAAATAAGACCTATTACACCATTTTAGTATCCGTAAACCATTTTATGTAATTGTTGTGACCGCCGATTAAAAGTCTGTATGCTTATCTTGGGCAAAACAGTGTATAACAATTTACTGAGGCACCCTGCTCATCAAAAAGGTCATCCATACCACCAAGTTTTTGTATACCTAACTTTATGGTACTATATTCAATGCAAAAATGATAAAAGAAGTTCGAAAAATGCAGTACTCTCTTTAAGAAACATCTGAAATTGAAATTTATTTCTTGACCGTCGTCCTACGAATTATTTTTCACGCCGAAATGTCAAAAATTTAATGCGACGGACAATAAAAACCAAGTGAAATAGCTGTGGAGAGATTTTAGTATCGCCACCTACAACTCAGTTTTTGAAGCGCAATTTTTCACTTGAGCTGCGTACTGCCAAGTGAAATTTCCATGTGGAAAGTTCATTTTGACATTTCGCGGTGAAAAATTTGTATGAAAAACTGGATTTCACTTGAGCAGCGTACTAGCCTTAATTTGTAAAGCGTTTTTCATTTTCTCGGTCACTTGGATTTGGACCTTCAGAGTAGACGGTAACACAATAAATTATTATATAATTGGGATCTCGCTGCTTTTCATTTGTCCTTGTCATCGTTGGAATTCGCTTCATCGTTTTATCGTGTATTACCAATCACACTTATTTAGTACCAAAACAATATCACTTAAATCAATTCTTAAGCGTTTCAATCCAATCGCTTTATTCACTTTATTACTTTACACTTATCTCACAACCGATTACTCTTTCGAACTTTATCAATCACAAGTTAAAAATCAACTGTACATCTCTGTTGTCAACGCACCCCTTTTATATCCGCGCTGCCACCTATCAGCGAATATTCCAGAAGTAGATATATTCCAGATGTATATTCCAACTCCTATCTAGATGGTTCTAGAATTAGCTTGACAGATTCCAGTCTCCAATTGGAAGTGGAACTTGGAGGGAAACCGAGTGCCCGATTCACCACAATTCCTAAGTGTCTGATTCACTAAGTGCCTGATTCACCACACTATTATGTTAGGAAACCTAGTTTTGAATTCTGCTTCGCTGTAAAAAGGCACCACTTGGTGATACTCGTCCTTTTGTTTTTGGACATAAATCACCTTGCGATGTTCTCCACACACGCCTCTTCTTCTGCTTTTATTTTAACTTGTACGCACAACTTATCTGTTGTTTTATCTTTGACGTAGTGGATGTCAAATATGTAAGTGGCTCAAAGTAGCTCGAAATCTATCCACGTACTTTGGAGTATATTTTTCGCTCTCTGAGAGAATTTTTGTAGTTTGACAGATATTTAGTGCTCAGCTCGGAAAAGTACGCGAATGGACCTAATATCTCGATTTAAAGTTCTCGACTGTAGATTCTTTCAAATTTGTTCACTCCAGTGCTCATGCAACGAGTCATTTGTACCTACGAGATATAATGCCTATATCCCTCATCATTCGAATGAAAAAAATAAAATACAAGGAAAGTTGGCATAGCATGCCATGAGACTGAGATATTATTATTCTTTATTCATACATAATACTTCATACTTCATGTTCATACTTCATACAGGTATTGTTCTCGCACACCCACACTCCACACACCCAAGTGTAGTTATCTTATAATACCCAGCACTGCATATTGTTTGTTTGATTTATGGATGTTCGATGTTGGTTTTTCTACTTGTGTGTGTCAGTCACTCGAGAAATCGAGCGTATGACAAAAACAAAAAATAAAAAAATGGGAGAAAGAGAATGAAAAAATAATTCGAATGATTTGAAATCAAGAATCGAGACATCTCGAGATACTGCGTGAATCGATTATAATCGAGTAATTCTCTTGAATGCGCCCATCACTAGTGGATATCTTTCGTACATTTATGTTTCTTACCCCCTAAAACCCATTTAAATAGATGACTAATGACTAGCTTGTCAAACTCCACATAAAAAAAAAATCGACATTTCACCATAATTTCAATGATTGAAAAAAAAAAAAAAAAACAATGAACTGTCAAAGGAAATTGTTGAAATGATGAACAAAATGAAAAAAGCTTGGCGGCTGCCTTATCCACTGGAAAGTTATATATCTCTATATCCATTATCGTTGGTTCTTATTCCTCGATGACATTCACATCCAACATTATTGGAAGCATATTTTCAGTCGACTTTAATTTATCTGTGCCTCGGCCGGCAGTTAGTTCTTCAAACTCGGTAATAATTAAAGCAATTTCTCAGTTTAAAGTATTTAGATAAACTTTTCTTAATACCATGAGTACGAAGCTTTCATTTCTTCCATCTGATGAAACTATTTATGAAAGGTCCCAAAATGTAAAAAAGCTCTCTTTTTAGCGTATGGTCGCACAGGAAGACTACAAAGACATTAAGTACGACGAAATTCAAGCCGTAGGCGATAATTATGACAGCGAGTCAGAAGCAGATCTAAAAAAAAATAGTCGCGACAACGATTGCCTGGCGCTGGTGAAAGTAGATGACTTCGAAGCCAGCAGCACTTCCGAGGACGATATGGATGACTTGTTGAACAAGACACTTCCCGATATCGAAGCACGGAGGCGCAAGTGGAAAGAATCTGGAATGGATAGGGTGTTGGATACATTTGATGTGAACGCTATCACAGACAAAGTGGGCCCCTGGTTGATGAAATCTAAACTTCAAAAGTGCATGCCCGCTAATTCCTCTATCGAAGAAGAACAAATTATGTATTTTGAAAATCACCAGATTCATTACAATTCCGACGAATCCCTACAATCCACAGACACTGCTAAATATATTCTTTCCAATCGGAAGCCAAGAGCAACCAGCTGCACCACATTGACTATCAAGAGGTTTCGTTATGTTAAGGGAAAACAAAAGGAACTTGAGAGGAAGTACAATCATTTTGATAAATTCGACGTGATACACCAAATCGATGAAGTATTCAACAGAAAATGTATGGGACGGCTGCCAGCTACTCTAAGGAGAACATCGAAACGTGCTATGAGCGAGGTGAATGAACGCCCTAAATTTATTTATGAGGACGGTTTAGGTCCGTCCGTAAAAAATGAAAATAAGCATAACCCTAAGTCGGTGAAAAGGCAAAAGAGTCTGCTCAGAAAGAGACGCTCTGATAGCTTACGAAATCGGTCAGTGTCGAGCTCGTCGTCATGTTCGTCCACACCCGACCGCAACAGTTCTAACCCGAAACCCAAGATTCGCAGGGTTCCCAAAAGACCGAAAAAAGTTGACGAATCACTTCCGATCATAGATTTGACGTCATCGGACTGTGAGCTAAGTTCGAAGAAAACTGTGGTAAAGGCGAATGGCAATCTTGCCAAACAAACAAAAGTAATAAAAGCATCAAATGAAACTTGCTTTTTGCCCGAGAACATAGTTAATTCTACGGCTGTCTCCAAACCCGATCCCTTGGTAAAACCAAAATATTGTCTACTAAGCCCAATCCAAAGCAAGAAGATAGCGAAGAGCTTTAAAAAGCCTGTAAGAGTAAGGATAGCGAAGCGTAAGAATCTCTTTACCAACCATGAGACATTGGAGAAAGATATGGAAGGTGAGCAAGCAATAACATCGAAAGAGAAGCGCATTAAGCTAAATAGTGTTTCTGAAAGCCAGGACTCGGAACGTAAAGTTCTCGTGTATGCACCAGACAAGACCCAAAGTCTTGAAAATGTCAGTGGCGGATCATTCAAGCTGACCGAAGAGCATTTGCGTCAAGCGATTGGAAAAAAGGCGTCACGTAGATTCCTTACTTTAAATCGACAAAAGTTTCCACTTGAATTCGATTCAAGCTCCACACTATACTACAAACTGCCAAATACGATGGCCAAGAGCGACTCTACTGATGACAGCGATGAGGACGAATTAGACATTTTCGCCAAACAGGGGGAATTGGTTGCACAGCCGGCGCTGACTCCCTGATTTTTAAACATTCATTCATGTATTGCATAATTAAATATATATTATTTCAAATTGTTAACTAAATTCAATCAATTCAGAAATAAAAGAAAAATAAACTTTGAATTTTTGGCACTTTTTCATCAAAGAGATGGTAAGCATAATGCTATAGGGGCCATACACCAAAGACAATGGGATTATAATTGCATTTGCAAACGAAATTCGTTTGGCGCAAATTTACAAAACTGCGGAATGAATGTACTTACAAAAATTAGTTCCACTTTATGGTTTTGTTTACAATTCAACCACAAACAAATGACATTTGATGCAAAAACGTATTTACGTAAAATCTAAGCAGCCTCTAAACGGAAATTTTCGCGTTTAACTTACGCAGCTCTAAAGCAACGTAGCCTAGGTTCGAAAAATGTTTATAAATCACATTTTTCTGGGTACGAATTTTATTAATGAATTGAGAATTTACAATTTGTAACAATTAGTTTGCAAAAAAAAAGTATTATTAAATCGATTATATTCGAACAAAGCTTCAGATCTCCGCGAACGTACATAATGGGGATAAACAAATAGAGGACATAAATGTTGAAATCATTCTATATATAAACTGCATCTGGTAACGACATAAAGAATATGTCAAATTAATGTAATATGAATTGTTATGGCAACTCTGCTACTTTTGTGTTCTTTATATTTAATGAAATAAAGATGGCTGCTTTTATTGCGTCCTAAAGTTTTGTTCAAGAAGGTTGACTGTGTTTTTTATTAATTTACAAGAATTAATTTACAAGAGGTTATGGGCCCAGTCACCCATTAAAGGCATAAAAATAATTAATAATTGCATTAGAAAAAAGGAACAATCAAGGAAATGGCGGCAGACATAAAGTTTTCAGTTGCAAAACTGAATAATGGAAATTACTTCGTATGGAAGTACAAATTGCAGATGCTGCTAATTAAGGAAAGCATATGGGACACCATTTGCCAAGACGCACCAAACCCAATAACAGAAAAATGGAAATCTAAAGACGACATCGCAAGAGCCACAATTTGTCTCTCTGTGGAAGATGATCAGCTGCACCACATCAGGAACTGCTCAACAGCGAAGGAAGTCTGGAGAGTTTTAGAAAAATATCACGAGCGACAGACACTGAGCAATGAGGTAAGCATCATGCGGCAAATCTGTAGTTTACATCTTGCAGATGGAGGTGATGTCGAGAAGCATATTGGTGAAATGCGGAATTTGTTCATGAAACTGGAAAGTCTCGGGGAAAAGTCGTTTACTGAAAGCTGGAACGTGGCAATGCTTTTAAGTAGTCTGCCTCATAGTTTCGACACACTTATTACAGCTTTGGAATCGAGATCAGAAAGTGAATTAACAATTGGCTATGTTGAATCAAAATTAATCGAGGAGTTCAGGCGGCGTCAGTTAACAGAACCGAAGGAATCGCACAAGGCTTTGGTGACAGCGAACAAATTACTCAAGCGGGTTAACAAAAAGCCTACCTCGCAGGTCGAATGCTATTTTTGCCACTTGAAAGGACACATCAAACGAGATTGCCTACATTATATCGAATGGAAGGCGAAGCATTCAAAACAGCAAATCAGTGTAGCAGCAGTAGAGGCAGATGAAGAGTTCTGTTTGACGATAACTAATCAGAAATACGGAAAATGGATTGTAGATTCCGGCGCCTCATGCCACATTTGCAATGACAGGGATTTATTCTTTGAATTCGACTCATCAGTGAAGAAAAAGGTACTACTTGCAAATGGGGCACACATCGAGTCGGAAGGTCAAGGAGCTATTCGACTTATACTTAAGAATCGGTTCAACAAGGAGACAGCGGTAAAGTTTCAGGAAGTTTTGTATGTTCCTTCAGTAAAAGTAAACCTACTATCCGTGAAGAAACTGACATCTAAGGGCTGCGACATAGTGTTTGAAGGAGACACTTGTTATATCAATAGGAATGGTGCTTCAGTTGGTGTAGCACAAATGCGTGCTAATTTGTATTCTCTTAACAAGTATGAAAACATAAATGTTGTTAAGGAATGTGACAATAAATGCATTCATTACTGGCACAGAGCTCTGGGACATCGTTCTTCGCTTGCGATTTCACAAATGAAATCTAAAGGTCTCGCAACAGGTTTGGAAATAAAGAATTGCAATAGAACAATGGACTGTAACATATGTCCAATCGGAAAATCTACACGGGCACAATTTCCAAAGAAATGCAGCTCAAGTTCAAAGGCGGTACTCGACATAATTCATACAGACGTATGTGGACCTATGGAAGTGCCAACCCCTTCCGGCAACAGGTATGTGTTAACAATTATTGACGATTACAGTAGATTTTGTAACATTTATTTGCTGAAACATAAATCGGATGTATTCGAAAAATTAAAACAGTACATCGCAATGGTTAGAAACATATTTAACAAGAATCCAAAAGTAATTCGGTCTGACAGAGGTGGCGAATATATAGGAAAAGTAGTAGTCGATTACCTCACACGTGAAGGAGTGCAAATTCAGTACACTGCAGCTTATTCACCTGAACAGAATGGCGTTGCAGAGCGCAAAAATCGTTCTTTAGTCGAGATGTCCAAGTGTATGCTAAGTGAAGCAAAACTACAGAAGGCATTATGGGGTGAAGCAATTTCCACGGCTAATTATTTGCAAAATAGATTGGTGACTCGGATAACAGGTAAAACACCCTATGAACGCTGGTATAACAAAATTCCAGATCTTAGTCATCTCAGACCATTTGGTGCAGAAGGGTTTGTGCACGTGCCCAAACAAAAGCGGCTAAAGTTTGATGACAAGTCTGTAAAGATGGTGTTGGTTGGCTATGACTACAATTCTAAAGCGTATCGGATGCTGGGCAGCAATAATAACATTCAAATATCAAGAGACGTTACTTTCGTGAAGAAGAGTGAAGAATACATCGACTCTGATGTCCATAGCGGAGATGAATGCGACGAGGGATTTACTTTCGAAGATAATGAAGTTGTATTTCCTGACAAACCAAACACTAAATTTACGGATGACAGTGACTCAAATTCATCATATGATTCATTTCATGGTTTTGAAAGCAGTGATGAGGACTCAGGTAGTGAGACAAACAGGACACAGCTGAGGAGATCGACACGGGCAACTAAAGGAATACCTCCAGCAAGATATTTAAACAATATCGAAGAATCAGATCCAGAAACATTTGAAGAAGCTACGTGTGGTACTGATCGTCATAGTTGGTTGAATGCTATGGTGAAGGAGATGGGGTCGCTAAAAGAAAACAACACTTGGAGTTTAGTGGACATGCCGAAGGATCGTATGCCCATAGGCTGTAAGTGGGTTTTCAAACGTAAAGCTGAGCCTGACGGAACTCGATATAAAGCGCGGTTAGTAGCACAAGGATTTACACAACGATATGGGGTGGACTATGATGAGGTCTTCGCACCTGTAGCTTCACATACGACGCTCAGAATGTTATTTGCAGTAGCTGGCAGGCGACAACTAATGGTTCATCATGTCGATTGCAAGACAGCTTTCCTAAACAGTGACTTAAGTGAAGTTATCTATATGCGACAGCCAATCGGCTTCGAAAAGAAAGGGGAAGAAAATAAAGTTTGCTTACTGAACAAGGCAATTTACGGATTGAAACAGTCGGCGCGTTCATGGAACAAAAACATTCACAATGTTTTGGTTAAGTCAGGATTCACTCAAAGTAAATCGGATCCCTGTTTGTATACATTGTTCAGCGATGACGCAGCAGTTTACGTTCTAATTTACGTAGACGATGTCCTTATAGCTACAAACAGTCAAGTTGAAATGGTTAAGGTTAAGGAAAATTTGAAAGAAAATTTTAAGATTCGGGACTTAGGAGCAGTCAAAAGTTATTTGGGATTAAAAGTTGAACGGGATGCTGAAGGAATATTTTTAATATCTCAATCAGCTTATATCGAAAAAATTATTTCTGATACCGGGCTTACACTTGCGAAGAACTCACCAATTCCTTTGGAGACATCATACGGGAAGTCATCAGATGTGCAGAAGGGGCTACCAAATAATAAAGCTTATCAAAAATTACTCGGTAGTCTTCTGTACGTGACATTAAATACGAGACCAGACATAAGTGCAGCTATTTGTATCCTGAGCCAAAAGACAAGCAATCCTACAGACGAGGTTTGGATAGAGCTAAAGAGAGTTGTTAGATATCTCAAAGGTACGTCACATTTAAAATTGTATTTAGGTGGAAGAAACAATACCGTACTTTTTGGATATTCTGATGCTAACTGGGGCGAGGATAGAATCAACAGAAAGTCGAACAGTGGATACTTGTTTATGGTGTATGGAGGACTTGTTTCCTGGAGTTGCAGAAAACAGACATGTGTTGCCTTGTCATCAACGGAGGCGGAGTTTATTGCTTTAGCTGAAGCTGCAAAAGAAGCCATATGGTTAAAACAGCTATTACATGATTTTAATGAACAAATTAATCAACCAGTACTTATCTACGAGGATAACCAAAGCTGTATTAAAATGTTCGAGGGGTATAAATTTAATAATAGATCAAAACATATTGATATTAAATATCACTTCGTCAGGGACTACGTCGAAAGAAAAATTATAAAGTGTGAGTATTGCTCGACTGATGATATGCTTGCAGACTTACTAACTAAACCTCTACAAGCGAGCAAGGTGGTCGATATGCGAGCTAGTCTTGGTTTAGCCAATATAGAATGAGAAGGGGTGTTGAAATCATTCTATATATAAACTGCATCTGGTAACGACATAAAGAATATGTCAAATTAATGTAATATGAATTGTTATGGCAACTCTGCTACTTTTGTGTTCTTTATATTTAATGAAATAAAGATGGCTGCTTTTATTGCGTCCTAAAGTTTTGTTCAAGAAGGTTGACTGTGTTTTTTATTAATTTACAAGAATTAATTTACAAGAATAAAGTGGGAACCCAATAATTTTGTATATAAACTGATATTATATAGAAGTATGTAATATGGTTAAATAAGGATAATGCAGGGGTTTGGAGTTGAAAAATGACTAGGAACCGGATGTGGACAGGAAGAAGGATGGGACGGAAAGAGACAGGGACAGGAGTGTCGAGAGCGAAGAGCTTGGCATGCTTGCTCAGCACGGCTCAGCTCGCCGGAATGGTGTGGTTCTTGCTCCCCACCGCTCGACCTAACCAACTACAACACATAAAACATGCCATACAAACAGGTACTTACTTTACCTTCACCGCAGAAGCGGACGGACCTTCACCGCACTGAGGGTCGCTGTCGATGTTATTCAGCGCTGGCCATTCCCACCCTTCCTGGAAATCCGTTGGCCGATGTTTGAGTTTCCCCTTAGTTGTAGATGTCTGCATTAGAGTGAAGACTTCCCTTTCGATGTTGTATTTCGTAGTCGTGCATCTGCAACCGTTCGATCCACCTCGCGACTTGTCCTTCAGGATTTTTGAAATGTAGCAGCCGTTTTAAAGACGCATGGTCTGTGCGAAGAATGAATTTCCGCCCATAAAAGTACTTATGGAAATGTTTTGTTGCCAATACCAGAGCAAGGAGTTCGCGCCTGGTAACACAGTAGTTCCCTTCTGGCTTTGAGAGCACTTTGCTGAAGTACGAGACTACCTTCTCTTGGCCATCGTGCACCTGGGAAAGAACGGCTCCAAT
Source organism: Cheilosia urbana (assembly GCA_946477585.1). Lineage (NCBI taxonomy): Eukaryota > Metazoa > Arthropoda > Insecta > Diptera > Syrphidae > Cheilosia > Cheilosia urbana. The sequence goes on from OX297857.1 coordinate 18,229,707, forward strand.
TCCCACATTACTAGCGTCTGCATCCACAATAAATGTTTTCCCAGGGGTGGGGTACGCTAATATGGGGGCGTCGCACAACTGTCGCTTAAAATCTTTGAAGCTATTCTCGCACTCACCTGACCATTTGAATTGTTTGCTTTTTTCTGTCAGTTGATGCAAACTCTTTGCGATCCCGGCAAAGTCCTTTACAAATCGTCTATAATAGGTCGCAAGTCCCAGGAAGCTTCTCATTTGATGTTTGTCTTTAGGAACCGGCCAGTTTTTCACTGCATCGACCTTCTCCGGATCAGTCTTGACTCCTTCGGAAGAGATGATGTGTCCGAGATACTTCACTTCTGGTATAATAGAGCACACTTCTTCGGGTTCAGTTTTAATTGCGCACTTCGTAGCCTTTGGAACACTTCCTTTAGGTTATTTCGATGTTCGTGAAATGTTTTTCCTACCACGATGACATCGTCCAAGTAGACCAAACAGGTTTTCCACGTGAGTCCCAGCAAAACGCGCTCCATTAGACGTTCAAAAGTTGCTGGAGCATTGCACAGTCCAAATGGCATTACTGTTAACTGCCAGAGCCCATTTCCTGCTGTGAATGCTGTTTTCTCACGGTCTTCTGGATGGATCTGCACCTGCCAGTAGCCACTCTTCAGACCAAGAGTTGAAAACCATTTGGCTCCGGACAGTGTGTCCAGAGTATCGTCAATTCTTGGCAGGGGGTAGCTGTCTTTCTTGGTGACATTGTTTAGCTGGCGATAGTCCACGCAGAATCTCGTACTTCCGTCTTTCTTCTTGACCAGAACGACCGGCGATGCCCACGGACTTTTTGAGCTTTCAATCAGTCCCTCTTTTTCCATAGTCGACACCATTTCTGCAACCTCCGTCTGCTTAGCCAATGGTAGTCGTCTGGGAGGCTGACGAATTGGTCTTGCATCCCCGGTGTCGATTCGGTGTTGTACGAGATGTGTTCGACCATACTCGCCACTCTGTGAAGCAAATCTATCAGCGAACTCGTTGATTAGACTCCCTGCCATGGTCCGCTGCTCCTGATCCAGCTCACACTCTCCGAGTATATTCTTTTTCATTTCGGATATCTCCGTAGGTCTAACTGGCTTCGCATGACTGTAATTGGACAACTTTGTAACCGCAGTAATCGGTACGCACTTTCCGATAACTTCCCCTTGCTTCAGCTTCACGATTTTATGCTCCACATTGAGGACACGAACTGGAACCAAGTTGTTTTTGGGTTCAACGAGCATCTTTCCTACGATATAGTTCTGATAATGGTTTTCTGGATCTGGCTCGATTAGATAGAATCGGTGGCTCCCAAGATCACCTTCCAGCCTTGTCCAAATCACTGTCTCTCACGAAGGTGGTAATATTTCGTCCTCACTTACAACTGTCCTTAGAGCTGCGACGTTCTCGTTCCCGTAAACCATTGGAATCTCGATGTTCTTATACTTTAGAACTTGCATACCGATGTTGAGTACTACATCATGCGCCTTCATAAAGTCGATTCCGATGATGCATTCGTCACATATATCAGCCACTAAGAATGCATGGGAGAAGACTATTCCTGCAAGATTTATCGTCAAGAGTACCTCACCATACACTTTTGCCGTTGCTCCAGTCGCTGTTTTCAGATAGTAGCTGCTTGTGTTGTGTAGCCATGATTGGCGAACGATGTCCCTTCTGATTATGGAAGCGGCGGCGCCTGTATCGATTGTGGCCACATACTTTTCCTGGCCGATATGTGCTTCCACTGTCAAACTCCTGTTACATCGTTTGGTCTGGGAAACCTGAATTGTGGTCCTGGGGGCGTCGATTCCAGAAACCAGCTTCTGCCCCGCGAAGTTGGTTCTTACTCGTTTCCCGACTGACGGCTTTGTGATGTTCCATACGCCGAATGTTCAGGTGCCTCCTCGTTACGACTCCTAATTCTGCAATGTGGACAACTGCCTTGTCTACGTTCAGCTCTGCACTGCCGTTGTAGATGTCCAATTTTGTTGCAGTTCCAGCAACGGATCGGTCCCCTGCGAGAATTATTTCGGTCTACTACTTCTGTTCTCTGGCATGAGCATTCAACGGATGTTATTTCTCTTACACGGTAAAACCCTTGAGATGCTTGGTCAGCAGCTTTCATCGTTAAGGCAAATGCCTGTGCCTCAGGAAGAGTTCTCTTTCCAGCCATGCGTAGAGCCATCTGCAGTTGTCTGTCTTCTATGGCTTGTGTAAAAGCTTCAATAGCCATTTCATTGATGACATCTTCGCCGGCATTGGGGTATGACAAATGCGCTAGCCGTTCGATATCCGCTTGCAACTGCTCTACTGTTTCTCCCCTCTTCTGGATTCTACTGCGAAGTTGCACTCCATACACTTGCTGCATATGGTCGTCGCCAAATCGCATCTCAATAGCTTTAACCAAAGCGTCGTAGTTGCGTTGTTTTTCTTCTGAGACAGTTTGAAGCAACTCTGCAGCTGAGCCTCGTAATGCGAGCGTTAGTGCAATCGACTTTTCGTCGTCGTCCCATCTGTTGGTCGTTGTAGCTGCTCCGAGCTGTCTCTTGTAGATTGACCACGATGTTTGACCATCAAAAACGGGTGGTTGCATTTCTTTCTTTCTTGGGCAGTCAGTAGTACATTCTCGAGCCTTCTGTTTCTTAACATTCTCGAGCTCTTTGGCTATGTTCTCGATGTTTGTTCCGTATTTATGAAACATTTCATTAATTTCCTCAAACTTTGTTTCATGCTCATTTAATTTTTCATCAATTGCGTCGACTTTTACTTCTAGAACACTCTTAAATTCTTCTACTGCATCTTTTTGTGCGGCCACAATGGAATTTTTCTGTTCTTCGAGAGAATTCTTTTGCGCTTCGAACTTCAATTCCATAGAATCCTTCTGTTCTTCTAGAGAATTCTTCTGTTCTGCGAACTTCAATTCCATAGAATTCTTTTGTTCTGCGAACTAAAATTCCATAGAATTCTTCTGCTCTTCTAGAGAATTCTCTTGTTCTTCCATCTTTGCAAGAAGTAATTCCATCATAGCGCTAATATCAATGCCTGTACTTACTTGTTCTTCTACCACGTCGAATAGCATGGATTTCGGATCTGCTCCCTCGCATTCGACAGCTTCCTGCAAACGAAGTATGAGGTCACTTTTTCCTCCAGCTGTGGAGAGATTCCGCTTTTCTAGTTCACTTTTTAATTGGGGTATACTTAGATGTAGCAATAAACAACCCATTTTGTTTGTCTTTTGTAATTTCCAAATTCACAAATTCACAAATACACTTTTTTTTTTTTTTTTAGTCTTAGTAGCACTTTTTTATGTCCGTTTAAAATTAAATAGATTTTTATTTGGAATGGTTTTAAGTTGTTTTATTTTCCTCTTCTTTCTTCTCTCTCTTTTTCTAGAATGCCGGAAAACCAACCAAACATGGCGGTCTACGACTTCCTCCTTCTTTCGTCAAATCTTTAAATCGTTGCCAGATTAACAACACAATAATTACAGAGCGATCTATTACAAATGAGATCTGTTACAACTCGGGCAATCTGACAATATTTATTGACCTCGATCAGGAACATAAATAGATTAATAGAACTAATACATTAAGTAAATAATATTAAAGAAAAGAAAAACATGTTCCTCTACTCTTTATTCTAAATTGGCTTCGAGTGACTCACTGTGTTCAGTGGCCTCAGCAGACGACATTTCCCTTGGTGTTAAACACTTACGAATTTTGATGGCTTCAACAACGCCATTATAAGGCAACTGGGTTATTTGGCAATTTTCTATGTCCCGCACTACGTAACGGTCATTTGGCAATACTTTATGAACAACGTACGGTCCGCGATATTTTTGTATGAATTTCTTATTCATCCCGACCGTAGTATCTATATGTCTGATAACAACAAATTCGCCTACTGAATACGTTTTTGCCGGCCGACTATGCTTCAGAAAATATTGCTGACTATATTCTTGTGATTTCTCAATAGCACTCAACGCTTTCGATCTGATATTATCTAAATCACGGTTTGCAACATTGCCTAACTTTTCTTCCAGGTATTCTGTCAGTTCATCCACAATACTGCCACGTTGATCTACCCCAAACAATAGCTGACTAGGTGTCTGTTTTGTCGTACTATGAACAGTATTGTTTATGGCATATTCGACTTGAGATAGTTTTAATGACCAGTCTGCATGTTGCATAGGTTCGGTCAATTTACTCAGGATTGCCTTGAGTACTCGGTTGACACGCTCGACCTGACCATTTGCCTGTGGCGATGCGACTGCAACTTTGACATGATCAATATTATGTCTCAACAAGAAATTACTGAATTCAAGTGACGTAAAACACGTACCTCTGTCAGAGATAATGCGCCTAGGACGACTATAATAGCTAAAATATTTATCTAGTGCACAACAAACTTCCTTAGTACTTGTTGAATTCACGGGGTACAGTCGAACATATTTTGTAAATGCATCAATGACAACCAATATATGTTTACGTTTCGAAGTAATTGAGGGTAGGGGACCAAAATGGTCAATATGAATTGTGTCAAAGGGGATTGACCCTTTTGGTATACTATACAAATTGTGTTCATTTGAACGAGCAGGTGCTGAATAAACTATGCACTTAATGCAATTCTGAATGAAGCAGCTAATCTTCTTCTTCATGTTTGTAAACCAATAGTGTTTTCGGATTTTTTCATAACATTTATCAGTACCTAAATGGCCTATCTTTTCATGGATCATACGGATCACATTTTTCTCCATTTCAGATGGTATCAAAAGCAAACAATTTGAATCGATTCTACGAAACACCAGACCATCGTATAATTCAAAACCATCAACAATACCAGCTTGTAATTTATCTCTCATTTCTTTAATCTTTTCATCACGACTCTGCGCAGCCTGGATTTGGAAATCCAATTGTTCATTATCAATGGCGGCCACAAATTGAGCAGCACATGCATCCGGATGACATCTACTCAATGCATCAGAATGACCCATGGATACACCACTGCGATGTTGAATTGAATAGTTATAGTTTTCCAATTCCAATGCCCATCGTGCGATTCTTGGATTTACTGTTTTTTTGTTCAGGGTCATTGTAAGGGAGTTACAATCTGTAATAATCTTGAATGGAATTCCATCTAAATATACACGAAATCGACGGAGGGAATAAATTATAGAAAGAGTTTCCAGCTCGAAGCTGTGATATCTTGACTCAGCCGCAGAAGTCGTCTTCGAAAAATAGGCAACCGGATGAAATTTGCTATCATCTTGACGTTGCATTAGTACAGAACCGAAACCATGACTGCTGGCATCGCAGTGTAACTCAGTTTCACGGTTCGGGCAATAGATTGCTAAGACCGGTGCTGTCGTCAGTCGACCTCGCAGTTCATAAAATGCATTTTCACAAACTTCAGAAAAATTAAATGGACTTTCTTTACGTAACAGATTCAACAATGGCCTAGCAGTCTTTGAAAACGATGGCACAAATCTGCGGAAATATGAAAACAGACCTATGCAAGACTGCAATTCTTTTTGGTTCTTCGGAATGGGGTAGTGTTTAATAGCACGAATATGTGCATCACTAGGCCGAATGCCAGATGAGTCGACCAAATAGCCTAAATATTCGATCTCATTGTAACAAAATTTACATTTCTTTAACTTTAATTCGAGACCCCTCTTAGTAACCCTTTGTAAGACTTCTTCTAATATTTTTACATGTGACTGAAAATCAACGGAGGCGATTAAAATGTCGTCAATATAAATAATAATCTTATTAGTATCAATCAAATCCCGAAAGATATTATAAACAAATCTCTGAAAATTCGCGGGCGCGTTTTTCAAACCAAATGGCATCCTCAAGTATTCAAATTGTCCATGGGGTGTGACAAATGAAGTTAACTTTATTGAATCATCATGCATCGAACACTGGTTAAACCCGTCTTTTAAGTCAAGTAATGAGAACCATTGCTTACCTGCCATATATTCAACACAATCCTCAATTAATGGCAATGGGAAATTGTCACGAATCGTCTTCTTGTTCAATGCACGGTAATCAACACACATACGTGTTTCGCCACTTTTCTTCTTAACTAAAACAATAGCCGAAGCATAAGGCGATTGACTTGGCCGAATAATGTGCCTGGCCATCAAGTCATTGGTGATTCTTCGAACTTCATTACGATCGTGGAAAGATAAAGACCGCGGCGAACAATGAAAAGGGGTATCATCGGTTAAACGTATTTTCATTTTAAATTCGTATTGTTCTTGTTTCACGTCTTTTGGTTTTAGATAAGAGTCATTGATGATTGCTCTCAATACATCAGATTGGTGTTTTCTCAATTTATTACCTACATCGATTTCTAACTGTGGTGTGTCAACATTAATAGCACACATTTCTGCAATAACTTCGTCGGCACAACCGACCGGCAACGCGCTCTCAGGCAAAGACACGGGGATCACTATTTTTTCACTAATTGGCAAGTGGAATGTTCGTCTGCTAGAGTCACTAACTATTTTATCTATTTTTCTACTACTTGTCAAACTAGATGCACGGAAACAAGGACTCGATGTTGTAAGTTTATTTAATTCAAATTTTTGTGGTATAATATTTTTGATATTAGTTTGAACTAAACGAACATTAAATTGTTTCATAAAGTCACGTCCCAGGATTAATGGCGACATCATTGTTCCATCCGGCGTAACTATGAGGGAAACTGTTTTGATTTCATTACGGAATTTCAATAAACACAATATAGTACCATGAGAATATATTTTTTGCTTGCCAAGACCGATGAATCTAGTTGGCTTTGAAACTTCGGATACTTTAATGGACGCTGGGACATTTGAGTATTGAATAATACTAATAGGACTGCCGGAATCAATAAGAGATAAGAAATTTATAAATTCAGTGCATCTTTTTTGACAATGATTTAAAAAAGTCACTCTTACCGTCTGAACAACATGGATAGTTTCACTATCACTATCAAAAGCATCAGAATTAGAGGTAACCTCCGATGGGTCCGTGGATAAGGCAGAAACTGTTTGCATCCTGGTATTTTTAAGTTTTGGGCACTCCCTGTGCTGATGTCCCATTTGGTGGCAAGTGAAACACGATCCCGGTGGCCGAATTGGTTTCGGGCAGGCACTCTTATAGTGCCCAAACTGAGAACAATTGTAGCAGCGTACTTCTTCCTTGTTATTCGCAGTTACAGCGGTAGTCCTGGTTTTGTTTGTGCTTGAACTCGGTTTGACTGCTGTTGTTGTTTTTATACGTCGCTGTTCATAACGATCCATACGATGAACTAGCTCATCTATACTGGTAGCACCGTACAGAAATGCAATTCTGTTACTGTTGTCCGGTATCCCATCGATGATTATGTCAACTAACTCTTGTTCACCAATATCAGCTTTTGATGCAATAGATTGCATCGACACAACGTAACTTAAGCACGTCTCATTTGGTTTCATGTAGCGGGCACGCAGTTGCCGGTAAATTTCTTGGCGAGTTACTGTACGCTTAAACATTTTGACCAAGCCTGCTTTCATGGTGTTGTATTCAACGTGTCCTAGGTTGAGCACATATTTCTTGGCCGTTCCTTCTGTCACAGTATGTAACACTATACACACACATCATAACACACCATACATCATACCCACAACCACATGTATTAATATTATGTCTACATCTACAAAGAGTAACCAATAAAGCCAGTCACTATTCAGAAGCCATCTTACACTGTTGTTTTGCATCTACGCTGAGCTATCACATGGTGTCAGAAGTGGTTTAATTCGTGTAAAGTTAATTAAAAACCGAATAAACCAATAAACGAAAAGCCAATAATAGGAAAATTGCATAAAAACTTCGTCTTTGCCGAATTTAGCAACAGATAGTAACATATTAAAAGCAAAATAAAATCGTGTCTAAACGTGTTTGACGGCATAGTGACTCATATTTTCCTAAACGGCAACAGAGCGAAAAATATCAGGAATAAAACCACCAAAGCCACTCGTTGTCACCAGCGATATAGATATGTCGCAACAATGGACGGAGTGGTTAGAAATATACGATAACTATTTTACAGCGAATAAATTATCCACAGAAACACCAGTAATTCAAACAGCAAATTTTAAGGCTTGTGTCGGTGTCGAAGCATTAAGAGTGATCAATAATATGAATCTCACTGCTGAGCAGAAAGCTAGTTTGACGACACTGAAAACAAAATTGACAGATCATTTCTCACCGTCCAAAAACAAGACATACGAAAGATGTCAATTCCACAGAATAAAACAGCAACCGAATGAGAATTTTGAAGATTTTCTACAAAAGTTGCAGACTCAAGTGAAGAAATGTTGCTATGAAGCGAATGCTGATGAATTTGTGATGGACCAAATAGTCGTTGGAATATACTCGGAGACAACACGACAAAAACTATGGATCGAGGACGATTTGTCATTGGATAAGACAAAAAGGATTTGCAGAGCTGCCGAAAGAGCTGTGAAACAAATAAATGAACTGCAATCGACCGGCTTGGAACAAAATGTTAATGCTTTAGGTAAAGCAAAGACATTTAATTGTAGACGGTGCGGCAGAAATCACGGTCCAAAACAGTGCCCAGCATACGGACAAAAATGCAAAAAATGCAATGGCGTCGGACATTGGGCTGTTGTATGTCGAGCAAAGAAAAATACTTTGATTGGTGACGAGAAAAACAAGAAAAAGAAAAAACCTGAAAAGTATCAGAAGCAAGTTAACGCTGTTGCTCAGGCCGGTTCATTCAGTACGGATGAAGAGGAATACACAATCAGTACGCTTCGAGACAGTGTACGAGTAAATAGCATTGCACTGTTCGACAGATGGTCAGAGAACTTAACGATTGGAACCAAGAAATTGACTGTAAAATTGGACACCGGTGCTGAATGTAATGTGCTACCAAAGAGAGAAGCGTCGCGATTGGGACTAAAAATCAATACGTCAAATACAAAAAGAATCGTCGCATACAACAACAACAGCATATCGGTAGTGGGTGAATCGAAAACAAAATGTGAAACAAAGAATTATTCAGACATGGTTACCTTTAAAATCGTTGCAGAAGACTTGACTCCAATACTAGGTCGAACAGCGTGTGAAAAACTGGGACTCATTGTACGCGTTAATGAAATTGATCCAGATGACGAAAAAATTGGTTGCTGTAAGAACTTTACATATGAAATTGATTTCATTGATGATCCAAAATTCAAAATCATTCCGCCACGTCGTATTGCACATGCATTACGTGAAAAAGTCAAAACAGAATTGGACAAAATGGTAAAAATTAAAGTTATTCGCCCAGTGAGCCATCCAACACCAGCAGTGAGCCCAATAGTAATAGTCACAAAAAAGGAAAAAATACGGATATGCTTGGATCCAACAGATTTGAACAAAAATATCAAGCGTCGGCATTATCCACTAAGAACTGTCGAAGAAATTGCATCAAGTGTAAAATATGCAAAAATATCCACTAAATTGGACTGTCAAAAAGGATTCTGGCAAATACCTGTGACAGAGAAAACATCGGATTATTTAACTTTTGCAACGCCGTGGGGCAGATATCAGTTTTTGCGACTTCCATTTGGTATATCTTCGGCACCCGAAATATTCTCAGAAATAATGAATATTACATTGGAAGGCATTTCTAATTGCGCAGTGGCTATGGACGATATATTTTTGTACGCTGAAACAGTAGAGAAACTTCGCGAAACAACGAACAAAGTCGTAGACCGATTGAAAACAGCCGGGTTCACACTCAACAAAAAGAAATGTGAGTATGAAAAGCAAAGAGTTAAGTTTCTTTGTCATATTTTTACAGCCAGAGGTATTGAAGCGGACACTGAAAAAATTGAGGAAATACAAAAATTGCGAGAACCAACAAATGTGAAGGAGCTACAACGCATTTTAGGAATGGTTACTTACCTGGGTAAATTTATACCAAATTTATCGGATATCACTGAGCCGCTAAGGAAACTGCTGCACAAGGAAACGGCATGGTTCTGGGACATCGAACAAAAAATCGCATTTAAAAATGTAAAAAAAGTGTTAAGTTCATCCCCGGTGCTAAAGTACTACGACGTGAACAAATCTGTGAAACTCTCAGTTGATGCAAGCTCAAAAGCATTAGGAGCATGCCTATTACAAGACGATCAGCCAGTGGCCTATGCAACACGTGCGTTAACTCCCACTCAACAAAACTATCCGCAAATTGAAAAAGAAGCGATGGCAATCAAATTCGCGTGCAAAAAGTTCCACAAGTACGTTTATGGTAAACAGATCGAAGTTGAATCTGACCATAAACCACTCGAAACCATTTTCAAGAAACCACTTCAGAATGCGCCACTGAGACTGCAACGCATTTTATGGGATGTCATCCAATATTCACCAAATGTCAAATATAAGAAAGGCACACAAATTCCGATAGCTGATGCGCTCAGTCGAGATTGTGATCCAGTCAACGAAGGCGATGATGACGAATATGCAGTAAACATTGTACTGTCGTTCACAGACGACGCACGCCACAGATTTGAGAAGACAACATCCGAAGATCTTGAGTTGTGCTTGCTTAAACAAGTTGTGCTTTGTGGATGGCCCGAAGATGAAAGAAGACTACCAGAAGCTGTAAAAAAATATTCAAACTTCAAGGAAGAAATAACATTTGAACAGGGCCTTCTGTTCAAAGGTTGCAAGGTAATTGTTCCCAAAATTGAAATTAATAAAATCCTTCGTGATCTTCACTCAGGGCATGCTGGAGTTACAAGCTCGTTGGCCAGAGCTCGTCAATCGCTGTACTGGTTTGGACAAAGTAAGGATATTCGCGACTATATAGAAAGATGTTCCGTGTGTCAGCAGACCCAAAAAAGTAACATTCGAGAACCGCAAGTACAAAGAACTTTTCCAGAATATCCATTTCAACTAGTGTCAACCGACATATTTAATTTTAAAGGCGACGAATACGTATTAATCGCCGACCATTATTCGGGTTTCATGGACTTCAAGAAATTGACACAATCGAATTCGCAAGAGGTGATAGATAATATGCGACAATGGTTCTCAGTGCACGGCATCCCAGAGACACTAGAATCCGATGGAGGACCGCAATATACGTCGAAAAGATTTGCGGATTTCGCATCGAGATGGCAATTTAAGCATCAAATATCGAGTCCATATTATCCAAAGTCAAACGGATTTGCAGAGCGCAACGTTCAGACAGCGAAAAATTTATTAAAGCGGTGCTATCTAGACAAAACTGATACTTATCTTGTACTGCTGATGCTGAGAAACACTTCACGAAATGATGTCTTAAAATCACCCTGTCAACGTCTGTATAGTCGTGCAACACGAACGATTATACCAACAATCAAGGATGATTTGAAACCGAAGGTTGTTATGGGCGTCCAGAAGGAGTTAAAAAATTTACGTAACCAACAAGGAGTTTACGCAGACAGAGGTACTAAGCCATCAGAAACACTCGAAATTGGTGACAAGGTCCGAATGCAAACTGGTCACCGCGAATGGATTGGAGCAAGAGTTATAAATAAGACAAAATATCCAAGATCACTCATTGTTGAAACGAATGGAGGCAAACATTACCGCAGAAACACACACCACCTGCACAAGACGAAAGCCGACATTCAAACACCAACCGTTTTTTGGCCACAAGATAAAATCGAAACTCAACAAGAAACATCGCAGAGTATCGTAGATACACCAACAGAAACAACTGATGTAGAAGACGAAAAAACTAATCAGCCAAATAAACCTGCAGAACCAACTCAATCATCCACCATTCCTACTAAACCACACCAGAGAACAGAAAAGTCTACACAAAAAAACGATGCAGAATACCGATCAACTACCAACACGACCAGTAACTACGCGGAGCGGAAGAGTAATAAAACCATTAAAACGCTTTGACTGTTAACAATGTATATTTATATTATTTTATTACTTATACTTACTATGTATCTAACTAAGTTTAGATGCAATGACACTCCCAACATGTCATTATATTTAATTCAGATCATAATTGAATTAGTTCATACATTTCATTGAAATTGAATTTACGTTTCCAGTACTTAATATTTATTTAAAAAAAAAAAAAAAAAAAGGGAGATGTCACAGTATGTAACACTATACACACACATCATAACACACCATACATCATACCCACAACCACATGTATTAATATTATGTCTACATCTACAAAGAGTAACCAATAAAGCCAGTCACTATTCAGAAGCCATCTTACACTGTTGTTTTGCATCTACGCTGAGCTATCACCGCTGAGCTATCACACCTTCCAATCGCCGACGAATACCAAGGCACTTCTCTTTTTCGTTGTACTCACATGTGTTTGCGTATTCTTCGAACTGCTCCAACCACTTGACAACGTCATAATGATCGTCTCCACTGAACATCGGCACTGCAGCGTCCAGTTCTTCGAAGTTAATGCGTCGGATGTTGGGTACCTGACGATCAACCCTTGTCATAGTACCAATTTGTTGCTGTAACTCAAGCATTTCACAGCGCATACGCAATATTTTGAGTTGTTCCTCCAACTGATGGACATCGGCACTAGTTCTTACGTATACATCAGCACTTTGCACACTTACATCAGCGACGGCGGGTTCTGCGGTTGGAATAGAGACAGCGGGTGCTATATTTTCAACAGTAGTAGCACTAACGACATCTACATCGGGTGTTGAATCCAGAGTTGGAACAGCGGGTTGTACATATTCAATAGGGACATCGGGTGTTGCACTTGCGACGGCGGTCTTAGGTGCTTCCTTTCCTTTAGCGGCAGTGGGCACACCTATAATTTCAGCGACGTTAATACAGGGCTCGAACTCCTCATCATCATCCTCTGAATCGTCAATGCCATCATTAGCCACTTGTTTAATGATAAGCTCGTTATAAAGTGGTCGTAATTGCATCAGCGTGGCGTTGATGGGAAAATGGATTCCAGCTGCGGTGAGAGCATCTGCAATTACTTGGCGAGTCGGTCGTCGATCCATATTTACTTGTGAAATCGTAAATAACTTTTATATTATTTATTTGTTAGGTTGTGTGGAATTTACCCCACATCTGAATTTTTATGTCCGTTTAAAATTAAAAAGATTTTTATTTGGAATGGTTTTAAGTTGTTTTATTTTCCTCTTCTTTCTTCTCTCTCTTTTTCTAGAATGCCGGAAAACCAACCAAACATGGCGGTCTACGACTTCCTCCTTCTTTCGTCAAATATTTAAATCGTTGCCAGATTAACAACACAATAATTACAGAGCGATCTATTACAAATGAGATCTATTACAACTTACACACTTAGCATAAGTTTTATCCCACTTCTGACACCAATGTTACATTCAGGCTGGGATTCGAAAAGATAAAACACTATTCTGTTCAACTTTTCTAATAAAATCACTTTATTCACAATTTCTAATTATTCACTTATTTAGTACCAAAACAATATCACTTAAATCAATTCTTAAGCGTTTCAATCCAATCGCTTTATTCACTTTATTACTTTACACTTATCTCACAACCGATTACTCTTTCGAACTTTATCAATCACAAGTTAAAAATCAACTGTACATCTCTGTTGTCAACGCACCCCTTTTATATCCGCGCTGCCACCTATCAGCGAATATTCCAGAAGTAGATATATTCCAGATGTATATTCCAACTCCTATCTAGATGGTTCTAGAATTAGCTTGACAGATTCCAGTCTCCAATTGGAAGTGGAACTTGGAGGGAAACCGAGTGCCCGATTCACCACAATTCCTAAGTGTCTGATTCACTAAGTGCCTGATTCACCACACTATTATGTTAGGAAACCTAGTTTTGAATTCTGCTTCGCTGTAAAAAGGCACCACTTGGTGATACTCGTCCTTTTGTTTTTGGACATAAATCACCTTGCGATGTTCTCCACACACGCCTCTTCTTCTGCTTTTATTTTAACTTGTAGGCACAACTTATCTGTTGTTTTATCTTTGACGTAGTGGATGTCAAATATGTAAGTGGCTCAAAGTAGCTCGAAATCTATCCACGTACTTTGGAGTATATTTTTCGCTCTCTGAGAGAATTTTTGTAGTTTGACAGATATTTAGTGCTCAGCTCGGAAAAGTACGCGAATGGACCTAATATCTCGATTTAAAGTTCTCGACTGTAGATTCTTTCAAATTTGTTCACTCCAGTGCTCATGCAACGAGTCATTTGTACCTACGAGATATAATGCCTATATCCCTCATCATTCGAATGAAAAAAATAAAATACAAGGAAAGTTGGCATAGCATGCCATGAGACTGAGATATTATTATTCTTTATTCATACATAATACTTCATACTTCATGTTCATACTTCATACAGGTATTGTTCTCGCACACCCACACTCCACACACCCAAGTGTAGTTATCTTATAATACCCTGCACTGCATATTGTTTGTTTGATTTATGGATGTTCGATGTTGGTTTTTCTACTTGTGTGTGTCAGTCACTCGAGAAATCGAGCGTATGACAAAAACAAAAAATAAAAAAATGGGAGAAAGAGAATGAAAAAATAATTCGAATGATTTGAAATCAAGAATCGAGACATCTCGAGATACTGCGTGAATCGATTATAATCGAGTAATTCACTCGAATGAGCCCATCACTAGTGGATATCTTTCGTACATTTATGTTTCTTACCCCCTAAAATCCATTTAAATAGATGACTAATGACTAGCTTGTCAAACTCCACATAAAAAAAAAATCGACATTTCACCATAATTTCAATGATTGAAAAAAAAAAAAAAAAAAAACAATGAACTGTCAAAGGAAATTGTTGAAATGATGAACAAAATGAAAAAAGCTTGGCGGTTGCCTTATCCACTGGAAAGTTATATATCTCTATATCCATTACCTTTGGTTCTTATTCCTCGATGACATTCACATCCAACATTATTGGAAGCATATTTTCAGTCGACTTCTTTCTCATTTAATTTATCTGTGGTTGGCGTCGGTGCCTCGGCCGGCAGTTAGTTCTTCAAACTCGGTAATAATTAAAGCAATTTCTCAGTTTAAAGTATTTAGATAAACTTTTCTTAATACCATGAGTACGAAGCTTTCATTTCTTCCATCTGATGAAACTATTTATGAAAGGTCCAAAGATTGGGCTAACTTTATGTCCGTACGTAGTTACACAAAAAAAAAAAAGTTCCCAAAATGTAAAAAAGCTCTCTTTTTAGCGTATGGTCGCACAGGAAGACTACAAAGACATTAAGTACGACGAAATTCAAGCCGTAGGCGATAATGCTGACAGCGAGTCAGAAGCAGATCTAAAAAAAAATAGTCGCGACAACGATTGCCTGGCGTTGGTGAAAGTAGATGACTTCGAAGCCAGCAGCACTTCCGAGGACGATATGGATGACTTGTTGAAGAAGACACTTCCCGATATCGAAGCACGGAGGCGCAAGTGGAAAGAATCTGGAATGGATAGGGTGTTGGATACATTTGATGTGAACGCTATCACAGACAAAGTGGGCCCCTGGTTGATGAAATCTAAACTTCAAAAGTGCATGCCCGCCAATTCCTCTGTCGAAGAAGAACAAATTATGTATTTTGAAAATCACCAGATTCATTACAATTCCGACGAATCCCTACAATCCACAGACACTGCTAAATATATTCTTTCCAATCGGAAGCCAAGAGCAACCAGCTGCACCACATTGACTATCAAGAGGTTTCGTTATGTTAAGGGAAAACAAAAGGAACTTGAGAGGAAGTACAATCATTTTGATAAATTCGACGTGATACACCAAATCGATGAAGTATTCAACAGAAAATGTATGGGACGGCTGCCAGCTACTCTAAGGAGAACATCGAAACGTGCTATGAGCGAGGTGAATGAACGCCCTAAATTTATTTATGAGGACGGTTTAGGTCCGTCCGTAAAAAATGAAAATAAGCATAACCCTAAGTCGGTGAAAAGGCAAAAGAGTCTGCTCAGAAAGAGACGCTCTGATAGCTTACGAAATCGGTCAGTGTCGAGCTCGTCGTCATGTTCGTCCACACCCGACCGCAACAGTTCTAACCCGAAACCCAAGATTCGCAGGGTTCCCAAAAGACCGAAAAAAGTTGACGAATCACTTCCGATCATAGATTTGACGTCATCGGACTGTGAGCTAAGTTCGAAGAAAACTGTGGTAAAGGCGAATGGCAATCTTGCCAAACAAACAAAAGTAATAAAAGCATCAAATGAAACTTGCTTTTTGCCCGAGAACTTAGTTAATTCTACGGCTGTCTCCAAACCCGATCCCTTGGTAAAACCAAAATATTGTCTACTAAGCCCAATCCAAAGCAAGAAGATAGCGAAGAGCTTTAAAAAGCCTGTAAGAGTAAGGATAGCGAAGCGTAAGAATCTCTTTACCAACCATGAGACATTGGAGAAAGATATGGAAGGTGAGCAAGCAATAACATCGAAAGAGAAGCGCATTAAGCTAAATAGTGTTTCTGAAAGCCAGGACTCGGAACGTAAAGTTCTCGTGTATGCACCAGACAAGACCCAAAGTCTTGAAAATGTCAGTGGCGGATCATTCAAGCTGACCGAAGAGCATTTGCGTCAAGCGATTGGAAAAAAGGCGTCACGTAGATTCCTTACTTTAAATCGACAAAAGTTTCCACTTGAATTCGATTCAAGCTCCAGACTATACTACAAACTGCCAAATACGATGGCCAAGAGCGACTCTACTGATGACAGCGATGAGGACGAATTAGACATTTTCGCCAAACAGGGGGAATTGGTTGCACAGCCGGCGCTGACTCCCTGATTTTTAAACATTCATTCATGTATTGCATAATTAAATATATATTATTTCAAATTGTTAACTAAATTCAATCAATTCAAAAATAAAAGAAAAATAAACTTTGAATTTTTGGCACTTTTTCATCAAAGAGATGGTAAGCATAATGCTATAGGGGCCATACACCAAAGACAATGGGATTATAATTGCATTTGCAAACGAATGCCCCTATTATGTCTTTTTCCAATTGGGATTATCGATTACAACTAGTTGTCTGTCAAAGGACAACTATCATCCTACGAGTAGACAACTAATAAAATGGTTGTCTTTTCAGTTGTGTGTATGTATTATAGAAGACAACCGAGTTGTGTTGGAGTTGTCCTGAATGTCAAAATCAGACAACTGCTTTTTATCAGTTGTCTTTGATTTGTTGAACGACAAGGATCAGTTTTTTTTAATGAAAAATGGACAGAAAAATGTAAGTACGAATTAGAATAAAAAATGGATAATGAAATGTGTGTTTTTAAAGTTTAAAAGTCACCAAACCAGCGCAATTCGATCGGCTCATTGGAATTTTTCAAGAACAACCTGATCTGGCCAGGGGTAAAGGACAGTTTGGTTCAACAAAAAAAAATATTGACGAAGAATGGGAAAAAATAGCTTTGGAGCTTAGTAGCATCGGGCCACCTTCAAGGACAGGGAAAGAATGGCAAAGGGTTCGTTAATTATGCGAACTAAGAAATTTTCTACAAACAAAATATTTTTGCAGGTTTGGATACATTACAAGGCTAAATTGAAAAGAAAATTGGCCAAGAACAGGCGAAGTATGATAACAACCGGGGGTGGTCCATCGGAGGAAGTAAGTTTAAGCCAAATGGAAGAAAGTGTCATAGGATTGGTAGAGCTACAAAGTGCGGTCAACCCAAGCGGTTCGACCTTCGGCTTTAACCAGTCAGCGACAAGCCAGCTCTTCGAAGACGAAAATGGAAGCGATGAAGAGAATGTGCAACCGGAAGGTGATCGTGAAGATCCTGCGGTAGCATCAACATCCGCACAATCTTTGAGAGCACCTAACAGGAGGATACCGGCGAAAGCTATTGAAGAAGAGCGAATTGCATACCTCAAAACGCAAACAGAAAACCAAACAAATATGCTGAAAACAATTAGGGAAATGGAAAAAGTAAGTTACAAAAACTATGTTATAAACAAGAAAGCTGTCGAAATACACCAAAAGGCATTAGAACTGCAAACAAAAACATATGTTTTACAAAAGAAACAATTTTCAGAAGCTTCGGAGCTTCATGAGTTGAACGTACAACTTAAAAAAAAGAAAATTGAACTGCTAGACATCCAATTAAGGAATGTAAATAACTAAACTGTTTTTTTTTTTCTAGTTTTAAGCCATGAAAGACTGAATTTTTTTTTTGTAGCAGTCAAACACTGAATTGTTTTCTTTTTTTTTTCTAGTTTTAAGCCTTAAAGGACTGAATTTTTGTTTTTTTTTTTTCGTTTTTGTAGTAGTAAGCTTAAAGACTGATTTGTTTTTTATAGTTTTAAGTTTTTAAAGACTGTATTTTTTTTTGTTTAGTCATAAGCTTATAAACTGAATTGTTTTGTTAGTTTTAAATGATTTAAGACTATTTGAGTTTTTTTTTATCAATTAATTTAATCTATGCCCTTGTTAATTTGAATAAAGTGAAGTGTTTAGTTTTTGTTAAAGAGAGCGCGTTACATTATCTCTTATAGCTCGTGCTCCTGTTTCATTCCGCGTGTTTGCAGCATCGTCGATTTCATGAAAACTTGCATCATCTGTATCTGTATCTGCATGTAGCATTTCATCCGGATATACGACTTTGTAATGTTGACTGATGTTGTGTAAAGCACAACATGCGTTCACAAATTGTGCAGCTCTTTCAGGCTTGTAATGCAGTCCTCGAGCAGAAAGAAGACATCTGAATTTGTTTTTCAATACGCCAATCGTTCTTTCTATAATGTTCCTTGCCTTCGCGTGAATTGTGTTGAAACGGGATTCTGGAGTTCCACTAGTAGTTGAGCGAAAAGGTGTCATTAAATGTTGCTCAAGAGGATAGCCGGCATCTCCTACATAATTTGGAAAATGTTAAATAAACGTATTAACATACTACAGTAAACATTTATTACCCAAAATCCATGTATTATCACTCATTCTATCTAACATAAGCTTAAACTCGCTTAAATTCCATATGAATGAATCGTGATTTGCACCAGGATATCTCGAGTCCACAAACCGAACATTCATTTTGTGATCACAAACCTTTCAAACAAATAAATGTTGGGGTTATAGGAGGAGTAGCATAGGTATGTAATATACTTACAATCATCACATTCAGGCTGTAATAACCTCTTCTATTCAAATATAAATGTTGAAGGTTTTTTGCTGGTGCTATTATTCGGACATACGTCCCATCTACACATCTTATAACTCCCGGAAATCCAGTTTTTTGGTAAAAATATAGCTTTGAAGCCTTTTGCTCTTCATTCGTTAGCTCAGCCTTTATCCAGTTTGGGCAAATCCGGTTCTCCAACACACCCATGACTTCCTTTAAGACAACCGAAACTGTCGGCTGAGCCATTCCTACATTAAAGTCATTACCACTGCACTTCTGGTAACTTCCTTCTGCTACGAAACGAAGAGCAGTGGCAAGCTTAAGAATAGGTGGAATTGCCGAAGAACGCAGAGGCTGTTTCAAATGATCCTTTATTTCCAGCCTGAAATAACTTAAGAATCTGATGTGGTATTCGTTTGGGCGCTCTCAGATCACTTTTTTTGCTCTCAGATCAGTTTTTATGTTCGTTTGGTACAAAAAAAAGCAATCTTTTTCAGATTTCAGATCACTTTTGCGAATCTAGATATTTTCTCAGATTTACCAACACAAGTGCGTTTGAGTTTGACAACTGATGGAGGGCGTTTAGGTTTTCGTGAATTTGTTCTACAGCAAAGAAAGGCATTGCTTCGGGTAAATTTATTTTAGTAAATTGGTTATGTATAAATATTTAAAAATGAATCGAGACGCAAATTTCGAATGTTTTAATTTAAAACTTAAGCAGTGAATGGAAAACGTTTTGAAAAGTGTTGAAGGCTACACATATTCGAATCGCACGAATATTATCACAAAAAAGAGCAAGTGACGTTTTTATGTTCGATTAGCCACACGAAATCTGAAATCTGAGAGCGAATCTGAAGAAGCCCAAACGAATACCACATGAAAAAATAAAGAAAAATAGTCGCAGCAGCAGTGCTTATAATTTTGTTTATTATGCTTACTTTGTAGTTCCAATGGATTGGAGTGATCGCGAATACGTTTTCTTATTCTCAACACATTCAGTGAACTCTCATCCTCCTCCTCCAAGTCAGCAAAAAATAAATCAAAACTACTTTCCATTGTTTTCTTTTAACTATTTCGTTTTAATTGCAAAATACTTTTACTTTGATTTCAATTTCCACAAATAAATTCACAAAATTGACATTTAACAGCTGATTTCGAATTTCAATATGCTCCTAAAAGATGGCAATTTATTTTCTAAAGACAACTGAAAAGAGTTGTCTTGCATAATACGAAAAAATTGTTTGGTTGTCTCAAAGTTGAGTTGTCATGAAGACAACACAACTAAGTTGAGTTGTCATCCATAATAGGGGCAGAAATTCGTTTGGCGCAAATTTACAAAACTGCGGAATGAATGTACTTACAAAAATTAGTTCCACTTTATGGTTTTGTTTACAATTCAACCACAAACAAATGACATTTGATGCAAAAACGTATTTACGTAAGATCTAAGCAGCCTCTAAACGGAAATTTTCGCGTTTAACTTACGCAGCTCTAAAGCAACGTTGCCTAGGTTCGAAAAATGTTTATAAATCACATTTTTCTGGGTACGAATTTTATTAATGAATTGAAAATTTACAATTTGTAACAATTAGTTTGCAAAAAAAAAAGTATTATTATATCGATTATATTCGAACAAAGCTTCAGATCTCCGCGAACGTACATAATGGGGATAAACAAATAGAGGACATAAAGTGGGAACCCAATAATTTTGTATATAAACTGATATTATA
Source organism: Cheilosia urbana (assembly GCA_946477585.1). NCBI lineage: Eukaryota > Metazoa > Arthropoda > Insecta > Diptera > Syrphidae > Cheilosia > Cheilosia urbana. Next base: position 18,250,616 of record OX297857.1, read on the forward strand.
TAGAAGTATGTAATATGGTTAAATAAGGATAATGCAGGGGTTTGGAGTTGAAAAATGACTAGGAACCGGATGTGGACAGTAAGAAGGATGGGACGGAAAGAGACAGGGACAGGAGTGTCGAGAGCGAAGAGCTTGGCATGCTTGCTCAGCACGGCTCAGCTCGCCGGAATGGTGTGGTGTGTAGAGTGAAGACTTCCCTTTCGATGTTGTATTTCGTAGTCGTGCATCTGCAACCGTTCGATCCACCTCGCGACTTGTCCTTCAGGATTTTTGAAATGTAGCAGCCATTTTAAAGACGCATGGTCTGTGCGAAGAATGAATTTCCGCCCATAAAGGTACTTATGGAAATGTTTTGTTGCCAATACCAGAACAAGGAGTTCGCGCCTGGTAACACAGTAGTTCCCTTCTGGCTTTGAGAGCACTTTGCTGAAGTACGAGACTACCTTCTCTTGGCCATCGTGCACCTGGGAAAGAACGGCTCCAATTCCCACATTACTAGCGTCTGCATCCACAATAAATGTTTTCCCAGGGGTGGGGTACGCTAATATGGGGGCGTCGCACAACTGTCGCTTAAAATCTTTGAAGCTATTCTCGCACTCACCTGACCATTTGAATTGTTTGTTTTTTTCTGTCAGTTGATGCAAACTCTTTGCGATCCCAGAAAAGTCCTTTACAAATCGTCTATAATAGGTCGCAAGTCCCAGGAAGCTTCTCATTTGATGTTTGTCTTTAGGAACCGGCCAGTTTTTCACTGCATCGACCTTCTCCGGATCAGTCTTGACTCCTTCGGAAGAGATGATGTGTCCGAGATACTTCACTTCTGGTCTAAATAGAGCACACTTCTTCGGGTTCAGTTTTAATTGCGCACTTCGTAGCCTTTGGAACACTTCCTTTAGGTTATTTCGATGTTCGTGAAATGTTTTTCCTACCACGATGACATCGTCCAAGTAGACCAAACAGGTTTTCCACGTGAGTCCCAGCAAAACGCGCTCCATTAGACGTTCAAAAGTTGCTGGAGCATTGCACAGTCCAAATGGCATTACTGTTAACTGCCAGAGCCCATTTCCTGCTGTGAATGCTGTTTTCTCACGGTCTTCTGGATGGATCTGCACCTGCCAGTAGCCACTCTTCAGATCAAGAGTTGAAAACCATTTGGCTCCGGACAGTGTGTCCAGAGTATCGTCAATTCTTGGCAGGGGGTAGCTGTCTTTCTTGGTGACATTGTTTAGCTGGCGATAGTCCACGCAGAATCTCGTACTTCCGTCTTTCTTTTTGACCAGAACGACCGGCGATGCCCACGGACTTTTTGAGCTTTCAATCAGTCCCTCTTTTTCCATAGTCGACACCATTTCTGCAACCTGAGTCTGCTTAGCCAATGGTAGTCGTCTGGGAGGCTGACGAATTGGTCTTGCATCCCCGGTGTCGATTCGGTGTTGTACGAGATGTGTTCGACCATACTCGCCACTCTGTGAAGCAAATCTATCAGCGAACTCGTTGATTAGACTCCCTGCCATGGTCCGCTGCTCCTGATCCAGCTCACACTCTCCGAGTATATTCTTTTTCATTTCGGATATCTCCGTAGGTCTAACTGGCTTCGCAGGACTGTAATTGGACAACTTTGTAACCGCAGTAATCGGTACGCACTTTCCGATAACTTCCCCTTGCTTCAGCTTCACGATTTTATGCTCCACATTGAGGACACGAACTGGAACCAAGTTGTTTTTGGGTTCAACGAGCATCTTTCCTACGATATAGTTCTGATAATGGTTTTCTGGATCTGGCTCGATTAGATAGAATCGGTGGCTCCCAAGATCACCTTCCAGCCTTGTCCAAATCACTGTCTCTGACGAAGGTGGTAATATTTCGTCCTCACTTACAACTGTCCTTAGAGCTGCGACGTTCTCGTTCCCGTAAACCATTGGAATCTCGATGTTCTTATACTTTAGAACTTGCATACCGATGTTGAGTACTACATCATGCGCCTTCATAAAGTCGATTCCGATGATGCATTCGTCACATATATCAGCCACTAAGAATGCATGGGAGAAGACTATTCCTGCAAGATTTATCGTCAAGAGTACCTCACCATACACTTTTGCCGTTGCTCCAGTCGCTGTTTTCAGATAGTAGCTGCTTGTGTTGTGTAGCCATGATTGGCGAACGATGTCCCTTCTGATTATGGAAGCGGCGGCGCCTGTATCGATTGTGGCCACATACTTTTCCTGGCCGATATGTGCTTCCACTGTCAAACTCCTGTTACATCGTTTGGTCTGGGAAACCTGAATTGTGGTCCTGGGGGCGTCGATTCCAGAAACCAGCTTCTGCCCCGCGAAGTTGGTTCTTACTCGTTTCCCGACTGACGGCTTTGTGATGTTCCATACGCCGAATGTTCAGGTGCCTCCTCGTTACGACTCCTAATTCTGCAATGTGGACAACTGCCTTGTCTACGTTCAGCTCTGCACTGCCGTTGTAGATGTCCAATTTTGTTGCAGTTCCAGCAACGGATCGGTCCCCTGCGAGAATTATTTCGGTCTACTACTTCTGTTCTCTGGCATGAGCATTCAACGGATGTTATTTCTCTTACACGGTAAAACCCTTGAGATGCTTGGTCAGCAGCTTTCATCGTTAAGGCAAATGCCTGTGCCTCAGGAAGAGTTCTCTTTCCAGCCATGCGTAGAGCCATCTGCAGTTGTCTGTCTTCTATGGCTTGTGTAAAAGCTTCAATAGCCATTTCATTGATGACATCTTCGCCGGCATTGGGGTATGACAAATGCGCTAGCCGTTCGATATCCGCTTGCAACTGCTGGACTGTTTCTCCCCTCTTCTGGATTCTACTGCGAAGTTGCACTCTATACACTTGCTGCATATGGTCGTCGCCAAATCGCATCTCAATAGCTTTAACCAAAGCGTCGTAGTTGCGTTGTTTTTCTTCTGAGACAGTTTGAAGCAACTCTGCAGCTGAGCCTCGTAATGCGAGCGTTAGTGCAATCGACTTTTCGTCGTCGTCCCATCTGTTGGTCGTTGTAGCTGCTCCGAGCTGTCTCTTGTAGATTGACCACGATGTTTGACCATCAAAAACGGGTGGTTGCATTTCTTTCTTTCTTGGGCAGTCAGTAGTACATTCTCGAGCCTTCTGTTTCTTAACATTCTCGAGCTCTTTGGCTATGTTCTCGATGTTTGTTCCGTATTTATGAAACATTTCATTAATTTCCTCAAACTTTGTTTCATGCTCATTTAATTTTTCATCAATTGCGTCGACTTTTACTTCTAGAACACTCTTAAATTCTTCTACTGCATCTTTTTGTGCGGCCACAATGGAATTTTTCTGTTCTTCGAGAGAATTCTTTTGCGCTTCGAACTTCAATTCCATAGAATCCTTCTGTTCTTCTAGAGAATTCTTCTGTTCTGCGAACTTCAATTCCATAGAATTCTTTTGTTCTGCGAACTAAAATTCCATAGAATTCTTCTGCTCTTCTAGAGAATTCTCTTGTTCTTCCATCTTTGCAAGAAGTAATTCCATCATAGCGCTAATATCAATGCCTGTACTTACTTGTTCTTCTACCACGTCGAATAGCATGGATTTCGGATCTGCTCCCTCGCATTCGACAGCTTCCTGCAAACGAAGTATGAGGTCACTTTTTCCTCCAGCTGTGGAGAGATTCCGCTTTTCTAGTTCACTTTTTAATTGGGGTATACTTAGATGTAGCAATAAACAACCCATTTTGTTTGTCTTTTGTAATTTCCAAATTCACAAATACACTTTTTTTTTTTTTTAGTCTTAGTAGCACTTACACACTTAGCATAAGTTTTATCCCACTTCTGACACCAATGTTACATTCAGGCTGGGATTCGAAAAGATAAAACACTATTCTGTTCAACTTTTCTAATAAAATCACTTTATTCACAATTTCTAATTATTCACTTATTTAGTACCAAAACAATATCACTTAAATCAATTCTTAAGCGTTTCAATCCAATCGCTTTATTCACTTTATTACTTTACACTTATCTCACAACCGATTACTCTTTCGAACTTTATCAATCACAAGTTAAAAATCAACTGTACATCTCTGTTGTCAACGCACCCCTTTTATATCCGCGCTGCCACCTATCAGCGAATATTCCAGAAGTAGATATATTCCAGATGTATATTCCGACTCCTATCTAGATGGTTCTAGAATTAGCTTGACAGATTCCAGTCTCCAATTGGAAATGGAACTTGGAGGGAAACCGAGTGCCCGATTCACCACAATTCCTAAGTGTCTGATTCACTAAGTGCCTTATTCACCACACTATTATGTTAGGAAACCTAGTTTTGAATTCTGCTTCGCTGTAAAAAGGCACCACTTGGTGATACTCGTCCTTTTGTTTTTGGACATAAATCACCTTGCGATGTTCTCCACACACGCCTCTTCTTCTGCTTTTATTTTAACTTGTAGGCACAACTTATCTGTTGTTTTATCTTTGACGTAGTGGATGTCAAATATGTAAGCGGCTCAGTAGCTCGAAATCTATCCACGTACTTTGGAGTATATTTTTCGCTCTCTGAGAGAATTTTTGTAGTTTGACAGATATTTAGTGCTCAGCTCGGAAAAGTACGCGAATGGACCTAATATCTCGATTTAAAGTACTCGACTGTAGATTCTTTCAAATTTGTTCACTCCAGTGCTCATGCAACGAGTCATTTGTACCTACGAGATATAATGCCTATATCCCTCATCATTCGAATGAAAAAAATAAAATACACGGAAAGTTGGCATAGCATGCCATGAGACTGAGATATTATTATTCTTTATTCATACATAATACTTCATACTTCATGTTCATACTTCATACAGGTATTGTTCTCGCACACCCACACTCCACACTCCACACACCCAAGTGTAGTTTGTTTGATTTATGGATGTTCGATGTTGGTTTTTCTACTTGTGTGTGTCAGTCACTCGAGAAATCGAGCGTATGACAAAAACAAAAAATAAAAAAATGGGAGAAAGAGAATGAAAAAATAATTCGAATGATTTGAAATCAAGAATCGAGACATCTCGAGATACTGCGTGAATCGATTATAATCGAGTAATTCTCTTGAATGCGCCCATCACTAGTGGATATCTTTCGTACATTTATGTTTCTTACCCCCTAAAACCCATTTAAATAGATGACTAATGACTAGCTTGTCAAACTCCACATAAAAAAAAAATCGACATTTCACCATAATTTCAATGATTGAAAAAAAAAAAACAATGAACTGTCAAAGGAAATTGTTGAAATGATGAACAAAATGAAAAAAGCTTGGCGGTTGCCTTATCCACTGGAAAGTTATATATCTCTATATCCATTATCGTTGGTTCTTATTCCTCGATGACATTCACATCCAACATTATTGGAAGTATATTTTCAGTCGACTTCTTTCTCATTTAATTTATCTGTGGTTGGCGTCGGTGCCTCGGCCGGCAGTTAGTTCTTCAAACCAGAGACAATACTGAGACCCCCAACTCACAATCCTCTTGCCGCTGGCCCCCTCAATTTTTTTTCAAATTCGCCATTTTGTTTTCCTATCCGTGTAACAATCAACAAAAAAAGCAAACCAAAAAAAATGTGGTGAATTCACTTTTGACAGAAGTCGATTGACATATGTCAAAATAAGGAAAACGAATTGGGATTTGCTTCCAACAAATTGAAAAAATGTAAGTTTTCGCATATTTTTAGTGTTTAAATTAATAAATAAACACACTTGTCTTGCAGCCTTGGAACAAGCCAATTATTGTCTCTGACTTGCACTTCACGTTCACACTGCCAAAGTAATTGACTGCGTATAACAGCAATCGAACAGAAAAGATATCGGATTTCTTCGTTAAACTGGCACCTGAGATTCGCTCTCAAGCTGAGTGGAAGGAATGGTTTTGTAAGTGTCTAATGTGAATAATAATATTTCCCCTTTCATAATCAGCATTTTCTCAGATTTACCATTCTGCAAAAATGCCGAAGAGCTACCTACTTTCGCCCTATATTTCTCCAAACAATGGCAAGACACGCTCCAAATCTCATTAAGAAACTTCTTGACAACCATCTATCAGTGCATTCCACAGCCCACAATCGTTAAGGCGGAACACGAAGCTTCACTCATTCGTCGTTTACAAGATGAAAACTCGATCTTGAAGTCACGCATTCAGTCATTACAACAACTTACTGCGTCAACAAGTGGCAGCAGCCAGAATCTCAATCAATTGTCCTCAAATGAAAACTTCAAACGTACTCGCCCAGCAATTAAGCCGCAGTGCTTAAACGACATACTAGCGTTCGATGTTAGCCCTCTGGGTCATATTGTTGATGATTTCTTCATTATCGCTTCGGAGACGATTAATACAGCACAATACCCAGACGCTCAAGCGCGAGGACTAAAGATGCTTATCAAGAACATTGGATCCAACAACAGTCCAGTTCTGGGACGAAAGGAACCAAGTGAAAAGTCGAAACGGCGGTCTGGCAGCGTCGGTCGAAGCTGGAAATAAAATTACCCAATAATCCCTATTCATACCAAATACATTATATACACATTAAAATTTTATTCAACAAAAATAGATTTTATTTCATTTAAAATGAAGATTGCACGTTACGTTTTTGGTTTGGTTTGGTTTGGTTTTTTAGGTCAAATATTTCCCTCAATAGTGGTTCTACTTGTGCAGGATTGACGTTCAGGTAAACTCCAATTATAACTTGATTCAGGCGTTCAACATCAGACATTTTTTGAATTAACTTTATGAATGTTGATTTCGCTTCGCATCCCGGGTACACGCTCTCCAAATACCTTCGCAGAAGGTAATAGTAGGAGTTCTGAAAGTTAGACAGTTAAAATAAAAAACAACTTCGCTCTCGCTTAGGCTCAACACAAACCTGGTCCAGTTTGATAACATCGAAATGTATAACTCGGTGTCGCGTCGGTGTAAACAGAACTATGGCACACAGTACTTTGAAGAATCGCATGCAGCTTAGCTGTAGCCATTGCCACAACTCCAGGATTGGGATGATGCGAATACTTTAACAGCAGCCCTAAGCACAACCGAATCATGTCGGCCCAGTCATCCGAGGATGATTATTGAAACACCATGAGTGCATCTAAAAGAGCCAGCACTCCGTCCAATAGCTTAGTAGATCACTTCTTTGATTCGTCTTCATTTGAGCCGAGTACGACTAGTTCGTAGACCATGCGAAATATTTGTGATGCATTCTGTAAAGGAGGAAGCTTAACAAAGACCTCATATTATTATTTGTAACTCACTTCTTGATTGATTAAAGTTTGATTGCCATGCTCGGAGAGGTCGAAGAGTGATGCTTGTACTGCCATTTCGAGGATTCGCAGTCGCAGTGACAGATGTGATGCTATGAGTTCATTGTTTAGTGCCAGCAAATTAATGCAACCCAAAACTTGACCTCGTTCCTGCAACAAAATGTTGGGTGAATTCAGAGATGCGATCTCAAAATAAATAAACACAATACCTTCCAACATTGTGGATGCTCATTGCTGACTCCTCGCCAGAAGATTGTAAACAAGACGTTTGTGAGTAGATATACCAATTGCTCTTCGGTGTCTACGTCGGCGTCGGGGGAAAAGTCAAAGCTGGCGACCTAAAAACCGCTCAATTAACACTGTCGAATGTGTAACTCTATAGCATACTCACATCCATCGAGTCCTTATTTTTGGCACTGCTACCCGGTGATTGTGATGAACTGCCCGAGCTGTTCGACGAAGTTCTCTGCCTCGGGGGCATCACTTCGCCGCCGTATTCTGAGGGGCCGCCCATTGTTAGTGATTCAAATGTATCCTGGATCTTGTGCGTCCTCTGTCTTATCACAGAGTACACGCTGGCAATGTTCTCGGCCACTGCTCCGGAAACAGAACCAGCCAGCTCTTTGATTTCACTTTCTATGACATTGGCCGCCTCGGTGACACTGGCTTGGATTTCATTCAGTATCATATCTTTTCCTTCGCGCTGCAACTCTTCCAAGTCCACAGACTGTTCACAAAAACTTATCAAATCCGATTGATTGATAAAGTCGGCGTTGTCCTCGAGTAGCACATCGTTGAGATTTATTCCGAAGCTCTTGCGCTTCTCCTCGTCCGGCTTGACATTTGTGATGGGCTTGCGAATTAAAAGCCGCGCAATAGATTCTTGCCATCCGGATTGTTTTGCAATCGACTGCGGTGAGCTTTGCTTGATGAATGTTGTCTGAAGAAGTCGTTTGGAGATTTCCAACTTCACAGGCTGTCCGTCATTCATTTTTCTATAATGAAGATAAATAATTGAAACACATTATCAAAATATTTAGTTTAGCTTACCCTTTAATTACTTCTTACCTGCTCACATGAATCCAAAATCCAAAATCTATATTTACGTCTACGATATGACAAACAAAAAAAAAACGCGTAAATAAACAATTTGACAAGTGGTGGGTCTATGTGTCAGTCAACCGTGGTGGGCTCTGATAGACAGTGTTCAGAAATACAACTTTTTATTTATTAGAAATTCAACATGAAATTGGTGAATAAGTAGGTATATTATCTCAGTACATTTTCATATTACTTTTTTCGTTCCGCATTTATAAAAATATCTTAAAATCATAGTCTTAATCATATAAATACCATAACGTTCTATATTGCTATTCAACGAAAGTAATCAACAGATTTATTGTTCCATTATAATACCCAGATATATGACATTTAAATATAAATAATAAGCTTTGAAGTACGAGACATTTTAAAATAAAACAAATATACAAACGAATAATACTTTTTTATTACATTTAGACTAATGGAGGTACTCTTAATTTATCTTATACTTGTAAATAACTGCAACGATATTAATATTCATATTTATGATAATAATATAGTGATCATTTAGTTAGCTAAACAATAAAAAAAAAGCAGAAATGAATGTATAAATAAATGAAAATTTTGATTAATATTGATATTTGAAATATTTGCAAGATTAGAATAAAGACACATTTTTTTGCAATTGTAGGTATTCATATGTCGCAACTTGTAGAATTTTAGAAAGAGTAGAATGAGAAACTACTGAATAAAATTACTTTCTGTTTTTGAATATGGCCCACTTTCATTTCTGAAATCAATTAAAAGTTATAAGTTGTAACTAAACTATAAGAAATATTATATAATCACCATTTTTTACTCGATTTATATTAACTGCCTTACGAAAGTTTGTAAGAAATGTTTTTTTTTGCATGCATTTCTTCAGCATTGTTTATTTTTTTATTTTTTTTTTAATATTTAGAAAATATATTTATACAAATATTCTGAAAATAAATCACTTTCCACACAAAATTTAGTTGTAACGAATAATTTCAAATTTAACGGATAAAATTCTATGAACGCGGACAGCAACTTTGCCCACACCGGAAGTCACCGGAAGTAGTTGATATTTTTTGAGGGTGTGTTGGTGTCTTGAAGTTTCGTGACATTTGTCATTATGAATTTCTATGTATCAATACTAGCGCACTAAATTGTGTAAACTCAATCAAAATATAGCTTGTAGGCAAGATAACGGGAAATCGGCCGAAGTTGGGGGTCTCAGTATTGTCTCTGCTTCAAACTCGGTAATAATTAAAGCAATTTCTCAGTTTAAAGTATTTAGATAAACTTTTCTTAATACCATGAGTACGAAGCTTTCATTTCTTCCATCTGATGAAACTATTTATGAAAGGTCCAAAGATTGGGCTAACTTTATGTCCGTACGTAGTTACACAAAAAAAAAAAAGTATTAAGTACGACGAAATTCAAGCCGTAGGCGATAATGATGACAGCGAGTCAGAAGCAGATCTAAAAAAAAATAGTCGCGACAACGATTGCCTGGCGCTGGTGAAAGTAGATGACTTCGAAGCCAGCAGCACTTCCGAGGACGATATGGATGACTTGTTGAACAAGACACTTCCCGATATCGAAGCACGGAGGCGCAAGTGGAAAGAATCTGGAATGGATAGGGTGTTGGATACATTTGATGTGAACGCTATCACAGACAAAGTGGGCCCCTGGTTGATGAAATCTAAACTTCAAAAGTGCATGCCCGCCAATTCCTCTGTCGAAGAAGAACAAATTATGTATTTTGAAAATCACCAGATTCATTACAATTCCGACGAATCCCTACAATCCACAGACACTGCTAAATATATTCTTTCCAATCGGAAGCCAAGAGCAACCAGCTGCACCACAATGACTATCAAGAGGTTTCGTTATGTTAAGGGAAAACAAAAGGAACTTGAGAGGAAGTACAATCATTTTGATAAATTCGACGTGAACCACGAAATCGATGAAGTATTCAACAGAAAATGTATGGGACGGCTGCCAGCTACTCTAAGGAGAACATCGAAACGTGCTATGAGCGAGGTGAATGAACGCCCTAAATTTATTTATGAGGACGGTTTAGGTCCGTCCGTAAAAAATGAAAATAAGCTTAACCCTAAGTCGGTGAAAAGGCAAAAGAGTCTGCTCAGAAAGAGACGCTCTGATGGCTTACGAAATCGGTCAGTGTCGAGCTCGTCGTCATGTTCGTCCACACCCGACCGCAACAGTTCTAACCCGAAACCCAAGATTCGCAGGGTTCCCAAAAGACCGAAAAAAGTTGACGAATCACTTCCGATCATAGATTTGACGTCATCGGACTGTGAGCTAAGTTCGAAGAAAACTGTGGTAAAGGCGAATGGCAATCTTGCCAAACAAACAAAAGTAATAAAAGCATCAAATGAAACTTGCTTTTTGCCCGAGAACATAGTTAATTCTACGGCTGTCTCCAAACCCGATCCCTTGGTAAAACCAAAATATTGTCTACTAAGCCCAATCCAAAGCAAGAAGATAGCGAAGAGCTTTAAAAAGCCTGTAAGAGTAAGGATAGCGAAGCGTAAGAATCTCTTTACCAACCATGAGACATTGGAGAAAGATATGGAAGGTGAGCAAGCAATAACATCGAAAGAGAAGCGCATTAAGCTAAATAGTGTTTCTGAAAGCCAGGACTCGGAACGTAAAGTTCTCGTGTATGCACCAGACAAGACCCAAAGTCTTGAAAATGTCAGTGGCGGATCATTCAAGCTGACCGAAGAGCATTTGCGTCAAGCGATTGGAAAAAAGGCGTCACGTAGATTCCTTACTTTAAATCGACAAAAGTTTCCACTTGAATTCGATTCAAGCTCCACACTATACTACAAACTGCCAAATACGATGGCCAAGAGCGACTCTACTGATGACAGCGATGAGGACGAATTAGACATTTTCGCCAAACAGGGGGAATTGGTTGCACAGCCGGCGCTGACTCCCTGATTTTTAAACATTCATTCATGTATTGCATAATTAAATATATATTATTTCAAATTGTTAACTAAATTCAATCAATTCAGAAATAAAAGAAAAATAAACTTTGAATTTTTGGCACTTTTTCATCAAAGAGATGGTAAGCATAATGCTATAGGGGCCATACACCAAAGACAATGGGATTATAATTGCATTTGCAAACGAAATTCGTTTGGCGCAAATTTACAAAACTGCGGAATGAATGTACTTACAAAAATTAGTTCCACTTTATGGTTTTGTTTACAATTCAACCACAAACAAATGACATTTGATGCAAAAACGTATTTACGTAAGATCTAAGCAGCCTCTAAACGGAAATTTTCGCGTTTAACTTAAGCAGCTCTAAAGCAACGTTGCCTAGGTTCGAAAAATGTTTATAAATCACATTTTTCTGGGTACGAATTTTATTAATGAATTGAAAATTTACAATTTGTAACAATTAGTTTGCAAAAAAAAAAGTATTATTATATCGATTATATTCGAACAAAGCTTCAGATCTCCGCGAACGTACATAATGGGGATAAACAAATAGAGGACATAAAGTGGGAACCCAATAATTTTGTATATAAACTGATATTATATAGAAGTATGTAATATGGTTAAATAAGGATAATGCAGGGGTTTGGAGTTGAAAAATGACTAGGAACCGGATGTGGACAGTAAGAAGGATGGGACGGAAAGAGACAGGGACAGGAGTGTCGAGAGCGAAGAGCTTGGCATGCTTGCTCAGCACGGCTCAGCTCGCCGGAATGGTGTGGTTCTTGCTCCCCACCGCTCGACCTAACCAACTACAACACATAAAACATGCCATACAAACAGGTACTTACTTTACCTTCACCGCAGAAGCGGACGGACCTTCACCGCACTGAGGGGCGCTGTCGATGTCATTCAGCGCTGGCCATTCCCACCCTTCCTGGAAATCCGTTGGCCGATGTTTGAGTTTCCCCTTAGTTGTAGATGTCTTCATTAGAGTGAAGACTTCCCTTTCGATGTTGTATTTCGTAGTCGTGCATCTGCAACCGTTCGATCCACCTCGCGACTTGTCCTTCAGGATTTTTGAAATGTAGCAGCCATTTTAAAGACGCATGGTCTGTGCGAAGAATGAATTTCCGCCCATAAAGGTACTTATGGAAATGTTTTGTTGCCAATACCAGAGCAAGGAGTTCGCGCCTGGTAACACAGTAGTTCCCTTCTGGCTTTGAGAGCACTTTGCTGAAGTACGAGACTACCTTCTCTTGGCCATCGTGCACCTGGGAAAGAACGGCTCCAATTCCCACATTACTAGCGTCTGCATCCACAATAAATGTTTTCCCAGGGGTGGGGTACGCTAATATGGGGGCGTCGCACAACTGTCGCTTAAAATCTTTGAAGCTATTCTCGCACTCACCTGACCATTCGAATTGTTTGTTTTTTTCTGTCAGTTGATGCAAAGTCTTTGCGATCCCGGCAAAGTCCTTTACAAATCGTCTATAATAGGTCGCAAGTCCCAGGAAGCTTCTCATTTGATGTTTGTCTTTAGGAACCGGCCAGTTTTTCACTGCATCGACCTTCTCCGGATCAGTCTTGACTCCTTCGGAAGAGATGATGTGTCCGAGATACTTCACTTCTGGTCTAAATAGAGCACACTTCTTCGGGTTCAGTTTTAATTGCGCACTTCGTAGCCTTTGGAACACTTCCTTTAGGTTATTTCGATGTTCGTGAAATGTTTTTCCTACCAGGATGACATCGTCCAAGTAGACCAAACTGGTTTTCCAAGTGAGTACCAGCAAAACGCGCTCCATTAGACGTTCAAAAGTTGCTGGAGCATTGCACAGTGCACACCCAAGGAGCATTTTGCGACTTCATGTGTCATGCGTCATAAGCGACGTCTTGAAAACGGTTTTGTTACAAAAAAATATTCCCAACTAGTAACATTTTATACACATGCTAGGTCACATGTTTTATTTAGGAATATTCCTCTCTAGGAATTTTGTATCTACACAGGTGCGATATTGTGTCAAAATTGTTACTTCAATGAAACATTTTGTCCGCAGCGTGTAAAATATGTGGAGATGTGTGTTCGTGCACACAATCCCTATATAGTTTTTTTTTACATACAGCGACGAAACTATGCATAAGAATTGTTATGCTATCTAATTTGGCCAACATATGTGGTATTCGATTGGGCTTCTTCAGATTCGCTCTCAGATTTCAGATTTCGTGTGGCTAATCGAACATAAAATCGTCACTTGCTCTTTTTTGTGATAATATTCGTGCGATTCGAATATGTGTAGCCTTCAACACTTTTCAAAGCATTTTCCATTCACTGGTTAAATTTTTTAATTAAAACACTCGAAATTTGCGTCCTGATTGATTTCCATTTATTTATATATAAATAATTTACAGTGGCGATTCCTGGTCTTGAGCATTGGGTTAGCTAATGTTCCAGGGAGGTTTAAAATAATAAAAAATAAAAAATAGTGTTTTTTTTTTAGTTTTATTAACAATTATAAAAAAGACAAAAAAAAATATTTATATATGCTCCAAAAGTAATAGGTTTAAAAATAACATTCATCGATACGTAAATTCGGATCGTCGGTCAACGGCTACAAAATTTTCGATGACTCCATCATAAAACTCCTCACTTTCTTTCAGCTCTTTCAAAAACTGCTTTTCTATAGACATGAGAGCCAAATAGCTCAATCTCTCCTGACCTTGAGTGCTTCGAAGATACGTTTTTATCCTCTTTAATGCAGAAAAGGAGCGCTAGTTAAGTATCCATAGCAAAACATATTGAGAAAAAAGATAACATTATTTGTATTCAATGATATCTTTAGTCTCTAGTACAGTCTTGCACACAACGCTACAATGATAACATATGTAAAAGAGATAATATCGTTTGTATACAATGTTGGAATATTATCTCTTCTTCATTATCAAGCAAGACGATTGTACGCTTGGGTCTCCTTGTAGATAGATAAGAAAAGTATATAAATACGACTGTATGATGAATTTATCAACAGTCTTATTGTAACTACATAGTAGCCTTAAGCTCCTTTTAGAATTAGTAAAAAGTATTTCAATAATAAAGGACATAGTTCCAAATAAATATTGTTTAATTTTAAAAGTAAGAAACAAGTGTTTTAATTGGCGATCCTGCCAGGAGGTTAAATATACTTTTTAACTTCAATCGAGCGGACCTCGGGAACAAGTAGTGAAATCTAGTATAAACAGAACACTCACGTTACCGGTTACAAGAATTACCTAGCATAGCAGGTACAAATATAGCTTCTTCGTACGAAGCAGCAAAGCAATTCAGTGAAAGTGTATATGTGGAGAAAAAAAACACACAAATTCGACGACAACAGACACGAGTTCAAAATGGAACAACTCGCAGTATTAATGGCAAGATTAGAAGCTTTAGAAACCAGGAGCAACACAGTAACACAAACCCTAGAGCACACACGCACAGAGAATGCAAGGTTAGCAGCAATAATAACTAACCAAAATCAAATAAACACTAATTTAGAAACAAAACTAAATGAAGTAAAATCTGGATTAGGCATAGTACCAAACATACCTGTGCTAGAGGAAATAAGAACCACATATACAGATGGTAGTGAAATACAGTTAGACGCATTTAAAAGCCTACCTATTTTCAACGGCGATCAATCAAATTATCGGTCGTGGCGCGAAGAAGCATCCAGATTAATGGACAGCATTAAAAACTTCAAAACACACAGTAAGTACGCAGCAGCATTGACTATAGTGAAAAGTAAAATACAGGGTGCAGCCGCGAATGTGTTAACTAATTATAACACAATTTTTAATTTTGAGGCGATACGTAACAGATTAGATTATACGTACTCTAATCAAGAACCTCTATACGTGCTACAAGACATGATGAAAGCCATCACGCAAAAAAGAAGCACACTGTCTGAATACCACGACGAGATAAATAAAAATCTCAATTTAATAATATCAAAAATCACTATGTCAGGTGATCCGCCGAATATAATCGACAGACTAATTAAAAATGCTAACGACGACGCAGTTCGTATATTCATTGATGGTATGAGTGACAACTTTACAAGAGGATCATTATATTCAGCTACAATAAATGATCTAGAACACGCATTCGCAATTGCTCGCAGAATAGAACATGATAATGTGCACAGGCATTTACATCTCACTCAGGATAAGCACCACAAAAATATGCCACATGAACGCAGAAACGAAAGAAGACCAAATTATTCGAGCCAAACAACGAATTATCAACCCCAGAAGCAATACGATAATATTCAGCAACACAATCAAGGACCACAGCCGATGGAGATAAACTCGAGACAAATTGTACATGCACAGCGACAAAATTGGAATCAATACAAACCCGATGTATATAATCCACCAGCGAAACGTGAACACAGCGGGAGTTTCAACACACACAACAGACCGCAACGATCTTATCAGCAGAACTTCAAGCAGCAGAGAGTAAATAACTCCCGACAACAACGCAGAGACGATGTCAGCAGTACATATGCAGAAGCAGATGAAACGGAATGTATGGTAAATAATAACATAAGAATAGATCATTTAAACTAGTAGACGGGTTGCCCTGCTTAAATTTAACTAGTACTATTTCTAAGAAAATTTATAAAATTCTTATTGATACTGGTGCAACCCATAATTACATTAATAGAAAATGCGATTCTAGCAAAAAAATTAAAATTAAACCTATAAAAATAAAAACAATGCATGGTTATTCTATGGTAGATACAAAGAAAGTAGTTAGGATATTAAAGAAAAATATAACATTTTTTGAATTAGAGGATATTCAGTCTTTTGATATGATATTAGGATATGAAGGACTTAAAGTTCTAAACGCGGAAATAAATTTCAGTAATATGACTCTAACTACCATAAGCAGTGTCGAATCTATTCAGAAAATTAATTACATAATTGGGGAAAATAATATTTATAAAGCAGACATAGATAGACTGATGAAGATTAATAACAGCATAGGACCGTTACCCTTTACAGATACTATAGAAGCAAGCATTAGGACGACCAATGATAATCCGGTTTATGTTAAACAATATCCATATCCCATAGCAGATAACGAATTCGTAAACAAAGAAATACAGAAACTCTTACATGACGATATAATAGAAAAAAGCCATAGTCCTTATAACAGTCCCATATGGACAGTACCTAAAAAAGGTTTGGACGAAAAAGGAAAACCAAAACGGCGCATGGTTGTTGATTTCCAAAAACTTAACGCTCACACTGTAACAGACAGATACCCCATTCCGGATGTCAACATGACAATTCAAAATTTAGGTAAAGCCAAGTACTTTACAACATTAGATTTGGAGTCAGGTTTCCACCAAATTAAAATCAAAACAGATGATAAAGAAAAAACAGCTTTTGCTATAAATGGCGCAAAATATCATTTTAAACGAATGCCTTTCGGGCTCAAAAATGCACCAAGCATATTTCAGAGATGCGTGGACGACATTTTGAGAGACTTTGTAGGTAAATTCGTACACGTTTACATTGATGACGTATTGATATATTCTTCATCTGAGGAAGAACATATACAGCACATAAGTCAAGTATTCGACGTACTCAATAAAGCCACATTAAAAATATCTGATGAGAAAAGTAAGTTTTTTCAAGAAGAAGTAGAATACTTAGGTCACATAATCAGACATGGTAGAATCACTACGAACCCTGAGAAAATAGCAGCTATAGAAAATTTTCCAGTCCCACAAACGGTAAAGGATTTGAGAGGATTTTTAGGTCTTACAGGTTACTATCGTAAGTTTATAAAAGGATACGCAAGCATAGCCAAGCCCCTGACATTATATTTACGAGGAGATAACGGTAAAGTAAACAAAAAACAAAGTAAAAATATTAAGTTAAATCTGAATGATTCAGCATTAGAAGCGATTAGAATTTTAAAAAATTATTTGAAAGAACAAGTCGAACTTTTTCAACCGGATTATAGTAAACCATTCGAGCTTACTACTGATGCATCCAACATAGCTATTGGAGCCGTACTAAGTCAGAATAAGCAACCTATACACTTCTTGTCAAGAACACTGAGTAAGACAGAAGAGAACTATAGCACAAACGAGAAAGAGCTATTAGCGATCATATGGTCCTTACAAAAACTCAGAAACTACATATATGGTATAGCAGACTTAACCATATATACCGATCACCAGAGCCTTATATATTCTGTATCAGAAAAAAATCCCAACACAAAGCTGAAACGTTGGAAGGGAATCATTGAAGACTTTGGAGCAAAATTAGTTTATAAACCAGGAAACCTAAATCTTGTAGCTGACGCATTATCACGTCAACGCATAAATACTTCTACCATAGAAACAGCACATTCAGCTGAAAGTTCTTCTAATGATATAATAAAAACTGTGAATCAGCCTTTTAATGCATACACTGCACAGTTCGAACTTATTGAAGATATAACAAATAATATCGAAACACAAATCTATTTTAGTAACAAAATAAGACTCATAATAAAGTTTAAGGACAAAGACTCTTTACTAAGGCAGATGAAAGAAGTTATACAACCCCAAAAGATTGTAGCTTTGCATACGAAATTTGAAAACATATACAAATATGGTGAAAACATAAAAAAAGAATTCCCACTAGTAAGATTTATATTCACACCAAGAAAACTTCAAGACGTGACAAATTTGGAGGAACAACTAAAACTTGTAAGGGTAACTCACGAAAGAGCACACCGAGGGTTACGTAACAATATACAAGAAATCTCAGAGAAATATTACTGGCCCGATCTAAATAAACAAGCAAAGAGTTTCAACAGAAAATGCATAGCATGTCTATTTGGAAAATATGAAAGAAAACCTATCAGAGAACCTCTGAATAATTCAGAAATACCAACACATGTGGGAACACACATTCATATGGACATATACTTCAACGACAAGTATACTTTCCTTGTAACAGTAGATAAGTATTCTAAATATACAATCCTTCGGGAAATCGAAACTCGAAACAGACTGTACGACGTTATGGAAGAGGTCTTATCTAATTATTTCCCAAAATGTGAACGACTCATGACAGATAACGAGAAGGGATTCAAAACAGAAATGGTGAACCAAATGTGTTTGAAATACAACATAACTAAAGTAGAAACTCCAGTATACAGATCGACAGCGAACGGTCAGGTAGAACGTGTAAACGGTACAATAACTGAACTGTCTAGAATATTCACAATTCAGAATAAAACAAGACTTATCGAAGAAATATTTAGAACAGTGCGTGAATTAAATAATTCTATACACTCAGTTACCGGTTTGAAACCTAGAGACATTTTCTTTAATCAAAATAAATATAGCAATAGTGAAATTATAATAAATAAACTAAACTCAGCATCCAAAAAAGTGATCGAACGTCTAAATAAAGGAACTCGACACAGAGAGTATAAAAAAGGAGATAAGATAATGGTAAGAATCACAGGTCTTAGAAAGAAATCTAACGCCAGATACATAACAAGAATAGTAGAAGAAGATAAAGGAGACACTGTAATCTCTAAAGAAGGAATAAAAATTCACAAGGATAACATAAAGAATTATCATTTTTCAGATGACGAAAATATTAATATTCCTAACATTACTAGGAATTGTACAGAGTCAAGAAGGGCAAGGAAACGTTCAAATAACTGAGTTACTAAACAAGAAGTTTATACTTACGCAAACAGATGACGTGTATTTATTCAAAGAACAAACTTATTTGTTACATGCCACCAACCTGACTTCGATATTTCAACCTTACGTAAATATCGTAACTAGTAAATATCAACCTACACAAGAAGAGAAAATTTGGTTAAGTAAAATTAAGAATTTAGCAGACCAATTACAAGAACATACTAGGCATACTAGATCAATTAACTTTTTAGGAACAGCTTTCAAATATGTGTTTGGTAATCCTGACCATTATGACTTAGTTAACATAGAAACGAGTATAAATAATCTCATAGAAAACAATAATAAACAAAAAACTATAAATTCTAGATTTGAACAAATTTTGCAACAATTCGAAGGTCAGAGCCTTAAAGAACATTTAGTAATAGAACAAGTGTACGAACAATTATTATTATTGACCAGAACAATTAATGCAGCAAAAAATAATGAATATTTATCAGAAAGCCTAGACTTAGATGACATTAAAAATATTATTCAACATGAAATAATTCAAGTACCCATAATAAATATACTTGAGTACTCTAAAATATTATTAGCTAGAACTGATGAATTCTTCATCACAATATATAAATATCCAGTTCTAATTAAATCATGTAAATTGTATAAAGTAACACCTTTAAATTCAAAACATGGAAAAATCATTACAGATAAAACAATTGCCTTATGTAACCAAACTTATTTAAGAACAAGAAATTGTCAAAATCATCTAAGTAAAAACATTTGTGAAATTAACTTTGAAGAAGAAAATTGTCTTATTCCACTTTTAAAGAATATAACTTCAAAATGCAACATTAAACAAGAATACGATTACGACTTAGAAATTGAATCCGGTGTTATGTTATTAAGCGGTAAGCATAAGTTAAATAATCAAACAATTAATGGTATAAACTTAGTTACTTATGAAAATACTATAAATCTAGACGATAAAATATACAAAAACATGCATAAGCAAATTAAAGAAGTTATATTAAGAAATCATAATTCAGAGTCTTACATCGACCAAATAATTAAAGAAGATACAATGTACAAATTCGATAACATAGATACTTTAAAAAAACTAATTATTCCTTTTGAAGAAAAACCGATATTATCAACTATATACACAATTGTAACACTGATTGTTATTCTAGCATTTACGTACGTAATGATAAAAACTATACAATGTATAACAGATCGTCAAAAACAAAAAAAGATTGACGCATATAACAAAACTTATGAAAGAGAAATGTTAAAAATAGCGTCGAAAAATCGGGACGATTTCGTTTAACAAGGGGGGGAGTTAAGTATCCATAGCAAAACATATTGAGAAAAAAGATAACATTATTTGTATTCAATGATATCTTTAGTCTCTAGTACAGTCTTGCACACAACGCTACAATGATAACATATGTAAAAGAGATAATATCGTTTGTATACAATGTTGGAATATTATCTCTTCTTCATTATCAAGCAAGACGATTGTACGCTTGGGTCTCCTTGTAGATAGATAAGAAAAGTATATAAATACGACTGTATGATGAATTTATCAACAGTCTTATTGTAACTACATAGTAGCCTTAAGCTCCTTTTAGAATTAGTAAAAAGTATTTCAATAATAAAGGACATAGTTCCAAATAAATATTGTTTAATTTTAAAAGTAAGAAACAAGTGTTTTAATTCGCTCTACAGACGCCGTTGAAGCTGGTACTGTACATATAAGTTTTGAAAGCTTGTACACCTGCTCAAAACTGTCGGCTATGTTTGTCTCTATCCAGAGCAAGACATCAAATGGTGTTGTCGTTTTTGAAGATCCTGCTGATGTTGTACCTGTTGGCTGTATAGCGTCTGCGTTTTCATAAAAAACAGTCAATTCGTTCTTTAATTGAGTGAATTCAAAAATGTTTGGGTAGCTTTCAATTAGATTTTTAATTAATTCTTCAGGAAATTGTTTTTTTTGGCGATAGTTACTAAATTTTTTCCCGTTCAGTAAATCGAAATATTTCAGTTTTTCAAAGGATGCAAACCTTTCTGATATCTGCATACTTAAATTGTCAACTATTTCAAAGAATAATTTCCTGTATTTCGTTTCATTTGTATCAAATTTATCATTTTTAGCTTTTCGTTTGTCAGCATGTGATGGCACAGCCTGCAATTTTGATTGCCAAATATCCTGAAATCCTTCGTTTCTTTGAAATTTCAGAAAGTCATTAAGCTTATTTATTTGATTTATACAAAAAACGATGTCTATATTGGCATTTTGTAATGTATTGAAAAGTACATCTGAGTGTGAAAAAAGTTTCGAAAACACATTCAAAAGAAAAACAGTTTCAAAGCTTTTCAAAAATTTACAGTAACCCGATGCAGCCATCCGATCATTACTTTCCCATGTATTTGTCTCATCATTTTGAATGCTTTCAAAATATTGTTGAATGTTTTCCGCGTAAGAGTAGACTACATTGACAAGTCGTGAACTAAAGCACCATCTCGTCGTGGCTAACGATGGAATTTTTCTTTTTAAAAATTCTTTAAGAGCATACGTCCTTTTGCTTGAATGAGATGCGAACGTTGCGATGCCATTCAAAGTGCTAAAAAAAATCCTGCATTCTCTTACGTTGTTTAATCCTTGAGATAACACTAAATTCAATACGTGTGCATAACAGTGGACAAATACAGCATTGGGACATACGTTCTTAACTTTCATTTGAAGTCCATTCAAATGGCCACTCATAACGGAAGCCCCGTCGTAAGTCTGGGCTACAAGTTTATCTTTTATTTCATATTTTTCCAATAGATCTATAACTAATTTAAACAAATCTTCTGCTGTTCGCCCAGAGCTTACATCGATAACCCCAACGAAAGTTTCATGAATTTTCTTATTAAAGTAATACCGAAATACAACGGACAATTGGGATTTCATTTGAATGTCAGAAGTCTCGTCAAGCATTATTGCGACAAACTCTGACTGCTTAATTCGTTTGGAAATATGACTTTTTAAAAGTTCACCAACCGATTTGATCAAATCATTTTGAATCGCCATTGAGGTACCTTTAAAAACCGTTACTGTTTCAAGGTGTTGCGATAATATAGGGTCGTATTGTTTTAAAACATTTAAAAGCTCAATGTAGTTTCCTCGATTTAAAGACAAAACAGATTCATTATGGCCTCTAAATGGTAACTCCTGGTTTGCGAGATAACATGTCACATCTATTAGGCGTTTGAGCACTTCGCGATTTTTCCTAACCTGGATGTTATGCTGAGTGTTAGAAGTTTTTAACTGGGAGCTTAATGCTTCGTCTATCCTATTTTCACCAAATCTAGCTAGTTTAAACACACATTGTAAATGGGATGCGCTTTGTTTGTGTTTTTTTTGAAGTGTGGTTAGAGCATTAAGATTGTCAACACCCGAGGAACTCCAGGTAGAATGAATTCCGGAAAACAGTAAACAAGGCCAACAAAAAAGTTTTTTCTTATTTTCACATCCTGCTAACCATGGGTAAAGGGAATACTGGTTTTCACTAAAATTTCTTTTATACTCTCTATAACTGTCCTTGTGCGTTGATTTTAAACCTGATAGCTTCGGGCACGGGCGTCCATTTTGAATAATTAAAAGTTTTTCCGAAAACGATCTCGTTCCAAATGGTTTCTCTAATAAATCTTCAATTATGGATTTTGTTTGAGCAGTTTTTGTTGCAGATTCCATTTTATTTCCTACCAAAATAGAGATCCTATTATTTTATTTATCTTAATAATTAGGTACATGTTCCTATTCAAATAATAAGAAACAAACAAATATACATATCATTTGCTTTGAAGTATGAGAAAGCACTTTTCCCTTATTTATCGACAAAAAGTTTTTATGGAACAAAACAAAACTAATGCCTTTCTAGCAATAACTGCAGGAAACTTCCCATAAAAAGATTCCAGCAATGTGAGGATTAAAGACTCAGAGAGTTCATTTAAAAATAAAAAAAATAAAGCTCACATTAGCCGACGCTACTGTGGGGGCTTTTTGCACAAAACAAAGTTATGCATTTTTCACCATATAAAATTATTTTTATTCCTTTGCATTACCTTCATCTCACTTCACACAAATTAAAAAAAAAAAACAAAAAACAAAACAAGAAAGCACCACAAATATATTATTTACTCACATTTATAGTCCACGCAAATAGGTATAAAATTAAAAATTATAGAAACTACAAAATTTCGCACTAAACTTTTGAGATTCAATAGCACTGTTCAATCAAATAACTTAACGAAACAAGTATCAAGTAAGCACACCCGCACATCAGTGATCCCAGATTACAAGATATATCTTTTTTTTCAAGATTTTCAAGATTTTTGAGCTCAAAAATATGTACAAGACAAGAAGTAATTTATGTATTATGTATGTATATATCTACCTACTCCAATTTTGCGAAAAAGGAAATACATATAAGTTTTATTTAAAGTATAGACATATATATTTTGAAAAAATCTTGAAAAAAATGTATTTTATTTCGGAAAAACAAGATTTTCAGATATTTCATCTGGTAACACTGCCCGCACTCCGCAGTCCACACACGCATCTTAGCTTAGCTTACTGCAATTTCCCTACAAAGAGTAAAGAGAAACATACAAAGAGTACAAAAAAAAAGAGAACGCAAACAATGTACCTGCTTGCGTGCGGGTGCGATACACATTTTACAATACTTTCGATTTAGCGCGTTTGTTTGCGCTATCCCTTCTGCTTATTTAACTGGGCTTTGCTTACGACTGGTAGTCAAACACCCTTATATAGATTATATGAAATTTGGTAGCGCAATTTCGTACGCTAAACTGCTACAAGGGAGAGACTTTTTATGGGAGTTTTGGATCGTGTGTGTACACTGCGCAGGCAGGGAATTTGGTATCACAAATTTTAACGCTAAAGAATATTTCAAGAGAAACTTTTTATATGGGAGAATGTGTTGTGTGTTTGGGTAGGAACTAGGAAAATATGATTTGGAACTAATATAGATAGGTAGTTTGGTTATTTAGTATTCCATTGTTTATTGCAATTATTAATCTTCATAATTACTTTAACCTCGTATTTTGTTGTATTTTGCGTATAAAATATATTCCAAAGAATTTATTTTCTTGGCATATTTTCTTGGTTTAGCGCCGCTAAACTAGCTAACTGAGAGGAATCGCCCCTGATAATTTACAAAATTAGATTAGCCCGATGCAAACGCCTTTCTTTGCTGTAGAAAAAAATTCACGAAAACCTAAACGCCCTCCACCAGTTGTCAAACTCAAACACACTTGTGTGGTAAATTTGAGAAATTATAATAGGAACAACAAACAATAAATGGATTTTAGATTTTAAACACATTTGTGGAGTTTTATTTTTCTTTTTCTTTTTGCTTCTCTGCAAACAAAATTAATTTAAATTTGCTGGAACAACTAACTAATAAACTAATAAAGACCCATTTCATCCTTGGTCATAACCACCTTGAACGACATGTTGATCAGTGCCTTGATTTTGTGCGGTTTTTGTCGCAATTGCGGTTGCGGAAAGGGTTCACGTATAGGCGGATTCTATAAATGTGTGCGTGATGTCGAGAACTGACAGCTTCCAATATTTCCTGTTCTAATATCGCTTTGTTCCTGGAAATTCCAGGCCGGTTTTCCCTAACGCAACCTATTTAGGTAGCGAGAAGGATGTCGGTTGTCGACAATTGACATTTGACAAAGAAAGTTTATGGTGATAACAACAATAGATGACTAGTAATGAATACTGTTTATTTTTTAATTTTGGAAGGAATTTGTTTGTCATGAGTTCAACAGTACGTATTTTTATTTAAATAAATTAATTGGACTTGTGTCTTTATACTATTTAGCTGTGTATTCCTTTCATATTTATTTATACATATAGATAACTTAAACCGTATCGCTAATCTGTGTTTTGTTTTTCTTTATTCTAAAAGAAGATTGAATTCTCAACAGCGTGACCTCTTGTTGGATATGGTGGAAGAGCATAAGGGTGTTTTGCTTGGACAAATGTCTGCCCAAGGAACCTAAGGAAAAAGGAAACTTGGGCGAACATAAGTACTCTGCTTAATACAATGGGACCTGCTAAGTATGAGGATCAATGGCGAAAAGTAAGTTCATAAAATACACAAAGGTTTATTAACTAATCAACTTATTTACCACCACAGGCGTGGAGTGACATCAAATCTGCTGTGAAGAAAAAGGCAGCAGACCGGCGAGTTGCGGTTAATACGACTGGAGGCGGAGAATTGCCTGATGGGCTAGATATGGCGGACTAGGTCCTCGTCCTAGCCAAGTTATTAGGATATGTGGTACGGATGCAATAGACGGTCTTCAGGAACTGGGAGATTCAAGTGGTTCCCATTATCATTTGGTAAGAACTCGGAAAACTGTAAGATTTTGCTATTTTCTATAATTATTTTTTAATTCTTCAGATAAAAACTCTTGCAACACCACAAGCACAGCTACAAGACAACGATATTCTCTACATGGACGAAGAAGATGAAGAGGAATATGATGATGGTTTGCTTTTGCCTGCAACAGATGAAAATGCTGCGCCGACATTGGGTCTCTCTGTTCCTGACCTCGATGAACTGCCATCAACAAGCAACCAAAGTCGGCAACCGCTTCGCCAAGAGGTAGAGAAAGGAATACTTTACCTACAAACCATTTGGTAAGTTTGCAAACTTCCGAATTGCTAATTAAAGTATTATAAGTAATAATTTTCTTGTTGCAGGAAAGCGTTGGTCTTGTGCCGGTTACTACAGCACTAAATCTCCAAAGGCAAATGATAGCACAGAACGATGTGCTAATATCACAGATGGGAGTGATAATAAATAACCAGGGGGAAAAGAAAAATCTGTTGAAACAAATTCTCGATGAATTGAGAAAACAGAATCAAAATAGGTAAGTTCCATAAGTTGAATTAATTCCTGGCTATTCAAATTTGTAATTTGTTTTTACTCTTATACTTTAGATAAATTCCCGAGTTGGACAGCACAACTGTATTAAATCAGTATCGCTAATTTTGTTCTCTGCAAATTTCGTGTTCGAAATGGTTCGGTGTTCATCGTCCCTGAAATGAATGGGACAACTTCGATGCCTACACAAGATGCCAACTCATTTGTGAATGAAAAGTACGGTGTAGTCCGTAGTCGTCAGTAGATTCGTTATCCATCGTTGTATGATAATGAATTGTACTCTTTTTATTTTGTTTTAATAAAATGTGAATTTATTCAATATTGCTTCTGTTTTACTAAAAGGATAAACGTATATTCCACTCCTATATTACATTCCAGACGAATTAATACAAAATTAGTATTATAGCATTTCTTTTTCATCCCGCGAAGATTGCCTTCAGACCCCAATAGTATATGTTGTAATAAATAGATCCGTATGGCTTGAAGTGCAAGCCTTGTTTGTGCTAAGTTGTTAAGTATATAATACAAATAGGATACTTGAAGATATCGGGATGAAGAACGTTCACCTTTTGAAACTGTAAATGTAATTTCGCTCGCAAACAAATTTGCAGCAACGTCAACAATCAAAGTTTGCAAATTAAGAACCCAATATAAGTGACGTATGTGTAATTCATTTTTATTTACATATTCTATTATACAGAATTTTCAAAAATTATTTGAGTTAATAATAGTCGATTTTGATTACAATTTTCAATAGCAGCAACAGC
This sequence comes from Cheilosia urbana, assembly GCA_946477585.1. Taxonomy (NCBI): domain Eukaryota; kingdom Metazoa; phylum Arthropoda; class Insecta; order Diptera; family Syrphidae; genus Cheilosia; species Cheilosia urbana. The sequence continues at coordinate 18,277,380 of OX297857.1, forward strand.
AACTGCATTCGGAACAACATTTTCTTCATCAACTACGGCAGCAACGATTAGGCAGCTGTCGAGTGCAAATCCACTGTCCCCTGAAATCAAAATAAAGTTAGGGAAAATAACTTTTAAGTTGTCTAATGTTTGTTACCAAAAAGCCATGTTTGAGGAAAGATTTCTTGTATTGCCCGAAGTAGTGGCACTATTGGACTTGTCCGCCAAATCAATGAATCATGTGTTGATTCTGAATATCTTGCATTAATATACAAAATTCGCAATTTGAAATCACAAATCTATTAAACGGATAGATACAACAGAAATAAATAGTAGCTTATAATATCAATTATACTAACAGTGAGCACATTAATGGAATGGTATCCTTTCCTATTTACATATGAAAACTCAATTTCTTTCGGTAAATGACTAATAGCAACATGGGTACCATCTATTAATCCAATGATTCCAGGTACTCCAGTATTGATAAGAAACTCTCTTTCAATTTCATCCCTTTTTGTATCCGTGTTTGGGAATTCGATGTAAGAATGCATTAAATTATGTACTATCTAATCCGATACCAAGGTAACAGCCTTGGAGACCATGGCTTGGGACATAATAGCAAAGGCATCCATTCCTATCCGACGTTGATACGATCCACTTGCAAAAAAATACATCGCAGCCAAGAATTTCAGATGAAATGGTACAGCATTTCCATTGTCCGAAATAATAACGAAGGATTGAAGAGTATCAATGAGTTCCAACGCTAATATTTTTGGCATCACATAGTTCTGTTGAAACCTAAGTAGATAATAATTTTGATAACATCACATTTCTTTAAGTTTCATTTTTATTTCACTTAACTTACACTCTATCCGATATTTCGAATGCATTCATATAATCTCGTAAATATCGATTATAAATTTTAGTTTTTGTTTTACACTCGTAATACAATATAGACGGTAAATTGATCATTTTCGCACAAACCTTAATTTTTATTTTATAAATAAACACAAAATAACCCAAATGTCATTTGATGTAATTAACATCGTTCAGCGGGTGAGCTATGCACCACTATGAAACATTAGATGCAATTCTTTTTCAAAAAGAAAACTTTAAAATGAAAACGTTAAAGCCTTAATGTTCTTCTATAAATATAAAAAAAAAATTAAGCATTAGTTGTAAATATATCAACTCATTTTTTGATCTAGTTTTTAAGATTTCATTTAATATATTTCGTGAACATTTAACAGCCAATCCGCGTCGAGTGGTTTGCTGGTAATGTGAACCACCTGAACGCAGGCAAAGCCCATGGCCCACTAACACATTCAAATCCAATTCGGAACGTTCCCTAGCGCAATTGCGACAAAAACCGCACAAAATCAAGGCACAGTATTTACACTTTTTGACGTTTTGCTTTTTTGCACGCAAATAAGAACAAATTCCTACATAGGAACTTCTTTTCAAAACAAATTAAACGCGATTTCCGATTGGGAAGCTTGTGGCATACAGATTAAACACAGTCAGTGCTGCCACAAGGAAAAAAATTTGCGTAGCAAAACTTAATTTGCGTAGCAAAACTCAAAAGTCCAAAATATAATTTTTTTTTCGAAAACAAGCAAAGAAACGCTTAATTCTTTACTCAAAGTAAATATGTCTTTAAGGGCAAGTGCAAGTATAGTTGGTAAACTATATATTTTACAAAACTGAAAAAAAAAAAACATTAAAAACTTCATTTTAAAGGCGCTTTGCATGCAAAATTGCCTTAAAAAAAGAAGTTCATATCACAAAATTATAAATGTAGGATCTTTGTACCAATAGCAGAATTAATATCACATAGAAATTCCGGCAAGTCTTTTAGATTAATACAGTTTTTTAAGTTAAAAAATTAAGTTTTTAAGTACCGTTTAGAAAAAAATTAAAGATCGGCGCCCATATTTCGTTTCTTTTTGAAACCAAACATTTTGCTGCCATTATTTTATCTACTGTCTCTATTTTAAATGAGTTCGTCTTCTTGTTCTTTGTCAAGCTTAAATCTAAAAAAATTCTTTCAGCAGCTGCGCTGCTATGTGTTAGAACGATAAGTTTTTTCATTAAATTGGAAACTTTTAAAAACAGTGGCTTGCCAGATTCCAGTCAAATTGAAACACTAACACATCCGAAGAAATGGGTACTTGTTGGGTATGGTAGAAAAGAATATAAGTTGGTGTGGGAAAGTGAGTTAAGATTGAATAGGTGTGCTTTGAATAGGGAGCTCGAAAATAATCCAACACGAATGTACGAAAAAGACAATGGATTTTATTTCTAGGGAATAATACGTTAGACAATTTTTTACAGTGATTAATTTTCTTACCGCAGTTTGCACTCCCATTCGCTTCAAAGTTTCCAATGTCAATCAATGACAAGTAGAGAAGTTGAAAAGGCGCGAACGAGAAATTTGCGAGTGAGGAGTGCGAACTGAGGTTGGAGTGAGATAGTTACATAGAGTATAATCGTAATGTCTCCTGGTAGATGGCGCTGACGGCAATACAAAGGGGCTGTGTTCAACAGTGTCATTGCAGGGCATTCTGTGACATCCCCGGCCCCGTGAATCAACCAGATTCACCATTATCAACGTTAAGAATGGCCAATTTGGAGACTGGACGACACAGCAATCCTGATTTCGTACGCACGTCCGCTCGCCTTACCTCGCCATCAGCTCCGTGGAATACGCGTTCCACTCTTCCACGGCACCACTGCTTCCTAGGCATATTCGAGTCGCAGATGAACACCAGATCACCTTCCTTTAATGGCATCGTTTTTTGGCACCACTTAGCTCGGCGCGTTAAAGTTGGCAGGTACTCCGAGATCCAGCATTTCCAAAAACAGTCTCTCAGTTGTCGAGCAATTCGCCATTGCTTGCGTAGGGCGCAGAACTTCTCCGGAGGTTCACTCACCCTTGGTGTTTGTGCGGTGTTGGCTGATCCGAGCAGGAAGTGATTAGGTGTGAGCGGCTCTTCCTGGTTGATAGATATCGGCAAGTGTGTCAGTGGTCGTGAGTTCACGACATTCTCGGCTTCAATTTTAAGGCAATGCAAGGTATGTTCACGGGGCGCGATTTCCTTTAACGTGTGGCGCAGCACCTTCTTCACACACTGCACCATTCGCTCCCATACGCTTCCTTCAGATGGGTTGTTGGAGCAGTTAAACAACCATTCGACGCCCCTCGTTGAAAGCTCGTCTTGGATACGTTCGCAATCGAAAACCTCTGCGAAACGTTTTGCTTGGTGATCGGCGCCAACGAAGTTCTTGCCGTTGTCACTGCGTATCCGCAACGGCACTCCTCGACGGTTCATGAAGTTGCGCATGACCACGATGCAGGCGTCCGTCGATAAGTCACTGGCGATTTCCAAGTGAATGGCACGCACGGTGAGGCATGTGAACAGCGCCACCCACCGTTTCTCTGTTCGACGTCCAACCGTCACGTTGAGCGGGCCAAAATAATCCAGGCCAGTGTATGAAAACGGCCTTACATACGGTGTTAAGCGATCCTCCGGAAGCGGTCCCATTATTGGCGTAACAGGTAATGACTTAGCCAGCTTACACTGCCCACATTTCGATATTATCTTGCGCATTACTTGCCTTAGGCGCGGGATCCAGTATTTTCGACGGATTTCACAGATCGTAGCCTCAAGGTTTTGATGCATCATGAGGCAATGGTGATGAGACACAACCAATTGCGTGAGCTTGTGATTCGGGGGCAATATCACTGGACGCCTCGTTGTATAGGGTAGGCAGCTGGCTGCATCGATACGACCATTAACGCGGAGTACATTCCTTTCGTCTTTGTACGGCACAAGTTTATATAGCGTACTTCCTTTGGAAATGATCTGACCATTATCGATCTGACGGATCTCTGCAGCCACTTCCACTTGAGCTTGGCGGCACAGAACAGCTTCTGCCGCATCAAGCTCACCGACAGTCAGTCCAAAACGTTCACCGTTCATTATTTTATCTACTGTCTCTATTTTAAATGAGTTCGTCTTCTTGTTCTTTGTCAAGCTTAAATCTAAAAAAATTCTTTCAGCAGCTGCGCTGCTATGTGTTAGAACGATAAGTTTTTTCATTAAATTGGAAACTTTTAAAAACAGTGGCTTGCCAGATTCCAGTCAAATTGAAACACTAACACATCCGAAGAAATGGGTACTTGTTGGGTATGGTAGAAAAGAATATAAGTTGGTGTGGGAAAGTGAGTTAAGATTGAATAGGTGTGCTTTGAATAGGGAGCTCGAAAATAATCCAACACGAATGTACGAAAAAGACAATGGATTTTATTTCTAGGGAATAATACGTTAGACAATTTTTTACAGTGATTAATTTTCTTACCGCAGTTTGCACTCCCATTCGCTTCAAAGTTTCCAATGTCAATCAATGACAAGTAGAGAAGTTGAAAAGGCGCGAACGAGAAATTTGCGAGTGAGGAGTGCGAACTGAGGTTGGAGTGAGATAGTTACATAGAGTATAATCGTAATGTCTCCTGGTAGATGGCGCTGACGGCAATACAAAGGGGCTGTGTTCAACAGTGTCATTGCAGGGCATTCTGTGACATCCCCGGCCCCGTGAATCAACCAGATTCACCATTATCAACGTTAAGAATGGCCAATTTGGAGACTGGACGACACAGCAATCCTGATTTCGTACGCACGTCCGCTCGCCTTACCTCGCCATCAGCTCCGTGGAATACGCGTTCCACTCTTCCACGGCACCACTGCTTCCTAGGCATATTCGAGTCGCAGATGAACACCAGATCACCTTCCTTTAATGGCATCGTTTTTTGGCACCACTTAGCTCGGCGCGTTAAAGTTGGCAGGTACTCCGAGATCCAGCATTTCCAAAAACAGTCTCTCAGTTGTCGAGCAATTCGCCATTGCTTGCGTAGGGCGCAGAACTTCTCCGGAGGTTCACTCACCCTTGGTGTTTGTGCGGTGTTGGCTGATCCGAGCAGGAAGTGATTAGGTGTGAGCGGCTCTTCCTGGTTGATAGATATCGGCAAGTGTGTCAGTGGTCGTGAGTTCACGACATTCTCGGCTTCAATTTTAAGGCAATGCAAGGTATGTTCACGGGGCGCGATTTCCTTTAACGTGTGGCGCAGCACCTTCTTCACACACTGCACCATTCGCTCCCATACGCTTCCTTCAGATGGGTTGTTGGAGCAGTTAAACAACCATTCGACGCCCCTCGTTGAAAGCTCGTCTTGGATACGTTCGCAATCGAAAACCTCTGCGAAACGTTTTGCTTGGTGATCGGCGCCAACGAAGTTCTTGCCGTTGTCACTGCGTATCCGCAACGGCACTCCTCGACGGTTCATGAAGTTGCGCATGACCACGATGCAGGCGTCCGTCGATAAGTCACTGGCGATTTCCAAGTGAATGGCACGCACGGTGAGGCATGTGAACAGCGCCACCCACCGTTTCTCTGTTCGACGTCCAACCGTCACGTTGAGCGGGCCAAAATAATCCAGGCCAGTGTATGAAAACGGCCTTACATACGGTGTTAAGCGATCCTCCGGAAGCGGTCCCATTATTGGCGTAACAGGTAATGACTTAGCCAGCTTACACTGCCCACATTTCGATATTATCTTGCGCATTACTTGCCTTAGGCGCGGGATCCAGTATTTTCGACGGATTTCACAGATCGTAGCCTCAAGGTTTTGATGCATCATGAGGCAATGGTGATGAGACACAACCAATTGCGTGAGCTTGTGATTCGGGGGCAATATCACTGGACGCCTCGTTGTATAGGGTAGGCAGCTGGCTGCATCGATACGACCATTAACGCGGAGTACATTCCTTTCGTCTTTGTACGGCACAAGTTTATATAGCGTACTTCCTTTGGAAATGATCTGACCATTATCGATCTGACGGATCTCTGCAGCCACTTCCACTTGAGCTTGGCGGCACAGAACAGCTTCTGCCGCATCAAGCTCACCGACAGTCAGTCCAAAACGTTCACCGGCCACGGTACTCGTTCGATGACAACGTTCGATGAATCGAATAACCCATCCGAATGTTCGTTTCAAGCGCATGAAAGTAGAGAAATTATTAAAGGTTATAAAGTCTTTACTCACAGATAGTAGGGTGAATTTCGGACGAAGCTCTTCTTGATCTTCTTCGTTTCGACTGTTAGTATAGCCAGGGTCAGCAGGCCACAATTCCTCGGTTTCCCACAGGAATTCTGGACCACGGAACCATCGAGATGAAGGATTGAAGTTGATTCGGCAATTTGATCGGGTGGCCTCATCAGCGACATTGTCCTTCGTAGATATCCAGTTCCAGTCCGATATCTCGAAGGAGGCTAGAATTTCAGCAATTCTGTGTGCTACGAATGGCTTGTAGCGGCGATGAACAGATCCAATCCACTTAATTACGGTCTTAGAATCACTCCACAGAACACACCTATCGATGTTGAACGAGTGTTCTTCGATGATAGTTTGCATCAGACGGGTTCCCAGTACGGCGGCTTGGAGTTCGAGACGTGGTATGGTCATCGGCTTTAGCGGCGCACATCTAGACTTGGCGCATTTAAATGCGACTGCTACCGCTCCATTGGCATCGATGTATCTCCAGTAAGCTACGGCAGCGAAGGCGTCCTCACTGGCGTCTGAGAAGATGTGCAATTGGAGTTTCGTCGGCGTTGACTTGACGAAATAGTGGCGCGGAATCTGAAAGTCGACGACCCGGCTCATATTCTGGTACCATTCACACCATGCTGCGTTGATATCGGCGGGCAACGGCTCGTCCCAGCGTATGTCGTGTCGCCATACTTCTCGCATCAGCAGCTTTGCTCCAACCAGGAAGTGACACAGAAAACCCATTGGGTCAAATACTGACATAATGATACTCAGTAGTTCTCTTTTGCTAGGACATCTACTCCCATCAATGATCTTCACGTCAACGCTATGGAACTTCAACTGGAATCTGAACGTGTCGCTTACCGGCTGCCAGAACATGCCCAGCACCTTCTCCGTTGCTAGGCCATCTTCAATGGAATGGTTGGTTTCAGTCGTTGTATTATCCAGTACACCACATAAGGCATTTACAACTTCGGATGAGTTCGATATAAAGCTGCGCAGCTCAAAGCCGGCATCTCTGTGGATATTTCGTACCTGTTTTGCGACGCTAATGGCTTCCTCTGTTGAGTCGAAGCTATCCACAAAGTCATCGACGTAGTGGTGCTCAAGAATAGATTTGACTGCTCGATCATTATGGTCCCCATGTTCCAAGGCGTTGACAACTTTTACGTATTGGGCGGCGCATGGTGAGCAAGCAGCTCCAAATGTCATAACTGACATTTCGTAGATGTCTGGTTCTAGTTCAGAGTTGCCATCACGCCAGAGAAACCTCTGCGAGCACCTGTCCTCTGGTCGAATGAGAACTTGGTGGAACATCTCGCGTATGTCTCCACAAACGGCGATGGCTCCCACTCGAAAGTTGAACAGCACTGAAGGCATTGGCTTGTACTGCTGAGGTCCTTTCAGCAGGTACGAATTTAGTGAAATCCCTTGAACTTTGGCGGCGGCATCAAAGACCAAGCGTAGCTTGTCTGGTTTGTTGGGGTTCACTACGGCAAAATGTGGTAGATACCAGGTTTTTGGCCCAACCACGGCGGCTTCTACTGGCTGTAGCTTCCGAACATAGTTCTTGGCAATGTAAGTTCGAATTATCGCATTGTAGGCGGCGGCAAAGGGGACATCTCTTTTCATCTTCTGCTCAATTCCAGACAACCTCCTCTTAGCCATGGCGTAGCTATCAGGCAACTCTACGACGTCATTCTTCCACAGGAGTCCCGTCTGGAATCTACGGTTGACTTTTGTTGTAGTAGCTTGCAGGATACTCCTGGCACGGGCGTCTGCTTTAGTCTCCACATACGGTGCTGGCCGCACACCAAAGTTCTCTGCATCGAAATAATCTGCTACCATCTCGTGAAGGTCCACCTCGTGTGAGACATCCTCGTTAGTGGAGCACATCAACAGACAAGGGGACGTAATTGGCTTGAATCCCTTCGTCGGGCCAAATACCACCCATCCTAACTCAGTGTTAGCAGCATACGGACCTCCTTCTTCAAGCTGAACTGCATCGGTAGGCAGACCTAGATGACAATGATCAATGCCGATGAGCAGCTTAGGCGAAATGTTGGAATAAGGCTGTAATGAGAAGTGTTTAAGTTGGCTGACCTTCCTACGTATGTCATTTTGACTTAAGCTTTGTGTAGGTAAACTAAGATGGGATACACCATAAACGTTACTTAGCTTGTGCCTCTTCTTAATATTAGCACCGCTTATAAAAACGTTGACGACGGTCGCCGGCTCTTGGGCGGATCTTCCTCCAACCCACTGAAGATTCAGCTGATGTGGGTGACCTTTCAGACCAAGTTCTTCAATAAGGGCGCTATCCATCATCGTTATGGATGAGCCTTCATCTAGCAATGCATATGTGTTGGCTCGCTTGTTTGGTCCGTATAACGTAACTGGCAGCACACGAAATAGCAGGGTGGAACTCCGGGCTGAGCTGTCCGCGCAACTTAGAACTGCTTCCCTTGGGTTTTATTCTCGTGACACGTCAAGCTGTGGTAGTTGGCTTGCAACGGTGACGTTTCCAGATTCATGGAGCGATTTGTGGTGACCTTTACTGCATCCATTTACACCACATGGCTTTCGACGGCGGCAGTTGCGTGTTAAATGCCCCATTTCAAGGCAGGTGAAGCACAACCGATGACGTTTCACTTCAGTCCACCTTTCACGTACGGTCAAATCAAGGAACCTACTGCATTCTACAATGCTATGACGATCCTGGCATATTGGGCACTTGAGTAGATCAACTCGCTGACCGACTGCTGCGTGGAGGACTGCACTTGTGCTATCCTGAACCGTACAAATTAAGTTGGCTACTGCACTCAACCAGTTGCTGAAATCAACTACAGTTGCGTACGGTCGTATCGACGATGCATATGCAGCCCACTCGATCCTCTTGTTCATAGGCAGCTTGGAAACGAGTTCTGCCAGCAGGGTAGGGTTAGACGAATGCTGTTGACCATTGACTGACTGTAAGAACACGGCGACGTTCTTGGCTTTCGTGGCAAAGGAAATTAACCTTTCAATGGAAGCTTCTGTAATTGGTGGTATTTCACGTATCTGCTGTAACTGGCTGCTAATCAGCTGCTCCGGGCGGCCAAAAATAAATCGGAGTTGTTCCGTTCTGCGTTCACATTTTCCGGATGAATCATCAACCATCTAACAATCTTTCGCGCATCACCCTTTAGGCACTTATGGAGGCGCATACTGTTCTCGAGGTTGCTGTAGTTGTACGCGGCGGTTGACTCGGCGTACGCTGTCGAGAACATCGGCCAGTCTTCCGGGTCACCATGGAATTCGGGCAAGTCCAGTAATTTCCGAGGAACAGTAAACGTAGCTTGCGATAAAAGGTCGCCGCTTCCAATATGAGACGGCGCTGCTTCAGATGTCTGACGATTTGGATAAACAAAATTAGAATTATTCCCAGATGATCTTAAATAAGCTGGGATACCGGTGGATGTAGTGCAGTTGTTCGTGAAGTGTGGTAAAAACTCGGGTGTCTGTAGTAACGGGTAAGTGGCTGGCAATGAAACCGTACATTGTGCCGCTACATGACTACATGCACTGGTACTTACAGCTGAACAGTTAGAAGTAGCAGGTACGGACGACAACGGTGGATTACGATGTACGATCGGAGGCTCAATTGAATATGTTGTCGGTGGTGCGGTATTGTTTTGCAGTGCTTCCTTTAATGCCTGACACTGCAAATCCCGTTCACTTAATTTCATTCGGGCGCTCTGAAGTTCAGTTTGTAGAATATTGAGTTGCCTCTGCATTGCTTCGAGAAGGGTTTGTTGCTGTGCTGCGGCGGCAAGGGCAGCACTTGGTGCAGCTATTTGTTCAATTGCAGAGGCACTCACTGTGGAAGCAGTCGCTCGTGTGGTGTTAGAAGCATCTGTAGCTGGTACGATGGACACGAGCTCAGTCGTGGATGCGGCAGCGTTGGACTTTGTGAGATTGGCATTGTCTGCTTCCATGTCAAAACTACCATACGGCAAATCTTGCGGGTTCGGATGAAGACGTGGGCTTTTCCTTGGCGGCGTTCGTTGCATACCTCTTGTTAGCGACGGCTCCATTCAATGGCGGTTCGCAATTGCAGCGCAATTCACAAAATGCGAAATAAAATTGTGTGCTTTGAATAGGGAGCTCGAAAATAATCCAACACGAATGTACGAAAAAGACAATGGATTTTATTTCTAGGGAATAATACGTTAGACAATTTTTTACAGTGATTAATTTTCTTACCGCAGTTTGCACTCCCATTCGCTTCAACGTATCCAATGTCAATCAATGACAAGTAGAGAAGTTGAAAAGGCGCGAACGAGAAATTTGCGAGTGAGGAGTGCGAACTGAGGTTGGAGTGAGATAGTTACATAGAGTATAATCGTAATGTCTCCTGGTAGATGGCGCTGACGGCAATACAAAGGGGCTGTGTTCAACAGTGTAATTGCAGGGCATTCTGTGACAATAGGTATACCTTCGTTTATTTTTTTTTTTTTTTATTTTTCAAGAAAAATTTCAAAATTTATGTTGACATTTCGTGCTTTAAAAAAAAGTAGCAAAATAGACGTTTTTAGGGAGAGTGCGTAGCAGCGTAGCAAATTAGAAATCGCGTAGCAGTTTTGCTACGATCGTACAAAGTGGCAGCGCTGTTCCCAATTAGAGATATTGGGAATATTTTACTGTAACCACTATTCCCAAATAGGAAGTTGCTAGGTATCCATTTTGTACTGGAAAAAAAAATTAATATGAAAAATAAGAAACTTTAAATTTACAGTTTTGGTGGATATGGTGTAATTAAACAGATTAAAATGCTCCTATTATGTCATAATAGACATCGTATATTTATTTTGTACTGATTTTATAATCTTTCTTATTAGCATTTAAAATAGCATAAATATTTATAAGAGAGATTTTTGATTAAATATAGAATATTTTGTAAGGATCATGGTTTTTTTCGAAGTACATTAGTAAAATTTCAGAGCAAAATGATGTTCCCCATCAAATTTCAGTAGATGTTTTCTGTTTAATAATGAAATGTTTGATGCAGTCAGAATATTATTTTGGTACACAACATAGGTACACAAAATGAATGACATATCATAACATCAGAAATTATATGGTATACACATACACATTAGAATTACTTGAGGAATGGAATGGAAATGTCCAAAGATGGTATATAGGATTTGTGTCAAAAACAATTCCTACTTTGTGTTGCGCCACTTCCGATACATAAAAGGAACTGTTACTTGGTTGTTTCGAAACATTAGTTCCTAAATGGGATCACGAATTGACACCAGAACGTCGCCAGGCCTAAAATGTTTATTCGAATGCTACTTGGGCAGTCCAAATGGCATTACTGTTAACTGCCAGAGCCCATTTCCTGCTGGGAATGCTGTTTTCTCACGGTCTTCTGGATGGATCTGCACCTGCCAGTAGCTGTGATAGCTCAGCGTAGATGCAAAACAACAGTGTAAGATGGCTTCTGAATAGTGACTGGCTTTATTGGTTACTCTTTGTAGATGTAGACATAATATTAATACATGTGGTTGTGGGTATGATGTATGGTGTGTTATGATGTGTGTGTACAGTGTTACATACTGTGACATCTCCCTTTTTTTTTTTTTTTTTAAATAAATATAAAGTACTGGAAACGTAAATTCAATTTCAATGAAATGTATGAACTGATTCAATTATGATCTGAATTAAATATAATGACATGTTGGGAGTGTCATTGCATCTAAACTTATAATTAATTAGATACATAGTAAGTATAAGTAATGAAATAATATAAATATACATTGTTAACAGTCAAAGCGTTTTAATGGTTTTATTACTCTTCCGCTCCGCGTAGTTACTGGTCGTGTTGGTAGTTGATCGGTATTCTGCATCGTTTTTTGTGTAGACTTTTCTGTTCTCTGGTGTGGTTTAGTAGGAATGGTGGATGATTGAGTTGGTTCTGCAGGTTTATTTGGCTGATTAGTTTTTTCGTCTTCTACATCAGTTGTTTCTGTTGGTGTATCTACGATACTCTGCGATGTTTCTTGTTGAGTTTCGATTTTATCTTGTGGCCAAAAAACGGTTGGTGTTTGAATGTCGGCTTTCGTCTTGTGCAGGTGGTGTGTGTTTCTGCGGTAATGTTTGCCTCCATTCGTTTCAACAATGAGTGATCTTGGATATTTTGTCTTATTTATAACTCTTGCTCCAATCCATTCGCGGTGACCAGTTTGCATTCGGACCTTGTCACCAATTTCGAGTGTTTCTGATGGCTTAGTACCTCTGTCTGCGTAAACTCCTTGTTGGTTACGTAAATTTTTTAACTCCTTCTGGACGCCCATAATAACCTTCGGTTTCAAATCATCCTTGATTGTTGGTATAATCGTTCGTGTTGCACGACTATACAGACGTTGACAGGGTGATTTTAAGACATCATTTCGTGGAGTGTTTCTCAGCATCAGCAGTGCAAGATAAGTATCAGTTTTGTCTAGATAGCACCATTTTAATAAATTTTTCGCTGTCTGAACGTTGCGCTCTGCAAATCCGTTTGACTTTGGATAATATGGACTCGATATTTGATGCTTAAATTGCCATCTCGATGCAAAATCCGCAAATCTTTTCGACGTATATTGCGGTCCTCCATCGGATTCTAGTGTCTCTGGGATGCCGTGCACTGAGAACCATTGTCGCATATTATCTATCACCTCTTGCGAATTCGATTGTGTCAATTTCTTGAAGTCCATGAAACCCGAATAATGGTCGGCGATTAATACGTATTCGTCGCCTTTAAAATTAAATATGTCGGTTGACACTAGTTGAAATGGATATTCTGGAACAGTTCTTTGTAATTGTGGTTCTCGAATGTTACTTTTTTGGGTCTGCTGACACACGGAACATCTTTCTATATAGTCGCGAATATCCTTACTCTGTCCAAACCAGTACAGCGATTGACGAGCTCTGGCCAACAAGCTTGTAACTCCAGCATGCCCTGAGTGAAGATCACGAAGGATTTTATTAATTTCAATTTTGGGAACAATTACCTTGCAACCTTTGAACAGAAGGCCCTGTTCAAATGTTATTTCTTCCTTGAAGTTCGAATACTTTTTTACAGCTTCTGGTAGTCTTCTTTCATCTTCGGGCCATCCACAAAGCACAACTTGTTTAAGCAAACACAACTCAAGATCTTCGGATGTTGTCTTCTCAAATCTGTGGCGTGCGTCGTCTGTGAACGACAGTACAATGTTTACTGCATATTCGTCATCATCGCCTTCGTTGACTGGATCACAATCTCGACTGAGCGCATCAGCTATCGGAATTTGTGTGCCTTTCTTATATTTGACATTTGGTGAATATTGGATGACATCCCATAAAATGCGTTGCAGTCTCAGTGGCGCATTCTGAAGTGGTTTCTTGAAAATGGTTTCGAGTGGTTTATGGTCAGATTCAACTTCGATCTGTTTACCATAAACGTACTTGTGGAACTTTTTGCACGCGAATTTGATTGCCATCGCTTCTTTTTCAATTTGCGGATAGTTTTGTTGAGTGGGAGTTAACGCACGTGTTGCATAGGCCACTGGCTGATCGTCTTGTAATAGGCATGCTCCTAATGCTTTTGAGCTTGCATCAACTGAGAGTTTCACAGATTTGTTCACGTCGTAGTACTTTAGCACCGGGGATGAACTTAACACTTTTTTTACATTTTTAAATGCGATTTTTTGTTCGATGTCCCAGAACCATGCCGTTTCCTTGTGCAGCAGTTTCCTTAGCGGCTCAGTGATATCCGATAAATTTGGTATAAATTTACCCAGGTAAGTAACCATTCCTAAAATGCGTTGTAGCTCCTTCACATTTGTTGGTTCTCGCAATTTTTGTATTGCCTCAATTTTTTCAGTGTCCGCTTCAATACCTCTGGCTGTAAAAATATGACCAAGAAACTTAACTCTTTGCTTTTCATACTCACATTTCTTTTTGTTGAGTGTGAACCCGGCTGTTTTCAATCGGTCTACGACTTTTTTCGTTGTTTCGCGAAGTTTCTCTACTGTTTCAGCGTACAAAAATATATCGTCCATAGCCACTGCGCAATTAGAAATGCCTTCCAATGTAATATTCATTATTTCTGAGAATATTTCGGGTGCCGAAGATATACCAAATGGAAGTCGCAAAAACTGATATCTGCCCCACGGCGTTGCAAAAGTTAAGTAATCCGATGTTTTCTCTGTCACAGGTATTTGCCAGAATCCTTTTTGACAGTCCAATTTAGTGAATATTTTTGCATATTTTACACTTGATGCAATTTCTTCGACAGTTCTTAGTGGATAATGCCGACGCTTGATATTTTTGTTCAAATCTGTTGGATCCAAGCATATCCGTATTTTTTCCTTTTTTGTGACTATTACTATTGGGCTCACTGCTGGTGTTGGATGGCTCACTGGGCGAATAACTTTAATTTTTACCATTTTGTCCAATTCTGTTTTGACTTTTTCACGTAATGCATGTGCAATACGACGTGGCGGAATGATTTTGAATTTTGGATCATCAATGAAATCAATTTCATATGTAAAGTTCTTACAGCAACCAATTTTTTCGTCATCTGGATCAATTTCATTAACGCGTACAATGAGTCCCAGTTTTTCACACGCTGTTCGACCTAGTATTGGAGTCAAGTCTTCTGCAACGATTTTAAAGGTAACCATGTCTGAATAATTCTTTGTTTCACATTTTGTTTTCGATTCACCCACTACCGATATGCTGTTGTTGTTGTATGCGACGATTCTTTTTGTATTTGACGTATTGATTTTTAGTCCCAATCGCGACGCTTCTCTCTTTGGTAGCACATTACATTCAGCACCGGTGTCCAATTTTACAGTCAATTTCTTGGTTCCAATCGTTAAGTTCTCTGACCATCTGTCGAACAGTGCAATGCTATTTACTCGTACACTGTCTCGAAGCGTACTGATTGTGTATTCCTCTTCATCCGTACTGAATGAACCGGCCTGAGCAACAGCGTTAACTTGCTTCTGATACTTTTCAGGTTTTTTCCTTTTCTTTTTTTTATCTTATACTTGTAAATAACTGCAACGATATTAATATTCATATTTATGATAATAATATAGTGATCATTTAGTTAGCTAAACAATAAAAAAAAAGCAGAAATGAATGTATAAATAAATGAAAATTTTGATTAATATTGATATTTGAAATATTTGCAAGATTAGAATAAAGACACATTTTTTTGCAATTGTAGGTATTCATATGTCGCAACTTGTAGAATTTTAGAAAGAGTAGAATGAGAAACTACTGAATAAAATTACTTTCTGTTTTTGAATATGGCCCACTTTCATTTCTGAAATCAATTAAAAGTTATAAGTTGTAACTAAACTATAAGAAATATTATATAATCACCATTTTTTACTCGATTTATATTAACTGCCTTACGAAAGTTTGTAAGAAATGTTTTTTTTTGCATGCATTTCTTCAGCATTGTTTATTTTTTTATTTTTTTTTTAATATTTAGAAAATATATTTATACAAATATTCTGAAAATAAATCACTTTCCACACAAAATTTAGTTGTAACGAATAATTTCAAATTTAACGGATAAAATTCTATGAACGCGGACAGCAACTTTGCCCACACCGGAAGTCACCGGAAGTAGTTGATATTTTTTGAGGGTGTGTTGGTGTCTTGAAGTTTCGTGACATTTGTCATTATGAATTTCTATGTATCAATACTAGCGCACTAAATTGTGTAAACTCAATCAAAATATAGCTTGTAGGCAAGATAACGGGAAATCGGCCGAAGTGGGTCTCAGTATTGTCTCTGCTTCAAACTCGGTAATAATTAAAGCAATTTCTCAGTTTAAAGTATTTAGATAAACTTTTCTTAATACCATGAGTACGAAGCTTTCATTTCTTCCATCTGATGAAACTATTTATGAAAGGTCCAAAGATTGGGCTAACTTTATGTCCGTACGTAGTTACACAAAAAAAAAAAGTATTAAGTACGACGAAATTCAAGCCGTAGGCGATAATGATGACAGCGAGTCAGAAGCAGATCTAAAAAAAAATAGTCGCGACAACGATTGCCTGGCGCTGGTGAAAGTAGATGACTTCGAAGCCAGCAGCACTTCCGAGGACGATATGGATGACTTGTTGAACAAGACACTTCCCGATATCGAAGCACGGAGGCGCAAGTGGAAAGAATCTGGAATGGATAGGGTGTTGGATACATTTGATGTGAACGCTATCACAGACAAAGTGGGCCCCTGGTTGATGAAATCTAAACTTCAAAAGTGCATGCCCGCCAATTCCTCTGTCGAAGAAGAACAAATTATGTATTTTGAAAATCACCAGATTCATTACAATTCCGACGAATCCCTACAATCCACAGACACTGCTAAATATATTCTTTCCAATCGGAAGCCAAGAGCAACCAGCTGCACCACAATGACTATCAAGAGGTTTCGTTATGTTAAGGGAAAACAAAAGGAACTTGAGAGGAAGTACAATCATTTTGATAAATTCGACGTGAACCACGAAATCGATGAAGTATTCAACAGAAAATGTATGGGACGGCTGCCAGCTACTCTAAGGAGAACATCGAAACGTGCTATGAGCGAGGTGAATGAACGCCCTAAATTTATTTATGAGGACGGTTTAGGTCCGTCCGTAAAAAATGAAAATAAGCTTAACCCTAAGTCGGTGAAAAGGCAAAAGAGTCTGCTCAGAAAGAGACGCTCTGATGGCTTACGAAATCGGTCAGTGTCGAGCTCGTCGTCATGTTCGTCCACACCCGACCGCAACAGTTCTAACCCGAAACCCAAGATTCGCAGGGTTCCCAAAAGACCGAAAAAAGTTGACGAATCACTTCCGATCATAGATTTGACGTCATCGGACTGTGAGCTAAGTTCGAAGAAAACTGTGGTAAAGGCGAATGGCAATCTTGCCAAACAAACAAAAGTAATAAAAGCATCAAATGAAACTTGCTTTTTGCCCGAGAACATAGTTAATTCTACGGCTGTCTCCAAACCCGATCCCTTGGTAAAACCAAAATATTGTCTACTAAGCCCAATCCAAAGCAAGAAGATAGCGAAGAGCTTTAAAAAGCCTGTAAGAGTAAGGATAGCGAAGCGTAAGAATCTCTTTACCAACCATGAGACATTGGAGAAAGATATGGAAGGTGAGCAAGCAATAACATCGAAAGAGAAGCGCATTAAGCTAAATAGTGTTTCTGAAAGCCAGGACTCGGAACGTAAAGTTCTCGTGTATGCACCAGACAAGACCCAAAGTCTTGAAAATGTCAGTGGCGGATCATTCAAGCTGACCGAAGAGCATTTGCGTCAAGCGATTGGAAAAAAGGCGTCACGTAGATTCCTTACTTTAAATCGACAAAAGTTTCCACTTGAATTCGATTCAAGCTCCACACTATACTACAAACTGCCAAATACGATGGCCAAGAGCGACTCTACTGATGACAGCGATGAGGACGAATTAGACATTTTCGCCAAACAGGGGGAATTGGTTGCACAGCCGGCGCTGACTCCCTGATTTTTAAACATTCATTCATGTATTGCATAATTAAATATATATTATTTCAAATTGTTAACTAAATTCAATCAATTCAGAAATAAAAGAAAAATAAACTTTGAATTTTTGGCACTTTTTCATCAAAGAGATGGTAAGCATAATGCTATAGGGGCCATACACCAAAGACAATGGGATTATAATTGCATTTGCAAACGAAATTCGTTTGGCGCAAATTTACAAAACTGCGGAATGAATGTACTTACAAAAACTAGTTCCACTTTATGGTTTTGTTTACAATTCAACCACAAACAAATGACATTTGATGCAAAAACGTATTTACGTAAGATCTAAGCAGCCTCTAAACGGAAATTTTCGCGTTTAACTTAAGCAGCTCTAAAGCAACGTTGCCTAGGTTCGAAAAATGTTTATAAATCACATTTTTCTGGGTACGAATTTTATTAATGAATTGAAAATTTACAATTTGTAACAATTAGTTTGCAAAAAAAAAAGTATTATTATATCGATTATATTCGAACAAAGCTTCAGATCTCCGCGAACGTACATAATGGGGATAAACAAATAGAGGACATAAAGTGGGAACCCAATAATTTTGTATATAAACTGATATTATATAGAAGTATGTAATATGGTTAAATAAGGATAATGCAGGGGTTTGGAGTTGAAAAATGACTAGGAACCGGATGTGGACAGTAAGAAGGATGGGACGGAAAGAGACAGGGACAGGAGTGTCGAGAGCGAAGAGCTTGGCATGCTTGCTCAGCACGGCTCAGCTCGCCGGAATGGTGTGGTTCTTGCTCCCCACCGCTCGACCTAACCAACTACAACACATAAAACATGCCATACAAACAGGTACTTACTTTACCTTCACCGCAGAAGCGGACGGACCTTCACCGCACTGAGGGGCGCTGTCGATGTCATTCAGCGCTGGCCATTCCCACCCTTCCTGGAAATCCGTTGGCCGATGTTTGAGTTTCCCCTTAGTTGTAGATGTCTTCATTAGAGTGAAGACTTCCCTTTCGATGTTGTATTTCGTAGTCGTGCATCTGCAACCGTTCGATCCACCTCGCGACTTGTCCTTCAGGATTTTTGAAATGTAGCAGCCATTTTAAAGACGCATGGTCTGTGCGAAGAATGAATTTCCGCCCATAAAGGTACTTATGGAAATGTTTTGTTGCCAATACCAGAGCAAGGAGTTCGCGCCTGGTAACACAGTAGTTCCCTTCTGGCTTTGAGAGCACTTTGCTGAAGTACGAGACTACCTTCTCTTGGCCATCGTGCACCTGGGAAAGAACGGCTCCAATTCCCACATTACTAGCGTCTGCATCCACAATAAATGTTTTCCCAGGGGTGGGGTACGCTAATATGGGGGCGTCGCACAACTGTCGCTTAAAATCTTTGAAGCTATTCTCGCACTCACCTGACCATTCGAATTGTTTGTTTTTTTCTGTCAGTTGATGCAAAGTCTTTGCGATCCCGGCAAAGTCCTTTACAAATCGTCTATAATAGGTCGCAAGTCCCAGGAAGCTTCTCATTTGATGTTTGTCTTTAGGAACCGGCCAGTTTTTCACTGCATCGACCTTCTCCGGATCAGTCTTGACTCCTTCGGAAGAGATGATGTGTCCGAGATACTTCACTTCTGGTCTAAATAGAGCACACTTCTTCGGGTTCAGTTTTAATTGCGCACTTCGTAGCCTTTGGAACACTTCCTTTAGGTTATTTCGATGTTCGTGAAATGTTTTTCCTACCAGGATGACATCGTCCAAGTAGACCAAACAGGTTTTCCAAGTGAGTACCAGCAAAACGCGCTCCATTAGACGTTCAAAAGTTGCTGGAGCATTGCACAGTGCACACCCAAGGAGCATTTTGCGACTTCATGTGTCATGCGTCATAAGCGACGTCTTGAAAACGGTTTTGTTACAAAAAAATATTCCCAACTAGTAACATTTTATACACATGCTAGGTCACATGTTTTATTTAGGAATATTCCTCTCTAGGAATTTTGTATCTACACAGGTGCGATATTGTGTCAAAATTGTTACTTCAATGAAACATTTTGTCCGCAGCGTGTAAAATATGTGGAGATGTGTGTTCGTGCACACAATCCCTATATAGTTTTTTTTTACATACAGCGACGAAACTATGCATAAGAATTGTTATGCTATCTAATTTGGCCAACATATGTGGTATTCGATTGGGCTTCTTCAGATTCGCTCTCAGATTTCAGATTTCGTGTGGCTAATCGAACATAAAATCGTCACTTGCTCTTTTTTGTGATAATATTCGTGCGATTCGAATATGTGTAGCCTTCAACACTTTTCAAAGCATTTTCCATTCACTGGTTAAATTTTTTAATTAAAACACTCGAAATTTGCGTCCTGATTGATTTCCATTTATTTATATATAAATAATTTACAGTGGCGATTCCTGGTCTTGAGCATTGGGTTAGCTAATGTTCCAGGGAGGTTTAAAATAATAAAAAATAAAAAATAGTGTTTTTTTTTTAGTTTTATTAACAATTATAAAAAAGACAAAAAAAAATATTTATATATGCTCCAAAAGTAATAGGTTTAAAAATAACATTCATCGATACGTAAATTCGGATCGTCGGTCAACGGCTACAAAATTTTCGATGACTCCATCATAAAACTCCTCACTTTCTTTCAGCTCTTTCAAAAACTGCTTTTCTATAGACATGAGAGCCAAATAGCTCAATCTCTCCTGACCTTGAGTGCTTCGAAGATACGTTTTTATCCTCTTTAATGCAGAAAAGGAGCGCTCTACAGACGCCGTTGAAGCTGGTACTGTACATATAAGTTTTGAAAGCTTGTACACCTGCTCAAAACTGTCGGCTATGTTTGTCTCTATCCAGAGCAAGACATCAAATGGTGTTGTCGTTTTTGAAGATCCTGCTGATGTTGTACCTGTTGGCTGTATAGCGTCTGCGTTTTCATAAAAAACAGTCAATTCGTTCTTTAATTGAGTGAATTCAAAAATGTTTGGGTAGCTTTCAATTAGATTTTTAATTAATTCTTCAGGAAATTGTTTTTTTTGGCGATAGTTACTAAATTTTTTCCCGTTCAGTAAATCGAAATATTTCAGTTTTTCAAAGGATGCAAACCTTTCTGATATCTGCATACTTAAATTGTCAACTATTTCAAAGAATAATTTCCTGTATTTCGTTTCATTTGTATCAAATTTATCATTTTTAGCTTTTCGTTTGTCAGCATGTGATGGCACAGCCTGCAATTTTGATTGCCAAATATCCTGAAATCCTTCGTTTCTTTGAAATTTCAGAAAGTCATTAAGCTTATTTATTTGATTTATACAAAAAACGATGTCTATATTGGCATTTTGTAATGTATTGAAAAGTACATCTGAGTGTGAAAAAAGTTTCGAAAACACATTCAAAAGAAAAACAGTTTCAAAGCTTTTCAAAAATTTACAGTAACCCGATGCAGCCATCCGATCATTACTTTCCCATGTATTTGTCTCATCATTTTGAATGCTTTCAAAATATTGTTGAATGTTTTCCGCGTAAGAGTAGACTACATTGACAAGTCGTGAACTAAAGCACCATCTCGTCGTGGCTAACGATGGAATTTTTCTTTTTAAAAATTCTTTAAGAGCATACGTCCTTTTGCTTGAATGAGATGCGAACGTTGCGATGCCATTCAAAGTGCTAAAAAAAATCCTGCATTCTCTTACGTTGTTTAATCCTTGAGATAACACTAAATTCAATACGTGTGCATAACAGTGGACAAATACAGCATTGGGACATACGTTCTTAACTTTCATTTGAAGTCCATTCAAATGGCCACTCATAACGGAAGCCCCGTCGTAAGTCTGGGCTACAAGTTTATCTTTTATTTCATATTTTTCCAATAGATCTATAACTAATTTAAACAAATCTTCTGCTGTTCGCCCAGAGCTTACATCGATAACCCCAACGAAAGTTTCATGAATTTTCTTATTAAAGTAATACCGAAATACAACGGACAATTGGGATTTCATTTGAATGTCAGAAGTCTCGTCAAGCATTATTGCGACAAACTCTGACTGCTTAATTCGTTTGGAAATATGACTTTTTAAAAGTTCACCAACCGATTTGATCAAATCATTTTGAATCGCCATTGAGGTACCTTTAAAAACCGTTACTGTTTCAAGGTGTTGCGATAATATAGGGTCGTATTGTTTTAAAACATTTAAAAGCTCAATGTAGTTTCCTCGATTTAAAGACAAAACAGATTCATTATGGCCTCTAAATGGTAACTCCTGGTTTGCGAGATAACATGTCACATCTATTAGGCGTTTGAGCACTTCGCGATTTTTCCTAACCTGGATGTTATGCTGAGTGTTAGAAGTTTTTAACTGGGAGCTTAATGCTTCGTCTATCCTATTTTCACCAAATCTAGCTAGTTTAAACACACATTGTAAATAGGATGCGCTTTGTTTGTGTTTTTTTTGAAGTGTGGTTAGAGCATTAAGATTGTCAACACCCGAGGAACTCCAGGTAGAATGAATTCCGGAAAACAGTAAACAAGGCCAACAAAAAAGTTTTTTCTTATTTTCACATCCTGCTAACCATGGGTAAAGGGAATACTGGTTTTCACTAAAATTTCTTTTATACTCTCTATAACTGTCCTTGTGCGTTGATTTTAAACCTGATAGCTTCGGGCACGGGCGTCCATTTTGAATAATTAAAAGTTTTTCCGAAAACGATCTCGTTCCAAATGGTTTCTCTAATAAATCTTCAATTATGGATTTTGTTTGAGCAGTTTTTGTTGCAGATTCCATTTTATTTCCTACCAAAATAGAGATCCTATTATTTTATTTATCTTAATAATTAGGTACATGTTCCTATTCAAATAATAAGAAACAAACAAATAAACATATCATTTGCTTTGAAGTATGAGAAAGCACTTTTCCCTTATTTATCGACAAAAAGTTTTTATGGAACAAAACAAAACTAATGCCTTTCTAGCAATAACTGCAGGAAACTTCCCATAAAAAGATTCCAGCAATGTGAGGATTAAAGACTCAGAGAGTTCATTTAAAAATAAAAAAAATAAAGCTCACATTAGCCGACGCTACTGTGGGGGCTTTTTGCACAAAACAAAGTTATGCATTTTTCACCATATAAAATTATTTTTATTCCTTTGCATTACCTTCATCTCACTTCACACAAATTAAAAAAAAAAAAACAAAAAACAAAACAAGAAAGCACCACAAATATATTATTTACTCACATTTATAGTCCACGCAAATAGGTATAAAATTAAAAATTATAGAAACTACAAAATTTCGCACTAAACTTTTGAGATTCAATAGCACTGTTCAATCAAATAACTTAACGAAACAAGTATCAAGTAAGCACACCCGCACATCAGTGATCCCAGATTACAAGATATATCTTTTTTTTCAAGATTTTCAAGATTTTTGAGCTCAAAAATATGTACAAGACAAGAAGTAATTTATGTATTATGTATGTATATATCTACCTACTCCAATTTTGCGAAAAAGGAAATACATATAAGTTTTATTTAAAGTATAGACATATATATTTTGAAAAAATCTTGAAAAAAATGTATTTTATTTCGGAAAAACAAGATTTTCAGATATTTCATCTGGTAACACTGCCCGCACTCCGCAGTCCACACACGCATCTTAGCTTAGCTTACTGCAATTTCCCTACAAAGAGTAAAGAGAAACATACAAAGAGTACAAAAAAAAAGAGAACGCAAACAATGTACCTGCTTGCGTGCGGGTGCGATACACATTTTACAATACTTTCGATTTAGCGCGTTTGTTTGCGCTATCCCTTCTAGTCCAGGATCCCTAGTACATTTTTGTAACTTGATTACTATCAAGCTAATTTTCCGTGAGTAGCTTAATTTTGATAAGACGCCCACAATTTCCTTTGTTAGTAATAATAGGTTAGTGTGTTCTCTGCCCAAATAAAACCATGTCCTACAAAAAAACAGGTATGTATCACTAGTCCGACAAGAATTGTCATTTTTTCGTTTTCCTATTTGTAACATAAGATACAGTGAAAAAATCTTTTAAACACACCGACCGAGTAAATGAGTCATATGTCCATAGAAGTTAGAAATCAAAATTTCAATTCATATGTGCTCAAACAAGAATTGAAAAATCTCGTAAATCGTAATGCAGAAATTCTTCCACAGAAAAAGATATGCACATGCAAACTACACACAAAGTAGGTACCTGCTCATCTCATTCATAAAAGCAACAGACAACAAAAACAAAGCTGAACGTATTATGAAATCGAACCAAAAAGGCAGAAAAGGAATACATGAAAAAAAAAAACCCACCCTCATCAACACATTCAATTGGAGCACCGCGATAGCGTACCAAGCTATATAGTTCTGTACTAGGTTCTACTTTTGAGCGTAGGACCGGGATAACGTGCCACGGAATTTGTAGGACAAATATTTTTTCAAATAATTTAGATAATTATCTTAAGATTTAAAAAAACACAATCCTGTTAGTAATAAATATTTGAGAATCATCAAATCGACATATTTTAGGCTTGCTAGCTCTGTTAGCTACCACAATCAAGAATTCTCGCAAAGGAAATTGTGGGCGTCTTATCAAAACGATGCTGTTCTCGAAGATTCAACTTGATAGTAATTAGTTTTATATCAAGGATCACTACTACAACTTTTGAGCGTAGGACCGGGATAACATACCACGGAATTTGTAGGACAATATGACTGTTGAATTATATAAATATTAACTAATAAATAAAAAAAAAATCAGCTGGTTAGTAATCAGTTTTGGTGATCTCATTATCGATACATGTTGGAAGGGGGGGACTCTTTGATCAGACCATCGATTTTGTAGGACAAATATTTTTTCAAATAATTTAGATAATTGTCTTAAGATTTAATAAAACACAATCCAGTTAGTAATAAATATTTGAGAATCATCAAATCGACATATTTTAGCCTTGCTAGCTCTGTTAGCTACCACAATCAAGAATTTTCACAAAGGAAATTGTGGGCGTCTTATCAAAATTAAGCTACTCACGGAAAATTAGCTTGATAGTAATCAAGTTACAAAAATGTACTAGGGATCCTGGACTATTCTGCTTATTTAACTGGGCTTTGCTTACGACTGGTAGTCAAACACCCTTATATAGATTATATGAAATTTGGTAGCGCAATTTCGTACGCTAAACTGCTACAAGGGAGAGACTTTTTATGGGAGTTTTGGATCGTGTGTGTACACTGCGCAGGCAGGGAATTTGGTATCACAAATTTTAACGCTAAAGAATATTTCAAGAGAAACTTTTTATATGGGAGAATGTGTTGTGTGTTTGGGTAGGAACTAGGAAAATATGATTTGGAACTAATATAGATAGGTAGTTTGGTTATTTAGTATTCCATTGTTTATTGCAATTATTAATCTTCATAATTACTTTAACCTCGTATTTTGTTGTATTTTGCGTATAAAATATATTCCAAAGAATTTATTTTCTTGGCATATTTTCTTGGTTTAGCGCCGCTAAACTAGCTAACTGAGAGGAATCGCCCCTGATAATTTACAAAATTAGATTAGCCCGATGCAAACGCCTTTCTTTGCTGTAGAAAAAAATTCACGAAAACCTAAACGCCCTCCACCAGTTGTCAAACTCAAACACACTTGTGTGGTAAATTTGAGAAATTATAATAGGAACAACAAACAATAAATGGATTTTAGATTTTAAACACATTTGTGGAGTTTTATTTTTCTTTTTCTTTTTGCTTCTCTGCAAACAAAATTAATTTAAATTTGCTGGAACAACTAACTAATAAACTAATAAAGACCCATTTCATCCTTGGTCATAACCACCTTGAACGACATGTTGATCAGTGCCTTGATTTTGTGCGGTTTTTGTCGCAATTGCGGTTGCGGAAAGGGTTCACGTATAGGCGGATTCTATAAATGTGTGCGTGATGTCGAGAACTGACAGCTTCCAATATTTCCTGTTCTAATATCGCTTTGTTCCTGGAAATTCCAGGCCGGTTTTCCCTAACGCAACCTATTTAGGTAGCGAGAAGGATGTCGGTTGTCGACAATTGACATTTGACAAAGAAAGTTTATGGTGATAACAACAATAGATGACTAGTAATGAATACTGTTTATTTTTTAATTTTGGAAGGAATTTGTTTGTCATGAGTTCAACAGTACGTATTTTTATTTAAATAAATTAATTGGACTTGTGTCTTTATACTATTTAGCTGTGTATTCCTTTCATATTTATTTATACATATAGATAACTTAAACCGTATCGCTAATCTGTGTTTTGTTTTTCTTTATTCTAAAAGAAGATTGAATTCTCAACAGCGTGACCTCTTGTTGGATATGGTGGAAGAGCATAAGGGTGTTTTGCTTGGACAAATGTCTGCCCAAGGAACCTAAGGAAAAAGGAAACTTGGGCGAACATAAGTACTCTGCTTAATACAATGGGACCTGCTAAGTATGAGGATCAATGGCGAAAAGTAAGTTCATAAAATACACAAAGGTTTATTAACTAATCAACTTATTTACCACCACAGGCGTGGAGTGACATCAAATCTGCTGTGAAGAAAAAGGCAGCAGACCGGCGAGTTGCGGTTAATACGACTGGAGGCGGAGAATTGCCTGATGGGCTAGATATGGCGGACTAGGTCCTCGTCCTAACCAAGTTATTAGGATATGTGGTACGGATGCAATAGACGGTCTTCAGGAACTGGGAGATTCAAGTGGTTCCCATTATCATTTGGTAAGAACTCGGAAAACTGTAAGATTTTGCTATTTTCTATAATTATTTTTTAATTCTTCAGATAAAAACTCTTGCAACACCACAAGCACAGCTACAAGACAACGATATTCTCTACATGGACGAAGAAGATGAAGAGGAATATGATGATGGTTTGCTTTTGCCTGCAACAGATGAAAATGCTGCGCCGACATTGGGTCTCTCTGTTCCTGACCTCGATGAACTGCCATCAACAAGCAACCAAAGTCGGCAACCGCTTCGCCAAGAGGTAGAGAAAGGAATACTTTACCTACAAACCATTTGGTAAGTTTGCAAACTTCCGAATTGCTAATTAAAGTATTATAAGTAATAATTTTCTTGTTGCAGGAAAGCGTTGGTCTTGTGCCGGTTACTACAGCACTAAATCTCCAAAGGCAAATGATAGCACAGAACGATGTGCTAATATCACAGATGGGAGTGATAATAAATAACCAGGGGGAAAAGAAAAATCTGTTGAAACAAATTCTCGATGAATTGAGAAAACAGAATCAAAATAGGTAAGTTCCATAAGTTGAATTAATTCCTGGCTATTCAAATTTGTAATTTGTTTTTACTCTTATACTTTAGATAAATTCCCGAGTTGGACAGCACAACTGTATTAAATCAGTATCGCTAATTTTGTTCTCTGCAAATTTCGTGTTCGAAATGGTTCGGTGTTCATCGTCCCTGAAATGAATGGGACAACTTCGATGCCTACACAAGATGCCAACTCATTTGTGAATGAAAAGTACGGTGTAGTCCGTAGTCGTCAGTAGATTCGTTATCCATCGTTGTATGATAATGAATTGTACTCTTTTTATTTTGTTTTAATAAAATGTGAATTTATTCAATATTGCTTCTGTTTTACTAAAAGGATAAACGTATATTCCACTCCTATATTACATTCCAGACGAATTAATACAAAATTAGTATTATAGCATTTCTTTTTCATCCCGCGAAGATTGCCTTCAGACCCCAATAGTATATGTTGTAATAAATAGATCCGTATGGCTTGAAGTGCAAGCCTTGTTTGTGCTAAGTTGTTAAGTATATAATACAAATAGGATACTTGAAGATATCGGGATGAAGAACGTTCACCTTTTGAAACTGTAAATGTAATTTCGCTCGCAAACAAATTTGCAGCAACGTCAACAATCAAAGTTTGCAAATTAAGAACCCAATATAAGTGACGTATGTGTAATTCATTTTTATTTACATATTCTATTATACAGAATTTTCAAAAATTATTTGAGTTAATAATAGTCGATTTTGATTACAATTTTCAATAGCAGCAACAGCAACTGCATTCGGAACAACATTTTCTTCATCAACTACGGCAGCAACGATTAGGCAGCTGTCGAGTGCAAATCCACTGTCCCCTGAAATCAAAATAAAGTTAGGGAAAATAACTTTTAAGTTGTCTAATGTTTGTTACCAAAAAGCCATGTTTGAGGAAAGATTTCTTGTATTGCCCGAAGTAGTGGCACTATTGGACTTGTCCGCCAAATCAATGAATCATGTGTTGATTCTGAATATCTTGCATTAATATACAAAATTCGCAATTTGAAATCACAAATCTATTAAACGGATAGATACAACAGAAATAAATAGTAGCTTATAATATCAATTATACTTACAGTGAGCACATTAATGGAATGGTATCCTTTCCTATTTACATATGAAAACTCAATTTCTTTCGGTAAATGACTAATAGCAACATGGGTACCATCTATTAATCCAATGATTCCAGGTACTCCAGTATTGATAAGAAACTCTCTTTCAATTTCATCCCTTTTTGTATCCGTGTTTGGGAATTCGATGTAAGAATGCATTAAATTATGTACTATCTAATCCGATACCAAGGTAACAGCCTTGGAGACCATGGCTTGGGACATAATAGCAAAGGCATCCATTCCTATCCGACGTTGATACGATCCACTTGCAAAAAAATACATCGCAGCCAAGAATTTCAGATGAAATGATACAGCATTTCCATTGTCCGAAATAATAACGAAGGATTGAAGAGTATCAATGAGTTCCAACGCTAATATTTTTGGCATCACATAGTTCTGTTGAAACCTAAGTAGATAATAATTTTGATAACATCACATTTCTTTAAGTTTCATTTTTATTTCACTTAACTTACACTCTATCCGATATTTCGAATGCATTCATATAATCTCGTAAATATCGATTATAAATTTTAGTTTTTGTTTTACACTCGTAATACAATATAGACGGTAAATTGATCATTTTCGCACAAACCTTAATTTTTATTTTATAAATAAACACAAAATAACCCAAATGTCATTTGATGTAATTAACATCGTTCAGCGGGTGAGCTATGCACCACTATGAAACATTAGATGCAATTCTTTTTCAAAAAGAAAACTTTAAAATGAAAACGTTAAAGCCTTAATGTTCTTCTATAAATATAAAAAAAAAATTAAGCATTAGTTGTAAATATATCAACTCATTTTTTGATCTAGTTTTTAAGATTTCATTTAATATATTTCGTGAACATTTAACAGCCAATCCGCGTCGAGTGGTTTGCTGGTAATGTGAACCACCTGAACGCAGGCAAAGCCCATGGCCCACTAACACATTCAAATCCAATTCGGAACGTTCCCTAGCGCAATTGCGACAAAAACCGCACAAAATCAAGGCACAGTATTTACACTTTTTGACGTTTTGCTTTTTTGCACGCAAATAAGAACAAATTCCTACATAGGAACTTCTTTTCAAAACAAATTAAACGCGATTTCCGATTGGGAAGCTTGTGGCATACAGATTAAACACAGTCAGTGCTGCCACAAGGAAAAAAATTTGCGTAGCAAAACTTAATTTGCGTAGCAAAACTCAAAAGTCCAAAATATAATTTTTTTTTCGAAAACAAGCAAAGAAACGCTTAATTCTTTACTCAAAGTAAATATGTCTTTAAGGGCAAGTGCAAGTATAGTTGGTAAACTATATATTTTACAAAACTGAAAAAAAAAAAACATTAAAAACTTCATTTTAAAGGCGCTTTGCATGCAAAATTGCCTTAAAAAAAGAAGTTCATATCACAAAATTATAAATGTAGGATCTTTGTATCAATAGCAGAATTAATATCACATAGAAATTCCGGCAAGTCTTTTAGATTAATACAGTTTTTTAAGTTAAAAAATTAAGTTTTTAAGTACCGTTTAGAAAAAAATTAAAGATCGGCGCCCATATTTCGTTTCTTTTTGAAACCAAACATTTTGCTGCCATTATTTTATCTACTGTCTCTATTTTAAATGAGTTCGTCTTCTTGTTCTTTGTCAAGCTTAAATCTAAAAAAATTCTTTCAGCAGCTGCGCTGCTATGTGTTAGAACGATAAGTTTTTTCATTAAATTGGAAACTTTTAAAAACAGTGGCTTGCCAGATTCCAGTCAAATTGAAACACTAACACATCCGAAGAAATGGGTACTTGTTGGGTATGGTAGAAAAGAATATAAGTTGGTGTGGGAAAGTGAGTTAAGATTGAATAGGTGTGCTTTGAATAGGGAGCTCGAAAATAATCCAACACGAATGTACGAAAAAGACAATGGATTTTATTTCTAGGGAATAATACGTTAGACAATTTTTTACAGTGATTAATTTTCTTACCGCAGTTTGCACTCCCATTCGCTTCAAAGTTTCCAATGTCAATCAATGACAAGTAGAGAAGTTGAAAAGGCGCGAACGAGAAATTTGCGAGTGAGGAGTGCGAACTGAGGTTGGAGTGAGATAGTTACATAGAGTATAATCGTAATGTCTCCTGGTAGATGGCGCTGACGGCAATACAAAGGGGCTGTGTTCAACAGTGTCATTGCAGGGCATTCTGTGACATCCCCGGCCCCGTGAATCAACCAGATTCACCATTATCAACGTTAAGAATGGCCAATTTGGAGACTGGACGACACAGCAATCCTGATTTCGTACGCACGTCCGCTCGCCTTACCTCGCCATCAGCTCCGTGGAATACGCGTTCCACTCTTCCACGGCACCACTGCTTCCTAGGCATATTCGAGTCGCAGATGAACACCAGATCACCTTCCTTTAATGGCATCGTTTTTTGGCACCACTTAGCTCGGCGCGTTAAAGTTGGCAGGTACTCGGAGATCCAGCATTTCCAAAAACAGTCCCTCAGTTGTCGAGCAATTCGCCATTGCTTGCGTAGGGCGCAGAACTTCTCCGGAGGTTCACTCACCCTTGGTGTTTGTGCGGTGTTGGCTGATCCGAGCAGGAAGTGATTAGGTGTGAGCGGCTCTTCCTGGTTGATAGATATCGGCAAGTGTGTCAGTGGTCGTGAGTTCACGACATTCTCGGCTTCAATTTTAAGGCAATGCAAGGTATGTTCACGGGGCGCGATTTCCTTTAACGTGTGGCGCAGCACCTTCTTCACACACTGCACCATTCGCTCCCATACGCCTCCTTCAGATGGGTTGTTGGAGCAGTTAAACAACCATTCGACGCCCCTCGTTGAAAGCTCGTCTTGGATACGTTCGCAATCGAAAACCTCTGCGAAACGTTTTGCTTGGTGATCGGCGCCAACGAAGTTCTTGCCGTTGTCACTGCGTATCCGCAACGGCACTCCTCGACGGTTCATGAAGTTGCGCATGACCACGATGCAGGCGTCCGTCGATAAGTCACTGGCGATTTCCAAGTGAATGGCACGCACGGTGAGGCATGTGAACAGCGCCACCCACCGTTTCTCTGTTCGACGTCCAACCGTCACGTTGAGCGGGCCAAAATAATCCAGGCCAGTGTATGAAAACGGCCTTACATACGGTGTTAAGCGATCCTCCGGAAGCGGTCCCATTATTGGCGTAACAGGTAATGACTTAGCCAGCTTACACTGCCCACATTTCGATATTATCTTGCGCATTACTTGCCTTAGGCGCGGGATCCAGTATTTTCGACGGATTTCACAGATCGTAGCCTCAAGGTTTTGATGCATCATGAGGCAATGGTGATGAGACACAACCAATTGCGTGAGCTTGTGATTCGGGGGCAATATCACTGGACGCCTCGTTGTATAGGGTAGGCAGCTGGCTGCATCGATACGACCATTAACGCGGAGTACATTCCTTTCGTCTTTGTACGGCACAAGTTTATATAGCGTACTTCCTTTGGAAATGATCTGACCATTATCGATCTGACGGATCTCTGCAGCCACTTCCACTTGAGCTTGGCGGCACAGAACAGCTTCTGCCGCATCAAGCTCACCGACAGTCAGTCCAAAACGTTCACCGGCCACGGTACTCGTTCGATGACAACGTTCGATGAATCGAATAACCCATCCGAATGTTCGTTTCAAGCGCATGAAAGTAGAGAAATTATTAAAGGTTATAAAGTCTTTACTCACAGATAGTAGGGTGAATTTCGGACGAAGCTCTTCTTGATCTTCTTCGTTTCGACTGTTAGTATAGCCAGGGTCAGCAGGCCACAATTCCTCGGTTTCCCACAGGAATTCTGGACCACGGAACCATCGAGATGAAGGATTGAAGTTGATTCGGCAATTTGATCGGGTGGCCTCATCAGCGACATTGTCCTTCGTAGATATCCAGTTCCAGTCCGATATCTCGAAGGAGGCTAGAATTTCAGCAATTCTGTGTGCTACGAATGGCTTGTAGCGGCGATGAACAGATCCAATCCACTTAATTACGGTCTTAGAATCACTCCACAGAACACACCTATCGATGTTGAACGAGTGTTCTTCGATGATAGTTTGCATCAGACGGGTTCCCAGTACGGCGGCTTGGAGTTCGAGACGTGGTATGGTCATCGGCTTTAGCGGCGCACATCTAGACTTGGCGCATTTAAATGCGACTGCTACCGCTCCATTGGCATCGATGTATCTCCAGTAAGCTACGGCAGCGAAGGCGTCCTCACTGGCGTCTGAGAAGATGTGCAATTGGAGTTTCGTCGGCGTTGACTTGACGAAATAGTGGCGCGGAATCTGAAAGTCGACGACCCGGCTCATATTCTGGTACCATTCACACCATGCTGCGTTGATATCGGCGGGCAACGGCTCGTCCCAGCGTATGTCGTGTCGCCATACTTCTCGCATCAGCAGCTTTGCTCCAACCAGGAAGTGACACAGAAAACCCATTGGGTCAAATACTGACATAATGATACTCAGTAGTTCTCTTTTGCTAGGACATCTACTCCCATCAATGATCTTCACGTCAACGCTATGGAACTTCAACTGGAATCTGAACGTGTCGCTTACCGGCTGCCAGAACATGCCCAGCACCTTCTCCGTTGCTAGGCCATCTTCAATGGAATGGTTGGTTTCAGTCGTTGTATTATCCAGTACACCACATAAGGCATTTACAACTTCGGATGAGTTCGATATAAAGCTGCGCAGCTCAAAGCCGGCATCTCTGTGGATATTTCGTACCTGTTTTGCGACGCTAATGGCTTCCTCTGTTGAGTCGAAGCTATCCACAAAGTCATCGACGTAGTGGTGCTCAAGAATAGATTTGACTGCTCGATCATTATGGTCCCCATGTTCCAAGGCGTTGACAACTTTTACGTATTGGGCGGCGCATGGTGAGCAAGCAGCTCCAAATGTCATAACTGACATTTCGTAGATGTCTGGTTCTAGTTCAGAGTTGCCATCACGCCAGAGAAACCTCTGCGAGCACCTGTCCTCTGGTCGAATGAGAACTTGGTGGAACATCTCGCGTATGTCTCCACAAACGGCGATGGCTCCCACTCGAAAGTTGAACAGCACTGAAGGCATTGGCTTGTACTGCTGAGGTCCTTTCAGCAGGTACGAATTTAGTGAAATCCCTTGAACTTTGGCGGCGGCATCAAAGACCAAGCGTAGCTTGTCTGGTTTGTTGGGGTTCACTACGGCAAAATGTGGTAGATACCAGGTTTTTGGCCCAACCACGGCGGCTTCTACTGGCTGTAGCTTCCGAACATAGTTCTTGGCAATGTAAGTTCGAATTATCGCATTGTAGGCGGCGGCAAAGGGGACATCTCTTTTCATCTTCTGCTCAATTCCAGACAACCTCCTCTTAGCCATGGCGTAGCTATCAGGCAACTCTACGACGTCATTCTTCCACAGGAGTCCCGTCTGGAATCTACGGTTGACTTTTGTTGTAGTAGCTTGCAGGATACTCCTGGCACGGGCGTCTGCTTTAGTCTCCACATACGGTGCTGGCCGCACACCAAAGTTCTCTGCATCGAAATAATCTGCTACCATCTCGTGAAGGTCCACCTCGTGTGAGACATCCTCGTTAGTGGAGCACATCAACAGACAAGGGGACGTAATTGGCTTGAATCCCTTCGTCGGGCCAAATACCACCCATCCTAACTCAGTGTTAGCAGCATACGGACCTCCTTCTTCAAGCTGAACTGCATCGGTAGGCAGACCTAGATGACAATGATCAATGCCGATGAGCAGCTTAGGCGAAATGTTGGAATAAGGCTGTAATGAGAAGTGTTTAAGTTGGCTGACCTTCCTACGTATGTCATTTTGACTTAAGCTTTGTGTAGGTAAACTAAGATGGGATACACCATAAACGTTACTTAGCTTGTGCCTCTTCTTAATATTAGCACCGCTTATAAAAACGTTGACGACGGTCGCCGGCTCTTGGGCGGATCTTCCTCCAACCCACTGAAGATTCAGCTGATGTGGGTGACCTTTCAGACCAAGTTCTTCAATAAGGGCGCTATCCATCATCGTTATGGATGAGCCTTCATCTAGCAATGCATATGTGTTGGCTCGCTTGTTTGGTCCGTATAACGTAACTGGCAGCACACGAAATAGCAGGGTGGAACTCCGGGCTGAGCTGTCCGCGCAACTTAGAACTGCTTCCCTTGGGTTTTATTCTCGTGACACGTCAAGCTGTGGTAGTTGGCTTGCAACGGTGACGTTTCCAGATTCATGGAGCGATTTGTGGTGACCTTTACTGCATCCATTTACACCACATGGCTTTCGACGGCGGCAGTTGCGTGTTAAATGCCCCATTTCAAGGCAGGTGAAGCACAACCGATGACGTTTCACTTCAGTCCACCTTTCACGTACGGTCAAATCAAGGAACCTACTGCATTCTACAATGCTATGACGATCCTGGCATATTGGGCACTTGAGTAGATCAACTCGCTGACCGACTGCTGCGTGGAGGACTGCACTTGTGCTATCCTGAACCGTACAAATTAAGTTGGCTACTGCACTCAACCAGTTGCTGAAATCAACTACAGTTGCGTACGGTCGTATCGACGATGCATATGCAGCCCACTCGATCCTCTTGTTCATAGGCAGCTTGGAAACGAGTTCTGCCAGCAGGGTAGGGTTAGACGAATGCTGTTGACCATTGACTGACTGTAAGAACACGGCGACGTTCTTGGCTTTCGTGGCAAAGGAAATTAACCTTTCAATGGAAGCTTCTGTAATTGGTGGTATTTCACGTATCTGCTGTAACTGGCTGCTAATCAGCTGCTCCGGGCGGCCAAAAATAAATCGGAGTTGTTCCGTTCTGCGTTCACATTTTCCGGATGAATCATCAAACATCTAACAATCTTTCGCGCATCACCCTTTAGGCACTTATGGAGGCGCATACTGTTCTCGAGGTTGCTGTAGTTGTACGCGGCGGTTGACTCGGCGTACGCTGTCGAGAACATCGGCCAGTCTTCCGGGTCACCATGGAATTCGGGCAAGTCCAGTAATTTCCGAGGAACAGTAAACGTAGCTTGCGATAAAAGGTCGCCGCTTCCAATATGAGACGGCGCTGCTTCAGATGTCTGACGATTTGGATAAACAAAATTAGAATTATTCCCAGATGATCTTAAATAAGCTGGGATACCGGTGGATGTAGTGCAGTTGTTCGTGAAGTGTGGTAAAAACTCGGGTGTCTGTAGTAACGGGTAAGTGGCTGGCAATGAAACCGTACATTGTGCCGCTACATGACTACATGCACTGGTACTTACAGCTGAACAGTTAGAAGTAGCAGGTACGGACGACAACGGTGGATTACGATGTACGATCGGAGGCTCAATTGAATATGTTGTCGGTGGTGCGGTATTGTTTTGCAGTGCTTCCTTTAATGCCTGACACTGCAAATCCCGTTCACTTAATTTCATTCGGGCGCTCTGAAGTTCAGTTTGTAGAATATTGAGTTGCCTCTGCATTGCTTCGAGAAGGGTTTGTTGCTGTGCTGCGGCGGCAAGGGCAGCACTTGGTGCAGCTATTTGTTCAATTGCAGAGGCACTCACTGTGGAAGCAGTCGCTCGTGTGGTGTTAGAAGCATCTGTAGCTGGTACGATGGACACGAGCTCAGTCGTGGATGCGGCAGCGTTGGACTTTGTGAGATTGGCA
This sequence comes from Cheilosia urbana, assembly GCA_946477585.1. Classification (NCBI taxonomy): domain Eukaryota; kingdom Metazoa; phylum Arthropoda; class Insecta; order Diptera; family Syrphidae; genus Cheilosia; species Cheilosia urbana. The sequence goes on from OX297857.1 coordinate 18,313,134, forward strand.
TTGTCTGCTTCCATGTCAAAACTACCATACGGCAAATCTTGCGGGTTCGGATGAAGACGTGGGCTTTTCCTTGGCGGCGTTCGTTGCATACCTCTTGTTAGCGACGGCTCCATTCAATGGCGGTTCGCAATTGCAGCGCAATTCACAAAATGCGAAATAAAATTGTGTGCTTTGAATAGGGAGCTCGAAAATAATCCAACACGAATGTACGAAAAAGACAATGGATTTTATTTCTAGGGAATAATACGTTAGACAATTTTTAACAGTGATTAATTTTCTTACCGCAGTTTGCACTCCCATTCGCTTCAACGTATCCAATGTCAATCAATGACAAGTAGAGAAGTTGAAAAGGCGCGAACGAGAAATTTGCGAGTGAGGAGTGCGAACTGAGGTTGGAGTGAGATAGTTACATAGAGTATAATCGTAATGTCTCCTGGTAGATGGCGCTGACGGCAATACAAAGGGGCTGTGTTCAACAGTGTCATTGCAGGGCATTCTGTGACAATAGGTATACCTTCGTTTATTTTTTTTTTTTTTTTATTTTTCAAGAAAAATTTCAAAATTTATGTTGACATTTCGTGCTTTAAAAAAAAGTAGCAAAATAGACGTTTTTAGGGAGAGTGCGTAGCAGCGTAGCAAATTAGAAATCGCGTAGCAGTTTTGCTACGATCGTACAAAGTGGCAGCGCTGTTCCCAATTAGAGATATTGGGAATATTTTACTGTAACCACTATTCCCAAATAGGAAGTTGCTAGGTATCCATTTTGTACTGGAAAAAAAAATTAATATGAAAAATAAGAAACTTTAAATTTACAGTTTTGGTGGATATGGTGTAATTAAACAGATTAAAATGCTCCTATTATGTCATAATAGACATCGTATATTTATTTTGTACTGATTTTATAATCTTTCTTATTAGCATTTAAAATAGCATAAATATTTATAAGAGAGATTTTTGATTAAATATAGAATATTTTGTAAGGATCATGGTTTTTTTCGAAGTACATTAGTAAAATTTCAGAGCAAAATGATGTTCCCCATCAAATTTCAGTAGATGTTTTCTGTTTAATAATGAAATGTTTGATGCAGTCAGAATATTATTTTGGTACACAACATAGGTACACAAAATGAATGACATATCATAACATCAGAAATTATATGGTATACACATACACATTAGAATTACTTGAGGAATGGAATGGAAATGTCCAAAGATGGTATATAGGATTTGTGTCAAAAACAATTCCTACTTTGTGTTGCGCCACTTCCGATACATAAAAGGAACTGTTACTTGGTTGTTTCGAAACATTAGTTCCTAAATGGGATCACGAATTGACACCAGAACGTCGCCAGGCCTAAAATGTTTATTCGAATGCTACTTGGGCAGTCCAAATGGCATTACTGTTAACTGCCAGAGCCCATTTCCTGCTGGGAATGCTGTTTTCTCACGGTCTTCTGGATGGATCTGCACCTGCCAGTAGCTGTGATAGCTCAGCGTAGATGCAAAACAACAGTGTAAGATGGCTTCTGAATAGTGACTGGCTTTATTGGTTACTCTTTGTAGATGTAGACATAATATTAATACATGTGGTTGTGGGTATGATGTATGGTGTGTTATGATGTGTGTGTACAGTGTTACATACTGTGACATCTCCCTTTTTTTTTTTTTTTTTAAATAAATATAAAGTACTGGAAACGTAAATTCAATTTCAATGAAATGTATGAACTGATTCAATTATGATCTGAATTAAATATAATGACATGTTGGGAGTGTCATTGCATCTAAACTTATAATTAATTAGATACATAGTAAGTATAAGTAATGAAATAATATAAATATACATTGTTAACAGTCAAAGCGTTTTAATGGTTTTATTACTCTTCCGCTCCGCGTAGTTACTGGTCGTGTTGGTAGTTGATCGGTATTCTGCATCGTTTTTTGTGTAGACATTTCTGTTCTCTGGTGTGGTTTAGTAGGAATGGTGGATGATTGAGTTGGTTCTGCAGGTTTATTTGGCTGATTAGTTTTTTCGTCTTCTACATCAGTTGTTTCTGTTGGTGTATCTACGATACTCTGCGATGTTTCTTGTTGAGTTTCGATTTTATCTTGTGGCCAAAAAACGGTTGGTGTTTGAATGTCGGCTTTCGTCTTGTGCAGGTGGTGTGTGTTTCTGCGGTAATGTTTGCCTCCATTCGTTTCAACAATGAGTGATCTTGGATATTTTGTCTTATTTATAACTCTTGCTCCAATCCATTCGCGGTGACCAGTTTGCATTCGGACCTTGTCACCAATTTCGAGTGTTTCTGATGGCTTAGTACCTCTGTCTGCGTAAACTCCTTGTTGGTTACGTAAATTTTTTAACTCCTTCTGGACGCCCATAATAACCTTCGGTTTCAAATCATCCTTGATTGTTGGTATAATCGTTCGTGTTGCACGACTATACAGACGTTGACAGGGTGATTTTAAGACATCATTTCGTGGAGTGTTTCTCAGCATCAGCAGTGCAAGATAAGTATCAGTTTTGTCTAGATAGCACCATTTTAATAAATTTTTCGCTGTCTGAACGTTGCGCTCTGCAAATCCGTTTGACTTTGGATAATATGGACTCGATATTTGATGCTTAAATTGCCATCTCGATGCAAAATCCGCAAATCTTTTCGACGTATATTGCGGTCCTCCATCGGATTCTAGTGTCTCTGGGATGCCGTGCACTGAGAACCATTGTCGCATATTATCTATCACCTCTTGCGAATTCGATTGTGTCAATTTCTTGAAGTCCATGAAACCCGAATAATGGTCGGCGATTAATACGTATTCGTCGCCTTTAAAATTAAATATGTCGGTTGACACTAGTTGAAATGGATATTCTGGAACAGTTCTTTGTAATTGTGGTTCTCGAATGTTACTTTTTTGGGTCTGCTGACACACGGAACATCTTTCTATATAGTCGCGAATATCCTTACTCTGTCCAAACCAGTACAGCGATTGACGAGCTCTGGCCAACAAGCTTGTAACTCCAGCATGCCCTGAGTGAAGATCACGAAGGATTTTATTAATTTCAATTTTGGGAACAATTACCTTGCAACCTTTGAACAGAAGGCCCTGTTCAAATGTTATTTCTTCCTTGAAGTTCGAATACTTTTTTACAGCTTCTGGTAGTCTTCTTTCATCTTCGGGCCATCCACAAAGCACAACTTGTTTAAGCAAACACAACTCAAGATCTTCGGATGTTGTCTTCTCAAATCTGTGGCGTGCGTCGTCTGTGAACGACAGTACAATGTTTACTGCATATTCGTCATCATCGCCTTCGTTGACTGGATCACAATCTCGACTGAGCGCATCAGCTATCGGAATTTGTGTGCCTTTCTTATATTTGACATTTGGTGAATATTGGATGACATCCCATAAAATGCGTTGCAGTCTCAGTGGCGCATTCTGAAGTGGTTTCTTGAAAATGGTTTCGAGTGGTTTATGGTCAGATTCAACTTCGATCTGTTTACCATAAACGTACTTGTGGAACTTTTTGCACGCGAATTTGATTGCCATCGCTTCTTTTTCAATTTGCGGATAGTTTTGTTGAGTGGGAGTTAACGCACGTGTTGCATAGGCCACTGGCTGATCGTCTTGTAATAGGCATGCTCCTAATGCTTTTGAGCTTGCATCAACTGAGAGTTTCACAGATTTGTTCACGTCGTAGTACTTTAGCACCGGGGATGAACTTAACACTTTTTTTACATTTTTAAATGCGATTTTTTGTTCGATGTCCCAGAACCATGCCGTTTCCTTGTGCAGCAGTTTCCTTAGCGGCTCAGTGATATCCGATAAATTTGGTATAAATTTACCCAGGTAAGTAACCATTCCTAAAATGCGTTGTAGCTCCTTCACATTTGTTGGTTCTCGCAATTTTTGTATTGCCTCAATTTTTTCAGTGTCCGCTTCAATACCTCTGGCTGTAAAAATATGACCAAGAAACTTAACTCTTTGCTTTTCATACTCACATTTCTTTTTGTTGAGTGTGAACCCGGCTGTTTTCAATCGGTCTACGACTTTTTTCGTTGTTTCGCGAAGTTTCTCTACTGTTTCAGCGTACAAAAATATATCGTCCATAGCCACTGCGCAATTAGAAATGCCTTCCAATGTAATATTCATTATTTCTGAGAATATTTCGGGTGCCGAAGATATACCAAATGGAAGTCGCAAAAACTGATATCTGCCCCACGGCGTTGCAAAAGTTAAGTAATCCGATGTTTTCTCTGTCACAGGTATTTGCCAGAATCCTTTTTGACAGTCCAATTTAGTGAATATTTTTGCATATTTTACACTTGATGCAATTTCTTCGACAGTTCTTAGTGGATAATGCCGACGCTTGATATTTTTGTTCAAATCTGTTGGATCCAAGCATATCCGTATTTTTTCCTTTTTTGTGACTATTACTATTGGGCTCACTGCTGGTGTTGGATGGCTCACTGGGCGAATAACTTTAATTTTTACCATTTTGTCCAATTCTGTTTTGACTTTTTCACGTAATGCATGTGCAATACGACGTGGCGGAATGATTTTGAATTTTGGATCATCAATGAAATCAATTTCATATGTAAAGTTCTTACAGCAACCAATTTTTTCGTCATCTGGATCAATTTCATTAACGCGTACAATGAGTCCCAGTTTTTCACACGCTGTTCGACCTAGTATTGGAGTCAAGTCTTCTGCAACGATTTTAAAGGTAACCATGTCTGAATAATTCTTTGTTTCACATTTTGTTTTCGATTCACCCACTACCGATATGCTGTTGTTGTTGTATGCGACGATTCTTTTTGTATTTGACGTATTGATTTTTAGTCCCAATCGCGACGCTTCTCCCTTTGGTAGCACATTACATTCAGCACCGGTGTCCAATTTTACAGTCAATTTCTTGGTTCCAATCGTTAAGTTCTCTGACCATCTGTCGAACAGTGCAATGCTATTTACTCGTACACTGTCTCGAAGCGTACTGATTGTGTATTCCTCTTCATCCGTACTGAATGAACCGGCCTGAGCAACAGCGTTAACTTGCTTCTGATACTTTTCAGGTTTTTTCTTTTTCTTGTTTTTCTCAATGTCCGACGCCATTGCATTTTTTGCATTTTTGTCCGTATGCTGGGCACTGTTTTGGACCGTGATTTCTGCCGCACCGTCTACAATTAAATGTCTTTGCTTTACCTAAAGCATTAACATTTTGTTCCAAGCCGGTCGATTGCAGTTCATTTATTTGTTTCACAGCTCTTTCGGCAGCTCTGCAAATCCTTTTTGTCTTATCCAATGACAAATCGTCCTCGATCCATAGTTTTTGTCGTGTTGTCTCCGAGTATATTCCAACGACTATTTGGTCCATCACAAATTCATCAGCATTCGCTTCATAGCAACATTTCTTCACTTGAGTCTGCAACTTTTGTAGAAAATCTTCAAAATTCTCATTCGGTTGCTGTTTTATTCTGTGGAATTGACATCTTTCGTATGTCTTGTTTTTGGACGGTGAGAAATGATCTGTCAATTTTGTTTTCAGTGTCGTCAAACTAGCTTTCTGCACAGCAGTGAGATTCATATTATTGATCACTCTTAATGCTTTGATGTCAAAAAAGGATTTAGACAAGGTGACGCGCTGTCATGTGACTTCTTCAACATCATTCTTGAGAAGATTGTGCGAAACTCACAAGCCAACACCAAAGGCACAATTTTCTATAAGTCTGTGCAACTGCTTGCATACGCTGACGACATTGACATTGTCGGCACAACACAGCGAGCTGTCACTGGTGCGTTTGCAAGTATTATACTCTGTTCAATTCGTATTTTCAGTACAGGCCTTATGGGAAGCTCTTTTTTCTACCAGTGGTGCCTGTAGCTACTCTCACGGCACTCAAATACAAGATTTGCCACTGAAATAATAACGAAACCACTGGCATTCCAAAGAATTTTGTTGTTGTAATTTTCCTGAAATTCGCATACATCCCACCGCAACCAGTCTGCCCCACAGCCGCGGGGAGAATGAGCACGATCGTCTTGCGTTCGCTTGCTATTATCATCAACCAAAATAAGCAGTGTGAGTGACTGAAGCACATCAGAGAAATGTTACCATATGTCAATTTTAGCATATCATTAAGGGTTTTTCTTTGAATTTTGTCAAAGAACTTTCGGTTTTGGTGCTTTTTAAAGCTTTTGAGAGCGAATAAATGAATTTGATTATGTGGGATGTTGCCATACAGTTTTTAGGTACTCCTTTAATTATTTTGTATTTCTGAAGGATCTGTTAACATGCAGTTAAACCATTTTTTCTTAATAAAGGGTTGGTATTTGGTAACCCTACTGATATTTGTGAGAGACTTATGCCAATTTATAGTGCTCACTATGGCAACCATGTGAGAGCTTTAAAATGGAGACAGCTTATTAAAATCCATAATAGTTAGGGTGAAAGGCAAATAGCCTATCTTCCCTGTACTGAAAATACGAATTGAACAGAGTATAGTACAGAAGCGGCAAAAATGGGTTTAGTGGTGAATGAGGGTAAAACAAAATATATGCTGTCAACAAGAAGGGACACACAACATCGAAGAATCGGACAGAACGTCACGATAGACAGCTATAACTTTGAGGTAGTTAGGGACTTTGTCTACCTCGGCTCCGCTATAAACTCTGATAATGAAATCAAGCGAATAATCACACTTGCCAACCGCTGTGTCTTTGGCCTAAGACGGCAATTGATTAGTAAGGCCTTGTCAAGAAGCACTAAGGAGATTCTATATAAGACCCTCATCATCCCTGTCCTGCTGTATGGCGCAGAAGCATGGACCCTAGCAAAAACGGATGAGGATCTTCTTGGTCGCTTCGAACGCAAAATTCTTCGAGTAATTTTTGGTCCCGTTTGCGTTGACGGGATTTGGAGGAGAAGATTTAACAGCGAACTCTACGAGCTGTACAGCGACATCGACCTAGTCAGAAAAGTACGCATTAGTCGTCTAAGATGGTTAGGACATGTAGAGCGAATGGACACCAACGCTCCGGTCCGGAGAGTCTTCGATTCCAACCCGGAGGGACAACGCAGTAGAGGAAGACCTCGCCTTAGGTGGCGCGCTCAAGTGGAAGGGGACCTCAACCAACTTGGTGTGCGCAACTGGAGGCAGTTAGCCAAAGATCGCGCTAACTGGAGAGGCGTACTGGTTGAGGCCCAGGTCCACCCCGGACTGTAGCGCCACCTTAAGTAAGTAAGTAATCACAATGGTTGTCTGCTGCTGTATAGGCATATCTCTTGTTTTTGACACTTTCAATATAATCATGCTTATTTTGACATTCGAACGAATAGCCAATTCATACGAATATCTCTATTCGTTCGAATGAACTTTTTGTATTCTGAGGTTCGAACGAATAAAATTCATTATCGAGAAATGTCATCAAATGAATTTAAATGAATTCAAGTTTCGAGATCAGCTGTTTGACATTTAGATTTTATATAGAGTGACCATTCCTTCGTCTATTTTGTGGAGGCTATATTTTCATTGTTTTATTAAAATTATAGAAATATTTCAAGTTTCATCTATTTATTGAGAAATAAATGCTAAAAACTACAAAAATGTTAAGTAGCAGTCTTACCTCAAATGGGACCAGGTGTAGGAATATTAAAATGTATTAATATCAATATTTTGACATGCTAAATTCGGAATTTTAAATCTGAACTTTTCTAAAGTAGGTTTTTAATTTTTGTTATTAAATTGCGAACTCATATTATTCAAGTAAAAAAAGCAAAAAGGAATGTATGTATTACAATTAAACTACAAGTTTTCGCTTTACTTTATTCAACTGAAATCTGGTCACACTAGCTTCAAAATATTGTTATTGTTCCAACCTTGATTCTTGATTCTTTAAAGTCTGTGGCCATAAAAACAGAAATGGCAATTGTTTTGTTTGAAAACGAAGAGGAAATTCCGTACAGGAGGAGAATAATGGATGCCTCAAATCCGTTTGAGCTCGAAAATTCCAAGTACGTATATATACCTATATGTAGGTAGTGAGTTTGTTGTGCAATCGGTAATCCATATATTTTTTGAAGGTTTGTTCGGAATTTTCGATTGAACAAAAATGCATTTCGATATGTATTGGTACAACTGATAACTGAAGTTAATGGAGGAACATCAATGTCAATTCCTCCAATCATAATGCTAGCGAGAACAATGAGATTTATGGCAGAGGGTGGCTATCAGTTTGGCGTGGGAAAGGATGCAAGCATTGGATTGTCGCAGTCATCTGTTTCCAAAAGCATCAAAGTAGTGGTATCTGCTTTAGAAGCCAAACTTTGTCCCAAATGGATAAATTTTTTAATGACTGAAGACGACAAGGAAGAATGTAAGGCTCACTTGCACCAATGAATTCGTTTTAACACTTACTGAGGAATTTAACTACATTTTCGAAACAGCGGATGTTCCTAGAAGCTTTAAAAGAGCAATTATTTACCCATTGCATAAAAAAGGTAACTACGATGATCCGACGAATTACCGGGGCATATCTTTCTTAAATACATCGGCTAAGCTATTTGGGGCTATTTTGTTTAATAGGCTCATTCAGTGGGTGTCGGATAAGAAAATACTTCGTGAGTTTCAAGCGGGTTTTAGGAAGAAATACTCAACAATAGATCAAATATTTTCACTTATTAACATCGCCGAAATGTACAAACCCCAACACAAGAAACTGTACGCCTTCTTTTTTGATTTCCGTGCAGCTTTTGACTCAATATCTCGCGAGGCGCTATTTTATAAACTCCACATAATAGGAATCTCTAATAAAGTCATCAACATTTTAAGAGCCATGTATGACAGTAACGTCTGGGATGGCGAATTTATTTCTGAAGAATTTTCAACATCTATGGGAGTGAAACAAGGTTGTATACTCAGCGCGCTTCTTTTTATCCTATTTGTGAATGACATAACGGATTTCGTGAAGGGAGGAATTGAACTGAACGAAGTAAAGATTCCTGCGCTAATGTATGCAGATGACATCGTCTTCCTCTCTGATTCCATCAACGGGATGCAGCTGATGATAAACAGACTCGCTGAGTACTGTAAGCTATGGAACCTGAGCGTTAACCTTGAAAAGTCGAAGATGATGATATTTAGAGATGGAAGTGGCAGGTATTCGCGCAACGAAAAGTGGAGCCTTCAAGGTGAACACATTGAAATAGTGAGAGAGTACAAATACCTAGGTGTGCTGATAACAGCAAATCTCAATATGAAAAAACATCTAAATACTAAGCTATCGGAAGCAAAACGCGCAATATCTTCAGTTTGGAGTCGTTGTATTAATAACAAGACCATAAATCACAGCGCAAAATAGAAAATATTTTGTGCAACAACGAAATAAATTGGGGTTTTTACCCCTTTGAAGAAGTAGAAAAGTCCCTTCGATACTTTTTGAAACGAATTTTCCGTCTACCTAATAACACGCCTAATTATATGTTGCATTTGGAAACCGGTGTACCTCCTCTTTTCCTGGACACTTTACGGCTGCATTTTGAGTATATAGTTAAAGTAATGGAGATGGAACGAGGTAGGCTACCTAAACTAGTGCTCAATCATATACTTTCAAGAAAAGGTAATCTTTTCCAAAATTGGGAACGCTTAGCATCTGAGAGCGGTTTTTATCTTGGATTAACAGCGGAGGTCCAGCCTACAGCCGCAAGATCAATATTTGTTGCGTTATTGTCATCAATCGGACGTTATAGATACGAGAGATACGTAAACGATGCTCGAGGTTCCCAGCATAGAACATACTACTCGCAATTGAAATACGATCTATTAGATAAAACATACTTCCTAAACAGCAACTCAACCGATAAAATCAGCCTACTATTGAAAGTAAGAGGTGAACTGATCGCATTTAATTTTATTCCGCATCGTCCAGAGTTGCCAATCATCTGCAGTTTGTGTAATAGCAGTGCGAGAGAGGACGTGTTACACTTTATAGCGGTATGCCCTATTTTGAAAGAATACCGACTGAGATACTTTGGGGCAACTGTACTGGATGAAGAGAGAACGCTGAGCATTTTAAATGGAAACATTGGGTGGGAAGCGTTGTATAACTATACTGCAAAGGCGCTTTTGTATAGAAAATATATAATTGAGGAAAGTTTTTAAAAAATAGAAATGTCAATAATCTCGTTATTAATTTTTTGTTAAGGTACTGTTAAATTATTTATGTTAAAATTTTTAGTTTCATGATTTATTGTATGTAAATAAGCAAAAAAAAATGTATGTAGGTAGCTTTAATGTCAATCTGGTAGACGGTCAATAATGACCAAACCTAAAATAGACTTGAAAAATGTATCAAAATGTATCAACCTACCTTTTTCTTTTAATGAAATAAAAGTCTTAATTAACTAACTAACTAAAGCTCACTTTTACCAAAAGTTTGGATTTCCCGGAGTTATTGGTTGCGTTGATGGTACGCACGTTGCCATTAAACCTCCCTCACCTGAAAGCAGACATTTGTTCTATAACAGAAAGGGATTTTACAGTATCAATGCAATAATTGTAACTTGGTTGGTTTCTATTTTGTAAGTTTATGTGAAATATATTTTCTTTATTCTTACAGATCTGTGACCACAAAATGAGGATACGCTACATAGATGCCTCTCATCCTGGAGCAACACACGACGCTTTGATATGGAGGGTTTCCAGTGCTCGAAATTACTTATCAGAGCAATACGCCGTAGGCACACAAACAAATTCCTGCCTACTATGTGATATTTTATACGTATAACCTAATCACATGTGTATATCAATTGATTTTATTATAGGTGACGCAGGATATCCCTTGGAGCCGTGGATTATGACTCCATATCGAACACCAGTTAGCGGAAGTCCTGGCTGTAAATTTAATAATGAACATTGCAGAGCTCGTAATATAAATGAGCGAGCAATTGGAGTGTTGAAAAACAGATTTCGCTGTTGCCTTAAAGCTAGACAGCTTCACTACTCCGCTGAAAAGGCTGCTCAAATTATAAATGTGTGTGCAGCTTTGCACAATATCTGTATCCATTTTAAAGTGTCCGACACTGCTGACGATAACCCAAATGAATATCGAACTGAAAATGAATTTGGTGATTTTGATACAGAGAATGAGAGTTCTTATATCCACGAAGCCCGAAACACTCGTGACAGAATTGCAGGATTATTTTCATAAAATATACAGCTCTAATTTAAAATAACAGTCTTGTTTATTATTAATTTCAGTTACTTAAAAAATAAGAAATTCATAAATTATGTACATAAATTAAAAGAAAAAAAAATTCAAAGGTAAAAAAAAACGTATCACATCCTGCGAGCAAATAAATAATAAAGAAAAAATATGATCCTTTTCGTATTGTACTTTTTGTGGAGTAGACTCCACAAAATATCAATAATGATGAATGAAGTTGAAGCATTATATAAAGACAATAAATTACCAAAATTTAATCAGCTCCGATTTTACCTCTATTTCCTTGATTTGAATCTCTAGCATACTTCTTTTTAGGGTTAACTTATCGCGCATTATACTCTCCACGGCGAGATTGTGCCGTCTTTTCTCCTCATCGCTTTTCTTTTTGCGGTCATCTGCCTTTTGTAGACTCCTATTTATTCGGTGAAGTTCGTTTTTTATGTCATCGAGTTTAGATGACATAGCTGCAAAAAAAACTTCCTGTGCTACATTTTGCCTCTTAAGTATTTGTACAGGCGTGTCTTTTCTGGTTCGCCTGCGAGAAGGTACAGAGTGCTTCTCCTCCTGACCTTCACTTGCTTCATCCAGATCATCCATAAGTTCTTCTGGTAAGGATGCCATCGAAACGTCTCTGAAGGCAGCCGATGTAGAAGCTGATGGCCTTGGGATCTCAGCTGTCTCAGATCTCGCATCCCCAATCATGCCAAATACCCTGGCACTTACGCCGGTGACAGATTGGCTTAGTGAAGTGATTCTGTCGATAGCCTGCTCGACTTGGGAAAGAGTTACGAGGTTGTTGTCGTTGAAGCCTGACTGCTTTCTTTTCATCTCGTTCTCCACCAGCTTCTTTTTGGTTTCCGACTTGAAATCAGCCCAAACCTTGAATGAAAAAATTATAAATCGTAAAAATGTATTTTATATGTATATAAATTATAAACCTTTTTCCAGGTAGCTCCGTCTTTACTGGGAGGTCCGTAGCTATTTAATTTCGGCGGCATTCTTCCAAAACCATTCTGCATCTATACGGTTCGTTGAGAACCCTTTTGCAATTTCTGGATTTTCCTCCATAAGTTTTACCAACACTTCCTTTTGCTCCCGATTTGTCCAATTGGAATGTGTCCTATATAAAGGAAATTAACCTATGTTTTCTTTTTACTTTACAGCAAATTTAACACTTACATTTTTGTAAATAAAACCGCTAGAAAAATGTTGAGCACGAACAATCGCTGTTTAGCGTTAGGAAAATCCAGACGAATAAAAAATTACATTTCTTGCGAACGATTAGAAAGTCAAAATGCAATCAACATTCGAATGAAAAATGAACTTTCGATTGATAGAATGAACTTCTTGTATATTCGAATGTCAAAATACAGATTCTTCGAATTCGACACACTTTCGAAAGAAATCGAATGTCAAAATAAGCGTGAATATATTGAATTATATTATATAATATAACACAGTATTTTGAGAAAAAAAAAAAAAAAAAAAAAAACGGTAGATATACAGTTGTTGAGTCTAAAAAACAGTATAGATTTATGAGCCTTAGGCATACCCTGTAAAATGCCAAATGGCGTCCGTTAGAAAAATAATAACAACAGATACGTTTACACCGATTTAGTTTATAATGTAACTTTTTAATATATATATTATTTAAATGTAACGAATTATTTTTCAATAATCTTTTGCATTGCAACTAAAAATGTTGAATTGTAGCTAAATGTAAAATATAATACGCCTACTTTACTTTCTGCATACGTATTTTTTAAATATAATAATATAACATAACAATTATAATGATAATAACAATAAAGTCAATGATGTATCTAGTATTACTCCTAGTCATAGTATAGTACGTTCAACAGTAACACTAATGAAAGAAAGCCAATATGAGGCCAATAGATTTTACTTTTCAGTTCACGTGGTGCTCTTCTCAGATAAAATAGGTTTTAATTGTTTCACGTAGTTTGTGGAACTATTGGTGGAAAGAGAAATTGTCTAGCACACCAGAATAAAGAATCTAAAAAAACAATAATGTATTGTGAGAAATTATTCGAATTAATTTGTCTTACGTCTTTAACTATTTAGTTTGTTTTTTGATACACTTTCTCTTCACATCAGAATTCTCTTCTGAATTTCGATGAATTCACGAATTTAAGTTCTTCTTTTTGTTCCGCTTGCGCTTACGATCTCCACCGTGAACGCCACGTTTCTTAGCAATACAAACCCGACAGTACCAGTCCTCATTGTCATTTGGTGCAACAAATATTCCAACGCAAACCCTGTGAATAAAACAAAAAACACATTTAATACAGCAATTGGCATTAGGGAAGCTTCCTATAGATATAATTTAACTATAGGGGTTTTATGTCTCTTTTTGGCTGAAAACTACTTTACTTCAATGAAACTTTTTTTAAATGTTTCTTATATCGAGAACTTTAATAACATGGAGGCTATGACATCCGTTCACTGCCACACCTACATTTTGTCAGTGTTTTCCACCAAAATCTACTTTTTCCTATTACACAAATAGTTCTTAATTTCTTTATTCGTTTTAAATAAACGCACAATTCAGAAAACTTAATATTTATTTTATTATAAAATATTATAATTTAACTTATTTTATCTTCTTAATTAGAATGTTCTACTTGAGCGCCTGGATGAGAAGTGAGTGAAATTCATAGAAACTGTCATCCAGTAGCTGTCAGTGGTTAAGGGACGGTGCTGCCAAATACATACTCGGCTACGTTACTATACTCTGTCCAAGAAAAATTGTCAGTACAGGCCTTATGGGAAGCTCTTTTTTCTACCAGTGGTGCCTGTAGCTCTCTCACGGCACTCAAACACAAGATTTGCCACTGAAATAAAAACGAAACGACTGGCATTCCAAAGCATTTTGTTGTTGTAATTTTCCTGAAATTCGCATACATCCCTCCACAACCACTCTGCCACACAGTTGCGGGCAGAATGAGCACGATCGCTTGTGTTCGCTTGCTATTATCATCAACCAAAATAAGCAGTGTGAGTGACTGAAGCACATCAGAGAAATGTTACCATATGTGAATTTTAGCATATCATTAAGGGTTTATCTTTGAATTTTGTCAAAGAACTTTCGGTTTTGGTGCTTTTTGGAGCTTTTTGGAGCTTTTGAGAGCGGCATATTATTTGGGGTGCTGCCATTCGGTTTTAATTTGTTTGTATTTCTGAAAGATCCAATAATATTCAGTTAAAACATATTTTTTAATGTTGTCTTTTAGAAATAAGGTTTATTCGTGAGTTGTTTTGATGCAATCATTTAATTAACGCAACAAGTGATCATGATGTGCGTTGTAGTGATATTGCGATAAATTATTATTCGTTCGGGGAATATTTCTGCATGTTTTGGTAGGTATAAATTCATATTTCACTTTGTAGAGCATATTTTTCACACTGAACTATCAAAATGATGAAGCAGGTAGACCTATACTGTTTATTTTCGGTCGTTGGGTCTTACCACATCCGGTCACTCCTCTCCACTAAAGCAAATGCCTTGAAAGGATTTTATGATCCTTTTTTTGCTACTGTTTCCGCGAAGTTCTGCATTGACGGGTAATAATTTTTTTAACAAATATGTAATCTAGGTATATATGTCTATATTAAAAAAAATTATGTAGAGCTGCACAAGTGCAGTCCTTTTACCATCTGTTTAGGTATATGACATTGCATCGTGGTTATATAATTTTTCTAATTGCCTGTTTTTGTGTATATAAGGCGGAAACAATGGTTGTTATCTCAATAGCGGATAGTGCATCTAAGCAAGTGGTAAACTTTATTGTGCATATGAATTAACAGAAACATGGCTACAAAGTCTTCAAAGGACCTAAGTGTAGAAAAGAAACAACAAATTGTTGATGCAACTGAAAAATTCCATGGCCTTTTCAAAAGTAAATCGGAAGCCGTAGGAAATGCGGCTACTGTTTTTTCTATTACGGAACGAACTGTATACAGGCTTTTAAGGGAAAAAGCAATCAAAGGCCACAATTCACCACCAAAGAAGAAAAATAATTCCGGTATGAAGAGCAAGGTGGATGATTTTGACAAATGTGCGATTAGGCGGATAGTCCATCAGTTTTTTATGGATAATGACCTTCCAACAAGATATTATTGGAAGTACAAAAAAGCGAAAATATAACAAAACTAAGCAGATCAACTTTGCATACAATATTGCAAAAAGATCTCGGACTTAAATTCGTCAAACGTCAGCGAAAGAATTTGTTGTTGGAAAGAAGTGACATTATTTCTTGGAGACGAAGATATCTACGTGAAGTAAAAAAAATTAGAGAAGAGAAAAGAAAGATTTATTTTACTGATGAGACCTGGCTCAACGAGGGACACACGCGAGAAAAAACTTGGATAGACCCAACTATTACAACACCACGACAAGCGTTCATTGAAGGATTGTCAACAGGACTGCGATCACCATCTGGAAAAGGAAAGAGATTGATTATAACCCATATTGGAAGTTCTACAGGTTTCGTCGAAGGAGGACTTTTATGCTTCATTTCGGGAAAAACTGGAGACTACCACGAGGACATGAACGCTGACGTGTACGAGAAATGGTTTAAAGACATTTTAATACGCCTGGAAACCAACTCCGTCATAGTTTTGGACAATGCTTCCTATCATTCCAGAAAGCAAAATAAAGCACCATCCACTTCCACGAGAAAAGATGAAATAAAAAAGTGGTTGAGGTCTAATGCGATAAGTTTCGAGGATGATATGGTCAAAGCAGAGTTGCTTGAAATCGTTAAATGTTATAAAGCCAAGTATGAAACATACGTCGTGGATGAAATGGCTCGAAATGCGGGACATAAAGTGCTTCGCTTGCCGCCTTATCACTGTGACCTTAATCCAATAGAATTGGTTTGGGCTCAAGTGAAAGGGTTTGTAGCAAGCCAAAACAAGTCATTTAAAATGGCTGAAATAAGAGGCTTATTAACGACAGCACTCAAAAGGGTTGACAATGAAAAATGGCATCGATGTGTCCAACATGTTGAACAGGTTGTTGAGCCAAAAATGTGGGAAATGGACGTTTTCGCCGAGGAAGCAGTTGATAGGTTAATGATAAACCTAAATAACGAGAGCAGTAGCAGTTATTACTCATCGGATTAGTTGATGTTTTAATAAGTTATATTAGAAATTAGTATTTTATGTTTAACAATATTTATAACGAATAAATTGGATTACGGTGATATATTTTTTCGTTTTGATTTTTTTTTTTTGTGTTACGAAATTTGTATTTTTTGTTGGAAAACAAACTAAAGCGATTAGGCCTACTGGTGATACCCTTTAAAAGAAGCGAATATTAGAAAAGGAAAACTAAAACGATAAACGGAATTTATTTCGTTCAGCAATATTTTTATTTTAAATTGGAAGATGGTAACCCTAACAGAATTGCTCTCTGAGTTATGGCGAATAATCATACACACTACGGCAACCCTGTGAGAGCTTTAAAAAGGGACCGATTTATGTAAGTCATTGCAACCAGACTGAGAGACAAACATCCTATCTTCCCTGTACTGACAATTTTTCTTGGACAGAGTATAGTTACATTTGGAGTTTTTCTCTGATTCACATACATATATCGTCTTTTAATTTCGTTCCTGATATCTTCATCAATAACTGATTTTACAATGTTTTTCTCGGATGAAGTTAAAGATTTTCTAATTTGCTTTACATGTCTCTTTATATGCCTGCCTGATTCCATTTTGCATAGGTACATTCGAGGACCAAAAACTTTAATTATGCAAGCCTTAGACCATTGTGGAACATTTCTAAGCAAGTTGAAATCCCGAATCATAACCGCTTCTCCCACTTCAAAAATTCTATCGTTTTGCTCGCGTTTAAATTCCTTATTGAACCGCTTTCAATGCAAGTTGGACGGTGTTAAAAGAGATAACTTGACTCTTGGCGAATAATTAAAAATAAAAGAAGCCGGAGTTGCATTTGTAGAACAATGAATAGTGTTTCTATAATCAAATAAAAATTCCGTCAAAATTTCGTCAATACAACCCTCTGGTCCCCTTGCCTTAATCGCCTTTTTAACTGTTCGCACGGCGTTATCGGCTGCTCCATTTGTAGCCGGATAACCTGGTGCTGTTAAGCACTGTCGAATTCCATAAAAGTTCAAAAATGCTTTACTTTCTTCTGAAACGAATTGAGTCCCATTATCGGATACCACTACCTCCGGGATACCGAATCTGGAAAACACGTGCCGTAGACACTTAATATAGAATGCAGAACTTGGCGATTTTGTATAGAACATTTCGATCCATTTCGAGAAAGCATCAATTATTATTAAAAAATTGAGACCTCGTAAAGGACCCGCGAAGTCTACATGGATACGTTCCAAAGCTTTTCCTGGCCTTTCCTAGTTTTTAACCTTAGCTTTGGGTGGATTCGGCAAAAGTGATAAACAAACTTCGCAACGCTTGATCATATTTTCCATCTCTGCGTCCATTTTAGACCACCACACATAAGACCGTAACAGTGACTTCGTTTTTACAATCCCCATATGTGTAACGTGCGACTGCCTTAAGATTAAATTTCGTAAAGAGTGTGGGATGATTACTCTATGACCCCACATCAGAACCTCGTTCTCGACTGCGAGCTCGTTAAAACGCTTAAGAAAAGGAGAATACCCCTCCTTGTCGTATAGCTCCTTAACAATGCCTGACTTAATTGCACTAACATAATAAATAAATAGTTGGCGCAACAGGTCTGGAGAGACCCTAGGCCTAGCTTCTCACAACCATTCGTTTTGTGTGAGTTTTTCATTTTGGGAACGAATGGAAGGGATCTACAGTTTTATGCCGACTCCAAACGGCTAATTGAGAAGCTCTTACAAGACATTTATACTCTCGGATGTTTGTCAGACGTTCGCGAGAGGTAGCGCAGCGGAAAAAAACCCCAAGTCGGAATTGGGTTTTTGCGGGATTCGAACCTGGGACTCCCGCATAGCAGTCCAACACACTAACCACTAAGCTACTGCGACTAACTATTGCTATTGCACTAACAACGTTTGATAATATTTCGTCTGCTAAAGTTTCCTTTTGAATTAACTTCGCATCCACCAAGATACTCGTATTGGTTTCTATTCTATTCAAGTATGTCATTGTTTGCTTCTCCCCCTCACCTAAATCTTCGTCGTGATTGCTTTGTTGGGGATAGCGAGATATTGCATCGGCAATAGTATCTGCCGATCTAATATATCGTATAGAGTATTGAAAAGCTGACAAATGGAATGCCCACCTTCGAAGCCGACTAGTAGACATTTGCGGAATCCCTTTCTTTTCGCCCAAGATAGCCACAAGTGGCTTGTGGTCCGTGACTAATTCAAAAGTTTTTCCGATCAAATACTGATAGAATTTTCGTGTGGCGTAAACGATAGCCAGTGCTTCCTTTTCAATAACCCCGTAATTTTGCTCGGACTTAGAGAGCAACCGTGAAATGAAATCAATAGGTCGTTCAGACCCGTCCGGAAATTTGTGTGCCAAGACTGCTCCTATGCCCACGTTTGACGCATCACAAGTAAGCACTAAAGGCATTTCCGGGTTAAAATGCGTCAGTACGGTATCAGACATAATTTCCTCCTTAATGCACTCGAAAGCTCTCGTAGCTTGCCTATTCCACTCAAACTTGTCCCCCTTCAAAACGTCGTAAATCGGAGACATATTAGTGGCCAGGTCCGGAATGAATCGGCCAAAATTATTCACGAGGCCACAAAACGACCTAACATCTGAGATACTCGTCGGTATTGGAAACTTTCTAATAGTCTCATCCCGGTTAAGTTTTACTATGCCTTTATCCGAAATTCCGTACCCCAAATATTGGATTTCCTTTTACGCGAATGAGCACTTTTCTTTATTTAATTTTAACCCAGCCTTGCGTACTCTATCAAACGTTTCGTTTAGTCTTTCGTTGTGTTTTTTTAAATTCGGGGCGGAAACGATTATATTATCTAAAAAGTTTACTACCCCCTCGATACCTCTTAAAACCTTTTCTATCTCTCGCTGAAAAATACCCGTGGCTGGCTTTATGCCGAAAGGCAATCTATTCATGAAGAAATTTCCTACGTGTGTACTCCACGTGACCAGCTTTCTCGATTTTTCGTCTAGTTCTATTTGATTATAGGCATTTGCTAAGTCCATCTTTGAAAACACTCGACCATCTTTTATTTTATCTATTACGTCAGTTATTCGCGGCAGCGGATGATTCGTTTTTTCAAATGCTTGTTCAAGGTAACTTTATAGTCTGCGCATATTCTTATTTTCCCGTTTTCCTTCAAAATTGGCACTAACGGTGTACCCCATTGCGTACTTTCAGTTTTCGTAATTATACTTAAAATACTTATGACAATTGTTATAAATAATGTTAAAAAATAACGATCCTTTTTACCTTCAACTTATTTTTTCCGTAACCCGAAATGTTAGTGTTATCATTGTGCAGTTTCTCGTTACTAAACAACGCTAAATAAATTTCCCATGGAATAGCTGAGACAGCTGCACCTGTATCAACTTGAAACTTTAACATTTTACTGAAAATTTTTAGCTCAATATCAATAGAATCGGTAAATGGTTCGTTATTATTGACAGTAGAAATACTTTTTGGTATAATTTTCTTACGTGGACATCTGCACATTGACGCCATGTGTCCTATTCGTTCACAATTGAAGCACATAACATCCTTGTACTTGCACTGTCAAAGCCGCAATGTGGACACACGTTGAACGTTTTAGTTTCTGCTCTCGCCGTCTGCCTCTGCTGTCCTTGATGCCGCTTCTGCTGTCCTGCCCTATGTTGCTGCTGTCTCCTTTGATAGTTGGTCTTTAGACAGATTTTCTGAGCGATCCCGTATCCTTTTGATTCGTTGGTTTGCTTCTCAAATGTTTTTGCTGTTTCCAGCGCTTTTGCCAGTGTAAGCCTTTCGTCGTCGCACAGTTTGTCAAACACCACGCCAGATAAACCAATTACGAACTTGTCCAAAAGCATGTTTTCCAATCGGGTGCCGAAACCACACGCCTTTGCCAAACTACGCAGTCTGATGAGGTAATCCTGTGCTGTTTCACCACCCCCTTTCGTCGCCTCGAGGAAATTTCTTCTTTCGCAGCACAAAATCGTAGGGATGGTAAAATTGTCGTTGAACATCGTGATGAGCTCCTCGTATGACTTCTCTCCAGGTGTTTGCGGTGCGCACAAGCCATGGACTACTTCGTACGTCTTGTCGCCCAGAAAGTTGATGAGAGCTGGTCATTTCTTTTTTTCGTTTGTGATTTCCGCTTGACAGAAATATTGCTCCAGTCGTCCCTTATACACTCTCCAACTCTGTACATCGTAATCAAATGTTGGAATGCTTAGCACTGCAGATGACTGCGCTGTTGCAATATTCGCCGCTTGTTCCACCATTTTGATTTTTTACACGTGTGAGTATTCGTAGTGCACAGAAGTGAAAGAATAATTGCTAATTAAATCTGTGCCAATCCTTTCGATCACTTTTCTCGTCGCCAATGTTACGTTCTTTATTCGTTTTAAATAAACGCACAATTCAGAAAACTTAATATTTATTTTATTATAAAATATTATAACTTAACTTATTTTATCTTCTTAATTAGAATGTTCTACTTGCGCGCCTTAGGGGACGGTGCTGCCAAATACATACATTACAATAAAAAAAAAAAGGAAATACATTAGGAAGCCAACATTTTAAAGCTTACAGTCAGCTTTTTGCTAAAATGGTATAGCACATGAATTGAGTGCAAGTGTTTTTGGAGGGAAAACTCGATTTAAGTCGACTAATTTTCGAACTCAGGTATAAATTAAAAAATAGCGTTCTATTATCTTAAAATAACAACCGAATAACAACATCAACAAATTAGGCACAAAATAATTTATTGTCTTGATCTGGAACAGATGGCCTACTCTAGCCAGCTATTCTAGATAGGGCGGCGGATCGCTTTTGATGGCGGATTTGAATTTTTGTATTTTCAAAAGCAAGAAGTTTAAAACTGCTGAAACATTCATTGTACAGTAAAAATGTCTTATTAATTGAATTAGTATACTTTTTTAACAAAGGAGTCAAAAACATGCTTCCGTAAAACTATTTGCTGCACTCAACAATATTTGAAAACGCATGTTAACATTTTTCTCTGCACTTTCTGAATACAAAAATTGAACACAAAATCTAAAACTTTCATAATCAATTTTTACAGCAACACAAAAAAATTTTGTATCGGGAAACAGCTGTCAAATATTTGGCAAAATAAATTAAAATTTTAAAGTCAGAATGGAAATAACTGCAAAGCGCTGGAAAGATAATTTTTGCCCCGTTCGCATTGCCCAATTCACTACCGGAATAAACTAGAAAATTCTCGATAGATGGCAGAGCGGATGTAAAAGGCAGATTTGAGAACAAGGACGGACAGTTGATTTCTAAGCAGTGATTGGTAAGCTTCGAAGTAGTAATCAGTGGTGAAGATAAATAAGTGCAAAGTAATACAGTGAATTAAGTGATTGGCTTGAGTTGGTTAAGAATTATTTTAAGTGATATTGTTTTGGTATTTAGTAAGTGAATTATTAGAATAATCCATACAAGTGTTATAAAAGTGATTTTATTAGAAAAGTTAAAGAGAATAGTTTTTCAGAAATCAATTCATTATTATTTTTTCGGTCTGTTTAAATTTTGATTTAAAGTAATTTTTGTTACTTGCATTTGTTCTTGCATTAATTACCAAACTTAAATTGTATACCCTATGTTTAAGCTAAGTTTTCTTTATTACAATTCGTTTTGTGTGAGTTTTTCATTTTTGGAACGAATGGAAGGGATCTACAGTTTTATGCCGACTCCAAACGGCTAATTGAGAAGCTCTTTCAAGACATTTATACTTCCGGATGTTTTTCAGGCGTTCGCGAGAGGTAGCGCAGTGGAAAAAAACCATAAGTTGGAATTTGGGTTGTTGTTGGATTCGAATCTGAGACCCCTCGCTTAGTAGCCCAACGCTATTATTACTTTAGCCGTATTTTATTATCAGCCATGATCTATATAGATCATCGATTTACATGCAATTACAACAACAGCACATGATCCTGCTTCTCATAGAGATCACGAATCATGATCTGAAAATTATTTCTACTATTTCCCACTGGGTGGTTTTATTTTTAGATGTTGGTATGCCTGTAAACGATAGCCACACAATCACGTTGTCAGACTAAAATGTGGATTGTCATTCAAAACACACAAAATATTGATTAGTGTTTTAGCATTTTTCCACACTTGAATGAATTCCGTATTATTCGACATAAATGGTATTGGGTTCAATTTCTAAAAAATGCTCTCCGAATGGGTTTATTATTTTTAACAAATGCGTTGAACAAAAAGGAAGTTTTAAAACCGAAAACCAATTATTTTGAATTATGTATTTTCAAAACTAGTCGAAAGACGCCGTTTTTCCTTATTTGGTCTATGGGTGTAGTACCAGTGAGTAATACTATGTATAGAGAAGTAACGTGGCATTGCATATTTAAATCTTAAATTATGTCGTTTTCGATTTGGGTTTACAGATTTTGATTTGAGATTTCAGATTTCTACTGCCAAATCGAACATTAAATCCGAATTTTATTGGTTTTGGTGTGTATACTAGTTGATCGCAAAAAAAAAAACCTTGTCACTTGCACTGGAAATTCGTTTCAATTGATTTTCATACATTTATAATAACGCATTTCGAAAAAATTTAATATAAAGACCCGTTTCCATACGTGTAAAGTAAATAATTCAGTTAAAAAAGCAATCTTTCCAATTAACAATTCGTAATTGCCAGCTGCCTGTCATAAACATTGGTGTTAGTGAAAGTATATCTGATCAACAAAAAGATTGTTTTTGGGTAAATCAATAAAAAACAAATTTATTTTTTCTCAAAAAACAAGTATCTTTTTGCCAAACCGAAAACGAAATACGATTCTAAGAAAAGAAAAATTATGCAAATTTCAAATGGTAACACCCACGATACTGCAAGTGAAATGTAAAACTGAGATAACAAATTTCGTAAACAAAAATATACAACGATAAGCAATGGATAGAGCCGCAGATGATTCGTAAGTCTTATTTGAATAAATTCATTGTTTTTTTACAAAATAATATTTTCTCTTAAGCCCAAGAAACTGGACGAAAAAAGAAACAAATGTTCTTGAAGATTTAAGTTGGATTTCAGCACACAAGGAAGAAAAAGTACGCGAGGCAAATTGTGCATTGGAAGTGGTGAATTTGTGTTTTTCTCTTCTGTTATTAAAAATACTGGTTGTGCTATTTTCGTTTCTATAATGATCGCTTTTAAAAAGAAACTTAAAAATAAAGAAATTGATGTCAGAATAAGTTATAATTCAATAAATTACGTGTGCCTACATTTGCAATTGCTTACATTTTTCGATTCTTGTGCTTTGTTTTTACAAATGTCATCATATTGTGACGTCTTCTCTGTGTTTTGAAAACAACTCTAGCCACAACATAAAAATAAAATTCTTCATTGATCCGTATTGTTTTATTATCGTGATCTGATTCGGATCAGATCACGCTGATAATAAAATACGGCTTTTGTATAATTTAATTATAATTGGCTGGGTTTTGGCTGCTCGCCGTTGTAATAAGTGATTCTGACTTGAGTGATAAATTTGCTGGTGAGAGCATTACCGTTTGGGTATTGTTTCAATTCCAAATCATAACTTGCAATTGCATATGTGTCGCAAAACAAATATGTGTCCGAACAAAAATATTGACGCATTAACAAAAACGACCACGGATTTAAGTGAATAATATTGAATGTATAAAGATTTTAAACCATGTAACAAAACAATAAAAATAATTTGCGAACAACAAATTGTACGGATTTGTTTTGGTAATTTCTACTGCTCGTCTGTCAAAAATATACCACATGACCGACCGTTCTCACACTTCCTAGCCACTGGCGACTGCGTTCATTAATCTGGGTAGTGTGGGGAAAACACAGGCTGACACAAAAATACAAATTCGCTAGTTAAGAGAAAGATGGTAAAAAGAGAATGAAAAGCGGCTTTAAACTATAGGCCAACAGTTAAGAAATTGCGAGTTTAAAGCTTTGAGAACAGCAGTACTGGGGAAGGAAAATGTTTGGCTTTGCCGTCGAATAATCCCCCTAGCGGTCATTATTCGTTTGAATTTTGTAAAAGCCAGAACAGTTTTTAATTTGAACCTGTGTGTTGCCTGCCGCACGAATCATACAAAAAATTTTAAAAAGTTAAAAAAAAAAAAGAATAGTGAAGTGGACAAGACGGTAGAAGAATTTCAAGGAAAAGTCACCAATAAATAGGGCAGCTGAATATAATTCAGCACAGGAAAAGGAAGAAAAAGGTAAAGCAAAGTTAAATTATATATAAAAAGATATATGGTGTATGTAGTTTTTTTTCATACACGAAGTTGGCCGCCCAAACAAAATTATCCCGGATTCCCGGAGAAATATATCGTTCCGGTGAAAATTTAAACGGGAAACAACCAGCAGAAATCCGCAATTAGGACGCCGTTTCGAATACCACCCATTGGCGCAGCGGTTATAGCGGCGGCGAACAGTCGCTCTTCAGCATCCACAGTGATCAGACGACTTTGATAGTGAAGAAGTGTTAGCGAGTGTAAAGTATAGTGTTTTTGGACAACAGAATCCAATTAGTCATTTGGCTCAGAGAGCAAGTCATCGGCTCTGACGTAGGAGAGCCAGGTTCAAATCCCAGCCGGGGATTAATTTTTATTAATTATTAATTTTAATAAAAGATCGAAATCGACAGTGAAAGTGCCGCAAGGCAATCAGGAGATGGACAATGACCAGTCCAAGGTCCCGCAAGGCGATGCCCCGTTGGCCAAGCGCGTGACCAGGCAGGTCGTCAAAGAAACACTGCAGCAAGGGGGCGTAGCAGAGACTGCAACAAAAATAAAAACAACAACTAGAGCAACAGCAGTTGCAGCATCAACAACAATAACAGGCATACCAATGCCATCAACAAGTACCGCAGCGCTGGTACAAGTAAAGCCATCAGAAAAACGAAGAAGAAAATTAAAACCGACACCAAACCTCACACATAAGAGGAAGTCGAAGTCAAACGAGGAGATGACGTTACGTGCTATCTCGCCAGCACATGAGACAGACGGCGATGACTCTGATGGACTCAGCTATTCGTACGAGTCCGAAGGGGGCGAGGGCCGATACGTGGTCGAAGGTAATTCCTTTCAGGAATTACTGGACGCCGAAGATGAACAACAACAAAAAAATTATATAGAAGACGAGGAAGCTCAGCTTGATCGGCTGATCAAAGAGCTTTTTGAAAAGAGGGAGAGATTGCGCCAGCAAAAATTGGAACAGCAACAGCAAAAGCTGAAGCTAATCCAAGCTGAGCAGCAACAACACAAACAACAACAAAAACAGCTAAAGCAGCAACAACAACAAGCACTGCTTAAGCAGCAGCAACAGAAAAAGCAGCTGGCAAAAAAACAGCCACTGCAGAAACAACAACAACAACAAGAACAACAACAGAAACAGCAAACGCAGCAAAAACAGCAGCAGAGGCAACAACTACAGAAACAGCAATCGCAGCAACCGCAGCAACAGCAGCAACAGCAGCAGCAACAACAACAACAACAGCAGCCACAGCAAGAACAATCGAAACAGAATAAAAAAGAAAAAGTACCACCAATCAACGTAAGTCATTTAGATATATGTTGTACTTTTGTCTTTAGACTGAGAAGTACTACTCTCAGTTGGGTCGTTACCTTTTAGCGTTTTTTTTGTTCCGTCCAAAAATAAAATAAACAACGAACAAAACAATTTCACTTGATAATTATATCTTTATTTACTAACTTAAACTAATTATTACACTAAGTGTTTTTAATAAGATGTGGATTTGGTAAGTTGATTAATAGTGTTATGTGTAAGATGTAATGTAAAAACAAAAAAAAGGAATGGTTTGTATATAGAAGTATACTTCCTGGTGTAGTGTTCTTCGACTTAGTCCGTGTGATGTGAGGAAATGTGTTCCAAATAATTGTATTGTAGTTTATGTGTTTATGGTGTATGTGAACTATGCTATGTTCATACAAGGAAACAAAAAAAAGTCTGACTGGTCTGATGAATTCAAATGTGTATAATTTTATTTGTATATTGTAAGCGTCAACCGATCTCGTTGACAATTCAAGTAGCAATGCCCTGGTCAACAGCACCGATAGCCTCTTGTGCTAGGAAAAGAACTAGTGGTTCGAATCAAACATGTACATGATAGTATTAGAACAAAAGAGAGTAACCGGTTCACAAAATGTAAAATTACCAGAGCAAGAGAAAACAGTTTTAATTACAATGTGCATGTTATGTATGTGATAATATAATAGAATTCAGTGTACTAGGGTGCTTCTGGTGTTGTTTGGCAAGTTGTGGAAGGTAAGTTGCGTTTCGTTCTCCAACATTTAGCCCCCCCTGAAAGCCTATGGCCTTTCAGAAGTAGGCAATAATGCCACCTTGACGACAGGTCGTACATAATCCCCATAGTTAGTGCGAATGGTAGCTACTCTACATTTGTTGTCAGCTCCAGGATGTGTCTTAAGGATGCGTCCAAGTATCCACTTCGATGGTGGCACATTCGGTTCTTTGAGCAGAACAACGTCATTGACTTCCAGATTAGGCTGCGACTTTTTCCATTTCGGTCGTTGCTGTAATGAAGTGAGATATTCATGGTGCCAGCGTTTCCAGAATCCTTGAAGCATTGCCTGTAAAATAGACCAATTAATTTTCATGGAAACTACAGGGTTAGGAACATCTGGTTGAGGAACAGCACTATATGCTTCCCCGATTAAAAAATGAGACGGTGAGAGAGCAATAGGGTCAGAATCTGATGTTGGCCACATCGGTCGTGAATTCAGTAGGGCTTCAATTCTAGCTAATAACGTGTACATTTCTTCGTACGTTAGTTTAGTGTCACCTATGACGCGTTTTAAGTGCAATTTCACTGATCGCACACCTGACTCCCACAAGCCCCCAAAGTGCGGGGATGAGGGTGGTATAAACTTCCACTGTATGTTGTCTTTGGATAAATGGTCGATGACAATGGTATTGTGTTGTTGACTGCATAACAGTTGATACATCTCATCCAACAGTCGTTTTGCTCCATGAAAGTTGGTTCCGTTATCACTCCAGATTTCAGAGGGTTTCCCGCGACGTGCCACAAATCGATCTAAGGCTAGCAGAAACGATACTGATGTCAAATCTCCAACGAGCTCGAGATGAATAGCCTTAGTGACGAAGCAGATGAATAATGCTATGTACGACTTTACAAATCTTGGGTTCCTTCCAATATTAAGTCTTAGCGTAATGGGGCCTGCGTAATCGCACCCAACTCTGGTGAACGGGCGCGAGTATCGAATGCGCTCAACTGGGAGATTTCCCATAAGTTGGTGGGTGGTATTTTGACGTTGGCGGAAACATACAACACAATCATGAACAATCTTACGAGCAAGGTTTGATGAGTGCAAATAAAAGGGATACGCCAGCATGTAAATTGGTTTTGTGTTCGTGTTCAACAATGAGTTTCGCGATGGGATGCGTTTTGCACAACAAGATAGGGTGTTTTTCTGAATACGTCAAGTTCGAGTATTCCAATCGACCGCCGACCCGAAGCACGCCGAGAGAATCAAGGAAAGGGCTTAGCGACAAAAGTTTATTTCTTGAAGTCAATTCTACGTTATTTTTTAGTTTTAGTATTTCGTCTTTAAATAAGGACAACTGGGCACATTGGATTAATTGAGTTCGTGCAAGTGCTAGTTCTTCCGTTGAAAGAGCATCAATTTTCCGAGTGTTTGGTGACGAGCGACAATTTTTTAGGAAACGACATGCATATGCTATCACCCGTACCAACCGAAACCAGTTTGATGAGTTGAGTAACGCTTCTTCCAACACATTTGAAATTGTTATATGTGAGATAAGTACCTGGGATGTGGACACCTTTCTCTCTTCTAACTGGTTGAGATCAACGTCTTCCCTCTTATAACATGATAAAGGCCATTGATCTCGATCTTGACTGAGCCACTCTGGTCCCTTCCACCACAGATGCGTATCTGCCAAGGTAGATGGTAGCATTCCTCTCGTAGCGGCGTCTGCAGGATTGGAAGCCGATCGCACATGACTCCAAGACTTGATGGGGATCGATGACAGTATTTCGGATGTTCGGTTCCCAATGAACACTGACCATTTCTTTGGAGGGGCCGATAACCAGTGAAGCACAATGGAAGAGTCTGTCCAAGCGAATATCTTCGCATCCGGTTCCTGTAAAGAGACCTTTATTTTGTTCAGCAGACGAGTGAGTAATAACGCGCCACATAGCTCCAATCGCGGAAGTGGTAAGACCTTTAGGGGAGCAACCTTTGATTTGGCTGCAACTAGAGTGACTGAAGTGGAATTATCTGACTGAATGTTGCGACAATAGACGACTGCAGCGTACGCATCGAGAGACGCATCACAAAAGTCATGCAGTTCCCAAGTTTGTTTAGTAAGTAACATAATTCGAGGAATAGTGAATGACTCAACACAATGCAAGTCATTTCTGATGGCAGTCCATTGGTTTGACAGGCCTTCTGGAACTTCCTCATCCCATTTAAGCTGCAGTCTCCAGAGCTCTTGTAGTAGTATTTTTACTGCTATAACAACGGGTGCGAGAAAACCTAATGGATCGAATATATGTGAAGCGTCAGACAATATCCGTCGTTTTGTGCATATGTCCGAAGGGCTAAGCTTGACCTTGTATGAGAAGCAGTCGGTGGATGGGCACCACTGCAGACCAAGGACCTTAACTGAGGTGGATTGTTCGAAGTCAATTGGTGAAAGTTCCCGTTGCTCATCTGGTAAAGAAATAAGTAATGGCCAGCAGTTTGTGGTCCATTTTCGGAGATTAAATCCAGCCGTTTTTAATAGGTCCACTAATTCCACCCGAAGAGAGATGATTTCGTCAATGGTGTCGGCACCTGTGATGACGTCGTCTACATAAAAATCATTAAGCAGAGTTGTGGATGCACGGGGATGAGTCTGAGCGGAATCTATTGCCAGCTGTTGTAGAACTCGAACTGCTAAGAAGGGAGCAGCCGATGTTCCATAAGTGACTGTAAGCAAGCGATAATGTTTTTATGGTTGGTTTGGGTTTTCGCGCCACACGATCCGTTGTAAATCGGTGTGTTTGGGTGTAATCCAGATTTGCCGGTACATCTTTTCAATATCTCCTGTTATGAGATAGGTGTGACGACGAGACCGAAGGCAAATTGAAAAAATGTCACGCTGAATGGCTGGGCCGACGAGAAGAGTTTCATTTAGTGACATAGCGTTATTAGTTTTGGCAGACGCATCGAAAACGATTCTAACCTTCGTTGTACTGCTATCCCCTTTGAAAATAGCATGGTGTGGCAAATAGAAGGTTGTATTCTTAGCATATCCAAGAATTTCATTGGGGCAAATTTCTTCCATGTGCCCCAGCGAAATGTATTCATTGATGAACGTGGAGTATTGGATTTTTAAATTCTGGTTGGAATTTAGTCTTCTTTCAATTGAGTGGAAACGTGTGAGAGCTGTACCGAAGGAATCTCCGAAATTAAGATGTGTTGAGGGTTTAAACGGTAAGTGTACCTCATACCTGCCATCTGACCGGCGAGTGTGATTTTTGACGAAATGTTCCTCTGCTAGTTGCTCCTCTAAGGATATTGGTGGTTCATTAAAAATTTCTTCTAGCTTCCAAAAACGTTCAAGGTCGAACTCTTGATCGACCTCTAACCGCGTGTGGTACATTCTGACCTCAGAATTCGCCAGTGACTGCTGAGTATGGCTTCCGACAATCACCCAGCCAAAAATAGTTGGCACTGATGTGAGACTTCCCCTAGCGTCAGACCGGCTTCCTCCAGTTATAATGGTAAAGACCTTATCGGCTCCTATCAATAAATCGATAGTACCTGGATGGTTGTAATAAGGATCAGCCAGTTGAAGCGATAAAAATGTATCCGGGATATTGTCGATAGGGATTGGAGGAAGCGAAGAGGTTATGTTTGGAAGTATGTAGCAATCAAGGCTAATCGATTCAGCACTGTAACGCGAAACTAAGTTTAGAGTGACAACTCCATTGGTAACTCCGGCCGATGTTGATGCGATTCCTCTGATAGGAATACGAGAACGCGTACGGCGCAACCCTAAGCGCTGTGCGGTTTGCTCGGTAATAAGGGAAACTTGAGATCCCGAGTCGAGAAGAATGCGTACTTCTTGATACATGCCTTGCTTATCCCGAATGTGAGCTAAGACAGTGGGTAGTATTGTTGAAGCACGAGTATTCGCTTCTAGAGTGTGCGTCGCGATGATTGGTGGTTCAGAACTGTGAGTGGATGACGATTCGGCAATGGAGTCTGGACGAACGATTGGATTTTGTGATGGGTGAACCAACGAATGATGACGACCGTTGCATTGACGACAGCGAAAGGTTGATCGACAGCGATTGGATGCATGTCCCTGTCGAAGGCAATTAAAGCAAAGTGCTTTTGTCTTCACGAATTCCCGACGAGCTTCGAAAGAGTATGATTTGCCTTACATTTTGGGCAACCTGGCACTGATTCAATAAGATGTGTGCGAACTGCCCGAGTTTGGTTGGAGCGTGAAAATGAAATGCACGATTCTAAGCATCTGCAGCGGGTTTGAAGGAAGTCTAGGAACTCGTCTATTGAGCAGTCATCACGTGTTCCTACTTCCTCTGACCAAGCTCGCTTGGTCTCGTGGTCTAGCTTCTGAATAAGAAGGTAAATGAGCCATGGGTCTCTAGAGTTTGTATCTAACGCATTAAGTCCGCGAATAGCTTCATCAGCTCCGTCAGCAATCTTTCGAAGCGTTGCAAGATTTGGGGTAGGGCAAGATGGAAGCGTTAAGTACGAATGTAGGAAGGACTGGACGATAAGATGTTTTTGATCGTACCGCTTCTCTAATCTATCCCACGCCTCAACATAATTGTTTTCCGAACATGAGATGTGCTTAATCAAATTCGCCGCGTCTCCGCGCAGAAACGATTTTAAGAAGTGCATTTTTTGGGTGCACGAAATGGTGTCGTTTGAGTCGACGGTTCCCGTGAACATGTCGCGAAAGGTGGGCCAATCCTTGTAGTCACCAGAAAAAGGCGGAATGGTTATGTCTGGCAACTTTACGGATCTGGTTGTGGCTGCAACCTCTGATATTTCCGAAACCGAAGGAGCTGGAAGAGTACCTTTGTCTTCCGAATGATTTCCTTTAATTTTGATTATCGCGTCTGCAATAACCAAATGCGTTTCATAATATTTTGCCTCATATTCGGCGAATTCCGGTTCGCGATCCACATAACCGTCTGTTTCAATGAATTCGAGGAGCTCATTTTGCAAAACTACGAATTCTTGCCACGCTTCATCTAGTTTTTTTAGTCGAAACTCAAGGTTCGCCAATGTCGTATTTGAATCGATTGAGCTTGCAAATGTTGCCGTGATTGTGATACAACCTTTGGCACGACCGCGCTTTGCAATAACCTTATTCATGTTACTACCGAAAACGAAATTTAATGTTCAATGACAATATAAAATATTCTTCGAAACTATAGCGGTATCTAGATTGCCACTTAGATTCAAAAGCAATGCTGCTTCCCGTTTAACCGTTTATTATCACGCGATGTATCGGCACTAGTATATAGGCAAAGAATTTATATAGGTAACAGTTACTGCGAAATCTGTCTTTGTCCAACACGTAATTAACTGCACTTGTAACTAATGTATTATGATGTAAAGTTTTAGGTAATTTGTTTGGATGATCTGGCTCTTGAAGGACCAATTTATGTTTTTAATAAGATGTGGATTTGGTAAGTTGATTAATAGTGTTATGTGTAAGATGTAATGTAAAAACAAAAAAAAGGAATGGTTTGTATATAGAAGTATACTTCCTGGTGTAGTGTTCTTCGACTTAGTCCGTGTGATGTGAGGAAATGTGTTCCAAATAATTGTATTGTAGTTTATGTGTTTATGGTGTATGTGAACTATGCTATGTTCATACAAGGAAACAAAAAAAAGTCTGACTGGTCTGATGAATTCAAATGTGTATAATTTTATTTGTATATTGTAAGCGTCAACCGATCTCGTTGACAATTCAAGTAGCAATGCCCTGGTCAACAGCACCGATAGCCTCTTGTGCTAGGAAAAGAACTAGTGGTTCGAATCAAACATGTACATGATAGTATTAGAACAAAAGAGAGTAACCGGTTCACAAAATGTAAAATTACCAGAGCAAGAGAAAACAGTTTTAATTACAATGTGCATGTTATGTATGTGATAATATAATAGAATTCAGTGTACTAGGGTGCTTCTGGTGTTGTTTGGCAAGTTGTGGAAGGTAAGTTGCGTTTCGTTCTCCAACACTAAGTCTTATAACTTTTAATATGAGTTTTAGTTCTTATTCAAGATATAGAATTGATTCACGATATAGAATTGAGATTTAGTAGAAGGATTTTGGATAACGATTTATACTAAGTCTTATAATTTTTAGTATGAGTTTTAGTTCTTATTCACGATATAGGATTGATTCACGATATAGAATTGAGATTTAGTGGAAGGATTTTGGATAATGATTTAGGTAGATCCCGGGCGACTGCCTAGAACTTAATCGACTAGATCTCGACGTGACCCGCGTGACTGTTGAAACTAGAGTGTTTTTGAAATCGAAAGCCGCGTCATACCCAGTGCTCAATATCACTCGCCTCGATTGATTCATTCAATTCGAGGTTCGATGAACGAAGCAAGAAAACAAAAAGAATAGGGAATTACGGAAGGGAATTCCCGGGCAAGTTCAAGTCAAACGGCTCATGTTACTTTGTCGCGCATACGATTCATTAAGCGATCGTTCGTATGGTGGAAAGTGTGACATAAGCATAATGAGTTGATTGACTTGGGTTAATTGGTTTGGGCACTTAGTTGCGCAATGGAAATGAAGGAAAAACCATAAATAAGCATTGTTTATTTAGGTCGGAAGTGTTGGGCATTGACGCTGGAAGTGGCAAGCTGAAATAGCAATTAGTGAGGATGTTTATTTGGGACAATCAATATATTGTTACAAAGTTGCAACATTGATCGTAGGGTTAAACATCTTGCATACAAAGGAAAAATGGTAAGGAGGTTGTAAAGTGCTTGGTGTGCATCAAGTGGTGCACTTTACAACACCTCCCCCCTTAAGAACGAAACTTGTACCTAGGATTGGTACGAGTTTCGGTTGAAGAAGCAGAAGATGACGGACCATTATTGGTTTGTGTTTTTGGTAGGGAAAGAGATCGAGAGAGATTTGATGACGATTTACGTGGAGTTAGAAAAGGAGGCTGAAGATTTGTGGATGATCGTGGTTTTGGTAGAGGCAGAGAGTCAGAAATTATTTGATCTTTGCATAGCCCTTTTTGTTTATATAATTTTATTAGTAAAGCGACAACGGTGGACATCATAAGAAGAGTTACGGCCAAGAGAATATAAATGGTAGTAGTATGTTTGTTGCTTGAGGAATTTTCGATGGGGTGTGAGATTGGTTGATAATTTATATCATCTAAGCTCTTACTGATAGCGTTTAAATCGTTAATTTGATTGTGAATGGTAAAGGTTTGAGTTTCTATGATGGGTAGCTTAGTGAAATGAAATTGGGTAATATTTGGAGCTGATACGGGGAATGCAGATGAGATAAAGTTTAATTTTGTATCTGTTTCATAGTTGGTTTTGGAAGTAAAGGATTGGTATTTTGTATTTGCTATACAAGTAGACTCGATTTTTAGTATTCCAGTAGAATGGAGGGTTAATTGAGAGTTAGATTTTTGACATTTTATAATGAGATTTTCGGGATCCGGGGAGACAAGGAGCCAGGCATTTGATTCTGCTAGTTGTAGGAATATTGGGTGAAATATTCGCGTTATTTTTATTTTACAACTATTGGATGTGCTTGGTTATGTTGAAAGCAAATTAAGTTCACAAGCATTACTAAGGTGTGTAAATAAGATTGGGCTGTTTTGTTCACAGAGATAGTTGTTCTTGTGAGTAATAAAACATTTTTTAATATCACGCTCTTCGTAAAGGTAATATGATTGTTTTTCCGAGTCGATAACAAGAAGGGGTTTTTCTGGGATCATTACGGAATATGTTCTGTTTCCGATATGAGTTGGTATACTAGTAATTTTATACACATTAAAATTCTTCGATGTGGTTAAGGGGATTTTCAGTAGGAAATGTATCTTGTTGTCGGCAAAATAGATATGAGTTTCTAATATATTAAATAATTTGTCTATGTATTGTTCCTGCAAGGGGAACGGAAGACGGTTGTCTTCTGGAAGAAAAGACTGAATTTTTCTAATTTCTTCAGTTAGTTTAGTAGGATCAATTAAATATGGGTGCAGCTTCCCATGGGCCGCAGAGTAAATGGATTCTAAGAGATGGCTTTTTGCTGAGTAATAGTATTCAGATAAGGAGTTAAACATGGTAAAAAGATCAGTCAGTTGCATAAATGATTCAGTTATATATATGTTGTCATCTTGGTTATGTTGGATTTTCTCTATGTATTGGCCAGTTTTGTCAAGTTTCTCTTTTAGTACTATTAGCTGGTCGTTCGTAAGATTTAATTGATGTATTATGTTTTTTGATACTGAAATTTGCTTTTCGTAAAGTTTAAAGGCATGGTTTTGCTGTTGGTCTAAGGTGTTTATGTGTTCAGAAAACATTTTTGCATCGTCATCGTCGAGGGTTCCAAACAATTGCTTGGAAATTGTTCCAACGACATTTAGAAGCCCTCGTTTTAATAAACGTGGTTTTGCTGTAGTGCCAAGATATTTATTTATAATTATATTTTGTTCGTTGAGTCTATCTAGGATCATGGAGGATTGCATAGGTAAGGTAGAGCATTGGTTTAGGGATTCATGGGATGATATAAATCGTTCGCACAGGATTAACAATTGTTCATGATAAGCAATGATAGTTTTGTATTGCACATCAAATTCGCTTAAGTTAGAATATATAACTAAGTTCCAATGGTTCGAGTAGAGCTTGAGATTTCCAATATTCTCGTAGTAAAATCCAGTTTTGTTCTGTAGCTCGATGATTTCATATGTGGTATCGGGCTGATTATACAGGGCCATTGAAGTGGTTAAGTACACGGAGGTACTGATAATAAGGATGAACACGTAAAGTCTGTCCATTTCTAGAGAGGAAAAAAAAAAAAAAGGTATAGGAAGAGATTTATTATTAACCGGAAAACAGTTTAAGTCTGGAAAGATATAGGAATGATTTTTGTTATTAAGGGGAAAACAATTTGAGTCTATTGTTGTGTACTTTAAGAGTTCGGTTCTTGTATTTAAGTACTGAATTTACTCCAGAGGAGGAAAGGATTTCATATGGACCATTCCATATGGGAAGTAACTTCTTATTTTTGTTTTTAGGGCAACTTTCATTTTTAAGTAAGACGTGGTCTCCTTCTGTGAAAGTTACCGGATTTTGTTTCTTGTCGTATTGGAGCTTAGAAGATTCTTTACTTTTGAATAAGTGTTCTCTGGCAAGATGATGAGCGTGCTGTAAACGTGATTTCAGCTCGTTCGCGTACAAATCATAGTTGTAACATATTTCGGGATTTTTAGTTAAGCTAGTAGGAAGTTCGACTTGTCTTCCAAAAACTAACTCAAAAGGAGTAAAAGCAGTAGAAGTGTTAGGAGTAGTGTTGTGGACAAATACGGCGTATTTAATCCAAGAATCCCAATCATCTTGAGATTTATTTATGAAGCAGCGGAGGTATTCCACGAAATTTCGATGACTTCGTTCACAAGACCCATTTGATTGAGGTCTGTAAGCTGTTGTTTGGAGTTTAGTGATCTTTAGGAGTTTACATACGTTTTTGAAGATGTCACTAAGAAAATTTTGCCCTTGATCGGATAAAACGTATTTGGGAGTACCGAAGCGGAAGATTATTTCTTTGACGAAAGCTTCTGCAATTGTATTAGCTTCTTGATTCGGTAATGGAATTGCATCGGTGTACTTGGTTAGGTCGTCGATGAAAGTTAGGAGATATTTGTTGTGGTTGGAAGTGGTTTGTAACGAAGTGTTTTCGTTACAAACACAATCACAGTCCCTCACCCCCGCCGTTCACCCAGCCAGCTCCGGACTACAGAACAACATACCACACTCCGCACCACCACTACGCTCAGCCAGCGCCACTCACCATACCCACGCACCACGACGCCCACATACAACCTGGAACAACAACTCACCACACTCCAATACCACTGCCGATCAACACACACATCTACACAACCGAGCTACCACTACCCACCGCTCAGCGACGAAACTCACCACGCTCCAATACCACTGCCGATCAACACACACACACACACCTAACCACCGCCCAGCGACGAATCTCACCATACCATCCCACCGCAGCGCAGGGCCAACCTACCACACGACCACAGCCCGATCCAGTGCTGGGGGATCATGGGAAAAATCCCTTTTTGTGGGAATTTCGACCTTAAAAGGGAAAAAGGGAAAAACGTGTGGTTTTGTGGGAATTGTTTGAATTCGTGGCAATTTGCCTTGTACCTCCCAAAAAACAGGTAATAACGAAAGGTCCGATTTAAAAAAATAACTAACGAATCTTACAAAATAAGATAACAAATCCAAATTCATTGCGTTTGAGGCCTAGGTTTTATCTTCTTTTCTTTTGTTTCACTCAACCACAAGGCAAACAAAAATTCTTCGAATCGAACATATCGATTCATCACCGCTAGCTGACACGTTTTACAATACGAATACATCAAAAACATAAGTAATATTAACGTAAGTGCGAGCGGGCAACACGTCGCACAAATAGGCAAACAAGTAACATTTGTCCTTGTCAGTTATTTTGTCTTTCATTCTCATTACTTTCGTTTTCAATATATGTATGTGCTTTATTATGATTTTTGCTAAAGACAAGCGTTGTATAAAAGATTTATTAAAGGAAAAAGGGGGAAAGCATGTTAAATAAAGTAACTGTTTATTTTATTATTCGTTTTCTACAAGGCTTTGTTTCTGTATTTGTTCTGTTTCTTTTGACTGTCCCGGTTTTTGTATTATATTTTTCATTGTCCGTTACTTACTGCACTTCTAAATTAACGTTTGATTCAATCTGAGTAATCTGCCGGCGCCGCATTGTGGCAATTAAAGGATTTGTATTTTGGTCTGCTGAACAAAAGTAAATTTTAGCTTCCAGTGCATTTCAAATAGCTTGAAAATTATAATTTTATTGCAAATACCACTAATATTTCAGTTTAAGATTATAAATGGATAGTGCTACTGATTCCGATGAAGAGGAATATGTCAGCCTCAGTCCCAGAAAAAGGCAAAAAGGTAAAGGCGCCAAAGTTTTCCAAGCATCTTGGTTAACTTTACCTGGATTCAAAGATTGGATTTTGGAAAACAAAAGTGACAAGACCAAGGTAACTTGCAAGGTCTGCAACAAAGTGCTTTGTGCAGGCAAAAGTGAACTTAACAAACATAAAAAAAGTAGCAAGCATATCACGAATTCGAGAGATAACAGTTTTTCCAGCGTATTACCATTCTTTCAACAAAATCAACATGACAAAGCTGTTAAAAAGGCAGAGTTGAAACTTTCTGCTTTTTTCC
The DNA here is from genome assembly GCA_946477585.1 of Cheilosia urbana. NCBI lineage: Eukaryota > Metazoa > Arthropoda > Insecta > Diptera > Syrphidae > Cheilosia > Cheilosia urbana. The sequence continues at coordinate 18,351,087 of OX297857.1, forward strand.
TAGAGCACAATTTTGCCACATCTATCGTCGACCATTTAACACCACTTTTAAAGACAATTTTCAACGACTCAAAAATATGTAAAGATGTAAAATTATCAAGAAGAAAGTGCTCATCTATCAACAAAAATATTTTGTGCAGAATTGAGGTAGAAAACGTGGTAGCAATATTAAAAGAAACTTTTTTTTTCGTTCTGGTTGACGAAAGCACAGATATTGGTAATAAAAAAAATTTATGTATTTTGGTTCGTTACGTAAGAGAAATTGATTTTTGCCCAAAAACTCAACTATTGGATATAATTTAAAGCTAATTTATTGGTGGCAAGCCGCCAGCAAAGCAACCAATCTTAAGTTAATGACAAAAATACAAAGAATAGCTTGTATAGGGACAACCGGTGCTATGAGAACCACACCTACTGCTGGACTAGAGGCGATTCTCAATTTGACACCTCTAGACCTATACATGGAGGAATCCGCTGCCAAAAGTGCTTTAAGGATCAGCCAAACTAACACTTGGAGTCCTTGCAACTTTGGACATGCACAGATCTTATATAAACACGTAGGGAACGCTGTCACTTCTGACTATATGTCTCCCTATATAGACTTTGACAAACCATTCACCTGTTCCTTTCCGAGCAGGGAAGAATGGAACACAAATGAACCCACAAAAAGAAAATCAATATCCATCTACACAGATGGTTCAAAGATGGACTGTGGAACCGGTGCCGGCATATTTTCTGAGGAATTAAATATACATTGCTCTATCAGACTTCCTGATAGCAGTAGTGTCTTCCAAGCGGAGGTTCTGGCTATCGCCGAAGCGGCCCGTAAGGCGTCAATGTTGGCAATACCTCGTAGCGATATTACCATCTTCATTGACAGTCAGGCGGCTATTAAAGCAGTTTCTGCTAATGAAATAAAATCCAAACTAGTTTACCGCTGCCGCGAAGAGCTCAAGGTTCTCTGCTTGCAGCACACCACCAATCTCTGCTGGGTCCCTGGACATAGAGACAAAACCGGCAATGAGATGGCAGATGAACTAGCGAGAAAGGGGTCCGCAATGGATCTTGATAGAGCGCTTCAATCAATCAAGCCACCACTCTGCAATCTCAGAGAGCGAGTGGAGAATAAAATTCGAATGAAAACCAACAACAGGTGGAAAGAACTCACTACCTGTGAAATATCACGGAAGCTTTGGCCAGAATATAACAGAAGCCGGACCAACAAACTACTACAGTTTGACAGGTCATCGCTATCTAAGTTAGTAGGGGCTCTAACTGGTCATAACTTCCTTAGAAACCACGCAATGAAACTAAATCTCAAAGATGACGACATATGTAGAGGCTGCGGAGACGAGGAGGTTCACGAGGACACACCTCACTTCCTTTGTCATTGCCCGAGTCTCTGTCACTTGAGGAACAGAACACTTGGAAGCTATTACTTCCATGACGTACATGAACTTTCTTATGTCTCACTGTCTGATCTTTACAGGTTTCTGAGGACATCGGGATGGCTAGACAGCGTCAGATAACCGCAAGAGGAGAAGGATGGAGACCACCGATAACACCAACGGATAACCCCAAAAAAAAAGGGCATCACAATGGGTCCACGAGGACCTGAGTGAGGTATTGCGGGCCCACCCCGCTCTACCTACCCGTCTACCTAACCTAACCTAGCTAATTTATTGGAAAAGGGTATTCCTTTATCAAATTTAATTGGCATCGCTTCTGATAACGCAGCCGTGATGATTGGTACAAATAATTCATTTGTGTCGCGCCTAAAAGAAGACGTGCCAGGATTGGTGCTGTTGAAATGTTTATGTCACTCCGCAGCTCTCGTTGCCAGCTCTGCATGTGACAACATTCCAAAGATTTGCCACAATATTTTGCGAGACGTAGCGACGTTTGTTTCTGAAAGCAGTAAAACTGCAGTAGAGCTTACCGATTTTCAAAACTTCTTTAATGTTGAATGCCGCAAAATATTAAAACCGGCAAAAACAAGATGGCTTTCCATGCATTCTTGAGTTGAAAGATTTTTGGAAAATTTTGATGTTCTAAAACATTTTTTTCTCCTAAAAGAAATATCGGAGCTTTTACTGAGAAGGGACATTGAAATTTATTTGCACTTTTTAAACTATGCCCTTTTATTTTTCAATAAATTTAATGCTCTTTTTCAAGGTAGAAATATTTTGATTCATGCTTTATCGGAAGAATGTAGAAAGATTGTGTTTGCAATAGGACAAAATTTCATTAAACCTGACAAGTTAGACGATAGTATTTATGACGATGCATACAATATAAACGATTGTATTTTACCAATAGATGATATTTATTTCGGTCCAAAATGTTCAGAACTTTTTGAAGATAGTTCCATAGACGGAAATATTATCACCGAAGCGAAACAAAACTGTTCAAGTTTTTATGTAACAGCTTTTGTTGAAATGAAAAAAAGATTTCCTCTCAAAGATGAGTTACTTAAACAAATGGAATTTCTAAATCCAAATGTCGCCCTAAATTTAACTGAAAGAAAACACTGCAAAAACTTACAAAATTTAAATCAAATCCTGAATTTAGATAGTTCGAAAGTTATGTATGAGTGGCGATCACTTCCTTCTTATTTTAATGAAACACAAAAGGAAAAGCTTGTTTTATTAACAGTCGAAGAATTTTGGAATAAAATTTTATGTTTAAAAGATACTAATGGAGAGTACGTATACCCAAATTTAAAAAAATTTTTAAGTTTGCGTTAGCTCTTCCGCATTCAAATGCCGAGGCAGAACGAATTTTCAGCATAGTCACTGATGTGAAAACCAAAAAGCGAAATTGTATGAGTAACAGTACACTAAACTTAATTTGTGTTTTTCGATCAGCTTTGATAAATAACAATCAAACATGTATTGATTACGAAGTCTGTGATCGTCACTATAAGTTATTCACAAACGATATGTACAAAACTAACTAATAATTCAAATAATTTATTAAACTTTTTTTTTTTTTTTAACTAAAATATGTATTTATTTATGTTATATTTAGCTCAATAAAAACCGAAATGTATTTAAATTCCAAGAACATGACGTGTTTAATGGAATTCAATGAAAATCGCATTTTTTTATCGTGGGAAATAATAAGGGAAAAAGACGGTGCTTTGTGGGAAAAAAGGGAATTTGTGGTTTGGTTGATGGGATTTCTTCGAAAAATGCCCCCCAGCACTGGCCCGATCAAATCGACAGCCAGCAGGTCAGTCGAGTGGTGGCCACCGGACCATACGCACGGAAGCTGGATCCAGCTTCGTGTGTGGAGCAGAAGCGCTCTGGTGGTAATCATCGGACTCGGTAGCAAGAGTGGGCAAGTGGGGACACAGGGTGCGCAGTTTATTGCGGCCCAGGTAACCGTCCCTCGGTAGTGGTGGTAGTAGTAGTAGTAGTAGTAGTGATAGCGGTAGAAGTAGACGAACTAATAATATCATTAGCATGCCCCACAGAAGTCAACAACAACAACAATCAACAGCAACAATCAACAACAACAGCAGCAGATGGCGACGACAGAAGCAGCAGCCACAGCAACAGGAAGAACAACTATAAAAGGCAGAGCCACCTTAGACCGGAGTGAGTCATCAGAGCACAGCCGCGCGTATCAGCACCACAGAGTGTAATTTAGTTAGGAGTATTATTCAATAAATAAAGACTGGAATTTAATTGAATCGTGGGTTTTATTTCACTTTCCCCTTTCGCTTTTAGTTTTTCCGCTTTTGGACCCGGACATCCCCGCTCAGCCTACCCCGGCTGAAAACCCTCGTTATATATGGCGCCCGAGCAGGGACAACAATAATTAAAAGTAAAAGCTACGACATCGAAGACAGTGAATGGGGAAATCGTGGATCTACAATCTCAACAAGGAAGAGATCAAAGCGGTGCTGGAGGAGCTGCAGGCGAATACCACCGGGACCGTAGACGAACTCAGGAAGAGACTTTCCACTTACATCGACAGCGCACCAGGAGGCGAGGGAAAACTCCAAGAACTGGAGACCCGTTACCACAAGTCGACACATACAAACGAACGCAATACAGCAGGGGAAACTACAGTAAGACCGACCAATTCACCACCCTTAACGGAACAGCAAACCGCAAGTAACAGAACTCTTACGTGGGAAACGATCGCAAAGGAACAGAAGCGCACCAAAGCCGAAGAAACCCAACGGTCAACCGAGACGTACGAGAATCTAGCGGGATCCCGAGACCAGACGACGATAATACCACAGAAAGTACCAACAACTATGGAGGAAAAATCAGAAGACAACCTCAGAGACCTGGCGGAGACGTCGAACTCATACCACCAAAGACAATCGAACTAGAGATCAGCGATGCCGAGGTCTGCGACAAAGTCCGCAAATGGGGAATCCGCTACGACGGTGGGAGGGATCCCCTTGGGTTCTTAGAACGCATCGAAGAACTCGCCAATTGCTACTGCCTCCCCCTCGACCGAATAACCCGGACCCTACCGGAACTACTCAAAGACAAAGCCCTGTCTTGGTATCGCAACAATCAGGGTGACTGGACGAGCTGGAAGGATTTCAAGCAAGACTTTCATTTGTACTTCCTACCTCCACGATATTTTGAGCGACTGGAGGACAACATTCGCCGGCGCATCCAAAACCCTAAGGAAAAATTCACGGATTACGTCACAGCACTCCAGACCCTCATGCGTTTGGCCACGGGCATGGATCGGAAGCAAAAACTGGAGAGGATCTACACAAATTGCCGGCCCGAATACAAGTTCTATGTCCGACGAAAATATTTCACTACGCTACGGGAATTCATCCTCCTCGCCGAAGAGTATGAAGGTATCCGTGCCGACGAACGCCCAAGCCGAGTAGCTACCATACAAGGACCCCCCAGAAGCCAAAATCCAGAGGTACCCCCAACTCAACATTGGTCTGCTCCAGAACGTCATCCTGCGGGACCTGCCCAACAGAGGAGACCCGAGCTACACAATTGTTGCTGGAGATGCGGCCAAGAAGGACACTTACGGCAGAACTGCCGCAACCCCCAAGTACTTTTCTGTTGGGATTGCGGAAGACCAGACGTGCGCACGAGAGATTGCTGTCGTTCCAGGGAGGGAAACGAGAGGCGAGTTCTCGACAACAGGGGCCACGACGAACTCGCATAATATCCCCCATTACTAGCCCCGCACCCCTATTTATCAACGACGACAACCGCATGTATGCCCGAATCACCATCAGAGACGAGACCTACGAAGCACTCATCGACACCGGAGCAACGAGATCCTTCATCGATGCCGAAACCGCCGAGCGAATGACACACACCGTATCCCCGAGGACCAGCGACGCCCCATATACCCGCCTAGCAGATGGAAGCAACGTGCTAATCCAAGGTAGCACCATCATCGATATCCATTTCGATCACCAGTCATACCGACATGAGTTCTTAGTCATGCCAGGAATGACCAATTCCATCATTCTTGGGATGGACCTCCTCGTACGAGTGGGAATTACCCTACGTCTCGACTCCAGCGTCCTCGAGATACCGAAGCAGAGAATTATCGAAGCAGCGTCCATTACCACCGCCGGTACGGTGACGAACGAGCTAAAGCCGACCGGCACCCCAGCCAGAAGCCCCCCGGACCAGCCCATGGGAAACCCAAGACCAACAAACATCGCACCAGCCCACCCGATAGCCACCGCTTCCGCGCCAGCGACAACAACACGTCCAACTTCTACACCGCCAAACGATACCATCGCTAAAACTCAAACGGGACATTCCCGAAGGAGAACAACGACGGAAACTACAGCCCACGAAAGACGGGCGATCGACGAGTTTCTAGTCTCCGAGTTACCAACGTACGAGCATCTGCAAGCGGCTACCCATAACAATGAACATAGCATCAGGACGAAAGACAATTACCTCGTCAATTACTTCCCGCGAAATCCAGCCATGCAATACGATGACAAGGTGAGGTATCGGAGAGAGAAATCCAATGTCCTAGCAGACGCGTCACCGGGACAACCACTCCAAAGACCGGACGAACTCCACACCATTGATCTACCACCGAACCGAGGCGACTGGTGCAGCAAGAAGAAGACAGCCGTGATGAAAGAACCGTCGAGATTCCCGGATTATCGAATGAAAAACGGTAACTTGTACCGGCACATCCACGACAGCAACGCATACCACAACGAAGACTACATCCCATGGAAGCTCTGCGTCGCCGAAGATCAACGACAGCGGGTGCTAAGAGATTGTCACGATGAACCAACAGCGGGTCATCTTGGAATCAACAAAACCATCGCTAGGATCGCCAAATGCTACTATTGGCCAGGCATGTTCCGGGACGTAACCAAGTATGTACGTCGCTGCATGTCTTGTCAACGGTACAAACCGCAGCAACGCCGTAGCTTACGCCATCGAAGGATCTACACAGAACGACCGCAGACGCGTAAAGGTTCCCACACCCGCCAGACCGGCAAGGGCAATTATCTCCAGTCGAGGGGACATGGAGCTCCGATGGCAGACCCATCGATAGAGCTTCGCCGCGCCGTCCAACCAAACGCCGCAGCTTCCGTCATCGAAGTAAGGGGGGGATGTAACGAAGTGTTTTCGTTACAAACACAATCACAGTCCCTCACCCCCGCCGTTCACCCAGCCAGCTCCGGACTACAGAACAACATACCACACTCCGCACCACCACTACGCTCAGCCAGCGCCACTCACCATACCCACGCACCACGACGCCCACATACAACCTGGAACAACAACTCACCACACTCCAATACCACTGCCGATCAACACACACATCTACACAACCGAGCTACCACTACCCACCGCTCAGCGACGAAACTCACCACGCTCCAATACCACTGCCGATCAACACACACACACACACCTAACCACCGCCCAACGACGAATCTCAGCATACGCAACAATCCACCATACCATCCCACCGCAGCGCAGGGCCAACCTACCACACGACCACAGCCCGATCAAATCGACAGTCAGCAGGTCAGTCGAGTGGTGGCCACCGGACCATACGCACGGAAGCTGGATCCAGCTACGTGTGTGGAGCAGAAGCGCTCTGGTGGTAATCATCGGACTCGGTAGCAAGAGTGGGCAAGTGGGGACACAGGGTGCGCAGTTTATTGCGGCCCAGGTAACCGTCCCTCGGTAGTTGTGGTAGTAGTAGTAGTAGTAGTAGTAGTAGTGATAGCGGTAGAAGTAGACGAACTAATAATATCATTAGCATGCCCCACAGAAGTCAACAACAACAACAATCAACAACAACAGCAGCAGATGGCGACGACAGAAGCAGCAGCCACAGCAACAGGAAGAACAACTATAAAAGGCAGAGCCACCTTAGACCGGAGTGAGTCATCAGAGCACAGCCGCGCGTATCAGCACCACAGAGTGTAATTTAGTTAGGAGTATTATTCAATAAATAAAGACTGGAATTTAATTGAATCGTGGGTTTTATTTCACTTTCCCCTTTCGCTTTTAGTTTTTCCGCTTTTGGACCCGGACATCCCCGCTCAGCCTACCCCGGCTGAAAACCCTCGTTATAGGTTGGGTATGGACCAACGATGTCAATCGATATCTTTTCAAAAGGATGTTTAGCAGTTGAAGTTATTACCATAGGTTCCATGGTGTACTTTGTGACTTTGTTTTTTTGGCAAGGCTCGCAATTTTTGATGTATGCTTTTATATCTTGGAACATATTTTTCTATTTATGATATAATTTTATTCGCTTAAAGGTGCGGTTTACGCCACAATGTCCTCCAATAGGATTTTGGTGAAATTCCTTAAGAATAGTTTGAATTTCTTCACGAGTTGGTTCACGAGTAGTAGGAGAATTAATGAGTTGTGAAGAAGTGCATGGATCCGGAGGTGAGGTAGTGAAGTTAGACGACGATATGGTAAATGGATTTGGCGACGAAATAGGAGACGAATTAGCAAGAGACGAACTGGTAGACGGATTGGAAGAAGATTTGGTAGATGAGCTAGGAGACGATATAGGAGTTGAATCGGTAGAAGGGCTAGTAGACGATTTGGAAGAATTAGTACACGAGTTAGTAAACGAATTAGTAAGAGGTTTGGAACAAGATATATTAGACGAATTAGTAGACGATGTAGGAGATGAATTAGAGCAAGAATTAGAACACGATTTAGGAGATGGACTAGCGCACGATTTAGAAGATGATTTGGTACGAGATTTAGTAGATGAGTTAGTACAAGAATTGGAACACGATTTAAAAGATGAATTAGCACACGAATTAGTAGACGATTTGGTAGACGATTTGGTACAAGAGTTAGAAGACGAATTTGTAGACGATGTAGTAGACGATGTAGAAGGCGTTTTAGGAGACGATCGAAGAGTCATTTTAGCGATCCTGCTAAGGCAGTCGGCGTTCGTGTTTTGTTCGCCCTTTTTATGAATGATTTCATAATCAAACTCTTCGAGTTGCAAGCGATATCGCATTAGTCTGGAACTAATATCCTTGCAATTATGAATGTAAATGAGTGGCTTGTGATCTGTGATAAGGAGGAATTTTCTTCCATACAGATATGGGCGGGAATGCCGGACTGACCATACAATGGCAAGCAATTCCTTATCTGTAGTGGAATAGTTCTTCTCACTCTTATTCAGCGTGCGAGAGGCATATGCGATAGGCAAGTCATTTCCTGGCTCACCCTGAGAAAGCACACTACCAACAGCAACATCACTAGGATCTGTTGTTAGAATAAAATTTTTCGTAAAATCGGGATATTGTAGAAGAGGAGGATTAATAAGTTTTTCTTTTAATCCATGAAAAGAATTAGTACAAAGAGGAGTCCAGTCAAATGGGACATCCTTGCGGAGAAGATTGGTAAGGGGCTTAGAAATTTTAGCGAAGTCTTTGATGAAACGGCGATAGTATCCAGCAAGACCCAGAAAACTTTTTATGTCCTTGGCGTTTTTGGGTTGAACAAAGTCTTTAACGCACTGGATTTTTTGAGGATCAGGTTTAATACCAGATTCATTAATTATATGTCCCAAGTAAGTAAGTTCTGATCTCAGGAACTGACATTTCTCGGGTTGCAGTTTGAGATTATGCATTCTCAAACGATCAAAGATTTCAACTAATTTGGAATTGTGTTCTCCTAGTGTTTTGCCATAGACTACGATGTCATCCATGTAAACGAAAGTTTTTATACCTTGAAGACCAGTCAAAACGTTATTCATTAACCTTTGGAAGGTAGCGGGGGCACCTTTTAATCCATAAGGCATTCTAATGAATTCGTAATGACCAAACGGCGAGGAGAAGGCTGTCTTCTCTCTATCTTCAGGCTTAACTTCGATTTGGTGGAATCCACTAGCGAGGTCTAAGGTGGAGAAGAATTTGGAACTCCCTAACTGATCTAGAATATCAGTTATATTGGGGAGTGGGTAAGCATCACCGACTGTTTTGTCGTTGAGCTTACGGAAATCGACTACGATTCTCCATTTCTTATTACCATTCCTATCAGGTTTCTTAGGGACAACGATAAGAGGAAAATTCCATGGACTATTCGATGGTTGGATAATATTATCGTCCATCATCTCATGAATTTGTTTATTTACCTCCTGTCGCTGAGCTTCAGGTAACCGGTAGGGTTTGATATAAGTAGGGGTAGAATCAGGGGTATGGATCGAATGTTGAACTGAAGTAGTATGAGTTAATTTATCCCCCTTTAGGTAGAATAAATCACTATACAGTAGACAAAGATTTAGAATGGAGTCTCGTTCGTCATTAGTCATATGATCAGTTATGACTAATTCCTTGATGGCTTGAATTCTATCATAAGTAGAAGGGTATTGTTGGATTTGGAAGACATTGTAATTAGAAATTTTATCGAATAACAATTCTTCTGTGTTGAACTCAATTTCAGATTCAGAGGAGTTGATTACAGATATGTGTGAAATGGGAAGATTGGCAGGAACAATGCTATTACCGATATACAATCCGTTGGGAAGTTGTTGGGAGAGACATATACTATCCGCGTCAACTTTCTTATGAACTGGGACCATGATTTCTGTTCTAGCAGGAATGGTTACTAAATGGGATGGAATTAAGTCATATTCTATGATATGTTTTTTGAAGAGGAGAGTTAAGATTTTGGTTCCATAATTGATTTGGGCTAAATGATCGTCTAAAAAGTTATTACCGATTATTCCATCAGTAACAATGGGAAAGTTCCTGTCTACTACATGAAATGGATACGAGATGGTGATGTTTAATGGTAGGTTTATATCAAAGTAGACGACTCCCTGGGTTAGTATAATGGATTCCGTAATTCCAGACAAGGAATGAATTAAGGAAGAGTCGATTGCTGCTTCTGGCTTTAATTTATCAATTTTTATTAAACAGATTTCGCTACCACCATCGATGAGGAATTTAGCAGGATTCGGATTTAGTAGGTTTTTAGAGGAAATCTCAATAGAGTCTACACGATTAACTTTGCTATTGGGATTGACATGGAAGATGTGGCGAGGAGAATTTAATTGTTGGTCCGGACCCTGCCACTGGTTCCGGCCTCCGTGTGGTTTTCCGAATGATAATTATGAGTCGGAGGAGAAGGATTCCGATTCTGAGGTTGAGAGTTTTGAGGTTGTGAATATTGGAGTTGAGAATTTTCTTGACGGCGCCTATTATTGTATTCTCTCTTTCTACACTCCTTGATATGATGTCCAGGGTTTTTACAATAGTTACACGTTACAATTATTGTCTTCACTTCACTTTTAATTAAGGGTAATTTCTCTCTATTTTTCTTTGTATAGCACTGGTCAATAGTATGACCGGGCTTAGAACAATAGCTACAATTTACTTTTGTCTTGAAGCTAGTATTAGGATTCGGTATAGAAGGAGAAAAACATTTTTCCTCTTGTACAGCGGCCTCTATGGCGTCTGTAAGAGATTCAAATCTGGAAGCCTTAATAATTAAATTTATTTTGGGTGATAATCCCCTCTCGAAGGATTTAAGCGCAGTCTTACGATTTAGATTCTCTATAACTTCGGCATGATCACTGCCCTCGCTAGCGATGCAAGCGTCGTTCAGATTTGCCAAGATTTGTTCGAGACGATTAGCGTAGACCCGCACTGTCTCATTTGGTTTTTGTTTTATTTGGATCAACTCTAGTTGGAGTTGAGATAAGGATTTGGTTTCTAAAAATTGTTGTAGCAACTTATTTTTTAACTCTGTCCAATTTTCGAATACTGAGTATTTCACGATATTATATGCAGGTCCGATCAATTTTGTTTTTATTATGGTCATCAAAAGTGGCAATTCAGAAGCAGAGGTTTCTTGGTCTAGCAGGTCACACGCGTTTAAGAATTTGTGTAGGTGAGCTCTATTACCATCAAACTCGGGGATGAGTTTGAAAGCGAAAGAGCGATCTAATTTAGGAGCCATAAATGAGGATTCAGAGGATTCAGAGGAAGAGGAATTATTAACTGTGCTGGAATCTTCTGACTCTGAGATGGAGACTAAACTATCTTCGGCTAACATGTGAAAAGAAAAAAAAAAGGTGAAAGAAAGCAATTTTCTTATATGCTAAATTTCGCACAGGAACTGTTAGATAATTTACTTAAAACTAGCTATAGAGTATAGGACTAGAATAAGGCTAAACAAAACACAAAAAAAATAGTAGAGTAATAGTTACTAGATATTGTGGCGATGTTGAAGTTGATTAAAGATGTAGTAGAGCTGAGCTGGTAGAGTTGTAGAATGGTGTTGGTATTGAAGGTTCTGCACGGTTGATGGCTTCTTTCTGTATTTGTGATGATTAATTTTTCTTTTACTTGCACTGATAGTCTCTTTTTTTTTTTTTCACTGATGTTTGTTATTAGTTTAGTTTTTTTTTTTTTGACACTGAGGGTTTATTGTTCGCACTGTTTGGACTTTTAACACTTTTTTGGCAGACCCCACATCTGACACCAAAATTTATGTTGTACTTTTGTCTTTAGACTGAGAAGTACTACTCTCAGTTGGGTCGTTACCTTTTAGCGTTTTTTTTGTTCCGTCCAAAAATAAAATAAACAACGAACAAAACAATTTCACTTGATAATTATATCTTTATTTACTAACTTAAACTAATTATTACACTAAGTCTTATAATTTTTAGTATGAGTTTTAGTTCTTATTCACGATATAGAATTGAGATTTAGTGGAAGGATTTTGGATAATGATTTAGGTAGATCCCGGGCGACTGCCTAGAACTTAATCGACTAGATCTCGACGTGACCCGCGTGACTGTTGAAACTAGAGTGTTTTTGAAATCGAAAGCCGCGTCATACCCAGTGCTCAATATCACTCGCCTCGATTGATTCATTCAATTCGAGGTTCGATGAACGAAGCAAGAAAACAAAAAGAATAGGGAATTACGGAAGGGAATTCCCGGGCAAGTTCAAGTCAAACGGCTCATGTTACTTTGTCGCGCATACGATTCATTAAGCGATCGTTCGTATGGTGGAAAGTGCGACATAAGCATAATGAGTTGATTGACTTGGGTTAATTGGTTTGGGCACTTAGTTGCGCAATGGAAATGAAGGAAAAACCATAAATAAGCATTGTTTATTTAGGTCGGAAGTGTTGGGAATGACGCTGGAAGTGACAAGCTGAAATAGCAATTAGTGAGGATGTTTATTTGGGACAATCAATATATTGTTACAAAGTTGCAACATTGATCGTAGGGTTAAACATCTTGCATACAAAGGAAAAATGGTAAGGAGGTTGTAAAGTGCTTGGTGTGCATCAAGTGGTGCACTTTACAACATATAAGTGATAGTATTAGGTTATGTAGATTAGTGACTAAGAATTTTTATATTAAAAGGCTTAACGCCACTAAACACATTATCATGTGTACAAATATGGAGGAGCACAAAAAGGTGCGCACCACTCTGGAGAAAGCGGAAACAGAGTACTTCACGTACACTCCAAAAGGAGAAAAGCGGCAAACAGTGCTTCTTAAGGGTATCGACCCCAATATTAAAATAGAGGAGTTTGAAAAGGAGCTTAAAAGTAATGAGTGCGACGACCTTAAGTTCGTGGGGGTCAAGCCGTTTTCCTCGCCTGCGGACAGGGGTGGTAGCCGCAAATTACCATTCTTTTTGGTACAACTAACACCCGACAGCAAAATAGATAGTCTGAAAAGGATCAGATTCCTGTACTATCATGCAGTACGTTGGGAAAAATTAAAAAGGTCAGATCGTGTACTTCAATGTATGTTCGGACATGCCGCAGCTAACTGTCATATGCAGTTCAGGTGCGTCAAGTGTAACCAGGACCACAAACATGGGGAATGTGCCTTTGCCCAAATGGTAACTGGACCGGGTAGCACAAAAACAAAAAGCGCGCCGAAGGTTCCTACACCGGAAGCGGATCTGGATTTGAAATCGATCCTTTTGTCATTGCACGGAAAGATCGATCATTTCCAGAAACAATTAAATGAGCAAGCGGCTCAAATAGACGTTATCTATTCGACGCTGTTTGCCGAGTCTGCCGCGCCATGAATATGATGGGTACGCTGGACGAGGTAAACTTAAAGATCCTTGCGGTGAATGTTAATTCACTAATCAGGATCGAGAGAAGGATCAATCTTTCCAATCTGTTGAAAGCCGAAAAGCCAGATGTACTTTTGGTTAGCGAAACTAAGCTAAATCCGAAGCACAAATTGGGCTATAGAAATTATCGTGTAGTTAGAAGAGACCGGCCCAACTCCACACAAGGAGGTGGAGTCGCTATCTTAATTCGTAAAGGCTTGCGCCATAAGGTCATATATGCATCGTGTGCATTCCCCTCAATAGCCAGAGGCGGGTGTATGTGGTGTCGCTTTACGCGCCTGAATCGCCTCATCGCATTCAATTTTTAAATGAGATCGAGACGCTTTTTCGTTGCTTAGAGCTTCAATCGGAAGATAATTATTACTTTTTGGGCGGAGACCTCAATGCTAAACATGCGGCATGGGGAAATGATATTCCGAACCCTAGAGACAACCAGTTTCACGACTGGTGGCGTCATAATATGATTGAGTACAAACTCGAATTGTACGCGACGGATATCCCGTCTTTCCCTAGAGAAGGTTCGTTCTTGGACTTGGCGCTAGTTGACGAAAGACCGGAACTAACAAACACTGATCTAAGCACGCGGAACTGTTTACGAACGGTTGAGTACGATAGTGATCAAAACGGAATTGCCGCCGTAATACGGATCCCGAAAGAGCAGACGCAGCTGGAGCAGTACGACCAAGTGCGTTATTTCGATTACCGAAAAGCGCAGTGGTCGCGCTTCACCAGAGTTTTAAAGCGCGACATACGCTCATGCGAGATCGACCCACCGACAAACAGGAACTTAACGAACGATGAGATCGACACTCATTTACGGCAAATGAATGTCGTCATCAAACAGACAATGGAGCGGACTATCCCTCGGGTAGGACACTCCACCGACGAAGAACAAACTGAGAAGTATCGAAACGCGACAATCGATTCTCTGTACAGACATAAAAGTAGACTGCTCTCGAGGCTTAAACGGCTACACAGACAGTTTACTGACAGGAACAACCCCGAGATAAGGACACTGAAGTCGATGATCAAAAACTTGAAACAGTTGATCATTGAAAATTACAGAAAATCTGTAAGTTTGTATTGGGGCAATAAAATTCGGGCTATAAAATCCAGTAGTCCGAGTAAGTTCCCACAAATAAATAAGCTGTTCAGGCGGAAAGATCATAACGACATTTCATGTGTCCGAATACCTCAGACGAACGAGAAGAGACAGACACTACTAACTGCTGGCATAAGTCCGGAAAGTGCTGACTCGAACGACGGTTTTTATGTGGTCGAAGACCCGCAGGAGAGAGTGGACTTGATGGGAGCTTTCTTTGAAACTGTGTATACGGTGAACAACCCAGTTCGCCGTAACCACGACCTCGAGGAGAGGGCCTTTCTTAACCACTTTTATCTGCGGACCGAAATTCAAAATTGGCGATCCGAGAACAACGGTTTCACCGTGTTCAATGACGACAACCGTGCAAATGGCACAATCGCCGATGTAAATTCTCATCTGTTTGTGAGTAAAGATGAACTCCGGTGCATCTTTGAGTCACTGAAAAACGAAAAGTCGGCGGGAGTTGACGGGGTCCCAAACGTCGTATTAAGACACCTGCCAATAGAAGCGATCGATATCTTCGCCACGCTATTTAACAATGCGCTGAATAATGCTTATTATCCGGCGCAGTGGAAAATAGCGGTGGTACACCCTATCCCGAAAAGGGATAAAGATAGGACAAACCCTGCTAATCTGCGGTCAATTAGTTTGCTTCCGAATATTAGCAAGGTATTCGAGAAAGTCGTCAATAGATCTCTTTTAGGATGGGTTGAAGAAAATAAGATTATTCCGGACAACCAGTTTGGCTTTAGAGCGGGGCATGACACTATTCATTCCGCGTCGAAACTGGTTTCCGACATTCAGTGGAATAAAAGTATAAAGCAATGCACAGGTGCATGTCTGGTCGACTTTGAGAAGGCCTTCGATACCGTATGGTTGGAGGGGCTCTTTTATAAGCTGACCAGAATGGGCATTCAAAAACCTTTGCTGTATATGATTCATGACATGCTTATGGGAAAGAAGTTCGTTGTCAAAGCTGGCAACGTGACTTCGAGCAGGGTTTTCGAAATTAAAAACGGCTTACAACAGGGAGCAGTGAATTCTCCGGTCTTGTTTAATATTTACACAAGTGATCTGGTGGGTTCCCTCAGACACGCTATAGCGTACGCAGACGATTTAGTGGCGTACAGGTCAGGACCAAAATCGAGGTCATCAACATCCTTCTACAACGTGACTTCGAACAAATTAAGAGGTATTGCGATGATTGGAAGTTGAAAATCAATTTCCAAAAATCGGAAACAATCCTGTTCAGAACTCCATTGGCTGGGGCCTCTAGGGATACCAGAAAAAACTGGAGAAAATTAGCAATTATTGGACAGCAGCAGGACCATTGGTGGTGAAAAACGTGGTCAGATATCTCGGTATCCGGCTCGACCAGTATCTGTATTTTGACAAACATATAGAGGCTTGTCTTGCTGGAGCTAAGAGGTCCTACGCTCTGACAAGGAGACTGTTTCGCAGCAGTCAACTTGACTCCAGGGTGAAGGTTATTTGCTACGTGGCCCTTATAAGGCCTATCATCGCTTATGGCTGTCCCATGTGGTTCAATATAGCGCCGTCCTATATGGAAAGGATTCGGGTGTTTGAGAGGCAATGCCTCAGGGCCTGTCTAGGGTTGTTTAGAACTCCTGAATCTCAGTACATAAAATACTATCCCAACAGGACCTTATACAATGGGGCCCGACTGAATAGGATTGACAATTTCCTTATTAAGGTGATTCGGAGGCAGGTTGCTAGGGCGATGGCCAGTGATAATAACCTGATCTCAGGGGCTTACTACCCCAATTTAATGTACCACGAGAGTACGCTTCGGTCTGGCTTTATCCCGCCTGAGGCATTTCTTCATGTAGACATGAAAGGGTTAGTCCAGACAAAAGATGGTGTGCCGGTATTGTACCACAACCACCGCGGCGCGAGGGATAAGCGGCTCATCCACGACAGGTCCGCCGCCAATGCTCAGGAGCTCCTCCGTTTTAGTACCGCAATTGCGGAACGGGACAGGGTCGATACGGTAAAGCAGTTCACCGAATTTTGGTGGCTTGAGGAAGAGGTGAGGGTGGGTCGGTGCGCTACTTACGTAGCATCCTCCTTTGTCTTTGGGAGGCGCCGGGCTAGCCAACATGAAAGCGTGCTTCCGAGATTTGACCGAGGCTTATGGCCTCGATCGGGTCTCGGCGGCGCGGATGAACCCCTGTTGGCGGCCGACAGGCAACCATTGACGCGATCAGGATGGTGGCCAATCGATAAGATTGCTCACCATCCTGATTATAGGTAATGTAGGCTAAGTAGCTTAGGTAGGTTTAAGTAGTTTTAAGCAAAACCAATAATAAAGATTTCAAGTTTTCTAAAGTTTCTTGAAAAATAAAAAACAAAACAAATCATAGACATAGATAGATTTAAGACCGAAAGGCAATAATTTTAAGGATATTGTTAAGTTTAGAGCGCTCGCTAAGAGCCAGTAAGCTAGAATAAGATAAATGTTAGTTTTAAATTAGATTTAATCGTTTTTGTCTAGTATGTAAGTTGAAGAAAGAAATGAATTTATAAAAAAAAAAAAAAAAAAAAAAAAAAAAAAATAGCGGCGGCGAAAGCACCGCTTGGGACGGTGAACTCCGGTTCGAATCCCGCACAACACCACTATTTTTTTTTTTATTTTTGTTTCATTTGCTGAAATTTTTTTTGTGTACCTTCTTTCGATTCATTTTTTTTGCTGAAATTTGCTTTTAGAAAACTTGCTTGCGAATTCTGAAAATTTAAAATATTACCTGTAAATTGTTAAGTAAAAAAATAAGAAAAGAAAAGTAATTTCAATTTATAGTTTAAAAGTAAAGTGCAGGGTACCAAAAATAAAAATAAAGTAGTTTCGTAGAATATAGTAATTAAACGTTCTAAAGTGATACAGGTACAAGAAAGAAAGCAGAGTATCAACGCAACCTGGATGCTGTGGCCATATCATCGCCAGTTGCTGAACAGTATCGGTGAGTCTGATTAGACCATTTTATTATATTGTATATTTATACGTAAACGAAACAGTGGGTAGGGGAATATTGATAAAGTGGTACAGGTATTAAGTGGGAGGGGGAGTTGTTTAAAGAGAAGAAGTATAAATTTAAAATACTTTTCTTTTTTTTTGAGTGATTTGCAATAGTTTAATTACAATAATAATAAGTTAAAGTAAATTATATGTACCATGGCAAAGAATATAGCTGATTTTTATTGAATGTTTATAATATAAACATGAGTTTTAATTAAGAAGGGTTGAGAGGATGAGTAGGTTTGGAAAGGGAAGGTTGTCGCTGGAATGAAGGAAGGAGAAGATGCCAATTAAGGGGCTGTTTAGGCGAGTACGACAGCCAAGGTATGGTGGGTAGTGAAACAATTTCTCGCAGCGTCAACATCACCTCGGCGCGAAAGACTGGCATGAGATGGTTTTTGTGACGTGCCAGGGTCAAGCTCCCACGCCCTCCGGCGAGCTTAGAGAGCGGGTGCAAGCATGCCAGCAAGGACCCTAGACAAAGCAGCAGCACGTTACATATGTTATGTTGTTTTCTTCGAGTTCTTCACTTATGTTCTTGCAGCCACCCAGTACACATCTCGTATCATTTTGTACCAGCGTTAAAAAAAAATTGATGTGTTGGAATTAAAGTACATACTATAACGTTTTAAGTTCTCGGTCTTTAATTGCTCAACAATAGTGTTTTATCTTTTCGAATCCTTGCCTGAATGTAACAATACGTAAAAACACTACCACTATTGCTTTAGTTGGTGTTAAAAATTCTTAAGTTGTGTTCAACTGATTTTGTTTTTTTTTTTTTCTGTTTTTCCTGATTTTCATGTTTCTTTTGTAATTTGTTCATGATCGTTGACCAACGAATGCTTGAAGGCGTCGCCACTGCGGTTCAAGATTGAAAAGCTCCAACTTTCAAGATGCGTGTCCAAGTTTACAATGATTTGGAATCAGGTGCCTATGCTGCAAATCGTTGAGGGTGGTCTTGAAAAAGATATAGATGGTGAAATTGAATTTACCAATGATTTTTGCAATACAGTAATGACGGAGCAGGAACTTGTAATGACACGAACGATGGTTATGCGAGAGGGCAGTGCTATCGACAAAAAATAGTCCGTCAATAAAATTAATAAAAGAAGTAGAGTTGCTATAGTTAAAAAAAATCTTTATAATTCGCATTTTCCTGCCTAAGGCCATTTTAGAGGGTGCGTAAATAAATAAGGTACAAACACAACATATTGGCTTGATTTTTGGGAAGACTGTGCAGCGATGCAATGCTGTCTGTAATTTGTGTTTCAATAGTTTGTGTCTAAGCCAGGACAATATAATGGTAGAATTTCTACCACCTAGGCGAACTCTATTTACGCAAGAATATTTTCTATTTTTCAGCACCTTCACCATGACTACTTGAATCAACTCCCAACAATTTTATCCCCACTAAAAACTATTTATTAGGCTGTCTTAAATTAATTACACTTACCAATGGTACCATGCATCACATCCATCGCAGCCAATCATTGCCGAGCCATCGTCTACTTTACCGCATGCTGGACATATCCAGACGCGATTGCCTTCAGCATCCTTTGTGGACGTATTCAAATGAGAAAAAGAGAATAGAATGTTAAACATTTTACTAACAAAAATAATAGTAAATTAACTAAAGATATGAGTAATGTGCCCTAGTATTTTTAAATCAATGATTTTTAAGCGTGTTCTGATTGGAAAACAGGGTTTTTATTTTGGGTCAGACTGCACAATGAAGGAAGGCAAAAAAAAAAAAAATTGTGCACGACTGGGTCGAACAAAAGTTTCTCGTTCGTCAAAAGTTTTGTTGGTTATTTTCTTATTTTATTAGATAGGTAGGTAAAGATCTGAGAAATAATGCTAGGTAAAAGAAACGGTTCACGAAATATAGAAAAAGAAATAGTGTTAAATAAAATTCACTTTTAGTTTGTAAAAGTTGAAGCTCTAAAAACAGACAATTGTCAGTCACAAGTACTTGTTAGAGATATATAAGCGGCTACTGTTCTTTACACTTTACAAGTTTTTGAGTACGAGAACAAGTGTAGTAAGAGTTTCTCACTTTTGATCTATTTGAGAATTTCAATTTGGATCTCAGAGATTTGTTTTTGAATTTGCATTAGCAGTTATAAACTGAATATCACGATAAACGTGTGTAGGGGTGCAAATGAAGTGGGATATTCTGATTGTGTAAACTCCAAGTGGTTGGAATTATTTTAAGGTGCATATTCAAAAAGGCTGAAAAAAGTAGAAGTAGGTAATATTTGCTGAAAATAAGTTTTGCGTTGCTTTTATTGCATGGCAGTTGCAGTTTGAATTTTAAAATGCGGTATTGAGTTTTAAAAATATACATGAACAGAGATCGGATTTTGGGTAGCCATTTTTGGGAAATAATTAAAAAACGGATTTATTAGAATTTTTTGAGAAAAACTAAGTAGGGGATCTTATTTAGAATACTGATATTATCTTTAATATGGGTGCCTATCAACTCGTGGTTTTCATTTCGCAAACTATTATCTCGCGACGGTTTGAATATTTTTCAACTATATCGCAAAGGTCATATGGCAAACTGCCATTTTGCCTTGCGATCATCTCGCTGTAAGATTAACTCGCATAACTTCTTTAGCATTTCTATGTTTTGTTGTTCTTTCAACTGGCTTTTTGTGTTTTTGCCTTTGCTTATCTTGCATACCGTTATTTCGCGCCATGCTATTTAGCCGCTAGTTTATTTCAGCATGAATTTTTTGTCACTTTCACTGGTTTTACACGCAGTGTTCTTATGATTGCCTACAGGAGCGGTTTAAAGCGCGTTTAATAAAATATACTGGCAACAATGGATGATACCCAAAATGCAGAAAAAGTGTGCAGTGTTTTTAAATCCATTAGGGGTAGAGACAAAGTAAATGTTGAAGGTTTTTCTTATGACTTTGAGAGAATTGATAAAGATGAAAATTACAAATGGAGTTGTGAACTGCGAAAACACAATGATTATAAGTGTAAAGTGCGTTTAATTATGAAGCTATGTTGAAAATGTTTATTTTTTTTTTTTTTTTTGTGATTTCCATTTTCCCTTGTATTTCAGTATAATTTTATGTTAATAAAATTGGTACCTATACTAAAAACTTTTGTAATTTTTCTTTTTGAAGCAACAGTGATTTTGCTACTATTTTATTTTGCAAAATGTTATTTTGCTTTTCTAATTTGTTTGGCTTTCATTTATCACCATGTTAAAAATTTCGCGCGAAATTTCTTAACATTTGATAAATGAAAGCCAAGCAAATTAGAAAAGCAAAATAACATTTTGCAAAGTAAAATAAAGCGAAAAAAGGGAACGCGAAATAATACAATGCGAAAATAAATAAATCAAAGTAAGTTATAGCGAAATAATAAATGCGAAATATCTTTTTGGCAAAATAATTACAATGCTAAATGAAATTTTGCCAAATAAAAACTGCGAAAAAACAAAATGCGAGTTGTTGATATGAAATAATAAAATGCGAAATGACGCAGCGAAATAACCAAATGCCAGAAAAAAACCGTGAGTTATACCATACCCCTTTAATATGTATTAATATATTAATACTAGCGTGCCCGGCGAACTTCGTCCCGCCAAATATTGACTTTTTGACTGAAATTATTTGAATTTGGAGCATTAACTATTCCACCAGAAATACATTTTTTTAATCCAAAATATCTTTTGAAAAATGCGTTCTCACTGTATATACTACGATCGAATCCAAAAAAAAAAAAAATGTAAAAATAACACTCCCCTTACAAAATATATGGAAACTAAATTTCTACAATAATTCTCCAATTTCCCTTTCGAATTTTCCATTTTTTTCGTCGTATGAACCTTCCTTAGGCGTAGACAAACACAACAAAGAAAAGATAGCTCAAATCCAAAGAGTATCCAATACTCTTTTCTCAAATCGGAAGTTCCGTTCTCGAGTTCCCTCATATGAAAAATTTTGTGGTAGGTGTTACCATCTCTGAGATTGAAAAGGAGACGCACGGAAAATTCAAGACGCTTAAATACGAATGGCAAGTCGTTCTGAATAAGGGGAATCCGAGCAATGAGAATGTTTGCCTTTAAAATTTCCCCTCGAAACCGTCGCTTGGATGACATTTGATTTGATCTTTCACCATCAAATCAAACGCGTTCCGTTACAAATTTTCGGTGCATTGACGTTGCGCAGCCAAATTATAAGTGCCCGGAACATCCAAAGAATTCAAAAATTCAACTAATCCCCATAAAGTTTTGTTTTCACGACAAAGAGTAGCATAGTATGTCCTTCCTAGCGTTTGGTTTTATTTTTGAATGAGAAGTGCCGCAACCCGTTTTCCTGTCTCGCCTGTTTTTTGTAAAGTACCAACAATAGGGTCCATAACTATCCTCTCTGTCAAACTTTAAGCAACCATACCCATCCTAAAAATTTCAATCGTCTCAATAAAACTGTTTCGGAAAACGACAACACCGCCACCTATCGGGTCGAAATGTATCCTATCTTTCAAGCTGGAATCAACCGTACACATCCACAAAATTTCATTGAAATCGATTTAGCGGTTTCGGAGATCGACGACAGCCGCGGGTCCAAAATTTTATCTTTTAAGACTGCCTGAAATACACCAATTCGAACAAAACAAAAGAGGAATTATACAATTTGGCCAGTAAGAACATTTTCCTTGGTTATGTTTTTTGTGCCGGAAATCGAATGGAAATGTTATTTACCTATTTCAAATTGATTAAAAACTTATTTGGAGTTTCCGTCGAAGAATTATACAGCTAAATGAAATATGAATTATTGAAATGTCAAATTCAAAAAGGTTTGGACAACCAACGCCAACTATATTATTACAATTAAATTTAATGTTGTTGATACAAAATTGAAATGCAGGGAAATCTAACTTGTCGTAAATATCTCCCAGCGCCACCTATCGGGTCCAAATTTTGGCAAAAGCTTTCCATTTTTTTAAGTGTTATATGGTGTAAATTTGAGCTAAATCGGTCCATAAATAAGAATTCTCAAAAAAGCGACCCCAGCGCCCCCTATAGGGTCTAAAATAAACATAAACCATCCGGAGCACAACCCAAACATATGGTGTGCATATAAGGGGGATAGCTTCAGTGGTTCAGCCGTTACCGTCGGTCATACATACGCACGAACGTTTTTATATATTAAGATTATTAGTGGTTGGGTGTTGTATGAATAGGGTAGGCACTGATTGGCGTCAACTTGGCGATGCCCAGTCGTTGTAACTGTTCATACACATCAATTGTGCTTATTTTACCTCCGCGTGGTAGCCACCGGGTACTGGTCTTGTCCTTCCGGGCATAACTTGCTAAACTTATAAGCGCGAGTGTTGAACACGAAGAAAATAGCAACACTATTGTTTGAGATTTTGTTAATATGTTTGAAAATTTGTTCTTAATTAGTAATGTTTGAGTTTTGTTTTTTCTATGCGTTGTTAAATTCATATATGCTTACTACATTTATTTAACCATATCGTTTTGTTCTGTTTACTTCAACGCAACCATTGTATAAGTTACCCTACTTTTGCAACAGTTTTAAATTGTGTAATTTGTTGTTTATACCATTTAATTTGCTCTCTTCATCAACTATGTATGTACATACTTTTTTTTCAACTGATGTTACCGTTTGACTCTGAGCTTGGACATGTTTTTGGCTTATCTCGGCCACTTGGATAACAGACGCTCAACTGGTAACATGTGATGTAAACTACCCATTGGGGTACCAACATACACCCATCCATAGAGTTAGTTAAGTTTGCTCTCGATCTTATCTGTCATAATGTTTTTTGTTCCTTCTTCTTCCGCCAACTACCATTAGAAACGAACGTGTAAGATCTTTTCTCCCTTTATTCTTAAATAATATTCTAGTGTTAATAAAATCGAAGTAAATCCACCAAGTGCGTTAAGTAAACTCAAATCTCCACGCGACGACACTACATAACTTCAAAAAATAAAACAATCATCTCGTCGCATTACCCTCGTGTTATTTTTTGGATATTTCTACTTTCGTTTGGAGTCCGACTCGTGCTTTTATTTTTTCTCGCTGGATTATCCTACATTTTGGTCCATGTTCGAGTTGGATATATCCATGCAATTCGCAATATACAGTTCCTCAATTAATTATTCGGGTTCTCAGCTCTGTGGCAAATATTCGGCGAATCTATAATTCGAAATAACCTCGTTGTGAATTCCTACGTGTATAAAAATCTTCTATTTTATAATTAAAACTAATCGAGCGCCATCATGGCTGACTCTACATCTCTTGCTGCTCTTCGTTCAATACGCGGTCATGTAAAAGGGTCCTTAACTAAGTTAGGAACATACGCGGAGAAAATTAACGACGCTGTACCTATTACAGACCTAAAAGTGCGTTTCAACAAAGTTGAAGAATTGTGGAAGGAATTCGACTCATCTCAAAAATTAATGTACGAATTTTCGGGTAGCGAAGATTACGTAGATCCTCTGCCAGAATTCGGAGAGTTTGAGGATAAATGTTTATTGGTTAAATCCAAACTTCTAACCGAAATTACCAACCGCGAGAAATCTCAAAACAGCAAAGACATCGTAGGTCAGTTAGCTGTTCAACAGAAAATGTTAGTGGACACCCTAAGCAAATCAAACGCGGCCGCGAAAAACAATGACTTCTTTCTGCCACAACTACGAATCGAACCATTCTCGGGCAACTATCGGGAGTGGCCAACCTTTCGGGACATGTTCGAAGGAGCAGTCCATAATAAAACAAGCTTAACCCCTATTCAAAAATTTCATTTTTTAAAGTCATGTCTTCGAAATGAAGCGCTTAGTCTGCTCAATCATTTACCGCTATGTGATGCCACATACGAGCAGGCGTGGGCTAGACTTGAATCGCGTTACGATCGGCCCCGTTATGTTATCAATAGTCACGTGAAAGCATTTATGGAACTACCATCATCCCATTCCTTGAACGCCAGTACTCTGCGCAAAATATCAGACGGAGCTGATGAAATTGTGAGAGGGTTAACAGCTCTCAATTCCTTAAATCGAGATCCGTGGCTTATTTTCATCTTGTTGGATAAACTGGATCCCGAAACTCGGCAAGCGTGGTCAGAAGACAGTGTGGATGAGGACTATCCTACAATTGACCAGTTTCTTAACTTCCTGGATTGTCGATGTGAGGCTCTAGAGAACTCTAAGTTCAACGTACGAGAATTTAGCCGAAATAAAAACCCGGCGGTTAAAAGTATGCACGCTTCGCCCTCTATCTCATGTGCTAAGTGTCATGCTAAGCATACTATATCTCAGTGCCCAGACTTTCTGGCAATGGCAGTGCAGGCTCGAAGGGATTTCGTAAAAACCACCAAACTGTGCTTTAACTGCTTGCGTGGTGGGCATTCGTCGGCTCGCTGCCAATCCAAATTTCGTTGTAGATTGTGCCACACCCACCACCACAGTTTAGTCCACGACCAATTGGCTAATTCTTACCCAAATCAATCGACAAACGAACCCAGTAGTAATCGTTCAGACTGGGCGCAAACCCAGGAGTTTACTCCGCAAATCACAGCTAACTATTCGGATCTGCCCTCAACTTCAGCAGCAGCCCTCGTTAATAACCACTCGGTAAACAGCGCACCCCGTATTCCACAAGTTTTGCTACCCACAGCCATAGGCAAGGTAAAAGATGTAAATGGCAAATACCAGCACGTTAGAATCCTCATTGATTCAGGCTCACAGGTGTCTTTTGTTACTGAGTCCTGCATTCAAAAGCTCGGACTTAAAAGAAGATACGCTCGTATACCCATCAGCGGTATTGGATCTACTAACGCTGGTACATCCAGAGGCCTTACGACGCTGGTAATAAATTCACGCTGCGATTTATTTAGTATCTCGGTCGATACATATATATTATCAAGCGTAACTACATATTTGCCACCCAATTCATTTTCCATCGATGATTGGGATCACTTAAATCGATTGGAGTTAGCTGATATCTCCTTTAATAAATCAAGTTCAGTAGACATACTGCTAGGAGCAGATAAAGCTTGGGAAATTCTGCAAGGACAGGTCGTTCAGAGTAGGCTCGGGTATCCCATAGCACAAAAAACCATTTTCGGTTGGGTGTTGGCTGGTCGCTTACCATCTAATGAAGAGACTCATCTCTTTTCGCATCACTGCCGGTTAGATATCGATTCGATTTTGCAATCGTTTTGGACCATTGAAGAAGTGGATCCGAAATCGATTATATCTCACGATGATCGCATAATAGAAGATCACTTCCTTAAAACTCATCGCCGCAATTCGGATGGAAGATATGTTGTCGATCTCCCTTTCAAATCGGCTCCGCACTTCGATAATACCTTACGCGGCGCTATCTCGCGACTTCAATGGATGGAGAATAAGTTTTCTAAGAACAAGGAATTATTTGAGAACTACTCTCGTTTTCTTGACGAATACTTGGCGTTGGGACATATGACAAAAGTGCCTCTTTCGGATGTATCAAAGTCGAACGTGTTTTACCTTCTGCATCATGGTGTTCTGAAGCCGGAGAGCACAACTACTAAGCTTCGTGTCGTCTTCGATGGGTCACACATGGACGCTTCCGGTCGCAGCCTTAATGACTCACTCATGATCGGGCCACCCATTCAACGCAATCTCTTTTCGGTGTGCCTACGGTTTCGTCGGCACCAATTCGTTTTTACGGCAGATATTATCAAAATGTTTCGCCAAATTTTAGTGTCGGAAAAGGATATTGACTTTCAGCGAATCGTTTGGCGTAAATCACCCGTGGCACCCTTAGAACATTTTCGGTTGTCCACTGTAACGTACGGTACATCTTGCGCCCCTTTTTTGTCAGTTCGTGTTCTAGAACAACTCGCGAGAGACTACGAAACCGAATTTCCTATCGCGTCGGAGATAGTATTAAATGACTTTTACGTAGATGATGTAGTCTCAGGTGGTGATACGTTAGAGGAAGCTATTTTCAAACGCGATTCGCTTATCGAACTTCTCTCCAAAGGCGGTATGCAATTAAGCAAATGGCAAAGCAATTGTGCTGAACTTATTCGTGATACAGACAGTGGTTCCCGCGAAAATATATCTCTAGACACTGACGCGGATTCGTGGATCAAAGTGCTCGGTTTATATTGGAATTCAAAGTGTGATGTATTTAGTTTTCGTTTGAACTACACTCCCACTGAACTCATCACAAAGCGCCAAATTCTTCGAGATGTAGCCCGTATATTTGACCCCCTGGGTTTTCTTGCCCCTTCTGTTGTACAATTAAAAATAATATTCCAAGAATTGTGGCACCGCAAACTGGATTGGGATGACAAAATCCCTATTTCCCTCGCAACAAATTGAATGAAATATCGCGACGAACTAGTAATGTTCACCCAAATCCAAATACCCAGAACTATCGGTATCGGGAACACAACATTTCAACTGCACGGATTTTCCGATGCATCGGCATCCGCATATGCCGCCGTGATTTATTCGCGTTACGAACACTCGAATGGTGACGTTAAAACAAACATTATCGCGGCAAAATCTCGCGTTGCCCCTCTAAAACAACTCAGAATTCCCCGGCTAGAGCTCTGTGCAGCCGTTTTGTTATCTAGGCTACTCGTTTCCGTCCAAAGCTCACTTAATATCACCTTCAGCAACGTTTACGCGTGGTCTGACTCAAAGGTAGTCCTCTCGTGGTTGTCGTCCCCTCCTCGCCGTTGGAATATATTCGTAGGTAATCGAACAGCTGAGATCCTCAATGCTATCCCGAGGAACAGGTGGTTTCACGTGCGTTCGGAATGCAATCCAGCCGACTGTGCTTCTCGAGGCATACCACCATCGCAACTCATCGAACACCCTATTTGGTGGACGGGCCCACATTGGCTTCGAGAAAGAATGGAAAATTGGCCTATGATCAGCGACTCGGACGAGGATTCTAACTGCATAACTGAGGAGAAAAATACCAAACCAGAATCATACCTTGTAGTCAACGAGGTCGCCATGCATCCCTTTGACGTACTCTCCACACGGATTTCTTCATGGATAACATTGGTTCGCACTGTCGCGCTTATGTATCGATTCATATCGCGGTGTCGAAAACGACCAGAAACTTCATTTTGCCAACAGATCTTCGACGCCAAAATCCATCTGGTAAAATGGTTGCAGAATCGGTACTTTGGCGACTATGTCAAACACTACACCAAACATCGCTCCTTTCCTAATAATTGCCAAATTATAAATCTGTCTCCCTTTATAGATAACAACAGCATCCTAAGAGTCGGAGGAAGAATCGAGCATGCAGCGTTATCACACAATGTGAAGCACCCGATCATATTACCTAATGGTCATGCCATTACGAAACTCATCGTTCTCGACGCACATAAACGGTATCTGCACCCAGGCATATCAACGCTCTTTGCCCTTATCAAGCAAGAATATTGGATCATAGGCGGTCGGAACTTGATACGCAAAATCACCCATGATTGTGTCACCTGTTTTCGTCAACGAAAGGCAACCACCAACCAACTAATGGGCAATCTCCCCGCTCAGCGAGTTCAAACGAGCCGACCGTTTGCCCAGTGTGGATGTGATTATGCCGGACCAATAGTTCTTAAAATCAAATCGGGTCGTAAGTCTATACTATCCAAAGGTTACATATCACTTTTCGTTTGTTTAGTAACAAAAGCAGTTCACCTCGAACTTGTAAGTGATTTAACGACAGACGCGTTCCTTGCCGCGTTTCGGCGATTTGTCGCACGCCGTGGGAAACCATCGCACCTTTACTCGGACAACGGCACCAACTTTCGAGGAGCGGCTCGAATGCTATCTGAAATGCATGCACTCGTTTTGTCCGAGCAGCAGAATCTTTAGCTCGGGATGGCATCTACTGGCATTTTATTCCTCCTTCGGCACCACATTTTGGCGGTCTGTGGGAAGCAGGAATAAAGTCTGTTAAGCAGCACCTTCGGCGTGTCATCGGCACAGACAACCTGACATTTGAGCAATTTTATACGCTATTGACTCAAATCGAGGCCATCTTAAACTCGCGACCCCTCTGTCAAATTTCCGATACTGAACTTGATCCTCTAACCCCCGCCCATTTCTTTCTAGGCGAATCCTACGCAGCTGTTCCGGAGCCAACACTATCCATATCACCAAACCGCCTCTCCTGCTGGCAATTGTTGCAGTCAAAGATACAGGGTTATTGGAAACGATGGGCCATGGAGTATTTAACGTCCCTCCAACAACGACCTCGCTGGCAACAGACACAACCTAATCTCAAAATCAACGATCTAGTTGTTGTCAAGGATGCCAATCTACCCCCTGGGAAGTGGTTAATGGGACGCGTCATCGCCACCCACCCGGGTAAAGACGACCATGTTCGAGTCGTTACATTGAAAACGGCCAACGGAAACTTAATGCGACCAGTCCACAAATTGGCAGTTCTACCCGTATGCTGAAACTGTGTTCCAGGGGCCGCGGAATGTTTGAGATTTTGTTAATATGTTTGAAAATTTGTTCTTAATTAGTAATGTTTGAGTTTTTTTTTTTTTTCTATGCGTTGTTAAATTCATATATGCTAACTACATTTATTTAACCATATCGTTTTGTTCTGTTTACTTCAATGCAACCATTGTATAAGTTACCCTACTTTTGCAACAGTTTCAAATTGTGTAATTTGTTGTTTATACCATTTAATTTGCTCTCTTCATCAACTATGTATGTACATACTTTTTTTTTCAACTGATGTTACCGTTTGACTCTGAGCTTGGACATGTTTTTGGCTTATCTCGGCCACTTGGATAACAGACGCTCAACTGGTAACATCAAAAAATAAAACAATCATCTCGTCGCATTACCCTCGTGTTATTTTTTGGGTATTTCTACTTTCGTTTGGAGTCTGACTCGTGCTTTTATTTTTTCTCGCTGGATTATCCTACAACTATAATGCTCTGTCGGAGTGACTGCCTGATCGAGTCTCAGAGGTCTTACATGAGCCCCTCAGAAAGAGGACGTACGGCGGATGAATTCACATGGTTGAATCAACGGTGGCGTCAACAGTCAACATGGCAGATACCTCAATGAGCTACTTCGACGTATTTGGAGCTGAGGTCATTGAGGATTTTTCAGCACTAGTCAGGGTGCTGAAATAGAGATGGTGGCGGAAGAGCCCTTAATGGGTCAACGGCAGCTCTCACTCCCCCTTCGGGTAGGGGTTAGAATATACCCGAGGTAGGCATGCCTGTCGTAAAAGGCGACTAAAATCCAACCTCCGTATACCGAGCGAAATGGTGTATACAAAAAAATGCAATGAACAAAACGAAAAGATTAACTACCCCAGGTGGCAGTCCAGCTTTACTGGAAAATCCACCCTCTTCGGAGGTCGGCTCTACGGATTCTGGGGAGAGCCGCTTATTGCAATCTATTAACCCTTTTATTAAAAGCTCAAGGGTATCTCGATCTCCTCCAACAAGATCGAATAACGCCGGGAAAAGAAGTCCGCCGGGATCGCTAGCGCGTGAAAAACAGGACTCAGTGAAAGATAAAAGTCTTGAGGAAGAAAATAAAGAACTCCGAATCAAGCTTAAGGAAATGGATCTACTCTATCAAGATCTTAAGAAAGAGATAGAACTGCTAAAAGAACAAAATGAGGTTCTAAGGAACACCCATTTGCAGAAAGAACGCGAAAGTACTCCACCACGCTTGGCTAGTCGGGAATACCACACCGACGAAGAAGAGCTAGCGCGCGAAACGAATTGGGTCACTAAAAAAAGACCTAGTAAAAAAAGGAGAGCCGGTTCTTCGCCTGAAGTCGAGCCCTTAAAAGAACAAACGCGTAAAGTACCGCAAGAAAAACAACTCCGAGGGCATATTCGCGCACCGCCTCCAATAAACGTCGTTGGGATAACGGAGTATAATAAATTGTACAGCCTCCTTAAAGGAACGATAATATCGCAATTTAAGGTTACATCTTTGAGGAATAATGCGTGGAAAATTAACGTCGATAACCACGAAGACTACCGGGCAGTGTCCCAAAAGCTAAATACTGAGAAGATCCAGTGGTATACTTTCGAAATAAAGTCAGAAAGGCCACATCGTGTTGTAGCAAGGGGACTCCACCCCTCATGCAAAAAAGAAGAGGTTATAAACGACCTTCAAGCTAAAGGGTTTAAAATTCTTGATGCCGTTAATATCATCAAGAAGGAGAAACAGAAATCGGAAGAAGATAAGCAAGTCATGCCCGGAAGGACAAGACCAGTACCCGGTGGCTACCACGCGGAGGTAAAATAAGCACAATTGATGTGTATGAACAGTTACAACGCCTGGGCATCGCCAAGTTGACGCCAATCAGTGTCTACCCTATTCATACAACACCCAACCACCTACTACTACTGGCCAACTGATACTTCAAAAACACCTGACCTGATCGATTTTTTCGTCGTGAAAGGAATATCTACCAACCACATTAAAGTTGAAGAGAGCTTTGATCTGTCATCTGATCATTCACCGGTTATTTTAACATTGAGCGTAAAACTAGTAAATAACCTTGAGCCAGCGAGATTAACTGGTAGAACAACTAACTTGGAAGGCTTTAGGAACGAAATTGAAGAGAATGTTGAACTGAGCGTTCCACTTACGACACCCTATGAGCTTGAGGTTGAAGTAGATCGCTTCGTTGAGATCGTACAGCTCGCTTCCTGGAATAATACGCCTAATCCAAGGAAAGCGCCGGTCAAATACGGTCTACGATATCCTCCCGAAATAAAAAAATTGGTCAACGAAAAAAGGAAAGCGCGTAAAAAATGGCAACAGAGTCGCGCCCCGCAACATAAAACACATTTGAATTATTTGTGCAATTTGTTGAAGACAGCTATTAAGGACTTTAAAAATCGTGCGATAGGTTCTTACCTTGAAAGTTTAACGGCGAAAAAAGATTCCAACTATTCACTTTGGAAAGCTGTAAAAGGCACCAAAAGGCCCAAAATCCCCGCGCCGCCAATTAAAATAAATCAAAATGAATGGGCAAGGGAAGATAAGGAAAAAGCGGACGTTTTTGCCGCCCATTTAGAAGAAACCTTTAAACCGTACGATGGTCGGGCGGTTCACGACAGTGTTATTGCGGTGGAATTACTATCCGACGATTCAATACTCACAAGTGCAACGCTAAGGGAACTAAAACGTGAAATTGAATCCCTAAAACCTAAGAAAGCTCCTGGTTATGATTTGATCACGGGAGAAGTTCTCAAAGTTCTACCAAGAAAAGCATTAACTAAGCTTCTTCATATTATAAATGCCGCGCTCAGACTAAAACACGTGCCGAGCCAATGGAAAGTTGCGGAGGTCATAATGGTTTTAAAACCAGGAAAACCGCCAAATGAAATAAAGTCGTATAGACCAATTTCCCTTCTTCCAGTTATATCCAAAGTTTTCGAGAGAATTTTACTAACGCGCCTACAACCGGTTATAGAATATAATAATCTTATCCCTGACTACCAGTTTGGGTTCAGAACCAAGCATTCGAAGATTGACCAAGTGCATAGAATTACTGACGTAATTGAGAAAACATTTGAAGAAAAAAAGATATGCTCAAGCGTATTCCTTGACGTCTCACAAGCCTTTGATAAGGTGTGGCATGACGGCTTGAAATTTAAATTACGACAAGTTCTTCCCGTACGCCTATATGATATTTTAGAATCATATCTCGGGAATAGACTCTTCCGTGTTAGACATGGAAACGAATACTCTGAGCTTAAGGAAATTTCGGCCGGCGTGCCGCAAGGAAGTGTCCTTGGGCCCCTTCTCTATCTGTTATATACTCGCGATATACCAAGAGAAGATGGCACTACTCTCGCTACCTTCGCCGACGACACCGCTATCCTAGCAGTAGGTAATACAATTGAAGAAACGACTGCAAAACTTCAAATCGCACTGAATAAGGTAAATGAATGGACGAGGGACTGGCGGATCGCCCTCAACGAAACTAAATCTGTTCACGTGAATTTCACGTATAAGAAAACTAATGACTTGCCAATTTTCCTAAAATTGGCCCGAATACCCTTTGCAAACGAGGCGAAATACCTGGGAATGACACTCGACGCAAAGCTGAAATGGAATTCGCACGTGAAAATGAAACGTAAAGAACTCAATATCAAATATAGAGAAATGTACTGGTTACTCGGAAAACATTCCCAGCTCAGTACCGAAAACAAACTGCTTCTATACAAGCAAGTGCTAAAGCCGGTGTGGACCTACGGTATACAACTCTGGGGTTGTACCACGAAAACAAATGTCAATATTCTACAAACTTTTCAAAATAAAGTGCTTAG
Organism: Cheilosia urbana; assembly: GCA_946477585.1. Lineage (NCBI taxonomy): Eukaryota > Metazoa > Arthropoda > Insecta > Diptera > Syrphidae > Cheilosia > Cheilosia urbana. The sequence continues at coordinate 18,384,143 of OX297857.1, forward strand.
AGAAATTGTACAAGCACCATGGTATATTAGAAACGACGATATCCACAGAGATCTCGGAATTCCAATAATTGAAGCTGAAACAAAAAGCTTCGCGAGAAAGCATAGAAACCGACTAATCGAACATGTCAACAATTCAGTCCGACAAATTCTGGACGAGAACAATTTATTGCGCCGACTACAAAGAACGAAACCGTTCGACTTGGCAAGATAGGATTAACCGCGTCTTAATTGCGGAACATGCAGGGTCTTTCATTGGAAAGTAGCCTGTCAAAAGTTGTTATTTCGTTATAGAAAAATTGCTTGATAAGTTATATCTTAGTTGCAGTATCTAACAATTCTTCAAAGGGTGGTGTTTTTAGTCAGTAAAAATCTGACACTACTATGAGCACGCGCTTGCTATTCTCATAGTGTCTTTGGAAGATTTTCACCTCGGTATAAAAAAAAAATATAAAAAAAAAAAAAAAAAAAAACATCCCCGCAGCGGGTTACTGACTCCGGAATATTCCGGCTCCTTTTGCCCAAGGGGTTACAGAAAGGGCCTGGTCCTCCAGGTTGGGGGTTGTGCGTGGGGTTAACTACCCTACCACGGAAAAAAAGCACTGTTGCGAAGCAACCAAAAGCCTCGGATAAGGACGGATTCACTGTTGACGACCCTGCAAAACGAAAAAAGGACAATGACGTTCGGATCTGCACGTGGATTGTTCGAACTCTGAACAGACCGCGTGCAGCCGAACAACTAGCGGAGGCCCTAGACTGCTACAAAGCAGGTATCACCGCCATCCAGGAAGTGCGGTGGGATGGGCCGGGCAAAAGGAGGATGAAAAACTACAGAGAACAAAAGCAGCGTCTATTTGGATGCGGATTTGTTGTAAGCGGCAGACTTAGGCAAGAAGTCTTGAGCTTTCGACACGTTAGTGAACGCCTTACAACTATCCGCATCAAGGCTAAATTCGCCAACATCAGCCTGATATGCGCTCACGCCCCCACAGAAGATAAAGACGATGCTACCAAAGAATGTTTCTACGAGCTCCTCGACAAAACATATGAGCAATGTCCTAAGCATGACGTTAAAATCGTCTTGGGTGATTTTAACGCCAAAATAGGAAAGGAGGACATCTTTGGTAGCACAATCGGAAAACATAGCCTACACGACACCACGTCTGGAAACGGACTAAGGCTGATTGATTTTGCTGCGGGACGTAATGTTACCATAGCTAGCTCACGGTTTCCTCACCTCAATATACACAAAGGAACATGGCGGTCACCTGATCATCAAACCGTCAACCAAATTGATCACGTTGCGATCGACGCAAGGCACTCCTCCAGTATTCTATATGTCCGAACCTTCCGAGCGGCCAAAATAGACTCGGACCACTACCTTGTTGTAGCCAAGGTACGGATGCGGATATCCCAGACGCCACAACATCGAGAAAATACTGTGAGGAGATTTAACGTTGGACGGCTACAAACGCAACAAACCGCCAGAACCTTTGCCGATCGCGTATCCCTCAACCTCTTGAGAAATCCTATACTGCCAGCATCAAGTGCCGAAGACCAGTGGCGCCGATGCCAAGAAGCTATCAAAACCGCCGCAACTGATGTGCTCGGTTTCACCAGCCCACCCCCTCGAAACCCCTGGTATGACGAAGAGTGCCGGCAAGCACATGCAGCAAAACAAAGTGCATACGAAGCGTCGCTGCATAGAAGGACGAGAGCAGCTCGTCAGCTCTACGAGCAAAAAAGGAGGGAAGAACATCGGCTCCTCCGGAGAAAAAAGAGAGAGCATGAGAAGCGCGCGATCGAGGATATAGAGAGGTGTTACTCCAGGAACAATGTTCGGAAGTATTACCAAAAGGTAAAAAGAACGTGTCATGCCAACAAGACCCGAACGGAGACCTGTAGAGACGAACAAGGAAACCTTGTAGTAGAGTCACAGTCGGTGCTGAGGACATGGAAAAACCATCTCTGCAGACTGTTAAACGGCGAAGACGACACAAATTCCGCTGTTAGGCAGAACGAACCATTCAACCTGGACGATGACAGCTATCTAAGCTTAAATCCAACAAGGCTGCTGGTCCAGACGGCTTACCTGCCGAGCTCTTCAAGGCAGCCGGAGATGACTTGGTAGAGTGCATACACCAACTCATCTCCAAGATTTGGCTAGAGGAAAGTATGCCTTTTGAATGGAACCTCAGCATTGTTTGCCCGATCCACAAGAAAGGAGACCCTCTAAGCTGCGCCAACTACAGAGGCATCAGTCTCCTGAACACTGCGTATAAGATCATGTCTGCTGTATTGTGTGAACGCCTGAAACCATTCGTCAACGATCTGATAGGTCCCTATCAGTGCGGTTTTAGGCCCGGTAAGTCCACGACCGATCAAATATTCACACTACGGCAGATCCTGGAAAAAACCAAAGAATACCAGATCGATACTCACCATCTTTTTATCGAATTTAAGGCCGCATATGACAGCGTTTATAGAGACGAGCTATACAGAGCCATGTCTAGTTTTGGCATCCCTGCCAAACTTGTCAGATCGTGCAGAATGACGATGGAGAACGCTCGCTGCTCCGTAAAGGTCGAAAACAATCTCACCGAGACCTTTGATGTCAAAAAAGGATTTAGACAAGGTGATGCGCTGTCATGTGACTTCTTCAACATCATTCTTGAGAAGATTGTGCGAAACTCACAAGCCAACACCAGAGGCACAATTTTCTATAAGTCTGTGCAACTGCTTGCATACGCTGACGACATTGACATTGTTGGTACAACACAGCGAGCTGTCACTGGTGCGTTTGCAAGTATTAGTACAGAAGCGGCAAAAATGGGTTTAGTGGTGAATGAGGGTAAAACAAAATATATGCTGTCAACAAGAAGGGACACACGACATCGACGAATCGGGCAGAACGTCACGATAGACAGCTATAACTTTGAGGTAGTTAGGAACTTTGTCTACCTCGGCTCCGCTATAAACTCTGATAACGACATCACATCAGAAATCAAAAGAAGAATCACACTTGCCAACCGCTGTTTCTTTGGCCCAAGACGGCAACTGATAAGTAAGGCCTTGTCGAGAAATACTAAGGAAACTCTGTATAAGACCCTCATCATCCCAGTCCTGCTTTATGGTGCAGAAGCATGGGCGCTATAAAAGGCGGATGAAGATCTCCTTGGTCGTTTCGAACGCAAATTCTTCGAGTGATTTTTGGTCCCGTTTGCTTTGACGGGCTTTGGAGGAGAAGATTTAACAGCGAACTCTACGAGCTGTACAGCGACATCGACCTAGTCAGAAAAGTACGCATCAGTCGTCTAAGATGGCTGGGACATGTAGAGCGAATGGACACCAACGCTCCGGCCCGAAGAGTCTTCGATTCTAACCCGGAGGGACAACGCAGTAGAGGAAGACCTCGCCTTAGGTGGCGCGCGCAAGTGGAAGGGGACCTCAACCAACTTGGAGTGCGCAACTGGAGGCAGTTAGCCAAAGATCGCGCTAACTGGAGAGGCGTATTGGTTGAGGCCCAGGTCCACCCCGGACTGTAGCGCCACCTAAGTAAGTAAGTAAGTATATTAATTATTATTTGTTCACTACTTATATTATATAAATTTTCTTTGTTATTATTTGTATTATTATGTTTACTTTATTATTAATTATTTGCTTGCATATCGCCAAACAAAGCACAATTCGCCCTACAGTCTAACACTAATTCTAATCTAATAATTTTATGTATTGCAATGTTCTGTTATCACTCTCGCTTTAATTTCGTTATTCTTCTTTGTGCTATTGTTCGTTTCCACTTGTGCTACAGTTTGTCTTAAACTCGTTCTCTTTCGATATTCAACCAGCAAGCAGCAAACATCGTATTGGTATTTTTTTTTTTGTTTCATCGTTGGGAAACATTAACATTGCTCTACTTTGTTTTCAATAAATTTAATTAGAGAACATTATTATTATTATTATAAGCTTTTATTTACTATTAGGATTACAAATTTTTCATCACATTTTTAGATACATGTTTCTCTTATATTATTACATTGTTATTGGAAGTATTTATATGTCATTATTTAATTTTTTAATTTATAATACATAAAACAAATTTGTTATAATTTGGCAAAGTCTAAGCATTGTTTTCAAAATGAGTTGCAAATAGTATAAGCTATAGTGACCATACATTAACATTGCTCTTCTTTGTTTTCAATAAATTTAATTAGAGAACATTATTATTATTATTATAAGCTTTTATTTACTATTAGGATTACAAATTTTTCATCACATTTTAAGATAAATGTTTCTCTTATATTATTACATTGTTATTAGAAGTATTTATATGTCATTATTTAATTTTTTAATTTATAATACATAAAACAAATTTGTTATAATTTGGCAAAGTCTAAGCATTGTTTTCAAAATGAGTTGCAAATAGTATAAGCTATAGTGACCATACATTAACATTGCTCTTCTTTGTTTTCAATAAATTTAATTAGAGAACATTATTATTATTATTATAAGCTTTTATTTACTATTAGGATTACAAATTTTTCATCACATTTTAAGATAAATGTTTCTCTTATATTATTACATTGTTATTAGAAGTATTTATATGTCATTATTTAATTTTTTAATTTATAATACATAAAACAAATTTGTTATAATTTGGCAAAGTCTAAGCATTGTTTTCAAAATGAGTTGCAAATAGTATAAGCTATAGTGACCATACATTAACATTGCTCTTCTTTGTTTTCAATAAATTTAATTAGAGAACATTATTATTATTATTATAAGGTTTTATTTACTATTAGGATTACAAATTTTTCATCACATTTTAAGATAAATGTTTCTCTTATATTATTACATTGTTATTAGAAGTATTTATATGTCATTATTTAATTTTTTAATTTATAATACATAAAACAAATTTGTTATAATTTGGCAAAGTCTAAGCATTGTTTTCAAAATGAGTTGCAAATAGTATAAGCTATAGTGACCATACGTCCCGCTTTTAGCGGGACAGTCCCGTTTTTGAGGTCTCTGTCCCGCTAAATGTCCCGCTTTTCCTACTTTTGTAAAAAATGTCCCGCTTATACAACTTTTGTAAAAATGTGTGTATGTTTCTACAATTCTTAAGATAAAGCAATTTTATGATTTCTATTTATTATCCCTGTGCATATAAATTGGCGCATATAAAACCAACGTAAGAGCTGTTAAAGGAAGAAAATGAGCCCATACTCCATCTTAAATGGAAGTCTAACTTTTTTCTTTTAAATAAATATGTCATTTGACGTTTATTTTACGTACTATTCTATTGTTTTACTAATGTCGTTTTCCATTGGGATTTACAGATTTTGCTCTCAGATTTCAGATTTTTCGTGCCCAATGGAACATAAAACGAGATTTTTCTTCCTTTGCATTTGTGGTGGTGCGAGTTTTAAAAGTCAGCTGCTCTTAAATTGTAATTTGTGTTTATAAGAATCCATTCAATTAATGCTAATATCCATTGCAGCGGCCAAATGTAATTTTTTTCTCTATTTTTCACAGACTTCTCGTCTAACAACGTAAGTAAACACACTTTAAAGTTTGACAAATGACAAATGTCTTGGTGTTAGTGCAAATAGGTGTGAATCTCGCTCAGAAATCGAAATTCGCAAAATTGTTCTGACTCTCAAAAAAAGTGTTTTTTTTGCGCCCAATGGAACATGAAATCTGACAGCCAGCTGATTTCGAGAGCAGAAAAACTGCTCTGAATCTGAAAAAAGTGCTTTTTCTGTCCCAATGGAAAACGACATAAAACAAAGCCTAATTTCTACTCCCTTCGAAATTTTGGAAATGTGTCCCGCTTTTGTTTCAAATAAATCTGGTACTATAAGCCTCCTCCATAGTTGTCCATAAATCTCTATTTTTTGCGTCATGATACCAATAGCTATTAAATTGGTTAATATCGTCAACCCATCTTGTTCGTGGTCGTCCGGTTGGTCTTGTCGCTGGTGGTGTCCATTTAATCAGAAGTTTTGTCCATCTATTATCTTTAATTCTTGATATGTGTCCTGCCCACTTCCATTTAAGTTGTTTCGTCCTTTTTATTACATCGATGATGTCCGTTTTTATTCTTATTTCTTCGTTCCGCACTCTTTGTATTAGTCTTATATTGAGAAGTTTCCTCTCCATTTTTGTCTGACAGATCCTTAATTTCTCGGTTAGATTTGCTGTTAAGCCCAATGTTTGAAGTCCGTATGTCAGAACTGGTAAATTGCTGAATCCATTAGTTATTTTTTTGTGTCTTTATTTAGTTTTGCGTTGAGTATCTCCTTCATGTTCCAGAATTGTCGCCACGCGTTTGATGTTCGTCTATCTATCTCCTTTTCTTCCTGATTTTTAAATGATTTTAACTGTCCCAAATAAATATAGTCTTCAACATAATCAATATTTACGCCATCGAGTGTAATGTCCTTATGTGTAGAGTTGGTAATCACTTTTGTTTTAGACTGGTTTATGCATAGTCCGTAGTTTTTACAAATTGAAGCCAGCTGTGTTACCATTGTCTGAATGTTGTCCGCTTTTTGTGATAATAGGACAACATCGTCAGCAAATGTTGTCCCCATATATTTATTCCAAATCGATTCCAGTCAAGTTGTTTAAATATCTCTTCGAGTACTGCAGAGAATAATGGTGGTGATATTGGATCGCCCTGTCGTACACCTCTTTTTATGCTGAACATTCGTCCTGTTCTTTCAGTTTTTATTTCTCCAGTGTTGTTTTTATATGTTTCTTAGAGTTTTGATGTATAAATCATGAATCCCTTGGTTTTCTAAAGCCGTCCATATTTTTGTTTGTGTTCTATTGAGTCAAATGCCTTGCTAGAGTCGATGTATAGGAGATATAGGGCCATAGGGGTTGTCTGTACTCGTTGCATTTTTCAATCAGTTGGTTTATGGTCTGTAGATGGTCCGTTGTAGAGAATCCTTCCCTGAATCCTGCTTGTTCCCGTGACTGTTTGTTGTTTAGTTCGGTTTTGATGGTCCGATATATAGTCTTTGAGAATAGTTTATATACTGTTGATATAAGGCTGATAGGTCTGTAGTTGTTAATATCGTCTTTGCTACCTTTTTTGTGTATCAATGTTATTGTATTGTGTTTCCATTCTTTCGGAATTTGTTGTCTAGCCAAAATGGCGTTGATTAAAATGGTCAGTATTGTGGATAGTGTGTTCTTTCCATATTTTAACATTTCTGCTGAAATACCGTCATTTCCAGGACTTTTTTCTGTTTTAAGTTCGTCAATGGATTTCTCTATATCTTCTAGTTCAAATAATGGCAAATCACCTAAGATTGTAGTTCTGATTTGAATGTTTGTTTCGTCAAAACTATTGTGTTGAGCTAAATAATTTTTCGAAGAAGCAGGTTGCTGTTTCATTTATTAAATTTCGGTTTGTTATTTGCTTGTTATTCCTACTCATCGAAGTTACCCATTCCTTTTTCATTATTTAGAAACTGTTTAGTTATTCTGATTGACTTAGTATTCTGCAGTATGTTTTTAACTGTCATCTCGTTGTGTAAGTCAATATCCTTTGTCGTACTGGTTCTTATAGCTTTTCTTAAATAATTTAGTTCAATTTTTTGGTCATTTCCCAAATTTATCTCATTTCTTAGTTTCTCTTTTCTGTCAATGAGTGCTTTTGTTTCTTTTGAAATTTGTGTGTCTTTTTTGTGCCTTGTCTCCATTATTATATTTTTTGCCGTTGTTTTTATAATGGATTCTAGTTCGTAATGATTGCTTTGAATGATAGCTTGTCTTATATGCATGTCAAGACTGCTGCTGTAGAGTGCGACAGTTTCTGTTGATATATTTCTTGGTATATGTAGGGTATGAGTGTTGCGTCCTAAACTTTTGTGGTCAATTTTTATTTTTGCACGAACCATTCTATGGTTGCTTCCATATGTCAATTTGTTTATAACTGATACGTCATAATATACGTCGACATAATGTTTTTATTTTATTTGTTAGAATGAAGTCAATTTCGTTTAGTATTGTTCCATCGGGTGATCTCCATGTCCATTTCCGTTTCTTTTTCTTTTAAAAAAAAAGTGTTTGCACACATTAAGTTCATTTCGTTAAGCCATTTGACTAATATTTTTTCCCGTTCATTCCTTAGTCCGCAACCATATGGTCCAATTACTTGTTCATCTCGTCCGACTTTTTTCCTACTTTAGCATTGAAATCTCCAATAATGTACACAATCTCAGTTTTCGTCTTGTTATATAGATGTTCCAGTTTTTCATAAAAGTTATTTATTTCCTGTTCTGACGCTTTTTTGGTTAGAGCATATATGCTTGTATGATAGTAATTTTTGAATTTTGTATTTTTAGAGTTATTTTCGCTTGATATTTGTTTTTTAGTTCCTTCTTCAGTAGAAATCCTACACCATATAATCCCTTTGTTTCTCCTATATAACAGAAAATGGAGTTATCTTGTTCTATAATTTGTTTTCCACAAATTCTTGTTTCTGCTAGTCCTATAATGTCCCAGTTTAATTTCTGTTAAGTATTAAATATTTACATATGGCAACATCGCTATTGCGATGTTATTAATTTTAATTCTATGTTTTCTAGTTAGTCTGTAAGAATATGAAATAAAGCATTCACGTTTTGTCCACCGAACTATACACGTCTTTCTTTGCCTTTGACCGATACACAACATAATTGGCGACGAGTAAACAAAAAAAAAATGCAAGAACCAAAAATTACACCAGTGCCAGTGATATAAAACACAATGACCACGGTGTACCAAACCCCAAATTTACCGGAATTTTCACCGACTGTGGAAACGTGGTTCGTGTGGAAAGAAAAACTGGACATTCATCTATGTAAAATCAATTGTCAGCAAGAAAATACACAAAAAGCAATTTTATTAAAATCAATCGGCGCAGTTCCATATAATTTGCTACATAGTTTATGTTCTCCAGATTCACCAGAGACAAAAACTTATAAAGAATTGTGGGAAATGTTGGAAATGCATTATACACCTCCAACTATTATATTTCGTGAACGCCGCACTTTCCACAACGCAAGAAATGAAGGTGAATCAGTGTCTCAATGGTTTGCCAAAGTGAAAAAGTTTTGTGAAGAGGATGAAACACTCACTGTGCAAACTGCGTTAAAAAAGGCGTTAATTGCGGAGACGAAATTTTCAACAAAAGCTGAAGCAGTAGCGGATTCCAGTGTTAATTTAATAAAAAAACGTGAACATGTGAAAAGCAACAAAAGTAACAGCAGCAAATGTAACAAAGGCAACAGTAATGGCAGCAGCAGCAGCAAGAACAGCAATCATAGCGGAACCAAATCATGTAAGCATTGTGGATGGCGAAACCACAACTCCAACATGTGTAAATTAAAAAGTAGCATTTGTAATTATTGTTCAAAGATAGGACATTTAGTATCAATTTGTCGTTCCAAAATTAAAGAAACTGTCAATTATATATCTGATTCAGATGATTTTCCAAATAATGATCAGCTTGAATATTCTGTTTTTAGTTTATCTACAGGTAACTTGTCTGACGTGTACTCGCTTCTGGTTGAATTGAACGGTATATACTTGAACATGGTGTGTGATACAGGTGCTCCATGCACATTGATTCCAGCATCAGTATATAAAAATTTGCACAATACAGGAAAGTTAAAATCATGCGGCGTACCATATGTCGATTATAATGGTGATCGAATTAAGTTACTTGGTGAGTTTGATGCTAATATTAAGTATAGAGGTACCGAAAAGAAAGTCACAGTTGTGGTCTTAGATACAAACAATCCACCCTTGTTGGTACGCTCGTTTCTTAGAAAATTCAACTTCGAACTTAAACAAATTAATTTAAATATCTGGGTGACCGAGCTTTGCTCGGTTATTACTATTTATTATTATTGTAATCTTAAAAACAATAAAAATTAAAGAAAATATATATAAACTTGAACATATAAAAAAATTTAAGTCTCCTGAATGCCGGTAGATGCCTTTTACTATGACGCGGACTTATTACTTACTTATGCGACTTCCAACGCTAATAAAAGCATTGGATACTCAAAGGTGCGAGGGTACCGCTCACGCTTCAGAGTTCAGAGTATGCATATATACATACAAGAATTGCTTGTTTAAAGGTATAAGATTAAAACAAAAACCTTGAACTCAATTTCTATATACAGCACCTCCACCCAGCGATGCCAACCTAGTTTTTTTATGCCTTTTAGGCATTATTTCATTAGCTAAGGCTTTAAGGCTTTTTTGTTTCCAAAAACGCATCTTTTTTCTATTTCAAATATTTATTTATTTTTTGATCTGATGGACTAAAACTGTGTTTGTTTTGTTCAATGCTATTTACCTACCTACTCATGAAACTAAAGTCATGAATTTTGTTCCTATTTCTTCTGTGATTTATACATAATTTAAGTTTTTTTTTTGGAAATAAAAATTGTTGTTGTTAATTTTGTTATATTTGTGTTTAATTTTTGATTTATTGTTCCAATTTACATAAAAAATTTTTTTAGGCATTATTTTATTGAAAAAGGCATCTTTTTTCTCAAGTTAGGCTTTTTTTTCGTCAAAATTGGTTGGCAACGCTGCTCCATCATCCGTCCATCACCACACCACACGTCATCATCCATCTGCGCATTTCCTCAGAAAGACATTGTCGCTGTTTTTTTTTCATATGAACGTGCTTGTGCGATGTGCGCCACAAAACCACCCCAAAGCAGAACAACGATCAAGAACCGCGGCTGCTGATAATATTCGATTTGAGAAAATAAATTTATTTTTTTCGTGTTAGATTTTAGGTTGTAGCTCAGCTTCTAGAGGACATAGAAAGCTGATTGATGGCTTGAAATAACTATTAAAGTGTTGGCTCTCCTACGTATTTTTTTTGTTTGCATTGATTAAGAATTGTTTGTGTAATGGTGAGTAAAAGGCAGTAAAGTCAGGAAAATAAGCTCAAAACGCATGAAAACTCGAAAACACGCGTTTTCCCAAACATAAGACTAATCTAGATCAATTGCTTACCCCCAAAAACCCCCATATACCAAATTTCAGCGAAATCGTTAGAGCCGTTTCCGAGATCACAGAAATAAATTTATATAAATACATACAAGATTAGCTCGTTTAAAGGTATAAGATTAAGCAAGATGAACAATGTTCAACAATTATTGAACAATTAAAAGATGAATTTCATGAAGTTTTTGACGAACGATTAGGATCATACAATGGTTCAAAGATTTCACTAGCAATCAGTTTTTAAGTATTAATATTAAATATCTAATTCTAATTGTTTCCTACCAACCGAGTCAAATTTGTCATATTGCTTTTTGAAGCTTACGCTATTTTATAAGATATTGTATCTTAAAGTGTAATGCTAATCAATGAAATGAAATAAATGAAATGAAATGAAAATGAAATCAGTAATGATGCAAAACCATATTTTCTTTAAACCGCGTGCCATTCCATTTGCTTGGAAAAAGAGAATCGAGAATCAATTACAAGATCTAATCAAAGAAGGGGTACTAGAACCGGTTGATAGCTCTGACTAGGGAACACCATTAGTTCCTATTCTCAAGCCAAATGGTGACATACGTATCTGCGGCGATTATAAAGTAACGCTAAACAAATATTTAGTTGACATAAAATATCCTTTACCAAGAATAGATGAAATATTTACATCCTTAGAAGGAGGTAAACTTTTCACAAAACTCGATTTATCAAAAGCATACAATCAGCTTATGTTAGATGACGAATCGCAACTTTTGTGCACTTGGAGTACACATATTGGCACTTTAAAAATGAAACGCCTACCATTTGCTGTTAAGCCAGCTGCAGCTATATTTCAAAAAACGATAGAAAATCTCTTGCGTGATATTCCATATCTGGTTGTTTATCAAGATGACATTATGGTCACTGGTAAAACTTTTCAAGAACATGTCAAAACCTTGAAATTCGTTTTAAATAAACTTAAAAAAGCTGGTTTGAAATTAAACAAAAATAAGTGTGACTTCATTCAATCAAAAATTAAGTACCTTGGTTTTTCAATTGATCAAGTTGGGCTAACTAAAACCGAAGAAAGGATTTTTAATATTTTAAAGGCCCCAATTCCAACTAATATTTCAGAAGTTAGAGCCTTCATTGGAATAGTAAATCACTATTCTAAATTTATAGATAAATTTGCTGATAAAATGATTCCTCTATACCACTTATTGCAAAAAGGTGTTCCATTTAAATGGCCCTAAGATTGTCTGAATGCGTATGAGAAAATGAAAAATGAAATTACATCAGACCAAGTTTTAGTACATTTTAACCCAGACTTGCCAATAATTTTGACAACTGACGCTTCTAACAATGCTGTTGCGGGAGTGCTATCCCACAAATATTCGGATAACACGACAAAACCCATTGCATTCATCTCTAGGACACTTACCAAAAGCGAACAAAACTACAGTACCCTCGAAAAGGAAGCCCTAGCTATCATTTTTTGTATTACCAAACTTAAACAATACTTATTAGGCAATCATTTTGTTTTGAACCAAAAGCCCCTGTTATCTATTTTTGGGGAAAATAAAAGTCTTCCAATTATGGCAGCTGCTCGAATTCAAAGATGGGCATTCATACTATCTGGATTCAATTACACAATTGAATATGTCAAAGGAATTTCGAATGAAGCTGATAACTTATCACACATTCCGCACTTAAATTCTTCTGAGGATTCTGCCAAGGAAGCCAATTATATAAATGTAATCAAAAAAGAAAATCCATTGCGTTTAAGTTTCAAAGACATTGCTATTGAAACGCGACGGGATCCAATTTTGTCAAAATTAAGTCATGCAATTCAAATTGGTGAAAACTTAGAAGATCCAAAACTCAATTTATTTATTTAAAAACAAAAAGTTAGAAATAACCGTTGAACAGGATTGTATATTATGGGGATATAATTCCTTCAAAGTTGCGCAATATCGTTTTAAACGAATTACATTTGTCACCAATGTCAACCAATTCGTAACACGACCAGGATCACAAATCTGGTACACCGACGGTTTAAAGATGGAAGATGAAGCCACCGGTGCTGGGGTCTATGGGCCTAGGTTCCAAAGAGCCGTAGCACTAGGAAAATCACCAGACATCTTTCAAGCGGAGGTACATGCCATAGAGATATGTGTCCGGGAATGCTTACGGAGGCGTACTAAAAGTGCCCATATCTACATCCTCTCAGACAGCCAGGCAGCCCTTAAGGCCCTGGGATCGTTTTTGATCAGATCAAAGCTAGTCTGGGAATGTTTCAATCTCCTCGAAGAACTGGCAAAGGACAACACAGTCACTGTTGCTTGGATACCAGGCCATGAGGGCAACGAACGAGCAGATTGTCTGGCGAGAAGAGGTGCATCACGCCTACTCACCGGTCCTGAACCCTATTTCGGGTTACCTTTGAGTTACATACATTCAAAATTCAGGAAATGGGAAGATGATCACCTTGCCGAATACTGGACGGAATCAAAGGGACAGAGGCAGGCAAAAAGACTCATTAGCCCAGCTCGTAGTAAAGCAAAAAAGTTACTTGAGCTAAGCAAAGAAGATCTAAGGATCCTAACAGGTTATCTTACTGGTCACTGGCCACTAAGATATCATCTCAAAAAAATTGGACTTTCCGACGATGACTCCTGTCGACTCTGCGGAGAAGAGGAGGAGACAACGGAACACATACTCTGCGAATGTCCTGCTGTGGCCAGGGGCAGAGCGATCCATATGCAAAGGGCGATTTTAAGTCCTGCAGATATTGGAAACATGGAACCAAGAAGGGTGCTGAGGTTTATAAAGAGCCTTGTGAGAATTGTAATATTAATTTTGAGAATCACTGTATTGCTATAGTTTGCTATAACCAATTGTACCAACTGCATATTACTCGTCTTGTCACTTTTGACTTTAACTTTCTGTTAATAAATATACCTTCTTCTTTTACCAACCATCACCAAGTAAAGACCTTTTTATTTGATCTGGCTTAACAGGTTATGGGCCCAGACTCGTGGTTCACAAAAAAGTAAAGTAAAAGCCGTATTAATCTCGGTAATCTTAATATTTTTGTCGCAAAGAAAAGTTTTTTTCGGTTTTGCATAGAATAAAATTTAAGATTGAGAACTGTTTTTGGTAAGGTTTCGGTGCAAAATAATTTTAATCTTTAATTCAACATGGATGGCGATTTACTAAAAATCGACAAATTTGTCTCAAGTGAGCAATGGAGTACCTGGAAGTTTCAGATTAAAATACTACTCAACACTAGCAATCTTCTTGAGATTGTTACGGGGACAGAGGTTGCACCGGTGAGAGAGTCCAATGTAAAGGCAGAGGATTTTGATAGAGAACTTAAGTCTTGGGTGTCTAGGGATAGAAGAGCGCAAAAGATTATAGCTACAACCGTAGGACATCAACCACTTGTTCATATTCTGAACTGCACCAACTCAAAAGATATGTGGACTAAATTGGCTGCTGTGTATGAGCAAAAATCGGAGGCAAGTGTTCATATGTTACAGCAAAAGTTTTATTCTTTTGGGAGAAGTTCGGAAGACGATATTGCTACGCACATTTCAAAGTTGGAAACAATTGTGCAACAACTCAGGGAAGCAGGCGAAAACGTGTCTTCAAGTATGGTGATGACCAAGATACTGATGACTCTACCAGCACGATTTAATCATTTTTTCAGCGCCTGGGAATCGACAGCATCACAAGAGAAAACACTAGAAAATCTAACATCGAGGCTGATAATGGAAGAAACGCGATTGCACTCATTTCACAAAAGTTCTTCTTCATCGGGTGTAATGTTGCAAAATGCTCAAGAGCATAATGCACTATTATCAGCGAATCGATACAGGAGGGGAGATGACAGACGAAAGTCCAAAAATTTCAACAAAAAAGGCAAATGTTTCCTGTGTAAAGAAACTGGACATTGGAAACGGGAATGTCCCATGAGAAATAAATCGACAGTAAACTGTGCTCAAACGAAAGATTTTGATGCCTTTGTTGTAAATACTGTAAATACTCTTATGTCGGGTGCTATCAATGCTGTGACAATTGATGATTGGATTCTTGACTCGGGTGCCAGTCATCATATGAGTTTTCGTCGCGAGTGGTTCAACAACTATAAAGTACTTGACGAGCCCATGCCTGTTACCATCGGTAACGGAGAAAAAATATTTGCTGTCGGAATGGGTAGTGTCAACGTTTTTGCATTCAATCAAAAGGAATGGGTCGGAAAAAGACTAGAAAACGTTTACTTTGTCCCGAAATTAAAAATGAATTTATTCTCTTCAGGAACGGTAATGGACAAGAGATATACAATGGTGGCTGATGAAGAAAAGTGTGAAATTTTGAGAGAAAATCGCATTATGGTAGTGGGAGTACGGTGTCGTAGACTGTACAAGATGATGTTTCGTGTACAGGTGAATGATGAAGATGGTGGTGCTAAATGTGGTAATAGAGACGTCGACGTGCATAGTAGTACAGGAGGAGCAAGTGTTGTGACGAAAAGTGAGACCTTGGAGTTGTGGCATCAGAGATTCGGTCATTTGTGTGCAAAACAAGTGAGATCTGTGCTAAATGAAAGGCATATTCCGTTTGTGGATAACAAACAGTTTTTCTGTGACGCATGTGTATTTGGAAAGCAGTGCAGGTTGCCATTCAGTCGAAATGGGTACAGGGCTAAGTCGGCAGGTGAATTAATCCATTCGGATCTATGCGGTCCCATGCAGAATCTATCGATAGGCGGGTCAAAGTACTTCGTTCTATTTAAAGATGATTTTTCTCATTATAGATATGTTTATTTCATCAAAGAAAAAAGTGAATTTCCTTCTGTTCTTCAAAATTTTCTACACATAGTGAAGCTCGATGTTAATAGAACTATAGGTACACTTCGTTCTGATAACGGGCTAGAATTCAAGAACAAGGATGTAGATGAGATCTTAAGACAGGGAAACATACGCCATCAAACTAGTGTACCATACAATCCCGAACAAAATGGACGCGACATGAGATTCATCGTAGAAATTGCTCGGACAATGTTGCACGCAAAGAATCTTCCAATTAAGCTGTGGGCAGAGGCAGTGAATACTGCAGTTTTCCTCATCAATCGGTATGGTCCAAGTCCTGAAAAAGAAAAAAGTCCTTTTCAGCTTTGGTTTGAACGGGAACCCTCCTTCGAAAACCTGAACATATTTGGCACTGAAGTATTTGTTCATGTTCCCAAAGAAAGGCGCCGAAAATGGGATCGAAAGTCGCAGCATGGGTACTTCGTTGGGTATCCTGAAAATCAGAAAGGATATCGTGTTTGGCTGTCTGGAACAAATAAGATCGACATTTCTCGTAATATAATATTCAAAAATGCATCTAATACCTCTATCATTTCAGAACCCAGCAATCCTGACACAGAAATAAGATCATTACTGGAACATGATTCTGCTGCGAAGCCACAAGATCACCAGGAACACGAAAAATATGAAAACTTGGAGTCAGAAGAATACTACGAAACAGTTCAGACACCTGGTGATGATGAAGTGTTAGAAAATCCAGTGAATTACCGAGAGCGACTTCGTAGTTACAAGCAAAAAGAAATATCTGCAACGACCAGCGTTTTAACAAACATGTTAGAAGGATACGTGTTTATAAACGAATGTTTCGAGCCGAGAGGTTATCATGAAGCGATGGAGTCAGTGGATGCTGATAAGTGGAAAGCGGCGATGGACGAAGAAATCGATGCACTTCATCTAAATAATACGTGGGATCTCGTGTTTCTGCCAGACAATAGAAAAGTGATCGACAACAAGTGGGTATTTAAGGCTAAGCTGTCAAAAGATGCCAAGATCGACCGCTACAAAGCCCGTCTTGTGGTGCGTGGTTTTACACAGAGGGAAGGGACGGATTACAACGAGACCTTCAGTCCAGTAGCCCGATTCGCATCTATCAGAGCTAGTGTACGTTAAACATCGATAGTACTATCGATAGTATCGATAGTTATGAACTATCGAAAACCTCGATGTTTTTTTATTTATATCGATAGTTTTTTTGTGTAGGTAGATAGGGAAATTTAATTTTAATTATCAAATTAATACTTGGGGAAATGCCTTTTAATAAATGTAATTCCCCGCGAACATGAATATATGTACTGTCGTTAACTCATCATTTTTATTTGCAAATCCTGATTAGGAATTTGTTTGTTAAATTTTTGTTTTGTAGGTGGTCGTACCATCGTGGTCAACAAAAAAGTGTTTGGTTTTTAATTTCCTGTATATTTTGATAATATTAATTTAAGCAATTTTTTTAAATTTATTAATAATGAGCAAAAGATCACGTGTATTGAAACTTTTTTGAAAAGAGTACCAATTAAAAGTTTACTTATAACAATGTACCAAAAGTATAAAACAATTGGAAATACGTACTTCAAACTGAATTGCCCATTTAAAACTAATATATATAAATGAAAAGAACCCGTCATCCGTTTGGATGATTGTTACAGAAATGTAGCATTTGCTCAAGAGTGAAGCCTAGTATCCTGCTCGCGCTAAATTTTAGCGCCCCTAGTCTCCACTTCGTTTCTCCACACCAAAGATAAATGGTCGCTAAATTATTATTAAACATGATATAGATGGGAGAAAACCCATATGTTTATGAAGCATGAGTACCATAACAGATATCAGTAAACGTAATTTTAATCGAAATTTCGAATTACAAACTTTCAAGACGTAAGAAACCTAGAAATTATAAGAAGAACTTCCACATATCGTGTCCTCAAACTTAACAAAATCTCCTTACCACAGTGGAACACTTGTTATTACCCAAAAGACGAGGCAAAATGAAAGCATAAGCCCCTCTGAAAAGCGATTCGCTTTATTTATGTTTATATATCTGTTTTGGCTCTTTTGTTTGGCTTTGCATTTTCTTTTATTTACTACCCAAACATTATTTGCGTTTTCCGCCAAAAAAAATCATAGCAAACACAAGACAAACTCTTTCCTTCGTTTTGTATGTCAGAATTTATCTTCGATTTAATGTACCGGACATTTATTTCGCGAGCTAAATGAGTGGAGACTTGTCATCGGCCCATCTACATGAAGTTAAGGATTTAGCGTGCGAACAGGATACTGCTTTGCTAAACTGCCTCGCTAAATTTTATCTTTGTAGACATTTTTGTATGGGAGATAAAATTTAGCGCGAGCAGGATACTAGGCTTGAAGGGTAAAGCCTAGTATCCTGCTCGCGCTAAATTTTAGCGCCCCTAGTCTCCACTTCGTTTCTCCACACCAAAGATAAATGGTCGCTAAATTATTATTAAACATGATATAGATGGGACAAAACCCATATGGTTATGAACCATGAGTACCATGACAGACATCAGTAAACGTAATTTTGATAGAATTTTCGAATTTCAAACTTGAAAGACGTAAGAAACCTAGAAATTATAAAAAGAACTTCGACATGTATCCTCAAACTTTCCACAATTTCCTTACCATAGTGGAACACTTCTTATTACCTACGCAAAAGACGAGGCCAAATGAAAGCAAAAGTCCCCCTGAAATTTGGTTCGCTTTATTTATATTTATATCTCTGTTTTGGCTCTATTGTTTGGCTTTTCGTTGTCTCTTATTATCACGCAAACATTATCTGCGTTTTCCGCCAAAAAAATTATAGCAAACACAAGACAAACTCTTTCCTCTGTTTTGTATGTCAGAATTTATCTTCGATTTAATGTACCGGACATTTATTTCGCGAGCTAAATGAGTGGAGACTTTTCATCGGCCCATCTGTATGAAGTTAAGGATTTAGCGTGCGAACAGGATACTGCTTTGCTAAACTGCCTCGCTAAATTTTATCTTTGTAGACATTTTTGTATGGGAGATAAAATTTAGCGCGAGCTGGATACTAGGCTTAAGGGTTAAACGATTTTGCGGCCGGGCTACATTTAAAATATTTAGTCCCCACCATTTCATCTCTTAAGACCTGTTTTCTGCAAAAAAAAAAAAAAGCAAATTTAAATTTTAAATTTACGGGCTATCGATACTATCGATAGTTTTTTAGGAAAACATCGATACTATCGAAAACTGAAACTATCGATGTTTAGCGAACACTAATCAGAGCCATTCTTGCGATTTCTGTTGCAGAGAACCTTGTGCTGAAACAGTTTGACATCAAGACTGCCTTTCTTAACGGCCAGTTGGAGGAGCTTATATACATGGCGCAACCTGAGGGATATGACGACGGCAGCGGACGTGTGTGTAAGCTGAATAAAAGCCTTTATGGGCTTAAACAAGCATCTAGATGTTGGAACTTAAAGTTCACGAAGCTTCTGAAAGAATTTGACTTTCGGCCATGTGCAGCGGATTCGTGCGTTTTTGTCCATCAATCAGGAAAGGGAAAGCTCTTAATGGCCTTATACATCGATGATGGACTGATTGCAGCAAGTGACGGAGGACTAACAATGCAGCTCATAAAATATTTGCAAACATTTTTTGAGGTTAAGGTGTCTGATGCAGAATTTTATCTGGGACTTCAAATTGAACACAGAAGCGATGGTTCAATTCATCTTAACCAATCCAGCTACTCGGAGCGTTTGCTGCAGAAGTTTAATATGTCAGATTGTCATCCAGTGAGCACACTGCGGAGGCATCGCAACTTGCATCTTCAGACACTCATGTCGGCAAGTTTCCCTTCCGAGAGGCTGTAGGGAGCCTTATGTACTTGGCAGTGGCTACACGTCCAGACATTTCCTATGCTCTGGGAGTTGTGTCAAGGCATTTGGACAATCCGTCTGCGCATGATGTTAACGCAATAAAACGAATTTTTAAATATTTAAAGGGGACTACAACTTATGGTATACTTTTTGAAAATAACTCTAAATTTAACATTGATTCTTACAGCGACGCTGATTACGCCGGAGATATTCAAACTCGGCGTTCTACAAGTGGTTTCGTTTTTCTGGTTAACGAAACACCAATATGCTGGGCGTCGCAGAGGCAGAGAAGTGTCAGTTTGTCAACAACAGAAGCCGAATATGTTGCTGCATCTGAGGCCGTGAAGGAGCTAGTTTGGGTCAAGTCGCTTTTCCAAGATCTTCTTCCATGTAAACAACTTAAAGCAGTACTTTTCATGGATAACCAGAGTGCTTTGAAGCTGGTGAAAAATCCTCAATTCCACAAGAGGACTAAACATGTGGATATTCGATACCACTTCATCAGAGAGAAGTTTAGAGAAGGGCTATTCAACTTGGTTTATGTGCCAACCGAAGAGCAGATTGCAGATGTGTTTACCAAGCCGTTGAGTAAAGCTAAATTTGAATATTTTTGTCAAAAACTAAAAATTATTCCTAAGTAACGTTTTAAAAAAAAGGGGTTTCTGAATTGAATTATTGAATTATTATACAATTATATTATTATACAATGAATTAATATTAAGGAGGAGTGTGAGAATTGTAATATTAATTTTGAGAATCACTGTATTGCTATAGTTTGCTATAACCAATTGTACCAACTGCATATTACTCGTCTTGTCACTTTTGACTTTAACTTTCTGTTAATAAATATACCTTCTTCTTTTACCAACCATCACCAAGTAAAGACCTTTTTATTTGATCTGGCTTAACAAGCCTCAACAGCTCCCTGGGTTAAATAATAAAGGCCAACACAATAGATCTCTTCTGGTCGCAGTGTATAGGGCCTAGCACTTACAATACAATACAATACATTTGTCACATCTGGGCAACGTAAAAACGAAGGCGCTAGCCCGATCTTATGTATGGTGGCCAAACATTGATAGGGATATAGAAAATCTAGTTCGAAATTGCAATCCGTGTCAAGAGCTACAAACAAATCCAAAAAAGAGTCCTTTAACATCATGGCAACCAACGTCTTCGGTTTGGAGTCGTATCCATGTTGATTTTGCGGGTCCAATAAATGGCTTCCATTTTTTTATCGCAATTGATTCATTTACAAAGTGGGTCGTAGTTTTCAAAACAAAGGAATTGACATCAATATTCGTAATAAAAAAAAAGAGAGAACTATTTTGTCGCTAAGGTATTATTGACACATTGGTCAGTGACAATGGTAGACAATTTACGTCACAAGAATTTGAACATTTCTTGAAAATGAATAAGGTTAAACATATGCTAACACCACCAGGTCACCCAGCCACAAACGGCCAGGCCGAAATTTTTGTTAAAGTACTAAAAAAATCGTTATATGCTAATTTAAAAGTTGAAAAACATCCCGATATCGATATCATTTTAAATCGACTTTTATGTGATTACCGCAATACAAGGCATTGCACCACAGAAGAATCACCTGCAAAATTATTTTTTGGTTGAACTTTAAAGACTCGATTTAGTTTATTAAAATCACCATTAATAAGAGATAATATCATTCGAAGTCAAAATAAAGTAAACAATATTTTAAAGGAAAACGGGAATTTAGTTTCAACAATGGTCAAAAAGTATTTATTAGAGATTATAGAGACCCCAACAAACCATGTTGGTCGCCGGCCACAATACGAAATAAATTAGGTCCTCGTACTTATTGTTGTATCATTTCAAGTAACAATCGAGTAATTAAAAGACATTTAGATCAAATTCGCGGTCCAAATAGCAGTAATGTGCAGGTTAATAATACTGAAATAGCTGAAAATACGACACCGCACAAAAATACTATTGCAGATAATATTCCACAAATTACCATTTCACCAGAGGAGAGTACACCTCATGGAAGTTCTTCGGTAGATTCGGAGCTAGATTATCAACCTATTCAATCAAGAAAATTAAGACCAAGATGCGATGGTAAAGTAATTAAATCGAACAAATTTCAACCTTAGGTATGATAACAATTGTTAATATAAACTTTATTTGAATTTAAATTTAAAAGTATCAGAATTGTTTTGTTAGTTAAATTCTTTATTAGTATTCTATATGATTATTCTTAAGAATATTTGAATTGATTGTTAACAAAAAGCTCATGGAGAGCGTGTTAAGTATTAAATATTTACATATGGCAACATCGCTATTGCGATGTTATTAATTCCTTCTATGTTTTCTAGTTAGTCTGTAAGAATATGAAATAAAGCATTCACGTTTTGTCCACCGAACTATACACGTCTTTCTTTGCCTTTGAACGATAAACAACAATTTCGATAATGCGTTCTTTAGATCTTCTATTCGTTCGTTCGTGGATAATGATCTAACATTAAGGGTACAGGTTTGTAACGTGTTTTTTAAGCTGCTCTTTTGTTTTTTTTTTTGTATTTAAGTATTGTTTTTACGTGTATTCTGTTTATGTATTGGGGGTTTATAGCCTTTGTCCTTCACGGTGGCTAGCCGGCTTGAGGACATGATTCTTGTGGTCTTGTTCATTTGTTCTAATTTTGTTTTATCTAGACTTTCGCTTTTGTTGCTAGTTTTTGTTATTGTTAGTTTCCTTTTTATTGCTGGTTTGAAAAAAGTTATAGGTGCTGTCTATTATATTCATTGCTAGTTGTTGTCTTTTCAGTCTGTCTCTGTTTCTTAGAGCCACTTGAGCAAGGACTCTCATTATCGCATTTATGTACTGCAATCGTCTTCTCTTAGGGTTATTTTTAGTTCTTTCTGGGTTTCTTATTTCATTTTGTTGTTTTTCAAGAGGCTTCGATATGTCTTTCTTTTCTCTAACTGGTGCGTTAGGGTCTTCTTTAGTCTGATCTTCCTTTATGTATATTATTGCTTTTTTATAAGCTCTTAATTTTGTCTTGTTTTTCAATATAGTGTCTTTTTTGATTCGTGTTGTCAATCCTATTAAAAGTTGTCTGTTTTTTTCTGTTTTTTCCGATACGTCTAATAAAGTCAAGTTCTTTTTTCTTTTTTTTTCGACATCTAGTGCCTCATTAAAGAGATGGAGTACACATTCTTGAAGATCTTCGACTTCGGATTCCACTTCGTTAATATTATACAACACTAAGTTTTTTTTATTTTTAGCGTGTTTTCTAAATATTTTACTTTAATCTTTATAAATCTTCTTAGTTTTCTAAATTTTGATTTGTTTCGGCTAAGTAGTTTAATTTTCGCTCTAATTGATTAGTTTGTTCTGTTATTTTATTTGTCAGCTCCGTTTTTAAGTTGTTCAAAACAGTTAATATAGTGTCTAGTTTTTATCGACGTTACTGTTTGCAGACATGTTGCAGTTTTTATGTCCGCTACTGTATACTGAAACTCAAATTAATGTGGAATTCGTTTGGGCTTCTTCAGTGCCTTGATTTTGTGCGGTTTTTGTCGCAATTGCGCTAGGGAACGTTCCGAATCGGATTTATATGTGTGAGTGCACCGCGCACTGGACCAGCGTGACCGTTGTGCAAAAATTTAATACTTTTTTCGAGGACTCTACTACAATTTGTTGGTACTTTTTCCCTTGTTTTAGTTGAAAAAGGAACTTCGCAAATTCTTTAAATAACTGTGATTTCCAAATAAATATGTTTAAAATATAACGCGGTTGAGTATCACAATACTATTATAACGTTAAGCGACCCAATACTTGTGAAAATATGTTGGGGAATCAGTCACCGACTAACCGCCGAGCTCTTCAGATCGTTTTCTAACGTCTCTCTACTCGCTCTATTAGTGCCGTTGGTGTATTTCCCGCTACTTCGTTAGCTGACACGATTGTTGTTTCTTTCTTCTCTCGCCTCTGTGCAGTAAAAAAAAAAAAAAAACTAGTGCCAAATTAGCCAGTGTCATGGCCTCCGGGCCACGTGCGCTTTCGGGCAACCGCTTCAGCGGTCTCAGTGAAGACCCACCTGCGGAGCCCAACAATAAAAAACGGAAAAAAATCAACTATACTCCATGGGAAGCAGATAAAATCCTCCCGGAATCAAACTCTAAAAATCCCCGCTTTATCACCATCGCCCCAGCAAGTGCAGAAAAACCCCTTTCATCCTATAGTGTGTTTCTTTTAAAGAAAGCCATTGACAGCATTAGTACTTCATATGAATATATATCCCAACTTCGGGATGGAAACTTACTTATTTTGGTGAAGTCCCAAAAAATTGCCGAAATCTTTCTCTCTAAGAAAATGCTCTCCAATTTTTGTCCGATTGTGGTGAAACTTCACGATAATCTTAACTCCTCTAAAGGCACTGTATATGCACCGTGTCTAATTAACGTGACCGAAAAAGAAATCATTGAAGAAATGTTCCCACAAGGTGTAACGAGTGTCTACAAATTTACCAAATTCGAAGACGGTGTACAACGCCCCACCGGTCTAGTGCTGTTCACTTTTGATCGATTCAGACCCCCCAATTCAGTACAAGTAGGATGGTACAATCTCAAAGTGGAAGAATACTTCCCTAACCCAATGCGTTGTCGTAATTGTCAACTACTTGGCCACACCTCCAAGAGGTGCAAGGGCAATCCATCATGCGATACGTGTAACCTTCCCCCTCACCCCAACAGCGATTGTGAACGTACGCTCTGCGCTAATTGCAAAGAAAACCACCCGTCCTCCTCCAAAAAATGTAAGCGCTATTTGCAAGCAAAGGAGATACTAAAAATTAAAACCATTAAGAAATGTAGCCTAACAGAAGCTAAACAATTATTTAAAGAAGAAAACCCAACCTCCACCTCGCCCACCCAGTATGCATCAGTTGTTAAAAATGGAACCCGATCATCCACATCTACCAACCTCCCAACTACTTCTAATGAACCCGCATCCAAACAAAATACTAAAGATTCTACCAATTCACCCCCACCCTCTTCAGACCTTACTACTTCACCCACAATAAACAAAAACTCAGCTTCCCAATCTTATACACAGCAAAACAAATCAAACCAATCGCCCTTTTCGCACTCTAATAATTCAGTGCAAACACCCAACACAACAAACGGCACCAGTCTGCCCCCTCAGGCAACCGATGCCCCGCCCTCCGACTCACAAAGTACTGTAAACAACTCGACCTATACACACACTCCCAATGATATCATATCCACAAAAATAAATAATTATGCAAAACCCAAATCGCCAACCATCTCCACCACAAAACTTTTTTCCTCCCCAATCTCCACGGCAACCCAATCTCTAATCAGAAACAACAATTATTACTTAACTCCCCCTCGAATCGATGACGATGACTCCAATTAATAAAACACTTACTCCAATCTGCAATCCCGCCGCTCCGTTGGTGGATCATGCTGGCCCCACCACAAGCCGGCATGGTCCGTCGACTGGGCGGCGGGACCGCAAAATTCTGACCACCATCCCATTTTCTCACGACTTTTCACAATACACGCAGAAATGTATTGTGCATAAGTCCCCCGCTCCATGTAAACCAAATAAAACAGTGCTTGAGGTACTTCAATGGAACCTCAAAGGCTACTACAATAATCTACACGAACTACAGACACTGTTACATGAAAAATCTCTATCAGTTATCTCCCTTCAAGAAACCCACTTACCCGCCTCCATTACCTCCCTTCCTCTAAAAAGGTACCGATCATATTTCCATAATATCGACACCCATGGAACCGCGAAACAAGGTGTAGGCCTACTGGTCCATAAATCAATACCGCACAAAGAATTTCGGTTCAATAGTTCAATTTCTTTCCCTTTCCCAGTTATCGCAGTTGAAATTATGATGAAAATAAAACTAACAATTATTTCCGTTTACATCCATCCCGAGCAGAGCTTTACATCACAAGACTTACACAACATCGTAAAGTCCTTTGACACCCCCATTCTCCTCACAGGTGATTTCAACGCATGGAGTCAGTTATGGGGCTCGCCTGGCAGAAATAAAAGAGGAAAGACAGTGGAACATTTTTTAATAACCTCAAACTTAATAGTCCTGAACAACGGACAGCCAACCCATTTTTCTACCCATAAAACTTTCACACACATCGATCTAACATTTTTATCCCCTCAACTCGTACCCAAAACAAAATGGAATGTACTCCCAGATCTCTATGGAAGCGACCACTTCCCAATAATTAGCAAAATAACCCTTGACTCATCCCCTCTGAACAAAAAACTCCCACCTAAATATATAACAGACAGAGCCGATTGGTGTCTTTTCCAGACCCAAGTGGAAATGTACTTAACCCAAAGAGATCAGTCCGAAAATATCAACAAAGAAGCAGCAACAATCCAAAGAGCCATTCATTTTGGGGCCCACATTGCAATTCCCCGTTCCACAGGAGCCACAAAGCAGCGAATAGTCCCTTGGTGGACTAAAGAATTAGACACTTTGCGCACAACCAAGCAGAACTGTTGGAAGCAATTTAAAAGGTATCCCAACGACACCAATCTGATAGCATATCGCAAAGCTAACGCTGTCTTTCGCAGAACCGCTAAAGCTGCCAAAAAAGAAAGCTTTGAGAAATTTACCAGCAACATAAACCCACAAGCTTCCTCCAAAAAACTCTGGTCTGATGTAAAGTCTCTGACAGGTGACTTCCTACCCCCGTTTACGTCAATTATTCAGGGAGCAGACATTGTATCCAACCCAACCCAGATAGCTGAGATTTTCGCCAAGACATGGTCCGACTATTCAGCTGACGGCAGTTTTCCTCCTGAGTTCCTTCGGAAAAAAAACCTCGCGTTCAAGCAGACCCCCCCCTCTTTAAACGGTTCTCCCTCTGCTACTCGGCTGGATAGTCCAATCACTAAGAAAGAATTTGACGACCAACTCGCTTCTTCTAATGGAAAAACACCAGGGTTTGACAGAATTACCTTCACGATGCTCAAAAACACCCCAAATATAGGTAAAACTCGACTGTTGGCATTGTACAACAACATCTACAACCAAGGCATAATCCCACAAAGCTGGAAAACGGCATCAGTTCTCCCAATACCCAAGCCCAATAAGAACCTCTCAGAGGTAGGCGGATATCGCCCTATCTCTCTCCTCCCATGTGCAAGCAAAATTCTAGAAAAAATTGTAGCAAAGCGCCTCAGCTGGTTCTTGGAATACAACAATCTTATTGACAACAGCCAGGCTGCCTTCCGACCAGGTAGGTCCTCTTTAGACTCGCTACTATACATAGACCACTATATATCCACCGCATTAGCAAGTAAAAACCACGTCTCTATCCTGTCAATTGATTTTGAAAAGGCATTTGATAGGATTGGGGCGCACATTATCCTAAAGAAATTAGTCAGCTGGAACATCGGCCCCAAAATGTATAACTTTATAAAAGCTTTTTTAACAGCCAGAAAATTCCGGGTGATTTATAACGGTTGCTATTCCCCCATCTTTCCCTTGTATAACGGCACACCCCAAGGTTCCCCGCTCTCGGTAGTTCTCTTCATCATTGCATTTAACGACATTAGTAATATCCTCTTAAAACACAAAAGGATCAATCACTCCCTTTACGCCGACGATCTCATAACCTTCTCGCAATGTAAAAACATCAACACAGTCTCTAGAATTTTTTCAATGCTACTAGATGACATTAATACCTGGGCCAGGTCCTCAGGAGCGAGAGTGTCAATCGAAAAATGCAAAATACTTCACATATGTAGAAAAACTAGTTGTACAAAGTCTATTACCCTTAACTTACTTGGCACTAGCATAAACAATGTAGACAATCTAAGTATTTTAGGTATTATTTTTGATAAGAGATTTACCTTTAAAGAACATTGTATTAACTTGAAAAAGAAATTAGCTACCAGGCTTAACATTATCAAATATTTGAGTAGTAAAAACAGCTTTTGTCATATAAATAGTTTAATCAATATCACTCGTGCAACAATACTATCCAAGATAGACTACGGCCTATGTATTTATGGAAAGTGCTCCAGATCTTCGTTGTACTTAATTCAACCACTATATCATGCTGCGATACGGACGAGCTTAAATGCACTCAGGTCCACCCCCATAAGGAACCTGCTTGCAGAATCCGGCCTTCCCTCGATACACCAAAGAGTGGTTACGCAAACTTCAATGGCAACTCTCAACATTACCACAACAAGGAACAAGTGTATCCACAAGATCGCTACCAACTTTTACAATAACACCAAGCCACGCAAACTTCCTTCAACGATCCACAAGGCAGTGATAGCAGCAAAAACAATGGGGATCCCATTATCAAAGCGATGTGTCACCTCAAAAGCTTCCCCACCCTGGGGACTAAAAGACGATAACATAATCCTGTCACTAAACGCGTTCAATAAAAGCTCAACGGCAATTGACGTCTATAAACAAATGTTCCATGATATATACTATACGTACAAAGCAAACAACTGGAGATTCATGTTTACAGACGGATCCAAGTCCCCCTCAGGCGTGTCATTTGCAGTGGTTGATGGGAACGGAATCACATTATCCAAGTTCTTACTACCTGAATTTGCATCCGTTTTCTCAGCAGAAGCTACAGCTATCCTACGGGCTACACAATTAGCAGTCAAACAAAAAACAATTATATGTACAGATAGCCTTTCCACTTTGAAGGCTATTAACAACACCAACAACAACACGCACATTAGGGTGTCCCGTCGTTGTATGAAGAAAAAAATTTCGTGGAAAATCTCATCGAAAGGGGTATCAAAAGTTGCGTATTGACGAGAAGATTCCGAATGTGTACTTACTTTCTGATTACGGCATAACTTTTGGGCCTCTACCGACGATTGAAGGACAGGGAAAAGTAACTAAGGCGCTAATATCTTTCAATTTTTCTATTTGTTCAAAATATTATTACTATTTCAAAAATATATACACAAATATAGCTTGGTACTAAATTAAAATAATAAATATTCATTTGCGTATAATCAACAATTTTAAATTATTAATTTAAAAGAAGCTATTAAGGCATAAATACAAATTTTACATTGAAAATTGGCTTTTGAAATTAAGAGATGGCATCCGATTTCTAGATTCAATTTTGTTTTATATCTGGTATTCTGAGCTCTGTTGCATTTGCAAGCAATGAAAGTTCATCATCAGGCAGATCTTTTAAGATAGGTGGAGGAGTTGTCTGACATTCATTTTAAAAAATAATGTCTATGGTATGGACCTGACTAATAATCATTTTTAACATTGAGATTGAATATTTTGTAGGTCACAATATGCAATTTTGTATTTCGAAAATTTCACTATTGTGAGTTAAATAATATAGCCTGGACACTAAAAATGATTATTAGTATCCTGGTATTTAGACCTTAAAATTTATAAAACGAATCTTTGAATTGCAAATTTCTTCCCCTGTATAATATATCGGAGAAATATTGTTATGTTCTTCTAGGAGCTCCTTGCAAAAATGACGTTTATATTTTTTGATCTGAAACAAGGGTTTTGTCTTTCTTAGGAATGTCATCATTGTTTTGGCTTCTAAGTTGCTCTCTTGATTTTGACAAAGCTCGGTATCTATATTTTATTTTTGTCGATTACAAGCCTTGTGTCAGTGTTATTTGTGAGTCCAGCATCGAGCAAAACCGCTGAAGCGACTGTTGGGGCAGATAGTTCCGATACTCCATATCGATCAAAAACTCTTGCTACAGATGTTTGGACCAGCAAATTGAGCTTATCTGAAAACGTGGAAGGATCTAAAGAAGGCTTTGAAAGTTCTGAAGAACAAAGTAGTGACCTTACTATCTTGACTAGCTCCACTCTTTCGTCTGTTTCGTTTGAATCTACTCTCTGGAGTAAACTTGGAGGGGCAAGTTTATTCAATGCACTACGTTCTTTTCGATCTAGACGCTTTTGCATTTGTATTGTCTCTAGCTTATCAACACTTATCCTCTAAAAATATCCTTTCATTACTAGACACTTTTTTTCTTTGTACAGTGGCAGTTATCAAATTTACATGAGGCAATGTCAAACAATTTTGTACTAGAAAATGTTATGAAATTTTGTATTCTATTGTGATAGTTTGCATTTTTTCATACTTGGGTATCTTTTTAGAGTCATGTATTTATGGAAGTTAATTTTAATAAGTTCTAGTATTTGAATGTGGCACACAATTGGAATTGAAGCCCTCTTCCAAATCTGTTCGATATCTGCATGCACTCGCTATAATAAACAATTCGGAATTAGAGGGATTTTTCACCGTATTCTGTTTTAAGATTTCTTTGGATCAAAAGCATAGGTATACTTTTTTACATCTCTTATAGACGGTAAATGATTTTTTTTTTAAATTCACTATAAAGGGATCGAAAAGAGGACAGAATAGCTCTCGGTGATGGAGTCCGGAACTCATTTTGCTTACATGTTTTAATATTTAAATTAAAAAAATCGAATTTACTTATTTTTGTGAACATATAGAATTTTGTGGTTAGGACAAAACAAATGTATTTTTAGATTCCAGCTTTTAAGAGATATCAAAATAACCTCTCAAGTGCTCAAATGCTACCAAAAACACATTTGATTTGAGAGAATATGCTATAACTTACCAAATGTAAGCATTATTAAAAAAATATTGAAAAAGAAAAATGTAGGGAAAACAACATTTTTTTCCAAAACTTCAACGGCCGGTAGAGGCCCAAAAGTACCCTTGAATATTTTTTATGTTATTTTTCCTGTAATGAGCTCAGCAATACGCAACTTTTGCGGGGCCTTTTGTTAAGATACAACAAAAAAAAATTTGACGGGACACCCTAACGCACATCATCGAAAGCATTCGGGACAAACTAGTCAAAACCAATGGAAAAATCAAACTCTTATGGGTCCCCGGACACGCAGGAATAAAGGGAAACGAAGACGCTGACGCGGCAGCAAAGCACGCGATTTACGAACCAGTCTTCTCACATCCAACACTCAATAAAAGGGACATTAAAAAGCATATCCGAACATACGACCATGCACTACAAAAAGAACAGTGGTCCGCGTATACGCACCACTATAAATCACTCAACCCAGAAGGCACAGCAGCAATTTATCCACAGAGTACGTCTAAAAGAATGACCAAGCCGTTCGTCCGACTTCGCTTAGGTCACTCGCTCCTAACCCATGGACATCTATTCACCAAGGACAATCGCCCACACTGCCACCTATGCAACTCCAACGAAGCACTCACCATAAAACACCTAACCTACGAATGCAACACAATCCAAGTCAATCTCAATCGTATATCTCCAAACTCCCAACTATCCCAACTTCTTACCCTCCCCTCCCAATCCAATATCAAAGCAGTTTATTCCCTCCTTAACTCATTGGACTTAATTGATAAGCTGTAACCTTTAGTTTTTAGACCTAGCCGAAGGCCCTGGTAGCTAGCGCTATGTTTTATATTAATTAACACTTAATTTATTATTTGTTAATAGTTTAAATAAATAAATAATAAATAAATAATGTTGGGGAAATTGTAAAATTTGCAGAGAAGCTTTAGGCCCCAGTAATAGCCATACGTAAAACGGAACCGTACAAATTTTCTTTTGTTTTTTTGACCACTTAAACTTGATAGTTGACCTCAATATTGGTCTTAAAATGTTGCTTATCAATTTTAAAGTTAGTTTAAAAAAAAAATAGGCAAATTATCTTCCAATTTTAAAGAAAAAGAATTTATTAATTTTTCTGTTTTCTTACTTTAGAAAAACGAATTTGATAAACTAACTTTATAATTCATAAGCAACATTTTAAGATCAAGATTGAGGTCAGACATCAAGTTTAAGTGGTCAAAAAAAGCAAAAGAAAATTGGTACGGTTTCGTTTTATGTATAGCATTTGGACCTTAGTAATATTGCCCTTTATTAGGCGTGTTTTTTTGAGCTTCGAACTCAGCAAAGCAAAGCAAAGTAGGATTTTCAGCATGCGATTACAACAACTACGCCCTACTTGACACTTCGAGGAATCACAGTAGTTGTTGTAATTGCGTGCTGAAAATCCTACTTTGCTTTGCTTTGCTGAGTTCGAAGCTCAAAAAAACAGGCCTATTGTTTCACCGCCCTGAGTGTTAGAGAAAGGTTATAAATTATAGATAGTTTAAAAAAAAATGTATCATTTTCATAGAAATTTTCATAAAAACACATTAGAGATTTTTTTAAGATACCTAGTTCAAAAAATATATGCAATTCGTTTTCGAATGACAAATTTTAAAATGAAAACCTTAAAGCCTTGATTTTGAATTATAAATACATATAATATTAATTAATAAAACATTGGTTGCAAATATATCAACTCATATTTATATCCACATTTTAAGATCTCGTTCAATTTAGTTTTAAAAAATTGCGCAGAAAAAAAATGCAAGGAAAAATGCCTTTTATGAAGCTCTTCTGCAAATTTAGAATTTTCTCACAATATTTAACAAATATTGCCTCGTTTTAACCGAAAATAGAGTTGTGATAGGGAACACCGTTATATTTTAAGCATATTTATTTTGAAATCACAGTTTTTGAAAACTCCCCGAAGTGTATTTTCCAACTAACAAAATGGAACAAATTAGCAACAAATTGTATCAGGGTCTTCGGAAAAAGTACCAAATTGTCGCACAATGGTCACGCTGTTGTCAGTTGTTCTCATCCGACATCCTTCTCGCAACCTAAATAGGTTGCGTTTGGGAAAGCGCGCCTGGAATTTTCAGGAACAAGGCTACAATAGAACAGGAAATATTGGAAGCTGTCAGTTCTCGACATCACGCACACATTTATAGAATCCGCCTATACGTGAACCCTTTCCGCAACCGCAATTGCGACAAAAACCGCACAAAATCAAGGCACAGATTCGCTCTCAGATTTCAGATCTCGTGTGGCTAATCGAACATAAAAACGTCACTTGCTCTTTTTTGTGATAATATTCGTGCGATTCGAATATATGTAGCGTTCAACACTTTTCAAAACGTTTTCCATTCACTGGTTAAATTTTAAATTAAAACATTCGAAATTTGCGTCTCGATTGATTTTTAAGTATTTATACATAACCCATTCACTAAAATTAATTAACCCGATGCAATGCCTTTCTTTGCTGTAGAACAAATTCACGAAAACCTAAACGCCCTCCACCAGTTGTCAAACTCAAACGCACTTGTGTTGGTAAATCTGAGAAACTATCTAGATTCGCCAAAGTGCTCTGAAATCTGAAAAAGATTGTTTTTTTTTTTGTACCAAACGAACATAAAAACTGCTCTGAGGGCAAAAAAAGTGCTCTGAGAGCGCCCAATCGAATACCACATAAGTGTCAGGAAAATGTCACTAATATAGCTTTCAAAGTTGACAAACAACTTTTACTTTTTGTTTGTCGTTTTTTTTTTTCTATGTTAAATCTTATTTCAGCTTATATATATATATATATATTTTTTTTTTTTTTTTTTTTTTTTTTTCAGTATATGTATTAATAGTACCAAATATTGCAATTTTTAGTTTGAAAAATACTATTTTGTAACTATATTGCTGAAAACCGATTATAAGTTGTTGTTCGCCATATAATAGTCTAAGAGCCCGCAGTAAATTTTGGACGTGAGACGCAACCGGATGAATTTTGCGTAAATATAAAGCTCTGATGCTCATGAATTCAAATATGGCCGTCTGGCAGCACGTAATGGCAGCTGAGCGGTGTAACGGCGTATTAAAAATCCGTTATTATGCAAAAGAGGAATAATTTGTGCAACCACTTGAATCTAATGGCAAATAATAGATTATCACCCCATCAGTGAAAATATGTGTATCCAAGACGTTTTAGGTGTCGCCAAAGCCTTGCCAGACGCGTTCAAAGGATCGGGAACCGTCGAAAATGCCCTATTTATACGCAAAAAATCGCAACTGAACCTTGAAAAATTAACGCAACCACACAAAATCTTTCCTTAACATAGAATAAAACATCACGAACATAACTACATAACTCCAAGACGGTTTGCTTGTCGCCAACTTTTTGCCAGACGCGTTCAAAGGATCGGGAACCGTCGAAAATGCCCTATTTATACACAAAAAATCGCAACTGAACCTTGAAAAATTAACGCAACCACACAAAATCTTTCCTTATCATAGAATAAAACATCACGAACATAACTACATAACTCCAAGACGGTTTGCTTGTCGCCAACTTTTTGCCAGACGCGTTCAAAGGATCGGGAACCGTCGAAAATGCCCTATTTATACGCAAAAATCGCAACTGAACCTTGAAAAATTAACGCAACCACACAAAATCTTTCCTTAACATAGAATAAAACATCACGAACATAACTACATAACTCCAAGACGGTTTGCTTGTCGCCAACTTTTTGCCAGACGCGTTGAAAAGAACGATCAACACTCATGGTGTTTTTTTTTCCGCAATTATTCCGTCCTGTCATACTTTCTCTATCTCACTTGGCTTGCCAAACCAAAATCATACTAATTTTGTTAACTCCCGTTAGTTTGAGATAATTTATTTTTAGAAGCAACTAGTTGGTCTATTGTGGTAAGATTATAACTCCAGTGTGTAGTATGAAAGGACGGAATAATTGCGGAAAAAAAAACACCATGAGTGTTGATCGTTCTTTTCAACGCGTCTGGCAAAAGTTGGCGACAAGCAAACCGTCTTGGAGTTATGTTCGTGATGTTTTATTCTATGTTAAGGAAAGATTTTGTGTGGTTGCGTTAAGTTTTCAAGGTTCAGTTGCGATTTTTTGCGTATAAATAGGGCATTTTCGACGGTTCCCGATCCTTTGAACGCGTCTGGCAAAAAGTTGGCGACAAGCAAACCGTCTTGGAGTTATGTAGTTATGTTCGTGATGTTTCATTCTATGTTAAGGAAAGATTTTGTGTGGTTGCGTTAATTTTTCAAGGTTCATTTGCGATTTTTTGCGTATAAATAGGGCATTTTCGACGGTTCCCGATCCTTTGAACGCGTCTGGCAAGGCTTTGGCGACACCTAAAACGTCTTGGATACCATATTTTCACTGATGGGGTGATAATCTATTATTTGCCATTAGATTCAAGTGGTTGCACAAATTATTCCTCTTTTGCATAATAACGGATTTTTAATACGCCGTTACACCGCTCAGCTGCCATTACGTGCTGCCAGACGGCCATATTTGAATTCATGGGCATCAGAGCTTTATATTTACGCAAAATTCATCCGGTTGCGTCTCACGTCCAAAATTTACTGCGGGCTCTTGGTCTATAAGCATTAATTGGTATTTAAAGTTTTATCGAAGTCAAAAATGGGGTTTTCGAGATATGAGCAGTTTTTAAAATAAGCGTTTCCGGTGATTCGAATTGAAAATTAAGGACGCAACAATTAATATTACTCTAAGTTTGTATTTTGTCAAAATCGTTATTGTCGTTTTCTGGTAAACTAAGGAAAACTAGATTAAAAAAAAGGACTTTTTTCAAAAATCCATTTTACAATAATACCGAGAAAAACTGCAGCAGAACGCATATTATTCTCTACTGTAAAGTCGTGCGAAGTCCGTCGTTTCCTTCCTTAAGACTTTTATTTTCTGTTGTGATTTTTTTGTTTGTTTTTTTTTAAAAGATGTTCTTAATCACAATAAAACGATCGCCACAGAATCTGTAGAGCGGACCCCTGAGAGAGTCCCATCTTTCAGCTATGAACTAACTGCCAATGGTGATCCTATCGGAGGGTAAACATTTGGACCGTGTTCATA
This sequence comes from Cheilosia urbana, assembly GCA_946477585.1. Lineage (NCBI taxonomy): Eukaryota > Metazoa > Arthropoda > Insecta > Diptera > Syrphidae > Cheilosia > Cheilosia urbana. Next base: position 18,419,664 of record OX297857.1, read on the forward strand.
TGCGTTGCGGATCTTGCGTTGTAACTCAGCCAAGACAGGGCATCTTTTATCGCTAAAATATCCGCGGGGAACGGACGATCTTACACTTTATAGCGTAAATGCAGACATATGCCATTCTTTACATGCTTTTCTTTTGCCCACAACTGAGGTAGAGTCAGTGGATGGCATTCTTGCACGTATTCACACATAGGAAAGTAATAATTCAAACGTAACAAAATAGCAAATAGTTCAACACTTGAGAATTAAAAATATTAATAAAATAATAACATGCATTTATACTCACAATATAAGAAGATGGTCTGTTGGCTTCAGAAACTAACGGCACCGCAGTTGAATGTTTACTCGATGATATATATTGATGAGCTGTTGGATGCTGGTTGTGTTGACTAGCCCCGCTATGCACAGCAGCAGGTATAGTGCTCGTGCTACTTCCAACAATCATATTATTGCCAGGCGAACTGTTGCTAGATGTATTCATTCCAAGTCCGCCTAAAATGGTTGCTGATGCCGGCAGCAGCGAAGTGGTTGGTCCCCCACTGTTGCTGTCAATATCAATGACTGAATCGACATGGATGTTGAGTGATGCAGACAAAGATGGTGTTGGATGTGTAGCAGAGGTAGCTTGCCCAGTTGCGGTAGAACTGGTAGATGCAGAACTTACATTTGTCATACTGCTAGAACTGACAGCATCGTCGACTATCATAAAAGACAAATAAAAAAGAATTATGTTTTCGCAACTATAAATGAGATGATGGCCATAACTTTGGAATGACGATGTAAGTAGTATTGATAACGGCACTCTAAAGCACATGTTTATGACAAACCCTGTATTGGGACTTACACTTTTTTGGAGGTGTATCACGTCCTTATTAATAGGAGCACCACACTCTCTATGTAGATTCTTTGCCAATATATGAAAGTGAAGTAGCTAAGGAGTTGCAAAAACGGAGAGATGCGTTTCTTAAGCCACAAAATAGAAAAACAAAGCCGCCAACAAAGACAAAGCGTAAGACCGCCTAGGAGGTAGTAGGTAATATAAAACCTCCGGTTTAAGAGGGTAATAATGTCAAAGAAAGAGAGACAACAGAAAAGCCATCGACCTCTGATGTAAAAGCAAACGCTACTGAAAAGTTAAAATCAGGAAAGCCAACAGTGACGAATAGTGGCGCTCGGACAGCCAGAATGCAGACCTACGCTCAGGCCGCGGCATCCGAAGGAGCAAAAAACGTTGAAACTTCGCCGGACCCTGTTTCACATGTTTTCTCAGTTATTCTCCAGAAACTTGAAGAACAAAGAAAATAAATAAAATTATTCTTGATCGCTTGGTTAAGCTCGAAAATTATTCACGGAAAACGCGTACATCAAATAAAATATGAATGAAAAACCAATGTTAAGAATATGCACTTGGAATTAAAACGGACTTTTGCAAAAACTCGACGAATTGGAAATATTCATATGCGAGAAAGATCTTGACGTTTGCTTGATTTCTGAAACTCATGTGAAAAAGGGATCGAATTTAAAAATAAAAGGCTATAATGACTTCCATGCTTGTCACCCTTCGGTAAACGCAAGAGGTGGGTCATCATTGTTTATTGAAGACTGCATTGAACAATACGAAGACCTGAAGATAGAGCTTGAAACTATGCAACTGTGCACGATCCAAGTAAAAAATAGTCAGCGTACTCTTAGAATTTCATCTATCTACTGTCCACCGCGTACCGCGCTTGAAAAAAGTGATTACCCTAACTTGCTTAAATCGCTCAAACCAAACTTCATTATTGGCGGCGATTTTAATGCGAAACACACGTTCTGGGGTTCTAGATACATCTCGCGAAAAGGAAGAATGCTCTATGGGGCAGGTATGGAGTACAGTTGCGATTTCCACTCGACGGGCAAACCGACCTACTGGCCAACGGATACTTCAAGAATACCTGACCTGATCGATTTTTTCGTCGTGAAAGGAATATCTACCAACCACATTAAAATTGAAAAGAGCTACGATATCCTCCCGAAATAAAAGAATTGGTCAACGAAAAAAGGAAGGCGCGTAAAAAATGGCAACAGAGTCGCGCTCCGCAGCATAAAACCCATTTGAATTGTTTGTGCAATTTGTTGAAGACAGCTATTAAGGACTTTAAAAATCGTGCGATAGGTTCTTACCTTGAAAGTTTAACGGCGAAAAAAGACTCCAATTATTCACTTTGGAAAGCAGTAAAAGGCACCAAAAGGCCCAAAATCACCGCGCCGCCAATTAAAATAAATCAAAATGAATGGGCAAAGGAAGATAAGGAAAAAGCGGACGTTTTTGCCGCCCATTTAGAAGAAACCTTTAAACCGTACGATGGTAGAGCGGTACACGACAGTGTCATTGGGACGGAATTACTATCCGTAGATTTAATACTCACAAGTGCCACGCTAAGGGAACTAAAACGTGAAATTGAATCCCTAAAACCTAAGAAAGCTGCTAGTTATGATTTGATCACGGAAGAAGTTCTCAAAGTACTACCAAGAAAAGCATTAATTTAGCTTCTTCATATTATAAATGCCGCACTCAGACTAAAACACGTACCGAGCCAATGGAAAGTTGCGGAGGTCATAATGGTTTCAAAACCGCCAAATGAAGTAAAGTCATATAGACCAATTTCCCTTCTTCCAGTTATATCCAAAGTTTTCGAGAGAATTTTACTAACGCGCCTACAACCGGTTATAGAATATAATAATCTTATCCCTGACCACCAGTTTGGGTTCAGAATCAAGCATTCGAAGATTGACCAAGTGCATAGAATTACTGACGTAATTGAGAAAGCATTTGAAGAAAAAAAGATATGTTCAAGCGTAATCCTTGACGTCTCACAAGCCTTTGATAAGGTGTGGCATGACGGCTTGAAATTTAAATTACGACAAGTTCTTCTCGTAGGCCTATATGATATTCTGGAGTCATATATCGGGAATAGACTCTTCCGTGTTAGACATGGAAACGAATTCTCTGAGCTTAAGGAAGTTTCGGCCGCCGTGCCGCAAGGAAGTGTCCTTGGCCCGCTTCTCTCTCTGTTATACATATACTCGCGATATACCAAGAGAAGATGGCACTACCCTTGATACGTTCGACGACGACCGACCGACGACACCGCTATCCTAGCAGTAGGTAATACAATTGAAGAAACGATTGCAAAACTGCAAATCGCACTGAATAAGATTAATGAATGGACGAGGGACTGGCGGATCGCCCCCAACGAAACTAATCTGTTCACGTAAATTTCACGTATAAGAAAACTAATGACTTGCCAATTTTCCTAAACTTGGCCCGAATACCCTTTGCAAACGAGGCAAAATACCTTGGAATGACACTCGACGCAAAGCTGAAATGGAATTCGCACGTGAAAATGAAACGTTAAGAACTCGATATCAAATATAGAGAAATGTACTGGCTACTCGGAAAATATTCCCAGCTCAATACCGAAAACAAACTGCTTCTATACAAGCAAGTGCTAAAGCCGGTGTAGACCTACGGTATACAACTTTGGGGTTGTACCAAGAAAACAAATGCCAATTTTCAACAAACTTTTCAAAATAAAGTGTTTAGAGAAATTTTTCAATCACCATGGTATATTAGAAACGACGATATCCACAAGGATCTCGGAGTTCCAACAATTGAAGCTGAAACTAAACCGACAAATTTTGGACGAGAACAATTTATTGCGCCGACTACAAAGAACGAAACCGTTCGACTTGGCAAGATAAAATTAACCGCGTCAAAATTGCGGAATATGCAGGATCTTTCTTTGGAAAGTAGACTGTCAAAAGTTGTTATTTCGTGATAGAAAAATTGCTTGATAAGTTATATCTTAGTTGCAGTATCTAACAACCTTTCGAAGGGTGGTGTTTTTAGTCAGTAAAAATCTGACACTACTATGAGCACGCGCTTGCTATTCTCATAGTGTCTTTGGAAGATTTTCGCCTACTCTCGGTAAAAAAATATATATATATGAAAGCGAAGCCAAAGATCCACCAACCAACGATATTTACTAGTACTAGCGCAACAGTAAACGAAATGCAGTCTGTCAGGGTTCGTGGTTTTTGTCATATTGTCATATAGGTTGACAACCCCTGTTCATACATATATGTATATAATGTATTATACAATTACAATGTAGTAGTAACCATCTTGAATATTAATAAATACTAATGCTCACGCGTTGCTTAACTATCGTGTTGTGTACTACTTAACATGTTGTCAGAAGTGGGATAGGTACAAAAAACAAAATACATAAAATAAATAACAAAAAAGCCTGAAATTCATTTAATTTTTTCTAAAATTACACCACTCCAGATTTCAGGTGGCAATATAGCTTTATCCTGGAAAAATTGGCTCCAGCTTTGTAAATGGTTCGAAATAGCAGCTCTACATAATGTGAAATCACACGATAGTGGCAACATTCATGTCATGTATCGGAGCCGACGCAGCAAACATCAATAACTCTTTCTCCCTTACTGCAGGCGAACAGAGAGTCATTCAAAATAAATTTGATTAGCATTTTTCGCATAAAATAGTAAGGGGAAAAAAAAGTGACAGCATGAGAACAAAAATTACTGGCAGAAGACGATATCAAGCTAAAAGATTATATTAAAATTATACAAAGCAAGTGAAATAGCATCCGAAAAACTGTGCGAATTACATAAACCAGAGAGTGTTACAGTTGACGCCATAAAAAAAAACATGTCCTCACAATCACAAAAAGGCAACGAAAAATTACAGACCTGAATATAAATACAAATGTAAGCGGTGTGGTACGGAACACGTAAAATACAAATGCCCCGCATTCAAGCAAAAATGTCAAAACTGCAACAAATATGCGGTCACCTTAGGTTAGGTTAGGTTAAGTTGGGTGGGGTTGTGAGATCGTCACAAAAGACCAGGCACCAAAACGGTCCCATCACCATCCACAGGGAACCATTACGGTTAAAAACCTAAATCAAATCGCCCAAACAATCAATTTTCCTACAGAATTTGGTTATGGTCCCAATATTATTTGAGGAAGCAACCTCCCTTAAGTTATTAAAGAAGTACCTGCCTAGGTACACACTGCATGTGTCCGGAAGTCTCAGGGCCATATGTAGGTCCAACTCGTTGGAGTATATACTTGACCCCGTACCGTCACTGGTTTTGGATCCATAAGTATATACAAAGATCTCGGTTCCCCTCGGAACTAAGTTCCTATGCCACTCCTGTCGGTCAGGGTACGACACATCGAAAGGTGTGTCAAAATCAAGTGAAGTGTACCAAGACTTTCATCAGCTTTTTTCGGGATTTCGGAGAATGATTCCTTTAAAATAGTACTGTGTCCTATCCTACTGTTTTTAAAAAGCCCTGCATTAGTGAGCCGTAGCGCACTTTTACCTGCTATTTACCTGCTATTGATTGTAATTGCAAATCCAGTGGTAAAAGTGCAGTCACCTTACGGAGCTTTGCTTTCAACGAAGAAAAAGAACAGACAAAAAGAAAAGAGTACATGCGCTACAAAAAACCACAACAACCTACGGATGAAAGTGATAGCGCAGTGACAGTTCGTGTGGTTTGTTTGTCTTATCAATCAAACAGTCAGAAACCAAAAATTGGTACGAGGAGATAGAGCTAAAATGGAATTCAAACTCGACACCGCCGCGCAATGTAACGTGCTCCCAGCTTCTTATCTAAAAAAAAAAAATAAAAAATAGAGAAGAAACACAAAATTATTCCCGTAAAACATAACCTCATTGCTCTTGGCGGTAGCGAAATCGACGTACGTAGCGAAATAAACTTGAATTGTATAGCGCAAAATTAAATTTCTGATAGTGGAAGGTTTCACGCTTGTGAACCGATACTGGTTAAGGAGAAAGTTAAAAATGTTCCTTGGTGATGCGTGTCCAAGAAATTAATTTCAACACTGAAATATTTAAAGGACTGGGAAAAATTTAAAAGACTTTTGTCTATGATATCGATAAAATCGAAAATGCCAAATTTTAACATTACGCACCAAGGAAAAAATCACAAGCAATACGGAACGATGTCGACAAAGAAATTGATAACATTATCAAACTCGGTGTATTAATTAAAAACGAAGATTTTCCATCAGCTGTTTCACCAATGGTAGTGGTAAGAAAGAAAAACAAAATACGGATATTTACCGACCCTACAGATGTGAATAAGCACTTACGTTTGCCTTACAAACTATAGAAGAGATAAAATCGAACATTAAAGATTCTAATTTCTTTACTTTATTAGACTGCACAAAAGGTTTTTGGCAAATCGAGGTGTCAGAACGAACGCAAAAGTACCTCTCACAATGACAACTCCCTGGGGACTCTTCTCACTCACGCGGATAACTTTTGGACTGGCTTGCGCGCTGGAAAGCCTAATGAAACAAAATCCTCCACCAATGACAAAACACCGATGTCGCCATAGATGAAATCCTCATTCATGCGAAAACCAAAGAGGAACTCAAGAAATACACAGCAAAAGTACTTCAGGTATTGTCACACGCTGGCCTCAAACTCAAAAAAGATAATTGTATATTTAACGCCACAAAAATCAAATACCTAGGCCATACTTTAACGTCAGCAGGTGCGCGCGCTAAACATCGAGTGGAACTCCAAAGAATATTGGGAATGGCAACATACCTCGCTAAATTTACCACAAATCAAAAAGGACACAGCCTGGAATTTGTCTTACCATCAATAAGATTCGTTGGAAGCTCTGAAAAAACCATTGTCCACCACCCCATTATTACGGTACTACGACCCGAAACTAGCATATGCGTCTCGAGCGCTGACGATCATTCAACAAAATTATTAGGAGCGGTTAATGAACAAGGATTTACCAAAGGGATAGCTGACCTGAACCTTCTTATATTCATTCCAATATTACTTACATCCATATTTTTGCTTTGGCGGCCGTGTGACTAGAGGTGATATTCGCGCCAGCTCCGGCGATGACTCTCTTCCAAAAAATATGGTAGGACGTCCGGATTTTCCCCCTCCTGCACTATTAATCGATTTAAGACCTAATTTCCGAGACTCATTTGTGTCTGATGGTGTTGGAGATTGACTAGACTGACCCAATTTTAGTGTTAGTTTCGGTACAACTGACACGTCTGTTGCAGAGGCTGTGCCTTCCCCAGATGATGTATACATCACCGCCGTCAATTCAATATCAGTGCGCTGAAAAAAAAAAAAAAAAAAAAAACAGATTTGGATTAAATACCTAGGGATACGAATTTAAGTAAGTATACCTGTTTTTCTCTTTTCTTTTCTTTTTTCAGTTTCTTCAATTTATCTTTGTCCTTCTTTTCTTCCTTGCGTTTTTCAGACTTTTCACTCTTTATCATTTTATCAGTACGATCCTTGTTCTTGTCCTTTTTGTCCTTCTTCTTTTTGATTTTACCCTCTTTTATAAGTTTCTTCATCTTTTTATGATCCTTACGGAGATCAGAAATTGTCCCCTCGTATTCAAATGCCACATGGACAGACGAGCTCGCTGATTCGTTAGTCTTTTTATCGGATTCTGGCGTCGAGTCTACTTGCATCGAAGATATATCCTCGTCGAAACCAGCAGATAGCTCTAATCTTGGAATTTTTGACTCAGATAGTCCAATTAATGCGGCTTGCCTTTTGCATTGCTTGCCGAGTTTCTTATTCTTTTTGTGCTCTTTGTTTCTACGCTCTGCTGGAGAAGTGTCTGAGTCCTCGACAACGTTTACGTTTTCGTTTACTGCAAAATCACTGCTTACATGTGACTGACGACTCAAGCCTGAGGTGGACGACGTCACTACAGCGGAAGGTACAACTGAACGCTGTGTCAACGTCGAAGGCTTAGTACCCAAATCGCCTTGAACGGAATCATCCGAAGATACTTCGATAGTTCCTTCGAAGTTTTTCAAAATATTTATGTTGCCTCCGGAAGAAGACGAAATAGCCGCTGGTGATGTATGATCATCAAACTTTTTACGAAAGTCGCCAAAGTGTAGAGCGTTTCCAGCCGTTGCTGTGTGTGTGGACGGTCCAACATTGGTTTCTGATGTGAAAGCTTGGTCAGAGGGTGACGCGCGTATTTTCATTGATGTTGCAGAACTGGTGGCTGAAGTTTTGTACTTAGAGCCAGACACTCCCGGACTAGTCGTAGCAGTGTGAACAGCCGATGGGAGCTCCAGCTTCGTAGTATCTGCAACTAGCGGAGCAATCTTGCTGTAATTCCCTTCCGCTGAATGAAGGAGTGGTGGTGTTAGTTCTTTTTCATCTTTCAAAGTAGACCTAATCGGAGGGTTCAGCGGGCGAAAGCCCATGAGCTGTGGCATGAACAGAGCATTATTTTGCATATTTGGCATCTGAGAGAAAAGATTGTGAGATGGAATCAATCCAGGACGAGGGAATGGATAGAATGGAAAAATGGGAAGACCACTCATGCCGGGAATGTTGGGGAAATTTGGCGGATGATACGGCGACGGGCTCTTTCGCCCTATACTTGAAGATTTTGTTTGTGATGGGCTTGATAAGGGCTGTGCTCCTTGGTGCAGTAGCTGTTTCTGCTCTTTAGTTTGCTTTGTTTTTTTTCGTTCTTTTTTTATTTTCGTTGTGGGTTCTGCATCTACCGGAAATGAACTTGCTACCCCGAAAGATGGTGAATTCGAGCAACCGGTTCGAATAGTCGACGGTGAATGTGTGCTACTTTGCAGAGGGGGTGCAGGTTGGAGTACTGTATCCATCATCATAAGTTTTTGATTAATGGAAGCAAATTCCTCTTTTGTTGGGGCGAGATTCCTGGAACTAGGCGATTTGCCGCTTCCACGAATGAAATTAGTATCTTTTCCCAATTTTGCCTTCTTCCGGTCTTTCTTTAGTTTCAAAGTAGCGTCCGAATCAATTGGAAACGTGCTAGCAATACCCAGCGGAATATTGGCTATATTAGCAATTGAACTATTGGAAAGATTTAATGGTTCCAATAAATTTGAGTTGGAATGATGGCCAAAAAAGGACTTTTTTAGTTTTTTGGCTTTCTTTGTGTTCAATCCAAGTATTTTTGGTTGGTTTTTACTTCCCGGTTTACGACCGCGCTTCTTTGGTTTGTGAATCATAAGATCACCGCGCTGCATTAGCACTGCACTGCCCTCGGGAATGCTACCATCATCATCGACTGAAATAACAGATTCAAAATCGCCCGACGGTACTGATGGCGGAGGGGCGTACACATGCCTACCCGAACCTGAAGGCGGTGCAGGAGTAATTGTTGTTCCCGATGGGAGACTAATCACTTGGTCGTCACCAAATATCGTCGTGTTTGAAGAGGAAGAGATTCCTGCCACATCTGTGTTCGATGAAAGTTGCATTGATGCAGCAGCTGCATCGGCCCGTTCCTTTCGTCCAGATATCTTCTTGAAAATATTCAACTTGTTCCGATCTGGTTCGGTACTAAGCTTTACTTCATCATATTTTGGCGACAGAGTGCCATGCAGTGTCGACTGTGGCACCTGCGCAATTGGCAGATTGACTTTTATGTCTTGCGGTCCAGCTAGTGTATGTTGATATAATCCTTTAGGTGGGGGATATGGTAGAGATTGTAAAATTGAGTTTACAATTTCAGACTCCGATGCTGGTAGATCTTCTGACAATGGTGCCGGGGGAACAACAAAGTATTCCTTTTTTGGCTTATTTCCACTGCCAATATCACCGGAGGATGCGTTTCCTGATTGCCCCCTGCCATTACCTAATACGCATGGGGCAACACTCAATGCGGCTTCCATTTGTTTTTGGGCATATTGTTGACGAATTTGTTTTTGCTTGAGTTTGTACTGCTTTTTCAGATACTTGTCTTGAGAACCCTGAGCAACAGTGTTGCTATTCTTGTTTTTATATGGGCTATTGGTGACATTAGCCGAATTAGTGGTATTCTTTGCCATGGACTTCTGAAACATTTTTATTCTTTTTCGCTGTGCTTTGTCATTCAAGGTAGGGGGAACCACTCCAGTCATATTAGGCGGTAGCATTGTAGACATAGATTTCTTTTTCACTTTCTTAAAAAGCTTCTTATCAATCGCTTGATTTTTCTTATGCCTTGTGGGCCCAACGGCAGGATTCTCAATTTTAACTAAAGCACGTAAGGAAGTTGCGGACTGAGATGTATTTAAAGTCAGTGAGGAAGATATCGTTGTCGCCTTTCCGGGAGGTGCTGGCATTTGAGTAAGTGCTGGTACGACTGGCGTTGCACTCGGCGGAGCATCCAGACCAAAATATTTCTCTAAAACAACACAAAAACATTCGATTAACATACTACAGCATAACATACACAGCTTAAAATTGTTGCTAACAATGTTACAATGTTGAAAAATAGGATACTTTTCGACCTGATAGGTGGCACTGTTATCGAAATCCGAAACAGCTCTACCAAGTTGATCGAAATTTTGTGGATGGGTATGGTTGCTTCGAGTTTGAAAGATAGGATAGGAAAGGATAATTTTGGATTCTATAGATGGTACTTGGTACACCTCCCTTTCAAACATAAAATCAACCGCTATTTCGTGAAACAAAAACAAACAAAATAACAAAACAAAACAAAACTTTATGGGGTTTAGTTGAATTTTTGAATTCTTTGGATGTTCCGGGCTTACCTTTACACAATTCGAAGTTGAAAGTCAGCTCAGTTATAGTTTTGTTGCGCAGCCTCAATGCACGGAAACTTTGTAATGGATCGCGTTTGATTTGATGGTGAAGGTTCTTAAATCGAATGTCATGCAAGCGACTATTTTGAGGAAAAATTCAAAAGCAAACACTCTCATTCCGCAGATTCAGCTTATTCAGAACGATTTGCCATTCGTATTTGAGGGTCTTGAATTTTCCGTCCGTTTCGCTTTCACTCTGACAAATGAAAAATAATTTGTTGCAAGGATAATCGCTGGATATTCGTGCAGTTTTGGCTTCAATCTTGAATTCCCATGATTCTCACATGGTCAATTTAGTGGAAAAGCGGAAGGTTAGCCGACACGTCAAAATCATTGCGGTTTGATGGAAACAAATCGATATTGCTATACTTCAGTTATTTCTTTTGAATAAAGAATTTGAATAGACCGAATTACATAAAGTAGCGAGTGCATTGTGCATGATCGGAATTATTATTTTCATTGCATTAACGAATTTGGGCATAGGGAATATAAGACAAAGTTGCATCCGTAAGACCGCCCATAACTCGAAAACCGATCGTCGGATTTGACCCATCGTAGCATAAAGTGTGATCGTATTTGTCAAAAGATATTTTGGATCAAAAAAAAAAAAAAAAAAAATAATTTCAGCTTGAATAGTGAATGCTCCAAATTATTTTAGTCGAAAAGTCAATTTTGGGCGGTACGAAGTTCGCCGGGCACGCTAGTACTTAAATAAAATGCACTGTTAAATCCAAGTAAAAGATGTTTTAGTTTCCGAGTTTTGAGCAGGTTTACTCAATGCTAAAATTTCCTAAATAAGTACAATTTCAAAATTAAGTTTTTTTTTTAAATAAAATTAATTCTTACGTTTAGTTTGGAACTTTGGATTAAACAATGTATATTATCACGCAAATTATTTGTAATTTTAGGTTTTAAATAGGTTAGTTTTGGCTTTGACCATGTGCTTTCGCTGATTTAGAAAAAGATAGAATTTTTTTGACATTTCAATGCATACCTATAAAAGATAAGTTCACAAAGTGAAATATGTAATTCAATTAAGTATAAATATGCTCCATCTATCGGTGGTTGGGTGTTGTATGAATAGGGTAGGCACTGATTGGCGATGCCCAGGCGTTGTAACTGCTCATACACAACAATTGTGCTTATTTTACCTCCGCGTGGTAGCTACCGGGTACTGGTCTTGTCCTTCCGGGCATGACTTGCTAAACTTATAAGCGCGAGTGTTGAACACGAAGAAAATAGCAACACTATAATGCTCTGTCGGAATGACTGTCTGATCGATTCTCAGAGGTCTTACATGAGCCCCTCAGAAAGAGGACGTACGGCGAATGAATTCATTAGACTGAATCAACGGTGTCGTCAACAGTCAGGATGACAGCTACCTTGCTTGAGCTACTTCGACATATTTGGAGCTGAGGTCAGTGAGGATTATTCAGGACTAGTCAGGGTCCTGAAACAGAGATGGTGGCGGATGAAACCTTTATGGGCCAACGGTAGCTCTCACATCCCCGAATTGGGTTACTGACACCAGAGGTGTTAGGATTATTAATAATATTAATATCTTGTACCGAACAATCTGTTCACTACCCTATTATTATATGCTTTGTTTTGTCAGCTAGTTAGTAAGCCATACTGTCATACTGTTATATGAACATAAACTCCAAATAAAATAAAATTATTCAGTCTTGTGTTAAGCCTCATTCTGTGTGTACCCATTTCATAACCTCCGGTCACAACAGTTTTGGCGACGAGAGAAAAAAAAAATGCAAGCGGTAAACGCGAGTTTTCAAATCGAAACTTTTGACAAACAAAAAAGTAAATGGAATCGCTGGGTAGAACGTCTGGGAGGGGCATTTTCCATCTTTATAGTGCCAGCAGACCAAAAATTAAATTTTTTGCTCCATTACATGGGACAAGAATCCTATGATATCCTTTGTGACAAGTTGTCCCCGATAAAACCGAGTGAAAAATCTTATACGGAGATTGTAGCGATACTGCAAAACCACTACAGTCCTGAGCCCCTGGAAATTGTAGAAAACTTTAAGTTTTATCATCGGCGGCAAATGGAGGGAGAGAGCGTAGCGGATTTTTTGGTGAATTTGAGGGGATTAGCAGCCACTTGTATTATTTATTTATTTATTTATTTATTTAAACTATTAACAAATAATAAATTAAGTGTTAATTAATATAAAACATAGCGCTAGCTACCAGGGCCTTCGGCTAGGTCTAAAACTAAAGAGGTTACAGCTTATTAATTAAGTCTAATGAGTTGAGGAGGGAATAAACTGCTTTGATATTGGATTGGGAGGGGAGGGTAAGAAGTTGGGATAGTTGGGAGTTTGGAGATATACGGTTGAGATTGACTTGGATTGTGTTGCATTCGTAGGTTAAGTGTTTTATGGTGAGTGCTTCGTTGGAGTTGCATAGGTGGCAGTGTGGGCGATTTTCCTAAGCGAAGTCGGACGAACGACTTGGTCATTCTTTTAGACATACTCTGGGGATAAATTGCTGCTGTGCCTTCTGGGTTGAGTGATTTATAGTGGTGCGTATACGCGGACCACTGTTCTTTTTGTAGTGCATGGTCGTATGTTCGGATATGCTTTTTAATGTCCCTTTTATTGAGTGTTGGATGTGAGAAAACTGGTTCGTAAATCGCGTGCTTTGCTGCCGCGTCAGCGTCTTCGTTTCCTTTTATTCGTGCGTGTCCGGGGACCCATAAGAGTTTGATTTTTCCATTGGTTTTGACTAGTTTGTCCCGAATGCTTCCGATGATGTGCGTGTTGTTGTTGGTGTTGTTAATAGCCTTCAAAGTGGAAAGGCTATCTGTACATATAATGTTTTTTTTTTTTTTTTTTGTTTGACTGCTAATCCTCCTTCCTTTCACTAAAGGCCTGTGAAGGGAACAATCTTTATGATTGACAATGATTACTCACCTTGCCGTGGTGTGGAGGCTTAAGTAGAGCAACTCATGGTAGGTCGGCTTTGATGGCATCGCCATCTGCCATACAACCTGCCAGCTCTACGAACTAAGTGGTAATCGAACCCGTCCCAACCCATCCCTCCTTTTCATCCCTTCACTCCCCCTGGGCTGGATCAATGACGTCATACGTACCGTGTCGAGGATCAGCCAGGCCGTGGGCCCAGGTCTCAATAAAAATAGCACTGGTCGATAACGGTGTATCCAGATACCGGGCGCCCTCTGGATTAAGTAGCCTTATCTGCATAATGCGGGGCTCTGTGCAGATCGAACTTCCTTTCCCTAGCCACTCGTGGGATCAAAATTTCTAACAAAAACACAAACACAAAAACAAACAAAACAACTTCGGCAGCCAGCGGCGCCATTCCCATGCAACGCGTGGAAGAGCATCTGCAGGAACTCTGCTTAAATGATGCTGCAAGTGATTGCTCGTTGCTTTCAGACGAGATCACAACTGAATTCACTGCTGCTCTGTGCAGCTTCCCACGTCCCCCAACACCTACACCGGCAGATCTTAGAATCAGGTCACTTGGTCGAGAGAGCAAGGCAGCTTTGCGCATATTTGCCCGTCTTCACTCGAAGGCGGAAAAATTATGGACCGAGCCGGATAGAGCTTCATACGCATGGGCAACGCCCTGGGTATTGGAGTTTGCGAACAGGGACCCCACTCCCTCTACTTCAAAGGTCTCCATCCCGAGAAAACCTTCTGCCCCACCGCTGGGCAACAAGAGACCGCTCGTAAGAGTAAACCAACCTCGGAAGACTCGCCCCCAAGCTAACAGCTCAACGAGCGTTACAGGGGGTAAGACTGCAGTAGCGGCTGGATCTGTCCCCAAAAGGCGGAGGTCCCTGGATGAGGTGTCCAACGCAGCGAAAAAGGCTAGGAACTCCAACGTGGGTTCCAAATCCTTTTCTGACGCGGCCAAGGACAACCTGATAGTCGCGGTAGTGGACCTATCGGATGAGGAAGGCAGACTCTCCTACGACAAGTGGGGACTCATAGAGAATAGAGTGATGAACTGTCTCTGTGAGTATATGTCCAATAACCAGCAGCCCATCATCTTTAAGGACGCTGGTTAGCATCAGGGATTCGTCAAACTAATCGCCTGCGACGATCAACGCTCGGTCGACTTCATCCGGGCAGCCATCGGCAGCCTCGGTGAGGTTTGGCCAGGGGCCAAGCTCGAGGTGGTGGATAGGAACTCCATCCCCCACCGACCAAGAGCTAGGGTCTGGGTTCCACTCGAACCACGAGACCCTGCTAAGGTACTTGCCCTTATGGGCTTCCAAAACCCGGGCCTTCCTGTCAAAGACTGGAAGGTCGTTGAAAACCCCCGCGGTTCCGTTGAGGAGCCCAAAAAAACAGTTCGTTCTATGGTCATCTCAATGTCGCCTGAGTCCATCCCGATTCTCAGGGACAGGAACTTCCTGATTAACTTCGGCCTGAAGGAAGTAGAGTTGAAGCTCTTCAGGAAAGATGACCTCCATACCGCTGCAGCCAACGTGCCCAGCTCCACCGCATCATCCTCGGTAGACACCGATTCGCCATCAGAGGATTTGGATGCTACCATTGTGGAGAAGTCTGTATCAGATAGCAATGCCGCTAAATCTGATACAGATTAATCTTCACCACTCAAAACTGGCAACCGCCAACCTAAGGGTCCGTCTCATCGAGGACGGACTGGACATTGCCCTGATCCAAGAACCGTGGCTTGTCAAAGACCGAGTAACTGGACTCAGGGCTCCTGGCTGTACCCTCTACTACGCGGAAGGTAAAGGTAAAATTAGAGCTTGCATTCTTGCTAAAACTACAATTAAACTTACTCTCATCCCCCAGCATAGCACAGGCGATCTTGCTGCAGCGCAGCTCACTCCCAACAACGGCGAACTGGTTTGGCTGGCGTCTGCTTATCTTCCATACGAAGAAGCTAGCCCGCCATCAGCTGAACTACAACAGGCCGTCAAACAAGCGGAGGACAAGAAGACCGGCATTGTGATAGGTTGTGACACAAATGCACACCACGACCTATGGGGCAGTACCGACACTAACCCTCGAGGTGAGTCTTTATTTGGTTATTTAGTAGAAACTAACCTTGTAGTCTGCAATAGAGGGAACAATCCTACCTTCATTGTTAAAAATCGGCAGGAGGTAATAGATGTTACCTTAGCCTCTCTTAATCTTTCCGCGGCTATCTCAAAGTGGGCAGTATCGGACAGTCCATCTTTCTCGGACCATCGATACATATACTTCACTCTAGACTGTAGCTACACTCCCAAAAAATGTTTTTACCGCAACCGGCGTAATACTAACTGGGTCAAACACAACTCGATCCTTTCTGCGAATCTAGCAAGCCACACACCCTCGCCACCTAGCGATCAGACTGAACTAGATTTGCTCAACAAAGTGCTCACCTCAGCCCTTGATAGGGCTTTCACGGGTTCCTGTCCTCCCACTGTAGTGAGAGAAGACAAGAAACCACCGTGGTGGTGCAAGCAACTCACTGCGCTTCGCTGCAAGAGCAGAAAGGCATTCAACAGAGCCAAAACAACGAAGCTAGACACGGACTGGGAAGCGTACAAAGATAGCCTAAGGACCTTCAAAAAGGAAGTCCGTAAGGCACAACGCAGCTCCTGGCGCAATTTCTGTGAGAACATTAACACCACCAGTGAGTGCTCCAGATTGCGAAAAGTCCTATCGAAATCCGCCCCCGTACCCTGCGTACTAAAAGACCTCAATGGCCAATGGGCAGAGTCAGATGTACAATCGCTGAATCTGCTCATGGAGGCCCATTTCCCTGGCTGCACGCCTGTCACTGGTAACCCTGACTTTAGCATGGATACCCCCTTGGGTACCCTTCCAAATGCAATCACCATTTGCGAGGAAAAGCTAAAGTGGGCTGTCAATAGCTTTGAACCGCACAAGTCCCCGGGACCTGATGGCATCTTCCCGGCGCAACTACAGAACGCCTTTGATATCGTCAAGGACAGTCTTAGGACGATTCTGGCTGGCTGCATAAGTCTGGGCAGAATTCCTGGACGATGGTTAAAGTTGTTTTCATTCCCAAAGCAGGCAAGGCCTCACACACACTTCCAAAGGACTTCAGATCAATAAGTCTGTCCTCCTTTCTGTTAAAAACACTTGAGAGGATCATCGATCTTCACATCAAAAGCACTGTTGACCAAGCGCTAATCTCTAGCTCTCAACATGCATATCAAAAGGGCAAGTCCACCGAGACCGCACTTCATTCAATCGTCGGCTCTATTGAAAGGTCCCTCTCTTTCAAGGAATATACTATGGCTATCTTCCTGGACATAGAGGGGGCCTTTAACAACATAGAGACCCGTTCGATTATCCAAGCCTTAAAAAAGCTAAACATTGGCGAACAAATATGCTGCTTAATCGGCCACATTCTCACCTGCAGAAGGGTGACAGCTACGTTCGGCAGCAGCGCTGTCGAAAAACTTGTGCACCGAGGTACCCCCCAAGGAGGAGTGCTATCTCCACTACTATGGAATCTAGTTCTCAACGAACTTCTGATTTCGATGGAGCTTTCCGGTTGCAAGGTTGTGGCCTATGCAGACGACGTCGCCTTACTCACTTCAGGAAAGTATCCGCAGACTCTTTCCGATATCCTGCAACTCGCTTTACGTAAACTAGTAGTCTGGACCAATAGTTGCGGTCTAAGCGTCAATCCGACGAAAACAGAACTAGTTCTTTTCACTAGAAGGGTTAAGATACCTCTTATCACCCCCCCTAATCTCAACGGCACTCCACTCGAGTTTGTCAAAAGTGCCAAATACTTGGGGCTGATATTAGACAGCAAGCTTTTATGGAGGGAAAACATTGCCGAACGTGCTAGGAAATCCCTAGTGGCACACTACTCCTGCAAAAGGGCTGTCGGCTCGAGATGGGGCCTCCAACCCAACATAATGCATTGGCTTTACACTGCGGTAATCAGACCGATTATCCTTTACGGCATAATAGTATGGTGGCCGGCCTTGGACAAGATCTCCAATCTAAAGGCCCTTGAGAAGACTCAACGCCTAGCATGCATTAGCATCACGGGTGCACTGGGGACATCTCCTACCGCCGCTCTACAGATAATGCTCAATCTTCTTCCTCTGGACATCGTCAGCAAGGAATACGCCGCCAACGCGGCAATCAGACTAAGGGAGGGTAAACACTGGAGAGGACAACCAACTGGATATGCCAGCATCCTCCTGCAGACAAGGCCCTTACCTAATAAAACTGACTACCTGCCTACAAAAATCGTTTTCGAAAAAGGCTTCACAAAGGAAATACCGAAAAGATCCCAATGGGACTCACGGAATGTCCTACATGTAGGAGCACTGTCAATTTTTACGGACGGCTCCAAAACATTAGAGGGAGTCGGGGCTGGTGTATTCTCAGAAGAACTGAACCTGCGCCTCTCCTTCTCCCTTCCGAAACACTGTAGTGTCTTCCAAGCCGAAATCACAGCTATTCGTCAAGCCATGGCGTGGCTGTCGATTAATAGTATATCACACAGGGATATTGTTATTTATATTGACAGTCAGGCTGCAATCAGATCCTTAGTCTCCAGCGAAATAAGATCTAAGGCGGTGGAAGATTGCCGCGTATCTCTTAACGAGATAGCTGGACAGTACAACCTTACCCTTTGCTGGGTTCCGGGACACTGTGATATCCCAGGGAACTGTGCAGCTGACGAACTTGCAAGATTAGGCTCCTCCGGTGTTGATAGCGTTAGTCTGTACAACGTACAGGCACCGCTATCGCACGCTAAACAAATCATTAACGCGGACGCAACAAGAATTGCAAACCATAGATGGAAACATCTGGGATATTGCGACGTTGCCAAGCTCACCTGGCCGACCCTGAATACTAAAAGATCCAAGGAGCTTCTACGACTAAACAGAACTAGCATCTCGCTGGTTGCTAATGTCATTCCCGGTCATTGTATTCTGGGCAGACACGCGCAAAGACTTGGATTGCCATACAATGACTTTTGCAGAAGCTGCAGGGATGAGGAAGAGGATGAGTCCGTCACTCACCTTCTCTGCAGCTGCCCAGCTCTATCCAATCTAAGGATGGCGTACTTAGGAAACTACTTCCTCAATGATCTTAGTGATCTATGCGACACCAGCGCTGCTAACATTCTTAGCTTTATCAACGGAAGCAAATGGTTCACATGAGTAACCAGATATGGAAGCCCTAAACACCAGTGGTATGCACAATGGGCCGATTAACGGCCTAAGTGTTTCTCTCATCGAGAGCCACTTTAACATAACATAACATAACATAACATTGACTGTGTTTAGTCTGCAATAGCTTGCAATTCACCAGTTCCATATCATAATAAAGATATATCAGCATTATATGGAAATGGTAATTGTTCGTATCATTATGCTAATTAAGCAATATTGAATTTGGGTTACTTTAGGTTAATTAGGCAATATTGATTTTGAGGTACTTTTGTTAATTAAGCACTATTGATATTTTATTGTTAATTAAGCATTATGAATTGATTGTTAAATAGTATAAAAAGAGTAAGTTGTGGAAATAAAGTTGTTAGTTAGTATCAGAACAACCATCAAGACATTTTTTTCTTACCTCAAGTGAGTCTGCTTGAGGACCCTACAAACGTATAATCGATACAGGTATCGACTTGTACACTCATCGCTGTCTAGGTTTATGTACCTACAACAACCCCAGGTTGGATAAAGGAATCCAATCTCAACATTTGGCGACCGTGACAGGACTTTTGGTGTCCAATATCGCAATTTTCAACAGTGGTACCAGGTTAACCACAGTACAACGGTTTGTGTGCGTACACTGGGCCATAACACAGTGTTTATAAAATTCATTCGCGGTTGGGCGTCAACTGGGCCATAACACAGTTCATCATCAATTCAAATTCGAGCGCTGATTGATTATTCTCTTCGTTGGATTACAAGAAAGTGGAATAAACAGCAAGATGGATGTGGACAGCATAACCCAGAATCAAAATGAAGTTGGGCAGAATATCTGCAAGTTATGGAGGAACTTTAAAAAGGATTCTCCCGAACGGAAAACAATTCTGTACTTGAATGACCGATTGCATCAATTAACTTCACTGTGGGAGGAGTTCGATGAAAATGACTCCAAAATCAGGGAGATAGCGGAGGTTGACCTAAGTCATCCCTACTTCAGCAGTGATTATTATGCAGAGATAAAAAAAAATACAAGAATCATTCCTGGACGACATCCAGGAGAAATTAAAGCTGGCAAACGCGGAGACACCAGGTAAAGCAGCCCCCGGTCCAGCAAAGAGGGATGGAATGGAGATGGTAGCTAAGGGAGCAATACCAAAACGCGTCCAAGAGCAACCAGCAATTCCAAAACGTAAGGAAGAGCGCACTCCAACCCTAGAAGACCCGCCCGTCAGTTCCTTAAGGCAACGATACCATCTTGTCATAGGGATCCTAAGGGGGTCAATGGATAAGATGGCATTGCAGCCAAATAAAAGCAAGGCCTTTTGTCAAATCAAAATTCGGACGTTGGAACAAAACTGGGAAGAGTTAACTACCATGTATCGAAAAATGGAGAATCAGTTAACTCAGGAAGACATACACGGCTACTTTGAGTTACAGGATCAAGTAGCGGAAATACTACAAGAACTCTATGGGGCAATGGAATCACCATTAGCCCAAGGATTGGAACAACGGCCAACAACGATGAAAATGCCCAAGGTTGAGTTACCAAAGTTTGATGGTAACTACCTCCAGTGGCAGCAATTCCACGATCTTTATACGGAAATGATCCATAATCAACGGCTGTCGGATGGACAAAAAATGTGGTTCCTGAAATCAAGCCTGACAGGAGAAGCCGAAAAATTAGTGCGGCATCTGACAGTGTCAGGTGCCAACTATAGCGCAGCATGGAGGATAATAACAGGTCGCTACGACAACCCTAGATTGCTGATATCATCCTGGTTATCAAAAATGTTGTCCCATCCGACTATACAAATTGGAAGTGCCAGGTCGATTCGAAGTCTACACGACACCATACAAGAGTGTATACTAGGGCTGGAAGGACTAGAGGTGGATACCAAGGCATGGGACCCGATCTTGCTTCACCTATTTCTGAAGAAATTGGACAAGGATACTCACACTCTATATGAACAGTCCTTGGTGCAACCAAGGCAACTTCCTTCATTCCAGAAGTTTCTCGAGTTCCTGGAAAATCGTTTTCAAGCTCTCGAGGCCTTGGGAAATAAGGATAGGTCAGAAGAAGGCAAACATCAAAAACAAGGTGCCAAAACACTCTCGGCAATCGCGTCTCAGCAATTAGGTTGTCCGATCTGCAAACACAATCATCCTATTTATAAATGCAAACAGTTCTTGGAATTTGCATCATCAAAACGATTAAGCATCGTGAAACAGAATAATCTTTGCATCAATTGTTTGCGAGCCGGACACTTTGCCTCAACCTGCAGTTCCAGTAACTGTTCGAAGTGTCACAAGAAGCATAACACTCTGCTACATTTGGATATGAACATCAAGCGTACATCGAAACCCCCAATGATCATCAAGAACGAGGAACCTTCAACAAGTCAAACAGCTGCGACAACAAGAGACCCAGATACAGTTGTAAGTGCATTACTTAACAACAATAACAACGCATTTGTGCTGTTAGGGACTGCAAGAGTAACACTAATTGGACCTAATGGAAAGACCTGGGAATGTCGTGCGCTACTGGATTCGGGTTCACAGATAAATATCATAAGCCAGCGCATAGTGGATAATCTTGGTCTGAAAACCATGGCAGAGGCATTGTCAATTGAAGGAATTGGTCAAGGAAGGCAATTATCCAACCAACGAGTCAGCATAGAGCTACAATCTCGAATCAATGCATATTCATCCAGGATCGAAGCTTTCGTGTTACCAAAAATAACATCATACCAGCCAGCTCAGCCCTTGGATACATCTGCATGGAATATTCCCAACAACATTCCATTGGCCGATCCTAAATTCAACCGTCCAGGCAGAATCGACGTTTTGATAGGAACGGAATTTTATCATCAACTGTTGGTAGTCGGTCAAATTCGATTGGCAGGAGATCTACCAATACTCCAGATCACTGTATTTGGTTGGGTCATAGCGGGCAAAGTAAGCAGAGTAATGGCCACAGCGGTAACTTGCGCAATTGGAACCGAAGAGGAGTCCCTCAATAATATCATCGAAAAATTTTGGCGGCTGGAAGATATCGCTGAAGGCGCCAGCAGCAGTACTATAGCAGAGCAAAAATGTGAAGGGCACTTTGAAAAGACATTTCAACGCGACAAAACCGATGGGAGGTTCATAGTAAGCTTGCCTTTCTCATGCCAACCTTCAGAATTAGGGGAATCCAGAGAGATAGCCCTGCGAAGATTCTTTATTGCAACTTTATGCAAGAATATATCGATCTAGGGCATATGAGCGAGGTGAACGAACGTTCTATAAGGTCACCACACTACTTTCTACCCCATCATGGAGTGCTTAAGCCCGATAGTACCACGACCAAGCTCAGGGTAGTGTTCGACGCATCGATGAAAACATCATCAAATATTTCATTAAATGACGTGCTGCTAGCGGGGCCCACAATACAAGATGACATCTTCTCAATACTGTTACGCTTCAGAACGCCGCGCTTTGTGTTTACGGCTGATATTGAGAAAATGTACAGACAAATCACAGTGAGAAAGGAGGATCGGGTCTACCTGCTCATATTTTGGCGGAATGGCTCAGATCAAGAGTTGAAATGCTACCAGCTTAACACAGTGACGTATGGTACGACATCAGCACCCTATCTTGCAAAACGATGTCTTCAACAACTTGCCAGGGACAACTCACATATGTTTCCCTTAGGAGCCAAGGTCTTGGCTAACGACCTGTACATGGATGACGTTATGTCCGGATCGAACAGCCTATCGGAAGCCATCGCCATGCAAAAACAACTAATTCAAATTTTGCAATCAGCCCAATTCAATCTTCGAAAGTGGTGCAGCAATATACCACAGCTGCTTAGACACATACCGCCAAAGGACCAAGCCATACAATCTGATGTAAAGGATAAGGACTCACAGACATTGAAAACCTTGGGACTCACTTGGAATCCGCGATCGGATGAATTCCTAATCAATTCGGCAATACAAGTAAGCAACCGAATTACAAAAAGAACAGCCTTATCGGAAATCGCGCATATATTCGATCCACTAGGTATCGTAAATCCAATCACGATCACGGCAAAGATTTTCATTCAGCAGTTATGGAAGCTAAAATTTGATTGGGATGCTGCCTTACCTATGGAGCTCCACACTCAGTGGGATAGTTTTCGGAAGGATCTAGGGGCAATAAAGGATATCTGTTGAAGCCAAACGCGTCAAATTACGTTACGTATAAATTGTAATTCCAACTTAAAAGTTATTTGCATCATGAGTACCTAGATGGCTCACGTATTAGTAAGGAGTTTAAAAAAACGTCCATTTTGTTTTAGTGGCCTAAGTAATTTCCGCGTGTAACTTTTCTCTTTCGTTAACTAACCCTCACCGAGGTAAGACCTTCTACGAAGAAAAAAAAAACCAATAAAATTGTATTCGAAACATTACGTGTTCTTTTTTCATTTATCCCACATTTTTGGAGCAACGCCACCGGCAGCCCAACATTTGGTCCTACACGAGCCCGATTATTGCTTCATACAAGAAGTTTACGGAGAAAACGTTTCATTTGATTCCCGACTCATCAAACAGCAATTCTCGTTTTTAATCTTGCTCACAAACCATCGCAGTGCAAGCAACGGAGTTCTTATCATCTAATAAAATCATCATAACACAACAAACATCATACATATTCATCAGGCGAGTGCTTTCTAAGCCACGAGTTTCATCAGTCGTCAAACACACAAGCTGACAGGCGACGAAAGCTGCATTCGAGCAAACCAGGTCAAGGTCTCGACGGACGCATCATCGACGAACGCATCATCATCAAAACATAATTTAAGAAAGGTACGTGTGGTGTATGGTTTTGTGCAATTTAAAATATACTTAAATATACATACATATATAATTTGATAACCCGCGAAAAATTAGACAATTCCGTTAATAAAATTTGTTTGACGACATACACATTTATATATACACATATAGAGTGGAAAAGTGAAGATTTCGGTATTTAACATTCGTGTTTCTGTGCTCTAATTTAAAAGGCGTGTCTGTTCTCTCAGTTTAACTTAAAATTAAAATGGCAGAGAGTATGGAAACGTTCATATTCTGTGCTGACCATTTGGTAGAATATTTCGCGGATCTAAAGGAAATTCCAGCGACTTCGCTAACGTTAATGTCGCTTCAAGCTAGGAAAATTGAATTAGATAGTTTGTGGTTAGAAGTGAAAGCGGCGTATGCCGATTGCGTTTGCCATCAGGCCGCAGCACTAGATGCAGAAAATGTAAGTGCGGTTAAGTCTAAATACAAACTCTCAACGGAGACTTACATATCGTGCTTAGAATTCATAATGACTATGTCCGCCAAGTTAAATGCACCCAATAAAGAAACTGAATCGTCAGTTCTCAAAGGAAATTCAGCTTCAGTGAATGTCCAAGATGATGTTTTGCATCATGAAAAGAATCACAATTTTTCGCTTCCTCCATGTGATTCCGAAGTTTTTCATGGAGACTATTTATCGTGGCCTTCATTTCGCGATATGTTTTCGGCGGTTTATCTCAATAATACTCGAGCAAGTCCAGTGCAGAAGTTGTTCCATCTTCGTGCAAAGACTCAAGGAGATGCATTTAATATTGTTTCGATGTTTGCTTTAACAGACAGCAACTTTGCACTTGCGTGGAAGGCACTAAGTGATCAGTACGAAAATAAAAGAATATTAGTCAATTGCCAATTAAAAATTTTGTTAAATCTGCCGAATATCGCTGTTGAAACAGACAAAGCTCTTAAACAACTCAATCGAGATGTGAATGACTGCCTCTGTGCGCTTGAGTCTCATGGTATCAATACAGAGTCATGGGACTCGTTTTTAACATTCTTTATTTCAAATCGGCTTCCGGAAAAAACGCTTTCGCTTTGGGAGCAGGGGTTGGACAAGCCATCGGATATTCCTACCTGGAAAGATATGAGTAAATTTCTCGTCTCAAGATATAAATTATTAGAAACAGTAAGTGATATTAGATTTACAGGAAAGACCAAACAAAGCGTAGGTGCACATATACAGCCAACTCGAAAGGTGCAGTCGCATCATACCAAATCAAATAAATACTCATGCGTGCTTTGTGAAGCACCTCACTCATTACGAATCTGCCCTTCCTTTTTACAAATGCCAGTTAATGACCGATTTGATTTAGTTCGAACTAACAATTTGTGCTCAAACTGCTTGGCGCCTTTTCATACTTCGCAAGCCTGTAAAAGTAAATTTACCTGTAATCATTGCAGGAAACGACACCATACACTTCTTCATAGGTTAGAAAACCAACATACATCGATCGAACCAACTACTTCTTCATCTAACATCAGATCCAATTCCGATATGGATCCGCAATCTCAAATACAGTCCATTATTCCATCCACCTCAGCTAATGTGAGCTCTTATTTTTCGTCCTCCCATAAACAGATCCTCGTAGCAACAGCTTTAATATCAGTTCACATCCAGGGTACTAAATACACGCTTCGCGCTTTAATTGATCCTGGATCAGAGGTCACTCTTATTTCAAAGTCGGCGCAAGCCCGCTTAGGACTTCCTGTTACTCCTATTCATGCACAAATTTCTGGTATCAATACTGTCTTGGCCACGACGTCCAAACTGTTGTGTCATTTTACCATCGGGTCGGATGTCAGTCCAAACGTTATGATCAATGTTCAAGCTTTAGTGGTTGACCACCCAACTGGGATGCTCCCTTCCCAGAGTGCGAATTCACTTGACTTGGCTGAATTGGCTGATATACAGTTAGCTGATCCCCAATTTCTCAAATCGTCTCCAGTAGATCTACTCATCGGAGCAGATATATATCCTGATATTATCCTGGAGGGATTACAGCATTTTGGAAAATTAATCGCCCAAAGTACTATTTTCGGTTGGGTCATTTCTGGCTCACTACCCCAGGTACAGACATCAACTTACGCAACATTTGCTACACATTTTAGCCACATTTCTCTCGATGAGGAAATAAAGAGTTTCTGGGAACTAGAGGAAATAAAAGATTCAAAGCCGCTTTCGGATGAAGATCGATATTGCGAACACTTATACTCCGAATCGACCTATCGTAACCGTGATGGGAGATATGTGGTAAAGTTACCCTTTAAAACGGAATTTCCTCAAGACATCCATCTTGGCTTTTCCCGTAATATTAGTAGGAAGCGCTTTCTTTGTATGGAACGCCGATTAAGCGGAAACCCTCACTTGCATTCTCAATACAATAATGTTATCAGTGAGTATTTAGATGCAGGTCACATGAAGCGAGTGTCATCAAATGAGTTAGCTGAGGAAAACCATATCATGTCTTATTATTTACCACACCATTCTGTAGTGAAGCCAGAAAGCACCACCACTAAATTGAGAGTGGTGTTCAATGCTTCTAATCCTTCAGAAAATGGAACTAGTCTAAACGACGTTCTGTATACCGGTCCTGTTTTACAACAAGACTTGGTCTTACTTATTCTTGGTTGGCGCAAGTACAGATACGTTTTTAATGCCGACATAGCTCAAATGTACAGACAGATTCGCGTCCACCCGAGTCAAACACCATTTCAAAGAATTATTTTTCGAAATACTCCTGATAAGCCTATTGAAGATTTCGAACTTCAAACTGTAACATTTGGTGTCAAATGTTCACCCTACCTTGCAATACGTACGTTATTGCAGTTAGCTGACGACGAGGGATCGAAATATCCTAACGCCGCTCAAATGTTGCGCAACCAGTTTTATGTGGATGACTTGTTGGCTGGATCTCATTCGTGTGAAGAAGCACTTCAATCGCAATCTGAAATTATTGCGATATTAAAAAACGCCGGCTTTGAACTACGAAAATGGACCGCGAATAATCCATCATTGTTACAGAATATTCCACAGGACCATATTCTAAATGATCAATTCCTCAATCTAAGTGATCAAAGTTCGGTAAAGACCCTTGGGGTATTTTGGAACGGCAAGTCTGATTCGTTTCACTTTCAGATAAATCCCATACCCTTTTCAAGTGCTTGTACGAAACGAGAAGTATTCTCTCACATAGCCAAGCTTTTTGATCCAGCTGGGTGGATAGCGCCAGTCATAATTAAAGCAAAAATTCTTATACAACGCATATGGAAGGACAAGACTCCATGGGATGCAAACTTGTCACCTTCATCTTTGGCTATATGGAAGGCCTTCACGGCTACCTTTGAAGATATCGGAAAACTACAAATTCCTCGATGGATACAAACTGCTCCGCAATGCAAAGTACAAATCCACGGATTCTGTGACTCCTCGGAACAAGCATATTCCGCCGCCATTTTTTTTTTTTTTTTTTTTTTTTTAGTTTAAAGTGTGTTTTTATTTCCAGTATCGTTTTACATATATAATTTTACCCGCAAAGCAAAGTGCTTATCTGCAGGTGGTTACGTCCGTGTCCAAAACGTTTTTGGTCAGATCGACTGTCACCTATTATGCGCCAAGACGAAAGTAGCTCCAGTTCAACCAGTTACGCTGCCAAGATTGGAGTTATGTGGCGCAGTTCTATTATCTAAACTAATTTCAAAAATTATTTCTTTATTCAATTCGGATAATCATATGATATACTTGTGGTGTGATTTTTCGATTGTACTTGCATGGTTGGACAAACCGGCATTTTCTTGGCGGACTTTTGTCGCGAACCGAACCAGTAAAATTAAGAGCTATGTTGGAGATGTGAAATGGCGGCATGTAGCATCAGAAGACAACCCAGCGGACCTTGCAACTCGGGGAATGTCTCCTGGTGATCTTCTCGAAAAGGAATTATGGTGGCATGGTCCTAAATGGCTTCGTCTTTCCGAACAGATTTGGCCGTCATGCGCTCGTTCCTCTGTCAATGAAGCGGACCTAGAGTCAAAACCTATCAAATCACATCATAGCCAATACAATCCACCAGAAGATATCCTTCAACGTTTTTCCTGCTATTCTCGAGCTATTCGAGTAATATCCTATGCTCTCCGTTTTTATCATTTAACTCATCCCCGGCTTAAGTCTCAATACTCATATTCTACTTATAACCTAGACCGAAATGAGATCAATTCAACCAAGGAAAGATTGATTATACTTTCTCAAAGGACATATTTTCCAGCTGAATATGTTTCCCTCAAAAGCAACAAGTTGATCCATCGTTCTAGCGTACTTTTAACATTGAACCCCGTTCTTGATTCTAAAGGTATTATGCGGGTTAATGGTAGATTGGTCAATTCTCATCTTTCATGGACTGAGAGATACCCTATTATATGTGCTTATAAATCGAAATATGCAGAACTGCTCTTAAATTTCGTTCATAAGATTTCTTTGCATGGAGGAAACCAACTCATGCTAGTCCTCATTCGAAAAGAGTATTGGATTCCAAAATTAAAAAATCTTATTAAAGCAAGCATAAGCCGCTGCAAACTTTGTGTGATTCACCGGAAACATCTTCGCTTTCAAATTATGGCAGCACTTCCCCCAGAAAGAACAGAGTTCTCTAGACCCTTCACCAAAGTCGGTGTAGACTTCGCTGGTCCGTTTGATATAAAAACGTATATGGGAAGAAGTTGTCGTATCACCAAGGGTTATGTGTGTGTGTTTGTGTGTTTTTGCACAAAAGCAATTCATTTGGAAGCATGCACCGAGCTCTCCACTGCTGCATTCCTCGCTGCCTTTTATGGATTTGTGTCTAGAAGAGGTGCGCCTCAGGACATCTATTCCGACAACGGAACTAACTTTGTTGGCGCTAGTAGGTCGTTAAAAGAAGAGTTTGAACGGTATTTAAAGGAAGCGGCCTCTGAAATGTGCAAAAAAATTCACTCAGGACTCTCTTGGCATTTTATTCCGCCTGGTGCCCCTCACATGGGCGGCTTGTGGGAAGCCGGGGTCAAAAGCTTCAAAACCCATTTTAAGAAAGTAGCTGATGGGTTTAAATACACATTTGAAGAGTTTTCAACTCTACTGTGTCGGATTGAAGCCTGTTTGAACTCCCGTCCAATCTCTGCGGCTTCTGAAAGTATTAACGACATTCTTGCTCTCACTCCGGGGCACTTCCTAATTGGGGGTCCACTCATTTCTTTACCCGAATCGACTCCACAAGACTCTTCCCTATCTCTCACGAATCGGTGGAACAAGCTAAAGACTCTGCATATTCGCTTCTCACAAAGATGGAAAGAGGAATACTTAAAAGAGATGCACAAGAGATACAAGTGGAAGTTTCCGTCGCGTGATATCCAGATTGGCGATATTGTCGTGGTTAGAAGGGAAAATTTGCCCCCTACAGAATGGCGATTGGGCCGGGTAACTAAGGTTTTTCCGGGAAGTGATGGTAAAGTCCGAGTTGTTGAAATTCGTACGCAACACGGCCAAATCATTCGGCCAATTGTTAAACTTTGTGTCCTTCCGACTGAATAATTCTACGCCATAAATGCGTGAATCTTCTATTTTCATTATGTATATGTGATATGTTGTCAAACAGAATCTAAATTTGAAATCTTAATACAAATAAAATGAATTGCACTGAATTATACTATACACGTAGCTTTCAACTTATAGATACATTTACTAACAATTGAATTTAAAATCTTTATCTATTCCATTCCATAATCAAATTGTTCATAATACCAGGTTACGATAGCTTAGCTCTTCCTATACTAACATTCCTATCCTCCGGAGTGAGTGGAACCCCTTCGGAAAATAAAAAGGTTCCCCATCTGAATCCTGGATTTAGATATAGGGAGTAGCATAGGGCTTAGATTTGAATTTTATCTATTGCAGACTAAATTCTGCAAGGCGGGCGGCAATGTTGAAGCCAAACGCGTCAAATTACGTTACGTATAAATTGTAATTCCAACTTAAAAGTTATTTGCATCATGAGTACCTAGATGGCTCACGTATTAGTAAGGAGTTTAAAAAAACGTCCATTTTGTTTTAGTGGCCTAAGTAATTTCCGCGTGTAACTTTTCTCTTTCGTTAACTAACCCTCACCGAGGTAAGACCTTCTACGAAGAAAAAAAAAACCAATAAAATTGTATTCGAAACATTACGTGTTCTTTTTTCATTTATCCCACATTTTTGGAGCAACGCCACCGGCAGCCCAACAATATCAAAATTCCCAGACACCTGTTTTCAAACCCAGGGATCAGGACAATTCAGCTACACGCGTTTGCAGATGCATCAGGCAAGGCGTTCGGTGCGGCGATATATATAAGGTCAACTAACAGCGAAGGGACAGTAACAACCCGGTTAGTGTGCTCAAAATCCAGAGTTGCACCAATAAAATCTGGGTGTGACGAACAACACATTTCTGCCACCACTATACCACGGTTAGAACTATGTGCAGCTAAATTGGCAACGGAGCTAATGCGTCGGGTAGTAAGGGATTTGAAACTAGGAGAAGTAAAGGAGTTCTTCTGGACCGATTCTGAAATCGTACTTGCTTGGATAAATTCAGAAGCGGCTAACTATCATAGCTTCATTGCCAATCGAGTAAGGACCATCAGGAGCACTACCTCGCCTCAGCAGTGGCGGCACGTGCCTACAAAACAAAATCCGGCGGACATAGTATCTCGAGGGATTTCGGCCTCAAAATTAAAGGACTGTACCCTGTGGTTTTACGGACCCTTATATTTATATGGACCAGAAAATACTTGGCCAGGCAATTTCGAAGCAAAAACCACCGATTATGAGAAGAAAAAATCTAGGATCACACTTGCAGCGACACTCGAGTCATCAGCAGGGATTATCGACATAATTGAACATCATAATTCCTTCCGGCGCCTGCAAAGGATTGTTGCATATATCAACCGATTCATAAATAACTGCAAAACGAACGATCGATGCCAACGGCTACATGACCATCTCTCCCTGTCTGAGCTAGAGAATGCCAACGATATCATAATAAGAGAAGTTCAAGATCAAGCATTTAAAGAAGATTTGAATCAACTAGCAAAAGGAAACTATGTCAGCGCTCACAGCCCAATGAGCAGTTTGTCTCCATTTTTGGACGGAGATGGAATTCTTCGCGTAGGAGGACGCCTAGAAGCAGCAGCATTGAGTTACGACGCCAAGCATCCAATATTGTTACCCTACAACCATAAGGTCAGCAAATTATTAATGCAAGAGATCCATCTCAAATACCTACACATTGGACCACAGGGTCTGCTGGCAGCAATACGCCAAAAATACTGGCCCATCAAGGGAAAAACGATGGCACGGTCCGTTGTACAAAAATGTGTTCGATGCTCTAGGGCAAAGCCTAAACTGATGACGCAGGTAATGGGAAATTTACCAGCAGCACGGGTCCAACCTGCCAGACCTTTCGTCAACTCCGGAGTAGACTTCCTCGGACCGGTGTGGATCCATTTTAAGGTACGAGGGAAGCAACCTCGAAAGGCCTATGTAGCTGTCTTTTGTTGTTTCGCAACCAAAGCGGTACACTTGGAAGTCGTAGGAGATTTAACGACCGAAGCATTCATCGGGGCACTCAAGCGTTTTATAGGAAGAAGAGGAAACTGCCTTAACCTTTATTGCGATAATGCGACCAACTTCGTCGGAGCAGGAAATCAACTTATGGAAATTGAATCATCAATATACGCAGCGGCGTCGAAAGAAAAAATAACTTCATTTTGCATGACTAGAAGTATGGAATTCCATTTTATCCCACCTCGAGCACCTCATTTTGGCGGGCTATGGGAAGCGGCTGTAAAATCAGCCAAACATTTTTTGAAACGCAATCTCCTTTCAGCCAACTTGACGTATGAAGAACTAGAAACGCTACTGATCGAGATAGAAGCCATACTTAACTCCAGACCCTTGGTCCCAGGGTCATCTGATCCCAACGATCTTACTGCCCTGACACCAGGGCATTTTTTAATCGGAGAGCCACTAACATCGAACATTGACGGACGAGCAGAACCTACAGTTGGTAGGTTAGGAAATAGGTGGAAGACAATCACTGCAATAAAAACACAATTTTGGCAACGATGGTCACATGAATACCTCAACGAGCTACAACACCGTTACAAATGGAAGCAAGCGAACAACACAATCATTCCGGGTATGCTGGTGATCATAAAGGACGACAATTTACCGCCTATGCAATGGCAGCTAGGAAGAATTGCAAAATGCATAAGAGGAAGCGACGGCTTAGTGCGAGTGGCGGAAGTGAAAACGAGCCATGGTATGTTCAAACGACCCATACATAACCTTGCGCCTTTACCAGTAGATGAAGGTCCACAACAGCCAGAAGATCTGGAGCAACCTTCAAGGATTCAAGAAGCAACAAAACCATCGATTACCAATGAAGGATCACCGACAAAAAAAATAAGGCGATCTTTAGGTTCCACAATCGCAACAATCCTTTTGGTTTTATTGACACTGCCACTGAATGAGGGACTTCCAGTCGAGCTGATGCCATTCGATTCGCAACCAGGGATCTACTTCGAGAATATGGGAGCCGCCAGTATATTAGCAAGTGAATGGAAAATTATTGCTTATTACGATATGGAGATTTACGCGAAAGAACTTCAATTACTAACGAATACGACGTCATCCTTGAAACATCTATGTCAGCTGATTAAATCTGGCACTCTATGCGAAAAAATAATCATACAGATACAAAATCTGGAGGGAGAACTCCTAAGAACCAATGGACTATTGATACCACCGTCTAAAGGTAATAGGAGGAAACGAGGCGCTCTCAACCTTGTAGGAAACGTAGCCAACACATTGTTCGGCGTCTTGGATTCAGATTACGCGGACCAAATGTCAAGGACAATTGAGGGCATCAAGACAAATGCAGAATTACTAAGGAACCACATTAGGAATCAACCATCATTTCTTGCAGCCACCATAAATATAATGAATCGCGATCAAGAAACCATAGCAACACAATTTGAGACTTTGTCAGCCCACATTGCTGAGATAACATACAAGACCAATAACATCTCCAGGGATCTATATCAAGAAGATTTAGCACAAACCTTTATGTCATTGGCGATTCAAATACTCACCACTATCTCAAATTTTCAACGTATCCAAGGCTCTCTGCTAGATGTGGTGACACACAGTCAACATGGAAAAATAAGCCCACTATTAATGCCACCCACACAGCTGCAACAAGAGCTACGCTCTATAAAGGAGCATTTACCATCATCGTTAAAATTGCCTGCAGCTTATATGGATTTAACAACTCTTCTCAACCTGATGACCATTGAAGGAAAAATTTTGCCGAAGCATGCGATTTTTGAGATCACAATACCCTTGATATCATCGGAGGATTTTGAGATATATCACGTAATACCAGTACCTGTTCTGGTAAATGGATCATTTACCACCATTCAGCCATCTTCACCATACATTATAATAAACCTTCATCGAGATCTATACTACGCAGTTTCCGAAGGAGATATGAAGAGCTGTTTGTCAATCAATAATGAAATGTACTTATGCAAGCAAGGTAGACCTCTACATCATAAGGGTTCACTAACCCACGCCTGCGAGATCTCATTCTTTAATCATCAACCTGCGTACGAT
This sequence comes from Cheilosia urbana, assembly GCA_946477585.1. NCBI lineage: Eukaryota > Metazoa > Arthropoda > Insecta > Diptera > Syrphidae > Cheilosia > Cheilosia urbana. Next base: position 18,453,063 of record OX297857.1, read on the forward strand.
AAATGTCGAATTCAAAGGGTTGGGGATGGGCCTCACTGGATTCAGCTCCGCAACCCAAACGAATGGATTTACGCCCTACAACAAGAAACTATAGTAAACGTGGTATGTGGTCAAAACACAACATCTCTAACTATCAGAGGATCGGGTGTCGCTAAGCTTCAAGGGGAATGTCTAATGAAGCAACATTTCCTAACAATTCGAGGACATAACGTTTATCCCTCCACCACTAGACTATCATATAATCCGCTAAGTAACCTCACGGATGCCATAATTCCAAGTGCCGGGACGGCCCTAATCACGCCACAAGATCTATACCAGCGGCACATGTCGGAAGTCAAGATGCTGAAACAAAGTATCGAAGAATTCATCAAATCAGGGCCACAAGAATTGCCGAATCACGATGTCCACCACAACATTGGATACGCTGGGGTATTATTAGCGCTTTTAATAATCATCTTCTTGGTCACTAAATGGTACATTAGAGCCAGAAGGAGCAAGCAGTGCATTCAACCAACTCCGAAACCAAGACATATACGACGACAACAAGAAATACAGGAAGATAGGTTTAATGTAAATATTGATGTTTAAGTTAATCTGTTGTATAATATATGAATTGAATAAAGATAATATCTTATTATTGAACCTTCTGTTCAACGCGGGCAGAATGTTTAGTCTGCAATAGCTTGCAATTCACCAGTTCCATATCATAATAAAGATATATCAGCATTATATGGAAATGGTAATTGTTCGTATCATTATGCTAATTAAGCAATATTGAATTTGGGTTACTTTAGGTTAATTAGGCAATATTGATTTTGAGGTACTTTTGTTAATTAAGCACTATTGATATTTTATTGTTAATTAAGCATTATGAATTGATTGTTAAATAGTATAAAAAGAGTAAGTTGTGGAAATAAAGTTGTTAGTTAGTATCAGAACAACCATCAAGACATTTTTTTCTTACCTCAAGTGAGTCTGCTTGAGGATCCTACAAACGTATAATCGATACAGGTATCGACTTGTACACTCATCGCTGTCTAGGTTTATGTACCTACGACAACCCCAGGTTGGATAAAGGAATCCAATCTCAACAGACTGCTAATTGTGTAGCGCGTAGGATAGCTGTAGCTTCTGCTGAGAAAACGGATGCAAATTCAGGTAGTAAGAACTTGGACAAAGTGATTCCGTTCCCATCAACCACTGCAAATGACACGCCTGAGGGGGACTTGGATCCGTCTGTAAACATGAATCTCCAGTTGTTTGCTTTGTACGTATAGTATATATCATGGAACATTTGTTTGTAGACGTCAATTGCCGTTGAGCTTTTATTGAACACGTTTAATGACAGAATTATGTTATCGTCTTTTAGTCCCCAGGGTTCCCCACCCTTTTGAGGTGACACATCGCTTTGATAATGGGATCCCCATTGTTTTTGCTGCTATCACTGCCTTGTGGATCGTTGAAGGAAGTTTGCGTGGCTTGGTGTTATTGTAAAAGTTGGTAGCGATCTTGTGGATAGACTTGTTCCTTGTTGTGGTAATGTTGGGAGTTGCCATTGAAGTTTGCGTAACCACTCTTTGGTGTATCGAAGGGAGGCCGGATTCTGCAAGCAGGTTCCTTATGGGGGTGGACCTGAGTGCATTTAAGCTCGTCCGTATCGCAGCATGATATAGTGGTTGAATTAAGTACAACGATCATCTGGAGCACTTTCCATAAATACATAGGCCGTAGTCTATCTTGGATAGTATTGCTGCACGAGTGATATTGATTAAACTATTTATATGACAAAAGCTGTTTTTACTACTCAAATATTTGATAATGTTAAGCCTGGTAGCTAATTTCTTTTTCAAGTTGATACAGTGTTCTTTAAAGGTAAATTTCTTATCAAAAATTATACCTAAAATACATAGATTGTCTACATTGTTTATGCTAGTGCCAAGTAAGTTAAGGGTAATAGACTTTGTACAACTAGTTTTTCTACATATGTGAAGTATTTTGCATTTTTCGATTGACACTCTCGCTCCTGAGGACCTGGACCAGGTATTAATGTCATCTAGTAGTATTTAAAAAATTCTAGAGACTGTGTTGATGTTTTTACATTTCGAGAAGGTTATGAGATCGTCGGCGTAAAGGGAGTGATTGATCCTTTTGTATTTTAAGAGGATATTACTAATGTCGTTAAATGCAATGATGAAGAGAACTACAGAGATTGGAGAACCTTGGGGTGTGCCGTTATACAAGGGAAAGATGGGGGAATAGCAACCGTTATAAATCACCCGGAATTTTCTGGCTGTTAAAAAAGCTTTTATGAAGTTATACATTTTGGGGCCGATGTTCCAGCTGACTAATTTCTTTAGGATAATGTGCGCCCCAATCCTATCAAATGCCTTTTCGAAATCAATTGACAGGATAGAGACGTGGTTTTTACTTGATAATGCGGTGGATATGTAGTTGTCTATGTGTAGTAGCGAGTCTAAAGAGGACCTACCTGGTCGGAAGGCAGCCTGACTGTTGTCAATAAGATTGTTGTATTCCAAGAACCAGCTGAGGCGCTTTGCTACAATTTTTTCTAGAATTTTGCTTGCACATGGGAGGAGAGGGATAGGGCGATATCCGCCTACCTCTGAAAGGTTCTTATTGGGCTTGTATATTGGGAGAACTGATGCCGTTTTCCAGCTTTGTGGGATTATGCCTTGCGTGTAGATGTTGTTGTACAATGCCAACAGTCGAGCTTTACCTATATTTGGGGTGTTTTTGAGCATCGTGAAGGTAATTCTGTCATACCCTGGTGTTTTTCCGTTTGAAGAAGCGAGTTGGTCGTCAAATTCTTTCTTAGTGATTGGACTATCCAGCCGAGTAGCAGAGGGAGAACCGTTTAAAGAGGGGGGTGTCTGCTTGAACGCAAGATTTTTTTTCCGAAGGAACTCTGGAGGAAAACTGCCGTCAGCTGAATAGTCGGACCATGTCTTGGCGAAAATCTCAGCTATCTGGGTTGGGTTGGATACAATGTCTGCTCCCTGAATAATTGACGTAAACGGGGGTAGGAAGTTACCTGTCAGAGACTTTACATCAGACCAGAGTTTTTTGGAGGAAGATTGTGGGTTTATGTTGCTGGTAAATTTCTCAAAGCTTTCTTTTTTGGCAGCTTTAGCGGTTCTGCGAAAAACAGCGTTAGCTTTGCGATATGCTATCAGATTGGTGTCGTTGGGATACCTTTTAAAATGCTTCCAACAGTTCTGCTTGGTTGTGCGCAAAGTGTTTAATTCTTTAGTCCACCAAGGGACTATTCGCTGCTTTGTTGCTCCTGTGGAACGGGGAATTGCAATGTTGGCCCCAAAATGAATGGCTCTTTGGATTGTTGCTGCTTCTTTGTTGATATTTTCGGACTGATCTCTTTGGGTTAAGTACATTTCCACTTGGGTCTGGAAAAGACACCAATCGGCTCTGTCTGTTATATATTTAGGCGGGAGTTTTTTGTTCAGATGGGATGAATCAAGGGTTATTTTGCTAATTATTGGGAAGTGGTCGCTTCCATAGAGATCTGGGAGTACATTCCATTTTGTTTTGGGTACGAGTTGAGGGGATAAAAATGTTAGATCGATGTGTGTGAAAGTTTTATGGGTAGAAAAATGGGTTGGCTGTCCGTTGTTCAGGACTATTAAGTTTGAGGTTATTAAACAATTTTCCACTGCCTTTCCTCTTTTATTTCTGCCAGGCGAGCCCCATAACTAACTCCATGAGTTGAAGTCACCTGTGAGGAGAATGGGGGTGTCAAAGGACTTTACGATGTTGTGTAAGTCTTGTGATGTAAAGCTCTGCTCGGGATGGATGTAAACGGAAATAATTGTTAGTTTTATTTTCATCATAATTTCAACTGCGATAACTGGGAAAGGGAAAGAAATTGAACTATTGAACCGAAATTCCTTGTGCGGTATTGATTTATGGACCAGTAGGCCTACACCTTGTTTCGCGGTTCCATGAGTGTCGATATTATGGGAATATGATCGGTACCTTTTGAGAGGAAGGGAGGTAATGGAAGCGGGTAAGTGGGTTTCTTGAAGGGAGATAACTGACAGAGATTTTTCATGTAACAGTGTCTGTAGTTCGTGTAGATTATTGTAGTAGCCTTTGAGGTTCCATTGAAGTACCTCAAGCACTGTTTTATTTGGTTTTCATGGAGCAGGGGACTTATGCACAATACATTTCTGCGTGTATTGTGAAAAGTCGTGAGAAAATGGGATGGTGGTCAGAATTTTGCGGTCCCGCCGCCCAGTCGACGGACCATGCCGGCTTGTGGTGGGGCCAGCATGATCCACCAACGGAGCGGCGGGATTGCAGATTGGTGTGAGTGTTTTATTAATTGGAATCATCGATTCGAGGGGGAGTTAAGTAATAATTGTTGTTTCTGATTAGAGATTGGGTTGCCGTGGAGATTGGGGAGGAAAAAAGTTTTGTGGTGGAGATGGTTGGCGATTTGGGTTTTGCATAATTATTTATTTTTGTGGGTATGATATCATTGGGAGTGTGTGTATAGGTCAAGTTGTTTACAGTACTTTGTGAGTCGGAGGGCGGGGCATCGTTTGCCTGAGGGGGCAGACTGGTGCCGTTTGTTGTGTTGGGTGTTTGCACTGAATTATTAGAGTGCGAAAAGGGCGATTGGTTTGATTTGTTTTGCTGTGTATAGGATTGGGAAGCTGAGTTTTTGTTTATTGTGAAGTAGTAAGGTCTGAAGAGGATGGGGGTTAATTGGTAGAATCGTTAGTATTTTGTTTGGATGCGGGTTCATTAGAAGTAGTTGGGAGGTTGGTAGATGTGGATGATCGGGTTCCATTTTTAACAACTGATGCATACTGGGTAGGCGAGGTGGAGGTTGGGTTTTCTTCTTTAAATATTTGTTTAGCTTCTGTTAGGCTACATTTCTTAATGGTTTTAATTTTTAGTATCTCCTTTGCTTGCAAATAGCGCTTACATTTTTTGGAGGAAGACGGGTGGTTTTCTTTACAATTAGCGCAGAGCGTACGTTCGCAATCGCTGTTGGGGTGAGGGGGAAGGTTACACGTATCGCATGACGGATTGCCCTTGCACCTCTTGGAGGTGTGGCCAAGTAGTTGACAATTACGACAACGCATTGGGTTAGGGAAGTATTCTTCCACTTTGAGATTGTACCATCCTACTTGTACTGAATTGGGGGGTCTGAATCGATCAAAAGTGAACAGCACTAAACCGGTGGGGCGTTGTACACCGTCTTGGAATTTGGTAAATTTGTAGACACTCGTTACACCTTGTGGGAACATTTCTTCAATGATTTCTTTTTCGGTCACGTTAATTAGACACGGTGCATATACAGTGCCTTTGGAGGAGTTAAGATTATCGTGAAGTTTTACCACAATCGGACAAAGATTGGAGAGCATTTTCTTAGAGAGAAAAATTTCGGCAATTTTTTGGGACTTCACCAGAATGAGTAAGTTTCCATCCCAAAGTTAGGATATATATTCATATGAAGTACTAATGCTGTCAACGGCTTTCTTTAAAAGAAACACACTATAGGATGAAAGGGGTTTTTCTGCACTTGCTGGGGCGATGGTGATAAAGCGGGGATTTTTAGAGTTTGATTCCGGGAGGAATTTATCTGCTTCCCATGGAGTATAATTGATTTTTTTCCGTTTTTTATTGTTGGGCTCCGCAGGTGGGTCTTCACTGAGACCGCTGAAGCGGTTGCCCGAAAGCGCACGTGGCCCGGAGGCCATGACACTGGCTAATTTGGCACTAGTTTTTTTTTTTTTTTTTTTACTGCACAGAGGCGAGAGAAGAAAGAAACAACAATCGTGTCAGCTAACGAAGTAGCGGGAAATACACCAACGGCACTAATAGAGCGAGTAGAGAGACGTTAGAAAACGATCTGAAGAGCTCCGCGGTTAGTCGGTGACTGCACAGCCACTTGTAACTTTGGTAATTACTTGGAGACCGCATTGCGTAATCAATTTGTGTTTGGGCTTCGAAACAAACACGCTCAAAACCGATGCTTGGAGAAACGAAATCTAAGTTTGGAGATGGCAGCGGACATCGTGAAAGGAATCGAGTTGTCAGAGGAAGGCGGAGAGGTAATCGGCAAAAGAGGCGAATCAGCGAGGGAAGCGGCAGGAGTGTTCAAAATCAGACGGTTCAAGGTAGCGGAACATTCAACAGCAGCAGCAACGGGATCATCAGGCGACAAGACTCAAATCAAACGACACACAGAAGAAAAAAACAGTAAGCGAAATGACAGGCAATGTCATAGATGCGGTGGTGCACACGATGGTTACAAGTGCAATCATAAGGAAACGGTATGTTCTTTTGTAAAAGGAAAGGTCACCTTAAGAGATGATGCTTCAAGCTAAAAAATTTAAACAATACTAGTTAAAACAAATTTTGTAGAAGAAATTTTTGAAAACGAAAATATTTATAAGGTAGATTTGATTGGAAAGGACAATGATGAATATTTAGCGAAAATTTGTGTGGAAGGAAAAGAAATTAATTTTGTGGTAGATTCGGGTAGTAAATTGACCTTACTAAGTAAAAACGATTTTGACGATCATTTCCCGAATAAAGAAATAAATAAAAAAATTAAAGTGAATTTGCGCAGTTACTGCGGAGAAAATGTTCCAATTATAGGATTTGCTAATATTAAGGTTAGATATAAAAATATTATAAAAAATTTGAAAATATGTATCACAGGTATGAATAGTGTACCTTTGTTTGGTAGGCAGTGGATTAATCAATTGAATATAGATCTTAACGAACTAGCGGGCATAAATTTAAACAAATTATATGATACTGACGTTAAAGATACAAATTTGCATATCGTTGAGGAGTTAAAGTTAAAATACCCTAAAGTTTTTTCGGATGATTTAGGTAAAATTCCAAATTTTCAAGGCAATTTAAGATTAAAAGAATCGGCTGGATCGGTTTTCATAAAACATAGATCAGTGCCATTTGCAATTCGTGATGAGGTCGAAAACGAAATTAATAAGATGGTCGAGGAGGGTATCCTTCAAAAAGTTAATTTTAGTAATTGGGCAACTCCTATAGTGCCAATTCGTAAAGCTAATAATAAAATTCGGTTGTGCGGGGATTACAAAGTAACCCTCAATATATTCTTGATAGTGGATGAGCACCCTCTGCCTACAATAGAAGAGTTGTTCGCTTCAATGAGCGGTGGGTTAAAATTTAGCAAGTTAGATCTTACCAAAGCCTACTTGCAACTAGAAGTAGACCCAGCATCCTCAGAGTATTTGACACTTAGCACCCATAAAGGTCTGTACAAGCCTACTCGATTGATGTATGGGGTCTCGTCCGCACCTGCTATTTTTCAGCGGTATATGGAAGAACTATTACGAGATATCCCTGGCGCCACGGTTTTCATTGACGACATTAAAATCACTGGACCGGATAATAGTACTCACTTAGAGCGACTGCATGAGGTTATAAAGCGGTTAAAACAAAATAACATGCGTTTAAATGTGGAAAAATGCGAATTTTTCCGGGATCGAATAGAATATTGTGGTTTTGCCATTGATAAAAATGGTATACACAAAGCTCAAAACAAAATTGATGCAATTCAGAACATGAGTCCTCCCGCTAATAAGGATCAAGTTCGAGCTTATGTCGGTCTCATAAATTACTACGGTCGTTTCTTTCAAAATTTAAGCACGGTTCTGTACCCAATAAATAATTTATTAAAAGACAACATTAAATTTAACTGGGATGAAAAATGTCAATCAGCATTCAATAAAATTAAAACAGAAATGCAATATGATAAGTTTTTAACGCATTTTAACCCAAATTTTAAATTAATATTGGCAACAGATGCATCTCCATATGGAGTGGGCGCAGTTTTGAGTCATGAGCTTCCGAATGGAACGGAAAAACCCATAATGTATGCATCTCAAACCCTAAATGAAACCCAACAACGGTATAGCCAAATAGATAGAGAAGCGTATGCGATTATATTTGGCGTAAACAAATTTTATCAGTATGTTTACGGCCGAAAATTTGTTTTGATTACTGATAACAAACCAGTATCATCTCGCCACAAAAGGGAGTTCCAGTTCTTTCGGCAACACGAATGCAACATTATGCAGCCTACTTACAAGCATTCGATTTCGATATTGTTTTTCGTAAAACAAATGAGCACGGTAATGCTGATGCAATGTCCAGATTGCCTTCTCAGAAAACATCTGAATATAACATGGACGAGGCAGATGTGCTCGAAATATGTCAAATTAATACCCTACCACTAAGTTTTAAAGAGCTGGGAGAAGAAACTAGGAAAGAAAACAGCGTTAAAATATTAATACAGGGACTAAAAGTAGGTCGAATATTAGAGGCAAAGTTTAGATTTGAAATTGATCAAAATGAATTTAGTCTGCAACACGATTGTCTGATGAGAGGAGTTCGGGTGTATATTCCGCCTTCCTTGAGGAAACGAGTGTTGTCAGAATTACATTCAACTCACTTTGGAGCTACTCGCACTAAACCATTGGCACGCAGCTATTGTTGGTGGAAGAAAATTGACCAAGACATTGAAAATATGATAAAAAAAACTGCTCCGAATGTCAAATGGTTCAAACGAACCCTAAGAAAGTACAATTTCATTTTTGGGAAAAGCCAACTGCCCCATTTCAGCGTGTACATATAGACTTTGCTGGTTAGTGATCATGGAACACAATTTACAAACTATGCATTTAGAGATTTCCTACAAGATAATGGCATAAAGCAAAAAATGGGAGCTCCCTACCACCCCGCGACCAATGGTCAAGCGGAAAGGTTTGTCCAAACCATAAAGCAGAAGTTGAAAAATTTAAAAGGAAATTGGGCAAATCTAGATAAAGCTCTTTATAATATACTTTTAGACTACAGAAAAATAGTCCACCCTACGACAGGAATGTCTCCGTCTATGATAATGTTCGGTCGGAATATCAAATCAAGGTTAGATTTAATATTACCAAAGTCCGTTCAGGAGGCGAAGGAGAGTTGGGAACGACCAAAAGTCAGGGAATTCGAAGTTGGAGCTAGAGTAGCGGTACGGGAGTATCTAAATAAAAGAACAAAGTGGCTTTTTGGAAAAATAAAAGAAAGGCTAGGTACTCTCCACTATAATATATTGTTAGATGATCATCGTGAGTGGAAACGCCACGTTGACCAAATAAGGCGAGTAGGGCCCGATCTCGATCAAGAAAAGCAACATGCACTTATTACGAAAATGAGCGGTCGGGGGTGTTACCGGATCAAAATGGCACTAATCAACCATATCAAAATGTGGAATCCGATCTAGAGTTTCAGTTAAGGGAAAACCACTCAGATGCACATAGCTTCCCAGTAGTATCTATTGAAAATGAAAATTTACCTAATTCAACACATGTAAAAGAACAAAACGACATAACTACGGTTACACATCCGGGTAATACGAATCTGGATGATATGAAAATTGAATTGAGAAAATCCACTCGCCAGATCAAAAAACCAGATAGATTATGTTATAAATAAAAAATTGAATACATGGAGAATCTTTAAATTTTTGTTGAAATTACTTATGAAGAACATGGAACTAAACTAGTAGTTAAGAAAAACAAATAAGAATAATTTAATGAACTGAAATACTTTTGAACTTTAACATGTAGGTATACGTAAATACTACCTACTTATTTTTATCAAGTGGCGAAGAAGTGTTAGGATTATTAATAATATTAATATCATGTACCGAACAAGCTGTTTAACCCTATTATTATATGCTTTGTAACTGCCCGACTGCGGAAAACCAACCCAGTTCCGAAACAAAAACAAGCCTCGGATACGGATGAATTTACTGTTGACGAACCTAGCAAACGAATAAAGGACAACGAATTTCGGATCTGCACGTGGAATGTTAGGTCTCTTAACAGACCGCGTGTAGCCGAACAGCTAGCGGAGGCCCTGAACTGCTATAAAGCAGACCTAACCGCCATCCAAGAAGTGCGATGGGATGGACCGGGCATGGAGAGGATGAACAATTGCGATATTTACTATGGCGACTGCTATCGGCAACAAAAACAGCGCCTATTTGGTTGTGGATTCGTTGTTGGCGGTAGACTTAGGCAAGAAGTCTTAAGTTTCAGCTGTGTGAACGAACGCCTTACGACAATCCGCATCAAGGCTAAATTCGAGAACATTAGCCTAATATGCCCCCACGGAGGAGAAAGACGACGACACCAAAGAGAGGTTCTACGAGCTCTTAGACAAGACGTACGAGCAATGCCCTAAATATGACATTCAAATTGTCCTAGGTGATTTTAATGCAAAGATAGGAAGAGAGGCGATCTTTGGTAGTACTGTCGCAAGGTACAGCCTACAAGACACCACCTCCGATAACGGGTTTAGGCTGATCGACTTCGCGGCGGGGCGAAATGTTGTCGTAGCAAGTACGCGGTTCCCGCATCTCGATATTCACAAAGGCACATGGAGATCTCCGGACCAATCAACCGTCAACCAGATTGACCACACTGGATATCCCGAACACCGCCAAGACAAGTAAATACTGTGAGGAAGTTTGATGTCGGACGGCTACAATCGCAAGATATCTCCAGAGCCTTTTCCGATCGAGTCTCTCTCAATCTCTCAAGATGTCCTATGCAGCCAGAATCAAATATTGAAGACCAGTGGCACCATTGCAAAATAGCCATTAGAGACGCCGCCTCTGATGTGCTGGGTTTCACCCGACCACCGCAAAGAAACCCCTGGTTCGACGACGAATGCTGGCAAGCACATGCAGCGAAACAAGAGACATACAAAGCGGCGCTGCAAAGGAGGACAAGAGCTGCTCGTGAGCTCTACGCGCAGAAGAGAAGAGACGAACACCGGCTTCTGAGGAGGAAAAAGAAAGAGCATGAGAAGCGCGCGATCGAGGAAATAGAGAGATGCTACTGCAGGAATGAGATTCGGAAGTTTTACCAAAGGGTTAAAAGAACCTCCCAAGGATACAGAGCCCGAACCGAAGCCTGCAAGGACGAACATGGGAACATCGTAGTAGAATCGCAGTCGATGCTGAGGGTATGGAAGAACTACTTCTGCAGACTGTTTAACGGCGATGACGAACAAAATCCCGCTGTCAGGCAGAATGAACCATTCAACCTGGACGATGAAGACCAACAATTCCGTCCACCCGACCTGGACGAAGTGAAGATAGCCATATCTAAGCTGAAGTCCAACAAAGCCGCTGGAGCAGATGGCCTAGCCGCCGAGCTGTTCAAAGCGGCAGGCGATGACTTGGGTAGGAGCATGTACCAACTCATCTGTAAAATATGGTCGGAGGAAAGTATGCCCGATGAATGGAACCTCAGCATTGTTTGCCCGATCCTCAAGAAAGGAGATCCTCTGAACTGCGTCAACTACAGAGGTATAAGTATTCTTAACATCGGCTACAAGATATTATCTGCCGTGTTGTGTGAACGCCTGAAGCCTTTCGTCAACAACCTGATTGGTCCCTATCAGTGTGGCTCCAGGCCAGGAAAGTCTACCGATGACCAAATATTCACACTGCGGCAGATCTTGGAGAAAACCCAGGAAGTCCAAATCGATACCCACCACCTCTTTATCGATTTTAAGGCCGCCTATGACAGCATTTATAGAGACGAGCTATATAGAGCAATGTCTAGTTATGGCATCCCTGCCAAACTCGTCCGTTTGTGCAGGATGACAATGGAGAATGCACGCTGCTCCATTAAGGTCGGTAAAGAACTCACCGAGACCTTCGATGTCAAAAAAGGATTTAGACAAGGCGATGCGCTGTCATGTGACTTCTTTAACATCGTTCTTGAAAGAATAGTGCAAAACTCAAACGCTAACACCAGAGGCACTATCTTCCATAAGTCCGTCCACCTACTCGCTTACGCTGACGACATCGACATAACCGGCAGAACGCAGCGTGATGTCACTGGCGCTTTCGTGAGCATTGAGACGGAAGCGGCAAAGATGGATTTGGCGGTCAATGAGGGCAAGACAAAGTATATGCTGTCATCAAGAAAGGACACCCAACACCGACGTCTTGGACAAAATGTCACTGGAATGGCACAGGAATTGATTCAAAACTTCAAGCCAACGGAGCGTGCTTGTCGAACGCTTCAATAGCAAAAGATTGCTACTATCTGCTCAATTGAATAAACTACTTAACCAGACAGTTACAAGTGCAACAAGTTCCAGCCTTCGAAGACTCCACGACAGTACAAAGGAGTGCCTGCAGGTGATCGTGAATCTCAATATTGATACTGTAAATTGGGATCCAATTGTTGTCCATCTTCTATTACAAAAATTGGACAAAGAGAGTAGGGAGCAGTTTGAGTCTTCGATGTAACTCCCGAGGAGCAGTCCTACCATCGACGAATTGCTGAAGTTTGTTGAGTCCAGGTTCCAGGCTTTAGAAGCAATCAACAGTCGAGATGACAGGAGGAAATTCCAGAGTCTAGAGGCCATCTGCAGCTACGAAGACATAAAAACTCCGGTGGTAATCGCTGCCTCAAAGTCTGCACAGGACCTACCAGTCATTTGCAATTATTGCAACTCAAGTAAGCATGCTATTTTTAATTGCACTAAAATTCTATCTCTTTCAGATGTGGACCGTGGAAGGGCTGTTAAAAGACTTATGTTATGCAGAAACTGTTTGAAGAGAGGCCACTTTTCCCAATCATGCCAGTCCCGAAGATGCCAAAAATGCGACATGAACCATAATACGTTGCTTCACCAACAGAGACGACAGCAGGCTCCGACACAACAGCAGCAAGACATCTGCAATTCTTCAACACATCAGTTGGGTGAGAAAGGTAACACAAATAATATTCAACAGCAACCAAATCCATCAGTGAACAACGCGTCAGCAGAAATTAACATCAAGAAACGTCAAGTTTTTCTAGCTACGGCTGTGGTCAATGTGGTCACTTCATATGGAACGCGAATCCCATGCAGAGCCCTTCTTGACTCTGGCTCGCAGCTGCACTTGTGACAACATCATTTGTACAACAATTGGGAATCACGAAACGTCCAATGGAGACTCCAATCAGCGGAATAGGTGTGCAGGAGTCTAAGACAGAGTTTGTGGCCTCGATATCTTTCGAGTCCAATACATCTTCTTTCAAAGCAACGATTGAGGCCAATGTAATGTCTCGCATAAGTGATTACCAGTGCAGCTACCAAACCGACTTTTCGTTGTGGGAGATTTCCACTCAAATGAGATTAGCAGATCCTTTGTTTTTTAAATCTAACCAAATCGACATGCTTTTGGGAGCTGAACTTTTCTTTGACCTGCTTCTACCAGGAGAACACCGTGTGTCAAATGATCTGCCAATTCTGCGTAATACAATGCTAGGATGCATTGTAGCTGGAAGTGTTCCAGCCTTACACGCGAACGCGCACTGCCACATAGCAACAAAGCCTACCTTTTCATCGTTAGATAAGATTGTCCGCTCATTTTGGGAAACCGAGGGTTATGAAGCTCCTGTAAATACCGTCAGCCAAGAAGAACATCAGTGTGAAGAGCATTTTAAGAACTCCTTTTTGTTTAGAACTCCTGAATCTCAGTATATCTATATCTACTATACTATCCCAACCGGACCTTATACAATGGGGCTCGACTGAATAGGATTGACAATTTCCTTATTAAGGTGATTCGGAGGCATGTTGCAAGGGCGATGGCCAGTGATAATAACCTGATCTCAAGGATGGTGACCAATCGATAAGATTGCTCACCACCCTGATTATAGGTAATGTAGGCTAAGTAGCTTAGGTAGATTTAAGTAGTTTTAATAAAACAAATAATAAAGAATCCAAGTTTTCTAAAGTTTCTTGGAAATTAAAAAACAAAACAAATCATAGATATAGATAGATTTAAGGCCGAAAGGCATTAATTTTAAGCATATTGTTAAGTTTAGAGCGCTCGCTTAGAGCCAGTAAGCTAGAATAAGATAAATGTAAGTTTTTAATTAGATTTAATCGTTTTTGTCTAGTATATAAGTTAAAGAAAGATACAAATAAAAATGAATTTAAAATGAAAAAAAAAAAAATGAGCATTTTAAGAAGAACACTGTCATATCCGTCTGAATGCACTCTTTCATTGCATTCCACCAAGAACATAAGTTGTAAGTTTTGTATATTGGCTGCCATGTGCGGAAACGTTTTCCGGTCTGGTAGTCCATAACTAGTTGTCAATAAAGAAGAAGAAACCAAGTTGAACAGCCATCTTTTCTTTTACACATGGATTTGCACCGGGAGATTACCACAGATTGGCGACGAGGATCAAAAAAATTTTTTGTACAATAAATCGAAGAAAATCACTCGCATCAGAGAACAGTGAAAAAAAAAAAAAAAAACAAAAACAAATAAAAAAGAAAATCACTCGCATCAGAGAAAAGAAAAAAAAATTAATAAATTACTGGTTGCTGTGGAAGGATGTCCACGAGTTGTGTTGCTGCTGTTGAAAATACGTTTTCTTGTGAAAAATAAATAAATTACTGGTGCAGGTGCTGTTGCTGTGGACGTGTTGCTGCTGTTGGAAACACGTTTTTTACTACACATATCCTTTGCTACATACGTATGAAGATAATAAAAATCATGGCTCAGACCACGATGCATTCTACGTTCAACATTGATTCGTTCGACCGGAGCAAATCGAAATTTTCTCGCTGGGTGTCTAGACTGGAGGGGGCGTTTACCATTTTTGCAATTACCCAAGAGGAAAAAAAATTAACCTTGCTTCTCCATTACATGGGGCAAGAAACGTACGACGTCCTATGTGACAAAATGTCACCTGCTGCCCCCACGTCAAAAAGTTATGCAGAGATTGTTACGCTGCTGGACCAACACTTTGACCCAAAGCCCTTAGAAATAGTGGAAAATTATCGATTCCACTTACGTAAACAACAAGACGGTGAATCGATCGATGAATTCGTTACCGCATTAAAAAAATTATCCATCAACTGTAAATTCGGGGCGTACTTGGATACTGCAATAAGGAATCAACTTGTATTCGGACTAAGCAGTCAGAAAATTCAGGACCGACTACTCAAAACAAAGGATCTTACGCTGGAAAAGGCAAAGGAGAGAGCCGTTTCGATGGAGATGTCGGCGAAGGGCGGAGCTGAAATACACCATTCCAAGACAGTCGCATACATACATTCATCGAGGGATTCCCAACAAGTAAATAGGAAACAGGTGACGAGAAACAACAACAATTTCCTCAGAAAAAAAGTAGTTTGTTATCGCTGCGGCAATGAAACACATTTGGCGAATACATGCAAATTTAAAAACGTCAATTGTAATTTTTGTAACAAAATAGGACATTTAGCAAAAATGTGTCTCAGTTCCAACGCGGGTAGTTCCAGTAATAAGATTTCTAGTAATATTATTATTATTATTATAATTATTAGGACATAAATTAAAATTAAATGTCTTAATGCTAGATAAAGAGCACCAGCTGCATAGGCCTCCGCTCTGATGAATATTATATTGTAAACTTAATTTTGGTTAATTGAGATTAATGTTTTCTGAGGAGGGTTTCCTAAGAATCTCGTATGGTGAGAAGTTGTTGTTAGGTGGTTGTGGGTTTGTTGTGCAGTTTCGGGTGTCGCCTATACGTAGTACGTGGTTGATATCAATCTGCTCGTTACACGTTTCACATCTAGGTGGGTTTTCCTTCTTTAGCAGATGTTGGTGCGTAGCAGCTGTGTGGCCTAGGCATAGCCTAGCGAAGACGGCGTTCATCTCTTTTGTTGTGGTTGTTCGGTAGGTTGGGTGAGATCTGTCTATATTGATGGTGGAGTAGTGATGGCTGTAGTTGACCCATTCTAACAGTTGTTGGGATTTTAGACAAGAGTTTATATTGTTTTTCATGTCCCTTTTGGTCATATAATAGAATGAATGGACTGGCGAATTGTGCGCGAGGTTAGCCGCCGCATCAGCAAGCTCGTTCCCTTCTATCCCAGTGTGACTTGGTATCCACATAATTTTTATTTTATTTGGTGATTTTATTATATAGTCTCTGATCCTGTTTATTATTGCAGTGTCATGGTTGGGGTTTTGTATGGCGTTGACAACCGATAGGCTGTCTGAGCATATGACGAATTTGCCGGGGATGGACGAGGTTGCCGCTGTGGTCTTGAGAATGGCTGTAGCTTCGGCAGTAAAGATGGATGCTTTTCCGTTTAATAAGCCTATGCTGATCAAGTTGCCGTCTTCGTGAACGGCGGCGAAGGAGGTGCTATTTTGTGTTTTGGATCCGTCAGTGTAGACGAATTTCCATCCTTTAGATCTTAAATTGGAGGAGATATCGAGGAAAAATGTACGGAAAAGTAATGCGGGTGTATTTTATTTTTGATAGGCCACGAGGTCCATAATTAGAGATGTGGGTTTTATGGTCCAAGGTGGATAACTTATTGTGTAATTCCCGAGTTGTTTGAAAGGTACTTGTAATAGCTTTGAAGTCAAAAGTGTCTGGGAGATAGCTGATTTTATTGGTTTAGGTACTTTGGCGTTCACTGCAGAGTTAATATCTTTGTCCACAATAGATCCGTTGGAGAAAGAGAGTTTAATGTAAAGTTTGGCCTTGGCAGCAGCTGCACATTCTTCGACCGAAGGGAGGTGGGCTTCTATCAACATATTTCTTACAGTTGTGGTGGGGAACGCGTTTATACTTCTACGAGCGGCTTGGTGGTAGGGTGCTTTGATGAGGTTTAGCGTGGATTTTGGAGAATTTCCATAGATGAACAGCCCGTAGTTGAGTTTGCTTAGAACTAGTGACTTAGTGATATTACAGAGCGTGTTACTTACTTACTATATTTGCCCTTGAAGCTAAGCGCTTTTTGAGCTCTAGACAGTGGTCTTTCCAATTATACGTGTTATTAAAAATTAGACCAAGGATACTTAGGGACTTAACATTTTGGATATTTATATTGTTAATACTAAGTGGAAGTTTACTGCAAGAAGTCTTACGGCATATGTGAAGAGTCTTACATTTCTCTAGAGCTAGCTTAGCTCCCGAGTATGAGGACCAATTTAAGATGTCGTCGATAGCTTTATTGAGTAAACTTTTTGTTTTGTGTTGGTCGGTTGCTTTACATAGAATATACATATCATCAGCATATAAACAATGGTCCAATTGATTTTGCTTAGACATGATTTGGCTTAAGTCATCGAAAGCGATATTAAAAAGCACCACAGATAGTGGGGAACCTTGTGGGATCCCGTTAAATAGTGAAAGGGCTGGTGAAAAACAGTTGTTGGTTCTAACACAAATTTTTCTGTTTCGAAGAAAAGATTTAATATAATTAAACATTTTGGGACCAATGCCCCAAGTTTTTAACTTTACCAAAACCAGGTGGATTCCTATTTTGTCGAAGGCCTTTTCAAAATCTAGGGATAGAATAGTGACATGATTGCGTGCTGATAACGCGTTGGATATGTAATAATCTAAGTGGAGGAGAGCATCTGAGCAGCCCTTGCCACGCTTGAAAGCGATTTGGTTAGGGCTTATGAGTTTTTTGTATTCAACAAACCAGAGGAGCCGTTTTGCAACAATTTTTTCCAAAACCTTCGAGATACAAGGGATGAGTGAAATTGGTCGGAAACCATTTACAGTATTTATGTTTTTGTTTGGTTTAGGAAGCGGGAGTATGGTGGCTGTTTTCCAGCTTTGAGGAATTGTACCTGTATCAAGGATATTGTTATATAGTTTAATGAACCTGGTTTTAGCGGGGAATGGGAGGTTCTTTATCATTGGGTATGAGATTCTATCCCTGCTGGGAGTCTTACCTTTGAGTTTTGCTAAGCATGTTTCTAATTCTAAATTGGTAATAGGGCATTCGATATGTCTAGCTGATTTGGAGGAGGTGGTGGGATCGACGGATAGATTTAAAGCGGCTGATTTCTTTGTGTTAAAGTGGATTGGAAAGTTGTTGTCTTTTGATTGGTTTGACCAAGTAACTGCTAAGTAGTTGCATATATCCAATGGATCTGATAGTGTGCCTGAAGACGTTTCTAGTAATAAGATAACACATACTAAGAACAAGAAGGGAACATATTTTGTTGAGGAGCAGGAGGTTGAGCAAATTTGCAATATTGTAGATACTAGCCACAATTACTTTCCAAATGGAAACAGAAATTGCGACCGATCAAAATTATGGGTCTGCTTAAAAGTTCATAATGTACAATTAAACTTTGAAATTGATACGGGATCTCCGGTATCGCTAATAAGTAAATCCGATAAGTTAAAATTTTTCCACGAAATTCCTTTAAATGCATCTGATACTTCCTTGGTAAGTTACTGCAACAATGAAATCATTGTATACGGATACATTTATGTTAAAATAGAACAGAATTCGAACACCAATAAACAACTTAAATTATACGTAGTTGATTCTGACAGGCATCCATTACTTGGGCGCGAATGGTTACATGAATTACAACTGAACTGGAATAAAATTTTCCAAACGAATACGGTTCAGAACATTAGTCAGGATAAAAACGTCATTGATATGCTTGTAAATAAATACCCGAGGGTTTTTGATAAATCGGTGGGGAGAATAACAAATATTCAAGCCAAACTCACGTTGAAACCTAATTGCAAACCAGTTTTAATTAAAGCTAGATCGGTTCCTTTTTCTATTAGGAAGTCAGTAGAAAATGAAATTGCGGATTTGGTAGATAAGGGTATTCTGACAAAGGTAGATCATAGTGCTTGGGCGACACCAATTGTACCGGTGGCTAAGGCTGGGAATCGGGTTCGACTTTCTGGCGATTACAAAGTCACGGTTAATCCAAATTTAATTATAGACGAGCACCCTTTACCTACAATTGAAGAACTTTTCGCTTCAATGGCAGGAGGAAAGAAATTTTCTAAAATTGATCTAACACAAGCTTACCTGCAACTAGAAGTACGTCCAGAAGATAGGGAAATTTTGACATTAAGTACACACAAGGGACTTTTTCAACCAAATCGCTTAATGTACGGAATTGCATCTGCTCCCGCAATTTGGCAAAGACAGATTGAGCAAGTTTTGGCAGACATTGAGGGTACTACGGTGTTTTTAGACGATATTAAAATAACAGGACCTAATGAACCAGGTCCATTTACAAAGACTAGAAGAGGTTTTAAAAAGATTAGATAAATATAATATGCGTGTTAATTTCGATAAATGCGAATTTTTCGCAAAAGAAATCTTTTATTGTGGTTACGTGATTGATTATCGCGGTATTCATAAAATGAAAACTAAAGTTAACGCCATACAAAATATGAAAAGACCCAGTAATAAGGATGAAGTTCGTGCGTTCACGGGGCTTGTTAATTATTATGGTAGGTTATTTGAAAATTTAAGTACCACCTTATACGTTATACCCGATAAATAATTTACTTAAAAACAATGTTCCGTTTGACTGGAGCGAAAAGTGTGAAGAAGCGTTTAAAAAAGTTAAATTTGAAATGCAATCCGATAAGTTTTTGGTCCATTATGACCCGAGGTTACCGTTGGTAATTGCGACAGACGCCTCCCCGTACGGAGTCGGTGCAGTCTTAAGCCATACGTATGATGATGGAACTGAACGTCCTATTCAATACGCCTCACAAACGTTAAACGCTACTCAACAACGCTATTCCCAGATCGATAAGGAAGCCTATGCAATAATTTTCGGCATACGGAAATTTTACCAATATATATACGGGAGAAAATTTAATTGGTTACGGATAATAAACCCGTTTTACAAATTTTCTCACCCAAAAAGGGTTTGCCAACTATGTGCGTGATGCGAATGCAGCACTATGCAATATTTTTACAATCATTCGACTACGATATTAAATACAAAAATACCAAGGATCATGGAAATGCTGACGGAATGTCACGGTTACCGATCGTAGATTTCTCATCCAAGATCGATGAAATCGACATTGTAGAAATCAACATGATAGAACATTTACCATTAACGGTACAAGATCTGTCCAAGGCCACACTTGCGGATAACAATGTTAAAATCTTAATACAGGGGCTTAAAAATGGCAGGGTCGTTGATAGTCGTTTTCGTTTTGGAATCAACCAGTGTGAATTTTCCCTACAACAAGATTGCTTAATGCGTGGTTTTCGGGTGTACGTTCCAAAAGAGTTGCGTACAAGGGTATTAGAAGAATAACATTCTACACATTTTGGAATTTCTCGAATGAAGTCATTGGCTAGAGGATACTGTTGGTGGGAAAACATAGATAAAGACATCGAAGATATTTCCAAAAATTGCACTGATTGTCAGTTAGAGCAACCAAACCCAGTCAAGGAACGTTTTCACTGTTGGGACGCACCAAGTGAGCCTTTCCAAAGAATACATGGGGACTTCGCAGGGCCAATGATGGGTGGAGTATATCTACTTATTCTAGTAGATGCATTTTCCAAATGGATTGAAGTTCGTGTTTCACATCTGAAGCTACTATTACACATTGTAGAGATTTTTTTTCAACTTTCGGAATACCATCTGTGTTCGTGTCGGACCATGGTACTCAATTTACATCATGGGAATTCAAAAAAAATTCTTAAAATGAATGGGATTATCCATAAAATGGGAGCGCCGTACCATCCATCCACCAATGGGCAAGCTGAACGCTACGTAAAAACCATTAAACATAAATTGAGAGCATTGAAATGCGATAAACGTAATCTCAGCGCAGAATTATGTAACATTTTACTTACCTATAGGAAAACTATCCATCCTACTACGGGTAAATCCCCAGCGATGCTAGTCTTTAATCGGCAGATTAAATCTAGAATTGATCTAATGATACCAAGCCCTAATAAGGCAACAACAAAGGAGGCAATGCCTCATAAAATTCGTAATTTTAACTTACAAGATAGAGTAGATGTACGTGAATACATTGACAAGAAGACTAGGTGGAAGTTTGGCAATATTATGGAGAAGATTGGCAGGCTCCACTATATAGTCCGACTTGATGACGGAAGAGAATGGAAACGCCACGTTGATCAGATACGTTCGGTTGGTATGGGTGTTCGAAATCCTAAAGATTTTGATTCAGAGTCCACATGCTCAGAAGAGAATATTGATCTCAATTTTTCTGATAGTCACCCGAATATAGGAATTGACTCCGATTCAAATAGCAATTTAGATTTATCAAAGGAAGGCTCAAATGCGATTGTAAATGAAGACATAGAGTTAGCAAATGAGACTCCAAATTTTGAACAGGCCGTTGAAAAAATAATAACGATTTAACAATAAAGGTTGAAGAAAACATTAATGCTCCATCTCCTTCTCCAGTAAGGAAATCCAGTAGAGTAAGAAGAGCTACTATAAGGTTAAATCTATAAGCGTTTTGTAACTTGATTAGATTGAAATCTTATTATCCTATTAGGTCAAATCTATAAACGTTTTGTAACTTGATTCGATTGAAATTTAATTCTTGCATTATATTAATGAAATAATATGAACTCATGATATTGTATTTATAATTAGAAATGCATCTTAAACTCATTATGTAAATACTTATAGATTAAGAATATTATTATATTGTAATTAGAAAACAACATATTTTTGTGGTGTAGGGAAGAGTTGTCATATCCGTCTGAATGCACTCTTTCATTGCATTCCACCAAGAACATAAGTTGTAAGTTTTGTATATTGGCTGCCATGTGCGGAAACGTTTTCCGGTCTGGTAGTCCATAACTAGTTGTCAATAAAGAAGAAGAAACCAAGTTGAACAGCCATCTTTTCTTTTACACATGGATTTGCACCGGGAGATTACCACGAACACAATCCTAAATCATGATGGTAGATTCGTTGTCAAATTACCTTTCAAGGAGCATCCAAAGATGCTATTAGGGGACTCCTTTCAAATGGCACGAAGGAGGTTCATCTCATTAGAAAATAAATTAAACAAGGATGATAAACTAAAGGAATTGTACAGTAAGTTCATGGAGGAGTATGAAGCATTGGGTCACATGACACCCATTTCCAAAAATTGTATTCCCAAGGCACACTATGTAATACCTCATCACTGCGTTATGAAACCAGAGAGCTCATCAACGAAGCATCGGGTCGTTTTTGACGCGTCAGCGAAGACGACCTCCGGCCACTCACTTAATGATATCCTAATGGTGGGTCCAACAGTGCAGCCCGAGTTATTTTCAATTGTTCTCAAATTTAGGACACCTAAGTACGTCTTTACAGGCGACATAACTAAGATGTATCGTCAGGTTTTATTAAGTAAGGAAGACCGCGCTTTTCAAATTATCTTTTGGAGATCAAACCCTGAGAAACCCATGCAGCTGTATCAGTTAAATACCATCACCTATGGGACTGCGCCTGCATCTTTCCTAGCAACTAGATGCCTTGTAAAGCTAGCAGAAGATAAAACCGCTAAATTTCACAGAGCCTCGCAAACCATTAAAAATAACGTTTACGTGGACGACTGCTTAGCAGGTGCGGAGACTATTGAAGATGCTCGCTCTCTGCTCAACGAGATCGACGAGACGGGAGCGGGTCGAAATTCTGCTTTCAAAATTCTGCTTTACAAAATTCTGACTTTTAACACAAAAATTCTGCTTTTCAAAATTCTGTTTTTTTTCTGTTCTGTCTTACAAAATTCTGCTTTTCAAAATTCTGCTTTTTAAAATTCTGACAGGCAATATTTTAAACAAATAAATTCTGCTAATTCTGTTTTTTTTTTTTTTTTTTTTTTTTTTCAATTTAACAATTTAAAGAAAACAAATATTTTTCAACTTTATCAACAAATTATAATATATTTCATATAAAGAAGGTACACAGGTGGGTACCAATAACAAAAAAAAAAAAAAAAAAAAAAAAAAAAAACAGCCAAAAAATTACAAATTATTTCGTAATTGCAATTACCAACAAAAAAGAAACAACAGCATTAAGAAACTAAACAAAGCCAGAGAGTACAATATTTTTTGATAATCTCTTAAGAAAACCGATATTTCACATTTACTTAATTTTTTACAATAATAATACATTTACAAATATACATTATATCCATCCAAAAGCGCGCGCTTTTTAACATTTTCCAAACCTTTTTTTTATTATTTGCAGAATTTTGTATAGCAGAATTTTGTAAAGCAGAATTTTGAAAAGCAGAATTTTGTAAAGCAGAATTTTGAAAGCAGAATTTTGTAAAACAGAATTTTGAAAGCAGAATTTTGAAAAAAGAATTTTGCCCTCGCCAGAATTTCGACCCCAACCCCGACGAGACGTCTTTAAATTCAGCTTAAGTGGCGAAAGGGTAAATAAACTTAACACTCAAATTACACAACGAACGGTGTTGGCAGATCTTGCAAGATTCTTTGACTCTCTAGGCCTAATTGGGCCTGTAATAGTTTTAGGCAAGCTGTTCTTACAAGAGTTGTGGAAAACCAAATTGACTTGGGATGAAATTCTTCCGAGCGAACAAGCTCAGAAATGGATAAACTACCTTGATCAATTCTCATGCATAAAGGAAGTAAGCATCCCGCGATACGTTCTCCTTCCGGCTGCCAGGATAATCGAACTTCATGCGTTTTCTGACAGCAGCTTAAATGCATTTGGTTCTTGTGTGTACTTGAGATCAACTGATGAAAGCAACCAACATTTTTGCCAGCTTCTTTGCTCCAAATCAAGAGTAGGGCCACTGAAAACTGTCAGCATTGCTCGTTTGGATTTACAAGCAGCAGTTCTTATGGTAGAACTAGTGGAAAGACTCATCCAAGTACTACCAAAGAAAATCGACAAGGTGTGTTTTTACACGGACTCAACAACAGTATTAGCATGGATTAAATCACCCTCTTACACATGGGAAACTTATGTTGCAAACAGAGTTGCAAAAATTCAATCAGCTTCAGAATTCCATCAATGGCAAAATGTCAAAGGCGAGTTAAACCCAGCCGATTTGGTGTCCAGAGGATCAAACCTTGAAGCGCTTCTTACATCAAAAACATGGTTCAACGGTCCTGAATTTCTACAGGATGGTGAAAATACGTGGGCCAAGGAATACAAAATACCCGATGTGGTACCAGAATTGCGTAAGAAAAAATCAGTGTTGGCAGTAGCAATTCAAGCCGATCCCAACCTATTCGAAAAAATCAACTACAGGAATTCATTTTTTATACTACAAAAAATATTTGCCTTTTGCTTTAGATTCTTTTACAATTCCAGAAAACCAAACTCTTTAAGAATCACTGGTCAATTAAGCGTTAGAGAACTAGAGGAAGGAACCCGCTTGTTTGCGTTTCAAATTGCGTCCAGGCCTTAAGAAAATTGTTTTCTTACACACGAGCTATAAGTTGTGTTATCTTTTGTCTTTTTCTTTTTCCTCTGAACAATAAAATACTTTTTCTTCTTGTCGATCAATGATCAAGGAACATAACGCGTTTGTCCTTTATTTTTTCCTTCAAACCAGGTGCCGAATCATAAAAAAAATACGGGATAAGTATCTCGATAAGCCGGCAAGTACGCGAACAGAGTTGGTCCATTCGAGCGCGGATTTATCGGATAATTCCGGATTTTTATCGGCATCAGTCATAGTAGCGCGTGTGTGTAAAGTGACAATCAAAATAAAACGCATATCGTGTAAAAAACGTACTGGGCATATCGGCGAAATATAAGCGTAAGGCTTTGTCAGCGGACAACGGAGTGCCCATCGCTTACGCTACATCGCGCTAATCGTTAATCGCCAGTGTAAAAAAAAAAAACATAACCACAAAGTTCGTGACCCAATTAGCTCACCGGCGGGAGCTCTCGCGGAGTCGTGATGGACATGTTAAAGCGGCAGCGTGCGGCCCTGAAAGGGCAGATAACGCGCATCGGCACATATTGCGATTCATCGTCTACGTCTTTGGCCGAATCAACATTACGCCAAACCAAACTAGAGCAATACATGCTCGAATTTGAGCGAGTTCAAAATGACATAGAGGCGAAGGTCGAAGAACCGCAAATGATAGACGAGGCGCACTACCGCGCCGAGTTCGAGAGTATTTTTTTTTCCGTGCACGCGAAATTAACCGAGTTAATACAATGCGAAAAAACAATTACGGATTCGCGATCTGAAGAAGATTGCAGCATTGCTAAAACGCTTAAATCGTTAATGGATAACCAGTGCGCGCTCAACGAAATTGTGAAAACGCTGTCGGAACCGTCGCGACGATCGATTACGATAACAAAAAGCGAGCCGGTATCACGGCTACCGGATATAAAAGTGCCAGAATTTAGTGGTAGATTCGATGAATGGGTTCGTTTTCGCGATCTTTTTACGGCCCTAGTGGAATCCAAAGATTCGGTGACGGGGGTTGAAAAATTCGAATATTTGCAGACGTGGCTCAAAGGAGACGCTTTATCGGTCATAAAGCATCTCACTCCAAGCAATGAAAACTTCGGCGTGGCATGGAGCTTGGTGAAATCATATTACGATAAACCGCATTTTATTATGATAGCCCATTTGGACAATATATTCGATCAAGCATCTCTCAAGACGGGTTCATTAAGTGAAATCAAACGGTTATTCACCGTAACCAGTGAAAACATTAACGCGCTTCGTGCCTTAAAGCAACCGGTCGATGCTTGGAGCGCTCTGTTTGTGTATGTTCTATCGAAAAAATTAGATTCGGAAAACAGAATGTTGTGGATTCGCTTAGTGAAAGATAAAATAAACGCATCGCTCTCTGATTTCAACGATTTCTTAAAGGATCGCATAAATGAGCTGGAAAGTTTAAATTTATCGAATGCGGGTCGGGGTACATCGAGTGTTTACAAATCCGTGTCGAAAGCCGAGTCGGGGAAGCGGGTCATGAATGCAACCGTTCCATCTTGCCCGAAATGCAAACAGAAGCATTTCTTATATAAGTGCCAACAATTTCGTGATTTTCCGGTGTCCGCGCGTTTTGATTTCGTTAAATCGAATAATATCTGCCAGAATTGCCTTCGCCTGAAACACGAACTAAGTGAGTGCAAGTTCTCAAATTGCAAAATGTGCGGCTTAAAACATAATACGATGCTCCACCACGAATCCCCCTCGCATACCCAAGTGCAACCAAGCGGCCTGTCACCGGCACAGGGCCAACCCATTGTATCAAACAGCTGGTCGCGATCTCAACCCCAACCGAGTACTTCCAATTGTCTAGCGGTTAATACGGCGCATTGTTATCGCGAGGTCTTTACTATGTTACCAACGGCATTGGTCATGGTCCAAGATGCGTGCAACGAATATCAGATGTGCAGAGCTCTGCTTGACTCTGGATCGCAGGCAACGCTAATTACTGAATCGTGTCTTCAGAGACTAGGGCTGAGACGCGTCCATGCTAAAATACCCATTATCGGCTTAGGGCAACGCGAAAGTGGTAACGGTACTCGGGGACAAGTTAAGCTCAGCATTTCTTCATCCCTTAACACAATTTCCCTGTCGGTGCAGGCCTTTGTATTGTCTTCCCTGACCGGCGATTTGCCAAGTGTTGAAATACCAAGTGCTAATTTATCCTATTTTGACAATCTCTCGTTAGCAGACCCTTCGTGTAACCGCCCCCATAAAATCGACATCCTACTCGGGGCTGATATCTTTTTTGACATTATCGCTGAGGGGAGAATTACGCATCCCTCAGGTTCGCCGGTCGCGCAAAATACAATATTCGGATGGGTGCTGGCTGGCAACGTTTCCCTCGGTCAAGAACGCCGCTTAGGAGTTTTCCACTCCACGCTTGATCATGATGCCGAGTTGCTTCTGCGAAAATTTTTTGAGCATGAATCTCTTATGGAAGAAGATTCAATCGAGTACGAGGTAAGTGACACCGTTGAAAATCATTTTACCTCTACATATTTCACTAACTCCGATGGTAGATATGTAGTTAGTTTGCCCTTTGTGAAATCAGCGATTGAATTCGGAAATTCACGCGATGCGGCTTTAAAACGACTCACCGCAATGGAAAGGCGCTTCTCAAAGGACCCAAATCTTAAACGCGAATACGTTGCCTTTATGCAGGAGTATGAGGAGTTAGGTCACATGTCCCTTGTACAGCTTAGTGACATAAATCGGCCGTCGTTTTATTTACCTCATCATGCGGTCTTCAAGCCCACCAGTACAACTACGAAATTAAGAGTAGTGTTTGACGCGTCTTGTAAGTCTTCCAATGGTTTTTCGCTAAATGATTATTTACGTGTAGGCCCTACGATACAAAATGACATAATTACAAACCTTATTAAATTCCGAAGGTTCCAAATTGCGGTGAAGGCTGATATTGCGAAAATGTATCGCCAAATTCTGGTAAACGCAAATGATGTTCACTTTCAGCGAATTGTTTGGAGGCCCAACGTTTGCGAGGAGCCGCGCGACTATCAGCTTCAAACCGTAACTTATGGAACGGCGTCAGCATCCTTTTTAGCCACGAGAGTACTAAAGCAGATCGGCATTAGCAACATCGCTAGATTTCCAAGGGCGTCCGACAGTCTCATAAATGACTTTTACGTTGATGACTTTATGTCAACTTTCGATTGCGTTGAAGATGCGATCAATGTCAAGGGGGATCTCTGCCAGATTCTAAAGCAGGCAGGCATGGATCTTCGAAAATGGTCCTCAAATTCGCAAGCTTTTTTGAACACCATCGATGCCGATCATCGAGAATCAGCAACCGAGTTGTCTATTGGCGAGGGTGGGGTTAAAACTTTGGGTTTATTATGGAATGTTGAGGAGGACCGCTTTGAGTTTCTTTCATCGCTAGCTGCAATTGGCCCACAGGTAACCAAACGGGAAGTTCTGTCAGATATAGCGCGCATCTTCGACCCGTTAGGGTGGCTTTCGCCGACCGTCATCAAAATGAAGGTATTTATGAAGCGTCTTTGGTTAAGAAAGGTCGGCTGGGATACGTTTATTCCTATGGACTTGTACGAGGAGTGGTCAGATGTTCGATCGGATCTGCATTCCTTGCATATAATCGGGATTCCCCGCTGGCTACAGTCCAATCGACGAAAGGTAATGGAGCTGCACGGCTTTGCTGATGCTTCCGAGTCAGCATTTGCTGCGGCAGTTTACTCCAGAGTATTAGGGCCGGAGGGTGCTCAAACCGCGCTAATCTGCGCAAAAACTCGAGTTGCGCCACTTAAACCCGCTCTTTCAATACCTCGCCTCGAATTATGCGGCTCTTTACTGCTAACGAAATTGCTTAGCAAGGTTAAAGATGCCCTAATGATTCACGATGTCGAATGCTTCGCTTACACGGATTCCACAACCGTTCTTCATTGGATTCACGGATACCCTCGGTCGCGAAACGTCTTCGTGGACAATCGAATATCGCAAATCCTTAGTCGATTTCCAGCATCCATATGGCACCACATTCGAACAGCGGAGAACCCGGCTGATTGCGCCACCCGTGGTATAATGCCGCATCGCTTACCAAGCTTAGATCTATGGTGGAACGGTCCAAGATTTTTACGGGATGAGGTCATTACGTTTTCAAGTCTGCCACTATCTAACAGGGATAGAGCATCAGATGGTGAAGTGGTCTGTTTGACTAACACCACAAGCAATACACATTTCGATGTTTCTACACGTTTTTCGAATTTCAACCGACTGTTGCGCGTCATTGCTCGTTGCATATTATTATTCCGGAGGCGCCGGTCGACTAGCCCATCATCTACGTACCTCCTTTCGCCCCAGGATTTGCTTTTGGCGAAATATGCCCTTGTTCGCATCTCGCAAGGTCAATTCTTTCGCGATGAAATCGACCATTTAATCAACGGTGAAGCGGTTTCGAGGAGGAGCAAATATCGGTTTGTGGATCCATTTATCGATGAATTCGGCGTTCTGCGGGTTGGAGGAAGGCTTCAAAATGCTTCAATCCCTTTCGAACAGAAGCATCCAATAATTCTTCACAAGAATGATCACTTAACAAGACTAATTGTCAGCGATTGCCACTTAAATCACATGCATGCAGGTACACGTCAGATGACTTACCTGCTTCATCTCAACTATTTCATTTTCGGCGCTCACCACTTGATCAGGCGATGCATTTATCAGTGCACGACTTGTGTACGGCAGCGAGCTATTCCTTATCAACAACAAATGGGCAGTTTACCAAGGCAGCGATTGGAACCGGGTGTTACGTTCGGAAACACAGGCGTCGATTATGCTGGCCCATTTACGGCGCGATCCTGGAGAGGACGCGGGGCTAAGCAGTACAAGGTGTATGTGGCGTTATTTATATGTATGGCAACAAAGGCGATGCACCTGGAGGTCGTCACAGAGCTCTCATCGGCGGCATTTATAGCGGCATTGCGAAGATTTGTCGCTAGACGGGGAAAGTGCCACACGCTTTTTAGTGACAATGGCACCAATTTCGTTGGCGCAAATCAAACACTGCGCGAATGGGCGAATCTGCTGAACTCAACTGCTTTCAAGGAAGGTATTTCGAACGAGCTAAGCAACAAGGGAATCACCTGGATGTTTTCGCCACCTCACGGCCCACATTTTGGGGGCCTATGGGAGGCTGGCGTCAAAACTGTAAAATTTCATCTACGAAGGGTATTGGCAAACACGTCGGCGACCTATGAAGAGTTTTCAACAGTACTATGCCAGATCGAGGCATGTGCAAATTCTAGGCCATTGTGCTCACGTTTTGAAGGCGACGTCGATCCCTTGACGCCGGCGCACTTTCTCATTTCGCGACCACTGACAACGGTGCCGGGCCCCAGCGAACCTAACTCGAACATGTCGTTATCGAACCGATGGCAATATCTACAAGGTCTCGTGCACAGCTTTTGGGAAAAGTGGTCTCAAAATTATATCACGCAGCTGCGAAAGCGTTCCAAGTGGTTGGAAAAATCCAAAAATGTTCAGCCCGACGACGTCGTTATTATTAGGGAAGAAAATCAGCCGCCGTGCACGTGGCTTATTGGAAGAGTCAGCAGAACATATCCCGGAGGAGATGGCTTGGTACGAGTCGCATCTGTCATCACCGCCAAAGGAGAATTCAAGCGTCCGGTGAGCAAACTGTGTCCTTTGCTACTTGGTTGAAGGGCTCCTTCAACGGCGGGAGAATGTTTGCGTTTCAAATTGCGTCCAGGCCTTAAGAAAATTGTTTTCTTACACACGAGCTATAAGTTGTGTTATCTTTTGTCTTTTTCTTTTTCCTCTGAACAATAAAATACTTTTTCTTCTTGTCGATCAATGATCAAGGAACATAACGCGTTTGTCCTTTATTTTTTCCTTCAAACCAGGTGCCGAATCATAAAAATAATACGGGATAAGTATCTCGATAAGCCGGCAAGTACGCGAACACCGCTGGATAATTGTGTACACACAAAGAGCATCGTTTCCGAAGGACTATCGTGCTTTGGAAGAGAGAAAGTCCATACACATAAAGTCGACTATATTATCACTTAATCCATATTTTGATGGAAGCACAAAGCTTATCCGGGTTGGTGGAAGGTTGGAAAATGCAGGAATTTTGCCGGATGCTAAGCATCAAATCTTAATGCCAAAAAAGAATATCATAACAAAAATGCTGTTAACTCAGCTACATCGCAAGAACATGCACGTATCACATAGAGCACTAATAGCGCTCTCAAGGCAAAAATATTGGATTTTGGGTGTTGGACACGCAGCCCGGCAAGTGGTCAACAAATGTATCAAATGCTTTAGATCAAAGCCCAAATCAATCAATCAGCTCATGGGAAATATGCCACCGGAAAGAGTCATCCCAACGCGACCTTTTTATAACTCTGGAGTGGATTTTTGTGGACCAATAAAAACTCATTACAAGGTCAGAGGTAGGAGTCCTAGCTACGAAGTCATATCTAGCAGTATTTGTCTGCTTCTCTACTAAAGTCGTACACATAGAGGTGGTAGGAGATTTGTCTTCTGAAGCCTTTATTTATGCTTTAAAAAGATTCATAGGCAGGCGAGGCCTATGCCATACAATATTCTGTGACAATGCGATCAATTTTGTCGGGGCAAAAAACGAATTGGCAGAATTAGTAAACGCATTTAATTCAGAACGACTGCAGTCATCAATTCAGGCCGCTTGTCTTGAAGATGGAATAACATGGAAAAACATACCACCTCGTTCCCCTCACTTCGGAGGACTGTGGGAAGCGGCTGTTAAATCAGCAAAGGCACTCCTCATTCGTCAGCTCGGAGAAGCATCACTAACGTACGAACAATTGCTGACTGTGGTCATACAAGTAGAAGCAATACTAAACTCCCGCCCTTTAACACCTTTATCATCCGACCCAAACGATTTAGAAGCACTAACATCTGGACATTTTTTAATTGGAAGCCCACTTACATCCTTAGCCGAGCCAGATGTTACAGAACTTAAAATGAGCGGCGTTAATAAGTTCAGGCAAATACAACACATTCAACAGCATTTTTGGAAAAGGTGGTCGGCGGAATATTTGCATCTGTTGCAGCAAAGAACAAAATGGAAAAGAGAATCAGATAATTTTAAACCTGACACCTTGGTTCTCATCAAGGAGGCCAATACTCTTCCCATGCGGTGGAAATTAGGACGTGTCGTGGAGACTTTCAAGGGCAGCGATAATAAAGTACGCGTGGCTAATGTAAAATCGAAAACTGGAACATACCAACGGACCAATCCACCGTCAACCAGATTGACCACATTGCGATCGACACAAGGCACTCCTCCAGTATTATGGATGTCCGAACATTCCGAGGGGCCAACATAGACTCGGACCACTACCTTGTTGTAGCCAAGGTACGACTGCGGATATCCCGAACACCGCCACACAGCCCGAACCTAAGCCTGCAAGGACGAATAAGGGAACATCGTAGTAGAATCGCAGTCGATGCTGAGGGTATGGAAGAACTACTTCTGTAGACTGTTTAACGGCGATGACGAACAAAATCCCGCTGTCAGGCAGAATGAACCATTCAACCTGGACGATGAAGACCAACAATTCCGTCCACCCGACCTGGACGAAGTGAAGATAGCCATATCTAAGCTGAAGTCCAACAAAGCCGCTGGAGCAGATGGCCTAGCCGTCGAGCTGTTCAAAGCGGCAGGCGATGACTTGGGTAGGAGCATGCACCAACTCATCTGTAAAATATGGTCGGAGGAAAGTATGCCCGATGAATGGAACCTCAGCATTGTTTGCCCGATCCTCAAGAAAGGAGATCCTCTGAACTGCGCCAACTACAGAGGTATAAGTATTCTAAACATCGCCTACAAGATCCTATCTGCCGTGTTGTGTGAACGCCTGAAGCCTTTCGTCAACAACCTGATTGGTCCCTATCAGTGTGGCTCCAGGCCAGGAAAGTCTACCGTTGACCAAATATTCACACTGCGGCAGATCTTGGAGAAAACCCAGGAAGTCCAAATCGATACCCACCACCTTTTTAGCGGGAGCGTATCGGAATCCCGCTTTTCAAAAAACCCGAAAAAAAAGTTTTAAAATCCCGTCTGCTAAAATACTGTTTTTTTTAAATCCCGTCTTCTAAGATCCCGCTTGTTCAAAATCCCGATCTATTATAATCCCGCTTTTTAAAATCCCGCCTATTCCCGCTAATCCCGTTTTTTTTTTTTTACAAAATATTGTTATCAAAAAAAAATAGATGTTGGTTATATGCGCTTTTTTATTCTATTATTATATATATTTAAAAATATTAAAAATACTCGACCAAAAAGAAAATGCATCCGAATGTTTTTAGTTTTTACTGTAAGTACATATTTGTTTTTGCTTACATATTCAACATTGTTTTTACGCATTGCGAAAATAGTATATAAATAAATAAATTGTTGGCGCAACAGGTCCGAAGGGGCCCTAGGCCTAGCTTCTCACAACCATTCGTTTTGTGTGAGTTTTCATTTTTGGAACGAATGGAAGGGATCTACAGTTTTATGCCGACTCCAAACGGCTAATTGAGAAGCTCTTTCAAGACAGTCATACTCTCGGATGTTTGTCAGACGTTCGCGAGAGGTGGCTTTTTGCGGGATTCGAACCTCGACCCCTAGCGTAGTAGTCCAACACACTAACCACTAAGCCACTGCGCCTACAAAAGAAAATAGTATATAATGCACATAAAAACCTTCCTCTTGCTAACGGTTTTACCCTTATCATTTACTGCTGTAATAATAATTGGAGTTTACGCCAATTTATATTGTGTAGAATATCATATAACATTATTATTATTTTTTTTTTTTTTTTTTGAATTATTGAAGATTGTCATATTTATTACTTAAAAATGTATTTTGATATTATTTATTTCTTATTATGTTACTTCCTCTAAATATGATAAATGTTAAAATAAACTGCATTTCAAAAAAGCACTCATTGCTTAATTTATCTTAATGTTCTTATTATCCCGCGGGATTATAAAAAACGGGATTATAAGAGGCGGGATTTTAAAAAGCGGGATTTAAAAAAAGCGGGATTATAAAAATCGGGAATATAAAAAGCGGGATTTTAATAGCGGGATTTTAAGAATCGGCATTATCAAAAGCGGGATATCGAACCCAACACCTTTTTATCGATTTTAAGGCCGCCTATGACAGCATTTATAGAGACGAGCTATATAGAGCAGTGTCTAGTTTTGGCATCCCTGCCAAACTCGTCCGTTTGTGCAGGATGACAATTGAGAATGCACGCTGCTCCATTAAGGTCGGTAAAGAACTCACCGAGACATTCGATGTCAAAAAAGGATTTAGACAACAGTCGCTCTTCAGCATTCGTGGTGTTCAGACGACTTGGATAGTGAGGCAGCGTAAAGCAAAATAATGATAAGTAGTGTTTTTGAACAGTGAGATTCAATTAGCCATTTGGCTCAGTGGAGCAACCGTCGGCTCTGGCACAGGAGGAGCCAAGTTCGAGTCCTAGTGGGGGAAAAACTTTTTTTTCATTGAAAAATAGTAAAAAAAAAAACAAGTGGAAGTGCCGCAAGGCAACACGCGATGGACACTGGCCAACCAAAGGTCCCGCAAGGAGATAACCCGTTGCCGAGGTGCGAGGCGAAGAGAAAAAACAACAAGAAGATGATGAGGAAGCTGAGCTCGATCATCTGCTCAAAGAGCTCCTCGCGAAGAGGGAGAAGTTGCGCCAGCAGAAAATGCTTCAGCAACAACAAAAGCTGAAGCAAATACAAGCTGAGCAGCAACATAACAAACAACAACAAAAACAGCTTAAGCAGCAGCAACAACAACAAGCACTGCTTAAGCAGCAGCAACAACAGCAACAGAAAAAGCAGCTGGTACACAAACAGCCACTGCAGCAACAACAACAACAACAGACTCAGAAGCAGAAACAGCAGCAGCAACGACAACAACTGCAACAGCAACCGCAGCAGCAACAACAACAGCAACAGCAACAACAACAACAACAACAACAACAACAGAAGCAGAACAGAAAAGATAAGGTACCACCAATTAATGTAAGTTATTTAGATATTAGTAATAGTATTAGATTATGTAGGTTAGTCACTAAGAATTTTTATATTAAAAGGCTAAACGCCACAAAGCATATAATTATGTGCTCAAATATGGAGGAGCACAAAAAGGTGCGCACCGATCTGGAGAAAGCAGACACAGAGTACTTAACGTACACTCCAAAAGGAGAAAAGCGGCAAACGGTGCTGCTTAAGGGTATCGACCCTGATATTAAAATAGAGGAGCTTGAAAAGGAGCTCAAAAATTATGAGTGCGACGACTTTAAGTGGCGGGTGGCCGTGGCGCAGTGATAGAGTGTTCGCTTGTTGAGTGGGAGGTTACGTGTTCAAATCCGAGCCAGTACCACGAAACATTTTTCACAAATAAAAACTGGAATAAGTTTAAGTGAATTATAAGCGAACACAAATATCAACAATTCTCCCCTAGCTATTAGGACGCCACTCGTGGAGAATATTCACTGCGCCACAAACTCTTTCCTATCCCTCTTTCTCTTCCTAAAAAAAAAAAAAAACTTGAATGTCGCGCTGTGCCCCGCATTATAAGGGTATTCATAACCCCTTGAGCGCGAGTAAAATTATAAAAAAAAAAAAAAAAAAGTTCGTGGGGGTCAAGCCGCTTTCCTCGCCTGCGGACAGGGGTGGTAACCGCAAATTACCATTCTTTCTGGTTCAACTAACACCCGACAGCAAAATCGATAGTCTGAAAAGGATCAAATTCCTGTACTATCATGCAGTACGTTGGGAAAAATTAAAAAGGTCAGATCGCGTACTTCAATGTATGCGCTGCCAGAGGTTCGGGCACGCCGCAGCTAACTGCCACATGCAGTTCAGGTGCGTCAAGTGCAATAAGGACCACAAACATGGGGAATGTGCTTTGGGTAGCGATAGGGTAGAAGATCGGGGCCAGCTTTCGTGTGTACTCTGCAAAAGCTCTGGACATCCTGCTAATTTCAAGGGATGCCAGAAGTATCAGCAGGTTAAACAAAATGTGCAGGCTCGAAAACAGAAGTCAGAAGAAGAGAAGGGTCAAAACAGTCGCTCGTTCGCAAATTTTGTTGCACCCAATGTGTCCTTTGCCCAAATGGTATCTGTTAGGAGAATTACGAGAACGAGAACGGTCGTCTTTTGATTTCACTGTGATCGCAACAGGTTATGGGCCCAGACGCGCTGGCGGGCAAGTTTCAGTTTTTCGGAAGTTTTTAGTTTGAATGCAGTTAAGGTGTTTCTTTTTATAAAACACAGTACCTTGTTAATTGCAAATCGGCACGCGAAATGTGGTTAAAATTGGAAGCTGTATAAGAAAAAACACAAACTAATATTCATATACTCCAGCAAAAGTTTTGTGCATTTGCGAAAGACGAAGGAGACGATATTGCAATACATATATCACGACTCGAATCAATTACACAGCAATTGCGTGATTTGGGTGAAACGGTATCGGAAAGCATGTTGATAACAAAAATTCTTATGACGCTGCCAGAAAAGTACATGCATTTTCATACTGCACGGGAATCAACGGCACCTGATGAAAGAACGTTGTTGAATTCGACCAGTCGCCTCATTATAGAGGAAACCCGCTTGTCGCTACACCCAGGTACACAACAACAAAACGCCTTTGTGGCAGAAAAATAAAAAAAATTCTCAAAGTCACAATCACAATACATTCCTCAAGCAAACCGAAATTACAGAAGCAATTTCAAGAGTGGGGGTGGTGGCTGTAAATGTTTTTTTTGCAACAAACCAGGGCACTGGAAGAAAGACTGTCCAAAGAGAAAACACGACAACAGAACGAAAGACGCATTTATTTCAACTCTTTTGTTGCGTGAAAGGGACGACGATTCTCAAAGCTGTTTTTAGACTCAGGAGCAACGGATCATATGACATTCAACAAAGAACTGTTTTCATCATACGTTGAGTTTACTAAACCACAGAATGTACGTATTGGCAATGGCGAGTTGATAAAAGCGCACGGTTGCGGTAACATACATATTTTCTCATTCAACGGTTCTTCTTGGTTAGAGAAATACCTAAAAAATGTTCTGTTTGTGCCAGACATACGAGTTAATTTGTTTTCGTCTAACGCTGCTATGGATAAAGGGCTTCGATTAGTGTCTGACCGGGAAAAATGTCAACTGCTTGATGAGGGTAGCAACGTTGTGGCAGTGGGAGTCCGCGAAAAATCGTTGTTTCGAATGGTGGTGAAAATTAGGTTTCCTTGTGCAAATGTAGCTGTGGCTAAAGCAAGCAATTTAAAAGTTTGGCACGAGCGGCTAGCCCACCAAAATAAAAAGGTTATTTCAAATTTATTAATAAAACATAATATTCCTTTTACAAATTCGGGACAGTTCTTTCGTGAATCATGTGTTTTTGGAAAACACGCTAAAACACAATTTTGCAATAGTGATAGTAGAGCAAATCAACCGGGAGAATTAGTACATGCCGATTTGTGCGGACCGATGCAGCATCAATCGCTGTCCGATTCTCGTTTTTTTCTTTTGTTTAAGGACGATTATTCAAATTATCGTGCAGTTTATTTTCTACGAAATAAAAATGAAGTGCATTCATATTTCGAAGAATACATCATTAAGGTAAAAACTGAAACTGGTTACGATCTAAAAACCGTAAGAACTGATAACGGGACCGAATTCTTAAATCGGGAGTTTAAAGTTTTGCTTCAGAAGTATAAAGTTGCTCATCAGACATCGGTTCCATATTGCCCACAGCAAAATGGTAGGGCAGAACGAGAAATGACGACACTGGTGGAAGCGGGCAGAACAATGTCACACGCTAAGAGTTTGCCACTCAAACTTTGGGCAGAGGCAGTCAACACCGCAGCCTTTGTTATAAATCGTACATCTTTAAATAGTAATGGAAAAACGCATTTTGAACTGTGGACTGGCAAGTGCTTCTGCGACAGTTTTGATTGGACGATTTTTGGAGAAACGTGTTACATCCACATTCCCACACAAAAACGGCAAAAATGGGATGTAAAATCCGAAAAAGCAATATTTGTGGGATATGTTGAAGGAGTAAAAGGATACAGAGTATGGATTCAAGGAACCAATAAAGTAAAGGTTAGTCGTGGCATTATTTTTGAAAAAACAGCTCGAAGTTCTATTGTCGGTGCAAGTGGTGATGCAAGTGGCTGTACAGGTGGCTATGAAGACGATCATGCACGTAACGGCGTAAATAGCGTACGAATTGAAGAAATTGATGACACCACAAATGGCAATGCGAATGGCGATGGAAGTGACGATGTTGGTGGTGATGAAGGTGGTTTTCATTCAGCAGAGGAACAAGAGGTGGTCGCTGCCGATGAGATCCCACTAAAGGATCACTTGAGAAGTTCGACAAAAAATGGCAATAAATACGCTTCAGCTATGTTAGCGGGTTGTGCCTTTTTAGCTGAATATATTGAACCTACAACTGTTGAAGATGCTTTGCAGTCCCGGGAGTCAATCAAGTGGAAACTGGCGATGGAAGCTGAAATGGAGGCCTTAGAGAAAAATAAGACGTGGGAGCTAGTTAAACCACCTTCCAATAATACAAATGTTATCGACAACCGATGGGTGTTTAAAATTAAAAGTTCTAACTCAAATGAACCAGCCCGTTTCAAGGCCAGGCTTGTGATAAGGGGATTCTCTCAAGTCAAAGGCATCGACTATGAGGAAACTTTCAGTCCGGTTGCTGGATTTTCATCGATTCGAACAGTTCTTCACTTGGCAGCGCTTAGAAACTACAAAATTAAGCAGTTCGATATAACTACTGTGTTTTTAAACGGTCATCTGAAGGAAGAAATTTACATGAAACAGCCAAAGTGTTTCAATGATGGATCAGGACGTGTTTGTAAGCTGCTCAAGAGCTTATATTGCTTAAAACAGGCTTCTCGTGTTTGGAACCACCAGTTTTCATCTTTTCTCCGATCTTTTCAACTAAAAACTTCGAGAGCTGATCCTTGTGTTTTCGTAGGGGAAGACATTGTGTTGGCTATCTATATAGACGATGGAATCATTGCGGCAGTTAATGAAGACAGGATATTAGCGGTCATCGACTTCCTAATGAGAAAATTTTCTGTCAAAGTATTCGACGCAAAACATTTTCTTGGTTTGGAGATTGTCCAGAGAGCTGACGGTAGCATATTTGTCAACCAGGCGAGTTTTGCGAACAAAATCATCATTAAATTCGGCATGGCAAACGCGAATGCTGTTTAGACATCTGCAGACACCGTGGGTACTGGTGCTAGCAACTCTGGTGACGTCAACTTTCCCTATCGTGCAGCAGTCGGCAGCCTCATGTATTTGGCTGTTGGTACCAGGCCAGATATATCATTTGCGTTGGGCGTGGTCAGCCGATATATGGAAAAACAAACTGAAGCCCATATCAAGGCCTTGAAACGAATTTTGAGATACGTTAAAGGATCGCAAAATTATGGCATCTTTTTTAATTCTAAACCTAAATTTAAATTCAAATCTTACAGCGATGCAGACTATACTGGTGATTGAACAAATAGAAGATCTACCAGTGGGTTTATTTGTTTTCTTGGTGATGGTCCTATCTCCTGGGGCTCTCAGCAGCAGCGTTGTGTTCGTTCGACAACAGAATCGGAAAACATCGCGGCAGCAGAGGCGGTGAGAGAGATTTCATGCCTAAAGGTTTTGTTGGAGGATGTCCATCTTAACTACGAGAATTCCACACTTTATATGGATAATGAAAGTGCTATCAGACTAGTGAAGAACCCCGAATTTCACAAAAGGACCAAGCATGTTGATGTCAGGTATCACTTCATAAGGGACCAGTATGCTGAAAAGGTTTTTGATATTGAGCATGTCCCAACCGAGCTTCAGAAAGCCGACATTTTCACCAAACCTCTGCCGAAAGAACGTTTCCGTACACTGAGAGAAATGATTGGTGTGATCTCAGCGCCATAACACTTAACGTTTTTTTTTTTTTTTTTTTAACTTTTTGAAATACTAGAACTAAAATTGAATTTTGTATTTTCTTGATTATCAAATATTATTGAAAGTGGGAGAATTCAAAAATATTTCCTCTACCGGGTAGCACAATAACAAAAAGCCGAAGCCTACACCGGAAGCGGACCTGGATTTGAAATCGATCCTTCTGTCTTTGCACGGAAAGATCGATCATTTTCAGAAATAATTAAATGAGCAAGCGGCTCGAATAGACGTTATCTATTCGACGCTGTTTGCCGAGTCTGCCGCGCCATGAATATGATGGGTACGCTGGACGAGGTAAACTTAAAGATCCTTGCGGTGAATGTTAATTCACTAATCAGGATCGAGAGAAGGATCAATCTTTCCAATCTGTTGAAAGCCCAAAAGCCAGATGTACTTTTGGTGAGCGAAACTAAGCTAAATCCGAAGCACATAGGCTATAGAAATTATCGTGTAGTTAGAAGAGACCGGCCCAACTCCACACAAGGAGGTGGTGTCGCTATCTTAATACGTAAAGGCGGGTTCCAGGTGTTGGAAGCATGCATCGTGTGCATTCCTCTCAATAGCCAGAGGCGGGTGTATGTGGTGTCGCTTTACGCGCCTGAATCGTCTCATCACATTCAATTTTTAAATGAGATCGAGACGCTTTTTCGTTTCTTAGAGCTTCAATCGGAAGACAATTATTACTTTTTGGGCGGAGACCTCAATGCTAAACATGCGGCATGGGGAAATGATATTCCGAACCCTAGAGGCAACCGGTTTCACGAATGGTGGCGTCATAATATGATTGAGTATAAACTCGAATTGCACGCGACGGATATCCCGTCTTTCCCTAGGTTCGTTCTTGGACTTGGCGCTAGTTGACGAAAGACTGGAACTAA
Source organism: Cheilosia urbana (assembly GCA_946477585.1). NCBI lineage: Eukaryota > Metazoa > Arthropoda > Insecta > Diptera > Syrphidae > Cheilosia > Cheilosia urbana. Next base: position 18,493,310 of record OX297857.1, read on the forward strand.
CAAACACTGATCTAAGCACGCGGAACTGTTTACGAACGGTTGAGTACGATAGTGATCACTACAGACTTGCCGCCGTAATACGGATCCCGAACGAGCAGACGCAGCTGGAGAAGTACGACCAAGTGCGTTCTTTCGAGTACCAAAAAGCGCAGTGGTTGCGCTTCACCAGAGTTTTAAAGCGCGACATACGCTCATGCGAGATCGACCCACCGACAAACAGGAACTTAATGAACGATGAGATCGACATTCATTTACGGCAAGTGAATGTTGTCATCAAACAGACAATGGAGCGGACTATCCCTCGGGTAGGACATTCCACCGACGAAAAAAAAACTGAAAAGTATCGAAACGCGACAATCGATGCTCTGTACAGACATAAAAGTAGACTGCTCTCGAGGCTTAAACGGCTACACAGACAGTTTACTGTCAGGAACGATCCCGAGATAAGGACACTGAAGTCGATGATCAAAAACTTGAAACAGTTGATCACCGAGAATTACAGAAAATCTTTAAGTTTGTAGTAGTCCGAGTATATTCCCACAAATAAAAAAAAAAAGATCATAACGACATTTACTGTGTTCGAATTCCTCAGACGAACGAGAACAGACAGGCACTACTGACTGCTGGCATAAGTCCGGAAGGTGTTGACTCGAATGACGGTTTTTTCGTGGTCGAAGACCCGCAGGAGAGGGTGGATTTGATGGGAGCTTTCTTTGAAAATGTGTATACGGTGAACAACCCTGTTCGCCGTAACCACGACCTCGAAGAAAGGGCCTTTCTTAATCACTTTTTGGCACAGGTCTTGCAGTAGTCACTGAGCATGGTGACATTATCTACTCTGTGAGATTACCCAATTATTTTTCAATATACTCCACGGAAGCGTACGCAATACTCAAAGCTACAGAAATAGCTATCTCCATAGCTAAAAACGTGGTTATTTGTACTGACAGCCTGTCCACCCTAAAGGCCATCAAGAATATCAAAAACTGCACTCCATCGATAACCAAAATCAGACAAAACATACTTAAGAATAAAAAAAAACTTATGATCCTCTGGGTTCCAGGACACTCAGGTATCAAAGGGAACGACCTTGCAGACCAAGCAGCCAAAATCGCTTCCGAACATACACACACAACTCTACTGCCACCTACGAAAAGAGACTTCCTCAATGTAGTCAACAATTACTGGGAACACAAAAGAAAAGAAGAGTGGAACACATACATCCACCACTACTCCTCCTTAAATCCTCTGGCTGAAAAAATGTTGTACCCAACAGAAACGTCCACCAAGATGAACAAATGCTTCCTACGTCTTCGCCTCGGACATACCCAGCTAACACATAGTCATCTCCTCAATAAAGAAAACCCTCCAGCCTGCCATCTCTGCCAATCCAACGATATCTTGACAATTAAACATCTTACCTCAGACTGTACCAAAACAAACGATCTGTGTAAAGCACTCTTCAATAAAAAAACATATAACAAAATTCTCAATAAATGTATGTGAGGGGCTGTCGGGTTTTTTTCGGTCTACGAAACATGGCCCAAGTTCCCCCGACGGCCCCACTATCTATTATCTTTATTTTTACAACTACTTTTACATATATATAAGCCGAAAGCCCTGGTAGCTAGTGCTTGTAAACTGTATTATTATATAAATTTATTTATATTGTAATAAATAATAATAATAATAAAAAATAATCACTTTTACCTGCGGACCGAAATTCAAAATTGCCGATTCGAGAACAACGGTTTCACCGTGTTCAATGACGACAACCGTGCGAATGGCACAATCGCCGATGTAAATTCTCACCTGTTCGTGAGTATAGATGAACTTCGGTGCATCTTTGAGTCACTAAAAAACAAAAAGTTGGCAGGAGTTGACGGTGCCCCAAACGTCGTATTAAGACACCTGCCGCTAGAAGCGATCGATATCTTCACGACGCTATTTAACAATGCGGTGAATAATGCATATTATCCGGCGCAGTGGAGAATGGCGGTGGTACACCCTATCCCGAAAAAGAATAAAGATAGGACAAACCCTGCTAATCTGCGGTCAATTAGTTTGCTCCCGAATATTAGCAAGGTATTCGAGAAGGTGCCTGCCTGGTCGACTTTGAGAAGGCCTTCGACACCGTATGGTTGGAGGGGCTCTTTTATAAGCTGACCAGAAAGGGCATTCAAAAACCTTTGCTGTATATGATTTATGATATGCTTATGGGAAAGAAGTTCGTTGTCAAAGCTGGCAACGTGACTTCGAGCAGGGTTTTTGAAATTAAAAACGGCTTACAACAGTGGTCAGTGAATTCTCCGGTCCTGTTTAATATTTAGACTAGTGATCTGGTGGGCTCCCTCAGACACGCTATAGCGTACGCAGACAGGACAGGACCAAAAATCGAGGTCATCAACATCCTTCTGCAGCGTGACTTCGAGCAAATTAAGAGGTATTGCGATGATTGGAAGTTGAAAATCAATTTCCAAAAATCGGAAACAATCCTGTTCAGAACTCCATTGGCTGGGGCCTCTAGGGACACCAGAAAAAACTGGAGAAAATTAACAATTATTGGACAGCAGGGACGACCATTGGCGGTGAGAAACGTGGTCAGGTATCTCGGCATCCGGCTCGACCAGTATCTGTATTTTGACAAACATATAGATGCTTGTCTTGCTGCGGCTAAGAGGGCCTACGCTCCGAAAAGGAGACTGTTTCGCAGCAGTCAACTTGACTCCGGGGTGAAGGTCATTTGCTACATGGCCCTTATAAGGCCTATCATCGCTTATGGCTGTCCCATGTGGTTCAATATAGCGCCGTCCTATATGGAAAAGATTCGGGTGTTTGAGAGGCAATGCCTCAGGACCTGTCTAGGGTTGTTTAGAACTCCTGAATCTCAGTAAATAAAATACTATCCCAACCGGACCTTATACAATGGGGCTCGACTGAATAGGATTGACAATTTCCTTACTAAGGTGATTCGGAGGCACGTTGCTGGGGCGATGTCCAGTGATAATAACCTGATCTCAGGGGCTTACTACCCCAATTTAATGTACCACGGGAGTACGCTTCGGTCTGGCTTTGTCCCGCCTGAGGCATTTCTTCATGTAGACATAAAAGGGTTAGTCCAGACAAAAGATGGTGTGCCGGTATTGTACCACAGCCACGAGCGGCTCATCCACGACGGGTACGACGCCAATGCTCAGGAACTCCTCCGTTTCAGCACCGCAATTGCGGACAGGGTCGATACTGTAAATCAGTTCACCGAATTTTGGTGGCTTGAGGAAGAAGTGAGGCTCTCCCGGACCGGTGCGCTACTTACGTAGCATCCTCCTTAGATTTAAGCTAGATTTAAGTTGGTAGGTTTAGGGTTGGAGTAGGGAGTCTTTGGGAGGCGCCGGGCTATCCAATATGAAAGAGTGCTTCCGAGATTTGACCGACGCTTATGGCCTCGATCGAGTTTCGGCGGCGCGGATGAACCCCTGTTGGCGGCCGATAGGCAACCAAGGACGCGATGAGGATGGTGACCAATCGATAAGATTGCTCACCACCCTGATTATAGGTAATGTGGGTTAAGTAGCTTAGGTAGTTTTAAGTAGTTTTAAACAAAACAATAATAAAGAATTCAAGTTTTCTAAAGTTTCTTGAAAATTAAAAAAATAAAACAAATCATTGATATAGATAGATTTAAGGCCGAAAGGCAATAATTTTAAGCATATTGTTAAGTTTAGAGCGCTCGCTAAGAGCCAGTAAGCTAGAATAAGATAAATGTTAGTTTTAAATTAGATTTAATCGTTTTTGTCTAGTATGTAAGTAAAAGAAAGAAATAAAAAAAAATGAAATGAGCGTCTGAAAAAAAAAAGACTGCACAAGGAAAAAATGGAGAGGTTTTCTCAACTGCTTTCCAGTGTGCTACAAACAAAGTCACCATCGGAAATACATTTTTTAGTTTACTTCATTTATCTTCATCTCATCTTTTTATTTATTTATCTATATTATTCTGTGATGAATTACTTATTAATTTGTTTTTACTGAAGTTGCAATAAAAGTCAATACCGACATTTAAATATGTTAACTGAAACCTGTCTGCTATTGCTTTTCTTTTGATTTCTCCCATTCGCTGCAATGTAGAATAGCTGCAAATCAACGTTTTCTGTTTCGTCGTTATGTGTAATGTCATGTATAGCTGCGGCTTCTACATTCCAATTATCGTTTTCATCGATGTACATATTATGTTGTACGCAGCATGCTAATATAAATTTGCACATCCTTTCGACTGTGTGAAAATCCAAACGCATTATCTGACGGAATCTGGTTTTTAAAGAGGCAAATGAGTTTTCAATTTTAACTCGCGTTTGGCTCAGCTTTTTGTTGTACTTTCTCCGCTTTGCTATCATATCATTCCAGTGTCCTTAAATAGTGTCAACAAAAATTCCCTTAAGGGATATGCGGCATCACCCAATAAATGGTATTGTGATCCGCAAATTAGTGGTAGATCCTTACTAATGAAAGATAGTTGGAATAGACTAGCATCATGAATTTTGGTAGGCGCCCCAACAAATACGTCCACATATCGGGTATCAGCATCACATATACCCTGAAGGGTCAAGGACAACAGATCGTGTCGATTTATATATGTTGATCTGATTTTGTTTGCTGGTTTCCTTACATATATATAACATCCATCGATGCATCCTAGTACATTTGGGAATCCTGCTATCTGAAACGAACAACTTAGGTTTGTGTTATAATATTGTATGGATTGACTTACCTGTTCAAATTTTGCTGAAATTTGTGCTTTCTCTTCCACCGTTGATGGAAATTTTACATATTTAGGTGAGATTTCGAAAATGAATTCCAACACACTCGATATGATTCTATATGTGGAAAAAATAGCAACCCCAAACAGATTCGCTACTTCTCGGAAGGAGTCCAGCAAACCTTAAAATAATAAACAAGTACTTCTTTTGTTCGTCCAGTTATTTTTATTAACGCTTACCAAAGGAATACGTAAATTTGTGTTTCAGCAAGAATTTCTCGTCTGCCTCCGCCACACTCCTTCCTTTTAAAATATGTAAGTCGAGCTCTCGTACTTAGCTATTATTTATTCTGCAGTTGCCCTTTGGACGCGAAATTGTTCGCGGAACTACAATGAAATTACTTTTAACAAACACCTTTTAAAAACAAATCGAAGGAATTATACCTCGACTTCGGAGTATTTATCTACGACATCAATAAAATCTTGGACTCTGTTTTTTGTTGTTGGTTTCATTATCTGAAGAGGATGATGATGAGGAAGATGACAAAATATCGCTTAATGCAATAAATATATCCATTTTTGTATGCTTTTTTAAAATGAACGTGTTGTTGTTTTCTGGTTCTCACTTTTTTTTTTCTTCTTGCTTGACTTTATTTCTTTATTTCTTATAAACTGTTCGACTTTAAATTGAAAATTTGTTTTTGAAATCACTGCAAAACATAAACACGAAATGACAAGTTCAAGTTCAAGTAATTTATTGAGACTTATAAAAAAAACCTTTTACATATTTGAAACTTGTAAGTACGAATGTACTTATTGCGCTTGAGAAATGTATACAATAGGAGGCTATAATGTATGGCTCTCTCTGTAAAGAACTGTTCGACTAGTTCTTTAAACGAACATATTTTGGAGGAGATCGATACTCGATCTATTACTCTATCAAAAAGAGAGTAAGCTTTTATTCGAAAATTTTGGGACACGAGCGGTTAAAATAAAAACTTCTAAGTAGCCAGCTTTCCAGAAAGCCGCTGAAATTAACGGCTTATAACATTATTCAACAATTCGTTTTTAAATTCAGCTGGCGTACCAAGCAAGAACCAGAATTCGTGAAATATAATTGAAAAGAATTTGAAGTGTGCATTTTATTATTTCAAATAGTAATAAACAACGCTGTTTGTGTTTGAGAACCAAGCACTTAACCCGGTAAAGAAGAAAAATACATGTATTTTAAATGTGAGAGTAGTTAATAATAGATTTTCCTCGGCAGACAGAAACTGAAAGAAAAATTTGATTTCAAGGCAGCAATTGTGCAGCGCACAGTGCTGTCCGAAAAACGAAGTAGAACCCCGGATTGTGTGTTAATTTCAGCAGAAATTATTCACAAGCTGAGTCGCCATTACAGCACGAATTAAAAAAGCCGCCATTTAAAACTACCAGCTAAAGACAAAGTATTACTTGGAGGCTCCTTAATACTCCAAGCCGTAGCACTGACTTTAGCCGCATAAGCTAAGGCGCCAACTTGGCGGAGCTTCAACACCTCGGGTTCGAATCTCAGCGGGGACCAATTAGAGTACCTATCAGAGGAGGAGTCGCAGAACATTTTTTTTTTATTTAATTAATTTAAATTTTCAATTTTGATAAATTTTACTTGGCTAAGCATTTAAAAAAATAGTGCGTGGAGTCCCTCCGCGCGGAAGAAGTGAAACTTCGTAATGTGGAAATGAAAATAGGAAGGGGTAGAAATTGATTTTTAGTGAAATCATATTGTTTCTTTAAGCCTAGTATCCTGCTCGCGCTAAATTTTAGCGCCCCTAGTCTCCACTTCGTTTCTCCACACCAAAGATAAATGGTCGCTAAATTATTATTAAACATGATATAGATGGGACAAAACCCATATGCTTATGAACCATGAGTACCATGACTGATATCAGTAAACGAAATTTTAATAGAATTTTCGAATTTCAAACTTGAAAGACGTAAGAAACCTAGAAATTATAAGAAGAAGTTCAACATGTGTCCTCAAACTTTCCACAATCTCCTTACCATAGTGGAACACTTGTTATTACCCAAAAGATGAAGCCAAATGAGAGCATAAGTCCCCCTGAAAATTGATTCGCTTTATTTATATGTATATTAGGGTGGAGCACGGATGTATGAAAAATTTTTTTTTTAAGATTCAGAATTGTAATAGGGGGGGATTGGTGCCTTATGTTAAAAGAAAAATTAATGCAGTTTTTCAATTAATTTGGTTAAGATCTTCTGCCCCCGCACTGACTTCAAAAATCAAAATTTTATACAAGATTTTAGAAAATAGATATGGCTGAAAATAATATAAAAGTAAATAGATAGATAAAAGTGCGCAAAATATTTTATTATAATTAGAATTTTAATTCAAAATAAACAAAAAATAAGTTCGCTCTCGTAACAATAAACATTAGGTATTTTATAATTAAGATGCTTGAAAATCTTGTTTGGTCTCAAATTTAGGCATTATCTTCCGTGATTCTATTTTGACCTTTATTGCACCTAGTCTGGACTTTTTTGTGTACTGAGAAGTGGCAGCTTCCGTCGTTATCTTTACAGCTCGTTCAACAGCCTGGGTATGGCACGGAAGCCTTAAAAAGAACAATTCACCTTCACCACTAGATTCCACGATGCTCCGAATTTCTTGGTCACACAAGTTTTGCATAATCGGTGGGTCAGAAACCTTTTCTTGCCAATTTATTAAATCGATATACGTTGATGCATTGAAGTTAATAAGCGGCACTTCGAACAGCCTGGGTGTTGAAGACCGAGGCATACTACGTGCTTTTAATATGCGCCGAGCTGCCAGTTCTCTAATGTGTTTATTTTTATCTGTAACCATAGCAAGCAGAATGTTTTCAGGATGCGCAAAATAACCATTCCGCTGAATGACAGGATCGATTACTTTCTTAAGTTCTTCTGGAAGATATCTGGAGGCCATAACTATGTTAAAAACATGGTGTGTACCATCCTTGCACGTTGGTTTATTTTTTATGGAGAACCAAGATGGCGCGTAAACCTTAACAACAAACGTGGCCAAAGTGATCAAGTTTTCCGAAGGTGTCTCTGTTGTTACATATAAACGCATTATGCGGTTGGCCCGTGTGAGCCAACGCGCATGAGACATTTTGCCTGGAGATTTATTTGACAGATCTTGTGGGAACTCACCTGATATAACCGCTGACACAATCTTGTGCAAATACTGTTGATCTGTACTTAAAAGATTAGCCATTTCTGGTAGAACATTCCCTTCAATACGTCGAAAAGGTTTAACAGGTAATTGTTCACAATTTTCAAGTGCCTTCCCCAAAGGTCCAGTGTAACTCTTAGGTCCCGAAGTACATCCATCAAGATGTTGAAATAAGTGTCTTAAAGGTAGTTCATTCATGTGAAGTAAACATATAATCCATTGAAGTGGTTTTTGGAGTTCTGTCTCAAGTAGTCTTATAATACCGCCCGACTTCCCTGTATTCACGTTTGTACCGTCACAACCGATAGCCATAAGATGATGTTGAGGAATCTCTTCATCTGATAGAAAACTTCTTATTCCATTTTGTATTCCCTTGGCCGAACCAGTCTTAGGAACTACATATCCCATGTATATGGATCCTGGCTCTTGCAGCAAAGAGATGTGCTCTTCAACAATTGTAGTTTTGTATATTTTACCATTTTTTTTCCTCAATTTTATGGTTTTGTCTTTCCTGCCATCAAAGTATAATGCAAATAATTCTGCAGTTGCCTTTTCGTTCATTAACTTCTCTCGGGTTTTAGTTTTCTCTCTTCGTATTTTATGTCTGTCGATGACCCCGACTTCAGACCCAATATCAAACAAAACAGACGATGCTATCGCTGCTGCTGCCCTATCTGATACTCCATACCTGTCACACGTCTTCGATAATGTAGGAAAATCAACGCTTGAGGAAGGTATTCCTTTCTTCTTAGAAATGTGTTTTTCTTTGGGCTGAATGAAGTTATCCGTACTTTTTGAATTTTCAGACGCTGACGATGAGGATGTCGAAGAAGTACTAATCTCCAAAACAGCAGGCGTAGAAGTATTTAAAGCACTAACAGTTTGGCATTTCTCTCGAGTTAGTTTTCTTACCAAACTCTTTTGCAGTCTTTTAGTGACAGTAGCATCAATTCCACCGATTATCATACTTCGTACGTTTCTTTGGTCAATTAAAAATGCTTGCTCTTGTTTCGGAACCTTTTTGTCTTTGGTACAGGTGCACTGATTGAATTCCTTGCATTTGCATGCCGTAATATCAAAAAGGAACTTACCACTTTGCTGAAAACTTTTTAATTTTTCTGGGGAGAGTCTCTTGACAGATTTAAGTAAATTCTTGTATTTTAAATGATATGCTTTCAACATCTGTATGATTCTGGTTCTTGTTACAGTCGGAATAGATGCAGATCGCCATATATCTTCTATTTTGGATGTTACTATAGCTGCTACTTCTGGAAAGATGGGCTCTTTTGAAGTTTCCAATTCGAATTTAAGTTGATGTCTCGTCCATTCATAGTACATTATTGCATCTGCATAAGTAGGTAGAACGTTTTCTTTCATTTCACGAGAATCACCAAAAATAGGACATTTAAATACACTTCGCGTTCTTTGCATGTTTTTTTTTTAAGAGTTAAGTTTAATGTATTTGTAAAAAGACGATTATATGACTGATGCACACGGAAAACAATAGTGAACTGATATGAAATAAAAAGCGTGGCTAACTAGATATTCAAAAAAAAGTTATGAAATTTTACAGCATACTCTCACTTGATTACGAATAGTTAGATTTTTTATTGTGTTTGCGGAGGCAGTTATCGTTACCCAAATCGAATAATATTTTGCATTTATATATTTAAGCCTATAAGGCACCTTTTTTTTACTATTAGATACCAATTAACATAAATAAATTTTTTCGCTCCACCCTAATGTATATGTATCTCTGTTTTGGAGCTGTTATTTGGCTTTGCATTTTCTTTTATTTATCACGCAAACATTATCCGCGTTTTCCGCCACAAAACATTTTTTGCAAACACAACACAAACACTTTTCTCCGTTTTTTTATGTCAAAATTTATCTTCGATTTAATGCACCGGACATTTATTTCGCGAGCTAAATGAGTGCAGACTTTTCATCGGCCCATCTATATGAAGTTAAGGATTTGGCGTGCGAACAGGATACTGATGCTTTGCTTAACTGCCTCGCTCAATTTTATCTTTGTAGACATTTTTGTATGGGAGATAAAATTTAGCGCGAGCAGGATACTAGGCTTTAAGACAAACTTTATTAACATTACTTACAATTCACAATTGATCGCATCTTTTAATTATCATTTTCGAGTGGAGAAATATCCAAATCCATAACATTTACAATGGGATAATGACAACTAAAGTAAGATACGATATGTTGGAAGTCGCATTAGAAGTTTCACTTCAAAAATACTACCCTATTAAATTATAGGTATGTGTATCAAATCAAACTACAACAAGTAAATGAAATAATGAGGACGCTACTCGTTGCTAACGCTCGCGCTGGCCTGTAACAGGTATAGGTACTACGCGCATGCGTTCGAGTGCCACGCATTCACTCTCGCTCTGTCTCCTTCTATTCCCCCTCCCCAGGAGCGTTGAACGTTTAACGCAACCTTGTTGGAAGTCGCATTAGAAGTTTCACTTCAATAAGACATTAATTGCCAATTTAGTCATTATATTTGGAAATTAATCTTCACCACAGAATATTCTTCTCCCAGCATTTGGTGCCAATAAACTCACTCACCATTGCATACTCTGAAGCGTGAGCGGTACCCTCACACCTTTGAGTATGCAATGCTTATAGTAGCATTAAGCATTTAAGAAGTTTCACTTCAATAAATCAAACAACATAATTCACCTACATCGTCTTTACTTCTTGAATTCTTCAATTCTTTACTGTAGGTATCAACGTATGTAGGTATGTACTATAACAACCATTTAAACAAAAACCTTGAACTCAATTTCTATACACACCACCAACCACCATAAGTCCATCAGCGCAGAAACACATTGTCGCTGTTGATTATACACATTCACCTCGCATACTTCTCTTTCGTATGAACGTGCTTGTGCTGTGCAATGTGCGCCACCCTCACCCTCGCTCACACCTCTGAGTATCCAATTATCAGCGTTAAACGTTTAACGCGACCTTGAGTTGGAAGTCGCATAAGAAGTTTCACTTCAAAAAAAAAAATTAAAGGTAATAGGTATATTATATGCATTGCTAGTTCGTAAGGTAAATACATTAAGGTAAGGGAAAGTGCTATAAATATATTGTTATGTATGCAAAACCACAACGGAAATGCTGACATACCAATCGTGCAGCGTAGCAGCGTATGACGGAAATGATGACAACGATTATTCAAGTAAAGCAGACATTCCATCAGCATTAATTTAATTTGATTATTGAACACCTTTGTAAGCAGAATAAAGACATAAATAGAACCAAGAAATTTAAAATCGTTGAGTTATAGGAGACAAGTGTACAAATTAACATCAAGACAAATAAAATTTATTATTAATTCCGATTGTGAACATTAATTCGAATTGTAGTTTCAATTACTGTTACCAGTTTCGCTGAACTTTCTCTGTTCGTGTGTTTCATTGTTCGATCTGTTCTATCCTAGCTAAAAGTGTTGGATAGTTCAATCTAAACGCCAAGTCGTTAAGATTCCATAGTGTCAAGTGTGTCTAAAGGAAATACCGGTTTTCCTCAACCCAGGAAATCGACAGCCGGCCTGACGACGACGTCTTTCTATTTAGAAACAGGTGTATAGCCCGGAGGCATAACACTTATTCTGGTGGCAGCGGTGGGATATTGCTGAAAGACATATGCAAGGAATTCATCGATGGAACAACAAGTAGTATTACTGTTAACTATTTTATATTTCTTATAAGTGATCAGTGAAAAATATTTTTTTGTGTAATTTAATGTTCTCTAAATTTCGCGAATCGATCGATGCTCTCAATAATAGAAATTCTGAAACTGAATACGAAAGTGATAACAGCATTAATAGTGAAAGCTTGAGTAGCGGTTCGATTGAGATGGCAGAGTTACCGATAAATGTACTTATCTCCTTTATTCCTACCTTTAATGGTACCTCAGATGAAGTTTTTACTTTCATTGATTCGTGCAATGATGCTATCGAAATGGCATCCAACGGACAAAAAGACGTCCTCTTTAAGTTTATTAAAACTAAAATTCGTGGCAATGCCACTACAATTTTAATGAATAGGGAAATTAAAGACTGGGACGCACTAAAAACGGAACTTATGATGGTGTTCCGTGAACCTCATAGTGCTTTACAACTACACAGAGAGCTAATCGCAATAAAGCAAACTAAAGATGAGTCAGTTGTTCACTACTTACAAAGAGTAGAAACATTACAAAGACGTTTACTTCAAAGTAAACTTGCAGACGTAAAAACAGAACACAAAGCTGGACAGATGGAATATATTCAGGAAGAAACCTTAACGGTTTTTATTAACGGGTTACGTGAGAGATTGTCCACATACGTAATAACACAGCGCCCTAAGACTCTTTCAGAGGCGAGTAAATTTGCTTGCGAGGAAGAGCAACGTATAAACTTATTCCGTACAAACACCCAAAGAGACGTCAAAGAATTTGGCCAGAATAAACTATTAGGAAGTTAGATGTTATAACTGTGGCCAGGTAGGTCATATTGCAAAAAAGTGTAATCGTCCAAAGAGGGAAAGGAATAATACTAGTAGGAATCCAATTGAAAATCAAAGTAGACCGCCAAATCAACCAAGCCAACGAGATCAGCCAAGTACAAGTCAGTCAAGTCAATCTGAGCCAAGCACAAGTCAGTCAAGTCAAGCTGAGCCTAGTACAAGTGAAAGAAGATTTAGAATAAGAAATTTTCGGTAGGCTGTATGATTAACGAGGCGATCGTGCAGCAGGAAAACTTGGATATTTATGAAAGTCCTCACGTGTTAATGGTTATTTATGGTGAACAAAAAAGGATGTTAATAGATACAGGAGCCGAGATCTCCTTAATCAAAGCTAAATGCGTATTTAAAGATGAAGTGAATGTAAGGAAAACTATAAAATTTAGTGGTATAGGAGGTACAACTTGTAATACATAAGGTGAGGTAGAAACAAAGGTCCTATTCCAATCCAATATTGATAGAATAGAGAATAACCTAAAACTGCAGGTCATTGAAAATCAGTACATTTTCTGTGTTCTGCTTTTTCTTTCTCTTTTTTATGCAGCTTTTGGCCTTGTATTTTTGTTTTTGTTTGCTCACTTCAATTGAATTGCTGGTAGGAAAGTGGAGACTGGAGTATTAATGGGATTGAGAGAAAAATGCGGTATTGCTTTGCTATAGTGTAGTGATAGTGAGTTGTAGTGATAGTGAATAGTGATTCATGTGCATGCACGAAATCTGTTTGTGTTCGATATTGTTTTTTTTTTTTTTTTTTGTTGCTCTATTTTTTAAAATCATCTTCCTACGTTATCCTGGAGGTAAGCTATAAGATTTTTTCGTATGCATGTCAAAACCTATTTTGTTTTTTTCATCTTTTTTAATTTGAACTTGAGTATATTCGAGTAGTAGATAAGTTAGCGATTGTGGCGCATATGGGATTGAGAGATGGAGTATGAAATGTAACAAGTGGAATGTTGAATGTAAATGAGATTGAGAGGGAATAATAGAAACTAGAAGTTAGCCATTATTGGGTTGTTTTACTGTCAGTTTTTCTTCTCTTTCTTCGGGTAAGCTATACTATTTGTATAACGCTAATTATTTTGTTTTAAATTTGAGAAGTGGAACTCTGGCCAAGCAAGGCGAGCAGGGGTCAGCTAGTTATTAGTAAAATAAATACTCAGAGTCGCAGCCCAGCGTAGACAGCGGGCAATTTTCTTTTTATTCTAAACTCTAACGTTCCATCTTATCCAGACCAATCTAGTTGATTGAAGATACCTTACTTTATTCTTGAACGTGCGTTATGATACTTCTCCGATTGGTTATGTTGCAAGCAGCTGTCAGTGACATCTAGCTGTCAAAATATTCAGTAAGCTTTGCCATTTCATCATGCATCGATCCACGTGCGGAAATTATTGAAAAATATCCATGCTTATTTTGACATTTTAACGAAGCCAATTCTAACGAATGTCTATCAAAATACACAAAGTTCATTCGAACGAATAGAGACATTCGTATGAATTGGCTATTCGTTCGAATGTCAAAATAAGCATGAGTGTGATTCCGACTGAGTTGTAAAAATTCAACGTGAGTGAGTTTTCGGTCGGTCGTCATGGCTTCAGTGTGCGGGCAATTCGTCGCACTGTGTAGTGCATCTTAAGCCACCAGCCAGAGTTTGATGCGAAATAAAAGACGGACGGACGACTATACACACCGCTGTGAATACGGTGATTAGGCGCGGGAAATTTTCACCGGCAATCAAGAGACAGTGTCACCAAAATTGCCCTTATTACAATCGACAACTGACATCAATGCATCCACATAGATTGACTGTTTGGTGCAGCTTATGGCATGGCGGCAATACGGATCTTATTTCTTTCGAAATAAGGAAGGAGACACCGTTTCCGCCAATGGTCTAAGGTATAGAGCGATGTTAACCGGCTTTCTGTGGCCAGAGATTGATAATATAGAGCTGTGGTTCCAACAAGACAGCACTGCATTCCATACAAGCGACACAACTCTCAAAGTGGTGAAGAATAAACTTGGCGACTTGGTCTTCTCACAGCGAGCGTTCGGCAGTTGGCCGCCGCGATTTTGTGTTCTCTGGAGTTATTTGGACGAGCTGGATACCAACATTCGTGTAGCTATTGCCGGAAGGACGTAACGGCCAGTAAAATGATGTGCTATTCTACAAACATGTTCTGTCGGGTAGTCAAGACTAGCACAGCACATACAAGAAAGCGAGCACACAGCTGATTTTGACAACATAACAATATTAGAAAGGGTAGAGAGAAGAGAAAACACTAGATAAACCCCCGAAAGCTGACGTATTCAAGAAATTGAAAAGTCCAATAGTTTGTGTTCTGTGATAAATAAACAGTCTGCGATACTTGAACCATAGTTTCTTGTTTCTTATTTTATTCATTGTTCAAATTGTTTTTGTTATTTTGTTTTGAAACCAAGCACACATAGACTGATGTAGAATGCAAGAACCATTTAAACAGCAATCAAAGAACATTGTAGATGAACATAATTTGTAATCCCATGAGGAAGTTGAAAGAACGAAATAGTGTCATTATTTTAATTCGGAAACTACTGATCAGTAAGCTCATTAAAAACAATTTAAAAGACTTTTTAAACCGTTATTAATCGATTCTGTAGTACAGGCCCTAACGTTCAACAGCAATTTTTCGTTTAAAACCGATAAAAAATTAATTAACTTACCAACAACGTCAGGAATAAGACACTCGGGCATTCTGCCCTCAATTGCTGGTGATATGAATCCTCCTGATGTCATCATGACGCTACTTATCTCACGAGTTGCACTGCTGGGGACAGCTGAAGTTGGATCTAAAGGTTTCCGTTTTATGTCCAACGATTGAGGAGACGAGCTGTTATTGTCAACCACAAGGTTTCCACTGTTATTGCTAGCCTCATTTAGTTCAGCAAGTTGTGCGGGTGTCATTTTAATATCTTCGCCATTTTCATTGGGGCTTTCGGAATTATTAACTGCGTCAAGTGCGCCAGGAATCGGCGACGACGATATAATTGCGACATTGGACTTGTCATCAATATCAACATCATCGCGCAATATCGGTGGCAAGTGTTCGTATATATGAACTGGACGAATCAGGACCTCTTTGCTGCCGGGCTTTAGGAAATTCAAATTTGATGTCTTTGGCGCCGGTAGAACGGGGATTTCTACACTACAACCCACTGGCTGAACTTGATTAATGTATTCCAATAGATCGTCAGCAGTGATATTCAAGCTTTGCAGTGAAAGTGCAACATCGTCCAAGTTAGCTTCTATTCGGTTGACTGTGAATAAAAAATGTAAACACGAAATATTAAAGAATAGAACTGACACTTTTTTGCAAGTATTTTTATCCACTATGTCACACATTCACTCATTCAATCATATATGATAGTCCACTTTGAAACAGACCTGCGCAGTAAAAATTAGAAAACAAAAAAAAAATCGAAAATTCTACAAATCCAAATTTTATGTTTAACAGATTTATGGCCGATGAGCTGTTTAAACTCTTGGTTAAGTAACCATCGATTTAAGTTAACCCACGATTACACTCATACAGTTGAAATTGGCTGATATAATGCCAAAGTCACGGAATATATCCCTAATCCCATGCGTTGCCGAAATTTAGAACATACTACAAAAAGATGTAACAATACAATTCATTATCTGCCATTTCTGCAATCTAAAATGTGGTTCAAGAACCATGTGTGCAAACTGTCCTGCCCCTCAACCTTTATTATCAAAATGAAAGAAATTCTAAAAATCAAAACAACAAAAAAGTGCAACATTGCTGATGTTAAACGGTTATATAGAGATACCTCTCCCAAGTAAATCTAAACCCCGCGTCGTTTTCTGATAAAGCAAAGCAACCAAACAATACTCTGCTTTCCCCAATAATCAACAATCTCCGCTTAGTGAACCAACAACAGAAAATTCTGTAACGGAACCACTCAAACGAAATTTAACAGAACTAAAAGCATCAAGTCTAAAAAAACAAAAAGTCTACTAATTCAAAAATATCAGACAAACAATTCTTAAATGTTTCAATCCAATCAATTAATTCACTGTATTACTCTACACTTATTTATCTCACAACCAATTATTATTTCGAACTTTACCAATCACTGTCTAAAAATCAACTATGTCTCCCTCTTTTACATTATATTACATTTGCTTTTATTAAACTTTTTGTATATACAATTTGACTTAAGGCTAGTAACAAATGGTGGTGAATAGTTAATATTTAAAGGTGTTGGCTCAACAACAGGGGTCCAACGGTTTACAATGTTTGTTTTCTTAAATCTATTTTACATATATTGTGGTTGTCTTCTCAGATTCATACTCGTAGTATGCATCGTTGTCAGGGTTGACCTCAGGGTGTGCAGTTCCGGGTGTTGATGTTCTTGTGTTTTGAGATGGTTGGTCATCTTGGAATTATCCTCGATGGTGGGTTGTCTCGGTTAATTCGTAGAAGGGCAGGGCTGTCCTGTCTGTGTCGCTTGGGAATAACTCCTCGTTAAGCAGAGCCAGTACATGAAGGTACCGATGCTCTGGGATGTGTGGAAGGTCCGCAATTCTTCGGACTAGAGGGTTTGGATGACTGGAGGTATTCCTGAGTATTTTCTGGAAAAGTGTGACCATATACTTTTCCAGGGGTACGATTTTGGCTTCTTCATAGAGTCTTGAACTTCTGATGTTTTTCTTCCGGATTGGATCGTAGTGCAGTCCTGTACATATCCGCAGCAGTTTTCTTTCGAATACTCCCAGCTTCCTGATGTATGTCTTGGAGACGGTATACCAGATGGGGAATCCGTAGGTTATTACCGGTCTTATCAGTTGTTTGTATAGCAGCAGTTTAGTTCTTCTATTTAGTCCATTTTGCTTCTTCATCAGCGGGTAGACTCGATGAAAAGCAAGTGATGCCTTCCTGAGAACAGCGTTCAGGTGTGGGTTGAACCTTAGTCGCTCATTGAAGTTGACCCCAAGATACTTAATGTTGTTTTTGGTTGAGAGCGATGATCCGTCAGGCAAGTTGATTTTGATATTACGGCAGTTGGTGGCTGACCTAGCTCTGGTTCCTCTGATGGGCCTTCTTATACAAATCAGTTCAGATTTGCTCGTGTTGATTCGTATGCCCCATCTTAAGTAAGTAACGTGGGCTTCTAATCTTCGTGCTGCTATGGATGGGGACATCGAGTTGCTGCATGTGATGGAGTCATCGGCGAATAGGCAGCTGTTAGTTGCGTTCTCTAGCTGTGGTTGGTCTTCTATCTGCACAAAAAAGGACGTGGAATGCAGAAAACTAAAAATGATATTAATGAGGGCGTTAGGGAAACTTAGCTGTTTTAGTTTGTGGACAAGTCCTTGAATCCAAACTGAGTCGAATGCCTTCTCCACGTCTAGGAGGCATGCGACTGTAACCTGATGGTTATTGAGAGCCATTGTGACATCATGATGAAACTTCATTAGCGGATGTAATGTGGAGTGCTTTTCGCGGAATCCAAATTGATTGTCCGGTATAATGTTGAGTTGGGTGCATACATCTTTTACTCGCCGCAGAATCAGCTCTTCCAGTATTTTGCTCACACTACATAGGAGCGATATTGGCCTGTATCCGGTAACGTTGCTACGGTCGCCTTTCTTTGGAATTGTCTCCCTCTTCTCAAACATGCCCTTTTATATCCGCTCTGCCACCTAGGTGTTAGGTATCGACACTCCACACCACAATATCCCCCTCTTAAACTTGTTCGTCCCGAACAAACTCGCTAACATTTTCTCCATTATAGCGATGAAGACGATCCACATGAACGACCTTCAGCTTGCCTCTTCCTCGTTGGATGCGATAGACAACGTCGTTGATGCGCTTCACGATTTTATAGGGCCCTTCCCAGCCTTGTTGCAATCTAGGTGATAAGCCTTTTCTTCGATGAGGATTTTATAGCCAGCCAATCCTGTAGTTGTCGTTTTAGTATCGTACCTCGTTTTCATACGGTCACTGGCATCTTAATCTTTTCCCTAGTCCCTCGATGCAAGTCCCTGATGATATCCCTGAGGTCTGCAACATAGTCTTCCTCATTCTTGGGTTCTTCGCATGGGGATCCAAACATCAACTCGCTTTGCAGGCGGACTGTTCGACCGATTTCAGATGCAGTATGTCTTGTGGTGTTATGCACTGCATTTCGATAGGCCAATAAAAACATGGGAATCGCCAACGACCTTAGAGAGGTGGTCGTTAAGGGTTCTATTGAAGCGCTCTACCATCCCATCTGATTGTGGGTGAAGGGGTGTTGTCCTTGTCTTGTGAATCCCGAGCAACTGGCACACTCCTTGGAAAATCCTGGACTCAAAGTTTCGTCCTTGGTCCGAATGCAGTTCCATCGGTACACCGAATCTGCTTACCCAGTTGTAGACAATTTGCTCCACCACGGTTTTAGCTTTTGGTTACTTACTTACTTACTTACTTACTTAGTCCATCTTCGACTATTTACCTTGACGTGGTGTGGATGCTTAGTAGGTACCTTTTGATACCGGAGGGCGATTGCAGCAGGGCTTCCCATACTGTAAGGTCTCCGGAGGAGGGTTTTCCGAAGCTAAAGTATAGTCAACCCAATTCCAGTGGTGGTGTGAGCGTTTTATTCAAACCGTGCCCAGGGATGAAAGGCTGAGGGTTTCTATTCAGTCGTGTACGAGCTCCTTCAGGTGCCTTGGCAGGGCCTGTCGTATCCAAGTGCCTTACCCCAGCAGAACCGGCTATGTTGGGGCGGACCATTCCTCACCGGCTTACTCGTGGGAATTTATGAACATTCAAAACAAAAAATCAAACAAAAACGAAAACAAAGACGACTTTCAAGCAAGTAACAAGGACAACGAACCGACAACTACTACATACAGAAAACAGACTTCCGACAATGACGATGACTCAACAATCCCGTCTGACTCGGATTCAAGATCCGTGGATGCGTCTGTTTCGGACGCAGAATTTAGGCAACGGAAAGTTGCACCGACGTTTGGCTGGCGCGGAAAGAATACCTCTCCGAGCGCAGTAAAACAGAAGCAGATACGCGCTGCAAGACACAAATTGGCCGCAGTCCTGGCGAAACCAGATAGTTCCTGGGATCAAAAGGACAGGGACACGATTCATTGGGCTGGCGAGGTGCTGCAAGGAGACGCTATTCAACCTGCTACGGGTAGTCAGCATCCCTCCACCAGCAGCGCCACCCAACCGTCCTTACCTCCAAACGGCCCTTGTAAGTCCAACCCTAACAAGAGACCCCTTCGCAGGGAAGGACTTACAAAACCCTCAACTCCTGCTTCAGGAGTCCCCAACGCCGCTAGCAGCAACCCGAGAATTCTTCCTGCTTCGGGAAGATCATCGGCAGTTCCTGCCAAAAAGGTCTCAACGACCAAACGACCCAGGTCCTTCGAGGAAATCTCCGCGACCTCAAAGAAGGCGAAGAGTGCTGATACGGCACATAGACCCTTCAATGAGGTCGCAAAAGACAGCATGCTCTATGGTCTATAAGACAATGGTAATGACGAGGGCAAAATGAGCGGTGACAACTGGCTAGCGCTCAAAGCTATCCTAGCCGGAGAAGTGCTACATTTCCTGGATAGCAACCCCTCAGCAGATCCTCCGTCCTTCGTGGATGGAGGATGGTTCTCAAGCGGGGTAAAACTTGTTAAATGCAAGAACAAGAGTGCGGTCGACTTTCTGAGAACAACGGTCCCGAAAATAAATCCCCTGTGGAACAACGCAGAGCTTCAGGTAATGCACTGGAGCGATATACCAGTTCGCCCGAAAGGACGTGTCTGGCTGCCCCCAGGACCTACAACGGAAGCCGACATCCTCAGGCTCATTCGCCTACAAAATCCCGATCTTCCAACATCCAACTGGAAGATCATTAAAGCCGGTGAACCAGAAGAGAGAGGCAGGCTGGTCTCATTCCTTATGAACAAGGAATCGCTAGACCTGCTCAGCAGAAGAGGTTACAAGTTCTCCTATGGCATGGACGAACTTGTCATAAGGGTCCAGGAAAAGGAAGAGAGACTTATGTCGGGGGTGGTATCCACACTGAACAGCCTTGGTCTGGCTGCCGGGGTGGACGGGCCCTCTACAGTCTCCATAGAGGTTAGAGACAATGTCGCAGTCGTGCAGTCAGCTGTTTCGGATGGCTGCAAGGCAGACGATGAACCTCCTTCCACCATCAACCTCAGTGATGAGCTTTCCTCTGATTCGGAGGAAAGCAACAGAACGGTGATAGAGGCGTCTGTATCGGTCAGCAATGATGCTAAGACTGCTACAGATTAACCTCCATCACTCCAAAATAGCATCAGCTAATTTATTGCTTCGCCTGCTAACGGGCGGAGAAGACGTTGTCCTTATCCAAGAACCATGGGTGGATGGTAAAAATAACATTCTTGGACTAAGGGCAAAAAACTACACGTTATCGTGTATTTTGGCAAAGAACAGTTTAAAAGCTCGTATTATATCCAATTTCAGTGATCCAGATTTCGTCTGCGTAGAAACGGATATGTGCAGCAGCAAGCTGAGGTTATCGTCCGCATACATGCCCTACGATGACACAGGGCCTGTTCCAGCAGCAATCGTGCGTCGGACGATAGAGACGGCTGAGAGAGACACTATTCCCCTTGTGGTGGGCGCAGATGCCAACGCTCACCACACCCTCTGGGGAAGCAGCGGCATAAATAACAGGGGTGAGTGTCTTTTTGATTACATTATGACTACTAATCTCGTATTATGTAACAAAGGTTCAGAACCTACCTTTATCAATAGGATTAGACAGGAGGTTTTAGATATAACTCTAGCTACTAACTCTCCAAAACTAATAATTAATAAGTGGATGGTCTCAAGAGATGTTTCATTCTCGGACCATCGCTATATTCAATTTGATATTGACCTTAGTAAGCCTCCACTGGAAACCTTCCGAAATCCCAGGAAAGCCAACTGGCAGGTATATAACTCTCTCCTAAAGAATAAGCTTGGGCATACGGTTAATCAACCGAATTCTCCATCGGATATTGATTATATGGTGGACAAAGTCACCAAATCAATGAACGAGGCTTTTATAAAAGCTTGTCCGATCAGCCGGCACCTAAAAGGGAGTAAACCACCGTGGTGGAATACTCACCTAGCAAAGTTGCGCAATGATAGCAGGAAATGTTTTAATTCAGCCAAGTCCTCTCGCCTTCAGGAGGACTGGGACAGATACAAAAACAGCTTAAGACAATATAAGGCAGAGATTACTAAAGCTCAACGGCAGTCATGGAGACTCTTCTGTGGTAGCATAGAAAGCAGTTCCGACTCGAGCAGGCTGAGAAAAATTATCTCTAAATCTCCACCCATGCCTAGCTATATTCAAAAATCAAATGGGGAATGGACCTCATCAAACGAGGAGACTCTGGATATCCTCATAAACACCCACTTTCCGGGAAATTCAATAGATGTCACATCATCAACATCACCCCATTATCTGACCCACGAGATACCGGTTGGGATTGTCAACGGCCGCAATATTCAATGGGCCGTTGACAGTTTCCTTCCATATAAATCTCCTGGACCAGATAAAATAACACCAGTAGAGATTCAGAAAGCTCTGGATATATTGATCCCCTGGCTCGAGGTGATTTTCCGTAATTGTCTAAGATTTGGATACACTCCTGCCTCATGGAAAAGGGTTAAGGTAGTCTTCATACCAAAGTGTGGCAAGACCTCACATGTTTCCGCTAAGGATCTCAGGCCAATCAGTCTCTCCTCCTTCTTTCTGAAGACCCTGGAAAGACTCATTGACACATACATTCGAAAGAACTTGATAGCTAACTCCCTGTCCGATTCCCAACACGCCTATCGTAAGGGTTTCTCTGTGGAGACAGCTCTACATTCACTAGTAGGTACCATCGAAAAATCACTCTCAACCAAAGAGTTTGTGATGGTATCTTTTCTAGACATCGAAGGCGCCTTCAATAATGTCAAAACAGAAGGTATTTCTAACGCACTCCGAAGGCTAAAGGTTGACGACTGTCTACGCGTCTGGATAGAAAACATGCTTAGCAGCAGAGTAATCTTATCCGAGCTGGGGAGCTGTCAAACCAAACGGTCAGTGCACAGAGGTACACCCCAAGGGGGGGTGCTGTCGCCACTACTTTGGATCCTAGTAGTCAACAAGCACTCATCATCCTGAGAAACATGGGGTGTAAAGTCATAGCCTACGCAGATGACATCGCTATCGCCATACCTGGCAAATTTCCCAATACAATTAGGGACCTCATGGAATCTGCTCTGCACAAGTTAGTTAAATGGACTAAGACGGTTGGACTTGACGTCAATCCATCAAAGACAGAGCTAATCTTGTTCACTAACAGATACAAAATTCCTAGCATAGCTCCTCCAAAACTTAAAAATAAAGAGCTAAAATTTACTAATCACGCAAAATATCTAGGTCTTATTCTAGACAGCAAGCTTAATTGGAAGCTAAACATTCAGGATCGTACAAGAAAGGCCGCGGTCGCTATGCATACCTGTAGGAAGGCCCTAGGTCCAAGATGGGGCCTTCAGCCCAAGGTAACAAATTGGCTCTATACTGCGGTGGTCAGACCTATTCTGTTCTACGGAATCCTGGTTTGGTGGCCGGCACCAGATCTCTGGAACGTATACAAAGATCAGCCAGCATGTGTATCACAGGGGCACTCAGATCCACACCTTCGGCCGCCTTAGACACAATCTTACACCTTCTTCCCGTCGATATATACGGAAAAATGATTGCGTCCATGGCAGCTTTAAGACTTAGAGAATGTCAGAAATGGACCAACTCTTTGACGGGCCACAAGAATATTCTTCCTAGCATAATCCCAAACAAAACGGATTACACCATTCCTTTCGAGGACTTTAATATTAAATACAAAGCAATAATCCCAGAACGTTCCGAATGGGAAAATGGCACAATCGATAAGAACTATGCACTTGAAATCTATACAGATGGATCAATCACCCGAGTTGAACATTGCCTTGCGTCTCCCAGACCACTGTAGCGTCTTTCAAGCTGAAATAACGGCTATACGCGAGGCAGCCTGCAGACTTGCCTTGTTGGCGATAAACGGTAAAGCTATCGCCCTCTACATAGACAGTCAGGCAGCTATAAAAGCCCTGAATACACCAACAACCAGATCAAAGTTGGTAAAACAATGCCGGGAATCTCTCAATGAGATTGCGGACAGATGTTCAGTAACCCTGTGCTGGGTTCCAGGTCACAGTGACATTCCGGGCAACTGCAAAGCGGATGAACTAGCCAGACAAGGAAGCAACCTTCGCTCAAACAACATTAGTGAACCGCACGCTCCTATGCAATCTATCAAATTCCTCCTATTCCAAGAGGCAATAAAGGCTGCAAATAATAGGTGGAACAGCATTGATACCTGCGTCATATCCAAGCAAATCTGGCCAAAACTAGACGCTAAAAGGACTCAAAGACTTCTCTCTGTAGGCAGAAACAGAATAAGCTCCGTTGTGGGGGCATTAACAGGACACTGCTTAATAGGTAGGCACGCCCGTAGACTGGGTAAACCCTACAATGACTTTTGTAGGAGCTGCATGGATGAGGAGGAGGAGGAGACCGTTCTTCATCTTCTCTGCAACTGTCCAGCCCTTGCAAATTTGCGCAGGGCAAACTTAGGAGACTACTTCTTCGATGACCTCAGCGACTTGTCTAACACAGACATACGCCATATCAGCAAATACATTACAAAGACTAAATGGCTTCAATGATCTCACATATCATCTACTCTCTCTTAGACGGGCTGTCTGTGGATTGCTACCGAGGGGCAGACTGTTTCGGTCGTCCCTTTTTCGCACATCCGAAACAAACCGTCACTCGGTCAAACTCACCTTTTGACCAAGCTGCAATACCCCCGCAGCATGCGTTTGTAGGCTGATGGCTATAATCACCACAAATACCGCGCTTTTTTGTTGCATCCGCCCTATTCTATAAGTTGCCAGAGTACACAAGCGAGGGTTGTACTGATACGGTCACCACTCGCCTATCCGAGGGCATACTGTCGACCGGTCACCTACTCCTTGACCAGCCTTAACAAATCTCCCAAGTAAGGGACACAATGAAAGGGCCGTTTTATTAATCACCAATGGCGCACACGGCTGCGCCACCATGACGAGAAGTTATAGGATTACAGGCGAAGGGTACACTGTTTCGGCTTACCCGGCGCTTGTATCCGAAGACATATCGTCCAGTTAGTTATCCCCAATCTCTCCCTTCAAGGAGTTGTCTGAGGATTACAGGCGAGGGGACGACTGTTTCGGTCACCCCTCCCCTATCCGAGGTTAAACTGCCCCAACTCTCTACACGAGACATAAGAATTGCCACCATGACGAGACGTTGTAGGATTACAGACGAAGGGTACACTGCTTCGGTTTGCCCGGCGCTTGTATCCGAAGACATATCGTCCAGTTAGTTATCCCCCAATCTCACCCTTTAACATGTTGACTGAGGAGTACAGGCGAGGGGACGACTGTTTCGGTCACCCCTCCCCTATCCGAGGTCAAACTGCCCCAACTCTCTACACGAGACGTTAGAATTGTTCTTTTTGGACAAAGAAGACAAAAGTAACAGGCACAAAGAGAGCATTTACGCCCACTAGTATGTCCGGCCTAGAACACTCTGGCCTTACCTACCCTTCCCTTACCTACCCTTCCCTTAACTCATGTGGTATCACAAAGGGCCGAAATTTTATGCGGCCTAAGTGTGTCTTTCTAGACAGCCACCTTACCTAACCTAACCTACTTACTTAAGGTGGCGCTACAGTCCGGGGTGGACCTACGCCTCTCCAATTAGCGCAATCTTTGGCTAACTGCCTCCAGTTGCGCACACCAAGTTGGTTGAGGTCCCCTTCCACTTGAGCGCGCCACCTAAAGCGAGGTCTTCCTCTACTGCGTTGTCCCTCCGGGTTGGAATCGAAGAATCGCTCTACATTTCCTAACCATCTTAGACGACTAATGCGTACTTTTCTGACCAGGTCGATGTCGCTGTACAGCTCGTAGAGTTCGTTGTTAAATCTTCTCCTCCAAATCCCGTCAACGCAAACGGGACCAAAAATCACTCGAAGAATTTTGCGTTCGAAGCGACCAAGAAGATCCTCATCCGTTTTTGCTAGGGTCCATAGAGCAGGACAGGGATGATGCGAGTCTTATATAGACTCTCCTTAGTGCTTCTTGACAAGGCCTTACTAATCAATTGCCGTCTTAGGCCAAAGAAACAGCGGTTGGCAAGTGTGATTCTTCGCTTGATTTCTGATGTGATGTCATTATCAGAGTTTATAGCGGAGCCGAGGTAGACAAAGTCCCTAACTACCTCAAAGTTATAGCTGTCTATCGTGACGTTCTGTCATCTTCGATGTTGTGTGTCCCTTCTTGTTGACAGCATATATTTTGTTTTACCCTCATTCACCACTAAACCCATTTTTGCCGCTTCTGTACTAATACTTGCAAACGCACCAGTGACAGCTCGCTGTGTTGTGCCAACAAAGTCAATGTCGTCAGCGTATGCAAGCAGTTGCACAGACTTATAGAAAATTGTGCCTCTGGTGTTGGCTTGTGAGTTTCGCACAATCTTCTCAAGAATGATGTTGAAGAAGTCACATGACAGCGCATCACCTTGTCTAAATCCTTTTTTGACATCAAAGGTCTCGGTGAGATTGTTTCCGACCTTTACGGAGCAGCGAGCGTTCTCCATCGTCATTCTGCACAATCTGACAAGTTTGGCAGGGATGCCAAAACTAGACATGGCTCTGTATAGCTCGTCTCTATAAATGCTGTCATATGCGGCCTTAAAATCGGTAAAAAGATGGTGAGTATCGATCTGGTATTCTTGGGTTTTTTCCAGGATCTGCCGTAGTGTGAATATTTGATCGGTCGTGGACTTACCGGGCCTAAAACCGCAATGATAGGGACCTATCAGATCGTTGACGAATGGTTTCAGGCGTTCACACAGCACAGCAGACATGATCTTATACGCATTGTTCAGGAGACTGATGCCTCTATAGTTGGCGCAGTTTAGAGAGTCTCCTTTCTTGTGGATCGGGCAAACGATGCTGAGATTCCATTCATCAGGCATACTTTCGTCTGACCAAATCTTGGAGACGAGTTGGTGTATGCTCTCTACCAGGTCATCTCCCGCTGCCTTAAACAGCTCGGCAGTTAAGCTGTCCGGTCCAGCAGCCTGGGCTCCTATTGCATCCGGGCTCCTATTGGATATCTTGTTGTAAAGTGCACCACTTGATGCATACCAAGCACTTTACAACCTCTTTTCCATTTTTTCTTTGTATGCAAGATGTTTAACCCTACGATCAATGTTGCAACTTTGTAACAATATATTGATTGTCCCAAATAAACATCCTCCTAAATTGCTATTTCAGCTTGCCACTTCCAGCGTCAATGCCCAATACTTCCGACCTAAATAAACAATGTTTATTTATGGTCACTCATCACTTTTATTTTCCATTTCCATTGCACAACTAAGAGCCCAAACTAATTAACCCAAGTCAATCAACTCATTATGCTTATGTCGCACTTTCCACCATACGAACGATCGCTTAACGAATCGTATACGCGACAAAGTAACATGAGCTGCTTGACTTGAACTTGCCCGGGAATTCCCTTCCGTAATTCCCTATTCTTTTTGTTTTCTTTCTTCGGTCATCGAACCTCGAATTGAATGAATCAATCGAGGCGAGTGATTTTGAGCACTGGGTATGACGCGGCTTTTGATTTCTTTAAACACTCTAGTTTCAACAGTCACGCGGGTCACACCAATCTATTCGACTCTGGTTTTAACAGTCATTCGGTTCGCGCCTAGATCATTTTCGGGGTCAGTTCTAAACAGTCGCCTGGAATCTTACTAAATCGTTTCCACAACCCCTTTACAAAATCCTAACTCTACATCGTAAATAACAACAGAAACTTGTATTAAAATTTATAAGACTTAAACAGAAACTTGTATTAAAATTTATAAGACTAGTATAATAATTAATTTAAGCTAATTAATAAAGATATAATTATAAAGTGAAATTGTTGTGTTTGTTGTTTGTTTTAATTTTGGACGGAACAGAAAACGCTTAAAGGTAATGACCCAACTGAGAGTTGCACCTCCCAGTCTAAAATAATAAAGTGCGCTACAAAGAAATTGGTGTCAGATGTGGGGTCTGCCAAAAAAGTGTTAAAAGTCCAAACAGTGCGAACAATAAACCCTCAGTGTCAAAAAAAAAAAAAGGGAAGAACTAAACTAATAACAAACATCAGTCAAAACAGTGCGAACAATAAACCCTCAGTGTCAAAAAAAAAAAAAAAAAAAAAAAACTACCTAAACTAATAACAAACATCAGTGAAAAAAAATAGAGACTATCAGTGAAAGTAAAAGAAAAATTAATCATCACAAATACAGAAAGAAGCCATCAACCGTGCAGAACCTTCAATACCAACACCATTCTACAACTCTACCAGCTCAGCTCTACTACATCTTTAATCAACTTCAACATCGCCACTATATCTAGTAACTATTACTCTACTATTTTTTGTGTTTTGTTAGCCTTATTCTAGTCCTATACTCTATAGCTAGTTTTAAGTAAATTACCTAACAGTTCCTGTGCGAAATTTAGCATATAAGAAAATTGCTTTCTTTCACCTTCTCCATCTCAGAGTCAGAAGATTCCAGCACAGTTAATAATTCCTCTTCCTCTGAATCCTCTGAATCCTCAATAATGGCTCCTAAATTAGATCGCTCTTTCGCTTTCAAACTCATCCCCGAGTTTGATGGTAATAGAGCTCACCTACACAAATTCTTAAACGCGTGTGACCTGCTAGACCAAGAAACCTCTGCTTCTGAATCGCCACTTTTGATGACCATAATAAAAACAAAATTGATCGGACCTGCATATAATATCGTGAAATACTCAGTATTCGAAAATTGGACAGAGTTAAAAAATAAGTTGCTACAACAATTTTTAGAAACCAAATCCTTATCTCAACTCCAACTAGAGTTGATCCAAATAAAACAAAAACCAAATGAGACAGTGCGGGTCTACGCTAATCGTCTCGAACAAATCTTGGCAAATCTGAACGACGCTTGCATCGCTAGCGAGGGCAGTGATCATGCCGAAGTTATAGAGAATCTAAATCGTAAGACTGCGCTTAAATCCTTCGAGAGGGGATTATCACCCAAAATAAATTTAATTATTAAGGCTTCCAGATTTGAATCTCTTACAGACGCCATAGAGGCCGCTGTACAAGAGGAAAAATGTTTTTCTCCTTCTATACCGAATCCTAATACTAGCTTCAAGACAAAAGTAAATTGTAGCTATTGTTCTAAGCCCGGTCATACTATCGACCAGTGCTATACAAAGAAAAATAGAGAGAAATTACCCTTAATTAAAAGTGAAGTGAAGACAATAACTGTTACGTGTAACTATTGTAAAAACCCTGGACATCATATCAAGGAGTGTAGAAAAAGAGAATACAATAATAGGCGCCGTCAAGAAAATTCTCAACTCCAATATTCACAACCTCAAAACTCTCAACCTCAGAATCGGAATCCTTCTCCTCCGACTCATAATTATCATTCGGAAAACCACACGGAGGCCGGAACCAGTGGCAGGGTCCGGACCAACAATTAAATTCTCCTCGCCACATCTTCCATGTCAATCTCAATAGCAAAGTTAATCGGGTAGACTCTATTGAGATTTCTTCTAAAAACCTACTAAATCCGAATCCTGCTAAATTCCTCATCGATGGTGGTAGCGAAATCTGTTTAATAAAAATTGATAAATTAAAGCCAGAAGCAGCAATCGACTCTTCCTTAATTCATTCCTTGTCTGGAATTACGGAATCCATTATACTAACCCAGGGAGTCGTCTACTTTGATATAAACCTACCATTAAACATCACCATCTCGTATCCATTTCATGTAGTAGACAGGAACTTTCCCATTGTTACTGATGGAATAATCGGTAATAACTTTTTAGACGATCATTTAGCCCAAATCAATTATGGAACCAAAATCTTAACTCTCCTCTTCAAAAAACATATCATAGAATATGACTTAATTCCATCCCATTTAGTAACCATTCCCGCTAGAACAGAAATCATGGTCCCAGTTCATAAGAAAGTTGACGCGGATAGTATATGTCTCTCCCAACAACTTCCCAACGGATTGTATATCGGTAATAGCATTGTTCCTGCCAATCGTCCCATTTCACACATATCTGTAATCAACTCCTCTGAATCTGAAATTGAGTTCAACACAGAAGAATTGTTATTCGATAAAATTTCTAATTACAATGTCTTCCAAATCCAACAATACCCTTCTACTTATGATAGAATTCAAGCCATCAAGGAATTAGTCATAACTGATCATATGACTAATGACGAACGAGACTCCATTCTAAATCTTTGTCTACTGTATAGTGATTTATTCTACCTAAAGGGGGATAAATTAACTCATACTACTTCAGTTCAACATTCGATCCATACCCCTGATTCTACCCCTACTTATATCAAACCCTACAGGTTACCTGAAGCTCAGCGACAGGAGGTAAATAAACAAATTCATGAGATGATGGACGATAATATTATCCAACCATCGAATAGTCCATGGAATTTTCCTCTTATCGTTGTCCCTAAGAAACCTGATAGGAATGGTAATAAGAAATGGAGAATCGTAGTCGATTTCCGTAAGCTCAACGACAAAACAGTCGGTGATGCTTACCCACTCCCCAATATAACTGATATTCTAGATCAGTTAGGGAGTTCCAAATTCTTCTCCACCTTAGACCTCGCTAGTGGATTCCACCAAATCGAAGTTAAGCCTGAAGATAGAGAGAAGACAGCCTTCTCCTCGCCGTTTGGTCATTACGAGTTCATTAGAATGCCTTATGGATTAAAAGGTGCCCCCGCTACCTTCCAAAGGTTAATGAATAACGTTTTGACTGGTCTTCAAGGTATAAAAACTTTCGTTTACATGGATGACATCGTAGTCTATGGCAAAACACTAGGAGAACACAATTCCAAATTAGTTGAAATCTTTGATCGTTTGAGAATGCATAATCTCAAACTGCAACCCGAGAAATGTCAGTTCCTGAGATCAGAACTTACTTACTTGGGACATATAATTAATGAATCTGGTATTAAACCTGATCCTCAAAAAATCCAGTGCGTTAAAGACTTTGTTCAACCCAAAAACGCCAAGGACATAAAAAGTTTTCTGGGTCTTGCTGGATACTATCGCCGTTTCATCAAAGACTTTGCTAAAATTTCTAAGCCTCTTACCAATCTTCTCCGCAAGGATGTCCCATTTGACTGGACTCCTCTTTGTACTAATTCTTTTCATGGATTAAAAGAAAAACTTATTAATCCTCCTCTTCTACAATATCCCGATTTTACGAAAAATTTTATTCTAACAACAGATGCTAGTGATGTTGCTGTTGGTAGTGTGCTTTCTCAGGGTGAGCCAGGAAATGACTTGCCTATCGCATATGCCTCTCGCACGCTGAATAAGAGTGAGAAGAACTATTCCACTACAGATAAGGAATTGCTTGCCATTGTATGGTCAGTCCGGCATTTCCGCCCATATCTGTATGGAAGAAAATTCCTCCTTATCACAGATCACAAGCCACTCATTTACATTCATAATTGCAAGGATATTAGTTCCAGACTAATGCGATATCGCTTGCAACTCGAAGAGTTTGATTATGAAATCATTCATAAAAAGGGCGAACAAAACACGAACGCCGACTGCCTTAGCAGGATCGCTAAAATGACTCTTCGATCGTCTCCTAAAACGCCTTCTACATCGTCTACTACATCGTCTACAAATTCGTCTTCTAACTCTTGTACCAAATCGTCTACTAATTCACGTGCTAATTCATCTTCTAAATCGTGTTCCAATTCTTGTACTAACTCATCTACTAAATCTCGTACCAAATCATCTTCTAAATCGTGCGCTAGTCCATCTCCTAAATCGTATTCTAATTCTTGCTCTAATTCATCTCCTACATCGTCTACTAATTCGTCTAATATATCTTGTTCCAAACCTCTTACTAATTCGTTTACTAACTCGTGTACTAAATCTTCCAAATCGTCTACTAGCCCTTCTACCGATTCAACTCCTATATCGTCTCCTAGCTCATCTACCAAATCTTCTTCCAATCCGTCTACCAGTTCGTCTCTTGCTAATTCGTCTCCTATTTCGTCGCCAAATCCATTTACCATATCGTCGTCTAACTTCACTACCTCACCTCCGGATCCATGCACTTCTTCACAACTCATTAATTCTCCTACTACTCGTGAACCAACTCGTGAAGAAATTCAAACTATTCTTAAGGAATTTCACCAAAATCCTATTGGAGGACATTGTGGCGTAAACCGCACCTTTAAGCGAATAAAATTATATCATAAATGGAAAAATATGTTCCAAGATATAAAAGCATACATCAAAAATTGCGAGCCTTGCCAAAAAAACAAAGTCACAAAGTACACCATGGAACCTATGGTAATAACTTCAACTGCTAAACATCCTTTTGAAAAGATATCGATTGACATCGTTGGTCCATACCCAACCACTTCCAACCACAACAAATATCTCCTAACTTTCATCGACGACCTAACCAAGTACACCGATGCAATTCCATTACCGAATCAAGAAGCTAATACAATAGCAGAAGCTTTCGTCAAAGAAATAATCTTCCGTTTCGGTACTCCCAAATACGTTTTATCCGATCAAGGGCAAAATTTTCTTAGTGACATCTTCAAAAACGTATGTAAACTCCTAAAGATCACTAAACTCCAAACAACAGCTTACAGACCTCAATCAAATGGGTCTTGTGAACGAAGTCATCGAAATTTCGTGGAATACCTCCGCTGCTTCATAAATAAATCTCAAGATGATTGGGATTCTCGGATTAAATACGCCGTATTTGTCCACAACACTACTCCTAACACTTCTACTGCTTTTACTCCTTTTGAGTTAGTTTTTGGAAGACAAGTCGAACTTCCTACTAGCTTAACTAAAAATCCCGAAATATGTTACAACTATGATTTGTACGCGAACGAGCTGAAATCACGTTTACAGCACGCTCATCATCTTGCCAGAGAACACTTATTCAAAAGTAAAGAATCTTCTAAGCTCCGATACGACAAGAAACAAAATCCGGTAACTTTCACAGAAGGAGACCACGTCTTACTTAAAAATGAAAGTTGCCCTAAAAACAAAAATAAGAAGTTACTTCCCATATGGAATGGTCCATATGAAATCCTTTCCTCCTCTGGAGTAAATTCTGTAATTAAATACAAGAACCGAACTCTTAAAGTTCACAACAACAGACTTAAACTGTTTTCCGGTTAATAATAAATCTCTTCCTATACCTTTTTTTTTTTCCTCTCTAGAAATGGACAGACTTTACGTGTTCATCCTTATTATCAGTACCTCCGTGTACTTAACCACTTCAATGGCCCTGTATAATCAGCCCGATACCACATATGAAATCATCGAGCTACAGAACAATACATAGACAAACTATTTAATATATTAGAGACTCATATCTATTTTGCCGACAACAAGATACATTTCCTACTGAAAATCCCCTTAACCACATCGAAGAATTTTAATGTGTATAAAATTACTAGTATACCAACTCATATCGGAAACAGAAACATATTCCGTAATGATCCCAGAAAAACCCCTTCTTGTTATCGACTCGGAAAAACAATCATATTTCCTTTACGAAGAACGTGATATTAAAAAATGTTTTATTACTCACAAGAACAACTATCTCTGTGAACAAAACAGCCCAATCTTATTTACACACCTTAGTAATGCTTGTGAACTTAATTTGCTTTCAACATTACCAAGCACATCCAATAGTTGTAAAATACAAATAATGCGAATATTTCACCCAATATTCCTACAACTAGCAGAATCAAATGCCTGGCTCTTTGTCTCCCCGGATCCCGAAAATCTCATTATAAAATGTCAAAAATCTAACTCTCAATTAACCCTCCATTCTACTGGAATACTAAAAATCGAGTCTACTTGTATAGCAAATACAAAATACCAATCCTTTACTTCCAAAACCAACTATGAAACAGATACAAAATTAAACTTTATCTCATCTGCATTCCCCGTATCAGCTCCAAATATTACCCAATTTCATTTCACTAAGCTACCCATCATAGAAACTCAAACCTTTACCATTCACAATCAAATTAACGATTTAAACGCTATCAGTAAGAGCCTAGATGATATAAATTATCAATCAATCTCACACCCCATCGTATATTCCTCAAGCAACAAACATACTACTACCATTTATATTCTCTTGGCCGTAACTCTTCTTATGATGTCCACCGTTATCGCTTTACTAATAAAATTATATAAACAAAAAGGGCTATGCAAAGATCAAATAATTTCTGACTCTCTGCCCCTACCAAAACCACGATCATCCACAAATCTTCAGCCTCCTTTTCTAACTCCACGTAAATCGTCATCAAATCTCTCTCGATCTCTTTCCCTACCGAGAACACAAACCATTAATGGTCCGTCATCTTCGGCTTCTTCAACCGAAACTCGTACCAATCCTAGGTACAAGTTTCGTTCTTAAGGGGGGAGGTGTTGTAAAGTGCACCACTTGATGCATACCAAGCACTTTACAACCTCTTTTCCATTTTTTCTTTGTATGCAAGATGTTTAACCCTACGATCAATGTTGCAACTTTGTAACAATATATTGATTGTCCCAAATAAACATCCTCCTAAATTGCTATTTCAGCTTGCCACTTCCAGCGTCAATGCCCAATACTTCCGACCTAAATAAACAATGTTTATTTATGGTCACTCATCACTTTTATTTTCCATTTCCATTGCACAACTAAGAGCCCAAACTAATTAACCCAAGTCAATCAACTCATTATGCTTATGTCGCACTTTCCACCATACGAACGATCGCTTAACGAATCGTATACGCGACAAAGTAACATGAGCTGCTTGACTTGAACTTGCCCGGGAATTCCCTTCCGTAATTCCCTATTCTTTTTGTTTTCTTTCTTCGGTCATCGAACCTCGAATTGAATGAATCAATCGAGGCGAGTGATTTTGAGCACTGGGTATGACGCGGCTTTTGATTTCTTTAAACACTCTAGTTTCAACAGTCACGCGGGTCACACCAATCTATTCGACTCTGGTTTTAACAGTCATTCGGTTCGCGCCTAGATCATTTTCGGGGTCAGTTCTAAACAGTCGCCTGGAATCTTACTAAATCGTTTCCACAACCCCTTTACAAAATCCTAACTCTACATCGTAAATAACAACAGAAACTTGTATTAAAATTTATAAGACTTAAACAGAAACTTGTATTAAAATTTATAAGACTAGTATAATAATTAATTTAAGCTAATTAATAAAGATATAATTATAAAGTGAAATTGTTGTGTTTGTTGTTTGTTTTAATTTTGGACGGAACAGAAAACGCTTAAAGGTAATGACCCAACTGAGAGTTGCACCTCCCAGTCTAAAATAATAAAGTGCGCTACAATCTCCTGCCAGTCTGGTTTTCCTTCATGCTCCTTCCAGGCGAGAATCGGCTCGATATCCGGATCTTCCATTTGAGCCTTCCGGATTTCACGCGCACTCCAGCCACTGTTGGGGTTAGCTCTCACCCTTTGAATGGACACGACATCTTTTTTCTCATGTCGTAAGCAATGTTTGCAGTCTGCTTTGCACGGTCGACGGGAGGGAGCGTCTGCATTAGAGTGAAGACTTCGCTTTCGATGTTGTATTTCGTAGTCGTACATCTGCAGCGTTCGATCCACCTCGCTACTTGTCCTTCAGGATTTTTAAAATGTAGTAGCCATTTTAAAGACGCATGGTCTGTCGGAGGGATGAATTTCCGCCCATAAAGGTACTTGTGGAAATGTTTTGTTGCCAGTACCAGAGCAAGGAGTTCGCGCCTGGTAACACAGCAGTTGCTTTTTGGCTTTGAGATAACTTTGCTGAAGTACGAAACTACTTTCTCTTGGCCATCGTGCACCTGGGAAAGGGCGGCTCCAATTCCCACATTACTAGCGTCTGTAAAGAAATCTTGAAATCGAAATCGGAGCACAAGAAATAAACCACCACCCCTAAGGAATAATAATGGAGAAGATTTAATAAAAGTGACGTTTAAAGTAATTCACATTTTAAACAGTGTTGCCTGAGTAAAGAGCATTGCCAGTGTTAATTATAATTTCAAGTTTTCTTTACAATACCCCCACTAAAACGAACAAAATTTAATTGGCAAAGTGTAGTCCCATACCATTACAGCAAAAATCTATCTTCGGTCTGGGTACTGATTTTGTTAAAACGTCCGCTTTCATCTTGCCAGTGTCGATGTGATTCAGAATCACACTTCCATCGCTGACTCGTTCTCTGACGAAATGATGTCGCACGTCTATATGTTTGGTACGTGCCCTGTACGCTTCAATAGTAGCCAAATCCAAAGCACTTCGACTATCGCAAAAGATCGTTACTGGGTATGTGACTTCTAATAGTTCTGCTATGAGACGTTGTAACCAAAGAGCTTCTTGAGTGGCTGCTGACATCGCCATATACTCAGCTTCGGCAGAGGATAATGCTACTGTAGGCTGCCTCTTCGAGTTCCAGGATAAGGCACCACCTTGTAGCTTATACACGTAGCCTGTAGTTGAACGCCTTTCATCTTTGCCGGATGCCCAATCTGCATCAGTATATCCTTCTAGATTTGTGTTGCCATCTCTTGTGAACGTCAGCTTTGCATCAGCAGTCCCCTTTTAATAGCGAAAAATGCGTTTAATTGCGTTCCAATGGGACTTAACAGGGTTTTGATTGTATCTGCTAAAGCTGTAGCGCACAACAGGAGAATATGTCTCCTCATAGTCTATGCCCTTTCTCTGAGCACAGCCTTTTATTACCAAACGCGCTTTGTATCTGCAAATATTTCCCGTTGCATCTCTTTTTGTTTTAAACACCCATTTACAGTCAATTGGCTTACGGTTCGGTGGCAGCGATGCCAATTTCCAAGTTTTATTTTGGGTTAATGCATCAAATTCCTCCTCCATGGCTGTTCGCCATAGACTTGCATCAGCTCTGGACATCGCATCACTTACGGTGACTGGATCATTTGATTCGGTTTGTCTTGATACAAATGAGACAAAGTCTGGTCTCTGAACTGGTTTCGGTGTTCGGGATGATTTTCTTACATCATCGGCTTCAACTTCAGTCCTCGGCGGTGGCTGGTAGTCATCATCTGTTT
Organism: Cheilosia urbana; assembly: GCA_946477585.1. Lineage (NCBI taxonomy): Eukaryota > Metazoa > Arthropoda > Insecta > Diptera > Syrphidae > Cheilosia > Cheilosia urbana. The sequence continues at coordinate 18,530,157 of OX297857.1, forward strand.
CTGACTGCTCGGTACTAGCAGTTTCTGAATAGTAGGTTTCATCAGATGACTCAAAAACACTGGAGCCTGCTTCGGGATGAAGTTCACTATTGGTTGAATTATTTGATGACGTATCCACAGATGGCTCACAATTAGTGAGTTCAGCTTGCTCCCCCACTAAAACGATATCTACATGGACGTCTTGGCTATCAGTATCACTTTTCTGCACTGGCTGATTATTTTCAAAAAACACCACGTCCCTACTGATGTATATACGATGGTTTTTTGGGTCCATTAGCCGATAAGCCTTCGAATTTTCACAGTATCCCATCATTAGACAATCTCTGGACTTCGGATCGAATTTCTTCCGTAGCTGCTTAGGAATGTGCACCATTGCTCGACATCCAAAAACTCGGAACAGCTCCAAATTCGGCTTTTGTCCACTCCAGACCTCCTCCGGTGTCCTATCTGCCAAGCCTCTTCTTGGCGAACGGTTGATGATGTATACTGCCGTCGTTACAGCTACCCCCCAGAACTCAGTCTTCAAATCAGCATCAAACAGTAAGCAGCGAGCCTTCTCAACTATTGTTCTGTTGCTCCTCTCGGCAAAACCGTTTTGCTCTCGTAAATAAGGTGCGGTTGTCTGATGTTTGATTCCGTGTCGACGTAAGCAGCTTTGCAGTTCTTCATTGCAGTACTCGGTACCATTATCGGTGCGTAGCGCCTTTATTTTTTTTCCAGTTTGATTCTCAACCAAACGCATGAAAACCTCGAATTTTTCTTTTACCTGTGATTTGGCTTTCAACAGGTACAAGAATACCTTTCTGCTGAAGTCATCCACAAAAACTAAAAAATAACGCGCTCCTCCAATGGAATTTACTGACATGGGTCCGCATACGTCGGAGTGTACCACCTCTAAAATATCTGTTGCTCTCTTGCCGGTGTGCTTAAACGGCATTCTCGTTTGTTTACCTTTGCAGCATATGATAGACGGTGAATTGTTTCCTGAAACAGAGAAATTTACACCAACTGTCATAACTTTAAGCTTACTCAAACTGTCGAAATTGAGATGTCCCATCCTGCGATGCCACAAATTCTGATCATGACTGACCTGAACTGAGAAATTTCTGCCCGTCGATTTTGGTAGCTGAACTCTGAACACATCTCCCTCGAGCGACGCTGTTAAAATTCGGCGATTCACACTGTTAAAGATTTCAGCTCGGCTTCCTTGAAATCTCACATGGCTTCCAGCTTTTGTCATGCAACTAACAGAAAACAAATTAGCACAAATACCAGGTACATACAACACATTTTTCGCAGTAACAATTTCTCCATTTGGCAAACCAAAACAGATATCTCCCATGCACTCAACTTTTAATCGATTTTTGGCGGCGATAACTACTTCGTCGTTCTTTGGCATCGTGACATGTTTGAGCCAATCCCGGCGCTTGGTCATGTGGGCGGATGCCCCTGAATCGAGATACCACGCCTGCTCGCATTTGTGTCTATCGGCTTATGCTGTTGTAATTTTTTATCTGTACAATTTTTAGCAAAATGTCCAAAACGATTACAGAGAAAGCAACGAACACGCTTCTGATTGAATTTGGAAGAACCTTTTTTGCCATAAAACGCCACTGTGTTGTCCGATGTCACCTTTACATCCTGCAGTAACTTCGATTTGATGGAGTCTGCTGTAATTGGAATACCAGGGCACTCATTCCGTATGTCGATTATCGCCAGACGATAGCGTTTCGACGATAGCTTTGCTTCACGTAACTTTAATAATCGTTTATCGTCCAGACGATATCGTTTTGACGGTTGAACATTTGCTTCACGTAAGTCAATAATCGTCGAAACGCTATCGCCCAGACGATACAATTTGAGCGATACCTAATGAGGTGTCGTTTTGCATTGATTGATTGATTGTGTGTTTTGCAATCAGCTTAAGATTTTTTATCGAATTTTAAGAAGAATAATTGACTTTAGATATTTTTCAAATACATACTACCAAATATATAAATACCCATATTTTAAACTTATTTTGTATGAAGCTCATGCAAAAGCAAGAAATATTGTAGAAAGGTGTATTTTTGTTTACTGTTTCCAAAGGTACACAACGTAAATCATTAATTTCATATGGCATTAAATTACATGTTGTCATAATCCTCAGGTCGATGTTGAGTTCTAATTGAAAAAATAAAACGAATCCAGAAAAATTGCGATTTTTGCAAATGTTTGTTCTGCCCTCCGTAACAGCAATCGAACAATACGAAGATTTGGCAAGTGCAATTTTAAACGACTCGCAAGCCCTAAGTGGGAATAACCGGATGAGACAGTTGGCTTCAAAAATGAGGGATGAAATAAAAAACTCGCTTTAACTTCAATTATTTTATTGATGTTATATTTTGCTTAGTAGCTGTTTGGTTTATTACCCTTGGCCAAGACCGGATGGTCATTCATGAAAGCAATTAAAATTGTCATATGCATTGCTGAAATACATTTCTTCGGTATTATTTGTTAATTTTAATAAACTAAGGAATAATAATGAACACTTTGCAATTTTCAAATTTTCCGGCATCAAACACAAAATGATTGAAAAAAAGTCATTTATGATATTTTAAACGACATCTGATTGGAATTTTCACTATAGTTTGAAAGTCTCTGAAGGAAACTCAGTGCTCTCAATGCTCTCTCTCGTTGTATACAAAAAACGATAGACGAGACGATAGTGATAGAGTTACGGAAAGCAAATTGATGACGAGATCGTTGACTACTATCGCGCAAACGATTATCGTTCTCAGAATTACGGAATGAGTGCCCAGCACTCTCGACGCCCATTATCATCGGCTGATAATGCTCTGGTAGACCAGCGAGAAGTAACGTACCAATCCATTCTTCACTTATTTGCAGCCCTATTCCCCTCAGCTTATGCGCAGTCGTGATTACAATGTTGACAAATTCCTCAACTGAGACGCAGTCCTCCAACTTGTAATCAGGGTTCTTAACAAACCAACTTTCCTAGTCAACCCAGAGTCCTGAAATGCCTTTTCCAAATTGTCCCATACATCCTTGGCCGTCTTCGCGTCCTGAACGTGGACAAAGTTTACGGGATCAATTAACAAAATCAGCTTGGACTTCGCCTTTGTCATCTGCTTTGCCTCTGTTGATTTTCCTGTGACACAGTCCCACAAATCCTCATATTCCAGAAGATTCCTTGCAGCAAATTTCCAGGAGTCATAGTTCTCCCTGCCCTTGAGCTTTTCTATGGAAATCGTAGTACTGGCTGCCATGAGTTTCTAAATTCTAACCTCGAAAAAGAAAACTCTAAAAATCAACTGCATCCGTAGGAAAAATTAAATCAAAAATATTTTTATTCTATCGCGACTTTCCCTAACTTTCTTGTGCTTAATTAATTTGCGTATTCTGGGCTCATAACCTAAAGAAATCTGGAAATCGAAATGGAGCACAAGAAATAAAACACCACGCCGTAAGGAATAATAATGGAGAAGATTAAATAAAAGTGACGTTTGAAGTAATTTACATTTTAAACAGTGTTGCCTGAGTAAAGAGCATTGCCAGTGTTAATTTAAATTTCAAGTTTTCTTTACAATAGTCTGCATCCACTATAAATGTTTTCCCAGGGGTGGGGTACGCTAGTATGGGGGCGTCGCACAATTGTCGCTTAAGTTCTTTGAAGCTATTCTCACACTGAACTGACCATTTGAATTGTTTGCCTTTTTCTTTCAGCTGATGCAAACTCTTTGCGATCCCGGCAAAGTCCTTTACAAATCGTCTGTAATAGGTCGCAAGTCCCAGGAAGCTTCTGAGTTGATGTTTGTCTTTGTAAGCCGGCCAGTTTTTCACTGCATCGACCTTCTCAGGATCAGTCTTGACGCCTTTGGAAGAGATGATGTGCCCGAGATACTTTACTTCTGGCCTAAATAGAGCACACTTCTTCGGATTTAGCTTCAATTGTGCACTTTGTAGTCTTTGGAACACTTCCTTTGGGTTATTTCGATGTTCGTGGAATGTTTTTCCTACCACGATGACATCGTCCAGGTAGATCAAATAGGTTTTCCACGTTAGTCCCAGCAATACGCGCTCCATTAGACGTTCAAAAGTTGCTGGAGCATTGCACAGCCCAAATGGCATTACTGTAAACTGCCAAAGCCCGTTTCCTGCTGTGAATGCTGTTTCCTCACGGTCTTCTGGATGGATCTGTACTTGCTAGTAGCCACTTTTCAGATCAAGAGTCGAAAACCATTTGGCTCCGGATAGTGTGTCCAGGGTATCGTCAATTCTTGGCAGGGGGTAGCTGTCCTTCTTGGTGACGTTGTTTAGCTGGCGATAGTCCACGCAGAATCTCGTACTTCCGTCTTTCTTCTTAACCAGGACGACCGGCGATGCCCACGGACTTTTTGAGCTTTCAAACAGTCCCTCCTTTTCCATCGTCGACACCATTTCTGCAATCTCCGTCTGCTTAGCCAATGGTAGTCGCCTGGGAGGCTGACGAATTGTTCTCGCATCTCCGGTGTCGATTCGGTGTTGTGCGAGATGTGTTCGGCCATACTCACCTGTCTGTGAAGCAAATATATCAGCGAATTCGTTGATTAGACTCCCTGCCATGGCCCACTGCTCCTGATCCAGCTCATACTCCCCGATTATATTCTTTTTCATTTCCGATACCTCCGTTGGTCTAACTGGTTTCGCAGGACTGTCATTGGATAACTTTGTAACCGCAGTAATCGGTACGCACTTTCCGATTACTTCCCCTTGCTTCAGTTTCACGCTTTTGTGTTCCACATTAAGGACACGAACGGGAACCAAGTTGTTTTTAGGTTCAACGAGCATCTTTCCCACGATATAATTCTGATTATGGTTTTCTGGATCTGGCTCGATTAGGTAGAATCGGTGGCTCCCATGATCACCTTCCAGCTTTGTCCAAATGACTATCTCTTACGAAGGTGGTAATATTTCGTCCTCACTTACAACTGTCCTTAGAGCTGCGACGTTCTCCTTCCCGTAAACCATTGGAGTCTCGATGTTCCTATACTTTAGAACTTGCAAACCGATGTCGAGTACAACATCATGCGCCTTCATAAAGTCGATTCCGATGATGCATTCGTCACATATATCAGCCACTAAGAATGCATGGGAGAAGACTATTCCTGCAAGTTCTATCGTCAAGAGTACCTCACCATACACCTTTGCCGTTGCTCCAGTTGCAGTTTTCAGACAGTAGCTGCTGGTGTTGTGCAGTCATGATTGGCGAACGATGTCCCTTCTGATTATGGAAGCGGTGGCCCCTGTATCAAATGTGGCTACATACTTTTTCTTGCCGATATGGGCTTCCACTGTCAAGCTCCTGTTCTCGTTTGGTCTGTGAAACCTGAATTACGGTCCCGGGGGCGTCGATTCCAGAAACCAGTTTCTGCCCCGCGAAGTTTCCCGACTGACTGGTTTGTGATGTTCCTTCCGCCGAATGTTGAGATGCCTCCTCGTTACGACTCCAATTTCTGCAATGTGGACAACTGCCATGTCTACGTTCAGCTCTGCACTGGCGTTGTAGATGTCCGACTTTGTTGCAGTTCCAGCAACGGATCGGTTCCCTGCGAGCACTGTTCCGGTCTACTACTTCCGTCCTCTGGCATGAGCACTCAACGGATGTTATTTCTCTCACACGGTGAAATCCTTGAGATGCTTGGTCAGCAGCTTTCATCGTTAAGGCAAATGCCAGTGCCTCAGGAAGAGTTCTCTTTCCGGCCACTCGTAGAGCCATCTGTAGTTGTCTGTCCTCTATGGCTTGTGTAAAAGCTTCAGTAGCCATTTCATTGATGACATCTTCGCCGGCATTGGGATATGACAAATGCGCTAACCGTTCGATATCCGCTTGCAACTGCTGGAGTGTTTCTCCCCTCTTTTGGATTCTACTGCGCAGTTGCACTCTATACACTTGCTGCATATTATTATTATTATTATTATTATGAGCTTTTATTAATCCATGCTTTTGTTATACAAGACTTAATATCTAAATTTTGTTTTGTATAAAATATTGAATTTCAGATATTTATTTATTTATTTACTTCAATTCAAAATTTTGTTTTTTAAATACATTTTATAATTGGATGTAAGCCTCCCCTAATGTCCTCCATGTGGTTTTTTCGTTGGCTATTCTTTCACTGCGCCACCTCTCGCGAACGTCTGACAAACATCCGAGAGTATAAATGTCTTGAAAAAGCTTCTCAAATAGCCGTTTGGAGTCGGCATAAAATTGTACATCCCTTCCATTCGTTCCAAAAATGAAAAACTCACACAAAACGAATGGTTGTGAGAAGCTAGGCCTAGGGTCCCTCCGGGCCTGTCGTGCCAACTATTTATTTATTTATTTATTCTTTCCCATGTAGAGCTAACTTTTGCGATGTCATCTCTCCACCGTTTTAGTTGCCTCCCTGTTCTTCTTACCCCATCTCTAGGTATCCATTGTGTCGCTTTCAGAGTCCATCGATTTTCTTTCATTCTAGCTATATGACCAGCCCAATTCCACTTTTGTTGCTTTGCCATTGTGACAGCATCCGAAAAATTTGTCATACTTCGAATTGATTCATTCCGAACTCGTTGTCGCCTTGATATTTTTAAAACAGCTCTTTCCATTGCTCTCTGTGTTGTTTCCAGTTTCTGTATAGATTTGGCGGAGAAGGTCCAAGTTTGGGACCCATATATCATGATAGGCAGTATTGTTGCGTCAAAGAGATATTTTCTAGAGTTTGAGCTAAGTTTTGAATCGAAAATATTTTTATGTTTCCAAAACTGCCTCCAGCTGTTTGTAATTCTTCGGTCTATTTCTTTTTCTTCTTTATTTTCCAGTGAAATTAGTTGACCTAGATAAATGTAATCATCGACATATTCGATGGACTTATTATGTACATTAATTGCTTCTTTTTCGCCTAGACTCATTAATTTTGTTTTATCTGTGTTCATTGTAAGACCTGCAGTGACGCATCCTTCTTCTAAATCCTTTATCATTTTCTTCATGTCTTCTGTTGTTGGTGCCATAAGCACGATATCGTCCGCAAATCTCAGATTATTGAGTTATTGACCATTTATTTTTATTCCTGAGGAATCCCAATTCAGCGATCTAAAAATATCTTCTAGCACTGCGGAGAAATATGCGGGTGACAGGGGATCACCTTGTCTAACTCCTCGGTTTAATTTGAATATTCTTCCCTTGCTTTCCAAAGATACTCTAGCAGTTGCATTTGTGTAGATATTTTTAATTATCCTGATAATCTTGTTGCATATGCCTTGATTTTTAAGTGCTTTCCAGATTACAACGTGCTCTATTGTATCAAATGCTTTATTGAAATCGACAAATGCCAAACTTAAACTCTGTTGATATTCTTTACACTTTTCGATTACTTGGTTGATCGATCGTTTGTAGGCGAAAGCCAGCTTGCTCTATTGGTTGTTGTTCATCTAATATTTTTCGGATTCTTCGAAAAATGCATTTTGCGAAGACTTTGTATATGACCGATGTTAAGCTTATAGGCCGGTAGTTGTTTATATTTGCTATGTCTCCCTTTTTGTACAAAAGTATAATGGTGGATTCTTTCCATTGTTTTGTAATTTGTTCTATGTTTAGAACCCAATTAAATAGGTTGGTGAGACTAAGGACTAATTTACAACTTCCTATTTTAAGCATTTCGGCTTTTATTTTATCGTTTCCGCAACATTTTCCATTTGATAGTTCTTTTATTGATTCTGCAATCTCGGATGGCATAAACATTGGTACTTCTTCCTCATCATCGTCTATACTTATTGATTCATTTTGCGTTTGTGTCAGACTTAGCTTTGAAGTGTAAAGAGATTCAAAAAATTCAGTAGCTGTATTATTTATTGCTGTCTATTTTGCAAACTTTTCTTGTTTTTTGTTAACTTCAATATCCAGTCCTTTCCAATACTAATTTCTTTATAAACATTTTTAATTGATTTGGTTTCTTCTACAATTTGTTTCACTAATCTATTGTTAAAATCCTGGATATCTTTTTTTGTAGCTTGCTTGCAATCTTTTTTTATTTGGTAAAGTTTGACTCTTTCTGTGTTTGAGAGTTCGACTTTTTGCCGTAGGGTTTCTCTTTCCTTGATAAGATTTTTTGTTATTTCCGTGAGTTTGTTTATTTTTTGTGTTGAGTTTTTCATAATATAGTTTTCTGCTGCAGTAAGAATCCCTGATTCAAGTTGGTCGTATGTTTTTTGAAGATTTGATTTATCGAGAGCTTCCCAACTGCAGTTCTGCTCAAGATTTTCTAGATATAAACGTATACTTTCTTCATCTAGCATTTTTGGTATATCTCTTTTGGGTGGCTGCCTATGATATGCTTTGCTCTTATGATTAATTTTAAATGTACCTCTTACAAGTCTGTGGTCACTTTCGAAGGCAAAGTTATTTAGAACTGACACGTTTTGAAGAATGGACTTCTTGTTCACCATAATAAAATCTATTTCATTTTTTATGATCCCGTTAGGTGACTTCCAAGTCCATTTATTTTTGCTTTTTTTTCGGAAAAAGAGTATTTCCTACGCAAAGCTTATGTTGCCATAGCCACAGGATTAACTTTTCACCTCTTTCATTCCTTTCTCCATAGCCATAATTCCATAATAATGGGATCTTCGTTTTCTTTCTTTAAACCTACTTTTGCGTTGAAATCACCCATTACACACATAAATTCGGTCATATATTCATTGTAAGCATGTTCAATATCCATATAAAACTTTTCTAGGACCTCATTCGATACTGATTCTGTTGGAGCATATTATGCTTGAACAATTGAGAATTTTGTATTGGCTACTCTTATTTGTAATGCTGCTATTCTTTCACTGTAAAAGTTAATTTTTTCGATTTTACGTTTCCAACCATCTTTTATAAAGAAGCCGATCCCATACAGCCCCTTAGTTTCTCCTTTAAAGCCGAAAAGATTTCCATTTCGTTTTTCAATTAGTCGTTCTCCATAAATCCGAGTTTCAGATAGCCCAACTATATCCCAATTAATTTTTTCAAGTGCATTTTCAAGTTCTATTTGGCGGTGTTCTTCCCTTAGTGTACGTACATTCAATGTGCATATGTGGATGTTTTGATTGATGTTCTCATTGTCCTTTGCATCAGGATGTGATGTGTTTGGGGGGTTTCGATCAGGTCTCCTCACGGTGATCAGCCGGGTTGAGGAGTTTTCATAATTTTTTGCCATTCTTTTTGTTTGTTTTTGTTCATATTCCGAGTTCGTGGCCTGGTTTGTTTTTCTGCAGATTGAGTAATTTGTAGATTGTATTTGCTATTCTTTGGTGTTCAAATGGTTCGATGTTTGATCAATTAGACTTGAGTCATTGATTTTGTAGGCGTTAAAAAACTTTGAAATGGAAGTGGGTGTTGATGGTTTGTTAGTTGTTTTAACTTGTCTTCTTTGAGTTGCTGAAGTTGGATTATTTTTTCGGTTGGTTCCAAATTTCTTGCCTGCGTTCATATTTTTCAAGGTTTGCATAATTAGTTCAATTTTTTATTCCATTTTTCTTAGCTTCTACTGTAATGTCGTTTGTTTTGAGAAAGCAAAAAATAAAGCCTTAATGTATGCAATTAGAAAAAGTTAAAGCTTGGACTTTGGAATCTCTGAGAGGATCTTGTATTCACTAAGCTGAGCTTTTTGGGTCGTAAGTTTATTGGTATATATGATGGAAATTATTACAGATGTAAAATGTAAACAAATTATATTTTCCTATTATTCACTTAAATCAAAGTGAACAATATCTATTTATTGTTATCAGTTAATATACGCAATAATTTATTTGCACATACCTTATTTAAATATAACCAAAGCAGCTTACAATAGATATCTTTTTCCTAATTGAGTTCCTTTCTTGGAGCTGTTTTATTAGCTGTCACTTCTTGCAGTTTTCACGTTGGTCGGTAGCGAGTTTGCTCTAACTTTTCTGTATATATATATATATTTTTATCTTTTCCAGCTTGCTTAATTATTCACTTTTCACTTTTTCTTAGTCTTATGGTTATATTGCAATCGAATAGGGCTTACAGATATTATTATTATTTTTTTTTTTTTTAATTAAATTTAGAGAGCTCTTCACAATGTCGACTTGTCAGTTCCACCAGTGTTGCTGCATATGGTCATCGCCAAATCGCATCTCAATAGCTTTAACCAAAGCGTCGTAGTCGCGTTGTTTTTCTTCTGAGACAATTCGAAGCAACTCTGCAGCTGAGCCTCGTAATGCGAGCGTTAGTGCAATCGACTTTTCCTCGTCGTCCCATCCGTTGGTCGTTGCAGCCGCTTCGAACTGTCTCTTATAGATTGGCCACGATGTTTGACCATCAAAAACGGGTGGTTGCATCTCTTTCCTTCTTGGGCAGTCAGCAGAATATTCCCGAACCTTCTGTTTCTTTACTTTTTCGAGTTCTTTAGTTATGTTCTCGATATTTGTTCCGAGATCTTTAGCTGGGTTCTCGATGTTTCTTCCGAGCTCTCTAGCTATGTTCTTGTGTTTATGAAACGTTTCATGAATTTCCTTAAATTTCGTTTCATGCTGGTTCAATTATTCATCAATTGCGTCGATTTTTACTTCGAGAACATTCTTAAATTCTTCCACCGCATCTTTTTGTGCGGCAACAATGGAATTTTTCTGTTCTTCCATAGAATTCTTCTGTTCTACTAGAGAATTCTTCTGTTGTTCTAGAGAATTCTTCTGTTCTTCTAGAGAATTCTTTTGTTCTGCGGAATTCGATTCCATGGAATTTTTCTGTTCTGCGAACTTCGAATTCCATAGAATTCTTCTGTTCCTCTAGAGAATTCTTCTGTTCTTCCATCTTGGCGAGAAATAATTCCATCATAGCGCTTATATCAACGCCTGTACTTACTTGTTCTTCTGGCACGTCGAATAGAATAGATTTCGGATCTGCTCCCTCGCATTGGACAGCTTCCTGCAGACGTAGTATGAGGTCAATTTTTCTTCCCGCTGTGGAGAGATTTCGCTTTTCTAGCTCACTTTTTAATTGGGGTATGCTTAGATATAGCAATAACCGACGCATTTTGTTTGTCTTTTGTAATTCCATCATAGCGCTTATATCAATAGCACTTAGACACTTAGCACAGAATAAGTTTTATCCCACTTCTGACACCAATGTTACATTCAGGCTGGGATTCGAAAAGATAAAACACTATTCTGTTTAACTTTTCCAATAAAATCACTTTATTTACACTCTCTTAATATTCACTTTTTTAGTACCAAAACAATATCACTTAAATCAATTCTTAAACGTTTCAATCCAATCGCTTTATTCACTGTATTTCTTTTCACTTATTTATCTCACAACCGATTACTCTTTCGAACTTCACACAATCACGGGTTAAAAATCAACTGTACATCTCTGTTGTCAACGCGCCCCTTTTATATCCGCGCTGCCACCTATCAGCGAATATTCCAGAAGTAGATATATTCCAGATGTATATTCCATATCTTCTATAGATGGTTCTAGAATTAACTAACTTGACAGATTCCAGTCTCCAATTGGAAGTGGAACTTGGAGGGAAACCGAGTGCCCGATTCACCACAATTCCTAAGTGTCTGATTCACTAAGTACCTGATTCACCACAATACGAATGGCAAATCTATCTGAATAGGCGGAATCCGTGGAATTAGAATGTTTTCCTTTGAATTTTCCACTCAAAATCGTCGCTTATTACATGATATTTGAATTGAAAACAGAACGCTGCGCCGGAGAAAAAATTATGAGAAGAACTCAATTCCTGGTAGTTGTGTGTATGTGAAATGTGACTTTCTTTTCTCTCCTCTCACAAATTGCAAATTCTCGATCCCATCCTCCGTCCCACTCAAACGCACAGAACACTCGCACTCCATCACCATCCATATCATGACCATGGTGGCGGTGGGTGTGGGCAGTGATAACAGTGGTGTACAGAAAACACAGAAAAAATCCCTACAGTACACAAAGAAAATCCCTACTTTTCCCTATGCCGTCGAATAATTTTCAATACAATCTCTCTACATTACTATTTTATCCATACATACACGAATAAAATCGAATCAAACTTCTTATACTCAATTTCAACCACAAATGAATTTTTGCTATTTGTTGATTTTTCAAATCGACGAATGTTAGGCTGCTTCCACACCGGATGGAACAAAACGCCTTAAACGAACAAAACTCTTTTTCTGTGTGTTTCGGCAATTTAAATACACACATTTAAATACGCGTGCCCACACTGAATAAGGCAAAACAAAGCAAGAAAACGAAATAAAGCGTTTTGTTCCATCCGGTGTGGAAGCTCCCTAAGAGCAAAATATAATAGATAAACAAAAATAATAAACATTTTTTGACTGAGCAAATCAATTTACTTACAAATAAGATGAAAATGTTTCGCCTAGGGTTGATTCGATCCAAGTAAATACGAGTACATACTCGATACTTTTGGATTCGATACAAGTAAAATTAGTATCGATACCTTTCTGATTCGATTGAAGTAATAATCGAATGAAAGTCCTCGTATCGAATCAAAATTATTATTATTACTCTTTATGCGAAAATACGCTTGCTCTTTATCTGTATGGGTGTGTTTCTGTATTACTACAATGTACAGACACAGTACACCACGTTCACGTGCGAATGAATATAGTAGCTCGTATTCTCATTCTCATTTATGCAATTATACCAATATATACACCTGAAATCATTTTCATTTCAATACAGTACTCTATCACTCTCAATCCCATTTCTAGTTCACACTGAATTTTGAATGAATGCGTGAATTTTTTTTTTAATTACATTAATTTTAATTATTGTCTGAATAAAAAATATAAAATAAAAAAAATAAATAGTTGGCGCAACAGGTCCGGAGGGACCCTAGGCCTAGCTTCTCACAACCATTCGTTTTGTGTGAGTTTTTAATTTTTAGAACGAATGGAAGGGATCTACAGTTTTATGCCGACTCCAAACGGCTAATTGAGAAGCTCTTTCAAGACATTTATACTCTCGGATGTTTGTCAGACGTTCGCGTGAGGTAGCGCAGTCTTTTGAATGCTTGAAGTCTTTTGATTGATTTTAAGTATTTTTTCTTGAAAAAAAAAAAAACATTATTGATTTGAATTTTTGAAATTCATATTTCAGATATAAAATGTAAGTTTAAAAATTTACAGCTGCATGAACTTCAAAAAAAAAAAAAAAAAAAACATTTCAAAAAATACTTCAAATCAATCAAAAGCTTCAAGCATTCAAAAGACTGCAATACATTGAAAGACTTCAAAAAGACTTCAAAGAATTCAAGCAATCAAAAAGTAATGCAATCTTTTGACTTCAAGTCGTTTGACTGCATCAGGTGATTTCTTCACTTAAGACTTCGAAAAAGACTGCGATTTAAAATTTGAAGTCATAGTACTGTTATGATGTATTTTTACTGAAGTTGCAATAAGCAATCAAAAGACTGCGATTTCAGCGAAAGCAATACTAAAGTATTGCATTCTTTTACAACTCTACTAGCGGAGGCCCTAGACTGCTACAAAGCAGGTATCACCGCCATCCAGGAAGTGCGGTGGGATGGGCCGGGCAAAAGAAGGATGGAAAACTGTGACATTTACTACGGTCACTGCTATAGGGAACAAAAGCAGCGTCTATTTGGATGCGGATTTATTGTAAGCGGCAGACTTAGGCAGGAAGTCTTGAGCTTTCGACACGTAAGAACGCCTTACGACAATCCGTATAAAGGCTAAATTCGCCAACATTAGTCTAATATGCGCTCACGCCCCCACAGAAGAAAAAGACGATGCTACCAAAGAGTGTTTCTACGAGCTCCTCGACAAAACATATGAGCAATGCCCTAAGCAAGACGTTAAAATTGTCTTAGGTGATTTTAACGCCAAAATAGGAATGGAGGACATCTTTGGTAGCACAATCGAAAAACACAGCCTACACGACACCACGTCTGGAAACGGACTTAGGCTGATTACTTTTGCTGAACCCTAACCCATTATCCATGAATGGGACTTGCATCGACGAAACCGAAAGACTTTCCATACTTGGTATATGTGTCAACGACAAACTCCGTTGGAATGACCACACATACGAAGTCGCCAAAAACGCTGCGAAATGTCTAGGTTTCTTAAATCGATGTAAGAAGTAAAATATAGAGATTCTTTTGTGAGTCGAACAACACGCATGTGGAATGCATTGCCTCACACGGTTTTCCCCTCTCATTACAACCCACAATTGTTTAAGACCAATGTGCACCAGTACCTCTTCTCTATCCTCCCTATCAACCCTTCCACTCGTGCTGTGCATTAGCATTATAAGGGAACGAAAACCCCTTGAGCACTAGTGAATTATAAAAAAAAAAAAAAAAAAAATTTGCTGCGGGACGTAATGTTACCATAGCTAGCTCACGGTTTCCTCACCTCAATATACACAAAGGAAAATGGCGGTCACCTGATCATCAAACCGTCAACCAAATTGATCACGTTGCGATCGACGCAAGGCACTCCTCCAGTATTCTAGATGTCCGAACTTTCCGAGCGGCCAACATAGACTCGGACCACTACCTTGTTGTAGCCAAGGTACGGATGCGGATATCCCGGACGCCACAACAACGAGAAAATACTGTGAGGAGATTTTACGTCGGACGACTACAAACGCAAAAAACCGCCAGAACCTATGCCGATCGCGTATCCCTCAACCTCACGAGAAGTCCTATGCTACCAGCATCAAGTGCCGAAGACCAGTGGCGCCGATGCCAAGAAGCCATCAAAAACGCCGCAACTGATGTGCTCGGTTTCACCATTTCTGCAGACAGCTAAACGGCGAAGACGACACAAATTCCGCTGTCAGGCAGAACGAACCATTCAACCTGGACGATGAAAGCCAAGACTTCCGTCCACCTGACCAAAACGAAGTGAGGATAGCAATATCCAAGCTGAAGTCCAACAAGGCTGCTGGACCAGACGGCTTACCTGCCGAGCTCTTCAAGGCAGCCGGAGATGACTTGGTAGAGTGCATACACCAACTCGTTTCCAAAATTTGGTTAGAGGAAAGTATGCCTGATGAATGGAACCTCAGCATCGTTTGCCCGATCCACAAGAAAGGAGACTCTCTAAACTGCGCCAACTAGAGAGGCATCAGTCTCCTTAACACTACGTATAAAATCATGTCTGCTGTACTGTGTGAACGCCTGAAACCTTTCGTCAACGATCTGATAGGTCCCTATCAGTGCGGTTTTAGGCCCGGTAAGTCCACGACCGATCAAATATTCACACTACGGCAGATCCTGGAGAAAACCCAAGAAGTCCAGATCGATACTCACCATCTTTTTATCGATTTTAAGGCCGCATATGACAATATTTATAGAGACGAGCTATACAGAGCCATGTCTAGTTTTGGCATCCCTGCCAAACTTGTCAGATTGTGCAGAATGACGATGGAGAATGCTCGCTGCTCCGTAAAGGTCGGAAACAATCTCACCGAGACCTTTGATGTCAAAAAAGGATTTAGACAAGGCGACGCGCTGTCATGTGACTTCTTCAACATCATTCTTGAGAAAATTGTGCGAAACTCACAAGCCAACACCAGAGGCACAATCTTCCATAAGTCTGTGCAACTGCTTGCATACGCTGACGACATTGACATTGTTGGCAGAACACGGCGAGCTGTTACTGGAGCGTTTGCTAGTATTAGTACAGAAGCGGCGAAAATGGGTTTAGTGGTGAATGAGGGTAAAACAAAATATATGCTGTCGACAAGAAGGGACACACAACATCGACGAATCGGACAGAACGTCACGATAGACAGCTATAACTTTGAGGTAGTTAGGGACTTTGTCTACTTCGGATCCGCTATTAACTCTGAAAATGACATCACCTCAGAAATCAAGCGAAGAATCACTCTTGCTAACCGCTGTTTCTTTGGCCTAAGATGGCAATTGATTAGTAAGGCCTTGTCAAGAAGCACTAAGGAGATTCTATATAAGACTCTCATCATCCCTGTCCTGCTCTATGGCGCAGAAGCATGGACCCTAGCAAAAACGGATGAGGATCTTCTTGGTCGTTTCGAAGCAAACACGAAAGTTAATTAATATAAGTACTCGGTACGGTATGACTTTATTAGACGGATTCAAGTTTACGACTGACTGTACAATACAATTCATATACCATAATGTAATTCATTTCTTATAAATATATTCTTCTCTTTCTAACCACTGCATCGTCTGTCCCCATATTACTACACCCCTTCTCGATGCATGAGTCCTATTTTTTGGACAAGGCTTCGGAACGATTGCTGCGGTAACGCCTTCGTGAGAATGTCTGCCTCCTGATTTTTGGTACTCACATAATGTAGAGTTACTTCGCCTCTTTCCACCTTTTGTCATACGGTGTTTCACATCAATATGTTTGACCCGTTTATTTTTCCATGAATGTCTTTTACTTCAATTATTAAATCAGATAGTAGACCTCTCAACCACACACCTTCTTGCGCAGCCAAGGCTAAAGCAACATATTCAGCTTCGGTTGTAGAGCACGCCACGACTTGCTGCTTCTTTGATGTCCAGCTTACTATGTTGCCAAACACTTTATATAAAAATCCGCTTGTAGACTTCCTATCAGTTTCGTCGGAAGCATAATCTGCATCGGCAAATCCGACTAGCGGCTTCGCATCTGGATTATTGTTATAAACCAGCTCATAATCAATGGTTGCTTTCAGGTATCTCACCAATCTTTTAGCACTTTGCCAGTGTTCAACTCCTGGGGAATCTTGATAACGACTGAGCTGGGATATTGCAAAACATACGTCTGGTCTGCTACACAACATCAAGTACATTACTTTTCCAATCAGCTCTCTATACGGTAGTTTAACTTTCATGTCGGTATCCAATTTCTTTAAACGTACTGAAGGATCCATGGGAGTGGAAACCCCATTGCAATCTTTCATTTTTAGATATGTCAACAGATCATTGATTGCTTTTTTTTTGTGACATACCTAGGCAAGACTCCATTTCATTGTACGTTATTCCTATACCAAGGAATTGTTCGAATACTGTTGCCTCTTTCATCTCAAATTCGTTTGTGAGTAATCTCTGTACTTCATCGTGTTGCTCTCCATTAGCGGTTATTAGCAACAGATCGTCAACGTATAAAACCATATACGCTACCAGCAGCGTCGCGTGAATTATTTAGATGGGTGTGCAAATTCTTTAAAATTATACATTTTTTAGAAATATCACTTAATTGCCTAAAAACACGTCCCATTTATTGTTTTCTCAATCATTGTTTTGCTGTTTTTGATATCTTATTTTGTTTTCATTATAAAATATAGAAAAATAAAACTTTCGCATACAAAATCAAAAGCACCGCACGAAACTGCAACCCCAATCCCCATTCCCCAACCACTTAAACGAAAAGCTAAGTTCAACCATTCATTCATCGGCTTTCGTGCACAGCTTTTATTTGCACGAGTATCGATGTAATACATTGTGTATTTGACTTATGACGCTTTACGGAAACAGAACAGAACAGATGCAAAAGAAGAGAAAATGAATACAGCCCGTGCACAGAAAACCTTCGCACGAGTTCACTACAAGTTCATCAAAGTAAAGCGATTTAAGTACGGAGGCGTGCGGGTGACGAATGACGATGGGGATGAATACTGGAGGAATCTTGTAGAGGGATATAGTTTGGAGTTGGATGAATTTATTTGATGAATTCAACAGAATGGTGCACAGCGAGTTTTTGTACGAGTTAATTTTTTTTTCTCAGCGGTGAAGGAATTTTGAAAGAAGATTTTTAATTTATAAAGGATGAATATGAATAGGTATGGTGTAGGCTGTAGCTGTTGGCTGTGTTATGGAGGTTTTATGGGTTATGGAATTGTGCATATCATTATTTGTGTGTTATTATTATTACACAGTGTTTGATGAGGGACTTATTTTCGTTAGATCAGGGTGTGCAATGCACACCTTGCACACCCTGACGAGACGCCACTGTACGCTACATACCCTTCGTGATGTCTGACGTATACACAAAAGTCATGGTTAGATCTTGTGAAACCAATTTTAACAGCGGCATCATTGAATTTTCGATACCAACAGAGCGGAGACTGCTTTAGTCCATACAACGCCTTTTATAGTTTGCAGACCACACCGGGTTTTGTCTTCATGCCTTCAGGAACCATCATATACACGGTCTCTTTCAACTCGCCATTCAGAAAGGCCGTCTACACGTCCATTTGGCTTATCAAGTAGCTTTTGTGAATCGCCACTGAGATAACGGTTCGTATAGCTGCTAGCCTTGCCACAGGAGCATAGGTTTTTTTTTTTTTTTTTTTTTTATATATACTTCTCCCGAGAAAGGCGAACCTATAACGCTTCAACAGCGCCCCGAGATGCCTGCAGATGTATGTTTGTTCTGCACTTAAATTGCTGCAAATTGTAGTCTTCTGGAAATATATCCCCAGGAAGCGAGTTCCAAAGTTTGCTTGTCCTGTAAGTTTTAAATAAGTCCCCTTCTGCAACTGGTGTCTCATCTGCCGTCATATCTGCCGTTTCACTACGTGGGGTTTTAAATGAGTCCCCTTCTGCAACTGGTGTCTCCTTCCAGATTGTCAATGGGGCTTTAAATGCGTCCCCTTTACAATCAGTTGGTTTATTAAAGTTAACACTTGATGGAAATTTCGATTCGTCAAATTCCCACAATCCCACAATCGATATGGCTTGACACCATACCATACCTCAGCTGGAGTTACATTTATTAAGTTTCTCGTGGGGCATCGATTTATTAAATACGTTTCTGTTAACACAGCTTCTCCCCACATATCTTTTCCCAATTTCGACTCAACGATCATGGCTCTAGCTCTTTCCACTACACTTCGGTTGAACCGCTCTGCAACACCATTCTGCTTCGGACAATACCCAACGGTTGTCTCCAATTCTATTCCTTTTTCAGTATAAAAGTTCCTTTGTTCATTTGATAAGTACTCTCTGCCTCTGTCGCACCTGAGATGCACTATATTGCAACCGAATTTTGCTGTCACATGGTTGTGGAAATTTTTGAAACGATCGAACACATCAGATTTCTTTTTTATTAAGTAAACACAAGCGAAATGACTGTAGTCGTCGATGAAGCTCACAAAATACCTGTGCCCGTCATACGTACATGGTGTAATTGGGCCGCACACATCTGAATGGATTCTCTCAAGTATTTTTGTAGTAGCTGGTCTCTGTCTTGAGTAACGCAACTCCGTTTGTTTCCCTTTTGCGCATGGAACACATGCCACATTTTCTTCACCAACCTCCAAGCCGGTTACCATCCTCTTATAATTTAACTGTTTCAAGTAAGAATTATTAACATGCCCTAGTCGGCGGTGCCATACGTCACTGAGCTCACA
This sequence comes from Cheilosia urbana, assembly GCA_946477585.1. NCBI lineage: Eukaryota > Metazoa > Arthropoda > Insecta > Diptera > Syrphidae > Cheilosia > Cheilosia urbana. The sequence continues at coordinate 18,549,574 of OX297857.1, forward strand.
CACATTTGCTTGCACGTATATTGGATGAATTTTTACTTCGTACAAATATTTTCTAATGCCGTTATTAACGGTTGAAATTCTTCTGGAAATGTCTTGAACAAGTAATAAATGGTTTCGTTTGAACCCAACTTCGCGCCTGATGCTGCTAATTCCCGCGCACACTCATCAAATCTGGTGAAATTTTTTTTCATGTCACTACCGAGTTCGTATTTCATTCTGTCCAACCGAGTCCGCAACATATTTTGCTTCGCCATGTTCGTCCCTGAGAAGGTCATGGTCAAAGCATTCCACATGTCCATTGCGGTTGATTTACTTTTTATATATTCCAAGTGATTATCGTCTACCAGACAAATAATTAAATTTTTTGCTTTCGCATTTTTCTCATTCCATTCAATAATCGCCGCACGATTTTCTTGTGTTTGTTCAGGCTTAACCTTCGTAAGAACATCCAACACACTTTGCGCTTCGAGAAAGTTTTCAACGCAATATTTCCACGAGTCGAAATTTTTACCGTCAAAAGGTTTAATTTTTGCAAACACTAATTCTAAAGCCATTGTCTGGGCCCATAACCTATAGAAGCAAACACGAAAGTTAATTAATATAAGTACTCGGTACGGTATGACTTTATTAGACGGATTCAAGTTTACGACTGTCTGTACAATACAATTCATATACCATAATGTAATTCATTTCTTATAAATATATTCTTCTCTTTCTAACCACTGCATCGTCTGTCACCCATATTACTACAGATTTTTGGTCCCGTTTGCGTTAACGGGACTTGGAGGAGAAGATTTAACAGCGAACTCTACGAGCTGTACAGCGACATCGACCTGGTCAGAAAAGTACGCATTAGTCGTCTAAGATGGTTAGGACATGTAGAGCGAATGGACACCAACGCTCCGGCCCGGAGAGTCTTCGATTCCAACCCGGAGGGACAACGCAGTAGAGGAAGACCTCGCCTTAGGTGGCGCGCGCAAGTGGAAGGGGACCTCAACTAACTTGGAGTGCGCAACTGGAGGCAGTTAACCAAAGATCGCGCTAACTGGAGAGGCGTATTGGTTGAGGCCCAGGTCCACCCCGGACTGTAGCGCCACCTTAAGTAAGTAAGTAAGTAAGTAAGTTGTTGTTGTTTCTGATTGTTGTTGAAAAAAGTAAGAAGTACTCATTTGTTTCGATACGAGTAGGTATCGATACTTTTGATTCGAAACTCCATAGGTATCGATACCCTGTTGCAAGTACTGAAAATAATACTGATATCAGTACTGACCTGGTATCGAATCAACAGTAGTTTCGCCCGAAAAAAAATCCCTACGTTATACAAATCTGTCCTTTTTTCCCTACGGCGTCTTTTTTAGATCGAAAATCCCTACGTGTAGGGATTTTTCCCTACATGTAGTATCACTGGGTTTGAGTGGCCGTAGCCAGGCCAATGGTTGATTTGATATTGGAATTTGGGAATTGGAAATGGAATTCTAATATTGCATTTGTAAATATGAGGTAAGACCGTAAGACACATTCATATATAGGAGGTAGACACATTCATACATAATGTACATCTACGACTACGATCTACCCAACTGAAAAAAAAATTCCAGTTCCGATTCCGAGTATTTGAAGAAAAAAGAGAGGGAGGGTCTCTCTCTCAAAAAATACGAATATACCTTAAAAGAAAACTAAAAAGAAATCACCACTGAGATTGATTTGAGAATCTTGTTTAATTAACGAATTGATAAAAAAGGAATTTCGCTAAGGATTTGTTAATATTGTTAAGCTGATACAGCAACTAGAAACAAAGGTGTGAGGGTATCGCTTACGCTTCAGAGTATGCAATGGTGAGTGAGCTTATTGGCACCAAATGCTGGGAGAGGAATATTCTGTGGTGAAGATTTATTTCCAAAAATAATGACTAAATCGGCAATTAATGTCTTGTTGAAGTCAAACTTCTAATGCGACTTCCAACAAGGTTGCATTAAACGTTTAACGCTACCATGGAGGGGGTATGAAAGTACTGTTGCGTTGAACGTTCAACGCTCCTGGGGAGGGGGAATGGAAGGAGATAGAGCGAGAGTGAATGCGTTTCACTCGAACGCATGCGCGTAGTATACCTTTTACAGGCCAGCGCGAGCGTTAGCAACGAGTAGCGTCCTCATTATTTCATTTAATTGTTTTAGTTTGATTTGATATACATATAATTCAATAGGGTAGTATTTTTGAAGTGAGACTTCTAATGCGACTTCCAACATTTCGTACACTATTTTTTTTTTTTTTGTATTGTTTTGATATTTTTTACTTTGTTTAGTTATTCGTATTTATGTATATATTTGATTTTGAAATTATTAATTTGTTATCTGTTATTTTTGTTTTGTTAAATTTTGATATTTTGTAATTGTTTTTCCAAGATGAATAAATTATTTGATAAACAGAACATACAATTTTATGTTTTATACGAATAAAAAAAAATCTCGAATTCACTTTTTATTTTCGAGATTTTTCCGAGACATACCTAGTCTTTCGAGATTTTTGTACATTCGAAATTTTAGCATTCGAGATCTAAAAAAAAAATTCGAGATTTTTAGCATTCGAGATTTTGTCTTTCGAGATTTCGTCTTGATCCCAGCCGGAACATAGTTCCATTTAGATGTTGATCCGGTCGTAATGTCCATGGACCATTTATCAGTCATTCATACTTGCATTCATATCTACCTTGCATTAAATAATTTTGTTCACTCACTCTATCATAAACATTCACTAAAATTTGTGGAAATATAGCAGGTATCTATACAATCAAATTAAATTTCATTGCTATCATTATACATATATATATACATGATACGTGATCTAACGAAAACAAATCCCTTATCGAACACTGTGTAATAAATTAATGGACATTGGGACATATTCATAGTTATACTATAAACCTGGGTCTAACTAAACTCGAATCTAAAGTTAACCTACAGGTAAAACACAACTGCTATTCATAAACGGCCTTACCAATAATCAACTTTAGTCTGGCAGTGACTCCAAAGACTCCAGACTTTCCAAAATCGCTTTACCAATAAACAAAAATAGTTGCCATAATATCGCTAACTGTAGGGTTTAATGTTAATGGTGAGAAAGTCATGTTTATCTCGAGCATTAGCTAAATAAATCCTCCCTGAATGTCATTTTGAAGACGAGTGTTGCCAAACCGTCCAAAATCACGGTATTAAGTTTCGTAATAGGAGCAAATTTAAATACGCTGATGTTCAGCATGGGCGTTTACAATTTTAAACTAATTTTAGTAAATTGTAAATGTTATATAAATTTATTCGTTGTAATACGAGCCCAAACGCAAAATAGGTGGTCTATGCTATTTGATTACGAATACATTCTGTTTAGAAATTCAAACTTGTTTTGTTTCTTAAAATAAAAAGTTTTTTTTACGAAAATACATTTTTATTTATATTTTTGTTACAAAAAAAACAAAAGTTTAATCAACAAATTGTTAGCACTTGAAGTTATTAGTGAAACAATATTTTTTTCATCTTTTGTTTGAGCGCAAAATAGTTTTTTTTTTTTTTTTTTTTAGTAGTAGTATTTATTTATTTAGTAAAGATTACTGTTAAGATAAAGTAAAGAAAAACCGAACACGGCTGCAGCACATTATAAAAAAAAGCTCAACCGCAACCGCAAACGCAACTAACACAAACACAAAAGGCACGAAAAAAGTATGCTCAGTTTTTTCTTTTGGTGTTGCGCTTGCGGTCGGCAGCTGCACAAGCAGTTATACTTCATTAGGATAAAACGAGTCAAGTAAGAACCCAGAAGGGTAGTAGTCCTAAGAAAGATAAAGTTGTAAAATAAAAAATGGAAATAAATAAAATTAAAAAGAATGCTACATCAGCACTCATCATAAAGATTTGTTTTTAATTTCAATCAAAAATTACAGTCCGCGCAAAGAAAACATAAACTTAACAAAAAAACATTGGTCCATGTCGAACCGGATTTATAGACTTGTGCATCGTACCGCGAACAAAGAAAAGTGTACCGTGCGTTCATATACATTAACTTACCTTAAAACCGCGTGTACCGCGTTCACCGGAAAAGGTGATTTTAGTGCGTTTTAATAAAAACAATTAGCGTGCAACAACATTTTAAACAAAAACCAAGCAGTGCGGTTAAGTGCATATCACGCGCTTCTTATACATAACGCCAGTGCGTTCGACGTACATGACGCCAGCAGACTTCAGTGCATACCACGCGCTTCTTATACATAACGCGTTCTTTGTATATAACGCAAGTTCGTATCACGCGCTTCTTATACATAACGCCAGTGCGTTCGACGTACATGACGCCAGCAGACTTCAGTGCATATCACGCGCTTCTTATACATAACGCGCTCATATCACGCGTTCTACGTACATAACGCCAGCAGGCGCGTTAGAAAAAAGGAAGACAACACCATCGTCATCATCCACCATCGTCATCATCCACCATCGTCATCATCCACCATCGTCATCATACTTCATCATCGTCATCGCTCATCATCTTCAACACGTCATCACTCAACATTCAACAATACATCATTTGTAGACAATACGTTGACATTCAGGTATTATAAGTAAAGGTAATTACGCATTATACCTATCACAAGATATTATATTATATTAGATTATATTATATTATAGAAATTATATTGTATTAAATTAATAATTCATTTAAATTTGGGGCATTTTATTTAAAATGGCACCTAGAGGAAAAAAGGGTAGATCTCATGACAGAGATGACACTATGTCACCATTTCAAGGTTTCACGCCAATGATGAAATTTGAAAGGGCTATTCGCGTTCTCAAAGTGAAACTTAGCCATTTGGTAACTTTTACCAAACGATTGGACGATTTGACAAAGGTTCCCATTTGTGAGGCCGAACTTCGTATTGAAGGGCTGACTTCTCTACAAAACGAATATGAACACATATTGAAACAACTAGTCGAATTAGACGAAGAGGAGGGTTTTCAAGAGGTCAGTGATGCTCTCGAAGAACTTGTTAATGAAGTGTTATTAACTAAATCAAAGCTCTGGGCTGTGGTCCGTGGGCATAGAGAGGAGAGTGCGGGTCTCAACAGGGAATCAAATTCCAATGGCGGAGTTCAAACTGGGTTGCGAAAACCAAAACTGCCTGACTTACCTATTCCATCATTTAATGGAAATCCAGGCGAGTGGATTCCTTTTCGGAATACATATGTGGCACTTGTTCACAATGACTCCCAATTGAGTGGGGTTGTGAAATATTCTTATTTGTTAGACAGGTTGAGTAGGGAAACAAAATTTCTTCTAGGAACAATCAATTTATCGGACGATGGTTACGAGCGTGCGTGGGCGACGCTCAAAGAACACTTTGATAATGCCCGGTTGATTGTCGATCATCATATCGACGCAATTTTAAATCTTCCTACGGTCTCAAAGGACAATCCTAAGGATCTAAGAAGATTAATAAACATCTGTACTTCAAACGTTTCAGGATGAGACTCCTGTAGTCTGTCTGTGGATGGACTAGGAGAACAGTTACTTGTTAACTTAGTTTGCAAAAGGGTTGATTATTCGCTCCGCAAAGAGTGGGAGGGCGAACTTGACGCGAACGAACTTCCCAGTTGGGAGAAATTAGTTGAATTTTTAAAGAAAAAATGTAGAGAACTAGAGTCAGTTGATTTGTCGAAAAGGTGTGTTGGAAATCAGACTACTGCAAGTTCTAAGCAACCTAAGGCAATTCAAAATCCTAAAAGTAGGTCACAAAATTTCATGACCACCAATTCGGGACAAGGTTTCTGCAAAGAGTCAAATTTAAGTAAGAGTCCAAACTCTGAAAATTGCAAAGTGTGTCGCAAGGCAATTCATACAATTTTCAATTGCCCAGAATTTTTAGTGATGTCGTCGTACGATCGTTTTGATAAAATCAAGGAGCTGAAGTGTTGCTACAATTGCTTGAAAAAACATTCTTTTAAGGAATGCAGTGCTCGGGGATGCAAAATTTGCGGGAAGCAACATCACACGTTGTTACATCATGTGTCGAAAAAACCGGATCAACAATCCGATGAGGCACCTTCAACTAGCATGTTGGAGCCTAGTACTTCTCAAGGAAGCACCACAACTCAATCCACGTACTTTGTGGAAAGAGGGGAAGTGGTGAAGGTGGTTCTACCAACTGCAATGGTCCTGATTGAGGATGAAATGGGAAACTATCAAGAATGTCGTGCATTGCTTGAGAGTGGCAGTGATGCGAATTATATCACGGCCAACCTAGCAAAAAAACTTAATCTGCCACGTGTCGAAAATAAGGTTTCAATCTCGGGATTGAACGATGCGAGAACGTCAACAGATGACGAACTCTCGGCGAGGGTAAAATCCAAGTATTCGAAGTTCGAGACTAAACTACGATTTAGTGTAGTCCCAAATATTTCGCGAGCAAGTCCTAGTTCGAATTATAATATCTCGCGGTGGGATATTCCTCGTAATTTGCGTTTAGCCGATCCAAACTTTAATTGTGCACGCCCGATAGACATTTTAATTGGGTGCGAAATATTCTTTGATATCATATATCAAAATCAATTGCGTTTAAAGGATAATCTTCCATTGGTAGTTGAAACTGCATTCGGATGGGTCATAACAGGTAAACTACACCAACCGTTTCACAAGGAATTGTCGAATTTCCATCTTTCAAGTAAAAAGGAAGGTGAGAACAATTTACAAGAATCGCTTTCAAGATTTTTTGAAGTTGACCATGTAGTTAACAAAACACATTTATCCAAGGAGGAGTTGTTTTGTGAAAAACATTACATGAACACTCATCAGGGCGATGAGACAGGTAGATATCTTGTATCCATACCTTTGCGGGAGGATTATGTGAAATTAGGTGAATCGAAAACTCAAGCATACAACCGCTTTCTATCTCTAGAGCGAAAGATCGATAATAATCCAGAGTTCAAACGAGAATACAGTGAAGTAATCAATGAGTATCTAAGACTTGGCCACATGACACCTATCGATGAGTTTTTCGATGCGAATGGCATAAACACATTCTATTTGCCACACCACGCGGTGATCAAGCCATCAAGCTCAACGACTAAGGCACGTGTAGTATTCGACGCTTCGGCGAAAACGTCGACACAATTGTCATTAAATGACGTAATGCTGATTGGACCCACTGTCCAACAAACATGTTTCGAAATTACGCTGCGTTTTCGAAAATACATATTCGTCTTCACCAGCGATATCAACAAAATGTATCGGCAGATACGAATAAAGTCATCTCAAACGCCATTACAACGCATCTTATGGAGAGGTGACAAAGGAGAAGGTATCGTGACGTACGAACTCCAAACAGTTACATTTGGTACCGCAGCTGCTCCGTACCTGGCAACCCGTACATTGCAACAGCTTGCTTTGGACGAGAGCGAGACGTATCCAGAAGCCGCAACCGTCGTTCAACGCGATTTCTACGTTGATGACGTGCTCACAGGAGCAGACAGTATTAATGAAGCAACCAAGTTGCAAAAACAATTAATAGACATGCTAGCGCGAGGAGGATTCGTTTTACACAAATGGTGTTCGAATAGCGCTGAGATATTGTCGAATATTCCTGTACACGACAGAGAAATGTTAAAGAAAGACAATGCGTCATCAAGTGAATGCATTAAGGCACTAGGGTTGGCATGGCAACCGAAGGAGGATTGTTTTACGTTCCTAATTCCAGAAATAAGGGGTATCGCGAACCTAACAAAAAGAGCAATTGTATCAGAATTGGCGAAGTTGTATGATCCTTTAGAACTCATAGCACCAGTAACCATTACAGCAAAAATCTTGATTCAACAGTTGTGGAAGGACAACACCGATTGGGATGAATGTGTTCCCAAGGAGACTCGAGATTTCTGGGTGAATTATCGACTTGGATTTTCATGTCTCAATGACGTAAAAATTAACCGAAGGATTTTGTGTGCAGACCCTGTAACTGTACAAATCCATGGTTTTGTGGACGCTTCGGAGAGAGCGTATGGAGCGTGCATTTATGTGCGCAGCATTGATGTCAACAATCATGTATCAGTGCATCTTGTTTGTAGCAAGTCTCGAGTGGCACCCTTAAAAACGGTGTCTCTGCCACGCCTTGAGTTGTGTGCAGCATTACTTTTAGCTAGACTTATGAAAGCAGTAATAGATACACTTCAGCTTGATACCGATGAAATATATCTGTGGTCAGATTCCCAGATAGCCCTAGCGTGGATCAATAATGAGCCACATAAACTAAGGATCTTCATTGCTAATCGGGTGAGCGAGATCCAAGATCTCACTTCTCATTTTTTTTGGAACCATGTTCCAACATGTTCAAACCCAGCAGACATAATTTCGCGTGGCATCATGCCTACTCAACTCCAAGACATGAGCATGTGGTGGAACGGTCCACCGATGCTTCACAGAGATTTTGAAATCGGGTCAAATTTCAGACATGCTGAGAGTAGCTTAGAATTTGATCAGGATCAATTCGAGTTAAAAAGGGAATTTACGGCACTGACCGCCCAGACAGAAAGGGCATTGGACGTTTCCGATAGTGATCTCATCAACCGATTTAGTTCACTTTCGAAACTATTACGTGTAACGGCTTATTGCTTAAGGTTCAAAAACAATTCACGGAGCCAAAATGCTAAATTACTTGGATCCCTATCCACCGACGAGTTGCGAAATGCCACAAGCGTGATAGTTCGGATTGTCCAGAAGGAACCATTTCAGGAAGAAATTGCAGCATTGTTAAAGGGTCGTGAACTGCACGGGAAGAGTACAATCATTTCATTGAATCCGTTTCTGGACGCTGTAGGGATTCTTCGAGTTGGCGGTCGACTGAGCAGATCAAGCATGGAATATGATCGCAAGCATCAAATTCTACTACCCGCTAAGGGACACTTTACAAAATTAGTTGTTCTTTTTTACCATTTAAAACACTTACATGCTGGTCCACAACTTCTTGTTTCGTTCATACGGTAAAGGTTTTGGATAATTTCAGCGGAAAATATTGCAAAACAATGTGTTCGGGCTTGTGTTGTTTGTTTCAAAACGAAACCAAGAATAACCGAACAATTGATGGGAGATCTACCTCGCGAGAGAGTTAGTCCAGCCAGACCATTTAATACAACAGGCATAGATTTTTGTGGCCCATTTTGGCTTAAGAATAAACGGCAACGAAACTCATCGGCATATAAGGCATACGTTGCAGTGTTCGTTTGTCTTGTAACAAAAGGGGTTCACCTGGAGATTGTTTCAGATCTAACATCCGAAAGTTTCATTGCGTGTTTAAAACGTTTTATTTTTCGTAGAGGCAAGCCACATACGATTTGGAGCGATAACGCCACAAATTTTACGGGTGCCAATAACGAACTAAAACGTTTATATGAAGTATTCAACGAAGAACTCAACGTTCATAGAATCGAAAGGTTTTGTACTACAGAAGAGATAACTTGGAAATTCATACCCCCAAGGGCACCAAATTTTGGTGGGTTATGGGAAAGCGCTGTAAAGTCGCTCAAAGGTCACTTAAGACGCATAACCACTAACGTAACATTTTCATATGAAGAATTGAACACCACGATTGTTCAAATTGAAGGGATACTAAATTCCAGACTGATATCTGCGATGTCCAATGATCCCAGTGATCCGGAACCCCTCACACCGGCACATTTCCTGTGTGGTGGACCAATTGTGGCACCAGCAGAGCCATCGTACATTGATATTCCGTTTAATCGACTTACCAATTGGCGTAAAATATCCCAAATTGTTCAAAATTATTGGAGAAGATTCTCTGTTGAGTACTTGCATTCTCTTCAGCAGAGAAATAAATGGAGAAGTTCTTTTCCAAATCTAAAGGTAGGCGACGTTGTTTTAATATGTGATTATCAATTGCCGACAACAATGTGGTTGCTCGGAATAATAGTAGACACCGCGAAAGGGTCGGATAACCGTATCAGAGTTGCCCATGTCAAAACAAAAAATGGAATTTTTGTCAGAGCAATTTCAAAGATTTGTAAGCTTCCAATTGAGGAAGAAATAAACTGTAATTAAACGTAAATACAGTCATTTCAAATTGAGTGGGTGGCTGCCTAATTTCATAATCTGCGTGCAATCGGAAACTATGTATGTATCTACAAATTGTAATTAGATTAAAGGGTTCAAATGTAATGTAAATATAACAATCACTGCGTAATTACCAAATTGAATTCAATGTAATCTATTGAAATGCACAGCCTTTCAAGGGGGCCTGTTATGTTAAGATAAAGTAAAGAAAAACCGAACACGGCTGCAGCACATTATAAAAAAAAGCTCAACCGCAACCGCAAACGCAACTAACACAAACACAAAAGGCACGAAAAAAGTGTGCTCAGTTTTTTCTTTTGGTGTTGCGCTTGCGGTCGGCAGCTGCACAAGCAATTATACTTCATTAGGATAAAACGAGTCAAGTAAGAACCCAGAAGGGTAGTAGTCCTAAGAAAGATAAAGTTGTAAAATAAAAAATGGAAATAAATAAAATTAAAAAGAATGCTACATCAGCACTCATCATAAAGATTTGTTTTTAATTTCAATCAAAAATTACAGTCCGCGCAAAGAAAACATAAAGTTAACAAAAAAACAATTACTATTACAATAATTCATATACGTACTTATAAAAAAAAGTTGCAGATTATCTGTGCTTGCATTTACATTTTTAAGGACAAAGAAAAGTAACAATTCTGATTAAGATACTGTATCTCTTATATGTGCTACTAATAAATGCTTAAAGCGTGCAAAGACTTTCGTTTTTTACTTCTATAGGCAATTCATTAAAAAGTTTTAATCCTCATCTTATCATATCATATCATATTTTGAGTTCGCGAAGCTCTATATAGTTCTAATCTAAAATGACAATTATTTCTTAAACTATAGGGCTGAACATCTTGCGTGTATATTAAATTTGATGACAAATATTTAGGAACCATATTATACTTCATTTTATATACAAAAACGCTGTTTAATACTTAACCACTGCAAACAAGACAGCATCCATTCGATTGGTGTATATATACTGCATTTAAGTATGGTGCGCATAGCTTTATTCTGGAGTATTTGAAGTTTATTAATATTTTCGTTATGTCCCATGATCATGAATAATACAGTTGAACAAAATTCGAAATGTGGTTTTATAATCGTGTTATAAATATTTACCGCACACAAAGTTAAAATGTTTTTCCTTATTCTCCTAAGAATTTAAAACATGTTTTTACCACTGCGTTACATCACCTTTCTTCGCTATCACTGCTTGAATTCGTTGCGGCATTGTGTTCACAAGTTTTTGGCAATCATCGGTTGTAAGTGATTGCCAAATATTATTAAAAAAAATTTATATTCCATTTTCTTCATGTTGCGCTTACAAGTGTCGACGGATATTTATTTTTTTATGCGGCTTTTCCACTCTACAGTTAGTTAGTTAGTAAGTTAAATATATTTATTTAGCGTTATTAAAGCTAATTGAACAATTTTTTGTGTTTCACATTACATTTTTAAGTTTAAGTTTAAGTTACCCCAGCAGCAGTTTGACGACGATTTTCCTTAATTATTTTTTTTTAATACCCTACAATCGCGGGCTCTAGCTATCGTTGGCCGCCCAGTTTTCTTTCGGGTTTTAACGTTACCCATCTTAGTAAAGAGCGAAATAATATTCTGTACTAATGAACGAGGGAGATTGAAATTTGTTGCAATTTTGTAGTTCTAAAAGCCATTTTCAAAAGCTTTTATAATTGATTCCCTAAGATCTTTAGATAAGGGAACACCACGTGCCATGAACGAGGGAGATTGAAATTTGTTGCAATTTTGTAGTTTTAAAAGCCATTTTCAAAAGCTTTTATAATTGATTCCCTAAGATCTTTAGATAAGGGAACACCACGTGCCATGATAACCCAACAAATGAATTTCAACTTATTGCACAGGTACACTTATAACCTGCCAAAGCAAGAACACGCTTGTTTTTGCTTAATTTTTCCTAACGGTTAACTTAATCATACGATGATGTGGAGTAGACCAACTCTTTTGCATCACGAATGACGTAGACCAACTATTTTGCACTCATTAACAAATGAGAAAGCACACAGTTTTAACGGTATTTGTTGTGATATTGCTTATTTGTATCAGTAATTCAATCAAAGAGTATTATTGTCTATGAAGTTTTTTTTTTATTTTTGTAAAAATTAAATATGTTTGTATGTTAAACTAATAATATAGAAGTTTCCAAGTGCGAAAAAGTGAGTGGACCAACTATTTTGCGTTTGGGTCGTACAACAATGCAAATGGTTTTTAAGTCTAACAAACACATATTTGTACAAATGTATGCAAAAAATTGAAAAATTTTTCAATTTTGTTTTACTATTTCTAAACGCTTGAAGCATATACAGTCAACCCTCGATTATCCGGCATTCTATTAACCGGCAACTCTATTAACCGAGACATTTTTTTCAAAAATTTATTAATTTAGAAATCGATTTTCCGGGATTCACTCTATTATCCGTGATCATTTTTTATAACTTTCTTTAATGTTTGCAAACGAAACCAGACAAAACCTAACATGCAAGGTATCTGTAGGTATTGTCTTTCTTATTATCAGCCCTATTCTGCTATTCATCGGGGGGAATTCTTCACTGAACACTATTCTACTATTCATTCGAATTAAATTTGCTTTCACCTCGTTATGTCGGTAAGGTGGGTACTACTGCGGGGTATTCTCTTATTCACGTGAACGCACACATTCTATACAATTCAGATCCGCATGTCAATAGTTGCGGATTTGAAATTAAATGCATCGTATTTTGGTTGGTGGTTCCTAAAATGTAAGTAAAAACCAATTTATTGCTGGATTATTTGTTTTTAAATAAAGATTATTCATTTTTAGGGGTAGAACAACAAACAGAGACCAGTTTACTGCTTTAATTTCCGCAATGAAATTAAACGCAGATATTGCCAAAAATACTGCTAAAAGGCAACCTTCTTCTGTTGTCATTTGTAGGGTAATCCATTTCGGACATAAATGGGCTTGTAATACGTCGAGTATCTCCTGCAAGACTTTACTAAATGTGGACTGAGCGATCCCTACATTAAAATCTTGTCCAACGCTATGTTGCAAAGTTCCTTCGCCAAAAAATCTTAAACAGGCGATAGATTTCTCTTTTCTTGAAAGTGCATCATTTCGCTTTGTAGGTGGAAGATTCGATTCCACAATATTCAATACGTACTGAAATGCTTTTTTACTTAAGCGAAAGTATTTGATAAACCTACGGTTTTGAAATAATTTATTTCTCTATTCAAAATTGAATATGAATCAACTTACGTTTGATCCGGCAGTTCCATGATATTTTTTTTTTTGGATTTTCTTACGTTTCTGCGAAGTTCCCTGTTTGTTGATTCCCTTATTCCACTGTTTGAAAGTGGAAAAAAAGTCCAATACTATCCATACCTGTTTGATTACAGTTTTTGCTTTATTTAAAATAATTAACTAAAGTAATTTATCCAACTTTCTTATGATTTTCACGTGAACTGCTGTTAACTTGAATGTCAAATTGGTTTGGATAATGTAGTTCACCCGACGGAAAGCAGAATGGAAAGGCAGAGTCAAAGAGAATCGAGTGGGTGAATCGAATGTACGATTCACGTGAATAGCAGAATAGGGCTGTATGTTTTTTTAGTTTGTTGACTGTTTCAAAGTACAAAATCTTATTACAAATAAATGGAAAAATATTTTAAAAAGTTGGTTTATTCGTTGATAATATAATTTTCGATTATCCGGGAATTTCGATTTTCCGGTACGAGCTCGGTCCCGAGCACCCCGGTTAATCGAGAGTTGACTGTATTTCTGTTATTTTTATTATTATATTATTATTATATCTTTAAGCGCTAGTTCTTGCCTTTGAATTGGTTTTCATTTTAAAATAGTTTGTAAGCAATGAACGGATGCTTGATAGTCGTCGTAAACGGAATAAAATATCTGCTTCTTAAGTTTGAACGGCTCATACCTGAAGACCTAACGGGTGATTTTTTAGCTGGTTTGGTTTTGGCAACACTGGTTTTGACAGCTGACGTGTGTTTAGTACCTTGTGTCACTGTCAAACAGCTTCAGTTTGGTTTGCAATTTAACCATGGATCGTCTTACAAATGAACAACGCTTGCAAATTATTGAATTTTACTATCAAAATTCGTGCTCGGTTCGAAATGTTCATCGCTCGCTGCTTCCATTTTATGATCGGCATTCTCGACCTTCTGAGCAGTCTATTCGGAAGATTGTGACCAAATTTCGCACCAAATTTACTTTGTTGGACATTAAACCACCAACACGTTTACGTACTGTGCGTAGTGAAGAAAATATTGCGGCCGTATCAGCTAGTGTGACAGAAGACCGCGAAATGTCGATTCGGCGCCGTTCCCAGCAGTTAGGCCTTTGTTACAGCACTACGTGGAAAATTTTGCGGAAGGATTTGTGCGTAAAGCCTTTTAAGATACAGCTTGTGCAAGAACTAAAGCCAGCCGACCTACCACAACGCCGAATTTTTGGTGAATGGGCTCTTGGAAAGCTGGCCGAGGATCCGCTTTTTTATCGAAAAATTGTGTTCAGCGATGAGGCTCATTTTTGGTTGAATGGGTACGTAAATAAGCAAAATTGCCGCATTTGGAGTGAAGATCAGCCAGAAGCATTGCAACAGCTACCAATGCATCCCGAAAAAGCCACTGTTTGGTGCGGTTTATGGGCCGGCGGCATTATTGGGCCATATTTCTTCAAAGATGATGCGAATCGCAGCGTTAATGTCAATGGTGAACGCTACCGAGCGATGATAACAAACTTTTTTTTGCCCGAAATGGAAGTTCTTGACTTGCATGATATGTGGTTTCAACAAGACGGTGCCACATGCCACACAGCACGCGAAACAATGGCGCAATTGCGAGGCGAGTTTGGTGAACAGTTAATTTCACGTTTCGGGCCGGTCAATTGGCCGCCTAGATCGTGCGATTTGACACCATTAGATTATTTTTTGTGGGGGTATGTCAAGGCTAATGTGTATAGGGACAAGCCCGCTTCGATTGACGCACTGGAAGTCAACATCCATGCATTCATTCGTGAGATACCGGCCGATATGTGTGAAAGAGTATGCCAAAATTGGACTCAGCGGATGGACTACCTGAGACGCAGCCGCGGTCAACATTTGCATGAAATTATCTTTAAACATTAAATTGCAAGGTTCAAACTATCGATTCAAATAAATATTTCATTCATTTTCTCGAATTTTTTGTGTTTTTTTTTTTTTTAAGTTCTAAACCTCTTAAAAAATCACCCGTTACTTTTTCAACAATTCTCAGAACCTAAGGCGACTCAGGTAGATATCTGGCTGCAACCAAACCCTTATTAAACTCTTTGCAAAAGGAGTTTGTTTACCGAGAATGAGAACGAGGAAACAATGGTTGGGGTGAAAAGGTTGACTTCACGGAAAATATAGATATAAGAATAAAATTGTCATCACTCAGCAAAATACAAGCAATTTAACAAATTTAGGAACTTCTGAAGGAATAGCAGGTAGTATATGTGAATTAATGGAGTGGAAGACGTGACACTTTTCGCCCATAAAAATGTACGCCACAGATTTATACTTTTCTGTGAGAATTCAATTTTGTCGATTTCTAAGTTTCCCGAATTAAGTAATATAATCTACACAATTTTTAAAAGATAAAATTGTATTTGTTCGGTACCGAAACCGCATTGACCAGCCCCAAGGTTGCCCACCACAGGCAGAAGCGCCACACAAAGGTTGGCTACCCCTGGCCACCATCGCCACTGCTGATAAGGCACATTCCTCGCCTACAGTCGCCAGCCATCGAACGACAATGTCTCATTATGGAGATCCGAGACATTGTTGGATTGAGTCGTCATATCTGGGTTATGGAAACCTGACACCTCGCGCCGTCGTCGATGGTCATATACATTCGTGGATAAATACGGCATCGACGACAAACGGCGAGCAATCACCATGGATATACGACGATTGCTTATCTTAATTGCTGGTGCTGGCACATTCTTCGTGCTCTGTCGCTGGGTAGCCAAGGCATGGACTTGGTACCAGCTATTGGACTCCCTGCACTTATGGGATTTCTGATGACGCTGCATGGCGGTGTCTAAGCGACTGGAGGTGACGAGCTGCTTCGGTTGGCGAAGCAAACTTTATGTAATTCAAACACTGGGATTGAACGGTCGCGTTGGGCACCGACACTTATTAAATAAAACATTCAAATAATCAAATACAGTTTATTGTTGTTGGTTTTTATTTTCGCTACGGTTCGCTTGGTGATTTTCTCCTCTCAGTAATTTTCAGATCGGAAGACAAAATTCCCGACATTGTGGTGCCTCCTGTGAGGATTGACTCAGACTATTTCGTGCGTTAGTAATCCCTCGCGGTAGAATACCCCTCGTGGTTAGTGAACCCACTGCATGTTCGGTTGCGACCTCAGTAATTGCCTCGTGGTCTGTGCTTACGCAACAAGTGTGTGCGCGTTCGTTGCTCTCGTATACGCCGCGAGTGTTCTAACATTAGAGTTCCTCAGCTCAGAAAGTGAAAAGGAATGGCCGAACTAAACCGGCGTTCTGCGGCTTGCACCGCGATCAAGAGGATCCACGATACCGTACGGGCCATGGACCCAACCGAGCTGGACGAGATCCAGATCCAACTGGAGCGACGGGCAATCGACCTCCAGTACGGCCAGTTCATAAACGCCCAAAACGCATTGGTGGACGATGCCACTCCTGAGGCCATCGCACTCCACGACCGCATGTGGGCTCTCGTGGACGACCAATATAATGCGACTCTCCGGATCTTCAGCGAGCGCCTCAAGCAGCTGTCGCTCGCACAGGCAGATCCCCCGAAGACATTACCCATCGAGACAAGCTCACGGATGGACCTCAAACTGGAGTCCATTCAGATTCCCTCCTTCGACGGGAAACTACAGAACTGGCTAGCGTTCAAGGACGTGTTCGAGAACCTAGTCCACAACGCCCCCGACATCCCAACAGCATACAAGCTACAGAAGCTGCGCTCAGCGATCCAGCCGGGCAGCGTAGGACTAGTCGGTAGTATCTACAGCGGTGGATACGAGAACCTCTGGGGAGAGCTGAAGGAGCGCTACGACAACCCCAGAAGACTGGCCGAGGCGCACGTGTTGCGAATCCTCAACTTAGCACCATCCCACGAAGAATCGTCCAGCAGCATCCTCCGGATAGTGGATACCGTGCAGGAGTCGTTGCGCTCGCTGGAATTTATGGACCAACCTGTCACCTACTGGGATACCTACACTCATGGTCCCTCTGGTAGTCGCACGACTGCCAAAGGACACGCAACACGGATGGCGAATGCATGGATCGCCCAAGGAAATCCCAACGTTCCGATCACTGCTCGACTTCCTAAAGCAACGAGCCGCCAGCCTGGAGGCAGAGGTTGTCATTCCCACCACGTCCGGACGACGGCCAGCAACAGAGCCACGGGATTCCAAGCCACGTCCCACGACTCGGGCGCACCTAGCCACTGCAGACGAGAAGCGATGCAGCCACTGCAAAGGCTCGCATCGCTTATACCAATGCAAGAGGTTCATTGACATGGACATGAACCAGCGCTTGAGCGCGGCGCGGACGCTGGACGCCTGCTTCAACTGTCTGGGTTCGGGCCACAACGCCGGTCAGTGCCCATCCAAGGTGACCTGCCGGAAGTGCAGCGGCAAACATCACACACTGCTGTGTAAATCAGCACAAGCCACCCCTCCCACTGGCAGCAGAGGGCAAGCAGCCCAACCACAGCAAGCCCTGCAGTCGTATGCAGGCCCATCCAACTGGGTTTCCTTTCAGGACCGGAACCATGGACCTCCGGACCTGTACATAGAAGAGCAACAGTGACTCTCTCAGCCCAATTCCACTGTTCTGCTGGCGACGGCGCTCGTGCGTGCATGCGGAGCACCTCTGGAGTCCTATCTTGCCCGAGCCCTCTGCGACATTGGGTCGCAGGTAAGTTTTATTACGACAGATTTATCTAATAGACTTCGTCTCCGCAGAACAAGACTAGATGTGTCTGTACAAGGCATTGGCGCCGCTCAACATGCCATGGCCAAGGGCCACGTGACGCTGTCACTCCGCTCCACCAGATCAACGTTCACAATCACGCTGAAGGCATTGGTAATGCCCACCATCACATCGATACTGCCGGCCGTGCATGTCGACATCACGCAATGGCCGCACTTGCGTGGCATTCCACTAGCACACAGGCACTTGGGTACGCCTGGCGCCATCGACTTACTGCTAGGCGCTGACGTTTGGGGTCGCATCATCCAGGACGGGGTCATCCATGGCCGACCCCACGAACCTCATGCTCAACGAACTCAATTCGGTTGGGTTGTATTTGGTCCGGCCGCTTTGGGACCGCCGGCACCCGCCATCCAATCACTCCACAGTCAGTTGACAGAAGAGTCGACCCTGGAGTACACCCTCGAAGAACTCGTTAAGAACTTGTGGAAGTTGGAAGGGGTTCCCACTGACGAGAGTGCAGACGACGAGTGCAGTCGACACTATGCTGCAACACATTCCCGCACACCAGATGGGCGATACATGGTGAACATCCCCTTCCGGCACAATGCACCGACATTAGGTGCGTCCTACCGTGGCGCCTTGCGCCAATTCTACTGTCTGGAGCGGCGTCTCCAGGCCAACCCGGAACTCCGCAGTCGCTACGTGGAGTTCATGCGCGAGTACGAAGGGCTTGGACACATGGAGCGGGCAGGTCAACATGGCGACCACCCCAGATGCTACTACATTCCCCACCACGCCGTAATCAGCAAATTCCGTGTGGTGTTTAATGCATCTGCACGAACCACTACTGGCGTCTCTCTCAACGACATCCAGCTGGTGGGACCGACGATTCAAGAGTCCCTCGTCCACATCATCTTGCGGTTCCGGCGTTATCCAGTTGCGCTGACCGCAGATGTGGAGAAGATGTTCAGGCAGGTGCTAGTGGCACCTGAGCATCGCGACTACCAACGGATTCTCTGGAGAGAATCACCGTCTAACGAGCTTGGGGTCTACCGCTTGACGACGGTTACCTACGGCATGGCATCCAGTCCATATACCTCGGTGAGATGCATGGTGCAGTGTGCCACCGACAATCAACACTTGGTTCCAGATCGGGAACGAGCCCGAGCTGCGAAGGAGACGATTGAGAAGGCGTTTTATGTGGATGACCTTCTGACGAGCTGCAACAGCACCACCGAAGCAGTCACGCTGGCCAATGATGTCAACACCGTCTTATTGGCAGGACATTTCCAACTGCGCAAATGGAACTCCAATAGCGCAGAGGTAATATCATTGGTGTCTAACAATGTTTCTCCCGTTGTGGACTCCAGGAAACCTAGTGGCCAGTACTCGGTGGAATGCGGTAAGATAATCGAGAACACGCTAGGTGTTGCGATTATCTCCCACATTCGGGCGAAGACTGGGGAAAAAGCCCCCGCTTACGGCAAAATGAGATGGTCCAAAGGCATCACGTACATCGATTGCAAGGACCAGGCGTCAAATGACTTTGCCAAGAAAATTTTGAATGGCGCAAAACTATGGGAAGGGGCAATGCTTAAGGCCGTACCCATAGAAGAAGTCCCCGTCAAGGCAAAGGGCAGAATATCCGTCCCTGAGATGGGTCTAAAACGGGAGGAGATCCTCAGCGTGCTGCAGGCACAAAACCCACAGATCCCGATGAGGGATTGGGAGATTGTGTCCGAGGAGGAGCCGAAGAATGGTGCAAAAGGGTACATCATAATATTCGATGAACCACCTGCAGCATTAAAGAAGGACATGCAGATGCCGCTATCATTTGCAGCGAGTGAGGTAACTCTCAAGCTCCTAAAGCGGACTGCAGAGAAGACACGGGCGCCTGAGACTGTGAAGGAGGCGGTGGCTACATCCAGAGATGAAAGTAGTCCAAATCAACCTCCATCACAGTAAGGTAGCCTCAGGCAACCTGAGGCTGTTCCTCGAGGAGGAGCAGCTGGATCTGGCTCTAATCCAAGAACCATGGATCAATATAGATCAGGTGATGGGATTAGGGTCGCAAAAATATGACTTATTTTATGTCAAAAATAAAGGTAAGGTAAGGTCGTGTATTTTGGCAAAGAAAGAACTTCACGCACTAATATTGCTTCATTTCAGCACAGGTGACCTGACGGTGGTGGAGATCAGAGGCAAGGGTGAGAGCTGCAGAGTGGCGTCAGTATACATGCCAAACGAAGACGACACATCAGTACCCCCCGAACCGGTAAAGGCGCTAGTAACAGCGTCAGAACAAGGTAAGAAAAACTTAGTCTTAGGCTGTGATGCTAACGCCCATCATACTATCTGGGGTAGCTCAGATACAAATGCTAGAGGTGAGACTTTGTTTGATTATATCCTTTGCTCCAATTTGCTTATTTGTAATCGGGGAAATGATCCCACTTTCATTACGGCAAGTAGAAGGGAAGTTTTAGACGTGACCCTTGCATTCCAATGTAATTCTGTTCAAGTTGCTAACTGGAGAGTATCCAGCAAGGCATCACTATCGGATCACTGCTGGATACTCTATGACTTGCATATGGTCTCTCAAGGTAGGAAACAGTTCAGAAATCCTAAAAGAGCGAACTGGGAAAAATTCAACGAGAAAATGCAGGGTTACAGGAACCTCTGTCCGGTAAAAGACCTCACCTCTGCTGAAGAAGTAGACGCTGCAGTCGAGTCTTTAACAGACGTGCTCTCTAGGTCTTTTGAAAAATCCTGTCCGAAAAGCGGGACAAGTGGGAAGAAACGCCCCCCCTGGTGGAGTCCCAAGATCGCGGAACTAATACGAAGCTCAAGGTCTAGGTGGAATCTCGCAAAGGAGGGTCACATCGAGTGGTCAACATACAGGGAGAGCGTTAGAATCCTGAAAAAAGAGATCAGATTCGCAAAGAAAACCTCGTGGAGGACTTTTTGTGAATCAATTGAATCTACAACCGAAGCATCTAGGTTGAGAAAAGTCCTTTCAAAGGCACCGACACCGATATCTTCGCTAAGAAGAAGCGACGGCAGCTGGACTGAATCACACGAAGAGACGCTGGAAATACTGACGGAAACTCATTTCCCAGGATGTACTAATGTGTCTGATGGTTACAATGCAGTAACACCAGACGCGAGAGAGGGAATGAAGCAAGAAACAATCGCCGAAATAATAGACGAGAAGAAAATAGCCTGGGCAATCAACACTTTTGCCCCGCTCAAAGCACCAGGAATAGATAATATTCGACCCATAATGCTACAGAAGTCAGAGGAAGCTATTATTCCATGGCTCAAATGCATTTACACGAGCTGTCTAAGGCTATGTTATGTTCCCAGGGCATGGCGTGAGGTAAGAGTGATTTTCATCCCAAAAGCAGGGAAGGCTAGTCACACCACAGCCAAGGACTATAGACCAATTAGTCTGTCGTCATTTATGCTAAAAACAATGGAACGACTAATCGATTTGTACGTACGGCAAGTGATCGGCGATAACTATCTATCAAAATCACAACATGCATACATGAAAAGCAGATCAGTTGACACGGCGCTACATAGGGTAGTATCGGTAGTGGAAGATACACTACAACACAAAGAATACACACTGAGTGCGTTCCTAGACATTGAAGGGGCCTTCAACAACATCGAAGCTGACGCTATCTTACGCAGCTTGCGAGGGGCCCAACTCAATAGCAGCCTATGTGACTGGATTGGACTCATGCTAGGCACACGTATGATCAGGTCACAGCTAGGGGACGTGAGCACTGAACGGAGGGTCAGCAGGGGGACACCTCAAGGTGGAGTCCTCTCGCCGCTCATATGGCTCCTCGTAGTTGATGAACTTCTAAAAATACTGGAAAAAGAAGGTTTCATTGTGAGCGCATACGCAGACGATGTCGCCATCCTCGTTCCAGGTAAATTCACTCCAGTTCTCAGCGAAAGACTTAGTTACGCACTACTACTTGTTAATAACTGGGTTACGGGCCGTGGACTTGGAGTGAACCCATCGAAGACGGAAATACTACTGTTTACGAGAAGAAGGTCGGTCCCCGCCTTCAATCCCCCAAGGATGGGGGGGGTGGATCTGAAAATCTCAAAGACAGCAAGATATCTGGGCGTAATCTTAGATTCCAAGCTCAGCTGGAAGGAAAATATAGAGGATCGCATCAAAAAAGCATACGTGGCACTTTACGCCTGTAGAAGAGCATTCGGTAATACATGGGGATTCAGGCCGCAAGTGGTGCACTGGCTATACACAGCTATAGTGCGGCCCATCCTAACATATGGTACAGCAGTGTGGTGGAAGGCCACAGAAAAGAAATACCATCTTTTAAGCCTCACCAAAATACAAAGGGCGGCATGCATCGGGATAACGGGTTCTTTAAGGACCACTCCCACAGCAGCTATGGAGGTGATGCTAAACCTTACCCCTCTGGACATCTACTGCAGCAGCAAGGCGGTTAAAACCGCGATCAGGCTAAGAGAGTCTGGATTATGGTCATCCAAACCCTACGGGCATGCCTCCATTGAGTTCCAATGGAGTGCGGCAAAAGAGAGGGTGACTACTGACTACCTACCCCCCACTCTCGTTTTTGACAGGAGATTCTCTACTAGAATTCCAAACAGAAGCGACTGGGACAACAAAGTAGTGACAATAGAAGATGAGCTAGCCCTATATACTGACGGTTCAAAGATGGATATCGGTACAGGCGCGGGAATCTTCAGCGAAGCACTGGACCTGCGAGAATCATTCAGAATCAGCGATGATTGCAGTGTATTCCAAGCAGAGGTAGCCGCTATCACCCAAGCGGCGAAGAACCTAAAGAGACGACACGTCGTCGGCAAACAAATCACCATCTACTCTGACAGCCAAGCGGCCATAAAAGCCATGGAGTCAGTCGTGGTGAAGTCAAGAGCAGTAAGTCACTGCAAGATTAATCTGGACGAAATATCACGAGCCAACGAGGTGACCCTATGCTGGGTACCAGGGCATATGGATATTCCGGGTAATGAACAGGCGGATGAGCTTGCAAGAAACGGGTCGAAAATGCATGCATCTATGGCCCTAAAATCAGTAAGAACTCCGCTAAGTACGCTTGCAAGGAAGATTGACATTGAATCCTGGAGTAGAACTAACCTACGATGGACCAATCTCATTACCTGCAGGCATACTAAAGAACTATGGCCAGAGGTGAGCAAAAAGAGATCTAAACACATGATCGCACTAAGCCGCAAAGATATTCGCATACTCACGGGGGTCATTACTGGACACTGTGCGATAGGCGTACATGCGGAACGGCTGGGGATACTGCATAATGATTTTTGCAGAAGCTGTAGGGACGTAGAAGAAATAGAATCTGTTCGCCACCTACTTTGCGAATGCCCAGCCCTTAAAAACAGCAGACAGAGAATTCTCAATAGTTACTTCTTCGATGACCTAGAGGATCTGAAGAATGTTGATCTCAAAGTACTCCTGAGATTCATACTTAAATCTGGGTGGTTCTAGGAGATAGACAGACTTCTTATCAGTAGTCACTAACTCGTAGGAAGAACTAAAGGATCAGGTTACAACGGAGCTTTAAGAACCCATGAGATTCATACTAAATCTATGTGGCTCCAATACAAAGCGGTATATTTCTTTTTCTCGACAGGCTGCACTGGATGGTTCCCGTAATTGGACACAATGGACCCAACTGATGGTCTAAGTGAAGCTGTGGCAACTGCCACAAGAGCATCCATTTACCTACCTACCTACCCCAGATGCTACTACATTCCCCACCACGCCGTAATCAGCAAATTCCGTGTGGTGTTTAATGCATCTGCACGAACCACTACTGGCGTCTCTCTCAACGACATCCAGCTGGTGGGACCGACGATTCAAGAGTCCCTCGTCCACATCATCTTGCGGTTCCGGCGTTATCCAGTTGCGCTGACCGCAGATGTGGAGAAGATGTTCAGGCAGGTGCTAGTGGCACCTGAGCATCGCGACTACCAACGGATTCTCTGGAGAGAATCACCGTCTAACGAGCTTGGGGTCTACCGCTTGACGACGGTTACCTACGGCATGGCATCCAGTCCATATACCTCGGTGAGATGCATGGTGCAGTGTGCCACCGACAATCAACACTTGGTTCCAGATCGGGAACGAGCCCGAGCTGCGAAGGAGACGATTGAGAAGGCGTTTTATGTGGATGACCTTCTGACGAGCTGCAACAGCACCACCGAAGCAGTCACGCTGGCCAATGATGTCAACACCGTCTTATTGGCAGGACATTTCCAACTGCGCAAATGGAACTCCAATAGCGCAGAGGTAATATCATTGGTGTCTAACAATGTTTCTCTTTCTTCTATTTCCACAGAGCTTGTCATCGACTGCCCGACGGCAACAGTACTTGGACTGCGGTGGGATCCGGCAGCGGACGAGCTCTTCTTTCGGGTGGAAGTAGAACCAATGGGACCACCCCCAACGAAGCGACGAGTACTCAGCGAGGTGGCGAAGCTGTTCGACCCTACCGGTCTCTTGGCGCCTGTCGTCATCGTGGGAAAGATCTTCATCTAGACGCTCTGGTCTGCAGGTGTCGACTGGGACGCCCCGCTCCCCTCTGAACTGTTAACCGTGTGGACGTCCTTCCGAGAGGGCCTGCCAGCTCTCAATCAAGTACGAGTACCTCGGTGGCTGGGCATGCAAACCCAGCATGTCACCACCATCCATGGATTTTGCGATGCCAGCGCGCGAGCCTATGCCGCTGTCATCTATCTGCAGACTACGAACGATGATGGTCAAATACAGGTCTCATTGCTGACCGCCCGCACTAAGGTGGCCCCTCTCAAGGGTGCGACTATCCCCAGACTAGAACTGTGTGCCGCTAGTCTCTTGGCACTCACGTTGGACAGCATCCGCAAGGCCTTGGGGTTGCAGACTGTCCCATACTACCTCTGGTCCGATTCCAGCATCGTGTTGTGTTGGTTGCGCAAGGAGCCCTCCACACTCAAGCCGTACGCCGCCAACCGCGTGCGGCAAATTCAAGACCTAACCTCTCCCGAGCGATGGAACCACGTCAGATCTGCCCAGAATCCTGCTGATTGTGCGAGCCGAGGCCTCAGTGCGTCCGATCTTCTCCAACATTCTCTCTGGTGGAAGGGTCCGAATTGGCTGCTCAGCGGACCACTCCCACTACGCCCAACCGGGCAGCTACGCGACGAAGACAGGGCACGTATCGCCGAGGAGGTCAAGCACACATTCATCACTGGCGTAGCCATCGCCACCCCCGAGCTAACGACACGACGTTGGGACGGCGTCAGCATACCATTAACGGAACGATTTAGCTCGCTTCAACGGCTCCTCCATACTGTTGCCTATATGCTTCGATGGCGAAGCACTCATCGTCATCTAAGGAAGGAACCCGTGGTCGGAGCGGAAGAGCTCCGAGAAGCCATGGAACGACTGACCCTCATCGAGCAAGCCGCTCACTTCTCACCCGAGATCCAGCAGCTAAGAACTCAGTCTCCTCTGGCGAGCTCCAGTACACTGCTGTCATTGAACCCGTACCTAGATGAACGGGGTGTGCTCCGAGTCGGAGGTCGACTCACACACTCCTCACTTCCAGCTGAGCAACGATTCCCGATCGTACTGCCGAAGACGGGGGCCTTGGTGTGGCTCCTAATTCTCGCCGTCCACGAAGAGACCCTCCATGGCGGGGTCCAACTGATGTTACAGACGCTGAGACGAAAATATTGGATTTTACACGGCCGACAAGTTGTCCGAACACTGCTCCACAAGTGCACGATCTGCCGACGACAGCGCGGAGTGGTCATCAAGCAACAGATGGCCTCGCTTCCCAGTCAACGAGTCAACGCCGCTCGCCCATTCTTGGCTACTGGAGTGGACTACTGTGGCCCCTTCACAGTTCGCGTGGGTACAAAACGCTCTCGTACCACCATCAAGAGTTATGTGGCCATCTTCATATGCATGGCCACGAAGGCTGTGCATCTGGAAGTCATCGAAGATCTCTCCTCGCAGGCGTTCTTGGATGCCTTCACCCGCTTCACCAGTCGATGTGGACCGTGTCCGGATCTCTACAGCGACAATGGGACCGCTTTCGTTGGCGCCAACCGGCACCTCAAAGAAGACTTGGCAGCATTCCAATCTCACTACACTCAGCAAGCATTGGCGCATGCAGGTACGAGATGGCACTTCATCACCCCCGCGGCTCCTCACCAAGGTGGTCTGTGGGAAGCTGCCGTGAAGTCTGCAAAGCATCACTTGGTCCGCCTGGTCGGATCTCAGTCGGTGTGGTACCATCAGCTACACACACTAGCAACACGCATCGAAGCCTGCCTCAATTCCCGCCCACTGGTACCACTTCACGATGATCCTGAGGACAAATTGGCCCTCACGCCAGGTGACTTCCTCATCGGTGCTCCCCTTGGCAGTACCTGAGCCGCATGTTGGAGACGTGCCCCTCAATCGACTCAAGCAATACCAGTGGATACGCAAGGTTCATCAAGACTTTTGGCAGCGTTGGAGTGACGAATACCTCGCCACGCTGCAGACACGCAACAAATGGGAGAAGAGGGAGCCAAACCTGCAAGTCAACGACTTCGTCCTCGTCCGCCAGGAGAACCTGCCCCCTACCCATTGGAGATTGGGTCGCATAATTGCCGTGCACCCGGGCAGTGACGGCCTGACACGCAACGCAACGATACGAACGAGCTCCGGCGAATGCCGGCGGCCAGTCCAGAAACTCTGCCGACTCCTGGATTCATCAAGCTAGCCACCTCGAGGTCCATTTCGAACCGCATGGTCTGACCGGGCAGAGTGTTCGGTACCGAAACCGCATTGACCAGCCCCAAGGTTGCCCACTACAGGCAGAAGCGCCACACAAAGGTTGGCTACCCCTGGCCACCATCGCCACTGCTGATAAGGCACATTCCTCGCCTACGGCATCGACGACAAACGGCGAGCAATCACCATGGATATACGACGATTGCTTATCTTAATTGCTGGTGCTGGCACATTCTTCGTGCTCTGTCGCTGGGTAGCCAAGGCATGGACTTGGTACCAGCTATTGGACTCCCTGTGTTGGCACAACAACGATATTATTAAGTTAGGTAATAAGAAATTAGGTAATAAGAAATTAGGTAATAAGAAAATAAGAACTAGAACAATAAAAGAACTAGTTCATGCAAACACAGCACAGGTGGTGAAGCGAATAATGCCAGCACAGGTGGTGAAGCAAATAATGCAACCACGAACTAGGTGTCAGTAGGGCACCATTATGATTAGTTAGCAATAAGATAGTATATAAGCAATTAACATGACAGAAATAAATCATTCGATCACAGAGTTCACCAAGAACTACTTGTTTTTGTTATATACTTTATATTTAGTATATACTTCGAATCAACATTTGGCGATCCTGCCAGGAGAACCTGTAGCTTGAAAGTATTTCAAGAAAGTTTAACCCACACCGCTAAACTACCAGCAGTTACATTGTGCTAGAAGGATCTGTGTCTTGAAGGCGTTTCAAGAAAGTTTAAAACCACACCGCTAAACTCACACAGTACCAGGAGGACCATCATGGACGCGCTTTTGGACGAGCAGAGCGCAACTGGGAAACAGATCGAAAGTATCTGTGTAAACTTCGCCAAAGACGGCCCACGGCGATGGAATAAGATATATCTGGTACAGAGGATGAGCTCCCTTCAGACGGAGTGGAACCAGTTCAAAAACCGACACAACCAGCTCGAGTTAAAGAAGGACGGCCATCCCACGGAAGAGTATTTCACGACGGGATATTATGAGAAGATAGCGGCACTATACTCTAAATATTCGGAGAAGATGCTAACTGCCTTGTCAACCACAGAGGCAACAGAAGACACGCCTGAGCCAACAGGAGGCTCAGAATTGATCAGGCACCAACGGGCATCAATCAAGGCGATGAAACGACTTGCCGAACAAGCGGCATCAGGAGAACGTCAAACGAAGGCGTTCTATATCAAACAATTAGAGGCCTTAGACAGGTATTGGACCATCATTGCTCGAGGTCATCAGGAGATCATGACGCAAGAGCCCACGAGCGGGTATCAAGAGGAGGAATACTTCAACGCGGAGGACGAATATCTAAAGGTCTCCATCCACCTACAAAATGAAATGGACCAGCTCAAGGGCAGCGTCAATGAAGGAGCAGGAGAGGTAAAGCTACCAGAAGACACGCCTGAGCCAACAGGAGGTTCAGAATTGATCAGGCACCAACGGGCATCAATCAAGGCGATGAAACGACTTGCCGAACAAGCGGCATCAGGAGAACGTCAAACGAAGGCGTTCTATATCAAACAATTAGAGGCCTTAGACAGGTATTGGACCATCATTGCTCGAGGTCATCAGGAGATCATGACGCAAGAGCCCACTAGCGAGTATCAAGAGGAGGAATACTTCAACGCGGAGGACGAATATCTAAAGGTCTCCATCCACCTACAAAATGAAATGGACCAGCTCAAGGGCAGCGTCAACGAAGGAGCAGGAGAGGTAAAGCTACCAAGAATAACCCTACCAACTTTTGACGGACAATATACGAAGTGGACTGAGTTCAAGGATCTCTTTACTGAACTGATACACAAACGGGCTATGAATGGGGCGCAGAAGCTTCATTACTTAAAGGCTAATCTACATGGAGAACCTAGTAAGCTCTTGCAACACTTTGCTACAACGGATCATAATTACCAAGCAGCCTGGGAGATGCTAGTGGACCGATACGAAAATAAAAGGTTGATCGTAACATCGGTATTAAACAACCTGTGTCAGCAGAGTTCGATAACCAACGAGACCGCTGGAGCAGTAAAACGTCTGTTAGACACAACAAGGGAGTGTTTAGCCGCAATATCGAACCTTGGGATCGACATCAGCAACTGGGATCCACTAGTGTTACATTTAATAGTTCAAAGACTAGACAAGGAAAGTCGGAGACTATATGAACAATCACTCAAATCAAGCAAGGAACTCCAAGGGCTATCTGACTTCTACGAGTTTCTGACTTCACGCTATCAAACGTTAGAAGCGATCAATGCGAAGAGTGACCGACCACGGCAAACGAGCCTGATGACGTCGAATTCCC
This sequence comes from Cheilosia urbana, assembly GCA_946477585.1. Classification (NCBI taxonomy): domain Eukaryota; kingdom Metazoa; phylum Arthropoda; class Insecta; order Diptera; family Syrphidae; genus Cheilosia; species Cheilosia urbana. The sequence goes on from OX297857.1 coordinate 18,578,803, forward strand.
AAAAATGTGTAGTATGTAATACCATTGGACATACAATATTTGCCTGTAGGCAATTTTCCCAGAAGAAGTACGACGCACGATGCCAGTTAGCAAAACATCTGGAACTATGTTTCAACTGCCTTCAAAAGGGTCATAGAAGCGGCAACTGCACGGCCCAATCTTGCAAACGCTGCAGCAGTCGTCACCATACGATGCTTCATCCCGAAGCCGGAACAAAGAAGTCAAGCAACAGTGCGCTTAAAGTCAACACCTCAACAAATGGAGATCATGAGGTCATCTTGGCAACAGCAATAGTAGACGTAGTCAACGCCCATGGAACCTCGATGCCATGCCGGACTATTTTGGATTCGGGATCTCAGATAGCCTTCATCTCTGAGAAGATTTGCCAACAACTCGGACTACCAAGGTCAAAAATTAATGTGCCTATCGCAGGAATTGGTGACATCGAAACAACAGCGAAGTATAGTACGACTGTAAGACTACAGTCTCGCGTGACCTGTTTTCAAACGGTTATTGAGGCTGTTGTTCTGCCAAAAATAAGCGAGGCACAGCCAACCGCGTACTTGGAAACCGAGGAATGGAACATACCACCACACACTGCATTAGCAGATCCTGACTTCCACCGACCCCAAAGGATAGACTTACTGCTAGGAGCAGAATTATACCTGAAGCTCTTATTGCCGGGACAAATAGAGCTTGGACACTCACTACCTACACTACAGAATACTCGCTTAGGGTGGATAGTAGCAGGAAGAGCTAATACCTGCCGACTATCTGACCATAAGACGCGGATCTGCAACATCGCCATCAAACATTCGACTAGCACATTGGAAAAACAAATCGAGAAATTCTGGTTGCTAGAAAACCACATTGAAGAGAATACGCCAACGTCGCAAGAAGAATTAGAATGTGAAACTCATTACCAAGACACCGTTAAACGAGACAAGGATGGTCGATTTGTAGTCCAACTACCATTTAAGCGTGATCCAGAGGCGATAGGGCAATCCGAAGCAATAGCGATAAAGCGGTTCCTCGCGCTAGAGAAACGGCTGCTAGCACAACCTGACCTGCGGGATCAGTATACAAATTTCATGAAGGAATATGAAGAAGAGGGGCATATGACAAGAATCAGGAGATGCGATGTGTCACCAAACAGTTATTTCATCCCACATCACGGAGTGTTGAAGCCAGACAGCTCAACTACCAAACTCCGAGTGGTGTTCGACGCATCGGCAAAAACCACCAATGGAACATCATTAAACCAATCAATGATGATCGGACCGACGGTTCAATCCGATCTCTTCTCCATTTTGGTGAGGTTTCGACTGAACCAATATGCCTTTGCCGCCGACATACGGCAAATGTACCGGCAAATACTTGTAGATGACTCACATCGCAAGTATCAAATGATTTTCTGGAGACCGACTACCGCCGAACCGATCCGGGCATATAAACTAAACACGGTCACCTATGGAACGGCTGCAGCACCATATCTCGCCACAAGATGTCTGAAACAGTTAGCTGAGGAAGAAAGCATTAAGACTCCAAGAGCAGCTCAAGTCATCATCGAAGAAACATATGTCGATGACATCTTAACCGGCGCGGACACTGAGGAAGAGGCATTGATGTTGCGTGATCAGCTGATCAAAATACTGGCAAAGGGAAGATTCGAATTACGCAAGTTCTGTGCCAATAAGCCAGCAATACTCAGCGGTATTCCCGAGGAACATCGAGAGAAAACGTTGTCAATTAATCAACGAGACGTAGTCAAGACCTTAGGGCTGATCTGGGAACCATCAAGAGACATCTTCTTTTTCTGCTGCCCAGACAATTTCAGTGACTCGAACCAAATTACGAAACGAACCGCATACGCGGAAATATCACGGCTGTTTGACCCCTTGGGTATCATAGGCCCGGTGGTTGTCTTGGGAAAACTATTCATGCAAGAACTCTGGAGATCCAACTCAGCATGGGATGAACCATTACCTGCAGAACAACGAGGCAAATGGGAAGCCTACAAGGTGCAGTTATACGCATTAACCAAGGTACGCATCCCCAGATGCACACTACTTCCAAGGGCATCAGTCATCCAACTACACGCATTCTCAGATAGCAGCATGACAGCGTTTGGAGCATGTTGTTATCTAAGGTCAATCGACAACCAGGGTAACATTCAGACGTCATTGCTTTGCGCCAAGTCCAGAGTAGCACCATTAAAAACAACGACGCTGGCACGACTGGAGCTGTGCGCAGCAGTATTGATGGTGGAGCTGGTAAATCGACTAATGAAACTATTACGCATAACAATCAACAAGGTTTGTTATTACACAGACAGCACTACAGCACTCGCATGGATCTCTTCACCTTCCTACACATGGGAGACCTTCGTCGCAAATAGAGTTGCACGCATCCAAGCATTGTCCAATCGAGACCAGTGGAGTCATATAGCGGGAAAGGACAACCCGGCCGACTTGATCTCGCGCGGACTACCCGCCGCTCAACTGTTGGACGCCTCAATTTGGTTTAAGGGGCCGCCATTCCTTGAGCAACAAGAAGCCTCATGGCCTATACACTATGCCAGCGAGATGGAAGAAGTTCCTGAGCGAAGAGCTGTTAAGTCCGCTCTTACTAGCACATGGAGGAATGTGCAAATATATGAATTTTCCACTCCAATTCATAGACCAGGATCGTTGCTAAGAATGCAGAGAATATTTGCCTACTGCTTGAGCTTCATTACTAACGCCCGAGCAACAAGCAAGACAACCTACGAGGCAGTGCCAACGAATGACGAAATCAGGAACGGGTTGATAGCTCTATTACGAAACACCCAACTAGTCGCCTTTAAGAAAGAATACCAGCAACTAAGACAAGGACTATCCATCGATCATTCCAGTAAATTATTGACGTTACAACCATTCATGGATGACCACGGGCTAATACGAGTGGGAGGACGGCTCAGGCATTCTGAGCTCGGTATAGATAGTAAACACCCAATCCTGCTTCCAAAACGAAGCCAAGTATCCCAACTAATTCTGGAAACCTTGCACAAACAGCATATGCATGTGGGACCACAGGCGCTTGTGGCATTATCACGGGATAAATATTGGATCATAGACGCAAAGAGAGCAAGCACAGAAATCGTCCACAAATGCATCAGATGTTTCCGTTCAAAGCCACAACAAACACATCAACTAATGGGAGACCTGCCAGTCGAACGAGTAAAACCAACAAGAGCTTTTTTTCACACTGGTGTGGACTTTGCGGGCCCACTGAAAATTCACTCGAGAATTCGGGGACGCGCGCCAAATAAAGGGTACGTGGCGGTGTTTGTATGCTTCACAACAAAGGCAGTACACCTGGAAGTTGTTAGCGATCTAACGACCGAGGCCTTTCTAAATGCCTTAAAGAGATTTATCTCACGGCGAGGATGTTGCTCCACAATATCATGTGACAATGCCACCAATTTTGTAGGAGCAAAGGCTGAATTAAGCCGCTTAAACAGCTTGTTGGAATCACAGCAACTGAAGGATGGCCTTCAAGAATACTGTCAAGAGAAAACAATTAAATGGAAATTCATACCCCCCCGGTCGCCACACTTCGGAGGTCTGTGGGAGGCAGCAGTTAAATCTGCAAAACAATTATTAATTAGACACACCGGAATGGCAACATTGACCTATGAAGAATTAAACACCACGTTAGCACAGATCGAAGCAATATTAAACTCTAGACCCATCACACCCATGTCAAATGATCCCAATGATTTGGAGGCACTAACACCAGGACACTTCTTAATCGGAGAACCATTATGTGCGTTGCCAGAACCCAGTGTCACAGAAAAACGGATTGAACACCTCAAACGCTTCCAACGATTGCAGTTCATACAACAACAATTTTGGAAGAGATGGTCCGAAGAGTATCTTACTCAGCTTCAAGGCCGATCGAAATGGAAGGATGGCAGCAGAGAGCTAGTACCTGGAATGATGGTTCTGATGATGGAAGAGAATTATCCACCACTTAAATGGCCGCTGGGCAGAATTCTTAAGGTATACCCAGGTAAAGACAATACTGTCAGAGTAGTTGACGTTCGAACAAAGGGCGGAGTATTCAAACGAGCAATAACTAAAATATGTCCACTACCGATTGAACCATACCAACCGGCGGAGAGTGACGCCAAGTCTGAAGAAGCAGCATCAACGATGAATACAAGAAGGGAAACATCACGTAAGACTGTAAAAAGAATGGCATTAACCACAACAACAAAGGGAGCCAAAAGTAGACGAATCCAACCAATCAACCCCAACTGGTTGCGCAATCCAGAAGCAATGAAGCGTCGCACAAACACACAACAGCCAGCCACTATGACAGTAGGAAAGGTCATACTAAGTACTCTACTGATAGTACTTTGCGGTCTCACTCCAGCCAAAACCACTGAAACAACGAGCCCATTAACCATTACCCAGTTTAATTCAAGTGCTGGAATCTATTTTGAGAGGTTAGGTCAAACAAGGCTGATCACAGATAGCTGGAACATTATTGTGTATTACAATACATCCACGTATTTTCGAGAAATAGATGTATTTCAGATGACATTGCAAAACATGAGCCGCATCTGTAAGGGTACACTATACTACATGACCAACTGCCGCACAACCCTAAGTGAACTCCAATATCAATACGACAATGCAATTCAATTGAATGAAGTGATTCGATCACAAAATCACAATCGAAGACGAAGATCTCCGTTCGATATAGTTGGAACAATATCAAACAAACTATTCGGAATCATGGATCAAGAGCTTGCGGATAAAATTGAAAGGGATATCAAGACTCTAAACCAAAACCAAGGGCACTTAGAGGACTTGACCAAGCGACAAACATCGGTATTGAATGCAACACTAAGCATCATGGAAAGGGATCAAAAACACACAAATGACCAGCTTAGTTCAATAAATGATCACTTGATTCATATGCAAAAGTCGTGGAATGTAGTAACCCAATCATTAGATGAAACACGGGCAATGTTACTATTTAATTCAATGGTAAGCATTATAAGCCTAAGCTTTGCCCGCTACCAAAGAATTCAGACCGCGCTAATAGACGCCATAACAGATGCACATCATGGAAGAATCAACACCCAAATACTGAACCCAACAGACCTACTTCGACAGATACAACTCATAAAGATGAAGATTCCAGCAAACACGGCATTACCATCGGAGAAATTAAGTACGATTTACTCACTAACTCAAATAAGTACGAGAATCACCGAGCAGGGAATTATATTTAACATAAGGATACCGCTAGTAGAAGAGACTACATTGGACCTCTACAAGGTAAATCCACTGCCTATACCAAGAGAAAATCGATTAACATACGTACAACCATCAACCGAATATTTGGCCATTACACTCCATCGGGACCACTTCATAAAATTCACCGCCAGCGATATCAAACAGTGCGAGAGATCAGAAGACCAGGTGTACATATGTACAGGGAGACATCCACGATACACCTACAAGGAAGGCAACTCACCATGTGAATTGAACTTCTTCAACCAGGCAGATGAACCATACAAGGGATGTACGGTAATCACGGTCAATGAAACACAAGTTTGGATCCAACTACAAACACCAAACAGTTGGATATTCTCAACATTAAACTCAGTAACAGTGAACGTAATCTGCGGAACACAGGCATATCCCACGCAAATTCAGGGTCACGGAGTACTCAGAATGAACGAAAAATGCAGTCTTGAAATAAAAATCGCGTCCATCCACAGCTACAAGACAATGAACAGTAGCATGGCTGTACCATTCATTCCATCCATAAATATATTGCATACTCCAACTGATCACATAGCAATAGCAACAATCAAACCACTGCAAGCACTCATACTAGAGAATAATCATCCATACGAAAAATTGAGGAATCAACTTACGGAAACAAGTAATAATAATAACTCAACAATGTCAATACATGACGTACACCAATTTTCCGTTGTTTATGCTGGCGTGTTATTTATGATCGCATACGCAATTTACCGAAGGCGGGTACAGCAAAAACAGAAAATGACACCGCAATCATTACCCAACACAGAAAGGTCAACAGAACGATTCACGGTTGAAGCTATTTAACTTCAAAGGGGGGAACATGTTGGCACAACAACGATTTTATTAAGTTAGGTAATAAGAAATTAGGTAATAAGAAATTAGGTAATAAGAAAATAAGAACTAGAACAATAAAAGAACTAGTTCATGCAAACACAGCACAGGTGGTGAAGCGAATAATGCCAGCACAGGTGGTGAAGCAAATAATGCAACCACGAACTAGGTGTCAGTAGGGCACCATTATGATTAGTTAGCAATAAGATAGTATATAAGCAATTAACATGACAGAAATAAATCATTCGATCACAGAGTTCACCAAGAACTACTTGTTTTTGTTATATACTTTATATTTAGTATATACTTCGAATCAACACCCTGCACTTATGGGATTTCTGATGACGCTGCATGGCGGTGTCTAAGCGACTGGAGGTGACGAGCTGCTTCGGTTGGCGAAGCAAACTTTATGTAATTCAAACACTGGGATTGAACGGTCGCGTTGGGCACCGACACTTATTAAATAAAACATTCAAATAATCAAATACAGTTTATTGTTGTTGGTTTTTATTTTCGCTACGGTTCGCTTGGTGATTTTCTCCTCTCAGTAATTTTCAGATCGGAAGACAAAATTCCCGACAGTATTTATTTTTACACTTCTACATACTTTGGCAAGCACTGTCTCATTGCAAATTGACATTCAAAAACGGAAGCGATAGGTTCTTAAAATGCTACGTGATAGCTATTTCTGAAATGAATTAACAGGCTATTATTTCTATTTGCGAAAACATTCACTTGCTAACGATTAAATAATTGTGATTTTTACATCACTAATAGGTTTGATTTGCATCAAAGCATTTTAATAAACTGTGTTCCGATTATTGAATAATTTGAAAGGTATATTATTACGAAACAAACACTCATCAATCAATAATAAAGTATTAGAAATCAAAGGAAAGTGTCTATAAAAAGTACCGAAAATTGAACCCGAACGAATGATAGGGCATTACTGATTTGCATATGATATTTGACAGATCGGCGGATACTTTGTGGATTTCCTATTTTGTGTTTTGTATTTTGCTTATAATAAGCCTCAAAAAGCCTTTGAAAGATATCTGTTGGGCAAAGTTAATTGCAATTTATGTATTCCTTTTTTTAGAATAAAATCCTCGTTGTGAAAGAAACCACTGAGCTTGTTTTTCACGAAAACAAATTATGAAATTCAAATTCTGCGTGACAACAAATGTAATAGATTCAACAGAAAATCTTCGTACTAGTAAAGGTGTGGGTCAAATTGTTTATTGGTACCCTTTCGAAAATGCTGTACATTTTATTGTTAACTGGCAACCAACTAATAGCCGACATTAGTGTTTGATTATCAGTAAGGCCGAAAGAATTTCGCAGCTCTGTTTAATTAGATCCGAGTCTAAAGTGTATTCTATTACAAATCTATTACATAAATACTTTCTGACAGCAAAAAGTCAAAATAATTTAAAACACTAATTTGCATTTTGTTGTGATTGTGCCTGGTCCCCATTTTCCTTTAAACAAAAATAAGGTATGCATTTTAGTGCAAATATAATTATATTTTGCGATATGAACGAAAATTATAAAATTGCAGATGAGCGGCAAAGAAAATAATAAAAGAACAAGTGAACAAAACTGGTCGGAAGCAGAAAAAGAAATGCTGCTTGAGTTGGTCCGAAGGCATTTAAATGTTGTGGACGCTAAAAGAACCAATGTCAAAATGATTTTGGGTTCTAGTGATTCAGTCTTATAGATGGTGGTACCATAGCAATATCCTCCAAAATATCAAAATCTTCCTCAATGTTGTAACCGACTGACATTTTTCCTTTACTTTACTTTGTTAGTTAATTATTTAAATAAAATAACGTAGTATTTACTGTAAACCAAATATCACATCATTTTCCAAATTCTTAAATTTTCTTTTCATGCACTTGGTTTTGACTTTCAATGGATTTAAAAACAACTTAAACATACGTTCTGTCGTGTTTAATGTTAGACTCGTGTTTTTCATTTAGACATGGGTTTAAATTGTCTATGAATTACATAAACTCCGGTTTAGTTAAGTTATAACATAGAAATAGCTTATCACAGATCTGTGAATATGCCCTATTATGTCTGTGGACATTGTCACCCCACCGTTGATTTTCGACCGTACATTATTTCACACCGGACATTATCCTCTACGTTTGTGGGTTCAAATTATTTCTGAATTTTTTTTTTATGAAAATATCATTCCTTTTCGTAGATAATGTAGCAGTGTCCCGAAACCAGACAAAATGTCGTCGACATGAATAACACGGGCGAGTAGCCACTTCTTTGAAATAAATACAGACAAGTAAACGATTGTATTCATCCATTTCATACTTACATAGTTCTACATGACGATGAAGATCCCTGGCGAATTCCTGAAGAAATTTATGTAAACTGTCTATTAGTAATTCCAAAGGTATCGATTGTATGGAATTATAGCCTATTGTTTGACAAATTTGTGCCACTGATACGCGCAGTATTTTCCGTATGTATAGATCCATAATCCGCCTAAATTATGTTTTTTTTATAATTTATAAACACTTAAAAACACAACATCATCAGTTTGTATAGTTATGATATTGGTTAATTAATTCAATTTTATATTTACAGATTGCTGTAACCTATCAAAACTTTGCTATTCAAAATATACTAAACAAAATATAGAACAATTATGATAAATGCGAAAAACAGATTAACACAGCCAACGGTGATACAAACTAGATGGTCAACTGAGATCTGAGACCAAAGATAATGGAATTTAAAAGAGATGGATAACTTTCCAGTGGAAAGGCGGATGCCTACAAGCTGTTTTCCAGAAAAATTCATAAAGTCACGCATACATGCTCATTTCTATGATAGTATAAGTGAGTTCATGAATTCACCCGCAAGATGGCGGAAAGTTGGTGAACTCACCACCGAAATTCATAAAATTTTCAAATATCCTGGAAAACTGGTTTGGGCATGTTCAATAGGAAAATTTGAATTTTGACGATTGGCAGTTAGTTTGCTTGCAGTGAATATATAATTAATACGTTTCTAACACTTTGACACTGCCTTTTATCAAACATGGTCAATACAGTTACGAATAACAATTCAAATTCCATTTTTATTAACAGAGTAATTAAAAAAGTTTCTCGTAAAATTGAACACAAGCAAATTCAATTAATTTGCATATAAATTTTAAATGCAAAATGGATAACGTTTTAGTCAATTAGTAATCTTTCAAGGCTGTTATAATTCGGCATCAAATGTTTGTATTGTTTATTATTTATTATTTCAAAACCTCAATACTTCGTTTTTCTACATTTTAGTACTGCACGTAGAAATAAATTATAATTTTATTAGGTTAAATATCGCAATTTGTAATGTTTATTATTAACATTTTTATAATTTTAACCCTAGTACACCAACCACTTCTTAAAATATATAAATCCATTCCTGTAAAAAATTAAGTATTGTCAATAAATAATTTCACATATAAAAGCAGTTGTTCCTTCCAGTCGGACTAATACAATGGAGATATACGAAAAATCGTATATCTTACGAACAGACCTATATGACGTGGCACCGCGTATGGTGAATACAACATCAAGGGCCGGTCTATTCACAGCTGGTTAGAGCCTTGGTATGGTTAGTTACCACGGATTTAGGTTAACCCATGATTATAAATCAGTGATAACCAATGAGTATATGTTGACCGTTTTTTCACTTCGGTCATCAAACCATATCTTTGCAACAAATCGTTCCATTTTTCCATTTAGTCATTGACCGAATCCATGGTTATATATATATTCTTTTTTGTTTTTTTTGTTTTTGATAAGTAATTTATTTAGGTAAGTATTTTATTAATGTATTTATTTTTTGTAAACTTAATAAACACAAAAATTAATGTCATAACCAAATAATACAGGCATTTTTTTTTAGAAATTAAAGAATGAAACTTTGTATTTGTGAGTCAATAAGCAATTTTTTTGTGAACAAAACCGAAATAAAGCCAGTTGAAAACGTCAAAGAAACCGATGTGAAAGATTTTATTGGTTCACTCCATCTTGCGTTATACATTCCTTCATTCTTTTATTTGCATTTTTCCTTTTCTTTTCACAATATTATACAAAAAAGTTTTTGTACATCAGCTACGTCAAAATGAATACCCACATAGTCCTTAAAAAAGCTTGAACAAACGAAATTGTAGAAAATCAGTTCTTAATTAAAAAGATGACCAAGATTGAATAAACCGGGCCTTAATATATTCGAAATTACTCACCACCCAGAATTTTGAATGGTAGCTGGTCATTGGTCGATTTTTTTTCTTGTAGCTCAATGCTCAAAGCTCACACGTATTCACAGACAGGGATTGAAATTACAAAAACAACAATGTAAACAAATGGGTTTTGGGGGGATCTCTTTTAATTCTATTATCTTTGCCATTGTTTTGTGAAATCTTAAGTGGGGGCGACTGTGTTCGTCATTTTTGGTGCCTATTAGTTACACGGCGTTCACATCGCAGTTCAGTTTAAACGTTTTTATAGTTTATGAATTTGTTGGAAAATGGAATTCCTGATATAATTTCATCATAATACCAAATATGTACCTTCAAATAATAATATCTAGCAGTAATCATCTCATGATAGTAATCAAAGAAAAATGAACTAACAAGGTTTTTTTTGGACTTTTGTTGTATTTTTTGAAATAGATACACTTTTTTGTTCGCTAATTTTGATCTTTTAACTTCAATATTTTAACACAATTATTTAGGGAAAACGTTTTCTTTGTGTGTTAGAAAAAACGTATTTCAGTTTCAGCATAATTTATAGTCCGTAATTGGTACGTAAAATGCATAAGTTGCACAATATTACATATACCATATGCAAGTACGCATTTGCTAAATTCATAAAAAAAATCAATGTATTTGCCTTTAATAATGGGTGATTTTTTAGCTGGTTTGGTTTTGGCAACACTGGTTTTGACAGCTGACGTGTGTTTAGTACCTTGTGTCACTGTCAAACAGCTTCAGTTTGGTTTGCAATTTAACCATGGATCGTCTTACAAATGAACAACGCTTGCAAATTATTGAATTTTACTATCAAAATTCGTGCTCGGTTCGAAATGTTCATCGCGCGCTGCTTCCATTTTATGATCGGCATTCTCGACCTTCTGAGCAGTCTATTCGGAAGATTGTGACCAAATTTCGCACCAAATTTACTTTGTTGGACATTAAACCACCAACACGTTTACGTACTGTGCGTAGTGAAGAAAATATTGCGGCCGTATCAGCTAGTGTGACAGAAGACCGCGAAATGTCGATTCGGCGCCGTTCCCAGCAGTTAGGCCTTTGTTACAGCACTACGTGGAAAATTTTACGGAAGGATTTGTGCGTAAAGCTTTTTAAGATACAGCTTGTGCAAGAACTAAAGCCAGGTGACCTACCACAACGCCGAATTTTTGGTGAATGGGCTCTTGGAAAGCTGGCCGAGGATCCGCTTTTTTATCGAAAAATTGTGTTCAGCGATGAGGCTCATTTTTGGTTGAATGGGTACGTAAATAAGCAAAATTGCCGCATTTGGAGTGAAGATCAGCCAGAAGCATTGCAACAGCTACCAATGCATCCCGAAAAAGCCACTGTTTGGTGCGGTTTATGGGCCGGCGGCATTATTGGGCCATATTTCTTCAAAGATGATGCGAATCGCAGCGTTACTGTCAATGGTGAACGCTACCGAGCGATGATAACAAACTTTTTTTTTGCCCGAAATGGAAGTTCTTGACTTGCATGATATGTGGTTTCAACAAGACGGTGCCACATGCCACACAGCACGCGAAACAATGGCGCAATTGCGAGGCGAGTTTGGTGAACAGTTAATTTCACGTTTCGGGCCGGTCAATTGGCCGCCTAGATCATGCGATTTGACACCATTAGATTATTTTTTGTGGGGGTATGTCAAGGCTAATGTATATAGGGACAAGCCCGCTTCGATTGACGCACTGGAAGCCAACATCCATGCATTCATTCGTGAGATACCGGCCGATATGTGTGAAAGAGTATGCCAAAATTGGACTCAGCGGATGGACTACCTGAGACGCAGCCGCGGTCAACATTTGCATGAAATTATCTTTAAACATTAAATTGCAAGGTTCAAACTATCGATTCAAATAAATATTTTATTAATTTTTTCGAATTTTTTGTGTTTTTTTTTTAAAAAAAGTTCTAAGCCTCTTAAAAAATCACCCGTTACTATTGCTCTCAAATTTATGTCGTTTTCCATTGGGATTTTCAGATTTTGTTCTCAGATTTCAGATTTTTCGTGCCCAATCGAACATAAAACGACATTTTTCTTCCTTTGCTTTTGTGGTGGTGCGTGTTTTAAAAGTCAGCTGTTCTCAAATTGGTATTTGTGTTTTATACATACATTTGTAATAACATAAATTGAATAGATTCTTATGAACACAAATATTAATATTTAAGAACAACTGACTTTTAAAACACGCACCACCACAAATGCAAAATCTGAGAGCAAAATGGATTTTGATCTGAAATTTGATCTATTTCGTTACCAATGGAACACGACGTTCAGATTGATTTTTTTTATTTGGAAAAAAGAAAGATTAAACCACTCTTGTTTCTCCCTACCGAAATAATAAAATCAAAACAAAAACCACTCTTGTCAATCTGACGGCTGTCAATTGTATTGGTGCTAGTGCAAGGAGGGGTAGATCTGCCGAAAAATTCAGATTTGCAAAATTGATCTGAGATCAAAAAAAAAAAGATAGTTTTAGAGCAAAAAAAAAAATGTTTTTTTACCAATGGAAAACGCCATGAAAATCCCAATGAATAATGACAATAGTATAATTTAAAATAGTTATATATTCCATACAATTTTTGCAATTGTAAGCTTCCGTAAATTTAATGCCGAGATTGAAATTTGTTAATAGTAAACTGTGCTAAATCTATAGAAAACGAAGTAGAACCTGCGATTATCAACAATTGACAAAATCATTTGGATTCTCACGATTGAATACGCGTACAAATATGGTGGTAAATAAAATAATTTGAAAACACCCAACAAACACCAAGCCAAATAGAAATTTATTTTTGTGAATACATTTTCTAAAGTTTACTTTTGCCCTAGTGGAACCTTTGGTTTAACTTGCATGTTGTTAACCTATTTATGGAACAACCCCCAAGGTTCAGCTGCATGAATTCTATTGTCAAAAACGTAATTCATATAAACAAAATTAAAAAGACCTGAAATGTGAATGGATGAAGATTTTTTTTGAGCCGAATTTGGATAGAGAAAAAGTAAAGCTATATAAAAAACCATACTCAACATTTATTCTTGTTACATTTATTGTTATAAATTCATTTACAAATTGTTTGTAATTGAAAAAGTGCCACCGGGCGGCCAATAACTACACGTATTCACCGACAGTAAAAATAAGAGCGCGCGAAAGAGGGCTGTCATTCAAAATTTTCGGGGAAAATCGGGTAGGTGCACGGGAGTTGCCTCACTAGTTTGGATACTCTCTGAACACAGCGACATCAGCGTTGCCACTTCGTCGGCTGAGAATTGGTTTGACGTATACGCCATTTCAACTTTTTTGGGAAATCGCAATTGAAAGTTTACGGTTCAGTTAAAATTAAATGGGTCGATAGAGGTTTCTCATTTTGTCTTCAGTATTATTTGGATAAATCTACTTTCTGATCATAATAACATAAAAGCTCCGTCTCTTCTAGTTTATGATTTATTCAAAGATTTCCTCAGAATGGTTTTGAGTGTTTTGACGTATACGCCACACAAGATACTTATTTTTTGTGTTCATACACGTACGTCAAAAGAACTGCACGTACGTCATTCCAATAGTAAGCACAGATGGTGGTGCTGAACAGAACACTACCTTCACAGAAACATAATAAAAGACATTTTTTATGGAATTTGTTATTTTTGTTTATTAATGAATGCATTTTTTTGTGTTATACAGCATAAAATAATTCCTATGAAAAAAAAAAAAAACAAACCTAATAGAAAAAAGTAAACAAAAATAATATCTTCTTGGTCCTGAGTCGAAAACTCGAAAACACGCGTTTTTCCAGACATAAGACTAATCTAGATCAATTGTTTACGAAAACCCCCATATACCAAATTTGAGCGAAATCGTTAGAGACGTTTCCGAGATCACAGAAATAAATTTATATACATACAAGAATTGCTCGTTTAAAGGTATAAGATGTTCCATCCCTGCTATAACAACCATTAAAACCAAAACCTTGAACTCAATTTCTATATATACCACCATTGCACCATACGTCCGTCAGCGCACGTCATCAGCCATCTGCGCACTTCCTCAGAAACACATTGGGCCTTACCAAATTAAAATAAATTGTGTACCAAAAATCAAGTTATCTCTGACTTTAAGTTAATCGAGGTTGTAACTTTCGATTCGTAGAAAGTCTAGTCTAACCCATTATTAAAGTTTAAAAGTCAGTCTGGAGAAAATTCAATTCGCCGTTTTGAATTAAATGAGATAGGTAAGTTCAATTATTGGTAAGTTATTTAATTATGTTACAAATGTCTTATCCCAAGGTCAATTTTTTGATTTGTCGTCTGCAGGAAATCGATTTAATTTAAAGCTGCTTCCCAATCCATATTGATACATATTTTGTGTGTGTGTGAAATGTAATTATTGGACAGCAAATAAATAAAAAAAATAAACCTGTAGTGCCCAAAGAATTCTTTTTTGTCATATATCCGCAAAAATAAATTCATCGCTGCTCAACATTATTGAAAAAGTACATAGCTATAAGATTTTCAAAATACAAAATGCCAATTTCAGCAAATTATTTGAAAGCTCGGAAAAAAATTATAACGCACTTGAGTTATACTGTTATAATTTTGCGATAAAGTCAAATGCAGTTAAAGTTTCGATTAATTTGATTGTTGGTACCTATAAATTAAAAGTCGAAACTATAGTTAGTTTCGAAATTAGTTAAACTCGAGTTTACGGTTTGGTTGTTGGTAAGGCCCATTGTCGCTGTTGATTACATACACATTCACGTCCCACACTTCTCTTTCGTTTCACTTAATTTGGAGAAAACATCACGCAGTTTTTTTTCATATGAACGTGCTTGTGCGATGTGCGCCACCCAACCACCCCAAAGCAGAACAATGATAAAGAACCGCGGCTGCTGATAATGTTCGATTTGAGAAACTAAATTTATTTTTTTCATGTTAGATTTTAGGTTGTAGCTCAGCTTCTATAGGACATAGAAAGCTGTTTGATGGCTTAAAATAACTATAAAAGTGTTGGCTCTCCTAAGTATTTTACTTTGTTTGCATTGATTAAGAATTGTTTGGGTAATGGCGAGTAAAAGGCAGCAAAGTCAGAAAAATAAACTCACTCACCATTAAACGCATGAAAACTCGAAAACACGCGTTTTCCCAAACATAATGTTTGGGATTAATACACTAATCTAGATCAATTACTGTTTACCCCCGAAAACCCCCATATACAAAATTTCAGCGAAATCGTTAGAGCCGTTTCCGAGATCAAAGAAATAAATAAATAAGTTTATATACATACATACAAGAAATGCTCGTTTAAAGGTATAAGATATGCACATACGGCAAACCAAAACTAAACCTTTTGTTTTTGTCCACGCGTACGTGTATACGATGAAATACACATATTTACTTAATAACATACACGTACGTCAAAACAATTCTGAATATACTTTTTAGTTTTCTTGTCGTATGATCGAAGTCTGTGGACGTACGGCAAAACAATACCTACTAAAAAAAAAGAAAATGGGAATTGCATAGAAAATTTGACGTATATCCAAAAAAAGGCGTTTACGTCAAACCAATATTCTAACTTATTAATTTGGGTGGATATACGTCAAAACAATACTAGATATCTCAGGATTGGCTAGAGATAGGACCAAAAGACAACATTATTTGGAAAGAGCACACTTGAAAACATAAGACTGCATTTATAGTCCAAAAAGTACATTTTGGCGTATACGTCAAACCAATTCTCAGCCGACGACTTTAAAATGAGAGGAGTGCAGTAGATCATTAAAAAAAATGCAGTAGATTGGATATTTCCGCAGTAGATTTTTTATTATACAAAAAACAAAGATCAATATTGATTTAAACTAAGTATATAAATAATCACTTTAATGTTTTTTTATAAACCGTCCATTAATTAAATTAAAATTTTGGAAATATGTACTATAAAAACCAAGGAGAGTCTGAGCGGGTCCAGACATTATTCATTTTCTTACAACAAATTACATTTTCAAGAGTATTTACGTTCAGTTTGTTTCGTAGGTTATTTTTGAATTGGCTTACAATCGAAAACTTTCGCTCTGCAGCAGCGCTATGCTCTAAACAATTTTACTTTTTTGTTGTGGTTTTCAATAAATATTAATCCATGTTTAAAGTTTCAAATAAGCTCTCAAAAACAGAATCCCATTAGTTCAGCAGAAAACGAGAAATTCAGAAATGATATCCTGAATGACAGCAGCCAAGTTGAACTCATTTCAAAAGAGAATGTGGCCAATTTCAAAATAAGTTGGCTTCATTCAGACGTTCTTTGCAGCGGTTCTTTGAATGTCAGTTTTGTACAGTTGTCTAAGACAAGGCTTATCAAACAAAAAAAGTGCAGTAGATTGGATTTAGTGGCAGCAGATTTATTTTTTGCGAAAAGTGCAGTAGATCTACTGCTATTGCAGTAAAGTGGCAACGCTGAGCGACATCAGCAGCGAATTTAGGATAGGGTTAGTTCTAACCAGCGCTGCCACTTTGCTACAATCGTAGCAAAACTGCTCCGCGATTTCCAATTTGCTACGCTGCTACTCACTGTCCCCAAAAACGTCTATTTTGCTACTTTTTTTTAAAGCACGAAATGTCAACATGAATCTTGGAATTTTTCTTGAAAAAAAAAAAAAATTGAATATTCTATTCAATCTTTACTCACTTTCCCACACCAACTTATATTCTTTTCGACCATACCCAACAAGTACCCATTTCTTCGGATGTGTTAGTGATTGAATTTGACTGGAATCTGTGCCTTGATTTTGTGCGGTTTTTGTCGCAATTGCGCTAGGGAACGTTCCGAATCGGATTTGAGTGTGTGAGTGCACCGCGCGCTGGACCAGCGTGACCGTTGGGCAAAAACTTGACACTTTTTTCGAGGACTCTAATACAATTTGTTGGTACTTTTTCCCTTTTTTTAGTTGAAAAAGAAACTTCGCAAACAACTGTGATTTCCAAATAAATATGTTTTTGAGTATCACAATACTATTATAACGTTAAGCGAGCTAATACTTGTGAAAATATTGTGCGAAAATTGCAAAATTTGGAGAGAAGCTTTAGGTCCCAGTTATAGCCATAGGTAAAACGGAACCGCACAAATTTTCAAGTACGCATTTGCTAAATTCATAAAAAAATCAATGTATTTGCCTTTTATAATGGGTGATTTTTTAGCTGGTTTGGTTTTGGCAACACTGGTTTTGACAGCTGACGTGTGTTTAGTACCTTGTGTCACTGTCAAACAGCTTCAGTTTGGTTTGCAATTTAACCATGGATCGTCTTACAAATGAACAACGCTTGCAAATTATTGAATTTTACTATCAAAATTCGTGCTCGGTTCGAAATGTTCATCGCGCGCTGCTTCCATTTTATGATCGGCATTCTCGACCTTCTGAGCAGTCTATTCGGAAGATTGTGACCAAATTTCGCACCAAATTTACTTTGTTGGACTCATGCTAGGCACACGTATGATCAGGTCACAGCTAGGGGACGTGAGCACTGAACGGAGGGTCAGCAGGGGGACACCTCAAGGTGGAGTCCTCTCGCCGCTCATATGGCTCCTCGTAGTTGATGAACTTCTAAAAATACTGGAAAAGGAAGGTTTCATTGTGAGCGCATACGCAGACGATGTCGCCATCCTTGTTCCAGGTAAATTCACTCCAGTTCTCAGCGAAAGACTTAGTTACGCACTACTACTTGTTAATAACTGGGTTACGGGCCGTGGACTTGGAGTGAACCCATCGAAGACGGAAATACTACTGTTTACGAGAAGAAGGTCGGTCCCCGCCTTCAATCCCCCAAGGATGGGGGGGGTGGATCTGAAAATCTCAAAGACAGCAAGATATCTGGGCGTAATCTTAGATTCCAAGCTCAGCTGGAAGGAAAATATAGAGGATCGCATCAAAAAAGCATACGTGGCACTTTACGCCTGTAGAAGAGCATTCGGTAATACATGGGGATTCAGGCCGCAAGTGGTGCACTGGCTATACACAGCTATAGTGCGGCCCATCCTAACATATGGTACAGCAGTGTGGTGGAAGGCCACAGAAAAGAAATACCATCTTTTAAGCCTCACCAAAATACAAAGGGCGGCATGCATCGGGATAACGGGTTCTTTAAGGACCACTCCCACAGCAGCTATGGAGGTGATGCTAAACCTTACCCCTCTGGACATCTACTGCAGCAGCAAGGCGGTTAAAACCGCGATCAGGCTAAGAGAGTCTGGATTATGGTCATCCAAACCCTACGGGCATGCCTCCATTGAGTTCCAATGGAGTGCGGCAAAAGAGAGGGTGACTACTGACTACCTACCCCCCACTCTCGTTTTTGACAGGAGATTCTCTACTAGAATTCCAAACAGAAGCGACTGGGACAACAAAGTAGTGACAATAGAAGATGAGCTAGCCCTATATACTGACGGTTCAAAGATGGATATCGGTACAGGCGCGGGAATCTTCAGCGAAGCACTGGACCTGCGAGAATCATTCAGAATCAGCGATGATTGCAGTGTATTCCAAGCAGAGGTAGCCGCTATCACCCAAGCGGCGAAGAACCTAAAGAGACGACACGTCGTCGGCAAACAAATCACCATCTACTCTGACAGCCAAGCGGCCATAAAAGCCATGGAGTCAGTCGTGGTGAAGTCAAGAGCAGTAAGTCACTGCAAGATTAATCTGGACGAAATATCACGAGCCAACGAGGTGACCCTATGCTGGGTACCAGGGCATATGGATATTCCGGGTAATGAACAGGCGGATGAGCTTGCAAGAAACGGGTCGAAAATGCATGCATCTATGGCCCTCAAATCAGTAAGAACTCCGCTAAGTACGCTTGCAAGGAAGATTGACATTGAATCCTGGAGTAGAACTAACCTACGATGGACCAATCTCATTACCTGCAGGCATACTAAAGAACTATGGCCAGAGGTGAGCAAAAAGAGATCTAAACATATGATCGGACTAAGCCGCAAAGATATTCGCATACTCACGGGGGTTATTACTGGACACTGTGCGATAGGCGTACATGCGGAACGGCTGGGGATACTGCATAATGACTTTTGCAGAAGCTGTAGGGACGTAGAAGAAATAGAATCTGTTCGCCACCTACTTTGCGAATGCCCAGCCCTTAAAAACAGCAGACAGAGAATTCTCAATAGTTACTTCTTCGATGACCTAGAGGATCTGAAGAATGTTGATCTCAAAGTACTCCTGAGATTCATACTTAAATCTGGGTGGTTCTAGGAGATAGACAGACTTCTTATCAGCAGTCACTAACTCGTAGGAAGAACTAGAGGATCAGGTTACAACGGAGCTTTAAGAACCCATGAGATTCACACTAAATCTATGTGTCACCAATACAAAGCGGTATATTTCTTTTTTCTCGACAGGCTACACTGGATGGTTCCCGTAATTGGACACAATGGACCCAACTGATGGTCTAAGTGAAGCTATGGCAACCGCCACAAGAGCATCCATTTACCTACCTACCTACCTACTTTGTTGGACATTAAACCACCAACACGTTTACGTACTGTGCGTAGTGAAGAAAATATTGCGGCCGTATCAGCTAGTGTGACAGAAGACCGCGAAATGTCGATTCGGCGCCGTTCCCAGCAGTTAGGCCTTTGTTACAGCACTACGTGGAAAATTTTACGGAAGGATTTGTGCGTAAAGCCTTTTAAGATACAGCTTGTGCAAGAACTAAAGCCAGGTGACCTACCACAACGCCGAATTTTTGGTGAATGGGCTCTTGGAAAGCTGGCCGAGGATCCGCTTTTTTATCGAAAAATTGTGTTCAGCGATGAGGCTCATTTTTGGTTGAATGGGTACGTAAATAAGCAAAATTGACGCATTTGGAGTGAAGATCAGCCAGAAGCATTGCAACAGCTACCAATGCATCCCGAAAAAGCCACTGTTTGGTGCGGTTTATGGGCCGGCGGCATTATTGGGCCATATTTCTTCAAAGATGATGCGAATCGCAGCGTTACTGTCAATGGTGAACGCTACCGAGCGATGATAACAAACTTTTTTTTTGCCCGAAATGGAAGTTCTTGACTTGCATGATATGTGGTTTCAACAAGACGGTGCCACATGCCACACAGCACGCGAAACAATGGCGCAATTGCGAGGCGAGTTTGGTGAACAGTTAATTTCACGTTTCGGGCCGGTCAATTGGCCGCCTAGATCATGCGATTTGACACCATTAGATTATTTTTTGTGGGGGTATGTCAAGGCTAATGTATATAGGGACAAGCCCGCTTCGATTGACGCACTGGAAGCCAACATCCATGCATTCATTCGTGAGATACCGGCCGATATGTGTGAAAGAGTATGCCAAAATTGGACTCAGCGGATGGACTACCTGAGACGCAGCCGCGTCAACATTTGCATGAAATTATCTTTAAACATTAAATTGCAAGGTTCAAACTATCGATTCAAATAAATATTTTATTAATTTTTTCGAATTTTTTGTGTTTTTTTTTTAAAAAAAGTTCTAAGCCTCTTAAAAAATCACCCGTTACTATTGCTCTCAAATTTATGTCGTTTTCCATTGGGATTTTCAGATTTTGTTCTCAGATTTCAGATTTTTCGTGCCCAATCGAACATAAAACGACATTTTTCTTCCTTTGCTTTTGTGGTGGTGCGTGTTTTAAAAGTCAGCTGTTCTCAAATTGGTATTTGTGTTTTATACATACATTTGTAATAACATAAATTGAATAGATTCTTATGAACACAAATATTAATATTTAAGAACAACTGACTTTTAAAACACGCACCACCACAAATGCAAAATCTGAGAGCAAAATGGATTTTGATCTGAAATTTGATCTATTTCGTTACCAATGGAACACGACGTTCAGATTGATTTTTTTTATTTGGAAAAAAGAAAGATTAAACCACTCTTGTTTCTCCCTACCGAAATAATAAAATCAAAACAAAAACCACTCTTGTCAATCTGACGGCTGTCAATTGTATTGGTGTTAGTGCAAGGAGGGGTAGATCTGCCGAAAAATTCAGATTTGCAAAATTGATCTGAGATCAAAAAAAAAAAAGATAGTTTTAGAGCAAAAAAAAAAATGTTTTTTTACCAATGGAAAACGCCATGAAAATCCCAATGAATAATGACAATAGTATAATTTAAAATAGTTATATATTCCATACAATTTTTGCAATTGTAAGCTTCCGTAAATTTAATGCCGAGATTGCAATTTGTTAATAGTAAACTGTGCTAAATCTATAGAAAACGAAGTAGAACCTGCGATTATCAACAATTGACAAAATCATTTGGATTCTCACGATTGAATACGCGTACAAATATGGTGGTAAATAAAATAATTTGAAAGCACCCAACAAACACCAAGCCAAATAGAAATTTATTTTTGTGAATACATTTTCTAAAGTTTACTTTTGCCCTAGTGGAACCTTTGGTTTAACTTGCATGTTGTTAACCTATTTATGGAACAACCCCCAAGGTTCAGCTGCATGAATTCTATTGTCAAAAACGTAATTCATATAAACAAAATTAAAAAGACCTGAAATGTGAATGGATGAAGATTTTTTTTGAGCCGAATTTGGATAGAGAAAAAGTAAAGCTATATAAAAAACCATACTCAACATTTATTCTTGTTACATTTATTGTTATAAATTCATTTACAAATTGTTTGTAATTGAAAAAGTGCCACCGGGCGGCCAATAACTACACGTATTCACCGACAGTAAAAATAAGAGCGCGCGAAAGAGGGCTGTCATTCAAAATTTTCGGGGAAAATCGGGTAGGTGCACGGGAGTTGCCTCACTAGTTTGGATACTCTCTGAACACAGCGACATCAGCGTTGCCACTTCGTCGGCTGAGAATTGGTTTGACGTATACGCCATTTCAACTTTTTTGGGAAATCGCAATTGAAAGTTTACGGTTCAGTTAAAATTAAATGGGTCGATAGAGGTTTCTCATTTTGTCTTCAGTATTATTTGGATAAATCTACTTTCTGATCATAATAACATAAAAGCTCCGTCTCTTCTAGTTTATGATTTATTCAAAGATTTCCTCAGAATGGTTTTGAGTGTTTTGACGTATACGCCACACAAGATACTTATTTTTTGTGTTCATACACGTACGTCAAAAGAACTGCACGTACGTCATTCCAATAGTAAGCACAGATGGTGGTGCTGAACAGAACACTACCTTCACAGAAACATAATAAAAGACATTTTTTATGGAATTTGTTATTTTTGTTTATTAATGAATGCATTTTTTTGTGTTATACAGCATAAAATAATTCCTATGAAAAAAAAAAACAAACCTAATAGAAAAAAGTAAACAAAAATAATATCTTCTTGGTCCTGAGTCGAAAACTCGAAAACACGCGTTTTTCCAGACATAAGACTAATCTAGATCAATTGTTTACGAAAACCCCCATATACCAAATTTGAGCGAAATCGTTAGAGACGTTTCCGAGATCACAGAAATAAATTTATATACATACAAGAATTGCTCGTTTAAAGGTATAAGATGTTCCATCCCTGCTATAACAACCATTAAAACCAAAACCTTGAACTCAATTTCTATATATACCACCATTGCACCATACGTCCGTCAGCGCACGTCATCAGCCATCTGCGCACTTCCTCAGAAACACATTGGGCCTTACCAAATTAAAATAAATTGTGTACCAAAAATCAAGTTATCTCTGACTTTAAGTTAATCGAGGTTGTAACTTTCGATTCGTAGAAAGTCTAGTCTAACCCATTATTAAAGTTTAAAAGTCAGTCTGGAGAAAATTCAATTCGCCGTTTTGAATTAAATGAGATAGGTTAGTTCAATTATTGGTAAGTTATTTAATTATGTTACAAATGTCTTGGGATGGTCAATTTTTTGATTTGTCGTCTGCAGGAAATCGATTTAATTTAAAGCTGCTTCCCAATCCATATTGATACATATTTTGTGTGTGTGTGAAATGTAATTATTGGACAGCAAATAAATAAAAAAAATAAACCTGTAGTGCCCAAAGAATTCTTTTTTGTCATATATCCGCAAAAATAAATTCATCGCTGCTCAACATTATTGAAAAAGTACATAGCTATAAGATTTTCAAAATACAAAATGCCAATTTCAGCAAATTATTTGAAAGCTCGGAAAAAAATTATAACGCACTTGAGTTATACTGTTATAATTTTGCGATAAAGTCAAATGCAGTTAAAGTTTCGATTAATTTGATTGTTGGTACCTATAAATTAAAAGTCGAAACTATAGTTAGTTTCGAAATTAGTTAAACTCGAGTTTACGGTTTGGTTGTTGGTAAGGCCCATTGTCGCTGTTGATTACATACACATTCACGTCCCACACTTCTCTTTCGTTTCACTTAATTTGGAGAAAACATCACGCAGTTTTTTTTCATATGAACGTGCTTGTGCGATGTGCGCCACCCAACCACCCCAAAGCAGAACAATGATAAAGAACCGCGGCTGCTGATAATGTTCGATTTGAGAAACTAAATTTATTTTTTTCATGTTAGATTTTAGGTTGTAGCTCAGCTTCTAGAGGACATAGAAAGCTGTTTGATGGCTTAAAATAACTATAAAAGTGTTGGCTCTCCTAAGTATTTTACTTTGTTTGCATTGATTAAGAATTGTTTGGGTAATGGCGAGTAAAAGGCAGCAAAGTCAGAAAAATAAACTCACTCACCATTAAACGCATGAAAACTCGAAAACACGCGTTTTCCCAAACATAATGTTTGGGATTAATACACTAATCTAGATCAATTACTGTTTACCCCCGAAAACCCCCATATACAAAATTTCAGCGAAATCGTTAGAGCCGTTTCCGAGATCAAAGAAATAAATAAATAAGTTTATATACATACATACAAGAAATGCTCGTTTAAAGGTATAAGATATGCACATACGGCAAACCAAAACTAAACCTTTTGTTTTTGTCCACGCGTACGTGTATACGATGAAATACACATATTTACTTAATAACATACACGTACGTCAAAACAATTCTGAATATACTTTTTAGTTTTCTTGTCGTATGATCGAAGTCTGTGGACGTACGGCAAAACAATACCTACTAAAAAAAAAGAAAATGGGAATTGCATAGAAAATTTGACGTATATCCAAAAAAAAGGCGTTTACGTCAAACCAATATTCTAACTTATTAATTTGGGTGGATATACGTCAAAACAATACTAGATATCTCAGGATTGGCTAGAGATAGGACCAAAAGACAACATTATTTGGAAAGAGCACACTTGAAAACATAAGACTGCATTTATAGTCCAAAAAGTACATTTTGGCGTATACGTCAAACTAGGGTTTCCAGAACATCTCTTTTAAAGAGAACATGTCCTCTTTTTTGTCAGCGATCTATTTTACACTTTCTTTTTTCGCTTGGCTCTTTTTTTGTCCTCTTTATTTGTTCTGTCCTCTTTTTGTTCTCTTTTTTAATAACTATATATATATATATATATATATGAATATATCAATTTCAATATAAAAACAATTCCATCGTTTTAAAACTTTTTAGTACGCCCATAAAAAATAGCAGTGGTAGCACTTTTCTGATGTAATTTATTTCTTCTCTGTTCCCCATCACCCACATCTGTAGCCAGCTTTGCCAGTTTGGTTTTTTTTTGTCCTAGATTTGTGTTTTTTTTTTTGTCGACGGTGGGAAATCTGGGGGAAGCCATAAATTCCATCTTATCCGAGAGAGAGAGAGGGGGGGTATTATTGTTTGGTGATCGTAAAATAAGTCCTCTTTTTTCGTTTGAGGTATATGGACACCCTACGTCAAACCAATTCTCAGCCGACGACTTTAAAATGAGAGGAGTGCAGTAGATCATTAAAAAAAATGCAGTAGATTGGATATTTCCGCAGTAGATTTTTTATTATACAAAAAACAAAGATCAATATTGATTTAAACTAAGTATATAAATAATCACTTTAATGTTTTTTTATAAACCGTCCATTAATTAAATTAAAATTTTGGAAATATGTACTATAAAAACCAAGGAGAGTCTGAGCGGGTCCAGACATTATTCATTTTCTTACAACAAATTACATTTTCAAGAGTATTTACGTTCAGTTTGTTTCGTAGGTTATTTTTGAATTGGCTTACAATCGAAAACTTTCGCTCTGCAGCAGCGCTATGCTCTAAACAATTTTACTTTTTTGTTGTGGTTTTCAATAAATATTAATCCATGTTTAAAGTTTCAAATAAGCTCTCAAAAACAGAATCCCATTAGTTCAGCAGAAAACGAGAAATTCAGAAATGATATCCTGAATGACAGCAGCCAAGTTGAACTCATTTCAAAAGAGAATGTGGCCAATTTCAAAATAAGTTGGCTTCATTCAGACGTTCTTTGCAGCGGTTCTTTGAATGTCAGTTTTGTACAGTTGTCTAAGACAAGGCTTATCAAACAAAAAAAGTGCAGTAGATTGGATTTAGTGGCAGCAGATTTATTTTTTGCGAAAAGTGCAGTAGATCTACTGCTATTGCAGTAAAGTGGCAACGCTGAGCGACATCAGCAGCGAATTTAGGATAGGGTTAGTTCTAACCAGCGCTGCCACTTTGCTACAATCGTAGCAAAACTGCTCCGCGATTTCCAATTTGTTACGCTGCTACTCACTGTCCCCAAAAACGTCTATTTTGCTACTTTTTTTTAAAGCACGAAATGTCAACATGAATCTTGGAATTTTTCTTGAAAAAAAAAATTGAATATTCTATTCAATCTTTACTCACTTTCCCACACCAACTTATATTCTTTTCGACCATACCCAACAAGTACCCATTTCTTCGGATGTGTTAGTGATTGAATTTGACTGGAATCTGTGCCTTGATTTTGTGCGGTTTTTGTCGCAATTGCGCTAGGGAACGTTCCGAATCGGATTTGAGTGTGTGAGTGCACCGCGCGCTGGACCAGCGTGACCGTTGGGCAAAAACTTGACACTTTTTTCGAGGACTCTAATACAATTTGTTGGTACTTTTTCCCTTTTTTTAGTTGAAAAAGAAACTTCGCAAACAACTGTGATTTCCAAATAAATATGTTTTTGAGTATCACAATACTATTATAACGTTAAGCGAGCTAATACTTGTGAAAATATTGTGCGAAAATTGCAAAATTTGGAGAGAAGCTTTAGGTCCCAGTTATAGCCATAGGTAAAACGGAACCGCACAAATTTTCAAGTACGCATTTGCTAAATTCATAAAAAAATCAATGTATTTGCCTTTTATAATGGGTGATTTTTTAGCTGGTTTGGTTTTGGCAACACTGGTTTTGACAGCTGACGTGTGTTTAGTACCTTGTGTCACTGTCAAACAGCTTCAGTTTGGTTTGCAATTTAACCATGGATCGTCTTACAAATGAACAACGCTTGCAAATTATTGAATTTTACTATCAAAATTCGTGCTCGGTTCGAAATGTTCATCGCGCGCTGCTTCCATTTTATGATCGGCATTCTCGACCTTCTGAGCAGTCTATTCGGAAGATTGTGACCAAATTCCGCACCAAATTTACTTTGTTGGACATTAAACCACCAACACGTTTACGTACTGTGCGTAGTGAAGAAAATATTGCGGCCGTATCAGCTAGTGTGACAGAAGACCGCGAAATGTCGATTCGGCGCCGTTCCCAGCAGTTAGGCCTTTGTTACAGCACTACGTGGAAAATTTTACGGAAGGATTTGTGCGTAAAGCCTTTTAAGATACAGCTTGTGCAAGAACTAAAGCCAGGTGACCTACCACAACGCCGAATTTTTGGTGAATGGGCTCTTGGAAAGCTGGCCGAGGATCCGCTTTTTTATCGAAAAATTGTGTTCAGCGATGAGGCTCATTTTTGGTTGAATGGGTACGTAAATAAGCAAAATTGCCGCATTTGGAGTGAAGATCAGCCAGAAGCATTGCAACAGCTACCAATGCATCCCGAAAAAGCCACTGTTTGGTGCGGTTTATGGGCCGGCGGCATTATTGGGCCATATTTCTTCAAAGATGATGCGAATCGCAGCGTTACTGTCAATGGTGAACGCTACCGAGCGATGATAACAAACTTTTTTTTTGCCCGAAATGGAAGTTCTTGACTTGCATGATATGTGGTTTCAACAAGACGGTGCCACATGCCACACAGCACGCGAAACAATGGCGCAATTGCGAGGCGAGTTTGGTGAACAGTTAATTTCACGTTTCGGGCCGGTCAATTGGCCGCCTAGATCATGCGATTTGACACCATTAGATTATTTTTTGTGGGGGTATGTCAAGGCTAATGTATATAGGGACAAGTCCGCTTCGATTGACGCACTGGAAGCCAACATCCATGCATTCATTCGTGAGATACCGGCCGATATGTGTGAAAGAGTATGCCAAAATTGGACTCAGCGGATGGACTACCTGAGACGCAGCCGCGGTCAACATTTGCATGAAATTATCTTTAAACATTAAATTGCAAGGTTCAAACAATCGATTCAAATAAATATTTTATTAATTTTTTTCGAATTTTTTGTGTTTTTTTTTTAAAAAAAGTTCTAAGCCTCTTAAAAAATCACCCGTTACTATTGCTCTCAAATTTATGTCGTTTTCCATTGGGATTTTCAGATTTTGTTCTCAGATTTCAGATTTTTCGTGCCCAATCGAACATAAAACGACATTTTTCTTCCTTTGCTTTTGTGGTGGTGCGTGTTTTAAAAGTCAGCTGTTCTCAAATTGGTATTTGTGTTTTATACATACATTTGTAATAACATAAATTGAATAGATTCTTATGAACACAAATATTAATATTTAAGAACAACTGACTTTTAAAACACGCACCACCACAAATGCAAAATCTGAGAGCAAAATGGATTTTGATCTGAAATTTGATCTATTTCGTTACCAATGGAACACGACGTTCAGATTGATTTTTTTTATTTGGAAAAAAGAAAGATTAAACCACTCTTGTTTCTCCCTACCGAAATAATAAAATCAAAACAAAAACCACTCTTGTCAATCTGACGGCTGTCAATTGTATTGGTGTTAGTGCAAGGAGGGGTAGATCTGCCGAAAAATTCAGATTTGCAAAATTGATCTGAGATCAAAAAAAAAAAAGATAGTTTTAGAGCAAAAAAAAAAAATGTTTTTTTACCAATGGAAAACGCCATGAAAATCCCAATGAATAATGACAATAGTATAATTTAAAATAGTTATATATTCCATACAATTTTTGCAATTGTAAGCTTCCGTAAATTTAATGCCGAGATTGCAATTTGTTAATAGTAAACTGTGCTAAATCTATAGAAAACGAAGTAGAACCTGCGATTATCAACAATTGACAAAATCATTTGGATTCTCACGATTGAATACGCGTACAAATATGGTGGTAAATAAAATAATTTGAAAGCACCCAACAAACACCAAGCCAAATAGAAATTTATTTTTGTGAATACATTTTCTAAAGTTTACTTTTGCCCTAGTGGAACCTTTGGTTTAACTTGCATGTTGTTAACCTATTTATGGAACAACCCCCAAGGTTCAGCTGCATGAATTCTATTGTCAAAAACGTAATTCATATAAACAAAATTAAAAAGACCTGAAATGTGAATGGATGAAGATTTTTTTTGAGCCGAATTTGGATAGAGAAAAAGTAAAGCTATATAAAAAACCATACTCAACATTTATTCTTGTTACATTTATTGTTATAAATTCATTTACAAATTGTTTGTAATTGAAAAAGTGCCACCGGGCGGCCAATAACTACACGTAACGTATTCACCGACAGTAAAAATAAGAGCGCGCGAAAGAGGGCTGTCATTCAAAATTTTCGGGGAAAATCGGGTAGGTGCACGGGAGTTGCCTCACTAGTTTGGATACTCTCTGAACACAGCGACATCAGCGTTGCCACTTCGTCGGCTGAGAATTGGTTTGACGTATACGCCATTTCAACTTTTTTGGGAAATCGCAATTGAAAGTTTACGGTTCAGTTAAAATTAAATGGGTCGATAGAGGTTTCTCATTTTGTCTTCAGTATTATTTGGATAAATCTACTTTCTGATCATAATAACATAAAAGCTCCGTCTCTTCTAGTTTATGATTTATTCAAAGATTTCCTCAGAATGGTTTTGAGTGTTTTGACGTATACGCCACACAAGATACTTATTTTTTGTGTTCATACACGTACGTCAAAAGAACTGCACGTACGTCATTCCAATAGTAAGCACAGATGGTGGTGCTGAACAGAACACTACCTTCACAGAAACATAATAAAAGACATTTTTTATGGAATTTGTTATTTTTGTTTATTAATGAATGCATTTTTTTGTGTTATACAGCATAAAATAATTCCTATGAAAAAAAAAAAAAAACAAACCTAATAGAAAAAAGTAAACAAAAATAATATCTTCTTGGTCCTGAGTCGAAAACTCGAAAACACGCGTTTTTCCAGACATAAGACTAATCTAGATCAATTGTTTACGAAAACCCCCATATACCAAATTTGAGCGAAATCGTTAGAGACGTTTCCGAGATCACAGAAATAAATTTATATACATACAAGAATTGCTCGTTTAAAGGTATAAGATGTTCCATCCCTGCTATAACAACCATTAAAACCAAAACCTTGAACTCAATTTCTATATATACCACCATTGCACCATACGTCCGTCAGCGCACGTCATCAGCCATCTGCGCACTTCCTCAGAAACACATTGGGCCTTACCAAATTAAAATAAATTGTGTACCAAAAATCAAGTTATCTCTGACTTTAAGTTAATCGAGGTTGTAACTTTCGATTCGTAGAAAGTCTAGTCTAACCCATTATTAAAGTTTAAAAGTCAGTCTGGAGAAAATTCAATTCGCCGTTTTGAATTAAATGAGATAGGTAAGTTCAATTATTGGTAAGTTATTTAATTATGTTACAAATGTCTTATCCCAAGGTCAATTTTTTGATTTGTCGTCTGCAGGAAATCGATTTAATTTAAAGCTGCTTCCCAATCCATATTGATACATATTTTGTGTGTGTGTGAAATGTAATTATTGGACAGCAAATAAATAAAAAAAATAAACCTGTAGTGCCCAAAGAATTCTTTTTTGTCATATATCCGCAAAAATAAATTCATCGCTGCTCAACATTATTGAAAAAGTACATAGCTATAAGATTTTCAAAATACAAAATGCCAATTTCAGCAAATTATTTGAAAGCTCGGAAAAAAATTATAACGCACTTGAGTTATACTGTTATAATTTTGCGATAAAGTCAAATGCAGTTAAAGTTTCGATTAATTTGATTGTTGGTACCTATAAATTAAAAGTCGAAACTATAGTTAGTTTCGAAATTAGTTAAACTCGAGTTTACGGTTTGGTTGTTGGTAAGGCCCATTGTCGCTGTTGATTACATACACATTCACGTCCCACACTTCTCTTTCGTTTCACTTAATTTGGAGAAAACATCACGCAGTTTTTTTTCATATGAACGTGCTTGTGCGATGTGCGCCACCCAACCACCCCAAAGCAGAACAATGATAAAGAACCGCGGCTGCTGATAATGTTCGATTTGAGAAACTAAATTTATTTTTTTCATGTTAGATTTTAGGTTGTAGCTCAGCTTCTAGAGGACATAGAAAGCTGTTTGATGGCTTAAAATAACTATAAAAGTGTTGGCTCTCCTAAGTATTTTACTTTGTTTGCATTGATTAAGAATTGTTTGGGTAATGGCGAGTAAAAGGCAGCAAAGTCAGAAAAATAAACTCACTCACCATTAAACGCATGAAAACTCGAAAACACGCGTTTTCCCAAACATAATGTTTGGGATTAATACACTAATCTAGATCAATTACTGTTTACCCCCGAAAACCCCCATATACAAAATTTCAGCGAAATCGTTAGAGCCGTTTCCGAGATCAAAGAAATAAATAAATAAGTTTATATACATACATACAAGAAATGCTCGTTTAAAGGTATAAGATATGCACATACGGCAAACCAAAACTAAACCTTTTGTTTTTGTCCACGCGTACGTGTATACGATGAAATACACATATTTACTTAATAACACACACGTACGTCAAAACAATTCTGAATATACTTTTTAGTTTTCTTGTCGTATGATCGAAGTCTGTGGACGTACGGCAAAACAATACCTACTAAAAAAAAAGAAAATGGGAATTGCATAGAAAATTTGACGTATATCCAAAAAAAAGGCGTTTACGTCAAACCAATATTCTAACTTATTAATTTGGGTGGATATACGTCAAAACAATACTAGATATCTCAGGATTGGCTAGAGATAGGACCAAAAGACAACATTATTTGGAAAGAGCACACTTGAAAACATAAGACTGCATTTATAGTCCAAAAAGTACATTTTGGCGTATACGTCAAGTCAAACCAATTCTCAGCCGACGACTTTAAAATGAGAGGAGTGCAGTAGATCATTAAAAAAAATGCAGTAGATTGGATATTTCCGCAGTAGATTTTTTATTATACAAAAAACAAAGATCAATATTGATTTAAACTAAGTATATAAATAATCACTTTAATGTTTTTTTATAAACCGTCCATTAATTAAATTAAAATTTTGGAAATATGTACTATAAAAACCAAGGAGAGTCTGAGGGGGTCCAGACATTATTCATTTTCTTACAACAAATTACATTTTCAAGAGTATTTACGTTCAGTTTGTTTCGTAGGTTATTTTTGAATTGGCTTACAATCGAAAACTTTCGCTCTGCAGCAGCGCTATGCTCTAAACAATTTTACTTTTTTGTTGTGGTTTTCAATAAATATTAATCCATGTTTAAAGTTTCAAATAAGCTCTCAAAAACAGAATCCCATTAGTTCAGCAGAAAACGAGAAATTCAGAAATGATATCCTGAATGACAGCAGCCAAGTTGAACTCATTTCAAAAGAGAATGTGGCCAATTTCAAAATAAGTTGGCTTCATTCAGACGTTCTTTGCAGCGGTTCTTTGAATGTCAGTTTTGTACAGTTGTCTAAGACAAGGCTTATCAAACAAAAAAAGTGCAGTAGATTGGATTTAGTGGCAGCAGATTTATTTTTTGCGAAAAGTGCAGTAGATCTACTGCTATTGCAGTAAAGTGGCAACGCTGAGCGACATCAGCAGCGAATTTAGGATAGGGTTAGTTCTAACCAGCGCTGCCACTTTGCTACAATCGTAGCAAAACTGCTCCGCGATTTCCAATTTGCTACGCTGCTACTCACTGTCCCCAAAAACGTCTATTTTGCTACTTTTTTTTAAAGCACGAAATGTCAACATGAATCTTGGAATTTTTCTTGAAAAAAAATTTACTCACTTTCCCACACCAACTTATATTCTTTTCGACCATACCCAACAAGTACCCATTTCTTCGGATGTGTTAGTGATTGAATTTGACTGGAATCTGTGCCTTGATTTTGTGCGGTTTTTGTCGCAATTGCGCTAGGGAACGTTCCGAATCGGATTTGAGTGTGTGAGTGCACCGCGCGCTGGACCAGCGTGACCGTTGGGCAAAAACTTGACACTTTTTTCGAGGACTCTAATACAATTTGTTGGTACTTTTTCCCTTTTTTTAGTTGAAAAAGAAACTTCGCAAACAACTGTGATTTCCAAATAAATATGTTTTTGAGTATCACAATACTATTATAACGTTAAGCGAGCTAATACTTGTGAAAATATTGTGCGAAAATTGCAAAATTTGGAGAGAAGCTTTAGGTCCCAGTTATAGCCATAGGTAAAACGGAACCGCACAAATTTTCAAGTACGCATTTGCTAAATTCATAAAAAAATCAATGTATTTGCCTTTTATAATGGGTGATTTTTTAGCTGGTTTGGTTTTGGCAACACTGGTTTTGACAGCTGACGTGTGTTTAGTACCTTGTGTCACTGTCAAACAGCTTCAGTTTGGTTTGCAATTTAACCATGGATCGTCTTACAAATGAACAACGCTTGCAAATTATTGAATTTTACTATCAAAATTCGTGCTCGGTTCGAAATGTTCATCGCGCGCTGCTTCCATTTTATGATCGGCATTCTCGACCTTCTGAGCAGTCTATTCGGAAGATTGTGACCAAATTTCGCACCAAATTTACTTTGTTGGACATTAAACCACCAACACGTTTACGTACTGTGCGTAGTGAAGAAAATATTGCGGCCGTATCAGCTAGTGTGACAGAAGACCGCGAAATGTCGATTCGGCGCCGTTCCCAGCAGTTAGGCCTTTGTTACAGCACTACGTGGAAAATTTTACGGAAGGATTTGTGCGTAAAGCCTTTTAAGATACAGCTTGTGCAAGAACTAAAGCCAGGTGACCTACCACAACGCCGAATTTTTGGTGAATGGGCTCTTGGAAAGCTGGCCGAGGATCCGCTTTTTTATCGAAAAATTGTGTTCAGCGATGAGGCTCATTTTTGGTTGAATGGGTACGTAAATAAGCAAAATTGCCGCATTTGGAGTGAAGATCAGCCAGAAGCATTGCAACAGCTACCAATGCATCCCGAAAAAGCCACTGTTTGGTGCGGTTTATGGGCCGGCGGCATTATTGGGCCATATTTCTTCAAAGATGATGCGAATCGCAGCGTTACTGTCAATGGTGAACGCTACCGAGCGATGATAACAAACTTTTTTTTGCCCGAAATGGAAGTTCTTGACTTGCATGATATGTGGTTTCAACAAGACGGTGCCACATGCCACACAGCACGCGAAACAATGGCGCAATTGCGAGGCGAGTTTGGTGAACAGTTAATTTCACGTTTCGGGCCGGTCAATTGGCCGCCTAGATCATGCGATTTGACACCATTAGATTATTTTTTGTGGGGGTATGTCAAGGCTAATGTATATAGGGACAAGCCCGCTTCGATTGACGCACTGGAAGCCAACATCCATGCATTCATTCGTGAGATACCGGCCGATATGTGTGAAAGAGTATGCCAAAATTGGACTCAGCGGATGGACTACCTGAGACGCAGCCGCGGTCAACATTTGCATGAAATTATCTTTAAACATTAAATTGCAAGGTTCAAACAATCGATTCAAATAAATATTTTATTAATTTTTTCGAATTTTTTGTGTTTTTTTTTTAAAAAAAGTTCTAAGCCTCTTAAAAAATCACCCGTTACTATTGCTCTCAAATTTATGTCGTTTTCCATTGGGATTTTCAGATTTTGTTCTCAGATTTCAGATTTTTCGTGCCCAATCGAACATAAAACGACATTTTTCTTCCTTTGCTTTTGTGGTGGTGCGTGTTTTAAAAGTCAGCTGTTCTCAAATTGGTATTTGTGTTTTATACATACATTTGTAATAACATAAATTGAATAGATTCTTATGAACACAAATATTAATATTTAAGAACAACTGACTTTTAAAACACGCACCACCACAAATGCAAAATCTGAGAGCAAAATGGATTTTGATCTGAAATTTGATCTATTTCGTTACCAATGGAACACGACGTTCAGATTGATTTTTTTTATTTGGAAAAAAGAAAGATTAAACCACTCTTGTTTCTCCCTACCGAAATAATAAAATCAAAACAAAAACCACTCTTGTCAATCTGACGGCTGTCAATTGTATTGGTGTTAGTGCAAGGAGGGGTAGATCTGCCGAAAAATTCAGATTTGCAAAATTGATCTGAGATCAAAAAAAAAAAGATAGTTTTAGAGCAAAAAAAAAAATGTTTTTTTACCAATGGAAAACGCCATGAAAATCCCAATGAATAATGACAATAGTATAATTTAAAATAGTTATATATTCCATACAATTTTTGCAATTGTAAGCTTCCGTAAATTTAATGCCGAGATTGAAATTTGTTAATAGTAAACTGTGCTAAATCTATAGAAAACGAAGTAGAACCTGCGATTATCAACAATTGACAAAATCATTTGGATTCTCACGATTGAATACGCGTACAAATATGGTGGTAAATAAAATAATTTGAAAACACCCAACAAACACCAAGCCAAATAGAAATTTATTTTTGTGAATACATTTTCTAAAGTTTACTTTTGCCCTAGTGGAACCTTTGGTTTAACTTGCATGTTGTTAACCTATTTATGGAACAACCCCCAAGGTTCAGCTGCATGAATTCTATTGTCAAAAACGTAATTCATATAAACAAAATTAAAAAGACCTGAAATGTGAATGGATGAAGATTTTTTTTGAGCCGAATTTGGATAGAGAAAAAGTAAAGCTATATAAAAAACCATACTCAACATTTATTCTTGTTACATTTATTGTTATAAATTCATTTACAAATTGTTTGTAATTGAAAAAGTGCCACCGGGCGGCCAATAACTACACGTAACGTATTCACCGACAGTAAAAATAAGAGCGCGCGAAAGAGGGCTGTCATTCAAAATTTTCGGGGAAAATCGGGTAGGTGCACGGGAGTTGCCTCACTAGTTTGGATACTCTCTGAACACAGCGACATCAGCGTTGCCACTTCGTCGGCTGAGAATTGGTTTGACGTATACGCCATTTCAACTTTTTTGGGAAATCGCAATTGAAAGTTTACGGTTCAGTTAAAATTAAATGGGTCGATAGAGGTTTCTCATTTTGTCTTCAGTATTATTTGGATAAATCTACTTTCTGATCATAATAACATAAAAGCTCCGTCTCTTCTAGTTTATGATTTATTCAAAGATTTCCTCAGAATGGTTTTGAGTGTTTTGACGTATACGCCACACAAGATACTTATTTTTTGTGTTCATACACGTACGTCAAAAGAACTGCACGTACGTCATTCCAATAGTAAGCACAGATGGTGGTGCTGAACAGAACACTACCTTCACAGAAACATAATAAAAGACATTTTTTATGGAATTTGTTATTTTTGTTTATTAATGAATGCATTTTTTTGTGTTATACAGCATAAAATAATTCCTATGAAAAAAAAAAAACAAACCTAATAGAAAAAAGTAAACAAAAATAATATCTTCTTGGTCCTGAGTCGAAAACTCGAAAACACGCGTTTTTCCAGACATAAGACTAATCTAGATCAATTGTTTACGAAAACCCCCATATACCAAATTTGAGCGAAATCGTTAGAGACGTTTCCGAGATCACAGAAATAAATTTATATACATACAAGAATTGCTCGTTTAAAGGTATAAGATGTTCCATCCCTGCTATAACAACCATTAAAACCAAATCCTTGAACTCAATTTCTATATATACCACCATTGCACCATACGTCCGTCAGCGCACGTCATCAGCCATCTGCGCACTTCCTCAGAAACACATTGGGCCTTACCAAATTAAAATAAATTGTGTACCAAAAATCAAGTTATCTCTGACTTTAAGTTAATCGAGGTTGTAACTTTCGATTCGTAGAAAGTCTAGTCTAACCCATTATTAAAGTTTAAAAGTCAGTCTGGAGAAAATTCAATTCGCCGTTTTGAATTAAATGAGATAGGTAAGTTCAATTATTGGTAAGTTATTTAATTATGTTACAAATGTCTTATCCCAAAGTCAATTTTTTGATTTGTCGTCTGCAGGAAATCGATTTAATTTAAAGCTGCTTCCCAATCCATATTGATACATATTTTGTGTGTGTGTGAAATGTAATTATTGGACAGCAAATAAATAAAAAAAATAAACCTGTAGTGCCCAAAGAATTCTTTTTTGTCATATATCCGAAAAAATAAATTCATCGCTGCTCAACATTATTGAAAAAGTACATAACTATAAGATTTTCAAAATACAAAATGCCAATTTCAGCAAATTATTTGAAAGCTCGGAAAAAAATTATAACGCACTTGAGTTATACTGTTATAATTTTGCGATAAAGTCAAATGCAGTTAAAGTTTCGATTAATTTGATTGTTGGTACCTATAAATTAAAAGTCGAAACTATAGTTAGTTTCGAAATTAGTTAAACTCGAGTTTACGGTTTGGTTGTTGGTAAGGCCCATTGTCGCTGTTGATTACATACACATTCACGTCCCACACTTCTCTTTCGTTTCACTTAATTTGGAGAAAACATCACGCAGTTTTGTGCGATGTGCGCCACCCAACCACCCCAAAGCAGAACAATGATAAAGAACCGCGGCTGCTGATAATGTTCGATTTGAGAAACTAAATTTATTTTTTTCATGTTAGATTTTAGGTTGTAGCTCAGCTTCTAGAGGACATAGAAAGCTGTTTGATGGCTTAAAATAACTATAAAAGTGTTGGCTCTCCTAAGTATTTTACTTTGTTTGCATTGATTAAGAATTGTTTGGGTAATGGCGAGTAAAAGGCAGCAAAGTCAGAAAAATAAACTCACTCACCATTAAACGCATGAAAACTCGAAAACACGCGTTTTCCCAAACATAATGTTTGGGATTAATACACTAATCTAGATCAATTACTGTTTACCCCCGAAAACCCCCATATACAAAATTTCAGCGAAATCGTTAGAGCCGTTTCCGAGATCAAAGAAATAAATAAATAAGTTTATATACATACATACAAGAAATGCTCGTTTAAAGGTATAAGATATGCACATACGGCAAACCAAAACTAAACCTTTTGTTTTTGTCCACGCGTACGTGTATACGATGAAATACACATATTTACTTAATAACATACACGTACGTCAAAACAATTCTGAATATACTTTTTAGTTTTCTTGTCGTATGATCGAAGTCTGTGGACGTACGGCAAAACAATAAAATAAATAAATAGTTGGCGCAACAGGTCTGGAGAGACCCTAGGCCTAGCTTCTCACAACCATTCGTTTTGTGTGAGTTTTTCATTTTTGGAACGAATGGAAGGGATCTACAGTTTTATGCCGACTCCAAACGGCTAATTGAGAAGCTCTTACAAGACATTTATACTCTCGGATGTTTGTCAGACGTTCGCGAGAGGTAGCGCAGCGGAAAAAAACCCTAAGTCGGAGTTGGGTTTTTGCGGGATTCGAACCTGGGACTCCCGCATAGCAGTCCAACACACTAACCACTAGGCTACTGCGACTACGGCAAAACAATACCTACTAAAAAAAAAGAAAATGGGAATTGCATAGAAAATTTGACGTATATCCAAAAAAAAGGCGTTTACGTCAAACCAATATTCTAACTTATTAATTTGGGTGGATATACGTCAAAACAATACTAGATATCTCAGGATTGGCTAGAGATAGGACCAAAAGACAACATTATTTGGAAAGAGCACACTTGAAAACATAAGACTGCATTTATAGTCCAAAAAGTACATTTTGGCGTATACGTCAAACCAATTCTCAGCCGACGACTTTAAAATGAGAGGAGTGCAGTAGATCATTAAAAAAAATGCAGTAGATTGGATATTTCCGCAGTAGATTTTTTATTATACAAAAAACAAAGATCAATATTGATTTAAACTAAGTATATAAATAATCACTTTAATGTTTTTTTATAAACCGTCCATTAATTAAATTAAAATTTTGGAAATATGTACTATAAAAACCAAGGAGAGTCTGAGGGGGTCCAGACATTATTCATTTTCTTACAACAAATTACATTTTCAAGAGTATTTACGTTCAGTTTGTTTCGTAGGTTATTTTTGAATTGGCTTACAATCGAAAACTTTCGCTCTGCAGCAGCGCTATGCTCTAAACAATTTTACTTTTTTGTTGTGGTTTTCAATAAATATTAATCCATGTTTAAAGTTTCAAATAAGCTCTCAAAAACAGAATCCCATTAGTTCAGCAGAAAACGAGAAATTCAGAAATGATATCCTGAATGACAGCAGCCAAGTTGAACTCATTTCAAAAGAGAATGTGGCCAATTTCAAAATAAGTTGGCTTCATTCAGACGTTCTTTGCAGCGGTTCTTTGAATGTCAGTTTTGTACAGTTGTCTAAGACAAGGCTTATCAAACAAAAAAAGTGCAGTAGATTGGATTTAGTGGCAGCAGATTTATTTTTTGCGAAAAGTGCAGTAGATCTACTGCTATTGCAGTAAAGTGGCAACGCTGAGCGACATCAGCAGCGAATTTAGGATAGGGTTAGTTCTAACCAGCGCTGCCACTTTGCTACAATCGTAGCAAAACTGCTCCGCGATTTCCAATTTGCTACGCTGCTACTCACTGTCCCCAAAAACGTCTATTTTGCTACTTTTTTTTAAAGCACGAAATGTCAACATGAATCTTGGAATTTTTCTTGAAAAAAAATTTACTCACTTTCCCACACCAACTTATATTCTTTTCGACCATACCCAACAAGTACCCATTTCTTCGGATGTGTTAGTGATTGAATTTGACTGGAATCTGTGCCTTGATTTTGTGCTGTTTTTGTCGCAATTGCGCTAGGGAACGTTCCGAATCGGATTTGAGTGTGTGAGTGCACCGCGCGCTGGACCAGCGTGACCGTTGGGCAAAAACTTGACACTTTTTTCGAGGACTCTAATACAATTTGTTGGTACTTTTTCCCTTTTTTTAGTTGAAAAAGAAACTTCGCAAACAACTGTGATTTCCAAATAAATATGTTTTTGAGTATCACAATACTATTATAACGTTAAGCGAGCTAATACTTGTGAAAATATTGTGCGAAAATTGCAAAATTTGGAGAGAAGCTTTAGGTCCCAGTTATAGCCATAGGTAAAACGGAACCGCACAAATTTTCTTTTGCTTTTTTTGACCACTTAAACTTGGTGGGTGACCTCAATCTTGGTCTTAAAATGTTGTTTATGAATTATAAAGTTGTTTTATCAAAAAAATAAGCATATTATCTTTCAATTTTCTAGAAAAAGAATTTATTCATCTTTCTGTGATCGGAAAACGTTTTTCGTACGGAAAAAATTGTAAGCTCTTAATTTGGAAAAACGAATTTGAGCCCTGAGTGTTAGAAAAAGGTTATAAGTTATAGTTTAAAAAAAAAAGAAATTGATCATTTTCATAGAAATGTTCGTATACCTAAAAAAAAACACATTACTATATAGTACTACTACTATTTAAGATAGTTAAAAAAATAGATGCAATTCGTTTCCGAATGACAATTTTTAAAATGAAAACCTTTAAGCCTTGATTTTGAATTATAAATAAATAATAATTAATTAAACATTTGCTGTAGATATATCAACTCATATTTATATCTACATTTTATGATCTCGTTCATTTTATGTGGTTTTCCATTGGGACGAAAAATCAATCTTTTTTTTTGATCTAAAACACTTTTCGCGTTCCATTGGGACGAAAAATCAACCTTTTTTTCGATTCGGATCACTTTTCGCAGATCTCGATATTTTTTCAGATTTACGCATACCAATATACTTTGTACAGCTGTTTAACGTCAGTTAAAGAAGTTTCATTTCGAGGCAAATGCGCAAAGTTTCGTGAAAACCAAAATAACAAAATATATAAATAGCTATGGATATTATTACGGAGGAATTATTATCTTCATTGACTTCCTCGTCATCTGAAGACTACAAATCACAAATAATACTTCATTTGTATCTACAACAAGGAAAACAATTTTGAGGTCGATATCCATTTGTGATTTTGCCAAAAACGAATGCCATTTGAACAGCTGATATTGTTGTCAATTAACGCACTAATCCATTTACAAAAGCAGATCAATCTCGTTGCGCGTTCCATGAGCACCGTAAAATCTGAGATCTGAAAGGCACTGTGCCTTGATTTTGTGCGGTTTTTGTCGCAATTGCGGTTGCGGAAAGGGTTCACGTATAGGCGGATTCTATAAATGTGTGCGTGATGTCGAGAACTGACAGCTTCCAATATTTCCTGTTCTATTGTAGTCTTGTTCCTGAAAATTCCAGGCGCGCTTTCCAATACGCAACCTATTTAGGTTGCGAGAAGGATGTCGGATGAGAACAACTGACAACAACGTGACCGTTGTGCGACAATTTGGTACTTTTTTCGAGGGCCCTGATACAATTTGTTGCTAATTTGTTCCTTTTTGTTAGTTGAAAAAGACACTTTCAAAAGTTTTCAAAAACTGTGATTTCAAAATAAATATGTTTAAAATATGACGCTATTCCCAAGCACAACACTATTTTCGGTTAAAACGGCCAATAATTGTTAAATATTATGAGCAAATTCTAAATTTGCAGAAGAGCTTCAGAAAAAGGCACTTTTTTCTTGCATCTTTTTTGCAGCATTTTAAAACTAATGTGGTTTTCCATTGGGACCACCTGAGATCTTTTTCAGATCTCAGATTTTACGGTGCTCATGGAACGCGCAACGAGATTGATCTGCTTTTGTAAATGGATTAGTGCGTTAATTGACAACAATATCAGCTGTTCAAATGGCATTCGTTTTTGGCAAAATCACAAATGGATATCGACCTCAAAATTGTTTTCCTTGTTGTAGATACAAATGAAGTATTATTTGTGATTTGTAGTCTTCAGATGATGAGGAAGTCAATGAAGATAATAATTCCTCCGTAATAATATCCATAGCGATTTATATATTTTGTTATTTTGGTTTTCACGAAACTTTGCGCATTTGCCTCGAAATGAAACTTCTTTAACTGACGTTAAACAGCTGTACAAAGTATATTGGTATGCGTAAATCTGAAAAAATATCGAGATCTGCGAAAAGTGATCCGAATCGAAAAAAAGGTTGATTTTTCGTCCCAATGGAACGCGAAAAGTGTTTTAGATCAAAAAAAAAGATTGATTTTTCGTCCCAATGGAAAACCACATAAAATGAACGAGATCATAAAATGTAGATATAAATATGAGTTGATATATCTACAGCAAATGTTTAATTAATTATTATTTATTTATAATTCAAAATCAAGGCTTAAAGGTTTTCATTTTAAAAATTGTCATTCGGAAACGAATTGCATCTATTTTTTTAACTATCTTAAATAGTAGTAGTACTATATAGTAATGTGTTTTTTTTAGGTATACGAACATTTCTATGAAAATGATCAATTTCTTTTTTTTTTAAACTATAACTTATAACCTTTTTCTAACACTCAGGGCTCAAATTCGTTTTTCCAAATTAAGAGCTTACAATTTTTTCCGTACGAAAAACGTTTTCCGATCACAGAAAGATGAATAAATTCTTTTTCTAGAAAATTGAAAGATAATATGCTTATTTTTTTGATAAAACAACTTTATAATTCATAAACAACATTTTAAGACCAAGATTGAGGTCACCCACCAAGTTTAAGTGGTCAAAAAAAGCAAAAGAAAATTTGTGCGGTTCCGTTTTACCTATGGCTATAACTGGGACCTAAAGCTTCTCTCCAAATTTTGCAATTTTCGCACAATATTTTCACAAGTATTAGCTCGCTTAACGTTATAATAGTATTGTGATACTCAAAAACATATTTATTTGGAAATCACAGTTGTTTGCGAAGTTTCTTTTTCAACTAAAAAAAGGGAAAAAGTACCAACAAATTGTATTAGAGTCCTCGAAAAAAGTGTCAAGTTTTTGCCCAACGGTCACGCTGGTCCAGCGCGCGGTGCACTCACACACTCAAATCCGATTCGGAACGTTCCCTAGCGCAATTGCGACAAAAACCGCACAAAATCAAGGCACAGATTCCAGTCAAATTCAATCACTAACACATCCGAAGAAATGGGTACTTGTTGGGTATGGTCGAAAAGAATATAAGTTGGTGTGGGAAAGTGAGTAAAGATTGAATAGAATATTCAATTTTTTTTTTTTCAAGAAAAATTCCAAGATTCATGTTGACATTTCGTGCTTTAAAAAAAAGTAGCAAAATAGACGTTTTTGGGGACAGTGAGTAGCAGCGTAGCAAATTGGAAATCGCGGAGCAGT
Organism: Cheilosia urbana; assembly: GCA_946477585.1. Taxonomy (NCBI): domain Eukaryota; kingdom Metazoa; phylum Arthropoda; class Insecta; order Diptera; family Syrphidae; genus Cheilosia; species Cheilosia urbana. The sequence continues at coordinate 18,621,931 of OX297857.1, forward strand.
TTTGCTACGATTGTAGCAAAGTGGCAGCGCTGGTTAGAACTAACCCTATCCTAAATTCGCTGCTGATGTCGCTCAGCGTTGCCACTTTACTGCAATAGCAGTAGATCTACTGCACTTTTCGCAAAAAATAAATCTGCTGCCACTAAATCCAATCTACTGCACTTTTTTTGTTTGATAAGCCTTGTCTTAGACAACTGTACAAAACTGACATTCAAAGAACCGCTGCAAAGAACGTCTGAATGAAGCCAACTTATTTTGAAATTGGCCACATTCTCTTTTGAAATGAGTTCAACTTGGCTGCTGTCATTCAGGATATCATTTCTGAATTTCTCGTTTTCTGCTGAACTAATGGGATTCTGTTTTTGAGAGCTTATTTGAAACTTTAAACATGGATTAATATTTATTGAAAACCACAACAAAAAAGTAAAATTGTTTAGAGCATAGCGCTGCTGCAGAGCGAAAGTTTTCGATTGTAAGCCAATTCAAAAATAACCTACGAAACAAACTGAACGTAAATACTCTTGAAAATGTAATTTGTTGTAAGAAAATGAATAATGTCTGGACCCCCTCAGACTCTCCTTGGTTTTTATAGTACATATTTCCAAAATTTTAATTTAATTAATGGACGGTTTATAAAAAAACATTAAAGTGATTATTTATATACTTAGTTTAAATCAATATTGATCTTTGTTTTTTGTATAATAAAAAATCTACTGCGGAAATATCCAATCTACTGCATTTTTTTTAATGATCTACTGCACTCCTCTCATTTTAAAGTCGTCGGCTGAGAATTGGTTTGACGTATACGCCAAAATGTACTTTTTGGACTATAAATGCAGTCTTATGTTTTCAAGTGTGCTCTTTCCAAATAATGTTGTCTTTTGGTCCTATCTCTAGCCAATCCTGAGATATCTAGTATTGTTTTGACGTATATCCACCCAAATTAATAAGTTAGAATATTGGTTTGACGTAAACGCCTTTTTTTTGGATATACGTCAAATTTTCTATGCAATTCCCATTTTCTTTTTTTTTAGTAGGTATTGTTTTGCCGTACGTCCACAGACTTCGATCATACGACAAGAAAACTAAAAAGTATATTCAGAATTGTTTTGACGTACGTGTATGTTATTAAGTAAATAAGTGTATTTCATCGTATACACGTACGCGTGGACAAAAACAAAAGGTTTAGTTTTGGTTTGCCGTATGTGCATATCTTATACCTTTAAACGAGCATTTCTTGTATGTATGTATATAAACTTATTTATTTATTTCTTTGATCTCGGAAACGGCTCTAACGATTTCGCTGAAATTTTGTATATGGGGGTTTTCGGGGGTAAACAGTAATTGATCTAGATTAGTGTATTAATCCCAAACATTATGTTTGGGAAAACGCGTGTTTTCGAGTTTTCATGCGTTTAATGGTGAGTGAGTTTATTTTTCTGACTTTGCTGCCTTTTACTCGCCATTACCCAAACAATTCTTAATCAATGCAAACAAAGTAAAATACTTAGGAGAGCCAATACTTTTATAGTTATTTTAAGCCATCAAACAGCTTTCTATGTCCTCTAGAAGCTGAGCTACAACCTAAAATCTAACATGAAAAAAATAAATTTAGTTTCTCAAATCGAACATTATCAGCAGCCGCGGTTCTTTATCATTGTTCTGCTTTGGGGTGGTTGGGTGGCGCACATCGCACAAGCACGTTCATATGAAAAAAAACTGCGTGATGTTTTCTCCAAATTAAGTGAAACGAAAGAGAAGTGTGGGACGTGAATGTGTATGTAATCAACAGCGACAATGGGCCTTACCAACAACCAAACCGTAAACTCGAGTTTAACTAATTTCGAAACTAACTATAGTTTCGACTTTTAATTTATAGGTACCAACAATCAAATTAATCGAAACTTTAACTGCATTTGACTTTATCGCAAAATTATAACAGTATAACTCAAGTGCGTTATAATTTTTTTCCGAGCTTTCAAATAATTTGCTGAAATGGGCATTTTGTATTTTGAAAATCTTATAGCTATGTACTTTTTCAATAATGTTGAGCAGCGATGAATTTATTTTTGCGGATATATGACAAAAAAGAATTCTTTGGGCACTACAGGTTTATTTTTTTTATTTATTTGCTGTCCAATAATTACATTTCACACACACACAAAATATGTATCAATATGGATTGGGAAGCAGCTTTAAATTAAATCGATTTCCTGCAGACGACAAATCAAAAAATTGACCTTGGGATAAGACATTTGTAACATAATTAAATAACTTATCAATAATTGAACTTACCTATCTCATTTAATTCAAAACGGCGAATTGAATTTTCTCCAGACTGACTTTTAAACTTTAATAATGGGTTAGACTAGACTTTCTACGAATCGAAAGTTACAACCTCGATTAACTTAAAGTCAGAGATAACTTGATTTTTGGTACACAATTTATTTTAATTTGGTAAGGCCCAATGTGTTTCTGAGGAAGTGCGCAGATGGCTGATGACGTGCGCTGACGGACGTATGGTGCAATGGTGGTATATATAGAAATTGAGTTCAAGGTTTTGGTTTTAATGGTTGTTATAGCAGGGATGGAACATCTTATACCTTTAAACGAGCAATTCTTGTATGTATATAAATTTATTTCTGTGATCTCGGAAACGTCTCTAACGATTTCGCTCAAATTTGGTATATGGGGGTTTTCGTAAACAATTGATCTAGATTAGTCTTATGTCTGGAAAAACGCGTGTTTTCGAGTTTTCGACTCAGGACCAAGAAGATATTATTTTTGTTTACTTTTTTCTATTAGGTTTGTTTTTTTTTTTTTTTTCATAGGAATTATTTTATGCTGTATAACACAAAAAAATGCATTCATTAATAAACAAAAATAACAAATTCCATAAAAAATGTCTTTTATTATGTTTCTGTGAAGGTAGTGTTCTGTTCAGCACCACCATCTGTGCTTACTATTGGAATGACGTACGTGCAGTTCTTTTGACGTACGTGTATGAACACAAAAAATAAGTATCTTGTGTGGCGTATACGTCAAAACACTCAAAACCATTCTGAGGAAATCTTTGAATAAATCATAAACTAGAAGAGACGGAGCTTTTATGTTATTATGATCAGAAAGTAGATTTATCCAAATAATACTGAAGACAAAATGAGAAACCTCTATCGACCCATTTAATTTTAACTGAACCGTAAACTTTCAATTGCGATTTCCCAAAAAAGTTGAAATGGCGTATACGTCAAACCAATTCTCAGCCGACGAAGTGGCAACGCTGATGTCGCTGTGTTCAGAGAGTATCCAAACTAGTGAGGCAACTCCCGTGCACCTACCCGATTTTCCCCGAAAATTTTGAATGACAGCCCTCTTTCGCGCGCTCTTATTTTTACTGTCGGTGAATACGTGTAGTTATTGGCCGCCCGGTGGCACTTTTTCAATTACAAACAATTTGTAAATGAATTTATAACAATAAATGTAACAAGAATAAATGTTGAGTATGGTTTTTTATATAGCTTTACTTTTTCTCTATCCAAATTCGGCTCAAAAAAAATCTTCATCCATTCACATTTCAGGTCTTTTTAATTTTGTTTATATGAATTACGTTTTTGACAATAGAATTCATGCAGCTGAACCTTGGGGGTTGTTCCATAAATAGGTTAACAACATGCAATTTCGCAAATCTGAATTTTTCGGCAGATCTACCCCTCCTTGCACTAACACCAATACAATTGACAGCCGTCAGATTGACAAGAGTGGTTTTTGTTTTGATTTTATTATTTCGGTAGGGAGAAACAAGAGTGGTTTAATCTTTCTTTTTTCCAAATAAAAAAAATCAATCTGAACGTCGTGTTCCATTGGTAACGAAATAGATCAAATTTCAGATCAAAATCCATTTTGCTCTCAGATTTTGCATTTGTGGTGGTGCGTGTTTTAAAAGTCAGAAAGCAAAGGAAGAAAAATGTCGTTTTATGTTCGATTGGGCACGAAAAATCTGAAATCTGAGAACAAAATCTGAAAATCCCAATGGAAAACGACATAAATTTGAGAGCAATAGTAACGGGTGATTTTTTAAGAGGCTTAGAACTTTTTTTAAAAAAAAAAACACAAAAAATTCGAAAAAATTAATAAAATATTTATTTGAATCGATAGTTTGAACCTTGCAATTTAATGTTTAAAGATAATTTCATGCAAATGTTGACCGCGGCTGCGTCTCAGGTAGTCCATCCGCTGAGTCCAATTTTGGCATACTCTTTCACACATATCGGCCGGTATCTCACGAATGAATGCATGGATGTTGGCTTCCAGTGCGTCAATCGAAGCGGGCTTGTCCCTATATACATTAGCCTTGACATACCCCCACAAAAAATAATCTAATGGTGTCAAATCGCATGATCTAGGCGGCCAATTGACCGGCCCGAAACGTGAAATTAACTGTTCACCAAACTCGCCTCGCAATTGCGCCATTGTTTCGCGTGCTGTGTGGCATGTGGCACCGTCTTGTTGAAACCACATATCATGCAAGTCAAGAACTTCCATTTCGGGCAAAAAAAAAGTTTGTTATCATCGCTCGGTAGCGTTCACCATTGACAGTAACGCTGCGATTCGCATCATCTTTGAAGAAATATGGCCCAATAATGCCGCCGGCCCATAAACCGCACCAAACAGTGGCTTTTTCGGGATGCATTGGTAGCTGTTGCAATGCTTCTGGCTGATCTTCACTCCAAATGCGGCAATTTTGCTTATTTACGTACCCATTCAACCAAAAATGAGCCTCATCGCTGAACACAATTTTTCGATAAAAAAGCGGATCCTCGGCCAGCTTTCCAAGAGCCCATTCACCAAAAATTCGGCGTTGTGGTAGGTCACCTGGCTTTAGTTCTTGCACAAGCTGTATCTTAAAAGGCTTTACGCACAAATCCTTCCGTAAAATTTTCCACGTAGTGCTGTAACAAAGGCCTAACTGCTGGGAACGGCGCCGAATCGACATTTCGCGGTCTTCTGTCACACTAGCTGATACGGCCGCAATATTTTCTTCACTACGCACAGTACGTAAACGTGTTGGTGGTTTAATGTCCAACAAAGTAAATTTGGTGCGAAATTTGGTCACAATCTTCCGAATAGACTGCTCAGAAGGTCGAGAATGCCGATCATAAAATGGAAGCAGCGCGCGATGAACATTTCGAACCGAGCACGAATTTTGATAGTAAAATTCAATAATTTGCAAGCGTTGTTCATTTGTAAGACGATCCATGGTTAAATTGCAAACCAAACTGAAGCTGTTTGACAGTGACACAAGGTACTAAACACACGTCAGCTGTCAAAACCAGTGTTGCCAAAACCAAACCAGCTAAAAAATCACCCATTATAAAAGGCAAATACATTGATTTTTTTATGAATTTAGCAAATGCGTACTTGAAAATTTGTGCGGTTCCGTTTTACCTATGGCTATAACTGGGACCTAAAGCTTCTCTCCAAATTTTGCAATTTTCGCACAATATTTTCACAAGTATTAGCTCGCTTAACGTTATAATAGTATTGTGATACTCAAAAACATATTTATTTGGAAATCACAGTTGTTTGCGAAGTTTCTTTTTCAACTAAAAAAAGGGAAAAAGTACCAACAAATTGTATTAGAGTCCTCGAAAAAAGTGTCAAGTTTTTGCCCAACGGTCACGCTGGTCCAGCGCGCGGTGCACTCACACACTCAAATCCGATTCGGAACGTTCCCTAGCGCTATTGCGACAAAAACCGCACAAAATCAAGGCACAGATTCCAGTCAAATTCAATCACTAACACATCCGAAGAAATGGGTACTTGTTGGGTATGGTCGAAAAGAATATAAGTTGGTGTGGGAAAGTGAGTAAAGATTGAATAGAATATTCAATTTTTTTTTTTGAAGAAAAATTCCAAGATTCATGTTGACATTTCGTGCTTTAAAAAAAAGTAGCAAAATAGACGTTTTTGGGGACAGTGAGTAGCAGCGTAGCAAATTGGAAATCGCGGAGCAGTTTTGCTACGATTGTAGCAAAGTGGCAGCGCTGGTTAGAACTAACCCTATCCTAAATTCGCTGCTGATGTCGCTCAGCGTTGCCACTTTACTGCAATAGCAGTAGATCTACTGCACTTTTCGCAAAAAATAAATCTGCTGCCACTAAATCCAATCTACTGCACTTTTTTTGTTTGATAAGCCTTGTCTTAGACAACTGTACAAAACTGACATTCAAAGAACCGCTGCAAAGAACGTCTGAATGAAGCCAACTTATTTTGAAATTGGCCACATTCTCTTTTGAAATGAGTTCAACTTGGCTGCTGTCATTCAGGATATCATTTCTGAATTTCTCGTTTTCTGCTGAACTAATGGGATTCTGTTTTTGAGAGCTTATTTGAAACTTTAAACATGGATTAATATTTATTGAAAACCACAACAAAAAAGTAAAATTGTTTAGAGCATAGCGCTGCTGCAGAGCGAAAGTTTTCGATTGTAAGCCAATTCAAAAATAACCTACGAAACAAACTGAACGTAAATACTCTTGAAAATGTAATTTGTTGTAAGAAAATGAATAATGTCTGGACCCCCTCAGACTCTCCTTGGTTTTTATAGTACATATTTCCAAAATTTTAATTTAATTAATGGACGGTTTATAAAAAAACATTAAAGTGATTATTTATATACTTAGTTTAAATCAATATTGATCTTTGTTTTTTGTATAATAAAAAATCTACTGCGGAAATATCCAATCTACTGCATTTTTTTAATGATCTACTGCACTCCTCTCATTTTAAAGTCGTCGGCTGAGAATTGGTTTGACGTATACGCCAAAATGTACTTTTTGGACTATAAATGCAGTCTTATGTTTTCAAGTGTGCTCTTTCCAAATAATGTTGTCTTTTGGTCCTATCTCTAGCCAATCCTGAGATATCTAGTATTGTTTTGACGTATATCCACCCAAATTAATAAGTTAGAATATTGGTTTGACGTAAACGCCTTTTTTTTGGATATACGTCAAATTTTCTATGCAATTCCCATTTTCTTTTTTTTTAGTAGGTATTGTTTTGCCGTACGTCCACAGACTTCGATCATACGACAAGAAAACTAAAAAGTATATTCAGAATTGTTTTGACGTACGTGGATGTTATTAAGTAAATATGTGTATTTCATCGTATACACGTACGCGTGGACAAAAACAAAAGGTTTAGTTTTGGTTTGCCGTATGTGCATATCTTATACCTTTAAACGAGCATTTCTTGTATGTATGTATATAAACTTATTTATTTATTTCTTTGATCTCGGAAACGGCTCTAACGATTTCGCTGAAATTTTGTATATGGGGGTTTTCGGGGGTAAACAGTAATTGATCTAGATTAGTGTATTAATCCCAAACATTATGTTTGGGAAAACGCGTGTTTTCGAGTTTTCATGCGTTTAATGGTGAGTGAGTTTATTTTTCTGACTTTGCTGCCTTTTACTCGCCATTACCCAAACAATTCTTAATCAATGCAAACAAAGTAAAATACTTAGGAGAGCCAACACTTTTATAGTTATTTTAAGCCATCAAACAGCTTTCTATGTCCTCTAGAAGCTGAGCTACAACCTAAAATCTAACATGAAAAAAATAAATTTAGTTTCTCAAATCGAACATTATCAGCAGCCGCGGTTCTTTATCATTGTTCTGCTTTGGGGTGGTTGGGTGGCGCACATCGCACAAGCACGTTCATATGAAAAAAAACTGCGTGATGTTTTCTCCAAATTAAGTGAAACGAAAGAGAAGTGTGGGACGTGAATGTGTATGTAATCAACAGCGACAATGGGCCTTACCAACAACCAAACCGTAAACTCGAGTTTAACTAATTTCGAAACTAACTATAGTTTCGACTTTTAATTTATAGGTACCAACAATCAAATTAATCGAAACTTTAACTGCATTTGACTTTATCGCAAAATTATAACAGTATAACTCAAGTGCGTTATAATTTTTTTCCGAGCTTTCAAATAATTTGCTGAAATTGGCATTTTGTATTTTGAAAATCTTATAGCTATGTACTTTTTCAATAATGTTGAGCAGCGATGAATTTGTTTTTGCGGATATATGACAAAAAAGAATTCTTTGGGCACTACAGGTTTATTTTTTTTATTTATTTGCTGTCCAATAATTACATTTCACACACACACAAAATATGTATCAATATGGATTGGGAAGCAGCTTTAAATTAAATCGATTTCCTGCAGACGACAAATCAAAAAATTGACCTTGGGATAAGACATTTGTAACATAATTAAATAACTTATCAATAATTGAACTTACCTATCTCATTTAATTCAAAACGGCGAATTGAATTTTCTCCAGACTGACTTTTAAACTTTAATAATGGGTTAGACTAGACTTTCTACGAATCGAAAGTTACAACCTCGATTAACTTAAAGTCAGAGATAACTTGATTTTTGGTACACAATTTATTTTAATTTGGTAAGGCCCAATGTGTTTCTGAGGAAGTGCGCAGATGGCTGATGACGTGCGCTGACGGACGTATGGTGCAATGGTGGTATATATAGAAATTGAGTTCAAGGTTTTGGTTTTAATGGTTGTTATAGCAGGGATGGAACATCTTATACCTTTAAACGAGCAATTCTTGTATGTATATAAATTTATTTCTGTGATCTCGGAAACGTCTCTAACGATTTCGCTCAAATTTGGTATATGGGGGTTTTCGTAAACAATTGATCTAGATTAGTCTTATGTCTGGAAAAACGCGTGTTTTCGAGTTTTCGACTCAGGACCAAGAAGATATTATTTTTGTTTACTTTTTTCTATTAGGTTTGTTTTTTTTTTTTTTCATAGGAATTATTTTATGCTGTATAACACAAAAAAATGCATTCATTAATAAACAAAAATAACAAATTCCATAAAAAATGTCTTTTATTATGTTTCTGTGAAGGTAGTGTTCTGTTCAGCACCACCATCTGTGCTTACTATTGGAATGACGTACGTGCAGTTCTTTTGACGTACGTGTATGAACACAAAAAATAAGTATCTTGTGTGGCGTATACGTCAAAACACTCAAAACCATTCTGAGGAAATCTTTGAATAAATCATAAACTAGAAGAGACGGAGCTTTTATGTTATTATGATCAGAAAGTAGATTTATCCAAATAATACTGAAGACAAAATGAGAAACCTCTATCGACCCATTTAATTTTAACTGAACCGTAAACTTTCAATTGCGATTTCCCAAAAAAGTTGAAATGGCGTATACGTCAAACCAATTCTCAGCCGACGAAGTGGCAACGCTGATGTCGCTGTGTTCAGAGAGTATCCAAACTAGTGAGGCAACTCCCGTGCACCTACCCGATTTTCCCCGAAAATTTTGAATGACAGCCCTCTTTCGCGCGCTCTTATTTTTACTGTCGGTGAATACGTGTAGTTATTGGCCGCCCGGTGGCACTTTTTCAATTACAAACAATTTGTAAATGAATTTATAACAATAAATGTAACAAGAATAAATGTTGAGTATGGTTTTTTATATAGCTTTACTTTTTCTCTATCCAAATTCGGCTCAAAAAAAATCTTCATCCATTCACATTTCAGGTCTTTTTAATTTTGTTTATATGAATTACGTTTTTGACAATAGAATTCATGCAGCTGAACCTTGGGGGTTGTTCCATAAATAGGTTAACAACATGCAAGTTAAACCAAAGGTTCCACTAGGGCAAAAGTAAACTTTAGAAAATGTATTCACAAAAATAAATTTCTATTTGGCTTGGTGTTTGTTGGGTGTTTTCAAATTATTTTATTTACCACCATATTTGTACGCGTATTCAATCGTGAGAATCCAAATGATTTTGTCAATTGTTGATAATCGCAGGTTCTACTTCGTTTTCTATAGATTTAGCACAGTTTACTATTAACAAATTTCAATCTCGGCATTAAATTTACGGAAGCTTACAATTGCAAAAATTGTATGGAATATATAACTATTTTAAATTATACTATTGTCATTATTCATTGGGATTTTCATGGCGTTTTCCATTGGTAAAAAAACATTTTTTTTTTTTGCTCTAAAACTATCTTTTTTTTTTTTGATCTCAGATCAATTTTGCAAATCTGAATTTTTCGGCAGATCTACCCCTCCTTGCACTAACACCAATACAATTGACAGCCGTCAGATTGACAAGAGTGGTTTTTGTTTTGATTTTATTATTTCGGTAGGGAGAAACAAGAGTGGTTTAATCTTTCTTTTTTCCAAATAAAAAAAATCAATCTGAACGTCGTGTTCCATTGGTAACGAAATAGATCAAATTTCAGATCAAAATCCATTTTGCTCTCAGATTTTGCATTTGTGGTGGTGCGTGTTTTAAAAGTCAGTTGTTCTTAAATATTAATATTTGTGTTCATAAGAATCTATTCAATTTATGTTATTACAAATGTATGTATAAAACACAAATACCAATTTGAGAACAGCTGACTTTTAAAACACGCACCACCACAAAAGCAAAGGAAGAAAAATGTCGTTTTATGTTCGATTGGGCACGAAAAATCTGAAATCTGAGAACAAAATCTGAAAATCCCAATGGAAAACGACATAAATTTGAGAGCAATAGTAACGGGTGATTTTTTAAGAGGCTTAGAACTTTTTTAAAAAAAAAAACACAAAAAATTCGAAAAAATTAATAAAATATTTATTTGAATCGATAGTTTGAACCTTGCAATTTAATGTTTAAAGATAATTTCATGCAAATGTTGACCGCGGCTGCGTCTCAGGTAGTCCATCCGCTGAGTCCAATTTTGGCATACTCTTTCACACATATCGGCCGGTATCTCACGAATGAATGCATGGATGTTGGCTTCCAGTGCGTCAATCGAAGCGGGCTTGTCCCTATATACATTAGCCTTGACATACCCCCACAAAAAATAATCTAATGGTGTCAAATCGCATGATCTAGGCGGCCAATTGACCGGCCCGAAACGTGAAATTAACTGTTCACCAAACTCGCCTCGCAATTGCGCCATTGTTTCGCGTGCTGTGTGGCATGTGGCACCGTCTTGTTGAAACCACATATCATGCAAGTCAAGAACTTCCATTTCGGGCAAAAAAAAAGTTTGTTATCATCGCTCGGTAGCGTTCACCATTGACAGTAACGCTGCGATTCGCATCATCTTTGAAGAAATATGGCCCAATAATGCCGCCGGCCCATAAACCGCACCAAACAGTGGCTTTTTCGGGATGCATTGGTAGCTGTTGCAATGCTTCTGGCTGATCTTCACTCCAAATGCGGCAATTTTGCTTATTTACGTACCCATTCAACCAAAAATGAGCCTCATCGCTGAACACAATTTTTCGATAAAAAAGCGGATCCTCGGCCAGCTTTCCAAGAGCCCATTCACCAAAAATTCGGCGTTGTGGTAGGTCACCTGGCTTTAGTTCTTGCACAAGCTGTATCTTAAAAGGCTTTACGCACAAATCCTTCCGTAAAATTTTCCACGTAGTGCTGTAACAAAGGCCTAACTGCTGGGAACGGCGCCGAATCGACATTTCGCGGTCTTCTGTCACACTAGCTGATACGGCCGCAATATTTTCTTCACTACGCACAGTACGTAAACGTGTTGGTGGTTTAATGTCCAACAAAGTAAATTTGGTGCGAAATTTGGTCACAATCTTCCGAATAGACTGCTCAGAAGGTCGAGAATGCCGATCATAAAATGGAAGCAGCGCGCGATGAACATTTCGAACCGAGCACGAATTTTGATAGTAAAATTCAATAATTTGCAAGCGTTGTTCATTTGTAAGACGATCCATGGTTAAATTGCAAACCAAACTGAAGCTGTTTGACAGTGACACAAGGTACTAAACACACGTCAGCTGTCAAAACCAGTGTTGCCAAAACCAAACCAGCTAAAAAATCACCCATTATAAAAGGCAAATACATTGATTTTTTTATGAATTTAGCAAATGCGTACTTGAAAATTTGTGCGGTTCCGTTTTACCTATGGCTATAACTGGGACCTAAAGCTTCTCTCCAAATTTTGCAATTTTCGCACAATATTTTCACAAGTATTAGCTCGCTTAACGTTATAATAGTATTGTGATACTCAAAAACATATTTATTTGGAAATCACAGTTGTTTGCGAAGTTTCTTTTTCAACTAAAAAAAGGGAAAAAGTACCAACAAATTGTATTAGAGTCCTCGAAAAAAGTGTCAAGTTTTTGCCCAACGGTCACGCTGGTCCAGCGCGCGGTGCACTCACACACTCAAATCCGATTCGGAACGTTCCCTAGCGCAATTGCGACAAAAACCGCACAAAATCAAGGCACAGATTCCAGTCAAATTCAATCACTAACACATCCGAAGAAATGGGTACTTGTTGGGTATGGTCGAAAAGAATATAAGTTGGTGTGGGAAAGTGAGTAAAGATTGAATAGAATATTCAATTTTTTTTTTTGAAGAAAAATTCCAAGATTCATGTTGACATTTCGTGCTTTAAAAAAAAGTAGCAAAATAGACGTTTTTGGGGACAGTGAGTAGCAGCGTAGCAAATTGGAAATCGCGGAGCAGTTTTGCTACGATTGTAGCAAAGTGGCAGCGCTGGTTAGAACTAACCCTATCCTAAATTCGCTGCTGATGTCGCTCAGCGTTGCCACTTTACTGCAATAGCAGTAGATCTACTGCACTTTTCGCAAAAAATAAATCTGCTGCCACTAAATCCAATCTACTGCACTTTTTTTGTTTGATAAGCCTTGTCTTAGACAACTGTACAAAACTGACATTCAAAGAACCGCTGCAAAGAACGTCTGAATGAAGCCAACTTATTTTGAAATTGGCCACATTCTCTTTTGAAATGAGTTCAACTTGGCTGCTGTCATTCAGGATATCATTTCTGAATTTCTCGTTTTCTGCTGAACTAATGGGATTCTGTTTTTGAGAGCTTATTTGAAACTTTAAACATGGATTAATATTTATTGAAAACCACAACAAAAAAGTAAAATTGTTTAGAGCATAGCGCTGCTGCAGAGCGAAAGTTTTCGATTGTAAGCCAATTCAAAAATAACCTACGAAACAAACTGAACGTAAATACTCTTGAAAATGTAATTTGTTGTAAGAAAATGAATAATGTCTGGACCCCCTCAGACTCTCCTTGGTTTTTATAGTACATATTTCCAAAATTTTAATTTAATTAATGGACGGTTTATAAAAAAACATTAAAGTGATTATTTATATACTTAGTTTAAATCAATATTGATCTTTGTTTTTTGTATAATAAAAAATCTACTGCGGAAATATCCAATCTACTGCATTTTTTTAATGATCTACTGCACTCCTCTCATTTTAAAGTCGTCGGCTGAGAATTGGTTTGACGTATACGCCAAAATGTACTTTTTGGACTATAAATGCAGTCTTATGTTTTCAAGTGTGCTCTTTCCAAATAATGTTGTCTTTTGGTCCTATCTCTAGCCAATCCTGAGATATCTAGTATTGTTTTGACGTATATCCACCCAAATTAATAAGTTAGAATATTGGTTTGACGTAAACGCCTTTTTTTTGGATATACGTCAAATTTTCTATGCAATTCCCATTTTCTTTTTTTTTAGTAGGTATTGTTTTGCCGTACGTCCACAGACTTCGATCATACGACAAGAAAACTAAAAAGTATATTCAGAATTGTTTTGACGTACGTGTGTGTTATTAAGTAAATATGTGTATTTCATCGTATACACGTACGCGTGGACAAAAACAAAAGGTTTAGTTTTGGTTTGCCGTATGTGCATATCTTATACCTTTAAACGAGCATTTCTTGTATGTATGTATATAAACTTATTTATTTATTTCTTTGATCTCGGAAACGGCTCTAACGATTTCGCTGAAATTTTGTATATGGGGGTTTTCGGGGGTAAACAGTAATTGATCTAGATTAGTGTATTAATCCCAAACATTATGTTTGGGAAAACGCGTGTTTTCGAGTTTTCATGCGTTTAATGGTGAGTGAGTTTATTTTTCTGACTTTGCTGCCTTTTACTCGCCATTACCCAAACAATTCTTAATCAATGCAAACAAAGTAAAATACTTAGGAGAGCCAACACTTTTATAGTTATTTTAAGCCATCAAACAGCTTTCTATGTCCTCTAGAAGCTGAGCTACAACCTAAAATCTAACATGAAAAAAATAAATTTAGTTTCTCAAATCGAACATTATCAGCAGCCGCGGTTCTTTATCATTGTTCTGCTTTGGGGTGGTTGGGTGGCGCACATCGCACAAGCACGTTCATATGAAAAAAAACTGCGTGATGTTTTCTCCAAATTAAGTGAAACGAAAGAGAAGTGTGGGACGTGAATGTGTATGTAATCAACAGCGACAATGGGCCTTACCAACAACCAAACCGTAAACTCGAGTTTAACTAATTTCGAAACTAACTATAGTTTCGACTTTTAATTTATAGGTACCAACAATCAAATTAATCGAAACTTTAACTGCATTTGACTTTATCGCAAAATTATAACAGTATAACTCAAGTGCGTTATAATTTTTTTCCGAGCTTTCAAATAATTTGCTGAAATTGGCATTTTGTATTTTGAAAATCTTATAGCTATGTACTTTTTCAATAATGTTGAGCAGCGATGAATTTATTTTTGCGGATATATGACAAAAAAGAATTCTTTGGGCACTACAGGTTTATTTTTTTTATTTATTTGCTGTCCAATAATTACATTTCACACACACACAAAATATGTATCAATATGGATTGGGAAGCAGCTTTAAATTAAATCGATTTCCTGCAGACGACAAATCAAAAAATTGACCTTGGGATAAGACATTTGTAACATAATTAAATAACTTACCAATAATTGAACTTACCTATCTCATTTAATTCAAAACGGCGAATTGAATTTTCTCCAGACTGACTTTTAAACTTTAATAATGGGTTAGACTAGACTTTCTACGAATCGAAAGTTACAACCTCGATTAACTTAAAGTCAGAGATAACTTGATTTTTGGTACACAATTTATTTTAATTTGGTAAGGCCCAATGTGTTTCTGAGGAAGTGCGCAGATGGCTGATGACGTGCGCTGACGGACGTATGGTGCAATGGTGGTATATATAGAAATTGAGTTCAAGGTTTTGGTTTTAATGGTTGTTATAGCAGGGATGGAACATCTTATACCTTTAAACGAGCAATTCTTGTATGTATATAAATTTATTTCTGTGATCTCGGAAACGTCTCTAACGATTTCGCTCAAATTTGGTATATGGGGGTTTTCGTAAACAATTGATCTAGATTAGTCTTATGTCTGGAAAAACGCGTGTTTTCGAGTTTTCGACTCAGGACCAAGAAGATATTATTTTTGTTTACTTTTTTCTATTAGGTTTGTTTTTTTTTTTTTCATAGGAATTATTTTATGCTGTATAACACAAAAAAATGCATTCATTAATAAACAAAAATAACAAATTCCATAAAAAATGTCTTTTATTATGTTTCTGTGAAGGTAGTGTTCTGTTCAGCACCACCATCTGTGCTTACTATTGGAATGACGTACGTGCAGTTCTTTTGACGTACGTGTATGAACACAAAAAATAAGTATCTTGTGTGGCGTATACGTCAAAACACTCAAAACCATTCTGAGGAAATCTTTGAATAAATCATAAACTAGAAGAGACGGAGCTTTTATGTTATTATGATCAGAAAGTAGATTTATCCAAATAATACTGAAGACAAAATGAGAAACCTCTATCGACCCATTTAATTTTAACTGAACCGTAAACTTTCAATTGCGATTTCCCAAAAAAGTTGAAATGGCGTATACGTCAAACCAATTCTCAGCCGACGAAGTGGCAACGCTGATGTCGCTGTGTTCAGAGAGTATCCAAACTAGTGAGGCAACTCCCGTGCACCTACCCGATTTTCCCCGAAAATTTTGAATGACAGCCCTCTTTCGCGCGCTCTTATTTTTACTGTCGGTGAATACGTTACGTGTAGTTATTGGCCGCCCGGTGGCACTTTTTCAATTACAAACAATTTGTAAATGAATTTATAACAATAAATGTAACAAGAATAAATGTTGAGTATGGTTTTTTATATAGCTTTACTTTTTCTCTATCCAAATTCGGCTCAAAAAAAATCTTCATCCATTCACATTTCAGGTCTTTTTAATTTTGTTTATATGAATTACGTTTTTGACAATAGAATTCATGCAGCTGAACCTTGGGGGTTGTTCCATAAATAGGTTAACAACATGCAAGTTAAACCAAAGGTTCCACTAGGGCAAAAGTAAACTTTAGAAAATGTATTCACAAAAATAAATTTCTATTTGGCTTGGTGTTTGTTGGGTGTTTTCAAATTATTTTATTTACCACCATATTTGTACGCGTATTCAATCGTGAGAATCCAAATGATTTTGTCAATTGTTGATAATCGCAGGTTCTACTTCGTTTTCTATAGATTTAGCACAGTTTACTATTAACAAATTGCAATCTCGGCATTAAATTTACGGAAGCTTACAATTGCAAAAATTGTATGGAATATATAACTATTTTAAATTATACTATTGTCATTATTCATTGGGATTTTCATGGCGTTTTCCATTGGTAAAAAAACATTTTTTTTTTTGCTCTAAAACTATCTTTTTTTTTTTTGATCTCAGATCAATTTTGCAAATCTGAATTTTTCGGCAGATCTACCCCTCCTTGCACTAACACCAATACAATTGACAGCCGTCAGATTGACAAGAGTGGTTTTTGTTTTGATTTTATTATTTCGGTAGGGAGAAACAAGAGTGGTTTAATCTTTCTTTTTTCCAAATAAAAAAAATCAATCTGAACGTCGTGTTCCATTGGTAACGAAATAGATCAAATTTCAGATCAAAATCCATTTTGCTCTCAGATTTTGCATTTGTGGTGGTGCGTGTTTTAAAAGTCAGTTGTTCTTAAATATTAATATTTGTGTTCATAAGAATCTATTCAATTTATGTTATTACAAATGTATGTATAAAACACAAATACCAATTTGAGAACAGCTGACTTTTAAAACACGCACCACCACAAAAGCAAAGGAAGAAAAATGTCGTTTTATGTTCGATTGGGCACGAAAAATCTGAAATCTGAGAACAAAATCTGAAAATCCCAATGGAAAACGACATAAATTTGAGAGCAATAGTAACGGGTGATTTTTTAAGAGGCTTAGAACTTTTTTAAAAAAAAAAACACAAAAAATTCGAAAAAATTAATAAAATATTTATTTGAATCGATAGTTTGAACCTTGCAATTTAATGTTTAAAGATAATTTCATGCAAATGTTGACCGCGGCTGCGTCTCAGGTAGTCCATCCGCTGAGTCCAATTTTGGCATACTCTTTCACACATATCGGCCGGTATCTCACGAATGAATGCATGGATGTTGGCTTCCAGTGCGTCAATCGAAGCGGGCTTGTCCCTATATACATTAGCCTTGACATACCCCCACAAAAAATAATCTAATGGTGTCAAATCGCATGATCTAGGCGGCCAATTGACCGGCCCGAAACGTGAAATTAACTGTTCACCAAACTCGCCTCGCAATTGCGCCATTGTTTCGCGTGCTGTGTGGCATGTGGCACCGTCTTGTTGAAACCACATATCATGCAAGTCAAGAACTTCCATTTCGGGCAAAAAAAAAGTTTGTTATCATCGCTCGGTAGCGTTCACCATTGACAGTAACGCTGCGATTCGCATCATCTTTGAAGAAATATGGCCCAATAATGCCGCCGGCCCATAAACCGCACCAAACAGTGGCTTTTTCGGGATGCATTGGTAGCTGTTGCAATGCTTCTGGCTGATCTTCACTCCAAATGCGGCAATTTTGCTTATTTACGTACCCATTCAACCAAAAATGAGCCTCATCGCTGAACACAATTTTTCGATAAAAAAGCGGATCCTCGGCCAGCTTTCCAAGAGCCCATTCACCAAAAATTCGGCGTTGTGGTAGGTCACCTGGCTTTAGTTCTTGCACAAGCTGTATCTTAAAAGGCTTTACGCACAAATCCTTCCGTAAAATTTTCCACGTAGTGCTGTAACAAAGGCCTAACTGCTGGGAACGGCGCCGAATCGACATTTCGCGGTCTTCTGTCACACTAGCTGATACGGCCGCAATATTTTCTTCACTACGCACAGTACGTAAACGTGTTGGTGGTTTAATGTCCAACAAAGTAAATTTGGTGCGAAATTTGGTCACAATCTTCCGAATAGACTGCTCAGAAGGTCGAGAATGCCGATCATAAAATGGAAGCAGCGCGCGATGAACATTTCGAACCGAGCACGAATTGTGATAGTAAAATTCAATAATTTGCAAGCGTTGTTCATTTGTAAGACGATCCATGGTTAAATTGCAAACCAAACTGAAGCTGTTTGACAGTGACACAAGGTACTAAACACACGTCAGCTGTCAAAACCAGTGTTGCCAAAACCAAACCAGCTAAAAAATCACCCATTATAAAAGGCAAATACATTGATTTTTTTATGAATTTAGCAAATGCGTACTTGAAAATTTGTGCGGTTCCGTTTTACCTATGGCTATAACTGGGACCTAAAGCTTCTCTCCAAATTTTGCAATTTTCGCACAATATTTTCACAAGTATTAGCTCGCTTAACGTTATAATAGTATTGTGATACTCAAAAACATATTTATTTGGAAATCACAGTTGTTTGCGAAGTTTCTTTTTCAACTAAAAAAAGGGAAAAAGTACCAACAAATTGTATTAGAGTCCTCGAAAAAAGTGTCAAGCTTTTGCCCAACGGTCACGCTGGTCCAGCGCGCGGTGCACTCACACACTCAAATCCGATTCGGAACGTTCCCTAGCGCAATTGCGACAAAAACCGCACAAAATCAAGGCACTGGTATCGGTCTGGAATTACATTGCGAAATTGTAATAGAAAATCTTTGTCCATGTTGTTGCTGTCAGAGTTTGCTATTGGAAAAAATTATATTTTGGACTTTTGAGTTTTGCTACACAAATTTGCTACGCAATTTTTTTTTTCCTTGTGGCAGCAATCGTTCTAACGTCGCTGTCGATGTTGCTGTGCGAATGTGCTCAAAGTAATTAATATGCGTTTTTCTTTTTTAGTTCAGAGCACAACCTGAACTGTTATACAAAAATTTGTGTTTCTTTTTTAGCTCAGATACATCAGAGCTCGAATTTGTGTTTCTTTTTTCATTCAGAGCATGATCAGAGCGCGCTCTATGAGCTCAGTATTAATTGACTGAGCAGGCTGAGTAAAATGCTGATTACACATATACATTCACACTTCCAGTCATATTTGAGAGAAAAAAAAAACAGGAAAAACAGAAAATCATCAGAACGATCTGAGCACGCTCGGTTCAGAGCGCGCTCATATAGCTCGAGCTCAGTTCAGTGCTCAGCTCTGAACTAAAAAAGAAAAACGCCTAATGTCGTTTTCCATTGGGACAGAAAAAGCACCTTTTCCAGAGTCAGGGCAGTTTTTCTGCTCTCGAAATCAGCTGAATGTCAGATTTCATGTTCCATTGGCCGCAAAAAAAGATTCGAGCGATATTCACACCTATTTGCACTACCACCAAAACATTTGTCGTTTGTCAAGTTAGGTTATGTTGGGAGGGCAGTTCTGCATCCGATGCAAATTTTCACCCAGAAGCCGTGAAGGCCCATTGTGAGTACCCTGTTTGTACATGTAAGGACATGTGGCTAACAAAACCACTTCGATCTGTTGAGGAATAGTTTTATGTCTGTTAGAGGTACCCCTGCCAAGTGGTCCAAACTTTCGAAGAACCTAGCTCCCATACAGGATGAGCGGCGTTCCTGTAAAGCTGGGCAGTGGCATAGAAGATGTTCCAAGGACTCTATTTCCTCTTCGTCTCTACAGCTTCTGCAGAAGTCATTTTCAAAAAGTCCTAGCCTTTTAGCCATATTTACTATGATGCAGTGTCCGGTTAAAACCCTGACGAGCATCCGGATTTGGCTTCTATTAAGGGAGATTAGGAACATTGATCTTTTGGTGTCAACCACAGGCCACAGACTTCGGGTTATGACGCAACCGATGATGTTGCTCCATTGTTCCTTAGCCAGTTGTGTGGTGACGCCTTCAATAAAAGTCTTAGCAGTGTTGAAAGGCGGTAACACCTCTCCGTCCGCAAGTTGAGGGTTCATATCAGAGCCGTATCTGGCCAATTCGTCCGCCTTTTCGTTCCCTTCCACCCCAACGTGTCCGGAACCCAGCAGAGTAGAATTGAGTGATGACGTATAGCCCTGAGCGCCACAAGGCAATCTGTAACACATTTCGCATTAACAAGATTGGAGCCGATAGCTTTAAGTGCTGCTTGACTGTCCACAAAGATGGTTATTTCCATTGCTGGTAGTCCCATCGATAAGATAGTCTGTGCTGCTTTTTTAACCGCATAGATCTCAGCTTGGAAGACACTGCAGTGATCGGTCAGTCGGAACGACTGGCTAATAGCAATCCTTTCTGAGAATATGCCGGCTCCTGTTCCATTTTCTGTTTTTGAACCTTCCGTATAGACGGCTATACCTTTGATGATGGTACTGGGTGATTTCCAGTCCTGCCTTATGGGTATAGTGATTCTGAAATTGTTCTTGAAGTCATATCTGGGTTTCTCGTAATCGGTGAGTGACATGAGCCCCTTTCGATCGAAGATTTCAAGTATGCTTGAGTGCTCGCAGTAACCAGGCTTCCAAGTTTTGTTCTCTCTTAATCTGAGAGCGGCTTTGGCTGCCACGTTCTTAGTGAATAGCTCAATGGGTTGCAGGTTCAATAGCGTTTCCAGACCTAGCTGTGGTGTGGATTTAATTGCCCCTGTTATTCCTAAACCAGGAGGATCTCAAAGATCCTTAAGATCCCAAAATTATTTGAGTCCATCGTCAAAGACAAACAATTTTTTTTGTTAAAGAAATAATTTTAACTGAACAACATGGCTTTTTAAGATTTCTTTTAAAACTTCTAACTTTTTGCATTGCAATATAGAAGCCGGGTATCAAGTCGATACGGTTTACACTGACTTCTCAAATGCCTTTGATAAAGTCAATATTTGTTTACTGACCCATAAATAAAAATCGTTTGGGCTTCACGCGAGAATGCTGGATTGGGTGGAATCCTATCTTTCCAATAGAAAACAATGTGTTGCAATAAATGGAATCTACTCCAGATATTTTGATGTCAAGTCGGGCGTTCCCCAAGGAACCCACCTTGGACCACTTCTGTTCCTTATTTTTATAAATGACATCGTAACTTCCTTATCATTCTGCAAGTATCTACTTTTTGCGGATGACATTAAGTTATTTGCCAAAATTAAATCTCCCATTGATGCAGTCCTATTTCAAAAAGACTTAAACGAATTCTTCATATGGTGCGGTAATAATCAGTTGATATTAAACCTAAGAAAGTGTAAACAAATTTCCTTTTATAAAAATTCCTCCCCTATTCAAACTCAATATTTCTTTCAAAATTATGTTCTTACTATATGTTAATATGTTAATGACTTGGGTGTAACGTTTGACGAAAAACTCAACATCAATATGCACATTGATCAAATCATTCGAAAGGCCTGCTCTATGATGGGATTTATTAAGAGAACTAGCAAGGAATTTTCGAATCCTTACACTCTCAAGTCTTTATATATATCTCTCGTGCGACCAATTTTGGAATACTGTGTTGTCATATTTAATCCATATTACAACATTCATATCTTACGAATTGAAAGAGTCCAGAAATCTTTTACCAGATATATGTTAAGTAAATTTCATTGGGAGGGATTTTTACCCTCTTATAAGCAAAGATGTCTTCTCATCGATTTAAAAATGTTGTCAGTTAGACGGAAAAATATCGAAATTCTTTTTGTAAGAGATATTCTAAATTATAAAATTATTTTTCCAGAGCTTCTACTGGATTTTGGTCTCTATGCTCCACAGAGATCATTACGTGATAGACCCTGTTATGTATTACATTCTCTCTTTGACGTACCTAGTAAATGCATTGTAAAAAGAAGAATAGAAAACCAGACGTCAGTCTGGCAATAAACCTTGAACCAAGAAGACGTGCGTAGTTTGTTTCCCTCACTTAGCGATCATCGTTACGCGTACATAACATCTACGCGTACATAACATTTGGCGACGAGCGGGAAAAAAAAAAAAGCCTACGGTGCAGGCATTAGCATACTATATTTCGTTGTCGAAGTCTAGTCATGGCATTAATAGGCAACATTGAACCGTTCAATGAGTTCAAGAACGATTTCACTACATATTGCGAACGAATAGAGCAGTTGTTTGTCGTAAATGCGGTGGTAGATGCAAAGAAGTTGCCGTTGCTGATAACGTTAATCGGCGGAGAAACGTACAGCGTCTTAAAGAATTTGTGCATGCCTCACAGACCAATAGAAAAAACTTTTGTCGAGTGCAAAACCTTGTTACAAGACTATTTTAATCCAAAGCGAACAGTTATTCTCGAACGGTTTAAGTTTAATAAAAGAGAGCAGAAACCAACAGAATCCATAATGTGAATACATAAACCAGTTAAAACAACTTGCTAGACCGTGTGAGTTCGGTAATTTTTTGTCTGAAGCGTTACGGGACCGGTTAATATGTGGATTATTTAACGAAAATATACAGAAGCGGTTGCTCTCAGAGGAAGACATTTCTTTCGATACAGTTTGTACGAAAGCGCTCAGCATGGAAGTAGCCGTGCTAGGTTCCAAAGTCATGCACAATAACGAAGCAGTAGCAGTTGTCAAAGTACCCGAAGGAAGCCAATCTCAAGCTAAGTATTGTTCCAATAAAAATTTTGAAAAACCTCGCTCAAAGTCTGATTTTCGCAGTCGGAAAACAGTTAATTCAAAACCGTGCTATAGATGTGGTCGTCAACATAATCCATCGTATTGTCCTGCACAGCATTGGATGTGCTACAATTGTAACCAGAGGGGTCATACTTCGAAAGTCTGCGGAAGGGATTTTGCAACGGAAAGGAAAGCAAAAAACGTCAAGAGAGTAGAAAATGCATCGGAGTCATCAGAGGAGTATTCAGATGATGCACTTAACTACATAAACACTATAACAACACAGCCTGGTAAGCGAGTTCCATTTGTATTACGTAAACTACCAAACAATGGGGAAATAAAGTCAGGTCACGTGGCGAGTCTATCGAAGCTCAAGGTCAATCCGTTATTATTAATTATATCTATAGATGGTCTTCCTATAGAGGTGGAGATCGATACAGGGGCGTGTGCTACAGTTATGTCGAGTGAAGTATACCACGCGAGATTTGGAAAAACTAAACTCGAGAGTTATAAGACAAAGCTAAGTTCGGTCACAGGAGAGAAATTGCTTATTCTTGGAAAAAGGTCTGTCAGAGTGCAGTGGGGGGGGCATATCTAGGTTTATGGATATAGTCGTTATAGAAAGCCACAGGAAGTTTATCACATTAATTGGGAGGAAATGGTTGGACGTATTTGTTCCAAACTGGAGAGAGTTTTTTGGGAAGACGACTGAATAAGTAGCTAGCATCCAGGGTATCCAAGAGTCTTCAGTTATAGTCGATAAAGTTTTGAACCAATTACGAAGAGTTTTCGCGCCAGTGTTTTCAGGAGAGCCATCGACTATTAAAGGACACACAGCGTCGGTAGCCTTAAGAGAGAATGCATTGCCTATTTTCTGTAAGGCGTATTCTGTTCCATACTCTCTTCGGGATAAAGTTGAGCGTGAAATACATCGTCTTTATGAAAATGGTGTCCTTAGCCCAGTCAAAATTAGCAAATGGGCTAGCCCTCTTGTTGTAGTCATAAAAAAGAACGGGAATTTTCGGCTCTGTGCGGATTTTAAGGTTTCCCTTAATAAAGTTACAGATTTGGAGCATTATCCTCTGCCAAACGTAGATGACATTTTGGCATCGCTTGAAGGAGGACAGTTTTTCTGTGTTCTTGATCTAACCGGAGCATACCAACAATTAGAAATAGCTGCAGAGTCACAAGAACTTTTCACCGTTAACACCCACATAGGGTTATATCGCTTTACTAGATTACCATATGGGCTGAAGAGTGCGCCATGTATTTTCCAGCGAACGATGGACGAACTTTTGCGGGGCACAGGGGCTGTCTGCTACATTGATGATGTCTTGATAAAAGGGGCTAACTTTGAAGAGTGTTCCACGAATTTAAAACGAGTATTAACTATATTTGAAAATGTCAGTTTTTTAAAACTGAAGTAGAATATCTGGGGCATGTAATTGCGAGTTCCGGCATAAAGCCTAGTCCTACCAAAATAGAAGCTATACAGAAGGCCTCAGTTCCTGAAAACGTAACGCAGGACAAATCTTACTTGGGGCTCCTCAATTACTACAGGAAGTTTGTCCCAATGCAGTCATCCATATTGGCTCCTCTATATAAGCTTACTCGTATGGGTACGCCGTTTGTTTGGGATTCGCCTTGCCAGGAAGCATTTATTAAAAGCAAAACGATTCTCAGTAAGGAGACTTTGTTGCAACACTATAACCCCGCTGAAAATTTGATATTGTCATGTGACGCTAGTAAGGAAGGTGTTGGAGCGGTTCTTAGCCAGATAAAGGGGGAAATTGAGTATCCTGTCGCGTTTGCCTCGGCAACCTTAAATACAGCGGAGAAGAATTACTCCCAAGTTGAAAAAGAAGCATTGGCGATTGTTTTTGGTGTGCGCAAGTTTCACAAATTTTTGTTCGGCAGGAAATTTGTTCTATTTACAGACCACCAACCGCTCAAGGTCATATTCGATGTTAAGAAGGGCGTTACGGTCACCGCGGCTAGTCGTCTTCAGCGATGGGCATTATTATTGTCAGGATACGACTATGATAATAAATACAAAAAAGGGCAAGACATGTCCGGGCCAGATGCAATGTCACGTCTTCCAATCAAAGGAAAGCGAACGCATGAATTGACAGAACACCTTATAAATGCGTTTGAAGGGAACGAACATATTCCCTTGTCGTATGAAGATATTGCGACACATACAAGAAACGATCCTTTGTTATGCAAGGTTTATGAGCTAACTAATATCGGGTGGCCAAATGAAGTTCAGCAGGATGTCTTAAAACCTTATTTTTCTCGTAGATACTCTTTATCGATTGAACAGGGGTGTATTCTATATGGTATAAGAGTTGTCATACCAATGTCCTTGCGTTATGAAGTACTTAAACTGTTACATCGTGAACATCCGGGCATCGTTGAGATGAAACTGTTAGCGAGATCTATTTGTTGGTGGCCAAAAATTGATGAGGAAATTGCAACAACATGTGAAGAATGCACGCCCTGCCAACAGGAAAGGAAAGATAATGATAAAGAAAAGTATTGGTTAGGCTGGCCAAAATTGGAGAAATCGTGGATTAGAGTACATGTCGATTTTTTCTACTTCAATGAGAGAACGTTTCTTCTTGTCGTCGATGCAACATCTAAATGGATAGACATTTTCTATATGTTATCAACAACCGCAGAGGCTGTCATCTTAAAGCTAAAACAATTATTCTCTACGTTTGGGTTACCTGAGCAATTGGTTTCAGATAATGGCCCACCGTTTACGTCCGATCGGTTTATTACATTTTTGAAAAGCAAGGGAATTGAGCCTCTTAAAAGTCCTCCCTATTATCCTCAGGGGAATGGGTTAGCCGAAAGAACAGTGCAGGTGGTAAAAAATAATTTTAAGAAATCCCTTGCTGAGGGAAAATATCGTTCGCAGTATGACGTAGAATCTAGTGTAGCTGAATTTTTATTTTCTTACAGAAATTCACCATGCCCGTCAACAGGAATGTGTCCCGCACAGTATCTGTTAAAGTTTTTACCTCGAACAGTTCTGAGACAGATTGTGCCAAGTTTTGGGCAGAATAGCAATCCAACAGCCAAGAATCTAGACAGAAATATAAACCAAAAGAAAATTTATCACATCGGGGAGAGAATATGGTTAAGAGTTTCCAAAAGGTGGGAAAAAGCGTCAATTCTTCAGAGCATCAGCGGAAATCGTTACTTGGTGAGTCATGGAAACAATATCAGGATTGCTCATCATCAACAACTAAGGCCTTGTCTGGAAACCATATAGGTATACACACATACATATACATATATATACATGTATATTAGTATCTTTAATTGAATTCAATTGGTAACTATTAAATATGCAAATGAATTAAAGTTGGAAAAAAAAAAAAAACCAAAAAAAAAAAAAAAAAAAATTTTACTGTTTAATACTCCTATGTTAAGTTATACGCTTTTTTAAGGGGAAGATAAATGTTATGTATTACATTCTCTCTTTGACGTACTTAGTAAATGCATTGTAAAAAGAAGAATAGAAAACCAGACGTCAGTCTGGCAATAAACCTTGAACCAAGAAGACGTGCGTAGTTTGTTTCCCTCACTTAGCGATCATCGTTACGCGTACATAACATCTACGCGTACATAACAGACCCTTACTGTACATTGAAGCACACAGAACAGTTTACGGTCAAAATGAGCCAATTAACCGTTGTTGCAAATCATTATGTTATGTTATGTTATGTTAAAGTGGCTCTCGATGAGAGAAACACTTAGGTCGTTAATCGGCCCATTGTGCGTACCACTGGTGTTAAGGGGTTCCTTATCTGGTTACTCATGTGAATCATTTGCTTCCATTAATAAAGCTAAGAATGTAAGCAGCGCTGGTGTCGCATAGATCACTAAGATCATTGAGGAAGTAGTTTCCTATGTACGCCATCCTTAGGTTGGATAGAGCAGGGCAGCTGCAGATAAGAGTGACGGACTCATCCTCTTCCTCATCCCTGCAGCTTCTGCAAAAGTATTGTATGGCAATCCAAGTCTTTGCGCGTTATAGCGCATCGGCACGTGGGAAATAAAAAGAACGAGCTTTTCGATTTGTGGTCTTTATTCGTCCACTCTAGCTTACCAACTAACTTACTTCGAACATAAAAACTATTGCATGGAGAGGCGGGCTCTCACTTGACGATCTCACTTAACGATCTCACTTAACGACTAACTTAAGTGAAGAGGTTGATCGTTGATGGGCGCTTTTAGAGTTAATTCATTTACAATGCGATCCGCCACACGCGTGTCTGCCCATAATACTGTTACATTCAGGCTGGGATTCGAAAAGATAAAACACTATTCTGTTCAACTGTTCCAATAAAATCACTTTATTTACACTTTCTAAATATTCACTTATTTAGTACCAAAACAATATCACTTAAATCAATTCTTAAACGTTTCAATCCAATCGCTTTATTCACTGTCTTTCTTTTCACTTATTTATCTTACAACCGATGACTCTTTCGAACTTCACACACTCACGGGTTAAAAATCAACTGTACATATCTGTTGTCAACGCGCCCCTTTTATATCCGCGCTGCCACCTATCGGCGAATATTCTAGAAGTAGATAGATTCCAAATGTATACTCCATAACTTCTCCAGATGGTTCTAGAATTAACTAACTATACATTTCCAGTCTCCAATTGGAAGTGGAACTTGGAGGGAAACAGAGTGTTACCAGGTGCCCGATTCACCACAATTCCTAAGTGTCTGATTCACTAAGTTCCTGATTCACTAAGTGCCTGATTCACTAAGTGCCTGATTTACCACAATATCCCCCTCTTAAACTTGTTCGTCCCCAACAAACTCGCTAGCGATAAGACTTATAGGTGATAGAAATATAGCGGAGTCTATTGACCCGCTCGAACATTGCAGAAATGTTTCTTGCCTTTCTTTATTTTATCGATATTTTCACCATCGATGCTCTGATGAAATAGCTAACTGCATTCCGGCCCTTCAACAATTCTCTCGCAACACCCGTCACACATCGAATGCACATCAGTTCACCTTAAGCCTACCTTCGGACGTACTGTAAAATATAGAGATTCTTTTGTGAGCCGAACAACACGCATGTGGAATGCATTGCCTCACACGGTTTTCCCCTCTCATTACAGCCCACAATTGTTTAAGACCAATGTGCACCAGTACCTCTTCTCTATCCTCCCTATTAACCCTTCCACTCGTGCTGTGCATTAGCATTATAAGGGAACAAAAACCCCTTGAGCACTAGTGAATTATATAAAAAAAAAAAAAAAACATTATAGCGATGAAGACGATCCACATGAACGACTTTCAGCTTGCCTCTTCCTCGTTGGATGCGATAGACAACGTCGTTTTTTTTTTTTTGTTATAATTTTACTCGCGCTCAAGGGGTTACGAATACCCTTATAATGCTGGGCACAGCATTCAAGTTTTTTACGAAGAGAAAGAGGGATAGGAAAGAGTTTGTGGCGCAGTGGATATTCTCCACGACAACGTCGTTGATGCGCTTTACGATTTTATAGGGGCCTTCCCAGTCTTGTTGCAATTTAGGTGATAGGCCTTTTCTTCGATGGGGATTATATAGCCATACCAGATCTCCTTCCTGGAATCCTGTAGTTGTCGTTTTAGTGTCGTACCTGGTTTTCATGCGGTCACTGGCTATCTTAATCTTTTCCCTAGTCCCTCGATGCACGTACCTGATGATATCCCTGAGGTCTGCAACATAGTCTTCCTCATTCTTGGGTTCTTCGCATGGAGATCCAAACATCAACTCGCTTGGCAGGCGGACTGTTCGACCAAAGAGGACTTCAGCTGGAGTATGCCCTGTGGTGTTATGTACTGCATTTCGATAGGCCAATAAAAACAAGGGAATCTGCTTATCCCAATCTCTTTGGTCATCGGCAACAATCTTAGAGAGGTGTTCATTTGGGGTTCTGTTGAAGCGCTCTACCATCCCATCTGATTGTGGATGAAGGGGTGTTGTCCTTGTCTTGTGAATCCCGAGTAGCTGGCACACTCCTTGGAAAATCTTGGACTCGAAGTTTCGTCCCTGATCCGAATGCAGTTCCATCGGTACACCGAACCTGCTTACCCAGTTGTAGACAATTTGCTCCACCACGGTTTTAGCTTCTTGGTTAGGGATAGCAAATGCTTCAGGCCACTTACTGAAGTAGTCCAAAATAACAAGGATGTAACGATTTCCATTGTTTGTTTCAGGAAACGGTCCCGCAATATCAATTGCTATCCTTTCGAAGGGAGCTCCAACATTGTACTGATGCATCTTACCTCGGACTTTCACTCTTGGGCCTTTACTGGCCGCACATGTTACGCATTTCCTGCACCAATTCTCAACATCCTCCCTTGTATGGACCCAGTAGTAGCGTTCCCGTACTTTATCGAGTGTTTTATTTATTCCCAAGTGGCCTCCAGACACTCCATCATGCAATTCCCTTAGCACTTCGATAACTTTCGACCTGGGCAAAACAAGCTGCATTACGAAAGACATTCCATCCGAGCTTTCCCATCTTCTTTTTAGAATGCCGTCTTGTACATGAAGGGAGTCCCAGTGCGCCCAGTATGCCTTCAACTCCGGGCTCCTATGTGATATCTCCTACCAGTCTGGTTTTCCTTCATGCTCCTTCCAGGCGAGAATCGGTTCGATATCCGGATCTTCCATTTGAGCCTCCCGAATTTCACGCACACTCCAGCCACTGTTGGGGTTAGCTCTCACCCTTTGAATGGACACGATATCATTTTCCTCATGTCGTAAGCAATGTTTGCAATCTGCTTTGCACGGTCGACGGGAGAGAGCGTCTGCATTAGAGTGAAGACTTCCCTTTCGATGTTGTATTTCGTAGTCATACATCTGCAACTGTTCGATCCACCTCGCGACTTGTCCTTCAGGATTTTTAAAATGTAGCAGCCATTTTAAAGACGCATGGTCTGTGCGAAGGATGAATTTCCGCCCATAAAGGTACTTGTGGAAATGTTTTGTTGCCAATACCAGAGCAAGGAGTTCGCGCCTGGTAACACAGTAGTTCCTTTTTGGCTTTGAGAGCACTTTGCTGAAGTACGAAACTACCTTCTCTTGGCCATCGTGCACCTGGGAAAGAACGGCTCCAATTCCCACATTACTAGCGTCTGCATCCACAATAAATGTTTTCCCAGGAGTGGGGTACGCTAATATGGGGGCGTCGCACAACTGTCGCTTAAGTTCTTTGAAGCTATTCTCGCACTCACCTGACCATTTGAATTGTTTGCCTTTTTCTGTCAGTTGATGCAGACTCTTTGCGATCCCGGCAAAGTCCTTTACAAATCGTCTATAATAGGTCGCAAGTCCCAGGAAGCTTCTCAGTTGATGTTTGTCTTTAGGAACTGGCCAGTTTTTCACTGCATCGACCTTCTCTAGATCAGTCTTCACTCCTTCGGAAGAGATGATGTGTGCAAGATATTTCACTTCTGGTCTAAATAGAGCACACTTCTGCGGGTTCAGTTTTAATTGCGCACTTCGTAGCCTTTGGAACACTTCCTTTAGGTTGTCTAGATGTTCGTGAAATGCTTTCCTACCACGATGACATCGTCCAAGTAGACCAAACAGGTTTTCACGTGAGTCCCAGCAAAACGCAGTCCATTAGACGTTCAAATGTTGCTGGAGCATTGCACAGTCCAAATGGCATTACTGTGAACTGCCAGAGTCCGTTACCTGCTGTGAATGCTGTTTTCTCACGGTCTTCTGGATGGATCTGTACTTGCCAGTAGCCGCTCTTCAGATCAAGAGTCGAAAACCATTTAGCTCCAGACGGTGTGTCCAGGGTATCGTCAATTCTTGGCAGGGGGTAGCTGTCCTTCTTGGTGACGTTGTTTAGCTGACGATAGTCCACGCAGAATCTCGTACTTCCGTCTTTCTTCTTGACCAGGACGACCGGTGATGCCCACGGACTTTTTGAGCTTTCAATCAGTCCCTCCTTTTCCATCGTCGACACCATTTCTGCAACCTCCGTCTGCTTAGCCAATGGTAGTCGTCTGGGAGGCTGACGAATTGGTCTTGCATCCCCGGTGTTGATTCGGTGTTGTACGAGATGTGTTCGACCATACTCGCCACTCTGTGAAGCAAATATATCAGCGAATTCGTTGATTAGACTCCCTGCCATGGCCCGCTGCTCCTGATCCAGCTCACACTCTCCGAGTATATTCTTGTTTATTTCCGATACCTCCGTAGGCCTAACTGGTTTCGCAGGACTTTCGTTGGACAACTTTGTAACCGCAGTAATCGGTACGCATTTTCCGATAACTTCCCCTTGCTTCAGCTTCACGCTTTTATGCTCCACATTGAGGACACGAACGGGAACCAAGTTGTTTTTGGGTTCAACGAGCATCTTTCCCACGACATAGTTCTGATAATGGTTTTCTGGATTTGGCTCGATTAGATAGAATCGGTGGCTCCCATGATCACCTTCCAGCCTTGTCCAAATCACTGTCTCTGACGAAGGTGGTAATATTTCGTCCTCACTTACAACTGTCCTTAGAGCTGCGACGTTCTCATTCCCGTAAACCATTGGAATCTCGATGTTCTTATACTTTAGAACTTGCATACCGATGTCGAGTACTATATCATGCGCCTTCATAAAGTCGATTCCGATGATGCATTCGTCACATATATCAGCCACTAAGAATGCATGGGAGAAGACTATTCCTGCAAGATTTATCGTCAAGAGTACCTCACCATACACCTTTGCCGTTGCTCCACTAGCTGTTTTCAGACAGTAACTGCTGGTGTTATGCAGCCATGATTGGCGAACGATGTCCCTTCTGATTATGGAAGCGGTGGCACCTGTATCAATTGTGGCCACATACTTTTTCTGGCCGATATGTGCTTCCACTGTCAAGCTCCTGTTGCATCGTTTGGTCTGGGAAACCTGAATTGTGGTCCTAGGGGCGTCGATTCCAGAAACCAGTTTCTGCCCCGCCGAAGGTTCAGATGCCTTCTCGTTAAGACTCCTAATTCTGCAATGTGGACAACCGCCCTGCCTACGTTCAGCTCTGCACTGGCGTTGTAGATGTCCGACTTTGTTGCAGTTCCAACAACGGATCGGTCCCCTGCGAGCACTGTTCCGGTCTACTACTTCCGTCCTCTGGCATGAGCACTCAACGGATGTTATTTCTCTCACACGGTGAAATCCTTGAGATGCTTGGTCAGCAGCTCTCATCGTTAAGGCAAATGCAAGTGCCTCAGGAAGAGTTCTCTTTCCAGCCATTCATAGAGCCATCCGCAGTTGTCTGTCCTCTATGGCTTGTGTGAAAGCTTCAATAGCCATTTCGTTGATGACATCCTCGCCGGCATTGGGATACGACAAATGTGCTAGGCGTTCGATGTCCGCTTGCAACTGCTGGAGTGTTTCTCCCCTCTTCTGGACTCTACTGCGCAGTTGCACTCTATACACTTGCTGCATATGGTCGTCACCAAATCGCATCTCAATAGCCTTCACCAGAGCGTCGTAGTTGCGTTGTTTTTCTTCTGAGACAGTTTGAAGCAACTCTGCAGCTGAGTCTCGTAAGGCGAGCGTTAGTGCAATCGACTTTTCCTCGTCGTCCCATGCGTTGGTCGTTGCAGCTGCTTCGAACTGTCTTTTATAAATCGGCCACGATGTTTGCCCATCAAAAACGGGTGGCTGCATCTCTTTCCTTCTTGGGCAATCAGCAGAATATTCCCGAACATTCTGTTTCTTTACTTTTTCGAGTTCTTTAGTTATGTTCTCGATATTTGTTCCGAGATCTTTAGCTAGGTTCTGGATGTTTGTTCCGAGCTCTCTAGCTATGTTCTCGTGTTTATGAAACGTTTCATGAATTTCCTGAAATTTCGTTTCATGCTGGTTCAATTTCTCATCAATTGCGTCGATTTTTACTTCGAGAACATTCTTAAATCTTTCCACCGCATCTTTTTGTGCGGCAACAATGGAATTTTTCTGTTCTTCCATAGAATTCTTCTGTTCTTCTAGAGAATTCTTCTGCTCTTCCATCTTGGCGAGAAGTAATTCCATCATAGCGCTTATATCAACGCCTGTACTTACTTGTTCTTCTGGCACGTCGAATAGCATGGATTTCGGATCTGCTCCCTCGCATTCGACAGCTTCCTGCAGACGAATTATGAGGTCACTTTTCCCTCCAGCTGTGGAGAGATTCCGCTTTTCTAGTTCACTTTTTAATTGGGGTATACTTAGATGTAGCAATAAACGACCCATTTTGTTTGTCTCTAAAAATTCACAAATTCACTTTTTTTTTTTTTTTTTTTTTTTTTAACTTTTCTTAACAGCACTTATACACTTAGCACAGAATAAGTTTTATCCCACTTCTGACACCAATGTTACATTCAGGCTGGGATTCGAAAAGATAAAACACTATTCTGTTCAACTGTTCCAATAAAATCACTTTATTTACACTTTCTAAATATTCACTTATTTAGTACCAAAACAATATCACTTAAATCAATAATTCTTAAACGTTTCAATCCAATCGCTTTATTCACTGTCTTTCTTTTCACTTATTTATCTCACAACCGATTACTCTTTCGAACTTCACACACTCACGGGTTAAAAATCAACTGTACATATCTGTTGTCAACGCGCCCCTTTTATATCCGCGCTGCCACCTATCGGCGAATATTCTAGAAGTAGATAGATTCCAAATGTATACTCCATATCTTCTCCAGATGGTTCTAGAATTAACTAACTATACATTTCAAGTCTCCAATTGGAAGTGGAACTTGGAGGGAAACAGAGTGTTACCAGGTGCCCGATTCACCACAATTCCTAAGTGTCTGATTCATTAAGTTCCTGATTCACTAAGTGCCTGATTCACTAAGTGCCTGATTTACCACAATACAATGACCGGTAATGACATTAGCAACCAGCGAGATGCTAGGTCTGTTTAGTCGCAGAAGCTCCTTGGATCTTTTAGTATCCAGGGTCGGCCAGGTAAGCTTGGCAACGTCGCAATATCCCAGATGTTTCCATCTATGGTTTGCAATTCTTGTTGCGTCCGCGTTAATGATTTGTTTAGCGTACGATAGCGGTGCATGTACGTTGTACAGACTAACGCTATCAACACCGGAGGAGCCTAATCTTGCAAGTTCGTCAGCTGCACAGTTCCCTGGGATATCACAGTGTCCCGGAACCCAGCAAAAGGTAAGGTTGTACTGTCCAGCTATCTCGTTAAAAGATACGCGGCAATCTTCCACCGCCTTAGATCTTATTTCGCTGGAGACTAAGGATCTGATTGCAGCCTGACTGTCAATATAAATAACAATATCCCTGTGTGATATACTATTAATCGACAGCCACGCCGCGGCTTGACGAATAGCTGTGATTTCGGCTTGGAAGAAACTACAGTGTTTCGGAAGGGAGAAGGAGAGGCGCAAGCTCAGTTCTTCTGAGAATACACCAGTCCCGACTCCCTCTAATGTTTTGGAGCCGTCCGTAAATATTGACAGTGCTCCTACATGTAGGACATTGCGTGAGTCCCATTGGGACCTTTTCGGTATTTCCTTTGTGAAGCCTTTTTCGAAATCGAGAAATCGATTTTCGTAGGCAGGTAGTCAGTAGTATTAGGTAAGGGGCTTGTCTGCAGGAAGATGCTTGCATGTCCAGTTGGTTGTGCTCTCCAGTGTTTACCCTCCCTTAGTCTGATTGCCGCGTTGGCGGCGTATTTCTTGCTGACGATGTCCAGAGGAAGAAAATTGAGCATTATCTGCAGAGCGGCGGTAGGAGATGTCCTCACTTCCTCAGTGCACCCGTGATGCTAATGCATGCTAGGCGTTGAGTCTTCTCAAGGGCCTTCAGATTGGAGATCTTGTCCAAGGCCGGCCACCATACTATTATGCCGTAAAGGATAATCGGTCTGATTACCGCAGTGTAAAGCGAATGCATTATGTTGGGTTGGAGGCCCCATCTCGAGCCGACAGCCCTTTTGCAGGAGTAGAGTGCCACTAGGGATTTCCTAGCACGTTCGGCAATGTTTTCCCTCCATAAAAGCTTGCTGTCTAATATCAGCCCCAAGTATTTGGCACTTTTGACAAACTCGAGTGGAGTGCCGTTGAGATTAGGGGGGGTGATAAGAGGTATCTTAACCCTTCTAGTGAAAAGAACTAGTTCTGTTTTCGTCGGATTGACGCTTAGACCGCAACTATTGGTCCAGACTACTAGTTTACGTAAAGCGAGTTGCAGGATATCGGAAAGAGTCTGCGGATACTTTCCTGAAGTGAGTAAGGCGACGTCGTCTGCATAGGCCCCAACTTTGCAACCGGAAAGCTCCATCAAAATCAGAAGTTCGTTGAGAACTAGATTCCATAGTAGTGGAGATAGCACTCCTCCTTGGGGGGTACCTCGGCGCACAAGTTTTTCGACAGCGCTGCTGCCGAACGTAGCTGTCACCCTTCTGCAGGTGAGTATGTGGCCGATTAAGCAGCATATTTGTTCGCCAATGTTTAGCTTTTTTAAGGCTTGGATAATCGAACGGGTCTCTATGTTGTTAAAGGCCCCCTCTATGTCCAGGAAGATAGCCATAGTATATTCCTTGAAAGAGAGGGACCTTTCAATAGAGCCGACGATTGAATGAAGTGCGGTCTCGGTGGACTTGCCCTTTTGATATGTGTTCGTTGCTTGAACAAAGGAAGAAAGAAAAACAGTTTTTTATTCCGCAAAGAAATGAAACACCGCTTCCAACGTTATAAAATTATATATTGAATATTAATGTTAGCGTTCTGTACTTATATACATGAAATTAATTGGTTTGTTTACATTTAATGACAATTGACACAATTTGACATAATTTCCCTTCAGGGAAATTTTGATTGTAGTGGGTGTGTTTCGCCACTGAACTTGACGTTTTCGTCGTCAACATTCTTCCCCGCCGGTGCAGTAACGATCATCCAAGTTTCTTCCTTCATGTTGTTGTGTATCATTGACTTTACACCAGATGCTTCTGCCACACTTTGTTATTGCCTCGCTTTGCCATATGATTCTCTCATGTGATTTGCATGAAAAGAGAAAAAGCTTTAAATGTGACCAATATGATAACAGAGACAAGAAGCAAAACAAAAAAAAAACTAAGATACTACAGCATAGCCTGCAGCCAGTGTTACGCATTTTCCCGTTGACGATCGAACAGATTCGTTCATTAGTTCTTGTGTGTAGCTGTACTTGTATCCTGTTGTTGTGTTGTAAAGTTGTTGCTGCTCTACGGTGAAGCTTTCTGCTAGTTTTCCATTTACTGATTGCGGAAAGTTGTGTCTTCGTTGGATGGTAATATAAGTGACAGAAATTGGGGATTCAAGTCGAGTGAATTAAATTTAAAGCGATTAAACATGGAAATAATTATAAATCAGTGTGATTCAGGTGTGTATAATTAAATTTAAATATAATTGAAGTGTGAATTCATATTGTTTATTATGCATTCGGTTTTTTTTTTTTTTTTTTTTCTTTGATTTGTTTTGCTCGCGTCCATCGATGAATTTGTGTGAGTGTGTGTGCGCAACGATGAATGAGACTTATAGTTGGGTAGGAACATTGCATTTATTTGCTTGTTTGAAAGCGGGTTCGGGTTGCTATGCTCGATGAATATTGTTCTGTGTATTTTCTTGTGTGAGAGCTTGAGTAGATGAATAAATGTTTAAAAACGGAATTGAGCGGACTGTATTGTGTTTTAGTGGAATAAAGTGTGTTTGACGTAGTTGGAAGCGGGTTTGAGTGAGAATGCGTGTTGAGTGATTTAATTTTATTGGTTGTGTTGGGTTTGATAACAGTGGTGTACAAGAATTTTCGTACTGTTGTATATTTAAATATTTGATATTTTATTTTATGGGTTTCTATATTTGTATTGAGTTTTTGGGTTGGATTTTAGCTTATTGTGGGTTTTCGTTAGTTGGAAGGGGGCATAATTTTACAATCGGTCTACGAAATACTCCGGTCTGTGTAATTTTGCTTACCTATCGATAGATCTGGTTCAGGAACTGTGAACAATGTTTCTCCTATGAGGAAGTGTGCGGGTGTCAAAGCGGCAAAGTCCTCTGGATCTTCTGATTGGGGACAAAGAGGCCTCGAATTGAGACACGCTTCGATTTGGGTCAAAAGCGTGGCGAGTTCCTCGTAAGTAAGTGTCCCATTACCAACAATTCTTTTTAGGTGGAACTTGACACTCTTTACCCCTGCTTCCCACAAACCTCCGAAGTGGGGAGAAGCTGGGGGAATGAAATTCCACTTTGTTCCCTGAGTTGCTAGGACATTCGCAATTTCATCCCAGTCCTGAATTGCATCTTTCATCAGACGCCGTAATTCCGCATCTGCACCAACAAAGTTGGTTCCGCAATCGCTGTATATTTGGGCTGAGACTCCACGCCGCGCCGCAAATCGTCGAAACGCTGCGAGAAAGGCCTGAGTGGTTAAGTCGCTGACTGCCTCAAGGTGTATGGCCTTAGTTGCTAGGCATATAAATATGGCCAAGTACCCTTTGTGGCACTTAGATCCTCGACCTTTCCAAGCACGGATGTTTATTGGCCCCGCGTAATCGATGCCAGTGTTTGTGAAAGGTTTGGACACCGTGACTCGAGGGGCTGGTAGATCTCCTATTAGTTGTTGTTCGGTTTTATTTCGGAACCTGTGGCAGGTAATGCAGTTGTTAATGCATTTTTTCACCGTTCTTTTCAGCTGGAATATCCAGTATTTCTGTCTTAAGTGTGTTATCATGAGTTGAGTCCCTCCGTGTAATGTTTTTAAATGTGAATCTCGTATAATAAGTGTTGAGATTGTGTGTTTTGGCTCTAAGATCATAGGGTGTTTCTGATCATAGGTGATGTTGGCGTACATGAGTCTTCCGCCCACTCGTATGATGCCTTTACCGTCTATAAATGGGCTAAGGGATGCCATACCTCTTGCTTTTGTAATCCCTTCTGGAAACATTTCCTTTTGTGCGTTTCGGATCAGGGTTTCGATCGCTTCATCGAGTTCCGTCGGCGTGAAGGGTTTACAGGTCAGATTACCTCTGTTTTTTCGCAGACTTCGAATATAGCTACCAAATTGGGAGTGATTTAGTCGTAAACTTTTGACAAACCTATGACAGTAAGCTACTGTTCTTACCAGTTTTTGGAACTTCGAAGCCCTACCTATTAATTTATTAATTGGTTTTTGTGTTGTTGTCAATCTTAATACTTGCGTCCTTTTTTGACCTACTTCAGTTGAAAAATCCGCTGGCTGGTTTGGAACCTCGAAATCCCAGTATGAGTGCAGAAAAGAAGGCCCATGCCACCATAAGCTTTGCGGTAATAGTACAGAGGGCAGTACTCCTCTGGACGCTAAGTCGGCAGGGTTTTGCTCGGTTCTAATATGCCTCCAAATCGATGAATTTGTTAGCCGTTGAATCTCACCGATTCGGTTTCCTACGAACGTTTCCCATCGTGATTGTGGAGATTTTATCCAACAAAGAGCGATTGTGGAATCTGTCCATGCGTAGACCTTTTCTTCAGTTAGACCTAGGACTCTGCTGACGTGGTTTAAAAGTTTTGCTAAAATCACTGCTCCGCATAGCTCTAATCGTGGGATACTCACTGGTTTGACTGGAGCAACCCTAGTCTTTGAAAGTAGCAGATTCATATGAACTCTACCTCCTTCGTCCAAAATGCGTATATAGACCGCAGCTCCATATGCCTTTTCCGACGCGTCGCAAAATCCGTGTAGTTCTACGTTGTTGAATCTTCCCCCAGCATGTACCCATCGTGGCAAGCGAATCTGATTTATTGCTTCGAGATCTTGGAAAAATATGTTCCAGTCCTTTAAGATGTCTTCGCTGACTGGTTCGTCCCACCCTATCTTTTTAACCCAAAGCAATTGTAGAAAGTACTTTGCTTTTATAATGCAGGGCGAAATCCATCCCATAGGATCAAAAAGCCTGGCTATGGTTGATAAGATAGATCTCTTAGTTGGCTTCGGATCGATTGATGGGGTGTAGCTGTATGAGAAACTATCTGCTGTGGGAATCCAATGAATTCCTAGAGTCTTCAGTTGACTCGAGCCTTCTGAAGGGAAGCAAAACTTAAACGCGCGACCCTGAGGGGCCATATCTTTAACTAAGTCACCTGTGTTAGATGCCCACTTGTGTAGGTTAAGTCCAGCAGCCTCCAGTGTTCTTTTTATCTCCTTGATTTTCTTTTCAGCTTCCTGCTTTGTTTCAGCTCCAGAGATTAGGTCGTCTACATACATTTCTTCTCGAATCATCTTTGCAGCCCGTGGGTATTGAAAACGAGCTTCATGTGCTAACCAATTGAGTGTGCGGATGGCTAAATAAGGAGCAGATGCTGTCCCAAAGGTTAGTGTTTTCAGCCGGTAGGTTTTAAGAACTTCAGATGGATCTTTGCGCCAAAGTATGAGTTGATAAAAGGAGTCTTTCTCATTTACCCAGATTTGACGATACATTTTTTCGATGTCAGCTATGAAAGTGTACCTGTACAGCCTCCATCTCAAGATGACATCGACGATGTTGTTTTGAAGTGTCGGTCCCACCATCAGTGTATCGTTAAGCGATTTTCCGTCTGAAGTTTTAAATGACGCGTCGAAAACTACTCTCAACTTAGTTGAAGTACTGCTCTCTTTGATGACTGCTTCTTGTCCTCCGCTTGTTTGACGGCCCGTTGTAGTTCAGCTGATGGCGGGCTAGCTTCTTCGTATGGAAGATAAGCAGACGCTAGCCAAACCGGTTCGCCGTTGTTGGGAGTGAGCTGCGCTGCAGCAAGATCGCCTGTGCTATGCTGGGGGATGAGAGTAAGTTTAATTGTAGTTTAAGCAAGAATGCAAGCTCTAATTTTACCTTTACCTTCCGCGTAGTAGAGGGTATAGCCAGGAGCCCTGAGTCCAGTTACGCGGTCTTTGACAAGCAACGGTTCTTGGATCAGGGCAATGTCCAGTCCGTCCTCGATGAGGACCCTTAGGTTGGCGGCTGCCAGTTTTGAGTGGTGAAGACTAATCTGTATCAGATTTAGCGGCATTGCTATCTGATACAGACTTCTCCACAATGGTAGCATCTGCACCAAGTCTCAATAGTTTAAACAATATCACTACACCACCTAGCTTTAGCTTTGAAACTGTTGATGACTCAGATGTTTTGGAAAGCTGTATCTCAATTAAATCTAATTCCGTTGGATTTGATGAAATTAATCCGGTTTTCGCAAAAGCTATCCTTCCTTACATTCTAAAATCAATAACGCATCTGTTTAATACCATCATCATGACGGGAGTTTTTCCTACAACCTGGAAAAATGCAAAAGTTATACCTGTTCCCAAAAATCATAATGAATTTCGCCCAATCGCTATTTTACCATTTTTTTCTAAGGTATTAGAAAAAATTCTAAAATCACAAATACAAAGACATCTGAAATACAACAATTTGATCTGTGGAAATCAATCTGGTTTTCGTCCTAAGCATAGCTGTACAACAGCTTTAATTAATGTCGTTGAAGACATTAGGCAAGCCGTTGACAATGATAATGCAACTTTTCTCGTTTTATTAGATTTCTCTAAGGCATTCGACACAGTAGACCATGCTGTTCTATGTAGCAAGCTCAGAAGCGAATTCAACTTCTCGCCATCCTCCCTGAATCTGATATCATCTTATCTCCACAACAGACACCAGGCTGTTGTGTCAAATAATAGTGTTTCGCGATTTCTGCCACTGAGTAAAGGCGTTCCACAAGGTTCAATATTGGGCCCGCTGTTCTTCACAATGTACATTAATGATATCCCCTCGTGTACAGTTAACTCTTTGATAGACATGTATGCAGATGATGTTCAGGTGAGGAAAAGTTTTCCTTTGGGCCTTGTGGAAAATGCTGCACTTGAATTAAATGAAGATCTAAACAGGATTCTGTGCTGGTCGCGTTCAAATGGTCTCTGCCTCAATCCCAGCAAGTCAAAATGTCTGGTTATCTCAAGAAGATGCCTTGATACTTCATATTTTCCCAATTTATACCTGAACGACATGCCTATTCCATTCGTTGATTCAGCGAAAAATCTGGGTATTACTTTTAACAAGACTCTTTCTTGGAATAACCATATTAGATTGACTGTTGGAAGGGTTTATGGAAGCCTACGTATGCTATGGGCAAGTCAAAAAATAACACCTCTGAAAACTAGAATTATTTTAGCTAAAACATTGGTCATACCAATAATGCTTTTCGGTTGTGAGATTTTTAGTAATTGCGATTATGAACATAAAAGAAAGTTTAATGTGGCATATAATAGTATCGCGCGCTATATCTATGGTCTGAGAAAACGCGACCACATATCTTATTTTTCAAAACAAATAAATGGCTTAACGCTCGAAAACCTTTTTAAATTTAAAACTTTGACCTTACTTAATAATGTAATGCAAACACATCAACCGACGAACCTTTATAATAAGATTTCTATGCCGCGCTCAAACAGATCATGCAACCTGGTACCAATTCGCTATAAGTACCTTGTATCAACCCGACAATTCTTTGTGTCTGCAATCCGGTTGTGGAATTCCCTCCCCCTTTCTGTTCGATTGACAAGTTGTGCTACTCTGTTTAGGGAGGTGCTCCGACGGTATTTGGAAACGCTTTAGTGGTGATGACGAAGAGATTTCGTATAACTTTTGTTTTATTATTATTATTTTTTTTTGTCTTTTTTTTACCTTTATTTTTATTATCTTTCTATTTTTCATCCTTTTGTATCCTTATTTACCTACTTTTCTTTTTCAACGAGTTGAAATTCAATAAAATTGTAGTTATTAAGTATTAAATATTAAATATCTAATTCTAATTGTTTCCTACCAACCGAGTCAAATTTGTCATATTGCTTTTTGAAGCTTACGCTATTTTATAAGATATTGTATCTTAAAGTGTAATGCTAATCAATGAAATGAAATAAATGAAATGAAATGAAATGAAATGATGACTGCGTGATGTGGTAGGAAATAATGTCGTGTGCTTTCCAGAACTTGCTCGGTCTCCACTTCGCACATATGACCTAAACGTAAGTATTCTTCCATGCACGCTGAATACTCTCTTTGAAGTTGTTTGCTTTTAGATAGACGTCCTTCTAACTGCTTGAATCTTCGCAGAGCACCTTCTTGTGAACGTCCAAGCACTGGATGAATATTTCCTTTGAACGGTAGGGCGACTTCACAACGTCCATCATTTAAGCGCTTAACGTTTTTTAAAAAATGTTCCTCACATGCTATATTTTCTGGAGTTTCTGGACACAAAAAAGGACTTTCTTCCAACTCCCAGAATTTTTGCATGTCCGCATCAAGCGTGCAGGTTTGGTGGAAGCTCTTTACCGATTGCAAGGGTGTACGTCCGAAAAGAATCCATCCTAGTTTGGTTCGTTGTGCTAAGGGCAAATTGGCATCATTGGGTCTGACCAATTCTGGTAAAAGTATGTCAGCTAACACATCGCTGCCTAGCAACAGATCTACTTTGGCTGGCTTAAAAAAGTTTGGGTCGGCTAAGCACAAGCCGTCGAGGTGCCTCCAATCGGCAACTGGAAGACTACGGGTCGGGATAAGCCCAGACAGTGACTTATACACAAGAGCCTGTGTGGAGATTTGAAAGGCTGAGTGGTGGGAAGCAATCGTGATGTCGATGACCTTCTTACATGTGCCACTGCTGACCAAACCTAACCCGGAAACCTCGACATAAGTAGATCTGTGACTCGAGTGTAAAAGTTGATATGCTGATTCGGATATGAAAGAAGCTTCGGAACCTGAATCCAGCAATGCTCGAAGTGAAACAATCTCGCCTGAGGATCCGCTCACCTTTACGACAGCTGTTGCCAACATAACCTGAGTAGACGCCTGTGGCACAGAGTGATACGTGTTGATGGACTTGCTGCAACAGGGTGTTTCTTCATTCGACGGTTGAGCGTTAACACGTTGACTATTTGACGACTGTGTCAGATTATGAGGCTTAAAACTTGAAGCATTGGGATTTATTGCCGAGGTAAGAAAGTTATTGTTGTGAGACAATAGTTGAGATGAAGTTTTACTATTGGCATATGTATTACCGGGATGCGATTGGTTATCTACTTGTGGAGCGCTATGTGCCGAATTGTGCAGAAGTGAATGATGTGGTTTTTGACAATAATGACATCTATGGGCACTTGGACAATTGTCAGCGAGATGACTGTATGCCAGACAATTTTTGCATAAACCTAGTCTACCTATGCTTTGACAGCGGTCGTGGATGCTCATCTTTAGAAACCGACTACACTTTCGTATAGAATGTGCACCCTTATTGCACAGCTTGCACGTATATTTGGATGCACTGGCCTGCGAGTGAAACGAAGTTCGTTGGACTATCTTCTTCGACGGCTCAGATAGCGTTTTGCCCTGCTGGTAGCTCACAGCTTCCAGAGTACGAAACCTTGATTCCAGAAACTGCTTGAATTCCGAAAATGTGGGTAGCTCCTTAGTATTGTCCTTGGAACCTAGCCTTTCCTCCCAAAGCTGTTGTGTTTTTGATGGAAGTTTCTGTAGCAGTACATAAACTAATATTACATCCCAGTGATGGACTGGAACTTTCAAACTATCAAGCCTGTGAATTATTTCGACGGAAGTATCCAACAATTCTTTGATTGCTTCAGACCGTTCTTGGGTTATGGACGGCTGATTGAAAAAACATTTTAATTGGGTATTGACCAGAAAACGTTCGTGATCATACCTGTCCTGTAAAATTGTCCACGCCTTTAAATAGTTTCCATTAGCAACAGGTAAATGTGACAAAATCTTTTCGGCTTCTCCTGACACACTTGTTTTCAAATAATGCAGTTTTTGAATTTCAGATAACGAAGCGTTATGATGGACAAGTGACATGAATAAATCTCGAAAACTCCGCCAAGACTCATAGTTACCGGTAAAAACGGGAATCGGAATATTCGATAAGCGGATATCGCACTGATGAGACCCTACTGTGGTTTTT
Source organism: Cheilosia urbana (assembly GCA_946477585.1). NCBI lineage: Eukaryota > Metazoa > Arthropoda > Insecta > Diptera > Syrphidae > Cheilosia > Cheilosia urbana. The sequence goes on from OX297857.1 coordinate 18,665,718, forward strand.
AGGTTGTTTTCGGTGACATCGCACTTTGTTTCCACTGGCTTTACTTTATCCATTGAATCTAAAAGTTTAGCTCTATAATCGAAGTACAGTTCACGAATTAGCTCGAAAACCTCTTCTAACTGTGAATAAGTTGCTTCATCACCATCGTCTAAATCATCTACACTCTCCTCATATGCCTTTTCCGCTAAATCAAATGTTTTTTCTAGGATAGTCAAACGGCCTGACAAATAATTTGCTGTCCTAGTATCGGATCCCCTCTTCCCAAAATTTGAAATATCTTTCTCGAGCTGCGTAAGTACCCTATCCAGCTTATTTGGCTTCATAATATGAGTATAAGTAATACGCACTCTATTTTATTTTTAGATATACAATAATAGTACAAATGAATGTACTCACGTGAAAATCCTTCCAAATAAAAGTGCACACAGTGACACAGCACACAAATCCTCCACAGCTTCAAGTCCTTTTCGCACCTTATTCCAGGTATTAAATCGGCTCCAGAATATGTTGAGTTTGTACAGATTATTTCGGCAAATCAACTCGCGAAATTAATGATTAAAATTATTGTAAAGTAGAAGTACAGATAACGATTGTATTTAATGAATTTAAATTTATGATGGGATTATTAGAATCCGGCTCGAAGGACCAAAATGTTCGTTGCTTGAACAAAGGAAGAAAGAAGAACAGTTTTTTATTCCGCAAAGAAATGAAACACCGCTTCCAACGTTATAAAATTATATATTGAATATTAATGTTAGCGTTCTGTACTTATATACATGAAATTAATTGGTTTGTTTACATTTAATGACAATTGACACAATTTGACATAATTTCCCTTCAGGGAAATTTTGATTGTAGTGGGTGTGTTTCGCCACTGAACTTGACGTTTTCGTCGTCAACAATATGCATGTTGAGAGCTAGAGATTAGCGCTTGGTCAACAGTGCTTTTGATGTGAAGATCGATGATCCTCTCAAGTGTTTTTAACAGAAAGGAGGACAGACTTATTGGTCTGAAGTCCTTTGGAAGTGTGTGTGAGGCCTTGCCTGCTTTGGGAATGAAAACAACTTTAACCATCGTCCAGGATGAAGGAATTCTGCCCAGATTTATGCAGCCAGCCATAATCGTCCTAAGACTGTCCTTGACGATATCAAAGGCGTTCTGTAGTTGCGCCGGGAAGATGCCATCAGGTCCCGGGGACTTGTGCGGGACTTTTCGCAATCTGGAGCACTCACTGATGTTGTTAATGTTCTCACAGAAATTGCGCCAGGAGCTGCGTTGTGCCTTACGGACTTCCTTTTTGAAGGCCCTTAGGCTATCTTTGTACGCTTCCCAGTCCGTGTCTAGCTTCGTTGTTTTGGCTCTGTTGAATTCCTTTCTGCTCTTGCAGCGAAGCGCAGTGAGTTGCTTGCACCACCATGGTGGTTTCTCTTTCTTCTCTCACTATAGTGGGAGGACAAGAACCCGTGAAAGCCCTATCAAGGGCTGAGGTGAGCACGTTGTTGAGCAAATCTAGTTCAGTCTGATCGCTAGGTGGCGAGGGTGTGTGACTTGCTAGATTCGCAGAAAGGATTGAGTTGTGTTTGACCCAGTTAGTATTACGCCGGTTGCGGTAAAAACATTTTTTGGGAGTGTAGCTACAGTCTAGAGTGAAGTATATGTATCGATGGTCCGAGAAAGATGGACTGTCCGATACTGCCCACTTTGAGATAGCCGCGGAAAGATTAAGAGTGGCTAAAGTAACATCTATTACCTCCTGCCGATTTTTAACAATGAAGGTTGGATTGTTCCCTCTATTGCAGACTACAAGGTTAGTTTCTACTAAATAACCAAATAAAGACTCACCTCGAGGGTTAGTGTCGGTACTGCCCCATAGGTCGTGGTGTGCATTTGTGTCACAGCCTATCACAATGTCGGTCTTCTTGTCCTCCGCTTGTTTGACGGCCCGTTGTAGTTCAGCTGATGGCGGGCTAGCTTCTTCGTACGGAAGATAAGCAGACGCTAGCCAAACCGGTTCGCCGTTGTTGGGAGTGAGCTGCGCTGCAGCAAGATCGCCTGTGCTATGCTGGGGGATGAGAGTAAGTTTAATTGTAGTTTAAGCAAGAATGCAAGCTCTAATTTTACCTTTACCTTCCGCGTAGTAGAGGGTATAGCCAGGAGCCCTGAGTCCAGTTACGCGGTCTTTGACAAGCAACGGTTCTTGGATCAGGGCAATGTCCAGTCCGTCCTCGATGAGGACCCTTAGGTTGGCGGCTGCCAGTTTTGAGTGGTGAAGACTAATCTGTATCAGATTTAGCGGCATTGCTATCTGATACAGACTTCTCCACAATGGTAGCATCCAAATCCTCTGATGGCGAGTCGGTGTCTTCCGAGGATGATGCGGAGGAGCTGGGCACGTTGGCTGCAGCGGTATGGAGGTCATCTTTCCTGAAGAGCTTCAACTCTACTTCCTTCAGGCCGAAGTTAATCAGGAAGTTCCTGTCCCTGAGAATCGGGATGGACTCAGGCGACATTGAGATGACCATAGAACGACCTGTTTTTTTGGGCTCCTCATCGGAACCGCGGGGGTTTTCAACGACCTTCCAGTGTTTGACAGGAAGGCCCGGGTTTTGGAAGCCCATAAGGGCAAGTACCTTAGCAGGGTCTCGTGGTTCGAGTGGAACCCAGACCCTAGCTTTTGGTCGGTGGGGGATGGAGTTCACATCCACCACCTCGAGCTTGGCTCCTGGCCAGACCTCACCGAGGCTACCAATGGCTGCCCGGATGAAGTCGACCGAGCGTTGATCGTCGCAGGCGATCAGTTTGACGAATCCCTGATGCCAACCAGCGTCCTTAAGGATGATGGGCTGCTGGTTATTGGACATATACTCACAGAGACAGTTCATCACTCTGTTCTCTATGGGTCCCCACTTGTCATAGGAGAGTCTGCCTTTCTCATCCGATAGGTCCACTACCGCGACTATCAGGTTGTCCTTGGCCGCGTCAGAAAAGGATTTGGAACCCACGTTGGAGTTCTTAGCCTTTTTCGATGCGTTGGACACCTCATCAAGGGACCTGCGCCTTTTGGGGACAGATCCAGCCGCTGCTGCAGTCCTACCCCCTGTAACGCTCGTTGAGCTGTTAGCTTGGGGGCGAGTCTTCCGAGGTTGGTTTTCTCTTAAGAGCGGTCTCTTGTTGCCCAGCGGTGGGGCAGGAGGTTTTCTCGGGATGGAGACCTTTGAAGTAGAGGGGGTGGGGTCCCTGTTCGCAAACTCCAATACCGAGGGCGTTGCCCATGCGTATGAAGCTCTCTCCGGCTTGGTCCATAATTTGTCCGCCTTCGAGTGAAGACGGGCAAATATGCGCAAAGCTGCCTTGGTCTCTCGACCAAGTGACCTGATTCTAAGATCTGCCGGTGTAGGTGTTGGGGGACGTGGGAAGCTGCACAGAGCAGCAGTGAATTCAGTTGTGATCTCGTCTGAAAGCAACGAGCAATCACTTGCAGCATCATTTAAGCAGAGTTACTGCAGATGCTCTTCCACGCGTTGCATGGGAATAGCGCCACTGGCTGCCGAAGTTGTTTTGTTTGTTTTTTTGTATGTGTTTTTGTTAGCAATTTTGATCCCACGAGTAGCTAGGGAAAGGAAATTCGATCTGCACAGAGCCCCGCACTATGCAGATAAGGCTACTTAATCCAGAGGGCGCCCGGTATCTGGATACACCGTAATCGACCAGTGCTATTTTTATTGAGACCTGGGCCCACGATCCTCGACACGGTACGTATGACGTCATTGATCCAGCCCAGGGGGAGTGAAGGGATGAAAAGTAGGGATGGGTTGGGAAGGGTTCAATTACCACTTAGTTCGTAGAGCTGGCAGGTTGTATGGCAGATGGCGATGCCATCAAAGCCGACCTACCATGAGTTGCTCTACTTAAGCCTCCACACCACGGCAAGGTGAGTAATCATTGTCAATCATAAAGATTGTTCCCTTCCCAGGCCTTTAGTGGAAGGAAGGAGGTGCAAATCATATAATTGTGTTTGTAGTATTGATTTGTCTGATACCAGAGATACTGTAAAAAAGCTATTAAATAATATTGTATAGCTCACTTATTTTAGATGTAAGTTATTATTGTACTTTAGGCTAGCGTAGTCTGTAAGAATCTTGTATTCGGTAGACGGAATAAATAAATAAAATAAATAAAACAAGCAATTCTCTGCACCTTGTTCAGGTTCTTAAGATAGGATTTGGATTTAACCGCCTCCCACCAAACAACTGAGCCGTAGGTAAGAATGGGTCTCACATTCGCCGTGTACAGCCAGTGCACAATGTTCGGTTGCAAGCCCCAGTTTTTCCCAAAGGCATTACATTACATTACATTTACATGCATAAAAGGCATTAAGTTCTTTCTTCATTCTTTCTTCAGTATTCCGTTTCCAGTTCAGTTTGGAGGTGAATATCACACCCAGGTACTTGGCCTCGGTCGAAAGATTAAGTCGGACACCTTTAAGCTTCGGTGGGTCCCATTTTGGTACCTTATATTTCCTGGTGAACGGAATGAGTTCGGTCTTTTCCGGATTAACCGCAAGACCGTTGTGTTCCGTCCATTTGGATAGTTCTGATAACGCGTAACGCGTTCCATAATATCTCTAATGGTGGAAAGGTATTTTCCTGTTATTAGTACTACTATGTCATCCGCGTAAGCGACTATCTTGATACCTCTGTTGACAAGGGATGTAAGTATTTTGTTAATCGAGATGTTCCACAGTAGAGTTAATAACTCTGCTGTTAAGCATAGTCTTAACCCAGTTTGTCACAAACTGTGATGAACCTGACTCCTCAAGTGAGGATGTAATGGTTCTTGTTTCTACGGATCTGCCTTTGACATATGCGTGTTGTGCACTACACAGAGCACCGGTTGTTTCGAGAGTGTTCCTAAGGTGCAGGTCCAATAACCTTTCTAGTGTTTTCAAAAGAAAAGATGAGAGGCTAATTGGTCTGTAATCCTTGGGTGTGGAGTGACTGGGTTTCCCTGCTTTGGGAATAAAGACCACCCTCACCTGTTTCCACCAATCAGGAACAAGTCCGAGTGTCAGACAACCACGAAAGATTGCCTGCAGCCATGGGACGGTCCTTTTACTGCTCCTTTGTAGCATGGCAGTTATAATTCCGTCCGGTCCCGCCGACTTGTACGGTTGGAAGGATTGAAGAGCCCATGTTATTCTATTCGTGCTAGTGCAGTCACTGATGATAGCCAGTTCTTCAACCGGAAGTGAGGAGAGGCTGCCATCAGAACTGTGTAGCAGCCTTCCTGGGATGGTGCATCCCGGAAAGTGTGTTCTGAGGAGCAGGTCAAGGGTCTCCTAACTACTAGCTGTCCAACAATTATCCTCCTTACAGAGGTACCCTATAGGAGAGGGAGTTTTGGCAAGAACTTTCCGGAGCCTTGCCTTTTCTGTGGTGGATTCTATGTCGGAGCAGTAATTTACCCAGGATACTCGTTTGGCTAGTCTAGTTCTTTTTAAACTCGTTGAAGCTGTTGCGATATATACTCCAGTCTTCATCGGTTTTTGTCAGTTTGGCTCTATTAAAAAGTTTCCTGGTTTTGGTCCTGAGAAGTCGTAGTTCCCTAGTCCACCAAGCCACGTGTGTTCTTTTGGGAGGGCGACTAATAGGACAGGATTTTTTAAAGGAGTCAGTTAGGGTATTGGTGAGAGAATTGACTGCGTCGTTAACGAGTGTCGCCTCCGGCAATGTACCTGTGGGGTTAGGTGGACGTCGACGTTCGACCAGTTCAAAAAATTTATTCCAGTTAGTCTTGACAGGGTTCCTAAAAGGGGAGTTCTTTTGGTAGTTCAAAGTCAATTGTGAATGTTATCCTGAGGTGATCAGAGAAGGAGCACTTCAAGGAAACCTTCCAGTTATTGACCCTGAATCTGTCTACTGGGAGCGCTAAAGTTAGATCAATTACCTCTTCCCTATTTTTGTTGTGAAAAGTAGGATGGCTACCCCTGTTACAAATGTGTAGGCTGGAAAGTAATATAAAATCAATTATAGACACACCTCTTTTATTTATATGTCTGCTGCCCACTGCGTGTGGTGAGCATTGGCGTCCATACTTACTACTAAGTTGGCTGTAGTGTTGCTGGCGTGTTGTACCAGGTAACTTAGTAGTGGTGATGGGGGGTCTTTTTCCTCGTAGGGCAGATATGCGGATGCAAGAATGAGTTGGGGCTCGTTCTTGCGGTCGCATATCGCCACTGTCAGATCACTGTTGCTGAAACGATAAGAGAAAAGAAAGTTAATTGATTTCTTTATCAGAATACAGCTCCTAAGTGTACCTTCACCACTGGAGTGCAGGAGTGTGTAGTAATCTTGTACGCCGAATTCCTTGAAGCAAACTACGATAAGCTCTTTACACATTACCGACAATTATTAAACTCGGAAAACTATGTTACGAGGAGGCAGAGCCTTAAATTGCTGGGTGAATTGCTGCTAGACAGACATAACTTCACTGTATGCCAAACATAATTCTTTCTATATTTAAATAAAAATATTATGTACATATTGTCGCTTTTAGGTAATGACAAAGTATATATCCAACCCGGATAATCTGAAACTTATGATGAATATGCTATGCTTAAGGAGAAATCACGAAATATTCAATTTGAACCCTTCCATGTGTTTAAAGTGAGTACCATTCTATACAAAATGTCCTTCTTGTTGTACATGTTAAGTAATCCTAATTGTTTTTTAGGTATTTGTTGCAAATCCGAACAAACCCAAACCCATATTGGATATTCTATTGCAAAGTGGCTCTGTTTTGGAATGTGTTTTCTGTATTTGTGTTTAGTGTGTATTTTAATATTAATCTAATTGTGTTAATATTAGTATGTGTTGTGTACTCAGCCTTTGTCCGCAAGCTCCAAACCCAATTGTATTGTGTGTAGTGAGTTAAATTAAAAAAAAATACGCCAAATCAAAATCGTTACAATATTTATTTTGCCAACCGATCTCGTTGGCGATCAAAGAACTAATGACTCCAGCGCCAGCCTCCAAAAATACAAAAAAAATTATTCAATTATGTATACCAGTTATATAGTTTAGAGAAAGATGGAGAGATTTAGAAATAACATTACTTGCAAGTGCAATGCGAGATCTGTTACAGAGAGTAAAACGAAAGATAATAACAAAAGGAATTCAAGAAATGTGATTAACAAAGGTTAGCGTGCATAAGAGTAGATAGGGCTTTATACCAATAAATGTAAAACAAAAAATAGATTAGTTGTTTTGATTGCAAATAGTGTAGGTAGTATAATCCAAGACATACAGCCCCCCCTGAAAGCCTATGGCCTTTCAGAAACTGGCAACGGGGCAACCTTTATTGTTGGTCGCACGTAGTCTCCATAATTAGTATGAACGGTCACCACTCTGCAGATGTTGTCGGCTCCAGGATGCGTTTTAATAATGCGTCCAATAATCCATCTTGATTAGGTTGGGTTCCCTCAGAAGAACAACATCTCCAACCTGTAGGTTTGGTTCCTGTCTTTGCTATTTCGGGCGTTGTTGCAAAGATGTAAGGTATTCATTATGCCACTGTTTCCAAAACCCTTGGAGCATTGCCTGCAAAAGAGACCAGTTAGAATGAATTGAAACAGAGTTAGGAATATCTGGTTGGGGAATTGCAGTGTATGCCTCCCCTATCAAAAAATGAGAAGGTGTAAGTGCTACTGGGTCGGTGTCGGATGTTTGCCACATTAGACGGGAGTTAAGTAAGGCTTCTATTTTGGTAAGAAGCGTGTACATTTCCTCGTATGTGAGCTTATGGTCACCTATGACGCGTTTCAGGTGCATCTTTACAGATTTAACACCTGATTCCCACAAGCCACCAAAATGAGGAGAGGAAGGTGGAATAAATTTCCACTGGATGCCGTCCTTTGACAAATAGTCGATGATAATGCTGTTGTGCTGTTGACTACATATAAGAACATGCATTTCACCAAGAATTCTTTTCGCTCCACGAAAATTGGTGCCATTATCGCTCCATATCTCACACGGCTTCCCGCGATGAGCCACAAAGCGATCCAAGGTGAGGAGAAACGCGTTTGAAGACAGATCACCAACAAGCTCCAGGTGTATGGCCTTTGTCACAAAACATACAAAGAGCGCTATGTATGCCTTCACGAACTTGGGGTTCCTTCCTCGACTTAGACGTATTGTGATGGGGCCAGCGTAATCGCAGCCACTTCTGCTGAATGGACGTGAATAGCGAATCCGTTCGGCCGGAAGATTCCCCATGAACTGACTAGCCGACGATCGACGATGACGAAAGCAGATGACACAATCATGCACTACCTTTCGTGCGAGATTTCTGCACCCAAGTATGTAGAGCCGTTGTTTTATTAACGCAAATAAAAGCGATGATCCAGCGTGTAGGTGCTGTTTGTGTGTGTGCTCGACAATTAGTTTTGCGATCGGATGTGTATTACATAACATGATAGGGTGCTTTTAGGAGTAGGTTAAAGTTGAGTGCTCTAACCGACCACCAACTCGAAGTATGCCATCGGAATCAATGAAGGGACTCAAGCAAAGGACTCTATTTTTTGAAGGTAGTGTCCCTTTGCCCTTGACAGTAGCGATCTCTTCTTGAAAGGTTAAAAGCTGAGCAACCCTTATCAGTTGAGTCGTTGCATGTGATATTTCGATAGACGATATGGGTCCATGCCTCGAGAAAATTTGCTTGGCAAACAATTATTGTGGAAACGAAATAAATAGGCTACAACACGTATGCATTTAAGCCAGCTAGAGTATTTGAAAAGAATGTTTGAAAAAACATTTTGCGATGATGCGGTTAACTGAAAAACCTGTGCGATTCTACTCAACTCGAAGAACGGAAGGTATCCTCCGTTCTTCGAGTTGAGTAGAATCAATGTCTTGCGTGTTGAAATTAGACATCTTCCATTGATGTCTGTGCTTTCTCAGCCACAATGGTCCCTTCCACCATAAATCTGATTCTGCCAACGTAGATGGTGATATTCCTCGTGTGGCAACATCAGCAGGATTGGATGCAGATCGAACGTGATTCCAAGATTTTGCGGGTATCGATGTAAGTATTTCTGACGTTCTGTTACCTACAAAAACTGACCATTTCTTTGGTGGAGCTGCGAGCCAATGTAGCACAATAGACGAATCTGTCCAAGCATATGTCTGAACATCTGGTTCCTGTAAGGAATTCTTAATTTTGTTGATAAGGCGAGTCAGTAGTAGGGCTCCGCAAAGTTCAAGCCTTGGGAGTGCTAGAACCTCAAGAGGAGCTACCTTTGTCTTGGCTGCAACTAGTGTTACAACGATAGAGTTATCCGACTTGATGCTTCGGCAGTAAACAACGGCAGCGTAAGCATCCAACGAATAAGGTTGCCAGACGACCGGGACTCGCCGGGATTGTCCAGATATTCTAAGCGGTGTCCAGAGTCCCGGTGAAAAATGAATTGTCCAGTCAAAAGTCCCGGCGAAACTTATTTTTCAAATTCCATGATTTATTGAAAAAAGTGTATGTATTTCCAATTTCATAAAATTACAAAATACAAAAATTCAATCACTGAAATACTTCCAATTTAAAAATATAAGAATTTGACTGAACTCATCCACTCAACGAAATTGCAATCACTTTCAAACATTGGCACATTTGTTCGAACAGGTTGACTCAATGCGATTCGATCGAAGTCCATTTCTCGCTCCAATTCTCGATTAAATGCGTCTTGCATTGAATGATTTGGCTGTGGCATCCCCAATTTGCACAACAAATGGCCACTCATGAGCAGACACATATCCTCGATCAATATCAAAGCTTTGTTGCACATTTCATCTGACATCTCCAGTTCATTATCCGATGTCACAGTGCGAATTCGATGCAAAATATCATCGGCCATATCATCTTTGTATAATCAAAGTATCTATGTACTTCATTTCAAAAAGTTACTTAATGTAACATAGTAAACATAATTTATTAGAACAAACTTTTTAGGTATATTAAAAAAAAAAACTTCAAAATTGTGGACAATAACAATTTGCTTGGAAAATAATTAAAATAATTGACAACAACAATTGCTTTTAAAATTTAAAGTATTTTTTTTTTATTTGAAGTGTCACTACTCGATTTTTATCTTCTTCTTTTTCAAAGTGTATTTTCATACCTATACAAACTTTCATAACCTCTTTCATCCCCTCCAAGTTTTGTTTTCGCGACAAAATGTTAATAAAAACCTGATATACAGCAATACGAACAAAAAATAAAAAATAAAAAATAATTATGAAAATCTTCCCAGGGTTTATCGAGTTACATGATCATCGAGTTACACCCCGAAAGATTTATATAGTTATATAGAAGATATGTTGTAGTCAAATGCCAAAGCTCAGGCGCTAGGTTTGATTAAAAATACTTCGGTCAAAGGTCGAAATTGGGTTTTATTTCGGCCTTTGGTTGATGTATTTTTAGACCCTAGGAGCGACTGAACTTCGTTGTTTGACTATAACTTATATGAATATGAAGAGAAATGTGATTGAAATCTTTGTTTGTTTTTGTAATTCTTTTTTGTTTCTTTTATTGAAATAAATGGGCTTATTTGCACATTAATAAAACAAATTATAGCCCTTTTTTAATTAATAAACAAAAATAAAAAAATCGAAATTTGAAATGTCCAGACGAGTCCCGGAATTTCAACATAATGTCCAGATATGTACTGATTTCGAACTGGCAACCCTACCAACGAAGCGTCACAAAAGCCGTGTAGTTCCCAAGACTCCTTGTTGTGAAGTATCAGTCTGGGTATAGAGACTGATTCGTTGAGGGGCAATTCATTTCTTATAGTGATCCACTGCTGTGCTAGATTTTCATGCACTTCCTCGTCCCATTGAAGTTGTTTTCGCCAAAGGTCCTGAAACATTATTTTTATTGCGATGACTACGGGCGAGAGGAATCCTAGAGGATCAAAAATGCGAGACGCGTCAGATAAAATTCGTCGTTTTGTACAAGTGCTTGAGGTAGATAGTTTTACCTTGTAGGTAAAACAATCGCGCGACGGACACCATTGTAGTCCAAGAATTTTAATCGAATTGGATTCCTTAAAGTCGATTGGTGAGAGTTCCCGTTGATCTTCAGGTAGCGAAATTAGAAGTGGCCAACAGTTTGTCGTCCACTTACGTAAATTGAAGCCAGCAGATTTTCCTACTTCAACCAGTTCCGTACGAAGTGCAATGACCTCATCAATGTCATCTGCACCTGTTATGACGTCGTCGACATAAAAATCATTCATGATTGTTGCAGATTCACGAGGATGTGAAATTGCCGAGTCTGCAGCCAACTGCTGTAGGACTCGAACTGCGAGGAATGGGGCTGAGAAAGTTCCATAGGTAACTGTGAGAAGTCGATAATGACGTAAAATGTCTTCTGGGTTCTCACGCCAAAGAATCCTCTGGAAGTTAGTATGGCCCCGTAAAACCCAGATTTGTCTATACATCTTCTCAATGTCTCCTGTGATTAAATACTTATGCCGCCGAGATCGTAAGCAAATGGAGAATATGTCATGTTGAATGTGTAGCGATCAGCTACTAGAGGGCGATTGCCCAAAGTAGATGGCGTTCAAACGATAGGAAGAAAAGGAAGGGACCAGAAAACCAAAATATGTAATTAAGATATGTAACTAGGTTAAGAAGAAAAAAGAAAGAAAAGATGGCGAACTTAGGTCGACGTGGTGCTCGCGCAAGGATTGTATCTCGGGCATTTTAAAATACGATAAATTAAGAAATTAAATAAATGAAGTAAAGCGTACTCGAGTTTTTAATTTTCTAAGATTGTTGTTAGTCGAGAAAGTCGAGCAACAATATTGGTGACCCCGAACAAAACGTACACCACAAGCACACCGAACAAAACCGCGTGCTACAAGAGCACACAAAATCGCGCAGGAGCACCAAACTCATCACACGTCGCACGCCACACAGCAAGCACTGGTGAAGACATCTCGACACAAAAAAAAAGAACCACGTGCATACGATAATAAGAAGGACGTGCACCTAGACCGCTAAGGTGCTCGCCGCCAAGCCACAGACAGAAACACGCCACTACCACGTGCTTCCAGAAGCACCAACGCGGAGGCACATCCACCAAATAAGCACAAGTAACATAGCGCTTCAAGTTAAGCGCACTACAATACACAACAGCGTCTCCGACAAGCGCGAGCGAATTACACCATCGTCAGCGCAACAGCAACACGAGATCCAACAGCACGAGCAAGCCCCACATCTGCTATCACAACATCATCACCAGCAACCCCACAAAGAGTTCCATCGCAGCAACAACACAGCAGCCTGTTAAGACCACCGATCCACATCAATCACCGTCCATATCCACGCCTGGATCATCACCATCACGCAGAGCAACACCACCAGAAGTTCACCACAATCGTCCACAACTCATCAATCTAGCTCAAGTAGCCAGCAAGTATTTTCCAGATATTTCCATTGTTGTTTTTTTTCCTTTTTTCCAAATTGCACCACGTGTCCTCAGATACGCGCATCATATAGGTTATGTAATACACATAAGTTCTATCATATACTATCAATTAAATAGCACACAATTTTAATAAGTTTACTCGAAAAATATAATAATATAATATCTCTATATAATATAATAGCTTGTGAACCCATCCTTTTTTTCCAATCGCGATAACGAATTTTTGTACATATATAATATGGCGAGCGAAGACTCAAATAACGTAGAGCCACAACGACCCACCCCAAACATTTCGGTCCCAAACATTTCGGTCCCAAATGCACAGGCAGCCCTTCTGGCACCGCGAGAAGATATTTCTATTCATGCAGTCGCTATCAAACTGCCCGAATTTTGGACTAAGATGCCCAGTATATGGTTTATCCAAGTCGAATCACAATTTGCCATTCGAAATATTACGGTCGAACAGTCCAAGTTCCACTACGTAGTCCAATCGCTCCCTCAGGACGTGGCTGCAACTGTGTACGACATACTTACCCAAGTATCAGCCACCCCGTATACTAACCTAAAAAAAGCGTTAATAGAACGTCACACAATGAGCGAAGGTAAGCGGATCGAAGCACTTTTGTCTGGCGAGGAAATGGGCGACAGAAAGCCATCCGATTTTTATCTGAGACTTCAATCATTAGCGGGACAATCAACGCTTGTAACCGAGAGTCTAATTTTAGAACTGTGGAAGCGTCGTCTTCCTACTCTTGTTCAAGTCTCTATCAAGTCGAGTTCAAAGTCCAAAACGGAAGAAATCCTTGAAATAGCAGACGACATTTTCGAAGTCTACCAACAACAAAGTTGCTCCTCATTTTCGATTTCATCCCGTTCAGACAAATCAATAGCTGAGATTACAGGTATCAATAAAACGCTGCAAGCAGAGATACACGAAATAATCGATGCTATCAAACTTAAATTTTGACAGACACCACCCCCGCAGCCAAAGTATTCCCCAGTCTTCAAATTACCAAAGATTCAACCGATCTAGATCGAGAAGTAGAAACCCAAGAAACAATGACCATGGCAACAGCACCAAACCCTGTTGGTTTCACAGCAAATACGGCGAGAAGGCACAAAAGTGTTCTAAGCCATGCGGGTGTTGGTAATAAAAAAACACAACTCGAGAATGTTCGCAAAAAAAGGTTTTATTTTCGGCAACTTGCCCGTTCGTGTGTAGAGTATTGACTGTCGTTTAGCCGTTCTCAATGCTTCCTCCTTGCCTATGTGCTTCGTTTCCCATTGTGCGCTTCGGGGTCAACAAAGTAATTCTATCCGTGTTACGTATTCTTGCACTCGTTTGTTTATACGGGTGGTCGCAAGAATACGTAACATTTGGTGTTGAATTCTTTGTGACCTTTTCGTTATTGGGCCCACGGTGTCAACATAAATGTAGTTGCATATTGTTATTGATTGTTATTGATTGCTGTGCAATCGGGGCACTTGAGTGGGTCAGTGTTGTGTGGTTCCCATTCGTGTTCAACTAGGTTATTCAGTTTGGATGACAATGTGTAATTGACATTGTCATTTATTACTAACCTATTTTGCGTTGCACAAATTGTGGGCACAACAGTCCTCCCCCCTTAAAATACGAAAGGCGCATGACGTTAGGAGTGAAGTCTTTCGGCGTTTGGTGGAATGCATTGTGAGCGACTAAATTGGTTTACTACAGGTTGTTTACATTGTTTATTTTACAATAATGTTTATGTATAATTATATCTGATCAGTATTTGTTTACGAATTGGTTAACAACGGGTCATTTATATTATTTATTTTACAATAATATTACTATGTATAAAGACGCGGTTATGATTTGTTCTATTATGGAATTTTACAATGTTTTGCTAGTTTTTTTTTTATGAACATTAACAGTTACTATAAGTAAGTTTACACATTCCAATACATTTATGTAATGTTTTACAAAATATTTTCTTTAAGTCTATATATTTATTTTTGTTTGTTTAAAATATATAAGTATATTCTTATTGGTCTATGATTACAACAGGTTGATCATTAAGGTGTTCTTGCCCTATAGTGTTGTTTGCTATTGTCCTATTAATTGATAGGCTTATTTTAAAGTATTTGTTTATTATTACTACTAATATTCCAATTATACAAATTAAAGATATAATAGAAAACGGAATGTACATGTGTTCTTGTCTTAAAGATAACAATGTTTTGTTTGCATTAACTAGGTTTTTAGTACTAATGCTATATTTATCTAGGTCTAATTTTTCTACGTTTATCGTGTGGGGTGGAATTTGGGATAGGTTGGTAGGGATTTCCACGGTTTCGGTTAGGTGTGTTTCTTGTAAGTAGTTGTATGTGATAGGGATTTTGTTGTAAACGTCGTTTGAGGCTTGAAGGTATACTTCATTAGTCATTGCCTTGCAATATGGGCTTATTTTGAGAATTCCACTGTCGTGGACTTTGATTGTCTGGGGTGCGTTACCGCACAATATACGTACGCTCGTTGGCTCAGGCATGACATAAAGCCAGGAATTTTAATAGTGCTTTATGTGATTGTTATATTGTGTGTAGTGTGTGTTCTTTGTGTATAAGGCTTTATTAGGTTATTGTGTATTACCTTTTCTTTCCTACCTATTTTTATTTTAGAGTTCGTAGGTGATAGGATTTCTACAATTTCATGGGGTCCTTCATAAACTGGAGTTAGTTTTTTATTCGACCGATTTTTTGATTCTAATAGTACCATGTCCCCTACTTTATAGTTGACTTCGTTTAAGTTACGATCGTAATATTCCTTCGATCTTTCTTTAGCTTTCAATTGGTTTTCGCGTATGATTTTATATCCTGTTTGCAGTTTGGTTTTGATGTCCGTAATGTAGTCATCGTAATTATATACAGGTTGTGTTTGTCTGTTTAGGACTGAGGGGAGTGGAGGTTTGAATCCAAAGAGAGCTTCATAAGGGCTATATTTAGTGCTTGTGTGTTCTGCGGTATTATAGCAGAAAACGGCGTATTTGATATATTTATCCCAGTTAGTTTGGTCATTACTTGCATAGTTTCTTAGATAATCGCCTAAGGTTCGATGTGACCTTTCAAGTGCACCGTTCGATTGTGGATGGTATGGGCTTGTTTGTATCTTTTGTATTTTTAAGAGCTTGCAAACGTTTTTGAATAGGTCGCTTGTGAAGTTCGTTCCTTGATCTGTGAGAATGGTTTGTGGGATTCCGAATGTGCAAATGATTTGTTTTACTAAAGCCTCAGCTACCGTTTGAGCTTCTTGGTTGGGAATTGCTACTGCTTGAACGAATTTTGTTAAATCGTCCTGAAATGTGAGTATGTATTTGTTATAATTTTCTGTAATCGGGAGTGGTCCCACAATATCAAGGGCTATTCTTTCGAATGGGGCTTTGGCTGTTGTAGTTATTACCATTGGTATCTTACTACGCAAGTATAATTTATTTCTTTGACATAGGTCGCAAGATTTGACGTATCTTTTCACATCCGCGTGCATATTTTTCCACTTATATTGTCTCTTGATTCGGTTGAGAGTTCGTTTGACTCCTTGATGACCTCCTAAAGGGGTGTCATGAAATTCATGTATTATTTGCTTGATTTTCTCTGGGTCTGTAATTTCCATGGGCTCTTGACTTTCGTGCATAACGTTTTCTGGAGGGGATTTACTTTTACTGCGGGTCACTACTTTAACTTCAACTGTGTTTAAACGTGACAGGGCATCTGCGTTCGTATTCAGGTGTCCAGCTTTATGGGTTACTGTAAAGTCGTACTCTTCTAGCTTGATGCGCCAGCGCATTATCCTTGAAGAGGGATCTTTTAGGTTAAACATCCATACAAGCGGCTTATGATCGGTAATAACTTCAAAGTGCCGACCGTAGACATATGGTCGAAAGTGCGTCACTGCCCAAACTACTGCCAGAGCTTCCTTTTCAATTGTGGAATAATTCTTTTCTGCTTTATTTAATATTCTACTAGCGTATGCTATAGGTAGATCATTATTGTCACGATCTCTTTGTGAAATTACTGCGCCTATGGCTTCGTTACTCGCGTCCGTGGTGAGGTAGAAGATTTTGTCAAAATTTGGGTATTGCAGTATGGGTGGATTGGTAATGGCTTGTTTCAGTTGTTTAAAGGATTCATCGCAAAATGCATCCCATTTCAATGCGACGTCTTTGCGGAGGAGTTTATTTAATGGGTTTGCTATTTTTGAGTAATTCTTTATGAATTTTCTGTAGTATCCTGTTAGGCCTAAAAATGATTTGATATGTTTCTGGGTATTAGGCTTTTCTATATTTTGGATAGCTGAAACTTTCTCAGGGTCTGGTTTAACTCCAGATTCTGAGATTATATGTCCTAGATACATGACTTCCCTCTGCAGAAATTTACACTTGTCTAATTGAATTTTCAAGTTGTAAACGTCTAAAGCTTCGAATACTTCGATTAACTTTCTGTTGTGGTCGTCTAGATTTTTGCCATAAATTATAATGTCATCTAGATATACCAGACATTTTATGCCTTGTAGACCGGTGAGGACTTTATTCATAAGCCTTTGGAAGGTAGGAGGGGCATTCCGTAGACCGAAAGGCATCCTGGTAAACTCAAAATGCCCGTTGGGTGTACTGAAAGCTGTCTTTTCTCTGTCTTCCTCAGACACTTCGATCTGGTGGAATCCACTGGCTAAATCTAATGTTGTGAAATATTTTGAATCGCCTAGTTGTCCGAGAATGTCTTCGATGTTAGGGATAGGGTAGGCGTCCGCGATTGTGACTTCATTAAGTTTTCTATAGTCTACAACTACTCTCCATTTCTGTTTTCCCTTTTTTGGTACAACTAGTAGAGGAGCATTCCATGGACTTGAGCTTGGCCTAATTATCTCGTCTTGGAGCATTTTGTTCACTTGGTCTTTTATTTCCTGTGTGTGTATCTGTGCTAAACGATATGGTCGAATGTTAACTGGTGCTATATTTGGGTTAGTTTTTATAGAGTGTGTGATTCCAGTCGTCGATGATAGAGTATCTCCGTCGAGGAAGAATAAATGGTTGTAGTTACGGCAAATTTCGGTTACTGATTTCCTTTCTTCGATGTTAAGATGCTCGAGTTGAAGCTGGTTTTGGATTTTTCCCAACCTGTCGTCTATAATTGGTTCGTTTTTGATAGAGTTGAGGTTAATTATATGGTAATTATTTATGTCTTCAGCTTCTAGATCGAGGTTTTGTAGGGTAATGTCTTTACTGTTAGCATTTAATATTGATATATATATAAAACCGTTTGTTGGGTCAGTAATAACTGACGAAGTATAAACTTGAGGTAAGATTTCTTGGGAAAAATATATTTGTTTTGAGTTTTCCTGTATTGGTCCATATTTAATCACCTTTTCGGATCTACCGGGTATTGTAATTGCATTTCGTTTGTATATGAAATCTGTTGCGTACCTTTTTCCTTTGAAATGGTAAATAAATGTTTTATCTTTATAGTTCAATATCGCGTTGAATTTTTGAAAGAAATCTTCACCTAATATTCCATCTTGTGTAATAGGAAAATTGTCTGATACTACGTGGAACAGATGCTTTAGAATTGTTCCTTGAGTAATTTCTATATTCATTAGTATTGTACCTAGTGTTGACGTAGGTGTGTCGGTGATACCCTTTAATTCTATGATTGTATCTGTGTGTACCCATAGATCTTTTTCTAGTTTTCCTAACTTTATCAAGCTAAGACTAGCGCCAGTGTCGAGGAGCATTATATTGAGCTTGCTGTTGATATCTTTTGAGTTCATTTTAATTTCGCTTTTAAAGCTTGATGCTCTGTTTAGGCAACCGATATTTACTATTTGCTTCGGAAGCTTGGAAAGTTTGTCCGCTCGATTTCTGGAACATTGAGGAGCGTTTGTGGAATTGCTTGACTTGGAATTTGATGATCCGTTGAGGAATTGGTTCAGGTTTTCGATTTGCACAGGGCTTCGATTTTGGCGGTGATTTTGATTTAGAAATGAATTATTTTTTTCAATTTCCTTTTGAATTTTGCACGAGTTTGAATTTTGGCATGACTGGTTAGATTTTTGGTGTATTTTATCTCTTTTATCGCTTTGTTTTTGAGGACTGCTCTTTTTGCTCTGCTTTTGAGAGTTGTTATCTCGATTTGGGAATCTGGATAAGGCTTTTGAACTAGTATTTTCAGTGATTTGAGACAGTGGTTTTGATATTTGTCGAGAATTGTTCTCTAGAACAGAATCGCATTTGGAATTAGTAGATTTAGAATTTGGAATCAGTGAATGCGATTTCCGATCTTGAGAATTGTTTTCTTGACTCAGTAAACCTTTATGTGTTTGGTTTCTAAGGTTTGGATACAGAGAATTATCTTTTTTGTTTTGAGACAGTTGATTCAGTGGATTCAGTGAATTTGATTTTTCATTTTGAGACAGTGGATACAGTGGATTCAGTAAATTATTAGGATTTTTCTCTTCACAGGAATCGCATTTTGAGTTAGTAGATTTGGAAATTTGAATCGGTGAATGCGATTTCTGATTCTGAGAAGTTGGATACAGTGGACTAAAATTCGAATTTTTCTCTTCACGGGAATCGCATTTTGAGTTAGAAGATTTGGAAATTTGAATCGGTGAATGCGATTTCTGATTTTGAGAAAACTCGACTTGATATAGTAAATTTGTTTGACTTCTCTTAGAATTGGTAGTGTTATTAATTTGATACAGAGAGTTGAATTCTTTATTTTGGTTTTGGGCAGTTTTGGAATTTAGGCACGTTGATTCATGTCCTTTACCTGACTCCGCGTGCCGGACGTGCCAGGTCTTGAATCGTTTCCCGAGTTTTGGGCGGATTGTTGAGGATTATTTCGGTTATTATTAATTTGCCTTTTCCTGCACTGTTCTATCGTGTGCCCGAGGTTTTTGCAGTATCTACATGATACTGGATTTTGCACTGTATTTATTCTAGTGGGCTGGCCAGTATTGGGACTTGGTCTTTGGGTTCTGTGCACGCCACCGTTTGGGTTTTGTAGAAACCGACACTCATTAGTGTTATGTGTCTTCGTTTTACAGTTTCTACAGTACCTATTTTGGTAGTTCGGATGGTGTCTAGGAGTAGAAGTAAGGAGTTTCTCTTCTTCCATCGCTATGTCGACGGCTTCATCCAGCTCAGTGCACCTGGCGCTTTTTACCAACAGTTTTATCTGTGGTATTAACCCATTACAGAAGCTGTTTAAGATCATTCCGCTGTTTAAAGCTCGGATGGCTCTATTTGCAGCTTCGTCAGTGCTGTTAGCGTTTGCATTGTTCAGTTCGTCAAACAATGCATTAGCTCTCTCCGTGTAGGAAGCTATTGTTTCAGTATAGCCTTGTTGAAACTGGAAGATGTCTGTTTGTATTACCTGAAGCGATCGAGTCTTTCTAAAATTCTTAATAAGTGCATCCTTTAACTGTGGCCATTCATTATAATCGTTATATTTCACAATAACGTTATATGCCCGGCCTGTTAATTTAGATTTTACAATGTCTACTAGTTCCGCTTTATCGGACTCAGTGGTTGCTTTTTTTGATTGAAGGTCAATCAATTGGATAAATCTATCCAAAGCGTTGGCAGAACCGTCAAACTCGGGTACGAGTTTTATGGTTTGCGAAGAATTGAACGACATTGTTGCTCTTATTACTGGGGGTTGTAATTCTGGAGGGTTTATTGAAGAGGATGGATCAAAGGTACCGACTTGGCTAGTTAAAACTTTAATCGTTTCTTTTGGTGGTACCGAACGTGGTGGAGAATGTCCGATAGGCATTGGTTTGTGGGAAGGTTTAGCAAGGGACTCGGACACTTCACTATCAGACGACCTACGGACTTTTCTGTTTCTGAGTGAAATGTTCAGATTTAAATTCGACATTAACCGACAAAAAATTTAAAAAATAAGGTTTTGTAAAGGAGGATTTTGGATGAGACACGTAAAAAAAAAATGAATACAAATTTTTTTTTTTTTTTTTTTTTAGCTTATTTATATGAACAAGTAGTCTCTATTAAGTTGCTTACATAATGCTCCTCATAATGATGGTAATTTGTTGGTAACTTGGTTTCTTCGGGATTTGGTAACTTGGTTTCTTCGGGATTTTGGTGTTGTTCCTCCAGTCACTGTACGTTTGTTTTGTTGGTAACTTGGTTTCTTCGGGATTTGGTAACTTGGTTTCTTCGGGCTTTTGGTGTTGCTCCTCCAGTCACTGCACGTTTGTTTTTTTTTTCACTTATTGTTCCTTTTTTGTTTTAATTTTACTTCGACTTTCGCACTTAAAGTTTTATTTTTTTTTTTTTTTTTTTTTTTGATTTGATTTAAAAAAAAATGTTTGAACTGATTTCGTATTGGGAGTTAAGGTAGATGCTTTACCCTTAACTATCCCACCGCTGCCACCATTTGTTGGTAATAAAAAAACACAACTCGAGAATGTTCGCAAAAAAAGGTTTTATTTTCGGCAACTTGCCCGTTCGTGTGTAGAGTATTGACTGTCGTTTAGCCGTTCTCAATGCTTCCTCCTTGCCTATGTGCTTCGTTTCCCATTGTGCGCTTCGGGGTCAACAAAGTAATTCTATCCGTGTTACGTATTCTTGCACTCGTTTGTTTATACGGGTGGTCGCAAGAATACGTAACATTTGGTGTTGAATTCTTTGTGACCTTTTCGTTATTGGGCCCACGGTGTCAACATAAATGTAGTTGCATATTGTTATTGATTGTTATTGATTGCTGTGCAATCGGGGCACTTGAGTGGGTCAGTGTTGTGTGGTTCCCATTCGTGTTCAACTAGGTTATTCAGTTTGGATGACAATGTGTAATTGACATTGTCATTTATTACTAACCTATTTTGCGTTGCACAAATTGTGGGCACAACACGGGTTCAAGAACCAAAACCCAAACTAAATCCCACTGTTGCTAGCGCGGCAAACAACAGTAGGGTCCAAGATTTACAAAGCCGCCTCTTTATTAAAGACCCCATATCCAACATAACATTTTTAATAGATTCCGGATCGGACATATCAGCCATTCCGTCGTCAATTTTCAAAAAACCAAATGCCAAACCCGACCATTCAGTGTCGGCGGCAAACGGGTCTGCAATTAGTGTTTTTGGTACAAAGTACATGCGAATTAGTCTCAGGTTTCGAAGAGTGTTCAACCACACGTTTTTAATAGCAGCGGTTACTAAACCAATAATCGGTGCAGATTTTCTAAGACACACAGGTTTAGTAATCGACGTAAAAAACGCAAGGCTCATCGACCCACTTACTAATACGGCAGTGAGAGGTACACCATGCCTGCAAAACGTTGCAACACCACGTTTCTTTGCGGTAGAACACAAATATAACAAAATTTTAAGAGAATTTCCCCAACTGATGGAACCACCTGATTTTAACTTCCCCGTTAAACACACGGTACAACACCACATCATAACAAAGGGACCTCTTCCACACTCACGCCCCAGACGCTTAAATACAGCCAAACTAAAAATCGCAAAAGAAGAGTTTGAATACATGGTGGAAATCGGGATCTGTAGGCCATCCGCATCACCATGCGCATCTCCTCTGCACATGGCTTCAAAGAAAGAAGCCAACGATTGGAGACCATGCGGAGACTACAGAATGCTAAACGCTATCACTACCCCAGACCGGTACCCACTGCCACAAGTTCACGACTTTACCGTTTCCCTCCACGGATGTACAATTTTTTCTATAAATTGATTTGGTATGCTCATACCACCATATCCCCATGGCACCAGAAGACGTCTTAAAAACCGCTGTAACCACACCTTTCGGCCTTTTCGAATTCATTCGCATGCCATTCGGCCTTCGAAACGCGGGGCAAACGTTTCAACGTTTCATGCACCAGGTCACAAGAGGTCTTGAATTTATATTCGTGTACGTAGACGACATTCTGAGCGCGAGCAAATCGGAACAGGAACATGAGCAACATCTCAAGTTACTGTTCCAACGATTGTCGGAGTACGGACTTAGAATAAAAGCATCAAAATGCATATTTGGCACAAATTCATTACAGTTTCTGGGATTCGATATCACCAAAGATGGTATAAAACCATCTCAGACACGTGTGACACACATCGAAAATATCCCTGAACCAAAATCCGTCAAAAACACTCAACGGTTTATCGGTATGGTAAACTACTACCATCGTTGTATACCTCGTTTAGCAAAAATACTTGCACCAATCTATGACCATTTAGCCAACCTCATCCGGAACAAAAAGAAACCGAAGGACTTCACGTGGCCACCAGAATGCAAACACGCATTTGCTCAAGCCAAACACGAGCTTGCGAATGCGACACTCCTGAACCATCCCCGAGAAGGCGCCAAGCTAAGCATCACAACTGATGCCTCCAATACAGACATCGGGGCCGTCATCGAACAGTCAAAAGGTGACTTCTGGGAGCCAATTGCATTCTTCAGCAAGAAACTCTCACCCACGCAGTCAAGGTATTCCGCTTTCGATAGGGAGTTACTGGCAATCTATTTGGCTATAAACCATTTCCAAAGCTTAGTCGAAGGACAAGATTTTTGCGTTTTTACCGATCACAAACCGTTAACAACAGCATTAACAACCAAAACCAAGCGTAATCCTAGACAGGAACGACAACTCGATTACATATTGCAATTCACAGACGATATCAGATATGTTAAAGGCTCCTTTAATGTCGTAGCCGACACGCTTTCACGGCCAAACACAGACGCGATAGAAGTAACCTTGCCAGGAATCGAGGACCTAGCCAAAGCTCAAGAGAGTGATGGCGAACTCACCCTCTTCCAACATAACATACCAGCTAATTCCAAAACCAAACTTGAGTTTGTTAAAATACCGGCTTGCGACTTATCCCTATGGTGCGAAACTTCCACCCAAAACATTCGACCTTACGTTCCCACCCAAAACCGACAATCGATTTTTCAATCGATTCATTCACTCGATCACCCAGGCATTCGGGCCACCAGGAAAAAAATAAGCAGAATATATTTCTGGCCCAAAATGAACCAAGATATTAACACTTGGGCAAAAAGTTGCATTCAATGCCAGAAAGAAAAAGTGCACAAACACACAAAATCTCCATGCGATCAAATACACATTCCGGCCGGGCGATTTCAACACATCCATATGGACATAGTTGGTCCCTTACCGCCGTCCAACGAGTACAAATATATGCTTACTATAATAGACAGATTCTCCCGGTGGCCAGAAGCCTATCCCATTCGAGACATTTCTGCCGAGACCATCGCGCGAACGTATGTACATGAGCACGTCTCACGATTCGGTGTAACGAATGTTATCACCACAGATAGGGGTTCGCAATTTGAGTCGAAACTTTTCAACGAACTGACAAAACTCCTCGGTACAACGCGTATCCGCACAACGGCTTACCACCCACATACCAATGGAATGGTAGAGCGATTCCACCGACAATTGAAAACATCCATCCGAGCATCCGGAGATAGAGTCCATTGGACCCAACAATTGCCTTTGGTACTGCTAGGTATCCGCACATCTTTGAAAGAAGATATAAATCACACACCGTCTGAACTCTTGTACGGAGAAAACATACGAATACCATCAGATTTATCACCATCCACGGAAATCTCGGACGAACATTGTTTGGTGGAACAACTAAAACTATTTTTTAACAAAATTCCGCGTACCACACTTCAAACAAGAAAAACACATAAAACCGTACATATGCCGAGTAAGCTGCACAGTTGCAGTCAGGTCCTGGTGAGAAACGATAAAGTGAAGCGAAGCCTGGATTCTCCATATGAGGGTCCCTACAAAATAATTAGAAAATTGCGAAAACATTTTGTGATCGACAAACAGAATAAACCAATATCAATTTCGATTGACAGGTTAAAACCATTTGACAACTGACAAGCCGTGCACGACCAAATGATTTGACATTATACCAATTATACTCGCTACGCTGGGAAGGGGGTGATGTAGCGATCAGCTACTAGAGGGCGATTGCCCAAAGTAGATGGCGTTCAAACGATAGGAAGAAAAGGAAGGGACCAGAAAACCAAAATATGTAATTAAGATATGTAACTAGGTTAAGAAGAAAAAAGAAAGAAAAGATGGCGAACTTAGGCCGACGTGGTGCTCGCGCAAGGATTGTATCTCGGGCATTTTAAAATACGATAATTAAATGAAGTAAAGCGTACTCGAGTTTTTAATTTTCTAAGATTGTTGTTAGTCGAGAAAGTCGAGCAACAATAAATGGTAGGGCCGACAAGTAACGTTTCATTTAGCGACATTGAGTTATATGACTTGGCGGATGCGTCAAATACAACCCTTGGTCGTACTACTGTCGCATTTAAACACGGCATGGTGTGGAAGATAATAACACGGTTGATTCTTGGTTTGAATTACATCACTGGGCGGAATTTCTTCCATGTGCCCAAGTGACAAATACTCCTTTATGAAGGAAGAGTATTGAGCCCTTAGATCGCTGTTTGAACTAAGTTTAGCATAAAAACGTTTGAGTGCGGTGTCAAAGGAATTTCCAAAGTGGAGCTCGACTGATGGTTTAAAAGGCAGCTGCACCTCGTATTTACCATCTGGGCGACGAACATGGGTTTCGGTAAGGTTTTCTTCAGCAAGCTGCTCCTCAAGGGAAGTGGTGGTTTATTCGAGATATCCTCCAACTTCCAAAGTTGCTCCAGATCAAACGCCTGGTCTTGATCTAAACGAGTGAAGTGAGCGTTTACCTCAGAAATCGTGGACGAGAGTTGCGAGTCGCTTCCTGCTATTATCCAAACAAAAATAGTTGGAATTGATATTAAGCCTCCTCGAGACTCCGTTTTCCCTGCCCCCTTTATGATACTGAAGAACTTGTCAGCACCTAGCAGAATGTCGATGGGACCAGGTGAGTAGAAATGAGGATCAGCCAAATCGACAGGAAACTTGTTGGTTGGTATGTGATCAAGGGCGAAAGAAGGAAGATTGGACGAAATCCTTGGCAAAACGTAGCAATTAGCTTCGACGAATTCTGAATTATGGAGAGAGTTGATTTTAAGGGTAATTACTCCGTTGGTTACTCCAGCTGATGTGGAGGCGATTCCTAGTATCGGAACACGAGAGCGCTTGCGAGGCAATCCCAAGCTTTGAGCTACTTGCTCGGTTATGAACGATGCTTGTGATCCTGAGTCGAGAAGGATCCGAACAATTTAATTAACTCCTTGCTTATTCTGTATCTGGGCCAGCGCGGTAGGCAATATGGTTGAGAAACGACGTTTAGATTCTATGGCTTGGGTTGCGACGACGAGAGGTTCGGAATATTGCTGAACAACTTCTACTTGTGGGGTGTTATCGTTTGCTCGTGTGACATGGTCTGTAGGGTGCACCAGCGTATGGTGTCGCGAATTGCACTGGCGACAGCGGAAGTTAGAACGGCATCTATTAGATGCATGACCTTGACGCAGGCAATTGAAACAAAGAGATTTATTTTTCACAAACTCACGACGCTCTGCAGTTGAAAGGGATTTAAATTGTCCGCAGTATGAAAGAGTGTGGTATCCACTGCATTTTGGACAAGTTTGTGAAGGTTCTACTAAGTGTGATCGAACCACAGCTGTAACCTTACTACGAGTTTGGTTTGATCGAGCAGAAGCTGAGAGACAGGATTCAAGACAAGTGCAACGGTTTCGTAGGTATTCGATGAGTTCATCAATGGTGCAGTCAGGGTGAGAAACTACTTCTTCAGCCCAGGATTGTCTAGTCTCATGGTCTAGCTTTTGGGTCAAGAGATAAGTTAGCCATGGGTCGCGTTCATTGGAGTCTAATGCGTTAAGTCCCCGTATGGCCTGATCTACTCCATCAGAAATTTTGCGAAGCGTATGAATATTCGGTGAACTGCACGAAGGTAGCGATAAAAATGATTGAATGAACGATTGAACAATTAGATTTTTTTTATCGTAGCGTTTTTCTAAACGGTCCCAGGCTTCAACATAGTTCTGCTCTGAGCACGAAACGTGTTTGATAAGGTTTGCTGCATCGCCACGAAGAAACGATTTAAGGTAATGCAGTTTTTGGGTACACGTGATTGTTAAATTTGAATCAACCGTTGCGATGAATAAGTCACGAAATGCGGGCCAGTCTTTATAGTCCCCCGTAAAATGAGGGATTGTAATTTTGGTTTGAATAAACCGCATTTTTTGAGGATGCAACACTTTTTGAATCTTCGACATTTTCAGTTGACTCCTCCTTCAGACGATTTATCGCGTCGGAAAAAATCGAATGAGCGCGATAATATTTGTCTTCATATTCAAAATACTCCGGTTCACGGTTGACGTAGTCTGGATTATCGATAAAATTCAAAAGCTCATTCTGCAAGCTGACAAATTCTTGAAATGCTTCATCAAGTTTTTTGATACGAAACTCGATCGTTGCAAGCGATGTATTTGCATCAATAGTATCAGCAAATGATGCCAACGTTGTGATGCAACCTTTAGGACGACCGCGTTTTGCCACTACTTTGTTCATTTTGTAATTTAGTCTATGTGCCTATATTATTGTTTCACAAAATAAAATTGTTTTTGAAAATAACACAAACGAGCTAGCGGTATTGGTGAAATGTCCAGTTGAAATAGAAACGCGTGAGCAGCTCTTATGTATTTGGGAATATAAATGACGTGATAATGGTCGTCACTTTTGTTAACGGTATAAACGATACTCATATTTTGTCATGCAGCATGCAAAAGGAAAAACCAATTATTTAACGGAATTAGACGACAGTTTTTATGCATTAGAAATTAACCGGCGCAATGTTCATGCACTCGCGTGTTCTTTAGCTGTACTTATGTAGGTACTTGAGTATATAAATGACGTGATACTGGTCATGCATTAGAAATTAACCGGCGAAATGTTCATGCACACGCGTGTTCTTTAGCTGTACTTATGTACTTGGGTATATAAATGACGTGATACTGGTCATGCATTAGAAATTAACAGGCGAAATGTTCATGCACACGCGTGTTCTTTAGCTGTACTTATGTACTTGCACCGATATGTTTTTAAGCAGTATATCATATATTGGCGAAAAACGCACATTTAATTGTTGATGGATTTAAAACTTCACTTAATAAAATGCTTTATTCGGCTACTGAAGGACCATAATATGTTTTGGAATGTGTTTTCTGTATTTGTGTTTAGTGTGTATTTTAATATTAATTTAATTGTGTTAATATTAGTATGTGTTGTGTACTCAGCCTTTGTCCGCAAGCTCCAGACCCAATCTGTGTTGTATTGTGTGTAGTGAGTTATATTAAAAAAAATACGCCAAATCAAAATCGTTACAATATTTATTTTGCCAACCGATCTCGTTGGCGATCAAAGAACTAATGACTCCAGCCTCCAAAAATACAAAAAAATTATGCAATTATGTATACCAGTTATATAGGTTGGAGAAAGATGGAGAGATTTAGAAATAACATGACTTGCAAGTGCAATGCGAGATCTGTTACAGAGAGTAAAACGAAAGATAATAACAAAAGGAATTCAAGAAATGTGATTAACAAAGGTTAGCGTGCATAAGAGTAGATAGGGCTTTATACCAATAAAAAACAAAAAATAGATTAGTTGTTTTGATTGCAAATAGTGTAGGTAGTATAATCCAAGACAGGCTCATTAAAAAAATGTAATGAGCTACAAAAACGAGCTTGAAAATATTGCTTATTATTTGAAACTAAGCAAATCGGTGATGATAGGCATGCATTGGTGTGATTAGATTTTCAGAACTATATGAAGGCACCTTACTAACTATTCCAAGATTTTTTTTAAAACCACCTAATACAAAAAATGTGAAAAAAAAAATTAGTCGGCTAGGACATGGACGGCGAATGCTCTCCCATCAACTAAATAAACCCAAAAATAAAAATTAACGTCCATTTAATTATTAGTTTGTGCTTGTTTAATCCACCCGAATGTGACTAGTATTGTGGTTTACGAAAAAAGAAAATTTATGTATCGGATTGTGAATTGTGTTAGTGTTATTAAAAAATGTTAATGCACATAAATAAGGTTCTAAAGATACATTTCCACACCACCTATGAGGTATGTATATGGTGCGTTACCGATTTTTTTTTCGTCGGTTGTTCGGTTCCCCAGTAGGCCTATCGCACCCGTTCTACAAAAGTAAAATATGTAATCAATAAATAGAATAAATCCCATACATAAGATTAGGGATGGGACACACGAACGCAACGCATTCTCATCTCTTCACCAAAGATCCACCACCACTTTGCCAACTATGTGCCGATCAAGCTCCTTTGACAGTTGATCATCTTTTAGTATGTAAGAAGGTTAACAATATCTGTAAACGAATCACTAACCAAAACCTTACCGATCTTTTGAAAACAATTTCCATCGCTAACATTAATCCCGTATACAACATAATACTAGAAACTTATTTAATCATTTAAGATACTTTATATTGGCCGTAAGCCCTGGCAGCTAGTGCTATAAAAAAAGTTATTAATTCTGTAATTTACTAACCAATTAATAAAATAATAATAATAATAATAATAAAACATAATCAGATAAGACATGCAATAAATTTAAAATGTATATATATTTATATCTACTTTGTACTTCGTAATATTACACATGCAGTCTAATTAATCTACTAATATTATTATATAATATCAATATTATCTATTAATCTATAAAATGTATAGAGAACTTAAATAAATATATTCAGTTGAATCTTAGATAAGTATGCATACTCTAAGCACATTTAGTTAAAGCTATTAATGTAAATGCATGCAAATTCAAAACCAAATAAAAATAAATACTAATTCAGTTGTAAAAGAAAAACTTTTTTACTTCAGATCATAATAATTATTACAAGTGAG
This sequence comes from Cheilosia urbana, assembly GCA_946477585.1. Taxonomy (NCBI): domain Eukaryota; kingdom Metazoa; phylum Arthropoda; class Insecta; order Diptera; family Syrphidae; genus Cheilosia; species Cheilosia urbana. The sequence continues at coordinate 18,695,109 of OX297857.1, forward strand.
CGACACGAAGCATTTTGTTCCTGAAAGTGGGATCGTTTAAGTCTCGGTTTCAAAATTTGAGAACGAAGTATAACCTTACTCTCAAAAAATATTTAAGAATGAAATGTTCATTCAATCCTGAGCAACAGATATAATGCAAATCAGGTGCTATTAAAAGAGAAAGTTGTTCTTAAACGCCGTTTAGATGATAATTATCATAGAATACGTTATTAAACAATCCCTCCAGCACACGAATGTATTATACAAACGCTTTGGGGGGTGCAAATAAATTACAATTATCGAATTGCTTAAATGAAGTAAATAATAAACTCGACGAAGGCTCTGCGCTATCAAGGGTAGGTAAAGGTAGCTCACAATTATGACTTTCATAGCACTTTCTATAGAGCCAACCACAGCCATATGCAAAACTGTTTTCTTTTAGGAACTCAATGACACCTATACCTTCGCCCAGATTTACAGGTAGTGAGACATTGGGCCTAGTGCTACACTTTGTAGGTATCCAATCACGGTTTTGAACCAAATCGCTGAAATAGAGCTCTGAGATTTTAGCATTATTTACTCCTTCACAATCACAGTTGCCTAGTCTTACTATCTTTAAATACTGAAGTCCCCACAGCTTTTGAAATATACTAGTAAACGAGGTTGGTGTTACTCTAGTGCTATTTCCACCGGAACTTCTTAAGTGCTCTAGACAATCTTGGTTGAGATGGCGAGTTAATAGGGGTTATCGCGAATAAATTCCGTGGGAAATGTTTCCCTTGTCAGCAATGTAAGTCAGATTGCTGAACAGAAAATATTCCCGGGGAAATCTTATTCCCGATAAGGGTTAATACGAACTTGAACTCGGATGCTGCTAGGTATTTCCACAAAGCAATGAGTGACGAAATATTCAGAAGCCAACCTTTTAAAAAGGAGAATTTACTTGTGACTACCTTGTCTTCAGAATTCAAAACTTTTATTGACCTCAGTATTGTTTTTGCCTGTTGTAGAAACTGTGTTTGTATTTCAATATCACAGAAAGCTCGCTTAAAGTGGTTAGGATGTTTAGTAAAGGACGAATTAAAAATGTCAAACAAATTATTGAAAAACCCGAAAAATTCGGCTGTACCCACCATGGTCCCATAATCCTGACCAGACACAAGAAAGACTGAAAGGCCTGCGGAGACAGTGTTACTTAATATTTGGGAGGCATATTTTACCTTCATTCTTTGAAAATTGTTCGGTCGCACATGTGCCTCAGTTATTTTTGGGGCAATCCGAATATTATTTTTGGAATCAGCATTATAGAAACGCAAAATGTCTTTCCATGTTGCCCGTTTGACAACAGATGAGCTTTCGAATGTGATGTTATTTTTCAATAAGCAATTTCTCGCACTCTTAAGTAAATGTGGGGAGTCATAAAAGAAGAAGATTGGACTCCCATTATCGACTTCGAAATATGGCTTTTCAGGACTAACTCCCAACAAACTCGCCAGGCCTCTAAAATTTGAACCCTGGTCGCACACAAAATGAATTGGAATCAATCCACTTCTTCGAAGGGCACAAATTGCCCTAAAAAGTAGTTTTTTAATCATAGAAGGCGAACAGCTACTGTTGACAAAGTAGTATGCAAGTGGATGTTTCCATATTCTTGCGACGCCCTGCGCAATTAGCACCAAAACGTTATTGGCGACTAAACTGGATCGACATTCATCTCTTCCGAAGTCTTCCAACCCTATTATTATATCGTTTTTCCTGCAGTAAGACAAGTGGGATTTTAAAGACATTTCGTCAGCTGAAATCGAACAGTATTTAAATATACTGGGTAGCTGACATGTTTTCAGTTCCAAACTTTTGACATTGAAGTCAATATTGCCCGGGGATTTTGGCCAAGAAGAAATAGTTCTGTTCGAACCAAGTCGAGAGCGGACGTGTTTTTTTCATAGTGTCGTGGGGTGCGCACTTTTGTCTTAATTAACGTTCTTTTCTTCTTGTCATATAAATACAAACCGATCATGCATTGTTTGATTTGCAATGAAAAGATAGAACGGAGTAGTCAATCCAAAATTACGTGCTCGGATTGTTCTTGCATTTTTCATTGTTCTTGTGTTAATATTGCAACATCGGATGTAGAATACATGACCGCAAACAATGTAAAATATCGATGCGACAAGTGTGTTGTTCTACGTCGTAAATCGATACAGCAACCCATTTCGTCTTTGCACACAACGGTATCAGTAGCCAGTTCCAAACAAAAACTTGAACTAGCTGAAGAGAAACAACAGCAATCGGCTGTAGAGCAACAAAACACAGCCAAGCAACATCAAACAAAACATACAGAAAAATCAACGAAGCAACCACAATATAAGCCAACGAACATTTTACCAACTCATACTGCAGCAGCATCGAACCCACAGTCACAGGCGTCTGTGAACCTCATCCAGCCAGCAACTCCGGACCGAACCGATGATATAACATATGCAAATAAACAATCAGCTGTACTAACGTCAAATTTATTACCGCAATCGTCGCAGTTCAATGATACGATCACTCTTAAGTTACTTTATGAGGAAATAATAAGCCTTAAGAAAATAAACAGTCAATTTCTCTATTCATTACAAACCCTAAAAGAGGAAAATGTCGAACTGAGGCGAAAGGTAAATGGTCTAGAGAGCAAATTGAATTGGAGAGATCAGAAGCAAATTGAGAATGCAATTGAGATTGTGGGTGTGCCAAAGGTAAACAACTTCAATGCAGCAACATGTGTACAAACAATTCTGGATACAGCTTTGAATGTTAATGTCTCCGCTGATGAAATTCAAAATGTTTATGTAAAACCAGTGAGAAAATCTAGTGCGAATGTGGAAGGAAACATTGTTTTCGTGCAACTCTATTCACGTGCTGTCAAGGAGAAGATAATGCTGAGGAAAAAAACAGAGAAGGCAAATCTAAATGCATCCATATTTGGCGGTAACAAAAGGAGTAGTATTTTTATCAATGATTCTTTTACTAAATACACTAGAGCTTTATATAATGCAGCTAAAAAGATAAAGAAAGAGAATAATTTCAAGTATTTGTGGTTTAAGAATTCTCAAATTTTATTAAGAAAGGTTGATAATGGTGAGGTTGTTGTTATAAGATCTTTTGACGACTTAAGTAAAATGCAAAATTAAAGTGCTATATGTTAAACTCATTTAATAATATTGATCTTATAAGCAACAATCCCACCATACCAACCATACGTAGCAATTGCGAAAGCATTTTTAAATCTGATTCTGATGATCTGAAATCTGTTTATGTTGTTCATCAAAATATTCGTAGCCTGCGGCGTAACTTTGATTTATTGGCTAGTAATATTGATAGTTTTGTAAATATGCCCGATTTAATTTTTGTTACTGAAATTTGGATATTTTCATCTGAAGTCGATGACTATAGCTTGCCAAATTATGATTTTCGTGCCAATCCTAATGATTCGTATTCTGCAGGTGGAGTGGGAGTTTTTGTGCGTGATTTGTATAACTATAAATTTAATACCTACAGTTTGTCTAGTGCCGATATTATAAAAATATCTTTTCCCTTATGTGATGAAGTGTTTACTTTCATTTGTGTGTATAGACTTCACTCTAAGTCAGTTGGGGTGTTTATTGATGAATTTTCTGTTTTTTTAAATAGAGAGCGAGCAGCGAATCTTTTCATTTTGGGTGATTTTAACCTGGATATTTTAACCAATTGTCCTGTTGTGGACGCATATAATAGTCTTTTTTCTGAGCATGGGCTTACTTCGTTGGTTAACGAACCTACGAGACTAGTCGCAGGAACCTGTCTTGATCACGTTTTTGGACGTGTCTCAAAAATTCCTCTAAATGAGTGTGCTGGTATTGTCTTCGATCTGGATATTTCAGATCATTGCATGACAGGTATAGCGTTTAGTACTTTAAAAAATAAGGAACAAAACAAATATATTCCGGAATTTGGGGTTGCTAAGATTGATTTCAACAAATTAAATTCCGAATTGCTTTATGATAAATGGGAGGAAGTATATGCTGAACAAAATCCTTCTTGTGCTTACGACGTATTTTTAAAGATTTTAAAGAATCGGATCTGCCGTTCAACCTACGTAGTTTGTAAGAAACAATCTGAAAGAAGATTAAAACCTTGGATTAATAGCAATCTGCTTAGAAAAATTAGGTTCAAACACAAACTAGGAAAAAAATGTAAAAAACATCCATTTAACACAAATTTGAAATGCCGCTTTAAAAGTTTTTGTCGAAAAGTTAATAAGGAAATTCGATTAAGTCGTGACAATTATTATCATAACAAGATAAGTAGCTCTAGAGGTAACCTTAAAGAAGAATGGAATGTAATTAACAGTATTGTAAATAGAAAAGTTATAAACCAATCAAATGCAATTTTGCTTCAAAACGATAACACGGATATTTCTGACCCTAGAGACGTAGCTACTTTATTCAATAATTACTTTACTACGGTCGGAGTAAATTCATTTCCTAGCGAATTATCTTTGCCTTGTTTCTGTTGTACTAGCTATGGGCTTTCGAACAGCGGCTTCAGTAGAAACAGTTTTTATTTTGAACCAATCTCCGGTTTGGAAATCTGGAAAACAATAAATTCCCTTAAAAATACTAACTCTTGTGGAAATGATGGTATCTCGAACATTATGCTGCGAAAAATCGCGCTAAATATAGTAGATGTTTTAGCGCATATATTTAATTTGAGTGTTTTGTCCGGAATATTTCCTGATCAATTAAAATGTGCTGTTGTAGTACCCCTATTTAAAAAGGGGAACAAAAAAGATATTAAAAACTACAGACCAATCTCTTTATTGCCCTCAATTTCAAAAATATTTGAAAAAATCATTAAAAGCAGAATCTTAGTATATCTTTCTAAGCAAAATTTTTTTAGTCCCTTGCAGTTTGGGTTCCGATCAGGTTTATCGACAGAAGATGCTCTGCTGGACTTTTGCTCTTTCATACAAAAAGGTATGGATGGCAAAAAATGCTGCGGCGCGCTTTTTGTTGATATAACCAAGGCCTTTGATATGGTTAACCATAGCATTCTGTTGAGCAAGTTACATAGTTTAGGTTTTCGTGGTTCTATTTATAACTGGTTTAAATCCTATCTAAAAGACAGAAATCAAAAAGTAAAAATAAATAATGTCTTAAGCGACTTGATGGAGATAAAGTTAGGTGTGCCACAAGGATCAGTTCTGGGTCCCATTCTCTTCTTGATTTACATAAATTCTTTATTTGAGCAGCCTTTTGTGGGAAAAATAAAGGCGTTTGCTGATGATCTTGCAATTGGATATGATTCTGCAAATCTTTTTAATTTAATTGCTGACATTAATTATGATGTTCATCTGTTAAGATCATGGTTTGCTGAGCATAAACTTGTTGTTAGCAATAAAACCAAATTATTGTTCTTCAGTCTTGATACAAACGAAATGACTGATATTAATGTTTTGTTTCATTCTCCTGATTGTATTGGATTCAAACTATTTAACAGCAATTGCTCGAGTCTTGGTTCTTTTCCTCTTTTTGATGCAAATGCAGTGTGTAACGATAATTGCTTTAGTATTGAAATAGTAAAGGAGTTCAAGTATCTGGGTGTTACGATTGATCAACATTTTAGGTGGAACCAACACATAGCAAATCTAAAACAGTACTTTCTTTCAATAATTCGTTGCTTTTACCGTCTTCGAAAATTTGTGTCGAATACCGTTCTAAAAACTGTTTACTACGGATTGTTTCATTCCAAATTGGAATATGGGATATCCTGTTGGGGGGGTGCATACCTAAACAAATTACAGCAATTGATTGTTCTTCAAAAATGTGCTGTTAGGCAAATCTGTAATTCTGCACGCTTGGCACACTCTACACCACTATTTCGAAAAATGGGCATTTTACCGGTAAGACACCTTTATTACTTTAAGGTATTGAAGATATTTTTTATGAGATGCGGGTATATGCAAAGTCCTATACCAGACACATATAACTTAAGATTAAATTCCCGCTCTGTTTCTACACTACCTTTTCGGACTACACATTTTAGAAACTCCTACACTATCGTTTCGCGTAAGTTGTTTAATAAACTCCCTGAAGATATACGAAGCATTAGAATTTTATCAGTGTTCTTAAAAAGTATAAAATCGTGGCTTCTTGAATTTGATGTTGGTGAAATCGAAGTTTTGTTGCGCTATGTGGTTTGATTTAATCTTTGTTTTGATTTGATCTTTGTTTTGCTTGTATTCTTTCAGTCTTGCTTTGAATTTAGTCTCTTAAGTTGATTCAAATACTTCTGTAAATTTGTTTTCTTGAATGTAATGTTAAATATGTTTTACTGTTCACCCCACAATTTATTAATTTATTATTTTTTGTAAAATGTAGCATTATCTCTATTTTTTAATTTAAATACAAATGCTACAAACTATTCTCTTTAACCAAAAAATGTTCAGTTAGAATATGTTTATAAAAAATTTGTGTAAATGAGAATAATGAATAAACTATTGAATTGAATTGAATTGAATATATTTATGCAGTGTCGTGATTGTTGGAAGGTTAAAGGGTTTTCGAAGACTTCTAAAGCTTGCGGAGAAGTAAAATGAATTGAAAGTGCCAGCATTTTCGCACATCTGTTAAAATTGTTTTTTAAATTCGCAATTAATGTTTGGGCTTCTTCAGGGAATTCCTTGCATGTTTGCTCTCCCCTTTTCTTGACTTCTTGGAGAGCAGTACGTAATCGACTTTCGAGGCTCAAAATGATAACGTATTTGTCATTAATTTCACTCTCAAGCATTTTACATTTTTTAGCCTTTTGAACAAAGTTTTCCTCAACAACATTTAGTTTTTTTTTTAAAGAATTTTTTTTTGGAGTCGAATTTCGTAGGTACTTACATGTCTGCGTGCTAGTGTCTGCAACTTCGCACACTGGTAATCCCATCCCAAATTCCATTCGAGATCATGATCAATGCTCATATTATTGCCATCCTCGGTTTTGTCCTCTAAAACCACTGAAACCGTATTTGCTTCAAATCGACATCTTTTTGGATTTGCTTAATAACATGTAGCCGGCTTCGTGTCGTGGTCAAAATCATCTCCCAATGTCAGTGCGATGTTTGGTATTGCATTTTGTATCAACCGATGTCTTTTTATAGTCGCAAACATGTCAACGGAGAAGTGGTTGTCGCAAACTCGGTCGGATTTGTTGAAATTTTGCAGATTCAACCGTTGACGCCATATATACTTACTTACAAATATATATTAAATTCTAAAATTATGTAAGTGTTCCAGACTACAAATAATAAACTCGAAATTCCCAAACGTTATAAATTATTTTATTGTCCAGACAAAGGCGCAAGCAAAGATGTGTACGCGGTGGTGGTTGCTATCAAAAGAGATCGAGTAACCGAGGTAACGACTCACCAACGAACAAAATTCAATCGAAAGTCCCGCTTCAATTCCACAGCACAGCACAAGTGCAAAAAACAAAACAAAATGCATATGCATTGCAAGAGCAAGCGAAATAACCGTAGGTCTGCTCCGCTAGTTTTTGCGCTGCAATAAGCACGATGCTGGTGCTATAGGAACTGTAGTGACAAATGCACAAGTGTACATACACAAAGTAAGCATAAGAAATTTAGCGCACATCTTTGCTATTGCTTCAAACGATATAGAGAAGCTGTATGTAAGATAAGGTAAGTTATACAAAGTTTGGCAATAAAGGAAAATTAATTATTAATTTAAAGAAGCAAAAAAGGAAAATTCATTATGAAACAAAGCATTTCTAAACACGCCGCCACCCCTGATGGGCACATCAGGAAGTGGGTAATAGAGCCAGCTTAGTAATAGGTCTCGTGAACAGCCCGTTCTTGGTGCGCAGGGTAACCACCCGTGTATGTCCGTCCTTGCCTGAATGTAGCTCTGCGATACGACCCAAAGCCCATTGGGAAGGAAGCAAATTAGGCTCCTTGACTACAACGAGGTCACCCAGTTTGAAATCTTGTTTGGCCTGTTTCCATTTAGGCCTTTGCTGAAGCGAGGTTAGATAATCGCACTGCCATCTCCACCAAAAGCCGTGTAGCATACTCTGCACCAGCTCCGCGAAGCGCGCGAAGCGTAATTGGACCCGCATAGTCGCAGCCGGTTTGATCGAATGCAAATGATGGCGATAGACGCGAGGAAGGCAAATTCCCCATCAGCTGCGAGGACGTCGAAGAACGCAAACGGAAACAATCCAGACAATCGTGTACCACCTTACGAATCATGTTTCTGGCTCCAATTATCCAGAACTCCTGACGCACCACGGAAAACAACTCCGACACACCAGCGTGAAGAAACCTCTTGTGAGCATCCAAAAGTATGAGCTGCGAAAGACGATGATTTTTTGGCAGAATTATTGGGTGTTTAATACTAAAGGAAACATACGGAGCATTCGAAATTCGTCCCCCCACTCGCAACAACCCTACCTCATCAACAAACGGAGATAAGGAGGATAATTTCGACCGCTGGGAAACCTGCTTTTGCTGTTTCAACATTTGAATTTCATCCTGGAATTCCTCTTGACAAAAGCGAAGACAAGTATCCTTAGAGGTACGAAGCTCTGAGAATGCTAAGAAACCAAAAGAACGCTTTTCAAAGGGAAGCTTGCCATTCCGAGCAAAACGTAGAACATATGCCACAATTATTTTGGGCCAAGAAGAAATCTTACTCAGCAGTTCTTGCACAAAATGAACTTCCGGTAGCGCAGTAAGTACAGCAGCTGGGCGTCTCCTCTCCTCAGGAATATTTTCCACTTCCTTGACTGCTGTGGCCATTGGCTCGGTTCCAAGGCGATCCAAGTCGGACCTTTCCACCACAGTTCCAAATCCAGTAGTTTGCTTGGTTCCACTCCTCGTAAAGCTATATCAGCCGGATTCTCCTCAGAACGAACATGATTCCAGACAGAACGAGGCAGGTTATCCAATATTTCAGCTGTACGGTTAGCCACGAACGTACCCCATCTGCGAGGAAGAGAAGAAAACCAAGCCAAAACAATAGTCGAATCAGTGAAAGCGAAGAGTTTTCCGGGTGTAACATCCAACGACGAGCAAACCAACTTCATAAGGCGACTGAGCAGAAGAGCCCCACATAATTCAAGGCGGGGAATCGAAACCTGCTTGACCGGTGCTACTCGACTTTTTGCAGCTACCAGATGTACCTCAATGACACCATTCTCCGAAAGGCTGCGGGCATAGACTACCGCAGAATATGCCTTTTCCGAGGCGTCAGAAAACCGTATCAAGTCAAAGCACTTTGCATTCAAGGTGTACCTTCGAGGAATCCTTAGCTGTCCAAAGTGATTCAGCTCCTCTCGATATGAAAGCCATTTTTCCGCAATTTCTGGGGGTAATGGATCATCCCAGTCAATCTTATGCAACCAAAGCTCTTGGAACAACATTTTAAAAAGAATAACGGACGGGGATAAGAAACCCATAGGGTCAACGATTTTCGAGACTTCCGAAAGCAGAGTTCTTTTCGTAGGCGCCGCAGAGGGTTCCAAGTTTATTTTGAAGGTGAACATGTCTTGGTAGGGATTCCAGACTATCCCGAGCACCTTCTGCCATTCTGTTTCGGGATCCAAAGAAACAGTTTGATACTCCTCCGTAGTACTGAGAATTCCCCAACAGTTAGACACCCATTTGCTCAGCTCTAATCCACCACAAGAAAGAAGTCCTATCAACTGTTCCTTCAACTCCAAAACACCAGACAACGAATCCGAGCCAGCTGCAAAATCATCGACATAAGAATTGTGTAGAATCGCGTAAGAAGCCTGTGGAAACTGCTGCTTGTAGTCCTTAGCCAATTGCCTTAGGACTCTTATGGCTAAGAAAGGGGCAGGACCAGTACCATAGGTTACCGTACTAAGACGAAAATGAGCAATGGGGTCCGCGGGAGATTCTCGCCAAACAATGCGTTGGAAATCGCGATCCTTAGGGCTCACCCAAATTTGGCGGAACATTTTCACAATGTCGGCGCAAAAGACAAACCGATACAAGCGAAATTGCATATAAACATTAAGCAAATTCCTCTGTAATGGAGGTCCGATGTGGAGGACTTCATTTAGACTAAGCCCCGTCGAATCCTTGTGCGAACCATTAAAAACCACCCTCATTTTGGTTGTCACAACGGCATGATGAGGCAAGTAGAAGGTTTTCCCTGAGGTAGGCTCAACTTCTCTATCCGGAATTCGCTCCATATGGCCTAGTTCTTCGTATACCTTCATGAACTTGCAATACTCTGCCCGGAGATTTTCGTCCCGAGAAAAACGCCGCTCCAAACTAAACAACCTCGATAAGGCACCAGAAAGGGTATTTCCAAAACTCACATTAGCACAATGAAATGGCAGTTCCACCATATACTTGTTATCGGGAGCTCTAGAAAAGGTTTCTTCAAAATGTTGATCAGCGACATCTTCACTGCCAACCGATGGAATATGGGAACCGACCTCTTCTATCTCCCAAAACGATTTTAAAAGCACGTCGATATCCACTCCTACATGCAACGACACGGCGTGATTCTTGGGCATATTGCCCGCAATTACCCAACCAAACACAGTGTTGTGGGCAATGATATTACCAATACCATCTGAGCGATGTCCATCTCGCAAACTACTCCACACCCGGTCCGAACCAAGCAAAATATCAATCGGAGCAGGGGTGTTGAATCCAGGATCCGCTAACGGCAGATCGGTCAAAGGAAGAGGACCATCAAAAACAAAGGAGAGTGAAGGTGTAACAGAGGTAATGGTTTTCAAGACAAATGCTTCCACATTCATTATGGAAGTATCAAAGCGAGGCTTCAATTGCAGGTTTACGACTCCTTGCGTGACACCGGCATCAACTGCGGAGATCCCAGATATGGGCAAGCGAGAATGACGACGAGACAGCCCTAGCATCCTAACCACTCGATCGGTTACAAAGGAGACCTGCGACCCCGTGTCCAGAAGAGCGCGACAAATTTGCGGATTCCCTGCAGCGTCCAACACTTCTACGACAACGGTTGGCAGAATCCCAGATATTGGATTACCGGGCCTAGTATGATGACTCGCAATAGATGGCGACGGGGAAGAAACAACAGCAGGATCATTCGGGGAATCGCTAGCGGTAATCGGGGAAGAGGACACAGAACTATCCAGATGCACCAACGAATGGTGACGCGCGAGTTAAATGAAAAGCCAAGTGATCTGCTTAAGTGTCTATCGCTGACTGCTCTTTACTATCTTCTTTCGATTTTTCGATACAATAAATATATTTGCTGATTAATTAAAAGATACAATGAGTTTATTTGCTGATTAATTAAAAGATACAATGAGTTTATTTGCTGATTAATTCCTGCAAGTGGAAATGCTGATATTGCAAACGGAAATATGAATGGGGCAACGACTTAAGGTCATTGCTTTCCATGTATAAATAATCTATGTATGCTTACTGATGGAGGTCACCATACAAATATGTAACTTCTCCCTCCTTAGATTTAAGATTCTCCTGAATCGTTGGAATCTTAATTTTGTGAATATTCGGTTCTGGCTTAGTAACATTATTAATTTTTATTTTTAATTCACGATTAGTTTTAGCTATGCAACCAATTACAATTATTACTACTATGAGTATTACAAACATTGTTATGTTACTAGCATAATTAATTGTTCTATGGTATTTCAATTCTTCAATATGTTTTAGATTTTCAATTTGCTGTATTGCTTCAATTTCTTTAAAGTCTAATTTTTCCGTTATGTTTATTTTTTCATCATCTTCATAATGAAATTTTTGAATAAATTCTAATTGGTAGTTCATAATAGTTACATTTAATATATTAATAGAACAATTGTTGATATTTATTATAAAGTTTCCAGTAAGGTTTAATTGTCTATCATCGCATTGATTAATTACAGATTCTTTTTGTGAGTTCGTACATATAATAGTGTTATCATCAATCTTAATTATTTTTTTAACTGCATTATAGCGGTAAGTACATGAATTTTGTGTAATACATGAACGGCTTAAATTTAGTTCTTTTAAATAGATGTTATTAATATTGTATTCATATTGTAAGTTATTTATTTCTATAAGTTGTAAAGTTTCAATGTCTATTTCGTTTTTCTTTTCATTTGGAATGGGTATAATCATTTTAAGTTGGGTCGTAAGTAGTCTTTCGGTAGTTTAACAGCTATTATTAGCCTGTCCTGGTCAAATTTCAAAAGTCCTATTCTAGCATATTCAAGTTTATAAAAATCTATATGTGACATTTTTATTTCCATACCCGTCAATATACTTGGATGGAGTATGCCTTGTTTAGCAGATGCTATATTATCTATAATGCTATCTATTTTGCTCTCTAATATTTGCAGTTTTAGAAGTTGGTCGGTAATCAATTGTTTCCTAACAATGTCTTTTTGGTTAGATGCAATACTTTGGTAGGTGTATGCTAATGTTTCCCTATCTGTTTCTACTGTTTTCTTAAATTTATTTAATGAGTCCATAAACTGTGCATTAATTTTAACTTGTTGATTAAGATTTGTTATAGCTGCATGATTATTAGTGTCTACTACTTTCATATGTTCAAGGATGTCTTGTCTGTCATTATCGTCCATTGTACCAAACAACCATTTGTGTGTAGTTCCTATAAAGTTTAAAAGTCCTCTTTTCTCTCTTCTAAATGGGATAATTGATTGAAGTTTTGCTTTGATGTTAAATATTTCATTCTGTATTTCTGTATTATTTGTTAACTGTAGAGCTTGTAAATTTACTTCTATCAATGCAATTGTTGATTGTATTTGTTTAGTGTCAATTATATGTAAAATGGTTTGGCTATTATTTATAATTTCTACTGGCCCTAAATTTAGCGTGGTGTAGCCTTTACCGGTTTGAATTGGTGTTATTATCAGAGTTGCTTCTGCTATCGTCAACATTGCCATTATGATCGTCAGCCAATAGATTATCTCCAAATTGATTTGGTCTTTTAGTATTTGTGGCATGTACATTTTTTAAATTATGTTTTCTGTAATATGTTTCATTCTTATGTCTTAGTGCTTGTAATTTCTTATATAACCTTCATTGCGTTTTTCTACATAATTTTCCCGTGACTTATTCCTTTTACTACTTATATTTTTCTTTTTCTCTTTAATTTTATTCTTTAAGTTGGCCGGATTTGCCATTTCGGCCTGATTTGGAGTCATGCCTAGTGTAGAATGATACCTATTGTTGTATACTTGAATAGCCTTATATATTTTCCTATTGGTTGAAATGTCTGCGTCTTTAATGGTTAGTAAAATTTCAAGTAAGGTCGAGTGAAATCTCTCTATATCCGAATTACCTGTATGAGAGTTGGCTTTTGTCATATGCATTTCTATTCCCTCTTTCCTTAAGTGTTCTTTTATGTTTTCCGAATTGAATTCATTGTCACAAACTATTTTTCTTGGCTTTCCGAATTTTGTCAGTTGTTGATCTATGCATTCTAACTTACTTGTCCAATTTTTGCTACTCAAACTATATCCGTAAGCCTTTTTAGTAAGTTTGTCTATAAATGTCAGATATATTAATTTATTAAAATGATAGATATCCATGTGCAATATTTCATTTCCTTTGTTCGGAGTTTCGGTCAGCTTGAATTTAGGTCTGATTGGTTTCCTGTTATACTTCCCTTCTTTGTGTTGTGATCCGCACAACCATACCCTACTCATGACCTACCCTATCAATCCATTCCATACACCATACACCATACACCAAATACATTACCAGAGCGCACGGCTATTAATAGGTCATTCGCTTCGTTTTCATCTGTTTTTCCATTTACCCAAACGCCACCCAAGCGCAATGAGTCAAGTGCATACCTACCCATAACGATACACACGTAACCCAAATCCGATCCGATTGCACAGCGGCACGCCAACATATGGCAAAAATGCAATAGTTGCATATCGGAGGAATACTACGTTGTGGTATCGGGGAAATAATAATAATTTATGAATGGATGACACTTGACACCAGCGTAAGGCAAATGACACCCAAGATGTCATTTGGGTACTTTTTAATGGGAACGGAAAACAATTAAGCAATGCCTAAAATAGCGCGTGTGCACATATGGTAATTGGTAAGGAAACCATGGTGCTTGGAGGGGGAAGATAGGAGGCAGGTCATGACTTAAAATTAAGTATAAAAGGGCATGGTTTTGAAAGGAACGAACAGAGTTAAGTAACCATCCTAATAGATCGCAGCCATTGCTTAAGACAGCGGGTCTAATTAGTGAAATAAAATAAAAGAATAATTAAATAAAATAACTCAGAGTCGCAGCCTTGCTATAGACAGCGGGCTCTGCAGTACAAAATTTAAATAAGTCTTTTAATCTTAACCTCTCCGTCCAATACTCTTCTCCCTTTTGGGAAAGCACGGTATTGACCGTACAACATTGGTGGCAGCGGTGGGATACCCAAAAGGTCCCAACTACCGAACCAAGAACGAGTCTACTTCGAACTCGATGCGTACTGGGGCTATACACCAGTGAGTGAGTGCACAAATAAATTTTATTAAAAAGTGATATTAGTGACATTGTGAGCGTATCTGTGGCCTACAACAGAAAAGTGTTAAAGGAAGTTTTTGTGATAGCGTCTCTGGGGCTTACACCAGATATAGTGCAAGTAAAAAGAAAAGGAAACGAGAGTGAAAAAGGAGCAGCAACCCAACACCACCAACCACTACGGTATCACGGCAGCAGCAACATTAAGTTAATAAGGTATTCTAAATAAAATAAGAACATTTAAAAAAAAAAAAAAACAATTTTGTACACACAATACCTACACTAAAAGTTGCATGTAAATTACATATTAAATAAGTACATTTTATAAACATTTTTTTTTTACACATTGTTGTTGTTATCTGCTCCCACTCTTTTAACCCCTGCAAAGTCTTTTTTTTGAGTTCGTGTTCAGTCCGTTTATATTTTTTTTTTTTTTCAACATTAAGCGCGTCACTCGACAGACACATAGGCAAGCAGAAATCATTGCTGGTCTGTTTAGAAATCTCCCGTTCAATATTCTTTCTGACGAAGTAATACCCGAGCCAGAGATGGACATTAAAATCGGAATTACGGATGTTTTTAACATCATCCCGACCTTTGATGGAAAACCTTCTGAGCTAAATAAATTCATTTTCTGTGGAAATATTTTATTCAAGGCAGTAAGAGATTCAGATCAGCCGACGTTTCTCGAAATTGTCAAGACTCGTTTAGAAGGTCCTGCCTTCGAGCTGATCCGATATCACACACTGACCACTTGGGCTGCCCTAAGAGAAAAACTCGAGTCAGAATACAAAGAGGAAAAATCTCGGAATTCTGCTCACAATGAGATGCTTTCGATAAAACAAAATGTCAAAGAAACTGTCAGGGAATTCGGCAGCAGGTTGAATGACTCCTTAAAAAATTTAAACTCTGCCACTTATGCCTTTACCCGCGACGAGGCAGTTAGGGCTTTTCTCATTGAGGAAAACAATAAGTTGGCAATTCAAGTATTCGAGGATGGTCTGAAAAACGATCAGCTCAGATTGATAGCCAAGGCCCATGGTGAAACAGACCTTAAAAAGGCTATCGCCTTCGTAGAAGACCACGCTGTAAGGTTGGAAAGGCTAACCACTTCACAACAACCACCCACGAGACTCCCTCATGCACCAAAACCAATTTGCGAAATATGCGGTATACCAGGTCATACCAAACAATCTTGTTACCGAAACAAGTCCCCCCAAGTCCGAAATTTCCCGCCTAACCAAATCAAAAGGGAAGTACAGTTCCTAATATGCAATTACTGCAATAAAAGAAACCATTCATTAGAGGAATGCCGACTCCGCCAATCGCATATACATATGCAAAATAATCCCCAAGGCTCAAATCAAACACGAGTCCCCCAAAATTCCAATTCTGCGCCACAGCATTACCCACCTAGGGGTAATAATAGAAATAATGGTCATGACCCAAGGCGGCAGGTAAATTATCAACACATTCCGCCTAATCAGCCATTAAACTTAACGGGAAACGACCGCAGTCGGGAGGAGGAGAACGGCTTCCCTTCCCGGCTACAGGTAGAAGCCGTAGTTCACCAGGAGATGGTTTAAAACTGGTTACATCCATTTTAATCGAACTCCTGCCCAACAACAACCTCAGCATGATCAGGATCCCATCCGAAAATGGAAAGCTACGAAACTTAGTGATTGATACTGGTTCCGAAATCAGTATAATCAAAAACCCTAGTAACCTACCAGCTAATAGTAATGCTAGCAACATGATCGTTTCCACCATGAATGGAGATAAAACCATGAGCGCTAGTCTTACTACTGAAACTTTCCATCTCAGATCGGGAAATGATCTTTTTAAAATAGAACACCCGTTCCACATCCTCCACGGAAACACCTCCTTCAACTTTGACGGAATCATCGGAAATGATTTTCTCAAAAGATATTCTTGTGTGATCAACTATGTTCACAATACTTTAAGACTGTACCCTTCCTCTAAAGTACCAACAAGAAATCCAGCAACACGTAAGACTGAGGACAAGAGTGCCTCAGCAGAAAGTAAGCCTGAGATGGCAAACAAAGACTCAGCAATAGTCAATAAGACTGAGCAACCAAACAAAGACTCAGCAATAGTCAATAAGACTGAGCAACCAAACAAAGACTCAGCAATAGTCAATAAGACTGAGCAACCAAACAAAGACTCAGCAATAGTCAATAAGACTGAGCAACCAAACAAAGACTCAGCAATAGTCAATAAGACTGAGCAACCAAACAAAGACTCAGCAATAGTCAATAAGACTGAGCAACCAAACAAAGACTCAGCAATAGTCAATAAGACTGAGCAACCAAACAAAGACTCAGCAATAGTCAATTAGACTGAGCAACCAAACAAAGACTCAGCAATAGTCAATAAGACTGAGCAACCAAACAAAGACTCAGCAATAGTCAATAAGACTGAGCAACCAAACAAAGACTCAGCAATAGTCAATAAGCCTGAGCAACTAAAGAAAGACCCAGCACATATAAAGTCTGAGGCAACAACAAAAATCATTAACAAACAGAACATGGTAACACTTCAACCCCGAACTGATGCACTAAGTCGAATTCCTGAAAATACTAACTGTCAAGAAAAAGAAAGTAAGGTATTAGTCACCACTAGAAGTAAAGCAAAGAGTCAAGATGTTGATGAAATAGTTGTGATAGGTAGCGAAGAAATTGCATCTCCACCAGTGGAATGTAAAATAATCGAAACTTTTAAACCAATCACATTCGCTAAACACTGTTCACCCATCCAAATTTTTATTCTATCCCAAGAAACACGCCGGGAAGAAGAATTACTCAAAACTATTACTAACTACATGCGTCCGGAACCTACCGAAATAAAAACATACCCGAATACATCCAAATCGTCCGTATATATTGTCACTACCTTGCCATTGGACATGACAGACACATCCATTTTTGAGAGAATCCTCACGGAAATTCGAAACTACTGCATAAAAAGGGAGACAAAACAAATAGACATTTCTATCCCATCAGGCGAACCAATAAACTGTCGCCTCAAAAACATCATATTTCGAATATTTTCGCAAACAAAGACCACTCTGTTTATTTACTCAGACAATCGAATAAGCTTAGAAGACCCACAAGAGATCAATAAAATTCTATGTGATTACCATAATTCACCTCTCGGAGGCCATCAAGGTATCTCTCGAACCATTAACAGACTCAGAACAAGGTACTTCTGGCCGAGTCTTGTAAGAGATACAAAGGAATTTATTCGCAAATGTGAATCGTGTCAAAGAAACAAACTAAGGCAGAATCCACGGATTCCTATGAAAATCACTTCGACGAGCACAAGTCCCTTTGAGCGAATAGCTTTGGACATTGTCGGACCACTCCCAACCACTTACGAAAACAATAAGTATATCTTAACATTTCAAGACGATTTGAGCAAGTTCACGGAGGCAATACCACTACCTAATGCAGAGGCACCTACAGTAGCCCGAAATTATGTGGAAAAAATTATATGTCGTTTCGGGGTACCCGAAGCGATACTAACAGATCAAGGTACTAACTTCTTAAGTAATCTATTTAAAGAAATATGTAAGATTTTAAAAATCAAAAAGATACAAACAACCCCATATCACCCTCAAACGAACGGAGCCTTGGAGCGTAGTCATCGAACGCTAGCCGAATATCTCAGGCACTATGTCAACAGTGACCAGCTTTCATGGGACACTTGGCTACCATACGCAATGTTTGTTTATAATACAACACCCCATAACAGCACTTCGTTTAGTCCATTTGAATTACTTTATGGTTTTCCTGCACGGATACCTAATTCCATTAGTAGGAATCCCCAAACGCTATACAATTACGATAACTACGCCAACGAGCTTAAAGCCCGGTTACAGCATGGTTACCAAACCGCTAGGGCTATACTACAAGACAAAAAGGCAAAATCTAAAACGTACTACGACAAGGGTTCAAACAATAAAACATTTAACGTAGGCGACAAAGTGTTAATCAGGAATCACACTCGAAGTAACAAACTCTCACCGTTATGGGAAGGACCCTATAACGTAACGAACATCATATCTTCAGAAAATACTGAAATTCAATTTCGGAACAAAACAAAAATAGTCCATAATAACGACCTTAAATCCTTCACGGAATAAACTTCCCAGCAGACCATTAACATTCACATCCACGCTTACACAAACCTACACACTCCCGATTTCCTTCAATTATACGATAAGTAACATACACAATAATAATTGATGTATGTTTTGTTCCTTCCAGACAATGGAGACCGAAACCATTAATTACATCCCTAACTCCAGCTGGCTACTATTTAACATAGTATCTGGAGTTGAAATTCCTCTTCGAATCGGGTCAACCATAATTGGTAATTCGTACCAAACCCACATTCACTCGTCTCCATCCGACCCAAACCGAATGGCTATCCCCTCGGGCTTTGTTTCACACACTCACGCGACTATCGAGATAAGCGTGGACGAAAAAAGTGTGACTCTAACAAACGGACCATTCTTTGACACCTTCATAAATGGCAAAAGAATAAAGGGTTCGAAATCACGTGAGTTAGCGTTTGGAGATCAGGTTGGATTCGGACTGCGGGAAGAAAATTTCATCCTAGACTGCTCTCCAATATATATATTGAAACGCCAACTAAACCCACGTTGGAACAACCCTCTACTCATGACCACCCTTGATGACGACCAAATTTCCAACGGGTCTGCAGACACCCTAGTATGGGAACCTGGTACCCATGGCCACAGATTCGAAGACAATTCAGACAACTTCTTCGACTACGATGACCACATAGAAGCCCTGATCATGTGGGAAAACGAAGAAGAAATTAAATTTTTATCTAGTGAATAAACACATATACTAAGGAAAAGGAGTTTCTCTTACTTCCATAAGTTCCCCACTTTTCTACACACACACACACACACGCACACACACGCTACACAAAAAAAAAAATATACTTCTAAACAATGAAGTACATCGATAAACTCTTTCCAGATCATGAAATCTATTGCCTTACTAATAAGATTAATCCCACTTATAAACGGATTACTTCAGCTAACTCCCATAAAGGATAACCCAGGGATATATTTTGAGCAGTGGGGAAGAGCAGAGTTGTACTCCAATGAATGGAAATTAATCGTTTACTACGATTTAGATAAGCTGGCAGTAGCTTTAAGCCAGGCCAATGAATATGTGGCTGAGGTAAGCCAGCTGTGTAAACAAATACAAGGCAAATTGAGTTGCGACATCATATGCAATGGCGTCACTAGCGAGTTGAACCATCTCCTTACCGATGCTAACCAGAAGTATAGTATAATCACTACCAACTATAGAAGCAGGGAGAAACGAGCACTAATAAATGCGGTAGGGACACTGAGTAAAGCCTTGTTTGGCACTTTAAGTGAAGAAGACGCCGACTTTTACAATAGGCAAATAGGGAAATTAGAATCGAACGAAAAACATCTTTTAACGCTTGTAAGGAATCAAACCATAATTCTTGAAACCACGGCCAACATCTTCAATAAATCAGAATTAGCAATGGAAAACCAAATTATAGCAATAAATTCTAAGCTAAATATCATAAGGGAATTAACAAACAAATTAAACAACTTAAATCACGAACAGCAACTACTGTCAGAAGTAGAATCCTTAACTTCACTAATTACACTGTCAATAATACGTTATCAGAACACAATAGATGAAATTATCGACCTAGTAAGCAACGCCAATCATGGTAAACCTCACCCATCCATAGTCACCCCAGATCAACTCAGAACTGTGTTGGCAAAAATCCGGCAAGATCTTCCAATTGGTACTAAAATTTCATCTATTATCACTAATGATATCTTGACCCTGTATCAAATCAGTACAATTAGCGCAAGAATAAACCAGCAAAAAGTAATTTACGAAATTAAAATCCCTCTCCCAGATCTAGAAAACTTTCATGTGTTTAAAATTATTCCATTACCTACGAATTACAATGGTCATTTTATATTTGTACAACCAACGACCGAGTATTTAATAATAGATTACAACAAGGAATACTACAGTAGTATTAATGCAAATGATTTGGCAAGTTGTAAAAGTCAAAAAACTACATTTTTATGCCCATTGATACACCCTCTGTTTAATTCAAATTCCAAGTTATCCAACTGCGAGGTAGAATTGCTGCGACGAGCCGAAACCTTACCACCCTCGTGTGAACTGAAGCAGGCTAACATTTCAACCGTATGGTTACAGTTATCTACACATAATAAATGGTTGTTCTCTACAACACAAAACTACGATCTAGATGAAATTTGCCAGGAGGATGTAACAACGTACTCCCTCCAAGGAACATCTATGGTCGAAATACGAGGAAACTGCTACATCAAATCTAAAGACCTGATTATACGTTCTTATAACGAACAAACTACGGTTTCACACAATTTTTATATACCACCTATTAATATTTCAAATTCTTTAATCAACATTTCTCTTCCGGCAACAAACGTTACTAATCCTCTGGCATTTATAAAATTCTCTAGCCAAGATGGATTTAAGCTCATTTCAGAGAAAATAAAACATTTTAAAACAGAAGAAAGCGTCCCTCTTTTACCATTAAGCTACCACGACATCCATCACTATACGTTGATTTACATAACACTGTTTTTGATCATTGCCATTTGTTTATACTGGTCGGCTAAGCGCCTACAAACAAAGAGGGAACCACCAAAGAATAATACGGAAATACACGAAATCAAAGAAACACTTCCATCCCAGATCCCACTAAACCCTGAACATCCTACACTCCCAGGTCCAAAACTAGTGTTAACCACAGGTTTTTAACAAATATTAATATGATAATTAAAATAAGTAAAACACCATATAACAATCCATTTTTGTAAACAATACTTAAGCAATCTATACATAAATATCCACTTTCCTATTGAATTTACATCTAAATATTTATATAAGTCAACCCAATGTGACTAGAAGTAAAAATTTATCTTTCTATTCAATTGTATCTAAACATTTATGTATAAGGGAAAAATGTTTTATTCGATTATATCTAAATTTAAGTTTTCTATTCAATTGCATCTTAATAATTATAAAAAAAAAAAAATGTTTTATTCAATTACATCTAAATTTAAGTTTTCTATTCAATTGCATCTAAGTAATTATAAAAAAAAAAAAATGTTTTATTCAATTTAAGTTTTCTATTCAATTGCATCTAAATAATTACAAAAAAAATTTTTATATATTTCATATCAATGTAAATGCAAAATGTATGTATCATACCTAAATAATAATTCATCCAATTCATGTAAACATTCCTTTCACAACCAACCGCCATGCAGAAAATTCTAACCCTTCAGGTAAGAATTTTCTTTTTCTAAGGGGGGTGGGATGTTGTGATCCGCACAACCATACCCTACTCATGACCTACCCTATCAATCCATTCCATACACCATACACCATACACCAAATACATTACCAGAGCGCACGGCTATTAATAGGTCATTCGCTTCGTTTTCATCTGTTTTTCCATTTACCCAAACGCCACCCAAGCGCAATGAGTCAAGTGCATACCTACCCATAACGATACACACGTAACCCAAATCCGATCCGATTGCACAGCGGCACGCCAACATATGGCAAAAATGCAATAGTTGCATATCGGAGGAATACTACGTTGTGGTATCGGGGAAATAATAATAATTTATGAATGGATGACACTTGACACCAGCGTAAGGCAAATGACACCCAAGATGTCATTTGGGTACTTTTTAATGGGAACGGAAAACAATTAAGCAATGCCTAAAATAGCGCGTGTGCACATATGGTAATTGGTAAGGAAACCATGGTGCTTGGAGGGGGAAGATAGGAGGCAGGTCATGACTTAAAATTAAGTATAAAAGGGCATGGTTTTGAAAGGAACGAACAGAGTTAAGTAACCATCCTAATAGATCGCAGCCATTGCTTAAGACAGCGGGTCTAATTAGTGAAATAAAATAAAAGAATAATTAAATAAAATAACTCAGAGTCGCAGCCTTGCTATAGACAGCGGGCTCTGCAGTACAAAATTTAAATAAGTCTTTTAATCTTAACCTCTCCGTCCAATACTCTTCTCCCTTTTGGGAAAGCACGGTATTGACCGTACAACATTTGCAAGTCTGGCAATTTCCTATTACTCTTGATATTTCAGTAATTAGTTTTGGAAAATATATTTTAGATTTTAATTGATAGTATGTTTCTACTACTCCTGAGTGGTTACTTTCTTCGGTGTGATAAAAAGATATTTGCCTATCTTCAGCTTTTTCTACATCTCTTGCTCTCTGTGTAAGCTTATAAAATTTTACTTCTTTATTATGTCCATACATTTCGATTAGTACTTTTTGTACTTTATTATATTCCCTATCTTCGACTTCGGAATAGATACCTGTGGTCCCTGCTGTAATTGTTCTACTAAACAGATCCCTCCAGTGTTCGCTATCTTTCGTCATATCAACCTGAATAATTCTTTTACCATGCAGCGTTTTTATTTCACTTTGAGCTGAGTAGGTCAGTATTAACTGAGTTTGGTATGTATTTATAATTCCTTCTTTGATTGATATATGATCTAACAATTGTTCATCTACTGAGTGTGCAGTTCCTGATGTTTCGTTTATTTCGTTTGGAGTTCTACTTAGGAAATCTGCAATTTTATTCTCCTTGCCTTTTATATATTCAATGTCAAACTCGAATTCTTGTAATTTAAGAAGTCCTCTTTGAACTCGTTGACTGAATTCTTTTCCATTATATTTTTTTGTTAAATATTTAATGGGCATATGGTCAGTGATTATTTTGAATTTCTGCCCCCACAGATATGGTCTAAAATATGAGGTAGCCCAAACTACGGCTAAGAACTCTTTATCGGTTACTGAGTAATCTTTCTCATGGTCATTTAGTGTTCGAGAAGCATAGCATACTGGCTGTCCTTGAGTTAGTACAGCTCCCAAAGCAAAATTACTTGCATCCGTAAAAAGTGAAAATTGTTTATTAAAGTTTGGGAATTTAAGTACAGGATGCTTAACCAGAGTTTCTTTTAATCTTTCAAAGGCTTGAATATATTCAGGGTCATTGCTATTGATCTTCATATTCTTTTTTAAGTATTTAACCATCGGGTATGCTATTCTAGCGTAATCCCTAATAAATTTCCTATAATACCCAGTGCTGCCTAAGAATCCTTTCAATTGAGTTGTCGTCAAGGGTAAAGAATAGTTCTGAATAACTTCAATTTTATTCGGATTTGGTTTCATTCCCTCCGAAGTGAGTATATGACCTAGATATTCCGTGTTGTTCTTAAGGAAAGAACATTTACTTAGTTGTATTTTAAGATTATGATCTGCTAATCTTTGAAATATTTTATTTAATGATGATATGTGCTCTTCTAAGGAAGTTGAAAAGATTAATATATCATCAAGATATACTGTACAAATTTGTCCTATGTATTCTCTGAGAACATCATTCATTAGACGTTGAAACGTCGCTGGGGCATTTTTAAGCCCGAAAGGCATTCTGGTATATTCATATAGACCATTTGGTGTAACAAATGCAGTCTTATGTATATCATCAGGATGTATTTTTATTTGATGGTATCCCTTGGCTAAATCAAGGGTAGAAAAATATTGTGACCTTCCTAAGTTATCAAGAATACTCTCTATATTTGGTAGAGGGTATTTATCATCCACCGTTATATCATTAAGTGCTCGATAATCAACACATACTCTAA
Organism: Cheilosia urbana; assembly: GCA_946477585.1. Classification (NCBI taxonomy): domain Eukaryota; kingdom Metazoa; phylum Arthropoda; class Insecta; order Diptera; family Syrphidae; genus Cheilosia; species Cheilosia urbana. The sequence continues at coordinate 18,719,444 of OX297857.1, forward strand.
ACTTAGTTTTCCCTTCACTATCAGGTTTCTTGGCCACAACTACGATTGGTGAGGCATATCGACTATTTGATTTTCGAACTATGCCCTGCCTTTCCATATCGTTAATTTGTTTCCTGACTTCTTCCTCATGTTTTTGAGGGAGGCGGTACAGTCTGGCGTTTATTTGTTGATCTGTGGTTAATGTTATTTTATGCACTATACTATCGGAATTTGTAAGTTGATCTCCATCTTGGTATAGAAGGCTTTTATATTTTTGCAACAGCTCTTGGATTTCCTGTTTTTCAAAAGTTTTTAAATGGTCTAATTTCACTTCATCGTTTCCCCCTAATTCGTAACATTCTATATATGGTTCAACTTCAAAAATAATTGGGATTATGGTTTTATTTTGTAACAACACTTCTCATTTTTTTATATTTATGCTTTCTACCATATTACCTATGACATCCATACCTAACAAAAGACTGTATGATTTGTCTCCCAATGACTTGCCATATGCTTGGATAAATACATTGGATCCATATCCAAATTCAGTAGGGACTGGGACTTGATAGATCTTTAGTTTTTCAGCTGTCTGATTATTTACTGTCGAAAGTTTTATCGTTACTTCGTTAAGAATATTAAAAGCACTACAATCTATTTTACTTGTGTTAACTATAGTCATCGTGGATCCTGTATCTATTAGACATATATGTTTTTCAATTCCTAACGAGAATGCTATTTGTGTCTTTCTACCATTGAGGCTGGATTCAGAAAAACCGGGGCTTCTATTGAATGAGATTCTTCTGGAATGTTAATATGTTCCTCAAAATTATTCTGGTTTTGTCCTGAGTTTAGATGAGCAATGTTATCGATATCCATTGGTTCAATATTTTGCCTATTTTGTGATTGCCTGGAGTTACTATAACTATAGTTGTTAGTACCTCGTCGCTGCTGGTGGGTCTGTCTAGAGTTGTTATAATTATTTTGTTGCCCTTCTTGATTGAATTGTGTAGAGTTATTGGCGTTAGTAGTTCGTCGCTGTTGGTGGGTCTGTCTAGAGTTGTTGTAATTATTTTGTTGCCCTTCTTGATTGAATTGTGTAGAGTTATTGGCGTTAGTAGTTCGTCGCTGTCCAGGGTTATTGAAATTATTATTTTGAATTTATTGGTTTGTTTGTCCAGAGTTACTAGAGTTAAAATTTCGTCGTTGTTGGTTATTGTATGTCCGATTATTGCTTCGGTCTGTGTGAATGTTCCCTTCATCAAATCCTACATATGAATACAATATCGTTTTTACTTTATGTAGATCATATTCATCCCGAATTTCTCTAGCTAAGTTCCCTTTTGCTAATTCCCTAATCTTATTCACTACTAAATTATACAACAGAGACTTAAGACTATCTTTCTTATTTTCATACATTATTATCGTATGAATATCTGTTAATATAAATTCGATTTTATTATTTAGATCTAAAACTGAACTTACCCTTAAATTATTAATTTTCCTTGTTACTTCTCCTTGGTCGATTATTGGTCTAAATGTCAATCCTAGCAGCTTCTTCGCTTCATCCCATGTCTATTTCGTTTTTCTTTTCATTTGGAATGGGTATAATCATTTTAAGTTGGGTCGTAAGTAGTCTTTCGGTAGTTTAACAGCTATTATTAGCCTGTCCTGGTCAAATTTCAAAAGTCCTATTCTAGCATATTGAAGTTTATAAAAATCTATATGTGACATTTTTATTTCCATACCCGTCAATATACTTGGATGGAGTATGCCTTGTTTAGCAGATGCTATATTATCTATAATGCTGCCTAAGAATCCTTTCAATTGAGTTGTCGTCAAGGGTAAAGAATAGTTCTGAATAACTTCAATTTTATTCGGATTTGGTTTCATTCCCTCCGAAGTGAGTATATGACCTAGATATTCCGTGTTGTTCTTAAGGAAAGAACATTTACTTAGTTGTATTTTAAGATTATGATCTGCTAATCTTTGAAATATTTTATTTAATGATGATATGTGCTCTTCTAAGGAAGTTGAAAAGATTAATATATCATCAAGATATACTGTACAAATTTGTCCTATGTATTCTCTGAGAACATCATTCATTAGACGTTGAAACGTCGCTGGGGCATTTTTAAGCCCGAAAGGCATTCTGGTATATTCATATAGACCATTTGGTGTAACAAATGCAGTCTTATGTATATCATCAGGATGTATTTTTATTTGATGGTATCCCTTGGCTAAATCAAGGGTAGAAAAATATTGTGACCTTCCTAAGTTATCAAGAATACTCTCTATATTTGGTAGAGGGTATTTATCATCCACCGTTATATCATTAAGTGCTCGATAATCAACACATACTCTAAACTTAGTTTTCCCTTCACTATCAGGTTTCTTGGCCACAACTACGATTGGTGAGGCATATCGACTATTTGATTTTCGAACTATGCCCTGCCTTTCCATATCGTTAATTTGTTTCCTGACTTCTTCCTCATGTTTTTGAGGGAGGCGGTACAGTCTGGCGTTTATTTGTTGATCTGTGGTTAATGTTATTTTATGCACTATACTATCGGAATTTGTAAGTTGATCTCCATCTTGGTATAGAAGGCTTTTATATTTTTGCAACAGCTCTTGGATTTCCTGTTTTTCAAAAGTTTTTAAATGGTCTAATTTCACTTCATCGTTTCCCCCTAATTCGTAACATTCTATATATGGTTCAACTTCAAAAATAATTGGGATTATGGTTTTATTTTGTAACAACACTTCTCATTTTTTTATATTTATGCTTTCTACCATATTACCTATGACATCCATACCTAACAAAAGACTGTATGATTTGTCTCCCAATGACTTGCCATATGCTTGGATAAATACATTGGATCCATATCCAAATTCAGTAGGGACTGGGACTTGATAGATCTTTAGTTTTTCAGCTGTCTGATTATTTACTGTCGAAAGTTTTATCGTTACTTCGTTAAGAATATTAAAAGCACTACAATCTATTTTACTTGTGTTAACTATAGTCATCGTGGATCCTGTATCTATTAGACATATATGTTTTTCAATTCCTAACGAGAATGCTATTTGTGTCTTTCTACCATTGAGGCTGGATTCAGAAAAACCGGGGCTTCTATTGAATGAGATTCTTCTGGAATGTTAATATGTTCCTCAAAATTATTCTGGTTTTGTCCTGAGTTTAGATGAGCAATGTTATCGATATCCATTGGTTCAATATTTTGCCTATTTTGTGATTGCCTGGAGTTACTATAACTATAGTTGTTAGTACCTCGTCGCTGCTGGTGGGTCTGTCTAGAGTTGTTATAATTATTTTGTTGCCCTTCTTGATTGAATTGTGTAGAGTTATTGGCGTTAGTAGTTCGTCGCTGTTGGTGGGTCTGTCTAGAGTTGTTGTAATTATTTTGTTGCCCTTCTTGATTGAATTGTGTAGAGTTATTGGCGTTAGTAGTTCGTCGCTGTCCAGGGTTATTGAAATTATTATTTTGAATTTATTGGTTTGTTTGTCCAGAGTTACTAGAGTTAAAATTTCGTCGTTGTTGGTTATTGTATGTCCGATTATTGCTTCGGTCTGTGTGAATGTTCCCTTCATCAAATCCTACATATGAATACAATATCGTTTTTACTTTATGTAGATCATATTCATCCCGAATTTCTCTAGCTAAGTTCCCTTTTGCTAATTCCCTAATCTTATTCACTACTAAATTATACAACAGAGACTTAAGACTATCTTTCTTATTTTCATACATTATTATCGTATGAATATCTGTTAATATAAATTCGATTTTATTATTTAGATCTAAAACTGAACTTACCCTTAAATTATTAATTTTCCTTGTTACTTCTCCTTGGTCGATTATTGGTCTAAATGTCAATCCTAGCAGCTTCTTCGCTTCATCCCACGTTGTTGTTGCATTAGACAGTAGTAGCTCCTTTGCTCGTCCAATCACCTTGCATTGTGCTATCGCGGTCCATGTAGCGGGTCTTCTCTCCTCAGGTGTTAGGCTTGTGGCGGCACCCAACAAAACACGACTCTACTAACAACCTGAACAGCATTCCACACACGCGCTGGACGCAACAACGAGTCTCGACACTGAGGGAAACGAGAAATTAAAACGTCAAACAATAGAACTTTCTGGCAATTCAGAGTTGGTTTTTTTCGGCAGCACGCGGTGGTAGCGATTTTGGGCGACCTGCTGCTATAAAGATATCGAGTTAAAAAGTAATAGTAAAATTAAAGTAATAAGTCAATCGTTTCTTTTTAAGTGTGAAAAATAAAATTGTCTAAATTAAGGAAGACTCCAATTTGTTTTCATTACTTCGTACACTTGGGCACGACAGTCCCATAGGCTAATATGGTTGTCCACCACATTTATGAACTGTGTCAGCTCTTCTCTATTTCCAGAGAATTCTTTTATATAGGAAATCTCTCTCATTAGAACTAGGGCTCGGCTATCAGCTTGTTGAGTATTGGCCTCTAGTCTAGCGAGAATTTGCGCCATCGTAGCCAATATCGTATTTGGGTCAGCTGCCATTTCGGTTTCTTCCTCTTCTGCTGGTAAATTCCTCCTGGAATCGTGGATTGCTTGCCGCGAAATGTTGGTATTTTTGAATGGCACTTCTAACAGACACTTTTTTTTTTTTATTTTATATTAATGCTGCGACTGATTTTTAGTCTGCAGCGATCACTTGCACTTTTTTTTTTTTTTTTTTTTTTTTTATCTGTTTGCTACGGCTGATTTTTAGCTCGTAACAATCACTGAATTCTTTTGCTTTAGTTCCCTACCGACGTGTAGTTTTTATAACTTAGTTCGGGTGGAGAAGGGGGCGTAAATGGCAAACAACAAAAAGGTTCGAAAAAGCGACTGCGCCAGTTAAATGAAAAGCCAAGTGATCTGCTTAAGTGTCTATCGCTGACTGCTCTTTATTATCTTCTTTCGATTTTTCGATACAATAAATATATTTGCTGATTAATTAAAAGATACAATGAGTTTATTTGCTGATTAATTAAAAGATACAATGAGTTTATTTGCTGATTAATTCCTGCAAGTGGAAATGCTGATATTGCAAACGGAAATATGAATGGGGCAACGACTTAAGGTCATTGCTTTCCATGTATAAATAATCTATGTATGCTTACTGATGGAGGTCACCATACAAATATGTAACTCGCGCGACAATGGGAGCATCGACTCCTCGCGTGACAACGCGATGACGAATGTTGTGTTCCTAGGCAGTTGTAGCAAAGTCTTTGGTCTCTAGCAAAACGACGACGATCTTCAATAGACAAAGCGATAAAGTCCGAACACTGATACAAGGGATGACTACCTTTGCATTTGGGACAGGTTACTTTTGCAACGGCTAAGCTTCTCACCCTTCCCGAAGGGTTTGACGAACGCGAACCGTTTTTATTGACCCGAAATCTAGTCTCACTTGTCTCTAATGCACTACATCTATTCTCTAAAAAGTCTATCAGTTCATGAATAGTAGTGACTTCCGAATTTTGGTTCTTTAAAGCCCAAACTTTACGCATTTCACTGTCAGTTTTATTAATCAAAATGTAAATCAGCCATGGGTCCCTATCTTCAGACTCCATGGCCTTTAAGCCACGAATAACCTCATCAGCGTTGTCTACTAGTTTACGCAACTGACCACTATCTGCACTAGTTGCCGACGGCATATTCAAAAAGGTTTCAATAAATTGGTTGATGATATACAAAGGCCTATTGTATCGGCGTTCAAGTTTTTCCCAAGCCGGCTCATAATTCGCGTCGGATATATAAATACCGTTCAACAAACTAGCAGGTTCATCTCGCAGAAAGGATTTGAGGTACCGAAATTTTTGCGAACTGGATAAATGTTTTCTACAGTCTATGCTACCTGGGAACATATCGCGGAAACACGGCCACTCACGATAATCACCAGCAAAGGGAGTAATCTTAAACGATGGCAACTCAATCTCAGAGGATCGTAAAGTGTTCGAAGTAGAGGGAAGATTTTCAAAGTCAGCACTAAACCTATTATGAGGCACATCCCGAGCTGGAGTTTTTTCATTAGATATCATATCCCGTTCACCGGAGGAATCGTTTTCATTTTGGATTCCAATATTCGAAGACCGAGTGGGAATTTTCCCACCAAACGAATCGCGAGAGGGGGTTTTCCCTCGAAGGCATTTTAATAGCAATGATTTAGCCGTCATAAATTTCATTTCGAAATTAGCAAAATCTTCTTCCGGATCAACATATCCTTCCTCGGCATGATATTGGTGGAGGTCATATTGATTTCCGCTGAAGTCTTTCCACGCCTCCTCCAACCGATCTATACGCACTTCCAGCGCCTCGACCAACGTATCATCGGGAATTGTTTGCGCGAAACTGTACACGCGGTTAATGGAAGCTTTGATATGATCTCGCGATTGCAATAAAATTTCCATGGTTATGTACTAAAGCCAAATCGAAAAGGAATTACGGCACAACGAAGCCTACTATTAAACACAGCTCTCTTATCTCAGAAGCCCCGACTAGCAATAATTATCTCGCAATAACAACGCACGCAGAAATCAGCAACAGCAGCAAATTCAATTAATTGTAAATTAATTTTGTTACCTATCCTCTGGTATAATGAGGATTTTGTGTGTATGTGGACTGTATCCAAATTCCAAATCAATAGCAACCACCTGATTAGCAGAAAAACGAGCAAAAAGCGATTCAATAATTATCCGGCTTCACGAAGGTCCAACTTTTGTTCCAGACTACAAATAATAAACTCGAAATTCCCAAACGTTATAAATTATTTTATTGTCCAGACAAAGGCGCAAGCAAAGATGTGTACGCGGTGGTGGTTGCTATCAAAAGAGATCGAGTAACCGAGGTAACGACTCACCAACGAACAAAATTCAATCGAAAGTCCCGCTTCAATTCCACAGCACAGCACAAGTGCAAACAACAAAACAAAATGCATATGCATTGCAAGAGCAAGCGAAATAACCGTAGGTCTGCTCCGCTAGCTTTTGCGCTGCAATAAGCACGATGCTGGTGCTATAGGAACTGTAGTGACAAATGCACAAGTGTACATACACAAAGTAAGCATAAGAAATTTAGCGCACATCTTTGCTATTGCTTCAAACGATATAGAGAAGCTGTATGTAAGATAAGGTAAGTTATACAAAGTTTGGCAATAAAGGAAAATTAATAATTAATTTAAAGAAGCAAAAAAGGAAAATTCATTATGAAACAAACCATTTCTAAACAGTAAGAGTGTTGTGTTTATTCATTGTGTTTATTGTTCTTAATTTAATCTTAATTGCATGTTATAAGTTTCTTATAAAATATCTCCTTTTTTTTATTTTTTCTTATATATTTATATATACTTTAATTTAAAACAAGGGAAATTACTTCTAACTTATTTCATAAAGGTCTAAAATTCATCTTTATTTCGCTTAGATTTATGTTATCTTAACTATGTAAATAAACTCGACAAAAGCACACTATGCCGAGTTTCAATAAACCCCATTGCAGCGCAATTATATCACTTTATCGTTAATCCCGTGCTCGTGCCTTGACCGTTTTAGCTACAAAAAGGAAAAGAAAAAAAATCTTTAATACTCAATATTCTGCACAATGACCCGCTTTCAGTTAATAATGTGCTATTCTATTAAAGAAATATATTGGCATAGTTTTTTTAAGTTTCACTAAAGAAAAAAGAGCTTTTCAATGTCAATTCTAAAAACAGACAGAAGAGTCCAGGATAAGGTCTGTTCCTTTACTTTCAGGTTCAATTTTGTAAAAACTCACATTTCTCTCATTGCGAGAGAATTCGCTCATCGAAATGAAATACAACCAAAAAGAAAAGGAACGCTTTGAACCACAAATTTGAAAAAAAAAAAATAATTTTTCCAAGGCGGGAATATTCGAATACCGGTAGAACAAAACAGAAATTTGTATTTAAGAGCAAGATTTGTATTGCTTTTATTGCAGAAATGAAAAAATTCAATTCTTTTGTTTCTTACATCTATTTTAATGCTATACAAGCACAAAATTTTTTTTTTTTTTTTTTGGGGGTTCGCTGGAAGGAAAAATCATCGAAAGACATTGCAGAGCAAGTACGCGAGGGATGCTTCTGCAATAGTGAGGGACTCGAACAACCACTAAAAAACCTCCCGTGAGGGACTGACTTTCGTCATCCCAAATGGGATTGCACCTAGTCGTTCGACTAATCGGCAAATTATTTTTTAAATATTTGGAAAATTCAGAAGAAGAATCCGCCGTTTGTCGGATTTCGAAACTTTTTTGTTTAAAGATATTACCTAATCTCTTGGCCTTGGCTAACTCTTATAGATCAAGGGGTTTTACCCGCCTCAATCTTCTGATTACATTGTCAGTATTTAATAGTTCTGCAAGTTCAACGTTAACGTGGTTAAAAAGCCTACTTCTGTGCCTTTGGGCAACCTTTTTAACTTCATCTTCAACCATTTCAATATTTAGATCTCTATGTAGATCAGCGTTGCGTATGTACCAAGGTGCATTAACTATGTTCCTTAGTACTTTATTTTGGAAGATTTGCATTTTTTGTAGATTTGATTGGCATGTGCATGCCCACAATTGGAGCCCGTAGGTCCATACTGGTTTCAAGACTTGCTTATATAGCAGTAACTTATTGTAGCTGGACAGGGATGAATATCTCCCAATAAGCCAATACATTTTACTGTATCGCATAGTTACGTCTCAGACATCACCCAAACCTATATCCCGGCTATTCCCCACGCCCCCCTTTGTCTAAACAGTTGCATCAAAATCATAACGGTTTCCCCCGCCATTTTTGCGCACACCGCAAAACCGATCCTAAACAGATACACCCCTTTCCCCCTTCAACTAACGTTACCCATAAAAACCAACAACGGCTTATCACGCCATTTTCGAACACAGTGCAAAAACGATCCCGAATGAATGAACCTGCTCTTTCGGTTAACCCAACACATGCGCCGATATTTGAAACCTAGGAATTTACCTATTGAAATCGTGGGATAGTTCGTCAAATTGCAATGTAAGCAATTTCATTTACTTACTTAGGTGGCGCTACAGTCCGGGGTGGACCTGGGCCTCAACCAATACGCCTCTCCAGTTAGCGCGATCTTTGGCTAACTGCCTCCAGTTGCGCACTCCAAGTTGGTTGAGGTCCCCTTCCACTTGCGCGCGCCACCTAAGGCGAGGTCTTCCTCTACTGCGTTGTCCCTCCGGGTTAGAATCGAAGACTCTTCGGGCCGGAGCGTTGGTGTCCATTCGCTCTACATGTCCCAGCCATCTTAGACGACTGATGCTTACTTTTCTGACTAGGTCGATGTCGCTGTACAGCTCGTAGAGTTCGCTGTTAAATCTTCTCCTCCAAAGCCCGTCAACGCAAACGGGACCAAAAATCACTCGAAGAATTTTGCGTTCGAAACGACCAAGGAGATCTTCATCCGCCTTTGATAGCGCCCATGCTTCTGCACCATAAAGCAGAACTGGGATGATGAGGGTCTTATACAGAGTTTCCTTAGTATTTCTCGACAAGGCCTTACTTATCAGTTGCCGTCTTAGGCCAAAGAAACAGCGGTTGGCAAGTGTGATTCTTCGTTTGATTTCTGATGTGATGTCGTTATCAGAGTTTATAGCGGAGCCGAGGTAGACAAAGTCCCTAACTACCTCAAATTTATAGCTGTCTATCGTGACGTTCTGCCCGATTCGTCGATGTCGTGTGTCCCTTCTTGTAGAGAGCATATATTTTGTTTTACCCTCATTCACCACTAAACCCATTTTTGCCGCTTCTGTACTAATACTTGCAAACGCACCAGTGACAGCTCGCTGTGTTGTACCAACAATGTCAATGCCGTCAGCGTATGCAAGCAGTTGCACAGACTTATAGAAAATTGTGCCTCTGGTGTTGGCTTGTGAGTTTCGCACAATCTTCTCAAGAATGATGTTGAAGAAGTCACATGACAGCGCATCACCTTGTCTAAATCCTTTTTTGACATCAAAGGTCTCAGTGAGATTGTTTCCGACCTTTACGAAGCAGCGAGCGTTCTCCATCGTCATTCTGCACAATTTGACAAGTTTGGCAGGGATGCCAAAACTAGACATGGCTCTGTATAGCTCGTCTCTATAAACGCTGTCATATGCGGCCTTAAAATCGATAAAAAGATGGTGAGTATCGATCTGGTATTCTTGGGTTTTTTCCAGGATCTGCCGTAGTGTGAATATTTGATCGGTCGTGGACTTACCGGGCCTAAAACCGCACTGATAGGGACCTATCAGATCGTTGACGAATGGTTTCAGACGTTCACACAATACAGCAGACATGATCTTATACGCAGTGTTCAGGAGACTGATGCCTCTGTAGTTGGCGCAGTTTAGAGGGTCTCCTTTCTTGTGGATCGGGCAAACAATGCTGAGGTTCCATTCATCAGGCATACTTTCCTCTAACCAAATCTTGGAGATGAGTTGGTGTATGCGCTCTACCAAGTCATCTCCGGCTGCCTTGAAGAGCTCGGCAGGTAAGCCGTCTGGACCAGCAGCCTTGTTGGATTTAAGCTTAGATATTGCTATCCTCACTTCATTTTGGACAGGTGGACGGAAATCTTGGCTGTCATCGTCCAGGTTGAATGGTTCGCTCTGCCTAACAGCGGAATTTGTGTCGTCTTCGCCGTTTAACAGTCTGCAGAAATGGTTTTTCCATGTCCTCAGCACCGACTGTGACTCTACTACAAGGTTTCCTTGTTCGTCTCTACAGGTCTTCGTTCGGGTCTTGTTGGCATGACACGTTCTTTTTACCTTTTGGTAAATTTTCCGAACATTGTTCCTGGAGTAACACCTCTCTATATCCTCGATCGCGCGCTTCTCATGCTCTCTCTTTTTTCTCCGGAGAAGCCGATGTTCTTCCCTCCTTTTTTGCTCGTAGAGCTGACGAGCTGCTCTCGTCCTTCTATGCAGCGACGCTTCGTATGCACTTTGTTTTGCTGCATGTGCTTGCCGGCACTCTTCGTCAAACCAGGGGTTTCGAGGGGGTGGGCTGGCGAAACCGAGCACATCAGCTGCGGCGGTTTTGATGGCTTCTTGGCATCGGCGCCACTGGTCTTCGGCACTGGATGCTGGCAGTATAGGTCTTCTCAAGAGGTTGAGGGATACGCGATCGGCAAAGGTTCTGGCGGTTTGTTGCGTTTGTAGTCGTCCGACGTTAAATCTCCTCACAGTATTTACTCGTTGTTGTGGTGTCTGGGATATCCGCATCCGTACCTTGGCTACAACAAGGTAGTGGTCCGAGTCTATGTTGGCCGCTCGGAAAGTTCGGACATCTAGAATACTGGAGGAGTGCCTTGCGTCGATCGCAACGTGATCAATTTGGTTGACGGTTTGATGATCAGGTGACCGCCATGTTCCTTTGTGTATATTGAGGTGAGGAAACCGTGAACTAGCTATGGTAACATTACGTCCCGCAGCAAAATCAATCAGCCTAAGTCCGTTTCCAGACGTGGTGTCGTGTAGGCTGTGTTTTCCGATTGTGCTACCAAAGATGTCCTCCTTTCCTATTTTGGCGTTAAAATCACCCAAGACGATTTTAACGTCATGCTTAGGACATTGCTCATATGTTTTGTCGAGGAGCTCGTAGAAACATTCTTTGGTAGCATCGTCTTTATCTTCTGTGGGGGCGTGAGCGCATATCAGGCTGATGTTGGCGAATTTAGCCTTGATGCGGATAGTTGCAAGGCGTTCACTAACGTGTCGAAAGCTCAAGACTTCTTGCCTAAGTCTGCCGCTTACAACAAATCCGCATCCAAATAGACGCTGCTTTTGTTCTCTGTAGCAGTCACCGTAGTAAATGTCACAGTCTTTCATCCTCCTTTTGCCCGGCCCTCCGTCCTTATCCGAGGCTTTTGGTGCTTCGCAACAGTGCTTTTTTCCGTGGTAGGGTAGTTAACCCCACGCACAACCCCCAACCTGGAGGACCAGGCCCTTTCTGTAACCCCTTGGGCAAAAGGAGCCGGAATATTCCGGAGTCAGTAACCCGCTGCGGGGATGTGAGAGCTGCCGTTGACCCATTAAGGGCTCTTCCGCCACCATCTCTATTTCAACACCCTGACTAGTGCTGAAAAAATCCTCAATGACCTCAGCTCCAAATACGTCGAAATAGCTCATTGAGGTATCTGCCATGTTGACTGTTGACGCCACCGTTGATTCAACCATGTGAATTCATCCGCCGTACGTCCTCTTTCTGAGGGGCTCATGTAAGACCTCTGAGACTCGATCAGGCAGTCATTCCGACAGAGCATTATAGTGTTGCTATTTTCTTCGTGTTCAACATTCGCGCTTATAAGTTTAGCAAGTCATGCCCGGAAGGACAAGACCAGTACCCGGTGGCTACCACGCGGAGGTAAAATAAGCCCAATTGATGTGTATGAACAGTTACAACGCCTGGGCATCGCCAAGTTGACGCCAATCAGTGCCTACCCTATTCATACAACACCCAACCACCAAGCAATTTCATTTAGTCTTCTTTAAAACACTGAAATTATTTGCGAGTTAGTTCTAATCCGACAGTTGACAGAAGAGGTGCAGCCTTTTGCTATGGACAGCGGCCTCTTTGTCAAAATAATAATAAAATAAGTGTATATGCATAAATGAATAATTAAATAATAAAGAAAAAAAAAACGTTAGTTTTTTTTATGAAACCGTGGCACACAACATATAACTGGCGCAGTCGGCATAACTCAAGTACGCAATAATTTCGTTAAAGAAAGTCTAGTTTCGCGGTTAGTTTTTACTATTTAACTTGGGCGAACGCAAATCCCGATTAAGGGAAACGCACAAATAAAATTCCGATCAAGGAAAGTGAAAACGCAAATCCCGATTAAGGGAAACGCACAAATAAAATTCCGATCAAGGAAAGTGAAAACGCAAATCCCGATTAAGGGAAACGCACAAATAAAATTCCGATCAAGGAAAGTGAAAACGCAAATCCCGATTAAGGGAAACGCACAAATAAAATTCCGATCAAGGAAAGTGAATACGCAAACTCCGAGGAGAATAAACTTTGAACTCTGAGTAAATCAACAAATCCCACAATTAACCAACAAAGAAATAAAATTTTCGACAAAAGAAGAATGGCACAGGATAATATCGGTCAGTGCCTCACCGCACTTACGCGATTGGTGGTAAACATGAACCAACCAATTAGTGTAAGGGCGAAAATCGAACAGGAAATTCGTTTCCTAAACACGTTCCAAGGAGACGCAAAAACATTACCATCGTTCGTAAACGCAGTGAATAAAATCCTAGCAGATTATCCCCTGGAAGCTGACAAGAAGCAAGTGTTTGAAGTCATCTATAACTCGAAAATACAGGGAGCAGCGAAAAACCTCTTGGAAATCAACCCACCGGAGGACTGGAACCACTGCTGGAGCGACCTAAAGAAGCACTTCAGGGCATCGAAAGACGAACTAATGATTACCAATTAGATAGGAAAGTTAAAGGTACGATCAATTTATGAATTAGATTTTAAAATTAGAAATATTGTAGAAGACATAGCAAAAATGCTGCATTTAGTAATAACAGTAAGAAGGTAGTGGATATCTTTTATGGAATGCTTATAATGAAAGTGAAAGAACTAACCTCAGGGGCTTTAGCATATGCAATCACAGAGTTGCACGAATTGTCCGATATAAGGGAAAAAATAAATAAATTCATAGGGCAAGATCAGGGAAATTTAAAATCAAATGACATAGACAGTAACAGACAAAACCACCAAAATAGGTACAATTATACCAACAACCAAAGACATACCCAAAATAATAATACAGGTACACATAGGAATAATTATCAAAATAACGATTCAGGCACATACAGGAATAATAACCAAAACAACAATTCAGGCAGGAATAATTATCAAAATAATAATTCATGTACGAACAGGAATAATTACGAAAACCATAATCCGGGTTCTCATAGGAACAACTATCATAATAATAACTCAGGTAGATATAGAAATAATAACAATAACAACAATTCAGCACAATATAGAAATACTGGACATCCCGAACCAATGGAACCCCTGTCCGGGAGTTACGCACGACAGATCAAAAGCCTGGAAAACAATTCGGATTTTCGGCAACAGGGCCTTCAGGAAAATTACCCTATATAAAAGTTGGTAGTAGGAATACCAATACCAGTCTAAGGATCCTAATCGATCCAGGCTCGGAAACGAGCATCATAAACAAAGGAATCTGCCATCCTAAATGGCAAATACAATTAGAAAAGCCTATTAAAATCCAAACAACTAGCACACCTATCTTCGTAGGGCAAAAAGTCAGAATCCCACTTTTTGCGGAGTTCGGGAAAGAAAAAACTGCGGAGTTCCTTGAATTTAAATTTCATAACATATTCGATGGACTCATAGGTAATAACATTCTATTACCATTAGAAGCAATTCTTGACTTTAAAAGGAGATTGTTAATTTTAGACAAGAAAGAAATTCCAATCTTCTTTAACAAAGAAGAGGAATTCGAAAACGAACTATATTATAAACAGATACCGAAACTCGAAATTTATCATACAGAAACCAGTAAAGAATCAGTTCTTAATCAAATAAGAACCGCCCACCTTAACAAAGAAGAAAAAACTGGTGTCATAAACCTTGTCTCTCGATATTCCGAGATATTTTATCAAGAAGGGAGTGATTTGACATTTACGAACGCGATTAAGCACCATATAAGAACCGTTAATGATATCCCTATTTATACAAAGTCCTATAGGTACCCAGAGGTACACAAGGACGAAGTAAAAAATCAAATTAACGAAATGTTAAAACAGGGCATTATTCGCCCTAGCAATTCCCCATATTCAGCTCCTATCTGGGTCGTCCCAAAAAAACAGGACGCTTCCGGAAAGCAGAAGTGGAGAATTGTTGTCGATTATAGGAAACTAAACGATGTTTCTATAGATGACAAATTTCCAATACCGAACATAGAAAATATATTTGATAAACTCGGTAGGGCTCAATATTTTACAACACTCGATCTGGCAAAAGGATTTCACCAGATTGAAATTGCGGAAGATGATATAAAGAAAACGGCTTTTTCAACAAATAATGGTCACTACGAATTCGTTCGCATGCCATTTGGATTGAAAAACGCCCCAGCGACCTTCCAAAGGTTGATGAATTCAATACTTAATGAATTTATTGGTAAGATATGTCTAGTTTACCTAGACGATATCCTTATCTTTTCTACTAGCTTGGAAGAGCATATCACTTCAATTAACAAGATTTTTGGGAGGCTCAAGGAAGTTAACCTAAAGGTTCAACTAGACAAAAGCGAGTTCCTAAAAAAAGAAACAGAATTTTTAGGACACATCGTAACAACCGAGGGTATAAAACCTATTCCAAAAAAGATTGAGGCTTTCTTAGAATATAAACTGCCCAGAACTCCTAAACAGATCAAATCCTTCCTAGGCATAACCGGCTACTACCGGAAATTTATAAGAGATTATTCTAAAGTGGCAAAACCAATGACAGCCTATTTGAAGAAAAACGTAAAAATTAACCTACGGACCCTAAATATATTGAAAGCTTCGAGAACTTAAAAACGTTAATAACATCCGAACCAATACTAAAATAGCCAGATTTTAGTAAGAAATTTACTCTGACAACAGACGCTTCAAATTACGCTCTGGGCGCCGTTTTATCCCAGGAGGGTCATCCAACCTGTTTGCAAGTAGAACGCTAAACGAACATGAAATAAACTACTCGACTATAGAAAAAGAGCTTTTGGCTAACCTATGGTCGATGAACTATTTCAGACCCTACCTCTACGGACGCAAATTCACTGTCAGAACAGACCATCGACCCCTTGTCTGGCTAAGTTCGCTTAAAGAACCTAACGCCAAACTCCAAAGATGGAAAATAAAATTGGAAGAGTACAATTTTGACATCGAGTATGTGAAGGGTAAGGATAACCAAGTAGCAGATGGTTTATCCAGAATAGAAATTTACCACAATGAAAGCATTGAAATCACAGATAACCAAGAAATTTTAAACAGTAATAATGAAATAATTCCGGATAATCAATCCGTTGTGGCTACCATTCATAGCGCTGACGAAGACAGCAACGATTATATTCCTATAACTGAGTCACCAGTCAATATATATAAAACCCAGATTATAATCAATAGCACAGAAGGTCCTAGTAACCATAAAACATATACAACATTTGGAAAACAGAGAATAGTTATAGAAATAAAAGTTTTCAATGAAAGGCTCATATTAGATATAATGAAAAAATTCACTCCTTCCAAAGGAATAGTCGGCATATTTTCTAGACACGACAACCTATTCGCTTAATTTCAAGACGTTTACGTAAAATACTTTAGCAAAAACAAAATGTTAAAATTCATTAAATGTAGCAAATTTTTAGGAGACCTAGAAGATGAAGAAAAAGAGCTACTAGTAATTTCAAAAACACATAACTCATTGAACCATAGAGGAATCAATGAATCATACGCAGAAATCAAAGACACTTACTACAGTCCAAATCTTAAAGATAAAATCCAAAAATACATAAGCAACTGCGAAGTCTGCAATAAAGCTAAATATGAAAGATTACCTTATAAAATACCACTGAAAATAACAGAAACACCAACAAAACCGAATCAAATCATACATGTCGATATTTGGTATGCAAATATTAATTTAATGTATGTGACAATGATCGACAAATTTACAAAACATGTAACGGTGCAAGAGATCAAGCACAGAACATGGATATCTCTATTGAATACGTTAAAATGCAGATTTGCAAACCACGGTATCCCGAACAGAATCATTACAGATGGTGAAACAGGTTTCTCATCGGTTATAATCAAAGAATTTTTAAAAGAAAATAACGTTGACCTCCACATCACTACACCTTACCATAAAACTGGAAATTCGGACACCGAAAGATTCTACTCAACTCTTAACGAGCACATAAGAACATTTGCAGCGGACAACAGTAATAAAGACACTTTAAGAAATAAGGTCTTAAAAGCTGTTACAATTTATAACAAAACAATTCACTCCGCAACAAAACAAAGAACGATCGACTTTGTTAACGGAACCATAACGAATCAAGAATACCCCAAAATAATAGAACTAGTAAACAAAAATAAAGAACGATATATAAATAAAAGAAATAAAGACAAGACCGACGTAGACTTGACAAAAACCAACCATGTCTACTTAAAATCAAGAACTAACAATAAACTTAAGATAACACACAAAAGAGATGATCCTAAGGTAATAGATAAGGACCATGTCACTGACAGTAAAGGGCGTAAATTCTATAAAACTCAGCTAAAACGAAACTATAAATTTGAAGAAACCCATTAAAACTTTTCTTTCCAGACATTATTTATTACTCTACTGACAATGGCAATAACAACGACAAACGGACAAAAAGTTGACCTACAAAAACTAGACGAAGAAGAAGGATACATTACAATCAGATGTAGTGATTCAATGCAGTCATACTGAACGCGAAGAACCATTACGTAACATTGTATCGCCCTAGATAGCATAGAGTGTCAAGTGGCATTCAATCGGTATCGACAGTGATTCATGCTACGTGGGGGTTCATACGAGTTCATGTGTTTGTTATTGTTTACACTTTGTACACCGTTCCCACTATGGAATAATTGGGACAAAGGGATCATATTTTAGTTTATTATGCTGTTTGAATATTTTATTGCTTAGGATAAAGAAGAAGAATTTGCTATAAATAAGAATTAAGTTGAATAATAAAGACAGTCTTGTACACACGCTTGACTCTTAATTAACTGCGGCATTTTTGCCTTCATATTCAGCGAGCTGCGCTTCATACAGCAACACATAGCGTGCTACGCTTAAATAGCTTAGGGCACCGCTAGGGAACAAACGTTACATGGCGATCCTGCCATCTTCGCTTGGAATCATCACTTAGAACGAACTTTACATGACATAGAGCAAATTAAGATGACCTACAACAGAGCGGAGCTGGACAGACTTTTCGAAAAATTGAACCACCACGAAGAGTACACACCCGAAACGACAACCCAAGAAGTACCAAAGTACATCCCAACACCAAAGACCGCGGGACCAAAGCCTCTGACGCTGGAAGAGTACTACAGAAGAACAAAGAAGACCAAAGCAACCATCGAAAAAACAACAGAGGACCAGAGTCAACAACAGCCTGAACAGAGAAAAAGAACGCGTGGAGGACGACAAGTAAAGGCAAGAAAAAACATTGCAGAACTACACCGCATCATTGGCATTACGGTAGACAGAAAACAGAAAAATCTGTTGATCAATAAATTGAAAACATTACATCTAGAACGTAACCATGGGGCAAAGCCAGACGAAAGAAGAAACCATAAACAACAACCTGAACGGCACTAGCATCGTAGGAAATAACGGGCAGAATTATATTATAATAATATTATTGTTAATCATATTAATTTTTAAATTTAATAGCTACTAAAAAAAAAATATGTTAAAAAGCAAATAATAAGAGGTAGGGTAAACCATGTGTAACAATAATAAAAGAATAAAGAAATGAAAAACACAAAAATGTTTAATCCAGTATGGACAATTTTAAACCACTGTTAGAAAAATTAGATAACCTCAAGAAAAACCCAAACAGAGATTATACAGCAGACTACATAACAAGAACAAAAACTGAAATAGATAAGATTTGGGAAGACATCAGGTTAGAGCTAGAGGAGGAAGAAGTAGCAGAAGTAGAAAAGTATTTCCTTGGAATAGTTGAGGAAATAAACAAATTACTAAAACCAAAAGCAATTAAGAAAATAGACGTAAAGACATTAGAAATGACGAGGTTCGAAATATTAACAGCTGCAAAGCTGGTTCCGGAATTTGATGGAGACCAAAAGAAGCTATACAACTTCTTAGGTTTGATCGAGGTATATAGTAACACACTGACTGACGCAGCAGACAAAAAACAACTAATAGACTTCATACTAACCACAAAATTAAATGACAAGGTGAGACACAAACTGTTATCAGAAAGAAAACCCGAAACACTAGGAGCACTAAAAACAACATTGACAAACATTTATAGGCCAAAGACTAACCCACTAAAAATACACAATGAATTAGCTAGGACTTAAATATGAACAAAGGGAATGACTTCACAAATTTTGTTAGTATAGAAATAAAGAAACCTAGAGGAATATACACCTTTCTGGTGGACACAGGCGCAGACATTTCGGTCTGCAGAAGTAACATGATAAATACGTTAAACCCAAAGGAGGTATGTCAGATAAACGGCATAACTGATAAAACAATATTTTCGGAAGGTACAGCCAATTTAGAATTACAAATTGGAGATAAAATTGTAGAACATGAATTTCACGTTGTAAATACAAACATGAACATAGCAACAGATGGAATATTAGGAAGAGATTTCCTAAGAACATACAACTGCAAAATTGATTATGAGACCTATGCGCTGGTAGTATATATAGAAGATGAGGAAATAACACTACCAATGAACATGAACATGAAGAATATAGGCAAGCTAACGGTACCACCAAGGACAGAAATAATCCAAGTAGGAGAAATGCAACTGAGTGAAGATAGTGTGGTAATTGGAAAGGAAATAAAAAAGGGAGTATTCATAGCCAACACGATAATACCAGCAAAGGGCATAAAACATATAAGGATTATGAACACACGTGAAAACGCGGTGATCATTGAAAACACCACACTCGGAATACAACCTTTTAAAGATTTTGATATATTATCATACAGTCAAACCAAAACTCAATCTGAACGACTTCAACAATTAAAAAAGGAAATAAAACTCGAAAATGCTAGCAACGCAGAATCAAAAATGATCAGAAAAATTTGTGAAAATTTTCAAGACGTATTCCATATTGAAGGCGAAACCTTATCTGTGAATAACTTCTATGAACAATGCATAACAATGCAAGACAGCAACCCAACGTACATAAAAAACTACAGACTATCTCATGCACATCTACAAGAGATAAACAAGCAAGTCTCAGACCTGGTACAAAAAGACATAGTAGAAGCATCAACGAGTCCGTACAACTCACCACTTCTAATCGTACCCAAGAAAAGTAAAAACGGTCAAGAAAAATGGAGACTTGTAATAGATTTCAGATCGCTAAACAAAAAAGTAGCAGATGATAAATTCCCACTAACTAGATTGGAAGATTTACTGGACAAACTGGGCAATGCAAAATTTTTCTCAACGTTGGATATGACGAGCTCATTTCACCAGATACCCCTACACAAACATTCAAGACCGTTAACAGCATTTTCTACCACCGAGGGACACTATCAGTTCAAAAGACTTCCGTTCGGACTAAAAATATCAACAAACAGTTTTCAGAGGATGGCGTCAATAGCTTTAAGTGGATTGCAAGCAGCAGCATTCCTATACGTGGACGACATCATAGTATTTGGTCCAAACATTAGAGAACACAATAACAACTTGATCAGGGTACTGAAGAGACTCCGTAAATACAATCTTAAGCTAAACCCGGGAAAATGTGAATTTCTGAAACCAGAAGTCGTATATTTGGGACATTTAATAACAGCGGAAGGAGTTACTACAGATCCAGAAAAATACGAAGTGATAAAAGAATACCCAGAACCAAAGAATGCGGACGATGTAAGACGATTCGTAGCATTTTGCAACTATTATAGAAGGTTTATTCAAGACTTTGCGAACATAGCGAGACCTCTTAATCAGTTACTAAAGAAAAAACAACTATTTACTTGGACAGAAGAGTGCGATGCAGCATTCAAGAGACTGAAACAAAAGTTAATTTCACCTCCAGTGCTAAGCTATCCGGATTTCTCAAAACCTTTTATTCTAACCACAGACGCTTCTAACTTTGCGCTAGGAGCTGTGCTTTCACAAGGAGAAATTGGAAAAGATAGGCCAATAGCTTATGCAAGCAAATCTCTTAACAAGCATGAACTGAATAAACCCATAATAGAAAAAGAACTATTAGCAATTCATTGGGGAATAAACTATTTCAGACCATACTTATTCGGAAGAAAATTTGTAGTTTACACAGACCATAGACCACTAGTTAGCCTATTCTCACACAAAAACCCTTCATCAAAACTAACCAGAATACGCGTAGATCTAATGGATTATGACTATGAGATAATGTTCAAACAAGGAAAAATGAACACAAATGCGGATGCACTCTCGAGAATACAAATAAACTCGGAGAAACTAAAAGAAATGATACCAAAATGCAATATAGATATAGTAACAAGAGCAATGAAAAAGAAAACGGAGCAGATAGAAACATCAAGAACAACTGAAAACTATGCGAAAGCCTCAGACCCAAATGTAGGGATTGATCACCTCCACATATGGGACTGTACATCAATATCGGATATAAGGCGGATGAAGAGGATTGAATTTAATGAAGTGAAAAGAAATAGAAAGGGTACCCAACGACGAAGTAATATAATTATAGCAGCGAATACTGTAATTGTAGAATTTAGCGATAATTCTCTGTCAGAAGTAAAATTGATTTTGAAGAAGCTAATATTCAGGATGGGCAATACAGGAATCAATAGACTAGCGCTAGCGAGAGATAGTTTGATATTTAAAAATATGTACGTACATGAATTCAAAGAGATATTTAATAAGCTGCAAGAAAAGAGAACAATTGGAGAATGTCTAGATATATTGATATACGAACCTCCAAAAAAGGTAGAAGACGATGAAGAAAAGCATAGATTAATTAAAGAATATCATAGCTCAAAAATAGGAGGACATTGCGGTATTAGAAGATGCATCAGCAAGTTAAAGCAGAAATATGTATGGAAGAATATGAATCGAATGGTAAAAGCATTCATCAACAAATGTGAAGATTGTAATCAAGTTAAAGTAACAAGGTACACCAAAGAAAATTTTGTTATAACAGATACGCCAAGTACATCATTTGAGACCATTTCAATAGACACAGTAGGACCTTTGAGACCTTCGAAAGGCTTTAGATACATTCTTACAATACAATGTGAACTAACAAAGTTTGTGGAGGCATTCCCAGTAGAAACTAAAGATGCCGTTAATATTGCGAAGACAATAGTAGAGAAATTCATACTAAAGTATGGATGTTTTAGAAAACTTAAAACAGACAAAGGAACTGAATTTACCAACGAACTACTAAAAAACATTTGTAAGCTACTAAACATAGAAAAGATAGTATCAACCCCATATCATCATGAAACATTAGGATCCTTAGAAAGAAATCATAGGGTTCTAAATGACTATCTGATGACGATAGGAGACAAGGATAGTTGGGATGAGTGGTTACCATACTACACATATTGTTATAATTCAACACCTCATAGTAGCACTTCATATTCACCTTTCGAACTAGTTTTTGGTAAGATAAGCACTTTACCATGTGAAATATTGTCGAATAAAGAAAAAATATATGACTTAGATAATTATTTAAATGAATTAAAATGTAAATTAAGATACTCACACAAGCAAGCAAAAGATAATTTGTTAGAAGATAAGAATAAAAGAGTTAACACACAAAATAATATTAATAAATCTAATTTTAAAGTAGGTGATAAGGTATTTCTAAGAACGCAAAATAAAAAAAAGTTCGACAGACCATTTAAAGGTCCATATGAAATAATATCACAAAAAGGTCCTAATAGTTGCATTATAATAGATAATAAGAGTTATGAGATACATAACAATAATTTGATTAAATCTAGACAAGATTAAGAATATATATAAGAAATTAACATGCACATGTCTAAAAGCATAATATTATAAGATTACCATATTAAGTACGCACTGAACACAAAAAAAAAATGCGCTAATACGAATGCTATTTATTTAAATTTTAAGAAATGTAAACAAATATCATTTTTCTGTGGGGGAAGGATGTAGTGATTCAATGCAGTCATACTGAACGCGAAGAACCATTACGTAACATTGTATCGCCCTAGATAGCATAGAGTGTCAAGTGGCATTCAATCGGTATCGACAGTGATTCATGCTACGTGGGGGTTCATACGAGTTCATGTGTTTGTTATTGTTTACACTTTGTACACCGTTCCCACTATGGAATAATTGGGACAAAGGGATCATATTTTAGTTTATTATGCTGTTTGAATATTTTATTGCTTAGGATAAAGAAGAAGAATTTGCTATAAATAAGAATTAAGTTGAATAATAAAGACAGTCTTGTACACACGCTTGACTCTTAATTAACTGCGGCATTTTTGCCTTCATATTCAGCGAGCTGCGCTTCATACAGCAACACATAGCGTGCTACGCTTAAATAGCTTAGGGCACCGCTAGGGAACAAACGTTACACAGAGACCAACAAATTAATATAATTGAAAATTATACAAAGATATTACATAGTGTTAACTTAACTTCTTGGACAGAAAACCTCAACATTTTAGAGCACAATATTAACGGACTTAATGACAAAAACGAATACCCGACTATTGCTCATAATTTTAATAACTTAGCTAAAGAAATAGAGAATATTTTAGGATATCATCACCATAAGTCAAAAAGAGGATTATTTGATATATTAGGGAAGGGATTAAATTACTTAATGGACTAGGAAGACGAACAGGAAATAAAACAGAGTCTAGCATCTAACGAAAAGAACAACAAGAACTTAATAAACGGACTGAAAGACCAAATAAGAATAAACAATGACTTTAACGAAGCAACACACAATATTAGTAGACAGATTAATATACAACAACTCGAAATTAAAAGACAGTTTAACAACTTAGGTAATGCAGTAAACGAAGAATATGCAAGAATGACAAGAATGCAACACGCATTCCAAGTAAATTACGACATACAGCTACTAAGAGATCAAGTAAGGAAAGTTAAGGAAAATTTAATGCTAAGTCAACTGGGAGTTCTAAGTACTGATTTACTAGCACCAAAAGAAATTCAAAAATTTTATATTACTATTAATAAAATACCAAATATAAAAAGCACTGCTATTATTCACGAAAACCACATAATATTCATTTTACTTATTCCAATTTATTCAATTCTCGCACTTTCTTTTCGGTCTTGGCTTTGTTGATTTTTATTTTTGATTTACTTTATAGTAAGGTATTTTTTTTCTTTTTTTTGTTCAGGACGCAACCCCACGCGAACTAACTCACGCGACACTTCTGGCGTGGAGGCTCTTGGCGCTCCCGCGACTATACGGAATTTCAGTGTCGGACTCCGATTACTGATACGCTCGTGGCAGATGTACCGTGTCGCGTTCATTGGGAAGGTATATTCGCCGGACACCACCCGATTATATGCGAGAATTTAGGAGTTCCGCTCAGACAGGACTTCCCACCGCGGTAGTCGAAGAAACAAGAGAGCGTTTACCACCGCCGGATACAGCAAACTACCATTACCTTCCCATCGTCAACCATTGCTATTTCCGGTGGTCAGTTTCGGTTATCGATGTCATCGAACGAAAATTGGGGCCTGTTCGTGGTGTGACCACCGAAACCGATTTCCGCATCGCCCCGCGTTTTTAAATTCCTTCACGGTTTGGGATAGGAGAAGCTATTAGTCGTAAACCTGCCCCTACAAAACTTTTAAGTTTTTGGTGCTTGCACCTAAAAATGAAAATGAAAGGGCTGCTCTGTCCTTAACGAAGTAACTATTCAGTGTCGCATATCCTTCGCGTGAAACACGCCCAGATAATGCCCGCTGATGTCTTCAAGCTCGTACAGGTTATCGCTATGTACCGCTTTGACCCGAGCTTTGACGAACTTAGGACACAATTTTGCACTGACTCGTTTGCTGGCGTCGCTTAAAACAAAATTCCTTTTGAAGACTACGTCTCCTACCCTGAACTTCAACTCCCTACCACGGGTGTTATAAGTATTCTGATGTACTCGGTGGGCGTGCTCTAAGGATTGCCTCAAATGAGAGTGAATTAGATTCATTTGAGCCGATTTCGGCAAGATATGGAATTCTGGGTTATTGACAGCTTTTAGCCTTTTCAGAACATGATAATCGGATCCATGCTCTATTTTGCTTTGTCCGAAAAGCGCCTCATAGGGGGACATACCTATCGCCGAGTGTACCGTCGTGCTTAAGGCACTGCTGATGGAGCTTATATGTCTATCCCAGTGCCGCTGGGACCTCTCGCTGGCGTTAGCCTGCGGCGAGTAAGCGGCTGTTCTAACGTGTGAGACCCCATATGAAGTTAGAAATTTTGTGAACTCCTTGCTGATGAACTGCTTACCGTTGTCGGTCATTAAGAACTCAGGCACCCCAAAAACGGTCAAAATTTGTTCGTCTAGGAACTTGATTGCGCCTTCGCTCGTCGCTCTTCGAAGTGGATGGATGTGCACAAACTTCGTAAGCTGATCTAAGCACACAATCATATAGGTGTTGCCATTGAGCGACAGGGGATAAGGTCCCAGAAAATCGACGAAGAGGTGTTGATACGGCCTCTCCACCACTAATGCCTTTCCCATCTTCGGTCTCAGTGTAACATTCGGGGCCTTGGAACTTTTGCATACCTCACAATTTGCGATTACCAACTTTACTTGAGCCGCCATATTAGGCCAGTAAAATCGGTCACGCAGGCGGTACAAAGTTTTAGCAACTCCTCCATGCGCTGCCTTAGGAGGCTCATGGGCCAAATGGATCATGGGTTCTGAAAGAGCTGATGGGACCCACAATTTCTAGTTCGTAAGTCTTAGTTTTTTTAAGTTAGTAGTTAAGCAATGTTATAGCTTGTAATAAGCCGAATAAATGGGGGCGTTTGCCCCCACCAAAATTAAAATTAAATTAAATTAAATTTCCACACCAAGTCATCTTCAACAGGATTTCCGGTACAAAACTGGACCCTTTTATAACAAGAATTGGGGCTGAAGTAAGCGCCTTCTTAAGCTCGTGAAACGCAGTAATAGCTTCAGGTCCAAACACAAACTTGGACCCTTTCTTCAAGGTGTCAGTAATGGGTGAGGCCAGTGCTGAATAGTTCTTAATAAACCTTCGGTACCATCCCGATAGTCCCAAAAAACGCCTGACCTGTCGAGCAGATGTAGTCATAGGAAACTCCACTATAGACGCAACCTTGTCCGGGTTAGCCTTCAACCCACCCTCTCCCACAATAAACCCAAGATACTCCAGCTCCCTAAAAGAGAATCTGGACTTGTCCAGATTGATGGTAAGTCCAGCCTCGGTCAACAAGGTGGCCATCTTCTTGAGTAATCGCAAATGCTCGTCGAATATCTCGGAAACAATCAGTAGGTCGTCCAGGTAGATGAAGATTTTATGTCTCAATTAATGGGGTACCACTTTGTCCATCAGTCGGCATAGGCGCTGTGGCGCATTGCAGAGGCCAAAGGGCATTACCTTAAATTGAAGCAATGGTCTGCCCGGAATAGTAAAGGCGGTCTTCTCCCGCGAACTCTTCTCCAACGGTATCTGCCAAAAGGCGTCTTTCAAATCCACACTCGAAATGATAAGTGAATCTGGAACACGCCCTAGCAAACCATCAATATGAGGCAGCGGGTACGCATCCTTCTAAGTGACCGAATTGAGTTTTCGAAAGTCTAGGCAGAAGCGGTTTTTCCCGCACCAGTACTACGGGAGAACTCCAAGCACTAGAACTCTCCTCAATAACGTCCATAAGAAGCATACGATCCGCCTCCTCATAAAGCAGTTTCTGGATCGCTGGAGACACGGGATAGTGCCTCTGCTTTATCGGGGCAGCATCACCGGTGTCTATATGATGTACTTCAAGCGTTGTTTGCCCAAGACCATATACGGCCGAGGACGGAAACAACGACTTTACCTGTTCGAGCGCCACCGACTGTTCACGATTCAAACATTGAGCCTTCGGATCCACTGTTTGGGACAGAGTAGTCGAAGACAACTCAGAAATGATCTGCGGCGCGAGATTAAAGAGTTTCCAAAAGTTGACGCCTAGGTAGAGTTTCTGCTCTAACGAGAGAACCACGAACAAGTTCATCTCCTTTTCTAAACCATTGTATCGCACTCTGGCATTCACAGTGCCAACGATGGCCTGTATCTGACCACTAACCGTACTCACGCCAGCAGTAAAAGGTTTGTAGGGAATTTGGTTTTCCCTAAGGAAATCGATCGCTCCTGCTCCTAAGCAGCTGATACTAGCTCCCGAGTCCAACAACCCAAACATGGGAGTGTCACAAATAAGGACGTTGGCATATGGCCTAGGATCGTCAGTATCGACTAAAGTGGTGGAAGAAATGGATCGGTATATTTGTTTCTTTAACTTGAAGCGTTGCCGTAGTTTGGATACTTTGGGGGAGATTTTTGGTGGCGTACCGAAAATCCGTGCCCGAACCTGTTCATAGTTCACGAGTCTTTCATGAAGGGTTGGTCTAGGTGGATAGGCTTGATTGTTAGGGGTACTGGACGGGGATCTCGAAAGGATTTGTTGGGGAATTAACGCAGAATTACATGACGTGATTGGTGATTAAGTGCTTGGTTTTGGCAATTCCTTTACTGCGAATCCGGGTTGGGCTTGGGAGAGCAAGGTTCCCCGAATGTGGGATTGCTCTTCCACCTGTTTTCCGAACACTTCGGACAATGGGGTGTAGTGGTGTTGGGAAGCCCGCACCGGTAGCAAAACAAGCTTCGTTGAGTATTTGGACACTGGTGGTAGACATGACCAGCTACCTTGCAGTTCCAGCATAAGACTACGCTTGATAGTTTGGTTGGGTTCGGATAACCGACAGCCTCAACAGAATCCAAGGAAGCATCTTCGGAAACCTCAAAATGAATTTCGTTTACTCTCCTGGGTAGATGGGACGGATAGGGGATTGACTGTCGGGGTCGTGAAAGAAATTCCCGATTATATTTTTCAATATTCCGACACGTATAGACCATTTCGGGGAGACTACTGGTCTTAAACGTTAACAAACGTCCTCCGATATCGGGACGTACATTCTAGCGTATAAGGAAAATCAACTTGTCGGGGCCTCTGGGATTTCGCAGCCGAGAATTTAGTTTGAGGATGTCAGCATAAAACTGGTCGAAGGATTCCTGGATGCCTTGAAGGCGATCGTCCATCCTCCTTGCCAATTCCTTCTCACTCTCTAAGCCTTTGAAGTGTTCGACTAAGGCTAGACGCAGTTCTGGCCAACTTACCCCTGGATGGGTTTTAAGGTGTATCCAAAACCAGGTGCTTACCTCGCCATCTATGAAATGGTGGAAATAACGGACAATTTCATCCCATTCTACGTAGTATGATTCACGTAGGTGAGAGAGGCGGAATAGGAAGTCATCCACTGACATATTTAGGTTGTCATACCTCAAACCCCACTTATGGAAGTCCCTGTACCCTAATGAATTACGATTTGGGGTATGATCGACACGACTCCACCCAAGGTTGGGTGGTTGTAAGTTTTGGCTACTGGCTTCAGCCAGAGACACCTCGCGGACCTGGTTCACCAAATTTTGGATGGAAACGCCACTGGTGCTTGCGTGGTGTACTGGGGCCGTTGGGTGTGCCACTGGTGTTTCGATATGGATAGGTGGTGATGTAACCGACTGTTGTGGCGGATGTTGAAGCTGCTCGGGCCTATTTCCAGTTGGTTCTGAAATCGGGGGACGAAGGGTTTCTCGAATAGTATCCGAGACCTCTCGTCTTAGCCTCGCTCTCTCGACCTCCAACTCCCTTCTAAGGGTAGCAAGTTCTCTAGCTCTATGCGCCCCAATACTGGCCGTCACTAATTCGTGGATATATTGTTGGAGCGAAACTTCCCCCGTATCCACATCACGGCACAACGATGCCTCATGAGGTATGCTGGACCCACTAGGCTGATTTACCTCAAGAGATACCCCCGCTTCCTCAAGATGACCAGGCTGCTGATCAGCCGTAACTAAAGCCGTGGCGCCGAGAGAATGATGACTGGTTTCAGGGAAGCCAGCGAATCCGCTTGAGCTAGCCACCGGGTTCGGCGGGCTGTTATGACTTGAATGCGGTGTGTTTTGCCCTAGCGGCTGCACTTGCGGTGGATGTGGTTGGATAGAGGAAGACGACGCCCAGCTAATAGGAGTGTCTTCAAAGGGCAAAGACCTTCGAGAAGGATTATTTGGGTCGTGTAAGTAGAAAGATCGGGATTGATTGCCCCGACCCTTCGTATTTCTCAAATTATAATGAGGCTTATCCCCTCCTCCCTGTTTACCCCCACGTGGGTTCGACATGCCCACACCGAGTAATAAGAAAAACCAGGCGAGAAGAAGAAGGAGGAAAACAAAAAAACAAATGTATATCTATATATATTAAAGTGTATTACTAGTGTATGTATACGTAGAGACTAAGTATCTAGTGCTATAAGGGTGAAAATAAAAAAACAGTAATAATGCGTAAAGACTCTAATACGATGGAACGTACTGGAAAAGGAAGAAATAATAAAAATAAAATAAAACAAAATTATTCCAAAATGGTGGTGACTTTGTGAATTAACGAAAGATATGTACATGGGGGGTGACTTCGCACTGGAAAAATGAAACGGTTCTGACAAGGAGACGGTGAGCGAATGACTTAGAGAGAAGCGAGAAATGATATACTAAATAACTGGGCTATCCTAGTGACCAAGAATACAACAGCACTCAAACATAAAGTTCTGGGACTGGATACCCTCTGTCGGAAACCCTCTTGGCCGATGTGGTGTTGTTGGACTTGGATATGTGCCAGCAAAACCCACTGCAGCTGCCAAATGGAAGCAAAAGGACGGTTCCATTCCGGTCAGCAGATTTCGCTATTGGCAATTAACCAGAGTCCCTCATCAAAGAGTTAACCTGGTGAGCAGTTCGATGACCTAAAGTATACTTATACAGATATTCGAAGTCTCCCAGGTGCATCTTATAAATTTCTCAAAGCGTTAAGGCTGCAAAACAAGACGAAGGTATTTAATAGTGACCATGATACCGTCCATTGACAGCCTTAACTTAGAAAGCGAAATACGGCGGTCGTAGATAGATGGTAAATGAGATGTAGGTTTTGTGCCTAGTCGGTAGCTTTTAAAAATGGAAGGGAAAACAAAAAAAAAAAAAATTGCGAGAGGTTAAGAAAATCACGGGGGGAGGAAGTGAAGGATTGCAAATGAAGAAAAAAAATTAATTAAACTAGTGCTCCACCGAAAGTTGAGGTCCCAGTAATCGGGCCCCACGTTTGGGCGCCACCTGTAACGGTTTTATACAATTATCATTGTCCTTCCACCTTATAGGACAGGAACCTATCGATGTTAGGGGTGGAAGGTCGGTTGATCGACTAAAGCGTGGTAGGCATGCTGGCATGCCGTCGTGGGGTGGGGTCGTACGCCAGTCTACCGGACTACCGTTTTTTTTCATGCCTATATAAAAAAAAAAGAAAATGTATATACCTATACAAAAAAATAAAAGGTTGGATAGGGAAAAGGGATCGGGATTCGGAAGGGAACGGATGGAAAAGAATTTACGCGAAGTATGTACCTTCTGAAGGCGAACCGTACTCAATAAGCAT